>CM062297.1:432003715-434403715 GCA_031216915.1 Pictodentalium vernedei | reverse complement strand
CAGAGCTTGCTTAGCACAGTCAACAAGCATTGCTTCACTTCCTGGGCTTCACTTCCCAGGGTTCTCTTCCAGGGTCCTCCACGGGGCTGTCATGCGGCACAATGACTGCAGAGTACGGAAGAAACTGCACCCCCTCCCACTTTGTTAGCAATAGCAAATGCCAGGATGTTCTCCCATCTCCCATCTCTCACTGACATACGGTTGTCCCTGGTGAGATCCCCGGGTGGAACCAAACTTACAACGGTGTAACAGGCCTTCGCGTCAGTGTAGCCCTCAACGTGATGAGCATCGCCACTGTGCTCCTTGGTATGTGTCTGATCGCACCACGCTGCCTTCATATAAAATGTCGTTCCTGTTTCAGGTGTTTTCCCCTTTGGATATACTAACGATTCTGTCACGCATTCAGATTATGTGATTCGTTTCTGCGGACGACCAAACTCATGTTCGTGTTTTGAGCTCTTCACTAAAATTTATTTATTTATTTATTTATTTATTTATTTATTTATTTATTTATTGTGGTTTAAAGACATTTTTGCTAGCCAGGTCACCTCGAGTCCGACAGTTTTACAGGTGGAGGAAGTCGGAGTACCCGGAGAGAACTACTGAGCAGCGTCGAGCATCTGTCAGACTCCCCAACGTACTAACTCCACACAAGCAGGGTTAGCATTGGTTGAAGACAAGTGCACCATTGACGTTCAGTACTTCTTAACAAATAGCGCCACCGTGCCCTCACGTGTTCAATTGGGATTAAGTGACTTGTCCAAGGACACAACGCATTTACCCCTTTCGGAAATCGAACCGCGGACCTTTCGGTTTGAAGTTCAATGCCAGAACCACTGAGACACCGCGCTCCCAAAATGTCATAGGAATTGAACGAATTGAACCCTTTACCCAATGAATCGGAAACATCCGCCCGCGTAATATGCAAATTCAGGAGCTGAAGAAATATTATTTTTCAAAAAATGTCAACAAAACCATATCATGTGACCCCTCTTTGGAACGAACTCGCTCCAATAAGGGACCACATGATATGGTTTTGAAAACATTTTAACAATATTAAAATAACAAATTTTGATATCGTCTGTGTTGGGTAAAGGGTTAATTTCTGCGGACATTGGCCACCTTTAATATCGCGGCTCAGTTTGGCAGTAACCGTTGGGAATTTTCCAGGATGGCAAAACATTTTTAAAGGTAAGACGAAAAAAACCCCGCACATTTCGCATTTGATTGAAATTTAAAAAGTAAAGAAGCTGTTGACAATTTTCAATGACCGGAAAACAGTATGTGAGATTTCAAAGCAGTGTTACTTATAACTGCGAAGCAGTGCCTCTTACAAAATTAGCCCATTCAATGAAAACTGTCCAAAAGACATGAAATAAATTCATTTTCTGATTTTTCTCAAGGTCGGTCGCCTTGGACGACGTAACGTAAATATGTTACGTCAATCAATGACTTTAATAAACACCAAAACAAATAATGGTTGAGCTGCTTGATTAGGTTTGTAGCCGTATCTTTTGTAGATTATGTGTGTAAAATTAAACCATTTTTCTGTTCATGAATCTTCGGGCAAAATGATTTTCTTTTCATAACACAATGAACAGAAAACAACGCATATAGGCCCGCCCTAAACCACGCCCTCAATGCCAGTCTAAAAAGTTATGCTACATAGTGTGAATGGAAAAGAACTCTTGCATACTTTTTCAAAATAGAAAGTATATAATATTTATCTCATCACATTAAAGAAACTTTCAAAATTAAATTTAATAAACAATGAAATCCCTATCATGCTTTTTATTCCGTGTTCATTTTTTTGAAGGCAGTAGGTGATCGTCTGCGTTCATCGTTTTACTCAAATCAAAAGTAAACAATTGCCAGTTATAATAATTACGCGAGTTTTGATTTTGGAGAGCTGGATGGAATTTTTGGCATAGAAAATTACTTTATTATAGAAGAGGCCACTCTAGATGATTTATCTTTCCTCGATGAGGACTTTAACGACGAATCTTAGTGTTTCGGGATGACGGTCGATTTGTCTGCTTCAACACAGGAAACAACAAATGCTGTTAATTTAGAAAGGACCCGAGCTATGACCGTGTAAGAAGATGTTAAAGGCCCAGCTCGTTTCAAGAAACCTCCAATTGCTAGAAGCGGATCAGTAGTCGAAGTCTACCAGGAAAACTACAAAGTGGGAAATAAAACGTTTTCAGTGGTATTGAAAATTTGGGAAAATGCATTGACTTTCACTCAATTGAGTCAACTGAACTAAATTCTCATTTAGGAAAATTTTATGCCGAAGCGCAACCTAAAAAACAAGATTCAAATCAAGAATATCACAAAAACACTCTGACGAACGTTAGATCCGAGCTAAATAGACATTTACATGATTTGGGGTTTGGACATTGATACATCTGAAAGATAAAATGTTCAGAGATGCTAACAATGTGTTGGACGCAAAACTAAAATTCATCCCGAAACACAGATTGTAACGCCCTACCTGTCATAAAGATAAAATTGATCGGGCTGATTTTTAAATAAAAGATATAATTGATCGGGCTGATTTAAATAAAATTGCCACCTACCTGCACTCTACAATAAATCCAGTTATCCTAAGATACAAGGAGTGGTACGAGTAAGCCATCCATTTTGTTAGTCAGGGTCTTGAATTCCACAAGCTACTTACATTGAATTCATTCCGGTTTTGTAAAGGTGATAATTTTGAATATGTCGTTGCACACGAAACCCAGCAAAAGAATCGCCACGGTGGTCTGGTCAACGAGGATGCACCGTCTGATAAAAGGAATTACGCAAGACATGACACTGTTTGTCCTGTTAAATCACTTCGACTGTTCCTTGAGAAAACTGACGTAAATGCAAAATCTCTCTTCAACCACTGTCTTAGAATGCTCTCCTTTTACCATCAACTAAGTGTATGTGGTTCACTGACAAGAGTGTAAAAAAGTTCTCAAAATGTATGTCTGACATTTCACGAAATGAAAAATGAAGCAAAACATACACAGCACACTGTTTATTGCAACTGGTATCCAGGCATTGAATTGAACTACAACACATTATGTACATGAGCGGACATGGAAAGGAAGGTTCCTTCCACAGTTACAAAAGGGAATAGTCCTACAGAAACAAAATACCAGTCAAACACTATCCCCTGTATCAATTCAGCTCGAAATGAACAAAACGATATATCACTGACGTCGATGGCATCCACAAACGAAACTCACGCGAACAAAACTTTCCAATTTCCAAATAGCCCGAATGAACTCTTTTTGAGACAAAATTCAACCAATTTCATGTCCTCTGGGTTTATATCGAACTCCACATTTACAAACTGTGTTTTAATTTCTCAGTAAATGGTCAAAATCAGAATTAAATTTAACTCAGTGTTGCTTTGAATGACAGCACCCTCCCATCAAGCGGAAAAGGAGATTGAAGTTTTGTGTGGGCGTGGCCTATGACGTTCCTTTTAACTTACGCAATTCATTGGTCAATCAAAGTTTTAATGACACAAGAACATGTATCAGCGAAATGTAGCGTTAATTCAAACAGAATTTTAGAAAACTAACCTTTTTTATTCAGTTATCACAAGGAAGCTTGATGCGACCTGGTTTATTTTAACTCTGTAAAGTAGAGAGTGTTTAAATTTATTGCCCCTGAAGTTTAATTATAAGGAATGATCGTTTGTTTCTGTCTATTTTTTGAGTTATGAACCCCCAAAAACAAAGGCCAAACCTACAGTTTGGCCTTTGATTTTTGGGGTTCATAACTCAAGAAATAGACAGAAACAAACGATCATTCATTATCACAGTGTCGACGATATTTGGAAACATCAAGATTCGAAATGAAGTTAAAACGACAAAATCGCGTTAAATCAAAATATCCAAACATTTAAGTTTTTATATCTTTACAGCACTCTTAAGGTTCATCCAAATCGCATAGACTTTGATTTTTCAACTGTTTTTTCGACTCTGCCACCATACAGTCACCACAAGAACACCACATATATTACCACATTGGCTTAAAACTGGTTGCATTTTCTAATATGGTTTTATGAATGATTAAGTTTCCAAAATATCAGCAACACAGGTCTTTTGTATACATGAGAAGTCGAAATTATTTTAAAATAACGTTTTTACATCCAAACGTCAACAACGTTACGTCATTAATCACGTAATTATTTGAAGGAACGCTCAACTAAGAAGTAGTGTCAGATGTTTCATGAATGAACCTCGGGTAAGTAGGCAGTTAGTCGTGTCGTAAACTTGTCATTTTTAACGTTCAAAAGTGAAAAGAGAACATGCCAAAACTTTATGTGACATAGAAACGCGAAAAATGTTTGTGATTCGCCAAAATAAAAATAAAGGCATGTATCTGATAATATTTGGCTCTACAACATACTGAAAATTCATGAAAACGGACGAACGTTTAGGGGGGATATTGACCCTAATTGACGCCACCGACCAATTCGTTGTTGACCGCTCATAAATCTGGTCGACGGCAGCCCATTTTTGGATATCTTTTTGTGGAGATTATATTTCCACAATTTCAGAAGAAAACGCTTAGAAATGAGCTTCAAATTAAAATGTTTCTATTTAGAAGAATACGTTTTTTCCCGCTCATTTCAACCGTTATTTGGAAACCGAAACTGTGTCTCGATAGTCAGGTAACGGATGAGTGTGCCAAATATCACGATTCAAATACTTTTAGTACTAGGAAAAAAAGGTCAGAGAAAAAAGTGCTTACATTTACAATATACCACTTCAACTTCGTTGAATCTTATCAAACATCACGAGAGAAAAACTATCAACAACAAAATTTGATTAAGAGTACAGTACGGCCGCCGTGCACTGGTTACTTTCCACGGGTGGGCAATATTTCTACGGACCCAAACACTAATTTTAGGAATAATAATCAAAACTTTAATTAATGAAGCACCGGGTACAACCCGGTACTTCATTAATTAAAATTTTGCTGTAGCTGATTTTTGTTACCTGGAAAAAGCATGCGTGGACATCATTGCCCATGCGTGGATTACATCCAACCCACCGCGACTGTACTGTAAGTGGGCGAAAAAGAAATGTAGAAACTTGTAGAGTTCGAAAGGCTCTCCAAGATGCGATCTCGTCAGATTGACACCGATATGTTATCTATTATATGAATGAGGGGCGTGTGATTCCTTCCGTCCCGGCATATGATTCCTTTCGTTTCCGCGTTCGGTTCTAGCTAGAAACTTAAGCGTTGATTGTCTGATATGATCTGACTTTATTTGTGTTTTGCAACAATATGCTGCGGTGAAGAATACTGGTATATACGTGCCATTTATACAAATGAAGTTTAATACATAAATGTTAATGTCTGGAGCAATAATATGGAAGAAGACCCGGCTATGGTGTCTCATTTGTTGATCACTACCATTACAATAATGGAGGGATTATGGAAATGGACAATCTGCTGACATCAAAAGCAAATCTTCCATAAGGTCTAGCCGACTGAGTTTATTGCAGACTGTTAAATACAATGCCGTTCTTAATCGTGTGAGTGGTATACACCTCCACCCACCCGCGATGGTCTAACTCCAATTTTATTTAGAGTAATGATGCTGGTGGTTGGTAATAACTGCGTATCGTTATAAAGTATTCTCCAACTGAACCAAACGGTACAAAGATGTTCATTTCAGCAAGCTCTGTATACCTACCACATAGCACGGAAGCATATACAAAATTTTGTCCAACATCCGGAATACACACCTGCTTCGAATGGGCAGTCGTGTAACCCTTTTATGTGGTTACGCATATACGCTACCAAAACAAGTGAGTGATGTTGGTGTTTTGATTGACATTTACGTTTAAACTGGATGTGCTTTTTTCACCCCCCCCCCCAATAACATTTTAGAGAACTTTAGATGAACAGCTTCTAGTTCGCCACTTGGCTAGAAAAACCATATTGCGGTCCCATTAAGTAAAATAGTCTGAACTGTGTAGTGAAACAATTTCAGCGAGAGGTCGATGGATAGATTGTGTTTTCTTATCTCGCTTGCTTTGGTTTCAACTTTGTCATTATTTTAATTGACTGTCAAAATCTACCATGGTGGACAAACAGTACACCCAGGTAACTGAATTCTTTCACAATGTCTAGGTCCTCACCATTAAGTGGAAACTCCTTTAAGTGGAAACTCCTCCTTCAGGTCTCCTTTTGGTATTATTTAAAATGATAAATTTCGTTTTTCTTAAAATTGCATAGACAGAAAATGCACCGACTGCGCACCGCATACCATCCTCCGCATCTGATAACAGAAGCGATTCGTCATCATATAGTATACAGATGGGTTTGAGATGGACACACATTCAAATATATCTCCCCAGATATGTAATATACAACTGGAAATTTTCCATGGCATGTTTGGGGTTATTCCTCCTGGGACGGGTCGATCCGCTAGTCTATTAAATATGTGTGTGTGTGTGTGTGTGTTGGGGGGGGGGGGGGGATCCTTCCGTGTCCATGTACTCGACCAGCTTCCAATTGAATCTTTTATTATCTCACTGATAGGCTAGAAATATTCGGTGGCATGGGTGGAGACTACCCGTGAAGAGACGGGTCGGCCCTCTAATTTTATACACATGAAATATTGCAAACTCAAGACTAAATCGGGAGCGCGGTGACTCAGTGGTTCCGGTATTTGACTTCAAACCGAAAGGTTCACTGTTCTATCCCCGCGAGGGGTAACAGCGCTGTGTCCTTGTGCAAGGCACTTAAACCCGATTGCCCACGTGGGGCACGATTGCGTTGTGCACTGAGGCGTACTGCACGTCGATCGTGCACTTGTCTTTAACAAAAAATGCTAACCCTGTTTGTGTGGATTTGGCACGTTGGGGAGTCTGACAGTTCATCGCCACTGCTCGGTGGTTCTCTCTGTGTATTCCGTCTTCTTCCACCCAAAATATCTTCCACTTTTATCATGGATAGACGACTGTTGAAAAATTCGGATTGCGTTGTGGCAGTTACACTTTTCCAGAATGTTCTTTTCGCACTGAACCTGTTATCCAACTTGAACAGAGCATGTTTTTAACAATCATTGTTTCGCCGTTCGTACAACTGTGAACAATGGTTTGGAACCAACATGAGGGTACTTTTTAGTTGTTAAATACTTTTATACGGAGCAAAAGTACAATACAAGTATCAGCAGTATTACGAGAAATTTGTTTAAGATATTGGAATCTGTTCCGTTTTGTTTAGAGGTCTTTTGTGTCAGGCAGAAGAAGCATCCATTCACTCAAATAAAAGTTTCAAAATTCGAATGCACTGTTTTGTTACTGATTGCCGTAACACTCTTGCCGTCTATTGCTCGCTTGACTCTCTTAGAACGCTGAAGGGAAGGTCTCAAAGAACATCTCTGGGCAATACACAGACGCTTGAATGCACTTAACAGAAAAAAATACCAAAAGCAGACAGGCAATTTCTGGCAATTGGTCATTAAGCACTTACTCTGACGTGCATTCAAACAAACTTGAACACGTTAATTGCAGGCTCGACCTTTTCCTTTGATTGTTTCTTATGCACACAGAAATACTTGAAGTTGTTATGCGCCGAATGGAAATTGGCAGATTTCCAACTGAGTATTCTTTTTGATGCAATCATGGATCTCTATAAAACTGGTTTTGACGGAACGCTCGTTGGTCACATATAGAAAAGTGTCTCCGCCTCCGCTATCTTTCGTAGGTGCGATGAATAAACAAAACAAAAAAATATTTTCCAGGCGTTTCAGTTTTCAGACACCTCATTTTTAAAGAATATACTTTGATGTCTGAGAAAAAATGAAAATTTTAATAATGTGCAAATTTTTCGTGTCAACTCAAATTGAGTAGTTACAACATATTTTAGTTATTATTTACAAAAACTAACTGTTGTGAACGGAACATTTTGAAATCTTTTTATTAGTTCTTGTACAATGGAGACCCAATGGCGTTTGATGAAGTGAAAGCTGTTATGCTATGATGAAACAGCTTTCACGTCATCAAACGCCATGGATTGGGATGAGTCACCGCGTTGATTGATTTGTCGCCATCTTAGAGGTAGGGGCAGTTTGGATGGCGACGTTTTTCGCTGACGTTCCAGCAATCCAGTGTTATAGAGATCAGTGGGTGCAATGGATGGCAGAGTGTAACCTAACTACTTTCACTTATTATTAGGGTCCGGCAAACCAAACATTTTCTATTCGAATCGAATCTCGAATCGAATCAGTGATGTCTTGAAGATGACCGATTGGGCTTGGGGTGCTATAAACCTGATTTGTTCCGACTGTGATGGCTCACATGCCGACTGATAAAATAATCCAACTACATCATCAAGGCATGCCTTCGTCGAAGGCATGCCTTTATGATGTAGTTGGAATATTACCCTGTAAGGATTATAGTTCATCGTTGGCATTGCTAGGCAAATGTTAACTTTGCATTTAAGAATGGTAGGGACAAGTGATATTGGAACTGGTATGGCTGGTGGCATAAGTACAGCTGTTATTCATGTTAATGTAGCGGACGTAACACTCAGTCATTTATTTCAATATTAGTTATGTACTATTTCCATCTGAACTAAACGTTTTGTGAGACGATGAAGATGACTGATACCAAGCTATATTCCCATGAAAAAGATACGAGAGGGAACGAATGGGGCGAGTATTTACTTAAGATTCGAAATCGAATCGAATCCCGAAGCTTCGCAGGGCCTTCCTCAACTGCATATGTTCGTACATTCTGTAGTTCGTGCGTTACAGATTATGTCAGTCTAACATGTTTGCACCTAGCTCCACCACTGGTGGTTGGAGCAATAATAAATATTGGGTGCTTCTACCTAATCACGTGGGAATAGATCCTATATCAAAATAAATGTTTCACGGTAATACAACATTTGTTGCCTGTCTAGTGACGGCAAACCATCTGTTAAGGTATTGCGTGTGAGCGGTCGTGTCGTGGTGTAATTCCCATAATGATTGATGGCGTGCACGGCGCAAGCACTTTGCGTGTTGTCATGGTAATGGGTAAAACACAGTCTATTTTGTTTGCTTGAAGCTGTTATCCAGCTTTCGATAGCATCACGTCGCTGCTGTGGATACAAAGACGTTGAGATTGAGTGGAATGATTTTAGAATGGCATAAAATACAATGGCAGCATAGTGTGAGCCGTCTATACCCTTTCTTTCTTAACTAATGCGATATCTAATGCAATGGAAAGTACATAATTTTGTGTCGCAGGGTTAGGTAGGGTACGCTTGATTGCCTGGTGTGGTAGTAGAATATGGGCCGTGGGTACTTTTTGGTCCACCTTTAGCTGTTTTCGACTTGTTTGCCTGCCTAGGGCATACTACTACTCAACAGTGTGGATGGTATATCATAGTGCTCTGCTTCAGAGTTGTGTTTTATTGACGTGAGGTACAGCAGTAATACAGTATGGATTGACTATTCCAATTTCGGTCTCTATTTAGCATTTTCCAGTCTGTTGGTACACACTGTCAGTGCGATGTCATGGCGTTGTGTTCATCGGTGCGCCAGTCTGTCTAGTGCGAAAATGTCGCGAATAGATAGATGGGTATGCCTGATTTTTATGTGTACTACATAAATATTACACAAACACTGGTAACACTTGCTGACTTATTAAAAGTCCTCTATTCCCAGTAGTTTAACAAAGCACTTAGATAAACTTTAACAGGTAACGGAACGATTTAAATGGATTTCGAATTTCGGCTGACGTGTTTGATCGCAGTTAGGAGCTTCATATTAGTAATAAACCACGGCCTCAACCCAGCAGTGAAATTCTAAAACTAATCTGATGCTGTTATGACCTGGAACCAGTCTTGCCTTCGAATAGTTCATTGTCTATTTTGAGATTCATGTGGATGGTCTTAAATGCGAACCTGTAAGGTTCGCTTTTCCGACCGAATGAAATCATACACCTGAATGAGTTTAAAAATACAGAAAACATTCAATTTTGTAATCAACTCCACAAGTGTTTCTTGGACCGCAAGAAAAGAACTCCGACCATCATTATGATTTTATCTAACAATGATTTTATCTAACAATCACCTTAATTTACACCCAAAACTCGGTAAAAAACGTTTGTATCAGCCACTCGTTCCGATTCCGTATCGGACAAATTCAATTTCCGGTAAAGACCTCACTAATACATATATGCATTGTTATTACGCATTAAAATATAGTTCCTGAAATTCAAAATTTTGACCAGTTTCCATCCAATTTATGCTGAAAATGGAGGAAGCGGGCTTCATGTAACTTGATTGTTAGATAAATGTATCATCATGACCATGTGCATGTCCGGTAATTTGTATCAGATTCGAGATGACGGGCTCGTTGCGACCCGATTGTGAACACGATCTCGAATCTGACACAAATTACAGGACATGCACATGGTCATGATAATGTATATGTATTTATATCACGGATTATGAGAAAACTTGTCAAGGTTAATTATTCTGCAAAACTATTTGATAGTGAGGTGTGTAGGATGCTACTGTCTCTTGCGTATATTTCACTATTTGTATTCAGGTTTATGGCGTATTTGGTTGTTATGTTTTTATCAATAATAGCCAATTTTCTTGCACGTAATTGGCCAAGATGAGTCGGTGTATCAAAGAGGACAAACAATTTTCCTCTCCTGCCTCTCAGGAAAACTGTAGTCACATCTAACTGTGCTGTAATACGTAACGATAACAGGCGGACAACTAAGTCATTGTAAACTATACTTGCTGCAATATTTATACCATAAACATTATGATGTAACGTTCTTACAGCCTAAAACTTGCTACCCTTATTAAGATGTAGGAATCTACAAATTAGTGTTTATAAGTATTGCGAAATTAACATTTATTATTTTAATTTTTTTTTTCAATTCTCTCTAAAACTGTCCACAAAACCATTATCATATGACCGACGAGCTGGTTCCAATGAGCGGGCACGTGGTTTGGTTTTGTTTAATTTTTTTGATAAATCATTTTTCTACTGCTCAATTTGTAAATAACGCGGGCTGATGCGGTCGATTCATTAGGTGAAGGGCTAATTTGAATAGTGATGTATGCTGTCCCATGAACCATGCATCGGCTATTATTTAAAGATATACTTTAATAAACAAAAATTGTTTAGAGAAGGTCGAAAGCTCCACCAAGTTGGTTATGCAGAACTTATGGATGTCGGCGTACATTACCTTCCAGCTATGTGTTTTGGTTAACCTGTTCCGGTGAAATATACGAACTAATTTGATTGAAGGGGCGTGTTTGTGCAAGCGATCATCAGTGAATGTGTTGAAATTGTACTTGCCATCAATGGAGTGAGACTATGAATCAGTTTACTGGCAATTTTTAAACGTAAATAATTAAACGCGGCAATCTCCTACCACTTCAAACTAAATTCTAAGAATTGAAATAAGTTATCTGTTGCTCTTAGGAGTATGAATATTCGAATATTATATGATATGTGCCAAATTGTTTCAAGAGCGGCAGTTAATTTATTTCGTTTCTTATTTTCATGGATGTCGAGTATAATTTTAGGTTCCGGTGTCAGTTCTGTTACATGGACACGCCGTTGCAGGTTGATGGTTTCTAGCTTAAGATGTGGAAAATATGACCCGAGCCTCGAAGCGGCGAGAGGGACAGTATGAGACGGGGACCGGGAAAACGACGGACATCCGTGTCTTTTTCAGTTAAAAAATAAAGATTCCCGGGATGTCACATGTCGAATCCCTGTGCGAAATACATTTCATTTTATAGATAGCTGATTTTACGCCCCCATGGAACCTCTTATTCCATCTGTATCAATCAATCTGTTTTTCAATTCAGTGCGCAAGTAGTGTTGCCAGTATTGGACCAGACAATCCCCGTGCCGCGAGCTTAATAGCCTGGCTTCTCCTCCATCTTATCGGCATATTTGACAGCGGCGAAAATCAATTGAAGAAATCGCCTGAAATAAACCGTTGAAAGTGCTATGGAGTAATGTGACCGCAAAGCGTTAGTAGTATATCAGGGTTTAAACGGCCCTAATCACACGAATCTCATCCAGGTTCTCATATGTGACGTCATAGTCACATGACACAGTCGTGCTATGTTGTGTTGACATGGTAGCGCGCGTGCGCGCGCAACCATGTTTTATCGTCATTACTTTAGTGATATGTGGTCTTAGTGCGCATAGGGTGAAATATATTTCCTTCGTCCATTTTGCATATTGGAGGCCGCCATTTGATTTCTATGGTAGCAAGTGGTTGCCATGTGACCCAAAAACCTCTAATTTGAAGGCATATGCAGGTTGATGATCTCTAGCTTAAGATGTGAAAAATATGGCCCGAGCCTCGAAGCGGCGAGAGGGACAGTATGAGACGGATTAATTAGGAGTGTATCTAATTACCACAAACAACCCGACAGTTCCTCCAAATCACCAAAATCAACCCCAGATCACTTTATTTGGTACGGATTCCCCAGAACCCCGCTTTTCCTAACAGAAGACGCGTTCCTGCACATGGGTCAATCTAATTACCCAAATCGATCCGACATTCACTCCAAACCGTCAAAACTGTCTATAATCACAGAAACGGACTTGACAAACCCCCATTTGGTCTTATAAGAGTAGCAAGTAGTGCTATATTGTGCGATCTGTTACACTGGAATGCTGGTTTGAATTTTCTGCCCATAACAGACACCATTCTAGCTACTCTAACCGTAGAATTTCAACTAGTCCTAACTGAACTTGACTACCCCTTGTTACGACCTCTGCCGTCGTTCAAGTATTATAATCACCAGTCAGATTGCTTAAAGTTTCACAATTTGTTCTTAACCATACACAGCTATCTCTTGTGTACAACAAAGGGCTCTATGATTCTCAGACCCAAAAGATAATCGAGCAGGGATCCAATGTCTCAGTTTAAAAGTCAGCAAGTAAAAGTGAAGCTTGTCGGTAAACTCAGTGATGAGTCTCACCAAACACCAGCCTGCTCCCTCGACTGTATCTTGACACCAATCAGTGGTGATGGTAGGGGTAAAAGTAGCAGTTTCAGAAGTTGTTGTAGCAGTAACAATAGTAGTAGTAGTAGTAGTAGTAGTAGTAGTAGTAGTAGTAGTAGCGGTATTAGTAGTATAAGTAGTAAGTAGTAACCGTAATATACACCCCACCCCCTTAACATTATGCCTACATGACCTATCAGCTGCTTCTGTACTAATATTATTAGGTTAAAAAAGATACCATGCACGTCATTGGGAGCCCCTTAACAGGAGCAGTATACGCGTCTGTTCAAACAGGAACTATTTTGTTCTTGTTTAATTACTTGTGTATATATTTACTTTTGTTATAATTTTGGCTTCCCCCTTCTCTCGTTCTCCTCTTCATTTTGATAGTCACTTCCCGAATTGGCACTTCTAGCAGTTCAACGAGTAGTAAAATTAATTATCAATTCAATCTCGCCTTTGTAAGCAGCGTAGGCTTTGCAGGGAAATTAAAGTCTCCACTTGATTGTTTTGTTGTAAAACCCAAGAATTTCAAGATGGAGTACAAAATTGACCCAGAAAAATTAGAGGATTTTATAATTCTCACTAAGTACTCAGAAAGATAGGATGGTAATGTAATCAGGTATCACTCCGTACCACTCACCTCTTTCGGACAATTGTTTATTTTACTGCTTTTGGATGATGCTAAATTTTAATTCCATTTTTGAATGAATTACTCCAGTAGAACTTGCTTCATTTCTTTTACTTTCGGCACAAAAACGGGTATTTGTTGTTTCCAATATATTTTTTTACCCATATCGTTGATTTGTATTTTAAGTAAACAATATTTCATTCATCATGAAAGGGTTTGGTAAACAGGCATATGCCTATATATGTATACCTCATCGATACATAAAAATAAACATTCTCATTTTACCAATAATGGTGCGTAAACAGTCCCTTCGAAATTTCTCTTTAAATGCGTCGTGTATCAGCTGTAACCATATAGGAGATTAAAAAGATTAAAAAGATGAGTTGCTACTGGAGGACCTTTGCATTATATCAATTAAGACCGGTAAGTTAACACTCTACATTAAAGGGCAATCGCAACGGGGTATCTCCCAGGCTCCCGAAAAACCATAAAACTGGTTGTGCTTTTTTCACCCCCAATAACATTTTGGAGAACTTTAAATGCACAGCTTCTAGTTCGCCATCTGGCTAGAAAGAACATGTTTCAGTCTCATTAAGTAAAATAGGCTGAATCGTGTAGTGAAACAATTTCAGCGTGAGGTCGATGGATAGATGTTTTCTTTCTTGGAAGCCCGTTAATAGCTTTGGATTCAACATTTGCATTATTTGAATTGACTGACAAAATCTACCGCTCTGGACATATACGACACCAAGGTAAATGAATTCTTGCACAATGTCTAGGTCCTCACCATTAAGTGAAAACTTTCTATCAGGTCTCCTTTTGGTCTAAATGAAAATAAAAAAATTCGTTTTTCTTGTATTTGTATGGTCAGAAAATGCATTGATTGCGCGCCACATGCCTTCGTCCGTTTCTGATAACATCAGTGTGTCGTCAACATATAGTATACAGACAAGCTTGAATGGAGCACACACCTTTCTATATATCTCCCTAGATATGTAATGCAACTAGAAATTTTCCAAAGCATGGGTGAGGTTATTGCTACTAGGAGGGGTCGGTCACCTAGTCTATTAAATAAGTGGGAAGTGTGTGATTCCTTCCGGATCCGCATACTCGTCCAGCTTGAAATCGAAGCGTTCATTTTCTCTCTGATATGCAAGAAATATTCTGTTGCATGGGCGGGGCTACCCATGAAGAGACGGATCGGCCCAAAAGTTTAATATTAATGAAATATTGTAATATCAAGACTAAATCAAGAGAAATAAATGAAAATACCACTTCAAATGTACTGTTTCGCGTTTCTTTGTTAACAGGAGATATTCTGCTGCGCGGGGAGCGTACAAACGGACAGACAGTTTGGAACAGATCATGTTCAGGTCGCGATCCGCTCGAAATTATCGTCTGATTTTGTAATGGATAGACTGATAAAACATGCGGATTGTGCTGTGGCATTTATACTTTTCCAGAATGGGTTTTTCGCGTTGAACCTGTTAACCAACTTGAACAGAGCATCTTTTTTAACAATCATTGTTTCACCATTCATACAACTGAGGACATTAGTTTAGAACCAACATGGGGGTACATTTTAGTTGTTAAATACTTATGCATGGAGAGAAGTACAATACAAGTATCAGCAGTATAAAGAGAAGTTTGTTCAAGATATTGGAATCTGTCCCATCTTGTTTAGACGTCTTTTGTGTCAGACAAAAGGAGAATCCACTTAGGCAAAAATTTCAAAATTCGAATGCAGTGTTTTGTTACCGGTTGTCAAAACCGGCTTGCTGTTTAGTGCTCGATTGCCTCTCTTCGAACCATGACGGGGAAGTCTCGAAGAACAGTTCTGGGCTATACACAGATGCTTGAAGGCACTTAACAGAAAACATTACCAAAAGCAGACAGAATGGCGTGTGGAACTTCTGTCAATTGGTCATTGACGCTGACGTGCATTCAAACATGAACACGTTAATTGCGGGCTTCTTCTTTTTCCTGGATGTTTTCTTATTCTCAGAGAAAAACTTGAATCTGTTATTTACCGAATAGAAATTGACAGACTTTCAAATGAGTATTCTTTATGGTGAAATGACTGATCTCTATAAAACTGGTTTTGATGGAGCGCTCGTTGGTCAACATACAGAAGTGTGTCCGCCACCGGTGTCTTGTGGGGGGGGGGGGGGGGGGTTAAAGGATATACTTTGATGTCTGAGAAAAATGAATATGTTAACCCTTTCAACTCTAGTGGTATCTTCCGTGCCAGTTCAATGGCAGCAATTTGAAGAGGAGTCCATATTCATTATTTGGGGTAGACCAATCAATATTTTGAACGTGCAGCCTCAGGGCTGAACGTTGTAAATATTGATTGGTCTACCCCACACATTTACTGAACAGCCATTCTATTTAATGACGTTATGACGTATCATGTTACTGGCATGAAAAGCGGTCACTCGTGTTCAAGGGGTTCATAATGTGCACAGTTTTCGTGTCAATTCAAACTGAGTAGTTACAACATATTTTAGTTATTATTGACAAAAGCAAGAGTTGTGACTGGAAAATCCAAACCTTTTTATTAGTCTCGTACAAGGTAAAACCATTGGCGTTTGATGAAGTGAAAGTTGTTACGCTATGCTGAAACAGCTTTCACGTCATCACACGTCATGGACTGGGAGGAGTTATGGTGTTGATTGATTTGACGCCATCTCAGAGGTTGGGGCAGTTTGGATAGCTCCGTTTTTCGCTGACGTTCCAGCAATCCAGTGTTATAGAGATCAGCTTGTGCAATGGATAACCGAGTGTAACCGAACTACTTTCACTTATTATTCGGTCCTACTTTCACTTATGTTGGTCCTGCGAATCCAACATTTTCGATTCGAATCGAATCATGCCTATTATTCAAAACTGAATCGAACCTCGAATTGAATGAGTGGTGTCTTGAAGATGACCGATGGGCTTGGGGTGCTATAAACCTGATTTGTTCCGACTGTGATGGCTCAAGTCCCGACTGATAAAATAATCCGACTACATCATCAAGGCATGCCTTCGTCGAAGGCATGCCTTGATGATGCAGTTGGAATTTTACTCTGTAAGGATTATAGTTCATCGTTGGCATTGCTTGGAAATCTTAAATTTGCATTTAACAGCGGTAGGGACTAGTGATATTGGAACTGGTGTGGCTGGTGGCACAAGTACAGCTGTTATTTACGTTAATCTAGCGGAAGTTAAACTCAGTCTTTCATTTTGACATTAGATATGTCATATTTCCATCTGATCTATACGTTTTATGAGACGATGAAGATGACTGATACCAAACAATATTCCAATGAAAAAGATTTGATAGGGAACGAATCGGGCCGAGTATCTACAGAAGATTCAAAATCGAATCGAATCTCGAAGCTTCGCGGGGTCCTTCTCAGCTGCATATGTTCGTACATTCGTATGTTCGTGCGTTGCAGATCATGTCCGTCCCACATGCTTGCTGTCCTAGCTCCACCACTGGTGGATGGATTAATGTAAATATCGGTGTGCTTCTACCTAATCACATGGGAATAGATCCTGTATCAAAATAAATGTTTCACGGTAATACTTATAGATTTATAATAATAATAATAATCAAACTAACACTTTACTTCACCATCAGGAAGTTGGATCTGCTGACCGGAATATGTCAAATATCTGCACGATCAATCATAACCTCAGTTTCACCAATGCTTTCAATCTGAGCTCGTGCCGTGCGAATATTTAAAAGTCGATTAGGTTTCCCGACTCGGGTTTTATATTCTTGTTCGATTCGATTTTTAATCGGCAGAAGTATATCATACACAACTCATCCATGATTTAGCAGTTCCCATAACTTACAGCATTTGTTACATGACCAGTGACGGCAAATCAGCTGTTAAGGTATTGCGCGTCGTGGCGTAATTACCATGGTGATTGATGGTGTGTATGGCGCACGAGCAGAGCGTGTTGTCATGGTAATGGGTAAAAACACCGTCTATTTTGTTTGCTTGAAACTGTTATCCAGCTTTCGATAGCATCACGTCGCTGCTGTGGATATAAATGCATTGGGGTTGAGTGATGGGATTTTCAAATGGCATAAAATACAATTTCAGCATAGTGTGAAGAGTCCATACCCTTTCTTTCTTACCTAATGCGATATCCAATATAATCATATGGTTGCAATGGAAAGCACACAATTTTGTGTCGCGTGGTTAGGTAGGGTCCGGTTAACTCTCTGGTGTGATAGTAGGATATTGCCCGTGGGTACGGTTTGGCCCAACTTTATCTGTTTTCGATTTGTTGACCTGCCTAGGGTTTACTACTACTCAACAGTGTGGGTGGTATGTAATAGTGCTGTGCTCCAGAGTTGTGATTTATTGACGTGAGATACAGCGGCAATACAGTGTGGATTGCCTATTCCAATTTCGGTCTCTATTGGCATTTTCCAGTCGGTTGGTGCACACTGTCAGTGCGATGCCATGGTCTTGTGTTGATTAGTGCACCTGTCTATCTAGAGCGAAAATGAGGTGAATTGATGGGTATGCCTGATTATCATGTCTACTACATAAATATTACCCAAACACTGGTAACACGTGCTGACTTATTAAAAGTCCTCTATTCCCCGTAGTTTAACAAAGCACTCAGATAAACGTTTACAGGTAACGGAGCGATTTTAATGGATTTCGAATTTCGCTTGAAGTGTTTGATTACAGTTAGGAGCTTCATATTAATAATAAACCACGCGCTCAACCCAGCAGTGAAATTCCAAAACTATTCTGATGCTGTTATGACCTGAAACCAGTCTAGCCTTCGAATAGTTCATTGTCTATTTTGAGATTCACTTGGATGGTCTTAAAAGCAAACCTCACAGGTTTGCTTTTCCGATCGAATGAGATCATGCACCCGAATGAGTTTAAAAATACAGAAAACATCCAAGTTTGTAATCAATTTCACAAGTGTTTCTAATTCGAGAGTTCATTTGATGGTGTTACATTACTAGACAGGTTTGTTTACTAGATGTTATGAATAAAGACTCACCACATATGTTGTTTTATTATTATGAAGCATAGTTTCACTAATTATGTTAACCCTTTAAACCCTGGTGGTATCTTCCAATTCAGTTTCATGGCAGCAATTGGAAAAGTCCATATTCATTATTTGGGGGAGGACCAATTAATGTTTTCAACCTGCAGCCTTGGGGCTACACGTTGAAAATATTAATTGTTGTACACCACACATTCACTTAGCACCCATAGTGCTTAATGGAATTATGACGTGTCTTGTGTTTGAACCGGAAAAGTGGTATCTTTGGTTCAAAGGGTTAATATTTTGCTGTTCTCATTGTGAATTAAATTCTTATTGATTGGAATATCTATAACTGGAGCACAAATAATATATGTGTACCATTATAAGTAAAAGTGTGTCTCATTAATTCAACTTTAGATTACGAGCAAACTCTACCTAAAGTCGGTAAACAACTGTTACGAAATGCCCTCCATGGAACACGTAGGGTTATATAATTTGACTTGGGAGTCTTGGTTCCCTAAGTGTTAATAAGAGTGGCCAAGTCCCACTTGGTAATAATTCTCTGGAGAATAGCCTGTAATAAATATGAAAACTGTTTCCGAATACTTCTTAAAGGGACAGCTATGCTTTCATACTATTTTACAATATTTGGATTTCTAGACAAAAATAAATATGGAAACTATCTTAAAAGCATGGCTATGCTGTCGTGCTATTTTACAATATGCGTATTTCTAATTAAAATTGCATAACAGTATATAAACAGTGCATACGAACCAGACGATCGGTTCTCACACTCCTGCACGTAAACACCAGATGCAGTCTGCCCTGCAGTAACCTTATCAAAATGCTTTTGACAGAAATTGTTATTATATTCTAACCTGGCATAACCCCGACACACCAAGAACCACTTTTAGCGATGGGAACTGTGTAAATAGCATGTATGATAATTAAATATGGGCGTCATATAGTAACTCCCTAACCTTGAGAATAAAGTCGGATAAATTGAATAAATGCAAACCAACAGCATGCCAACGTCATTTTAGTGTGAGAATTCATACTGACAGCACAGGATGCCCCCGCTATCCCAGAAAGGAGATGAGGGGTTATGAAACACCTCTCTGCCATCTTGGGGTATACGTGGTGTTTAGTGGTATCAACCTTCGCATTGTGCTCTTGTGGATGTGACTAGCTGCGCGCGGAAAGTCACGTACATAACAGTATATAAACTGGCAGAAAGACCCGAGAACTTCACTTCTCTCTGGGCTTCCAACACGTATAGAAGTCACTCTCCTATTTTCGTGGAAGAACGCTGCGAGGCCAGACAACAGTTGGAGATGAATGACACAATGAAAATGATGTAATGTTTTCTGACTTAATTTCGTTTCGTATCTTTCACATTCTTATTATTACCAGAGAGAGAAACAGTGTAGCTGTAGGTACTTTAAAATAGGGTTTAAATAAAATAGAAAACTGTAAGTACAATTTTTATGTGTTTTGACTTCACCCATTCACTGCGGCTGCAGTACTTCAAGAACCTTTGCAAACTCCAAAGAAACTGGTCGCCTTCTTGAATGAACTCTTTAAATTGTCCTGTGGCCAATTGCCACGATTGAGGTCCTAACCTAAATCCACTAGATGATCATTTTTAACGGGGTACTTAACCCTGCTTCGCCACACAACCAGTACATAGCAGCATTGGGTTCTTTACAGAATTTGGTTATTGGCCTGCGAGCTTCATTAAAAGAATGAACTATTTACAGAATGGACCACAAGAAAAAGAACTCCGACCATCATTATGATTTTATCTAACAATGATTTTATCTAACAATCAACTTAATTTACACGCAAAACTCGGTAAAAAACGTTTGCATCAGCCACTTGTTCTGATTCCGTATCTGACAGATCTGATGTCCAGTAAACACCTCACTATCATATATATGCATTGTTATTACAGAGTAAAATATAGTTCCTGAAATTCAAAAGTTTGACCAATTTCAACAAATTTAAGCTGAAAATTGAGTAAACGGGCTTTATGTAATGGCATTGTTAGACAAGTGTATTATCATGACCATGTACAATTGTGCATGTAGGGTAATTGGTATCAGATTCGAGATGGCGGGATCAAATCTCGAGTCTGATTCAAACTACAGCTCATGCTCATGGTCATTATAATGTATTTGTATTTATATCACGGATTATGAGATGACTTGCCATGGTTAGTTATTCTACGGAACTATTTGATATGTTAGTTGGGTGCAAGTGTATGTAGGGTGCAAGTGTCTCTTGTGTATATTTTACTATTTTTAACCAGGTTTATTGCGTATGTGGTTATTATTTTAGCAATGATAGCCAATTTGCTTGCATTGGTAAAGATGAGTCTGTGTATCCATGAGGACAAGCGATTTTCCTCTCTTGTCTGTCAAGAAAGCTGCAGGTGCATTTAGAAAACTGCAGGCGAATTGTGCAATCACATGGTAACGACTACAGACGGACACCTAAGTCATTGTAAACTATATGCACTTGCTGCAATATTCATACCATACATGTTAGGATATGAAGTTGTTACAGCCTAAAAAAATGATCCTCTTATTAAATTTTAGGAATCTACAAATTAGAGTTTATGGGTGTCGCAAAATTAACATTTATTATTTAAATTTTTTTTTTCAATTCTCTCAAAAACTTTCAACAAAACCATAATCATATGACCGATGAGCTGGTTCCAATAAGGGGGATACAGATATGGTTTTGTTGAATTTGTTTGATAAATCATTTGTAAATCACTCAGGTTGGTGAGGTCGATTCGTTAGGTAAAGGATTAATTTTAATAGTGATGTATGATGTGCCATGTACTATGCATGGGCTATTTTTTAAAATATACTGTAATAAACAAACATTGTTTAGAGAACGTTTCTCCACCATGTTGGTTGTGTACAACTTATGGATGTTGACGTACATTCCCTTCCAGCTATGTGTTTTGGTTAACCTGTCCTGGTGAAATATACGAAATTATTTGACTGAAGGGGTGGTTTTATGCAAGCGAACATCGGTGAATGTGTTGAAATTGTACGTGTCATCAATGGAGTGAGACTGTGTCAATTTACTGACAATTTCTAAAAGTAAACTAGAGAATTGTAATTTGTTGGACAAATTACAGGCTTTCCCAACTTTCCAGTGTGAAAATGCAGACTACATATAGCAAAGTAAAGTGCTTGAAATTATCCATTTCCAAAATGATAGACAAAAAGCATCCAAAGTTGGCTATTTTCGGCATTCTCTCACGGTTCTCGTATTCACGCCCTCATTTTGCTTGAGGGTTAAATCTTGAGATTAAAAAGTAAACAGTAACTTTCTTCTGCAATCATTGTTACATCTATCCATACCAAAATAATTGCTACAACAACCTTGCAATTAGAAGAAATGGGTACAGATGTTTGCAAAATTCTCTGAAAATCAGTTTTTGTCAGCCAATACTATTCTTTACGTGGCCAAGGCATATGTTGGGTTAAGCCCCAAAGCATAACTTACAGCAGCGGATTTGTTCATTAAGCATCTCTGCCTATAGCAAAACAAAGTATCTAAAATTCACCCTTTCCAAAATGACAGGAAAATGTAACCGAAGTTAGCTAATTTTAGCATTTACGAATGGAAATTTTACCCTCAATGCGCCTGACGGTTAAAGATGAGATTAAAAACTAAACAGTAACTTTCTTCTGCAAGCATTGTTGCAGCTATGCATACAAAAATAATTGTTACAACAACATTGCAATTAGAGAAATTAGCGCCTGAAATTAGTCAATCTCGAAGATAAAATGCTATATTACTATCATTTGTGGCCAATAGGGGTTAATTTCAAAATATTTGTGTGGTGATTTTAGTGTATTATATTATGCTCTAAATGCGTGAACATCAACCACAGACTGAGTGTCTGATAAGAGACGCGGTGGAATCTTGAATCTTGGTATTTCAATGAACAAGTACAAGTTGAGGGTACTTCAAGTCAAGGCGCAACAACTGGGTGAGGGTTAAAACTTGGAATAAAACATATAACAGTAAAATTGTTCTTGGATGAATGTCATATCTTCTCACAGGAAACGTTTTGAGAAAATATGACTCCAGTGCTGAGAAATTGCATGTAAATTTGGGCGAAAATGACAATTATTCCGACCGTACCCTTATAGGAAGTCTAAAATCTGCCAAGGGTTAAACTTTTAATAACATATAGAACAAAATTTGTCATACTGTGACTGCTGCATGCAGCTATGGAAAACATTCAGAGCTCAATCAATTAAAAATGGAGTAAATCGTCACCTAAACTTACCAAATTCTGCAAAAATTGGATTTTTTTTTGACGGAACCTACTTTTATGCAACCAGAATAGGATAGGGTTAAACTTTACAACAAAACTTACACAGCAGTTGTGCTCGGTAGTCAATTGTGAATACGTACATGAAAAGTGTTTGAAATTAACCCTTTCCAAAATGATAGAAAAAACAAAGTTGGCTAATTTTGGCATTTTCAAACGGTACACTTATTCCCGCCCTCATTGTGCTTAAGGGTTAAATCTGAGATTAAAAAGTAAATAGTAACTTTCTTGCGCAATCATTGTTGTATTTATCGATACCAAAATAATTGATACGACAACCTTGTAATTAGAGAAATTTGCTCTGGAAGTTGGTCAATTTTAACGACAAAATCTATATTCATGTCATTTTTTGGCCAACGGGGATTAAAGTTGAAAGATTTGAATGGTATTTGTGGTGTATTATACTATGCTCTAAGTGGGTGGAAAATTTGAGCTAAATAACTGTAAACAATTTTGAGACATTTGAAAAATGGTGAAATTTTGACGGTTTTGGTAGAATATTTTGAAAATACGCGTTTTCAGACATGACGATACCGCATTTTCACTAGATTTAATGACATTACATAGGTATGCCAAATTTGGTTAAAATCGTACAGCTTGTTTTTGAGCAGATCAACAGACAAAATTCGAGGAGGAAAAAAAAAATAGAGAAGAAAAATTTTGATAAAGAAGAATAACAAGAGGCTTTCCCAAACTGGGTTTGGGAAAGCCTAATAATCAAACGAGCCAATCAACTACTGCTCCAAACTAAATTCTAAGAGTTGAATACGTTATATGTTACTTCATAGAAGTATGAATATTGGAAAATTGTATGCACAGGATATAAGCGGACAGTCGGCTGAAACGGAAATTGTGAGCTGTCCGACGGGACTCTCCTAACTGAAACGTCGGAAATTAAAAAAATTACACGTGGGTTACCGGTCATTTTTGTGAGATCGTGTCCATTTAGTGGGCGTACCTAGAAAATCCAGCCTACACACAGTTAATAGAATAGTTATCTGTTATTTCTAGAACAAACAAACTGAGGTCAGATTCTGTGTGGATTTGTTTTTAAACGTAGAATTGGTTGACTTGACTCACGACAATATTTGGGTTTTTTTGCGAACGAGAATGTGATAAATGATATTGAAATACAAGGCCAGTTGCGTTTTAAATACATTTGACTCTTTCTGCTTCACTGAGCCCTTCATACGTAAAATCTGTAACACAAGAATCGTAAATCGGGCTCATATCTGCGGTCACTGTCGTCTCCCTGACTGCATTTCTACTTACAAAAACAGACTTTCAAAGTGAACGACCAACTGATGTGCAGTATCCGACAAACTGCAAACTGTTGTAACAGAATTGAAAAGATGTCTTTGAATAATATACATGAACGCCTCATCAACTCTCGTAAATAATTTGTTACTTGCAAGGCAAGTTGTACCACACAAGTCGTACCCACAACTGAACAACTACTATCCATTTTCCGTCTTGACAATTCGTACCCATGTTCGGATAACTCGCACCTACGTTTTGACCACTCAAACCCATTCAAAATTAAAGGGATACGAGTCCTCCAGCCGTGTATACAAGTTGTCCAGCATTTGGGCTCTAGTTATTCAGACAAAAAACGGGTACGAGTTTTTCAACTGAATCGAAGTGGAAAGGTTACCTTTACTGCCAATGGCCACACGACATATTACGCCTTCCGCCACTCTTCTCCATTGACTCTACAAACTCACCTACTGACTCAACTCAGTGTACATGTCCCACCATATCGCACAGAATAAACTCAACCCAGTGCATCTTTTCGTTATTGTTGTGACCACCATTCATGTCCCCACGACACAGAACCATAACATTGCCCGTACAACCACCCGCCTTTACACAAGTGGTTGCCTAAGGCTAATTCAGAATACGTTCCACACACACACTGTCCATACTGAAAGCCACCTTAACCCAGGTTACTGCTACGATGCTCAAGATAATTGTTCCCATCGGCCCATAAAAAACTTGACACTATCGAATCAAGCTATACACCCACCCCACCATCTCAAACCAGTCCGTATAATGCCCACAGAGTTTCGAACTCCTTTGTTATATCACTCAATGAGACTTCCCTCCTCCAACAATTCCAACTCAGTTTTGGAAATGACGGTACAAATACAATTACAGCAGTTTTGCAGAACTGGTCAGAACAAGCTCACAGACGAATGTGGTCGGTCTGTTCGATGGGAGAAGAAATATACAAGGAAAAAGATGATTAATAGTTTTGGTCACTTGGTATTTATTTTTATGATTTATGTGATTCTTCGGCTTGGCGGTGATATTGAAAGAAATCCTGGTGACGCAAGCCAGCTGAAAATTGTACACATCAATCCGAGGTGTCTCCGATATAAAGTGGACTCAATCACGGCTGACTGAGATTTCGATGTGGTTGCTGTAACAGTCTTCTTTCTGGGGAAGTCTCATCGGATCATGTTAAAATACTTGGTATTCATTTACCTCCGATTCGCAAGGATCGTGACAATGGCTGGGGAGGGGGGGGGGGAATAGTAGTTTATATTAAATGTAATGTAGTTTTTAAACACCGACTAGACTTAGCAGTTCGTGGGTTTGAAGTTGTTTGGCTTGAATTGAGGTACGGGAATCAAGAACTGCAACTGGGTGTCTTGTATCAACACCATCAGCAAACAATGCTTATTGGGATCTTATAGATGGATCTCTAGCAGCCGCTTGAAATAACGTGTCTATAAAAACAATCCTAGTTGGTGATTTTAATGCCAGTTGTTACCCGACTACCCACCCCAAATAAAGTATCGCGAGGAGTCTTATGGTCTTGTGCAAATTGTTTATGCACCAACAATGAACACTGACAACCATAGCAGCCTCATTGATCTTATATTGACTTCAGGTCCTGACTTGGTGTACAAATGTGAAGTTATCCCACCATTTTGTAGTGACCACCATGCCAAGAGTGCAGTCTTGCGGTGTTAATCCCAGCAGTATGCTCCATATACCCTATAGTCGGGTAGTTTTTAACTACGATACCATGACATTGATGGTATGAATTCAGCCATGTCCAGCACAGACTGGAATTCCTATTTTGAGTCTGATGACGTAAACATTATTTGTGAACGTTTAATTACTCGTGTCACAAAAGTATCCAACATGTTTATTCCAGTTCTCATACGACCTGAAGATAAACCGTGGATGACTGCGTCGGTTAGAAGGCAAATGTGTATTAGAAATAAGGCACACAATTCGAAATGAAACCATGCCATGTGTCGGATTGTGTCCGGATTGCAAAACTGGAATACGATATGAAAATAGATGCATCATTGGGCGTAAAACGTTCTCGTCAAAGCAGTGGTGGAAAACTCTCAAAAGCCTTTTCTGTCCAGCAATTTAATACCAACCTGCAGTCCCTCCTCTCCTTGAGAAAGATGAAGTTATAACATATCCCTATTTAACTGCAACTATATCTAATGATTTATTCATTTATTTATTGGTGCTTTAGGTCACTTATTTTGCACAATGGCTAATCATGACCAATATCTAATGATTGTTTTGTAAGTCAGTGTAAGACTGTACAAAATATAGATGTTCCTAGTGTTACTGAACTGGAGCTATGTTTTGATCCAATTTCAATAGAATCAATCGAGGTGGAAGTTTTATTTTCCAGCTTGATATTAAGAAAGTAAGTGGGTCGGACAATGTGCATAATAGAATACTAAAATTGTTCTGTGTTGATCTTTCCACTCCCTTCAATCGATTATTCAATACATTCTTGTTCCAAGGTGTTTTCCCACACGTATGGAACATAAAAATTGCAAATGTGATAGTATGACTGTTGGGAGAGAGAGAGAGAGAGAGAGAGAGAGAGAGAGAGAGAGAGAGAGAGAGAGAGAGTACTATCTGTCAATTAACTGATATCGATTATGATATCAGATGTGCCCTCGATCAGAATAAGGAAATGAGGATTATCTTCTGTGACAAAAGTAGGCTTTTGGCAGTGTGTGGCACGAAGGCTTGATTTGCAAGATGGATGCAAT
This sequence comes from Pictodentalium vernedei, assembly GCA_031216915.1. NCBI lineage: Eukaryota > Metazoa > Mollusca > Scaphopoda > Dentaliida > Dentaliidae > Pictodentalium > Pictodentalium vernedei. The sequence continues at coordinate 434,376,666 of CM062297.1, read as the reverse complement.
AGGTATCAAGGGTACTCTCACTACTCTGTTGGCCAGGTTTAAGGACTATCTTACGAACCGACCTCAGGCGGTGGTGATAAATGGTCAAAACTCAGAGAGTAGACCTGCAACTGCAGGTGTTCCACAAGGATTGGTCTTAAGCCCCATTCTGTTTAATATATACATAAACATCATCGTGAATTATATACAATAAAATATACGACTTTATGCGGATGATCCCTAGTTGTATAAAATGCTGTCCTAGGTCCCTAGATGCTTAACTCGGATCTGCGCCTTATTAGTAAGTAGAGAGGCAGAAACGCGGCAAGTAAATTTTAATCAAGACAAAACGGCAACACTGTTTTTCGTAAACACATTCCAGATCCTAACCCCCCACTATACTAGGATAATAAGATAATAAAAGAAGTTGAAAGCCACGAACACTTTGAATAATATATACCTCGCAAATTCTGAAAAAATTCACCCCGCCCCACCCGAGCCGTTCCGCCCACAAAACCCAATAGGGTCAATAGGGCAAGAATGTGAAATGATATTTCTTCGTATATCTCACTTTTATCAAATATCCCCTACTTTTTGGAATAGTATATTTACACCTGTTAGCGTTAAATTAAAGTTTATTGCAACAGCACCCTCGCCACGATATAGCATTAGTTACTGATGTGGCGTTTAATACCAATAAATAAATATTTTTACAGAGCTTACAGAGCTCAGTATTCACTGTGAACTCCAAAATATTCAAACCATGCCCTGCGGCATACATAGTTGTGTCGTTTGCGAATTACAGCAAGTTGGGCCCCAACACAAATCACTGGGGGACACCGCCATTAACTTCCCCCTGAAGACAAATATGAGATTGATACTGAACGAACTATTGCCTGTTCGATAAGGAACTCCCTTCCTTTTCATTCGGTGCAAAACACCAGGCAGACATCAGCTGCAGATTAGTCATTTGTATATTTAAGTGTACTCAGCCTCTACACTGATCCTGTTAGTATATAGACTGGAGAAGTAATTTGTGACAAAGAAAAAAACGAAAGGATGATATATATTTGGGTCGTGGAATGTAGAGCCAATACTTAATGCAAGTTAGTGTTACCGATTCTAGATTTCAGGCACCAGGCGGGGCTAGTCGTATGTTTTTGTTTTTTTCTAAACGAAAGGTACTGCTGAATTTCTACGCTGACAATATTAGTATATAAACTGAAAGAAAATTGAACTGTCACAAAGAAAAAGATGGAGGAATGGCGTATGTCTGGATTCCAGTGTGTGGAGTCAGTGCGAATTTGATTGTACAGTATAAGGGAAATAACTCTTTTTGATTTCAAACTGCTGCCGGCAGACTTCAGCTGGAGATTGGAGACAAAGGTACCTTACCCAATCGTTTGGTGCCGGGTTCTGACAGACTTTTCAGTCGGAGTTCCCTTTCCTTTCAGCTCTATGCATTTTAAATGGAACGGTACCAAGTGTTTTTCTTTGAACTGAGAGTTCAGGATTGTCAAGGTGATAGCTTGGATTTTCTATTTTGTTGTATAAAAGAGTTTTTATCTTTGATAATTTTTCTCGTTCGGGCCAAAGGTATAAGAATGTGCGTTAGTATGATGAACCCAGAAAACTGATTTGTCACTTAAACAGACCAACAATAATTCACGCGCTGCTATTCAAGTATGAAATTTAATGTCCATTACTGATCATTTGTTAAACGCCACATGGGCTATCTGATAACAAATCAAAAGTAAGAGAGACCGGTGTCCTCCTGCAGTCATTATCTATGTAATTATGGCCAGTTAATAGGTAATTGTTGGAAGAACAGTACACCGCAGAGAGTCTGGCCACACACTCATATTACGCATCTAGCCGGTCACCAAAATGGTAGGATATGCCGAAATGCGAGTCTTTCAAAGAAACTTAAAAGCGAGTATTAAATTAAGATAGATCTAAGCGGCCAATTTCAAGAGAAGCGATTAAACTGAGAATTAATGTTCTGGCTATGGAAATAAAAATCGGGGGATTTCTCGAAAAATTCATTCCAGTCTGAAGGTGTGTAAGGCTGTGTGTCGTTGCGAGTAGATGGGGATGTCCCATTCAATAGGTTAGAGGGAGGTGCCGCATCGGTGCGAAAGTATAGACAAGTTGTAATGTTAGGGGAGCCACAGTGCCCCGATTTCCGACTTCTGGCGAGGCTAATACCAAGAAATTACTAAAAGGTAACAATTGTAAAGCTCAAAATCAACAGGATCACTCACTGACAATTTTAATACATGCTACATTTATAATATTCATGAAGGTTGCCTCATTGAACCCCTAAAATAATTGTTAAAAAGGTAACAATTGGAAAGCTCAAATTCAACAGGATCACTCACTGACAATTGTAATACATGCTACAGTTATAATATTCATGCAGGTTGCCTCATTGAAATTTTAATAGTTTTCATACGTTGTGTAGGGATTAACCATTGGTTAAATTGGCTTTTAAGTTTAATCGGCGGATTTAAAATAACGGTGGTGGAAATTCTCGCGTAATAATAGGACCCAGTGTACTATAGGCAATAATTAACCCTTGAGTCAAAAAATATGTTTTGTGTGGAATTTTTAGTGATAAATTTTAATAATGGATACCCCGAGCTTGGAACAATTGATCAATATGGGAGAGAGGTTGGGCATCGCGGGTAGTGAGCTGCAAACATTTGTGAGAGATGAACAAAAGCGTGTGGCGATATAAATGTCTGAAGAGCTGCTGAGTCAGGTTACGTTGAAGCGCGAGGAGGCTGCCTTACGGGCAGCCGAACGTGAGAAAGAGGTTGAGAGAGTTGAGAAGGAAGCTGCGTTAGCACGTGAAACGGGAGAGAGCTGCAGAGCGAGATAAAGAAATTCAGGTTGAGCTCGAAAGAGCTGAAAGAGAAGGTGCATTAGAGTGAGAAAGAGCCAAAATAGCTGGAAGTTGCGTTAGAGCGTGAAAGAGCGCGCGAGGAGGCTGGAAGGCAACATGAGAGGGAAATGGAAATATTTAGGGCAAGGGCGCAGTTACCCGGAGCTAATAGTAGATAGGGTGGAGAAAGTCCCGTGGGAAACGTGAGGTCACCTTATCCCCAATTACCATAGTTCAATGAACAGACTGATGACATTGACGCTTATTGTCCCTATTCTAAATATGAACGCTGTGGCTCCCCTAACATTGGAACGTGTCTATACTTTTGCACCGATGCGGCACCTCCTCTAACCTATTGCATGGGACATCCCCATCTACGCACAACGATACACACGCAGCCTTACACACCTTCAGACTGGAATGAATTTTACAAAGGTTTGAAAGGTTTGCTTCGAGCCAGGGTTGGCCCGGTGACGCCTGGGGGTCAATCTTAGTCCGCGCTGGCGGGCAAGTCGCTACAAGTATATGTGAGCATGCCCCCGACCACGCTAATGACTACGGTGAGCTGAAAAAGATTATGCTCAAGAGGTACCAGCTCACCGAGGAGGGTTTCAGGACGAAATTCCGAGAATGTAAGGCTGAGAAGGGTGAAAGTAGAAGAGTCATCCCCCCTCCTGAAGGACTTACTTATCAGGGAGCAGTTTATGTCATCGTGTGCCCCGGATATGGCATTGTCTGCTAAGGAGAGGAAGCCAAGTAGCGTAGAGGAAATGACTAGGGTGGCCGAGCAGTATTTAGAGGTTTATGGGGGAGGTTTGACCCAAGGTAGACCAAGGCAGGAATGTGGGTAACGGAGTTGCAAACGCACCCGTAAGAACACAACACTCAGGCTCGGGCAACGACCGGGTCAACCCCACCGGGTCGGGGGTCAGGGAGTTAACTTGTTACATTTGTGACAAGAACACCGGGCCCGGGACTGCTGGTGGAAGACTATGTCGGGGAGACCAAACGGGGGCCCAGCAAAGAATGGTAGGAGGGACCCGTCCCCGAAAAACAGGAGGAATGGAAATACTGCCAATCAGTTCTCCGGGAGGAGGAGACAGACGGCCGTATTGTGTCAAACAATCGGGGCTGAAGATAGTCCACTGATGCAGTGCATAGACGGGGGGCAGCTTAGGTTGGAAGGGGAGGAACGATCCCCATAATTAGTGGGATGTGCGAGAAGCGCCCATCCAATGATGAAAAGGGAGATATGCCTGTATACACAGGTTATGTGGGGCGAGACGCAGTCCGTGTGCTACGAGATACAGAGTGTAATAGCGTGGCTGTCAAACGGGCACTTGTCAGTGTTGAACAACTAACAGGACATGATCACATGACTGTGTGTGCTCATAGATGGGACGTTGAGGAGATTCCCCCTTGCGAGAGTGAGGGTGGACACCCCCTATTTCATTGGCGAAATGGATGCCATGTGTATGGAGGCGCCCATCTATGATGTGGTGGTAGGCAACATACCCGGCGCAAGTACAGAGCCCGACAAGGCATGATCGGGAATGGACTCACATAAGGAGACTTCAGCGGTAGTCACCCGAGCACAATCCGCGAGGGAAAAGCGGCCAGTAAAGCCCCTCAAAGTATCTGGGGAGGTGAATGAAGAGGTCCACGTGACAAACCTCATGGAAGCCCAAAAGGAGGATGCCACATCGGAGAAGGCTTGGGAATTAGCCAGGAGTAGTGATTTAATAGCTACGAGGGGTAAGGGGCGAAAAACCATGAGGATGGACAAGGGAGTGCTTCAGCGGGTGAATGAAGAACCGAATAGCGAGGTGAAGCAAATCATGGTTGCGCAAAAGTATCGGAAGACACCAGCGCATGAATCGCTAGTGGGAGGGCATTTGGAGTCGAGGAAGACGCGAGCGGTTTCCATTGGCCTGGAATAATAGGGGACGTCACGAGATTTTGCCAGTCGTGCGACATATGCCAGAAGACTGTGCCCAAAGGTAGCGTACCCAGGATTCCATTAGGGGAAATGTCCCTGATGAATGAGCCATTTGACAGGGTAGGAGTGGACCTGTGTCGGAACGGGGGAATAGGTATATCCTGACCGTGGTAGATTATGCCACAAGGTACGAGGCAATTGCTCTTCCCAAAATTGAGACGGAGCGCGTGGCTGAAGCCTTGCTAGAGGTGTTCAGCAGGTTACGTTTCCCGAAGGAGATTCTGACAAATCAGGGATATCAATTCACCTCGGAGATGTAGGAAGATGTGTGCCGGTTGACTGCGGTGAAACAACTATTCACCACCCCCTATAACCCCAAATGCAGTGGACTGTGCGAGAGGATAAATGGGGTTCTAAATGGGATGCCTAGGAGATGTGTCAAGAGAGGCCCAAGGACTGGACCGATACCTACAGCGGTCCTATTCGCTTATAGAGAGGTGCCCCAGGCTAGCACAGGGTTTTTTTTCCGTTTGAGCTACTCTACGACCGGACAGTGAGAGACCCAATGCAAGTGCTCAAGGACCTGTGGACAGAGGAGGAAGCATATCCAGTACATATCACGTACCAATATGTGTTGGACCTCCGAAACAAGCCGGAGGAAACATGCCAGCTGGCAAGGGAGAGTCTCCATAAGGCACATGGAAGGTACAAACACCATTATGACCGTAGGACGAGACAACGGAAGTTTGAGGTAGGCCAGAAGGTAACTGTACTGTTACCCACCGACCACGATAAATTACCCTTGCAATGGAAGGGGCCTTACCCCATAATGGAAGTACTGGGGAAATGGATTACTGTGTGGATGTAAAAAAGGCAAAGGCAAAAGTATACCACGCCAACCTACTGAGGCTGTACCAGGAAAGGGAGGAAGTCGAACTCGCGCCAACGGCAGGGCAAGGCAACTCCACTCCTAGGGTGCAGAGGTGGGGGCGGCAGGTATTGTCATCATAGAGCCCGGGTCGTGGATGATAATAGCCTATTAGAGCTAGGGAGGACGGGGGTCGTGGATGATAATAGCCTATTAGAGCTAGGGAAGTTTAGCGGACACAGACGTATAGGGAAGTCGTGATCGGTGATGACCTATCAGAGAAGTAGCGTCATCAAGTCTGGGGTTTCTGGAGCAATTCAGCGAAGTGTTTTCTAAGGAGTCCAGAGACCACGGACTTCGAGTAACACAAAATCGAGCTCACTGCTGTCGAGCCGGTGCGAGTTAAACCTTACCCCATCCCCTATGCTAAGAGAGTGGGAATGAGGGAGGAAGTGCAGAAGATGTTGGATGCGGGGGTCATAGAAGATTCGAATTTCCCTTACAATTCACCCGTTGTTTTAGTTAGAAAGAAGGACAGTGGGGTACGGTTTTGTATCGACTATAGGCGACTTAACAGCATCACACAATTTGACAATGAGCCCATGGGAAATATGGATGACCTACTGACAGGACTACAGGGGGCCGAATTTTTCAGTAAGATTGATTTGAGTAAAGGCTACTGGCAGATCCCCGTGAGGGCAGAAGACAGACATATGACGGCATTTGCGACACCAGACGGCTGTTACCAGTTTCGTAAGCTCCAATTTGGGATGGTAAATGCGGGTGCCACCTTCAATAGGATGATGCAGAAGCTGTTGGTCAACTTCCGGGATATCGAAACTACGTGGACGATATCCTCTGCAAGACAATGACATGGACGGAGCACCTGACAGCTCTCGGGGAGCTATTTCGAAGTCCCAAGTTGGCGGGGCCCAGAGTGAAACCCTCAATGTGTCAGATAGGGTTTAGGACTATCGAGTTTCTCGGTCACAAGGTTGGCGAAGGAAAGGTTGAGATGGACGACGAGAAACCCGGGAGGATCCGCAACGCGAACTCCCCTAATACAAAGCGACAAGTTAGGTCCTTCTTGGGGCTGGCCGGGTACTATCGGAAATGTGTCCCCAATTTTGCCGAAATAGCGACACCACTGACGGACCTCACAAAGAAGGGACATCCCAACAAAGTGCCATGGGGACCGCACCAGGACTGGACATTTAAGGTATTGAAGGACCTGTTGAGCAGGGCACCCATCCTCCGTCTGTCCGATTTTCCTAAAACGTTCCTGGTGCAAACGGACGCATCCGACACGGGCGTAGGTGCAGTATTGCTACAGGAATACGATGACGGACGTTTCCCTATGGTATTTGCCAGTAAGAAGCTACTTTTGAGGCAGATGAGCTACTCAGTGATAGAGAGGGGGTGCCTAGCTATCGTTTTCACCGTTAAAAAGTTCCAGAACTTCTTGTATGGGCGGGAGTTTATTTTACACACGGACCATAGGCCACTTACATACATCCCGAAGTGTAAAGTATGAAGCAGTAGGATTATGAGGCGGTCCCTCCTGCTGCAGAATGGCCGCTTCAGCTAGAGGCAATCAAAGGCAGTGAAATCGTGGTTGCTGATTACATGAGTCGTTAGTAAGAGGGGCTCTCTAGGGAATAGTAAGGGTCCCACCACACATTAGAGTATTTAAAGTTAGTGCCTAACAGGTCAGGTAACCCGCTGACAGGCATGAGCCGGGTGGGGAACCCTATCCAAGGATGGGGCAAGTTAGTGAGGTGGTAGGAGTTGGGGCAAGGGCCCATCGGCTGGCTAGGGTCAGGGTGGATACCCCTTTCTAATATTTTTATATGCACACGTTGAGCGAGGGTATATAGATACAGGTGTGTGCATGATAGAGTAGTGTTATATTTTACAATGGATAGAGTGTGAGTGGGTAAGGGGATTTGTTGGCTACATGTGTACCAACGGACCACCTCCTACTGTGCGCCAGTGGAAGTGAGCGCGTGAGCTGGGATGTGGATAGACTCATATGTTCCACTGGGAAACCGAGTCAAAAGTCTGGGAGTTATTTGTGGTGCGCGTCAGTGTGCGCATGCGTGTGACTGTGTGTGTGAAAATTGCGAGTATGATGGTGTACAAGTAGAGCGAGAGTGTGAGATAGCTCTAAGAGAGAAGTGCGAAACTGGATGCACGTGAATGCTATCCCCTTGGTTTATTTGGAACAACTGAGAGTATGCTCCTTGGTAGGGGGTTGTCAATGCGATAGCTTGGATTTTCTATTTTGTTGTGCAAAAGTGTATATATGATAATTTTTCTCGTTCGGGCCAAAGGTATAAGAATGTGCGTTTATATGACGACTCCGAAAACCGATTTGTCACTTGAACAGACCAGCAATAATTCACGCGCTGCTATTTAAGTATGAAATTTAATGTCCATTATTGAAAGCATTTGTTGAACGCCACATGGGCTATCTGATAACAGATCAAAAGTAAGAGAGACGGGTGTCCTCCTGCAGTCATTATCTATGTAATTATGGACAGCTAATGGGTAATTGTTGGAAGAACAGCACACCACAGAGGGTCTGGTCACACGCATCTTGCCTGTCACCAAAATTGTAGGATATGCCGAAATGAGAGTCTTTCAAAGAAACTTAAAAGCGAGTATTAAATTAAGATAGATCTAAGCGGCCAAGTTCAAGAGAAGCGATTAAACTGAGAATTAATGCTCTAGCTATGGAAATAAAAATCGGGGGATTTCTCGAAAAATTCATTCCAGTTTGAAGGTGTGTAAGGCTGTGTGTGTAGATGGAGATGTCCCATGCAATAGGGTAGATGAGGTGCCGCATCGGTGCGAAAGTATAGACACGTTGTAATGTTAGGGCCATAGCGCTCATATTTAGAATAGGGGCAGACGCGGGCCAAGTCGGTGGCCATATATGAGATTAAGATCAGAAACACGAAGTACGAGCTCAGGGAGCTATTTGCATTTAGGTAAACGGCATTGCCTGTTGTAGAATGCAAGCCGTACGTAGGCGGAGTAGGCTTCGCCTGTACGAACATTATTTTGAGATAAACGTAGGGGAGAGTTTAACCCCATTTGTGGCGACTGCATGAGTGAAAAGCGTCGAGTAGAGGGACAATAAGGTAGTGGCCGTGCGACGGCAGTGGTAGGGTGACATTCCGTCAATTGTTGGGAGGAATGCGATATAGTGAAGTGACAATACGTTAGTGGCCGAGCGACGGCCGTGACAGGGTGAAGTGAAGAAGAGACCAAAGAACGAACACCAGCGAGAAGGGGGAAAAACCAGCAACAGTAGAGTAAGCGGGCCCGCAAGTGACACAAAAACTGTGTTGGTAGGGGGTGATTGACGTTTTGTTTATCATATTCATTGGATTCCATGTAAGTCACAAATTACCATATTTATTTATATGTATATGTATTAAAATTGTTGTTTTCAGTGAACCCCTGTTGATTTATGCTTTTCGAGAAAAAGTTATTAACCCCTTCACTATAGCAACCACCCCAACAAAATTGAAACGGCCGGGTTCGTTACGGGGAGACATACGTTCACGCACAAATTCAGGCGACACTCCTTGAGTTTTGGCTGAATACGCGGTGGAATCTATTTCCCCCAGCAGCGACAAAGCCCCGGTTTCCGACAAGGCCAAGCATGTTTCTACACAAGCTTGGGTACAGCCGTGCTTGGTATAAACCATCAGTTCGAAAAAGCCCTTTCAGCCCAAAGCTTCAGTGCTTCACTACGATAGATGTAAGAGAATATATCTCTGGAAGTGGCGCGCATTATAAAATAGGTTTTACTCGATATAAACGTGTGTTTTCCGGTACCAAAAAAGTGAGCCTTCAAAACACATTAGACAAAACGAAAGCACCAAATTAATTCCTGAGTGTCAATCAATTCCTTTGAGTGGTAAAGTACACTTCGTCTATTTCTGCAAGAAAAGTATTTACCAACTGATTTAGAAATGGGAAATAAATTGCTCTGGTCTGATTGGTGGTGATCAGACAAAACGAAAATTCAAAAATCAGTGTTTAAAATACCATCATTGGAAATGGAGGAAATTAAATGACGTGGTGCCAAAATCTCAACATATCTTCCTATGTAAAACTAAGCTAAGAACAACTCGTTTTGTTATCTGTTTATAAAAAAAATTCCATCAATCCAAAAAAAATATTTAACGATTGGGCGCTGTCTTCGTTGAAAATTTGAAATCATTTATTTTATAAACAGATAACAAAACGAGTTGTTCTTAGCTTAGTTTTACACAGGAAGATATGCTGAGATTTTGGCACCACGTCATTTAATTTCCTCCATTTCAACTTGAACAACATAGAAATCACAGTAGATGGACATTCCCTTAAATCACGTCCTGTTGTTCCGAATTTCGAGAGTAGACTTTAACGAAATTCACATGTATCATCATTTGAAGCGATGGGCTAGTTCGGAAAGAAACAAAAGTTTGATTCATCTTTGTATGATTATGCGACATGATATACATGTACGCACTGGCAGATATATTTGACATCTGATCCGACAAGCAGAGGGGCATCAGCTCACCTTAATGTCTGGAAATGTAAGAATTTAAGCCCCTGAAGAGGTGATCAAAGTTGTTTCATATGTTGATTCCTGATTATTATAGATGCAGCAATATGACTATTGTAACCTCTACAAGAAACTGAAATCATAAATGCACCAGATAAAGAATGATAAGAAAACTAGTTTCACGAATGTGACGTGATGGAAGTTTCGAAATCTCTCAAAGAAAAATTGAAAGAAACTGAACAAGGACTTCATATAAGCGGAGAAGACATTGATAAACATGAACGTTATATCACCACACATCCCACACCATGGATAGATATGCACAATTAATCACAAAATGTGTTCAGATCTGTTTCAGTTTTCTGACAGTGTTATTGTTTCCTATTCTTTTCACAAGTCCTCTTCTACGAGTTCAGCTATCCAAACGTCAAGGCTTCCCCACTGGGGAAGCCGCGACGTTTGGATAGTTGAACTGCCCCCCTCCCAGTTCAAAGAATCTCGCTTATGACGCTGAAGCTTAGTTTGCGTTGAAGTATCAGTACAACCCTCATCTTTTTTCTCTTCATCCACCAGTCTTCACCATGCAAAACCTCCAAACTACACCATTATGTCCGTTAATGCCATTTTCCCTTATTGCAATAGGCAGATAATAGGGAACGAGTTCGATGCTTACAAACGTATTAGTTGCGTCTAGTAACGAATCAAGGGGGCGGGGGAGGGGGGCAACTCCAGCTTGGTTCATATCGACCGAGATCGGTATCAAATCCAAGTATCCAAGTATGAGGTTGTATCTGCCAAGCTTGATGGTGAGGAATTCTGGGAACTAAGTATATATACCAAAAACATGAGTTTGGAGGGGAAGGGGGTTACCATTTATCAACGGCTCGAGAGGAATAAATAACAGCCCGAGGGTTTATTACCGGCCCGAGGCGAAGTCGAGTGTCGTTAATAAGCCAGAGGGCTGTTATTCAGTCCACAAGGGCAGTTAATAAATCGGGATGCCCGACAAAAATAACGATATTACTGCTATTACATGGCCCGAAGCGGGCCGCAGGCAGTAAATAAATTTTGTTTTCATTAACGCCCTCCGCTCGCTTCCAGTAGCAGGGCGTCATGAATTACTGAGTTTTACTGCCCCGCTGATCCCCGTTAATACTAGAGACCGCCCACTAAAGTGGTAATAATATCTAATAGATAACATTCTGTGGGAACTGCACAACAAAGTTAGAAAATTTAATGTTATAGAACATTGCACAAATGTGATCTCTGTGATTGTCTGCCATAAAGACATTCAAATGTTGACAGAAGTAGTAGAAAGTGATTCGGCATATTATACAACATATCTTCAAGAAGGTCAAGAGTGGCTCCGTGACCGCCGTTTCCAATATTAATAAGATGGAAACCATACAACTACAATATATTCTAGACAGTTATTAAAGGCTCTCTTACTTAAATGAAAAAAGAGAGACTTATTTCCTAAACAAAATCATGAACTTTGAGAAAATCTGGAGAAACCTTTATATATCAAAAACAATCATTATGCTATTTAATTTTATTCGTACGGTTTACCAACCAATGGACATGTACAAAGGCACTGCTGAAAACGCAGCTTCTTTCGTGGACCATAAACACAATGAAGTTACAACTTGCTTAGATAATTGTGTGTGAAGTCCTGTTCATATTTGCTTTTGATCATCCTGAAAGAGGCTACGACCTAATTCCACACTCTGAGAGAAACAAAGACGGATTTCTTCGGTAGTTTGAACAAACATATGGACAATACGGAAAAAATGACTGTTCGGGAGAACAAACATCAGATGTCAAAACAAAACTCATTAAGGTATTTTGCCGTTATGAATTTCGTTCCTTCACAGTTTTATAGATGACAAAAATTCAAAATACGAGTCGGTGATAAATCTCATTTTCTATTATTATAAAACATACCAGCTTCCTATGGATTTTATACTATAGAATTAGAACTATTACATAAATTGTCCCCTGAGTTCCAATATGTTCTATGTGCCTACTAGCACATAAAACATATTGGAACTCAAGGGACGATATGTCACAGAAAACCTTTCTCTATTAGTCTCATGTTGCTGTTGTTGATGAAATATTGCATGATACTATTCTTTCACTAACTTTTTTCAAAGTAGGATATTATTATTCAGTTTCATAAAAGAAATCTCACCGTTCATACGTGTTACAGTACGTGGAGAGAGGATTGTAACTAAATCACCCGTGGAGTGGAGTAATCACCCAAAGTATCACTTTCAAACGCTGTACATATGGACAGAAAACGTAAGCAATGCTTCAGCCAATGGACCTCCGGGTTCAACCCGGAGGTCCATTGGCTGGAACTTTGCTTTTGATTGCTATGATTTGCAACAAATTTTCAATTATTGCTCGGGGGGAATCTCCACTCTGTGGATGATTTAGTGATAATACACTCTCTACGTACTGTATGTGCAGATTGTGTGTGCTTGTACACAAGTGTTATCGCAACGAGACTCGTTTTGGGGAATAAATAGCTACGAGCCGCGCTTGCGCGGCGCTACACTTCACAAAAAAACGTGTTGAGAAGCGATAAAGGATTGTATGAAAGCACAATGAGCATATAACACCTTTATCTTCTATTCAGTCAACATAACCCACACCCTTGACTTCTCAAAAATAATCGTTGACAAACCAAAGGCCACACTCAGCTGATCAAAACAACTAGGTATTCAATGTTCTGAACCCCGCGGTACTCGCAAAAATACCTTTAACAAGAATGAGATTGAAAATGGTGATAAAAAATCAAACCTAGCCGAAGTATGCTTTCTCCGTCAGGCAATGATATTTCGAATCAAATTCAATTAAATTCATAAATTTCACCCATGGGATAGTTGGGTGGTTTGTGCAAGCAACTAAGGAATTATCTTTTGTAGTGTGCAAGGATCTTTTCTTTAATTCCATGGTATCACTTCGTGTTTTACATTTTGAAACGTATAAACCACAATGCGATTGACGTTACGGTTGGAAACGTTCTTACTGTCGGTTTCGGTGAACTTTGTTCCTGATTAGGCTGCCACAGCGTGCGTCCACGTGCGTCGACGCACAGTTACATAGGTGCGTCGGCGCACATTAAAAGAAGATAAACTGTGCGTCATGGTGTGTAATGGTGCGTCAGCGTGCATTGACGCACCATGACGCACATTTTACCGTGCCTCACGGTGCGGGTTATGGTGGGTTATGGTTCGTCGGCGTGCATTTCATCGGCGGTCAGGCAGGTGAGTATATAAAGGGGTGCTCAGATTCCCAAAACATCAATCTCACTTCATCATGACCGACGGACAGGTGCAACAACAGGTGCTACAGGTGCAACAACTCCAGAATCTTAAAGTGTTGGCTGTAGTCCTGCACCATAGAAGCAAACAGAGAGGAGAGAGAAGAAGGTTCTGGGTGAGACCCTGGATTCTTAGAAGACCTCAGTTGGGCCAGTACGAGACTTTGATGGCAGAATTGGAGAGGGAATCCCATGGCGACTTGTGGGGTTCCTTCGAATGGAGCCCGCGATGTTTCATGAACTGGTGCAACGTTTGACAACCCGAGTGTCGAAGGAGGAGACCAATTACCGAAAGTCCCTAGAGCCTGGCCTTGCGGTTGCCACAACTTTGAGGTATATGGCTACTGGCAACAGCTACCACAGCCTTTCCTATCCTTCTGTGCCCCACACAACACAATTTCATTATTGGTGAGGGAAGTATCTAAAGCCACCGTAGAAGATTACAAGGATGAGCTATTTGACCTTCCGATAAAAGAAGACGGGTGGCGTCTGGTGGCCGAGAGGTTTGCGACGAGGTGGGATTACCACCATTCATGTCACACGTGTCCATCAAGTGCCCGAAGAAGTCTGGGTCACTGTATTTTAACTATAAGGGGTATTATCATGTTGGCGATAGTCGAGAGGACTACAAGTTTATGTGGGCTGATGTAGGTTCTGAGGAGTCGACCTCAGATTGCGCGATATACAACGCCTCAACTCTGGAGGTTGGCCTGGATACTGGCACCATAGGCTTACCACCTCCAGAGCCCTTGCCGAACAACGATAGGTATGTGCCCTACTTCTTGGTAGGGGACGACGCGTTCCCGCTGAGGCCTCACCTCATCAAACCCTTCTCACACAGAAACATGAAAGATGACGAACGCATCTTCAATTACAGGACGTCCCGTGCAAGAAGAGTCGTAGAGAACGGCTTTGGGATCATGTCCTTATCACCACGGCGACCATGTGCCTCCGCAACCTGATGAGGATCAGGTACCCTGCCCTTCAGAACCGTGATGTAGACCAGGAAAACCAGGACCACTGGGTAATACCAGACGCGTGGCAGGATGCAGGTGTTCTGGATGATGTTCGCAATGTGCAACAGGGAGGCAACATGGCGACGAGAGAGGCAAAGAGGGTCAGAGTGTACCTCAAGCACTACTACAACAGTGCGGCTGGTTCTGTGCCTTGGCAATGGAATAAGATTTAATATCAGGAACTTGTGATGTTAGCCATGGACTTTGTGCTTAATTTTTTGTAGTGATTTCGAGACAAAATTAGAGACTGGAACTTAATAAAACAACATATCAGTGTATGATTATGTGACATTTAATAAAACGTTATAGCACCTTGCTTATTCTTTCGTTATAATTTCTTTTTGTTATAATGGTATCATAGAAATAAAGTCCATATGCACACATACCTTCTTAAGGCGAATTCTGTGCAAAGAGAGCGTGATATAGGTCACATGATCTCTGAAAAGATAAGAGAGCCAATCAGAACACGCACACCCAATAAGGCAACCAATGAGAGCGTGGCAGCCGCAGCAAGGGGCCTTCTCTGGGTCGGCGCTTTTTTGTGCCCTAGCTGCCGAACTCTGATTGGCTGGCTTATCTTTCGGTGGTCATGTGATCTATATCACGTTCTCTTTGCACAGAACTCGCCCTGAGAATGTATGTATATAGGTAGTGTTATAGGCGGCCGCCAGATGGCAGCACTGAGCCCTGTTGAAACACCTCTGGAGAAAAATTTGCACAGATCTAATTTAAAGTGTTATCCAGCAGAAGTACCACGGTGGATCTTCAATTTGGGGACTCTGATGTCATGTTATGGCCAATTTTGCACTTATAAACCCCATTATAGATTCCATGATAGATTGCTCTAGACTTTATTTGTAATAAGATCAAATTATAACAAAAGATTATTCAAACTGTTATACTGCTTGATGAAATGACATCCCGAGTTGGGACAGGCTGTTGGGGTCCGGGGTCGACGACTGGACGGGAGCTGGGGCCGTCCTTGGAGTGAGCTGGACGTATTGCTGCACGGTGTACTGTTGGGGATGGAAGTGCTGTTGTTGCTGCTGTTGCTGTTGATGGTACGGGTGCTGTTTTTGGGGTGGCGGCTGAAGTGGTTCTTTGTGCCTCATAATGAAGGAGAACGTCTCCTGCTGAACAGTCTGTAGACTTCTCGGCTCATCGTCATCATCTCTGATGTCAGGCACTGGCCCCACCCAGTTCTTGTGTCAGATGCGTGACTCAGCTGGTGTTGGGCGACCTGAAAACACAAAATATGTGGGCTATTGTTTACTGGTTATATTGTTACTGGTTATATTGTTACTGGTTATTGGTATCAAATATCTAAATTTGTCATATTATGATATATACTTCTACATTACACCACATTCCATTACACTCCATTACATTCCATTCCATTCAATGACGTTACATTATATTACTTTTGTCTGAAGCTGGGCTGTTCCAGTTGTCTGCTCAACGAGGTTGTATATTGCGTCATCCAGGTTACGTTTCTTGGCCTTCTGCTTGGAGCTAGTGGTGGAGGTAGTAGAGGCGGCAGGGATGGCAGCAGCATCTGGCATGGTCTTAGTGGTCTCGGTGTGCTCCACATCACACACTTCATCCTCGATTCCGCAGCTGGGTACAGGCACCTGGGAAAACATATAAACATTAATATAAATATACAATAGTATACAAATAAAGTGCACAAAATAACAAATATGTTTTTTGTATTAGTATTAATATTATATATAGTTTCTAATTTCTTTTACATTGGGAAAATGGCAGCCTGTGATTGGCTGCCTTATCCTCTACAAGTTAAGCAAACCAATCAGAGGCCACCATTTTCCCGCACTTTTGGTGGCCTCTGATTGGCTGGCTTAACTTGATCAGGATAAGCCGACCAATGGCAGCACAGCAATGTATGCAAGGTTGACCCCCCCCCTCCCCCCAGGAACAATTTTATTTTACCTAACTTACCTTGCCAAATTGCATCGTCTCACACCTAATGGTGATGTGACCTAGCAGATAGGTGAAATGCCCCTTAATCCATCTCTGTCTTGATGCCAGGTGCTGGGCTGCCTGGCCACTCTTGGTTCTCTTCAGACGGCCCAAACTAGTTCAGATGGACTTGAACCACGTCCCAAGGTCACTATCTGCAACAAAATCAGCAAAAACAATTGCAATGTATAATAACATGATGTACTGATACAATAGCAATGAAATGAACTAAATTGCTTATGTAATACTTTACATCTGTATTGACTTTTAGGCTTACCCTTCAAGCCCAGCTGTTGTGCCTTGTCATTCAGAAGCATCTCTTTCCTCCCCCGTCACGAAAGTCCTTCGTAGCCTTGTCATAGAAAATGGGGTGATCCCTGAATCATTCTGATAACTCTTCCTCTTGTTCCACGCTCAAGATGTCTGCAACCTGATGGGAGTTCTGGTAAGCAGGAGCTTCTTCGGCCTCTTCAACCTCCTTCTCCTTTTCCCCTCCTTGCTCCATGGCCATGGCCTCCTCCACC
Organism: Pictodentalium vernedei; assembly: GCA_031216915.1. Lineage (NCBI taxonomy): Eukaryota > Metazoa > Mollusca > Scaphopoda > Dentaliida > Dentaliidae > Pictodentalium > Pictodentalium vernedei. The sequence continues at coordinate 434,359,581 of CM062297.1, read as the reverse complement.
TCCTGATCGGTCGTCATAATCTTTATAGGGCTCTCTCCCTCGTCTCCTTCCTCCATCACACTCTTTCTGCTTCCCTTTCTGGGTCCCATAACACACTAATAGTTATGTAGTACAATAGTAAACTATAGTAATCTGAAAAGATGTAGAGATGTTGTCAGTTGATGAGCAAGAAGACACTGAATGTTGTAATTATTGTGTGGCCCCCTTTTATACCGTCTGTTTATAGACGCACGCCGACGTGCAATGACGCGCGCCGACGCACCTTGGCGCCTGCCGACGTGCGTTGTGATGCACGCCGACGCAAGTCAAGAGGCACGTTGGTCCATCCTTGCCCGAGGTGACGTGCGCTGACGTGCGTCCCCTCACGTCAGCGCACGTCCCCTTCCGCGAGGATGGACGATGGGGAACCATCGCAGAAAGATTTTGAACAAGGTCAAAAACACCTGGGGTCACCTGCGATGACCTAAATTCCACGATGCATCGCAAGAACAATGGCAAGGCATCGCAAGTTCATAGAGATTCGTCGGGCGAACCCCCAAATTTGGCCGTCGCAGAGAGTCTTGCCTTCAATCTCTCTCTGTGTGACCGGGACTTAACCTAGTTCATGTTACTACTACTTGAAAGCTGTCGAGAGTTGGTTAATGCCATGTTGTTATCTTTGATGATCTCCTCATGGCAATGTTGTTTCCAGTTCTCCACTCCGTTCTTCCAGCGCTTGGATGTGACATTCATAGCGCAATATATCCCCCATCAAAATAATCAGATTACTGGAACGCCTATTGGTCACATATAGAATAGTATATCACTTGCCGCCATCTTAGTGGGATATGGTGTGGTGTGGGGGTTGGGGTGGCTGACAGTTGTTGCTATAATAGACAATGCAACAATAAAAATTTATCGAGCATATTCAATTTTCAGACGCTTCGAAATGCCCGATTGTGTTTTAAAAAAATACTCTGATATACATTTTGGGCGACAAAGCACATTTCTAGCATATCTTAATTATTACTGGAAAATGCAAGCCCCAGTATTGAAAGGTTGATACTGTGTTGCAAGGTTTCTTACAAGTTAAACACCAGGGGCCAATACTATAAATTCTTTAAAATTGTATTTTCTTGGACTGTATTTTCAAGTTATGACTTGAAATGGGTTAAAATGAACCATTAGCATTTTCAAAGATATGGCAATTTGCCAGCTAGCATTTACAATGCTAATGATTCATTTTATTCGGTGAAATGAAGAGATAGAAATACAATTCTAGAAAATACAATTGTTATAGTTTTGTAATATTGGTTCCTCGGTGTTTTATGTGGTGAAATGTGTTAACAGCCACCACGTAATCAAACGTCAACCGTGGGAGGAGTTACAGCGTTGATTGGCTGACTTGACGCCATTTTGATGGGGGAGATTGAGTTGCGACGTTCTTGCAGTCCAGTTATATGGCGATAAGTGAATCTATCTGTATCAAAATTCTTACTTTTCAATTGTCGGTGGCATCGTCTCGTTTCTTCAGGACAGCTTCAAGGTAACGAACGCAGTTCATTTTGTCGTGCAGCTGATGACATGAGTCGATGTACCCCTTACTTTATCAGCTTCGAGTAACTTCAGTGTTTTGTCATCATTTCCAGGGTTGCGTTGCCTTCGGAACCCATTTCTTCCGGTGCAATGTCGGCAGTTTCCTCAGATACAGTTTATGCGTGGTATTTCTTGTTTTGTAGCTTGAGTTCACACCACTCGTGTGAAAGACACCCTTAAATACATAGCATACATGCGTCATTCGATGTTCTGACAGGAATGTGTTACTCGCAGTGCGAACATATATTACAAGTTTCGTCACTATTCACCTCCTTGTTTTGAAACTGGGGGGGGGGGGGGGGGGGGGGGTATCAGCACAGCATGCGACACAGTCATTACAACTCTATTTAAACTTAGAATCTGTCTCAAAAGTATGGATCCTTGAATCGGGACGTTTATTAAGTCCACAGGCCACCAGTCTATTTGCGTTAGACACCCTACACTGTAACATACTTTTTATTTACCCACTTTTCGTTAAGCTTTGAGCGCAGACTACCGTTCATTTAATTTTATATCCCACTCTTCACAAAGATATACAGACATTTTTTCGTGCTCCAGTTATAGATATTCCAATGAATGAATATTTATTTCGTCTCAACAACATAAAGATATTAACATAATTTGCGCTACCACACGGTGTAATCATCATAAAACTACAGTCGTGGCGAATCTTCATTCATAGGCGTGTAATTTAAATATAGGTTAAATAGGTACTAGGGCCAATAACCAGATTTAAACCATGAGTAGGATAATGGTTTTAACCACTCGTCTTGCCGAGCGGTTAAAACCCTTATTCTACGAATAGTTTAATCTGAATACCGGCCCTAGTACCTATTTGTTTCATTTATAGCATGCTCTTAATAAATAATCGACTTTGTCACTTAAAATGGAGAAAATGGACTGGTTATTCCAGTAACTTCCCTGAATACCACTCGTATACCGTGCTTTTTGATGGACTGAACAAAAGCCAGATTCAGTTTCCAACCTCGTTGTCGGAATTCATAAATTTGAACACCTCGCACCGTGTTATTTCATCTCGCAGCATGCGTTTGGGTGTTACCAACTGGATGCAATGTTAGTTATCAACCTCGTTGTCGGTAGTAGATATAAATTGCCGATTCGAGCTCAGAAAAAATGCATTTCCAGCTCACAATGGGAATTCCCATTGAAACATTTTCGAGCTCAGCTAAAATCGGACTTAGTCAATTTTCACCCGAGCTCGTATTTCGGTACATGTTAACCAATGGGGGAAAATAAAAAAAAGAAAATAAACTCGAAGTGAGCTCGAATGAGACGATCATTTTTCAAAGTAAATTTCCATAAGAAATTGCAAACGTTTCAAGATCGCTGGCCAAGGATATTTGCGAAAATTCCGCACAACACTCAGCGCAATTTTCTCGTATAGATTTGTTTGTTTTTTTATAAACAATAATTTATTTCACTTAAATGAAATAGGCTTCGGCGAACAGGCAAGGCCTATATCAACGCCTCCGCCTTACAGGTAGTAAACAACAGTCAGGTGCAAGTGCAAGTGAACAAATGGAAATTATACAACTTGTGACACAAACACATTTATAAATTTGACAGTAGAAAACGAAGTATAAGACCCAAGTTTGAGACTGGGTTGTTTTGAGGTAGGAATAGTCTATTATTATTCTTCATAATAGTAGTCTAGATATCTGATTTGTCAAATAATATTTGAACAAGACACATAATTAAACTCTTTGGACCCACCCATCCTTGACAGCGAGTGTTAATAATTTCACAAGGAGCATCAAATTATTGCAATATCACACGCAAGCGCGAAAAGCAGCCGAACGCAGAAAAAGCAACACCCGCCCCAAAGGCAGATTTTGCTTCCCTCATTCGGCAACCTTTGGAGTTCGCGCTGAGAGTTTTTAACCTCGACTCATCAAACGAAACGCCAGCATGTCGATATGATATGTTAGTCAAGTACACTCCCCACGGTGATACTAATCGAGACCCCATCTTAACATACAATGTGGGAGTTTAAGCAAGTGTTTCACTGAAATCTTTTGGTATTCGTGATGTTCTCCTGAACTGATAAGAATATTGTCTTGTTCATTGGAGCGCATAACGAGGGGTTACCCCACAAGTCATTTAGAGAGAAGTGTTCGGGTCGATTTTACTTCTAAGAATTTTTCTCTGAGAACAAAACAACATCCATGCAAACAAATAGTGCTCCTCATCTTCGTACCCAAGCCCACAAGGACAAGCCGGATTATCTGGCACAAATCTATTGTACTTATGTGCATTGAGACTGCTGCAACGTAAACGCAACTGTGAGTGTATTATCCGACTCCCCCGATTACCAAACCCGTAATACTCTGGAACAGTTGGATCATCTTCTCTCATAAAACGCTCTTAAAAATATTAACATTAACACTGTCACGAAGGAAGCCATCCAATCCATTCCACAGCCTCACGGAGGACGGGAGGAAAGAGTCTGACAAAGTCTTAGTTCGACAAAATGATTTAGATAGCAATTCAGAATTTCTCGTGGTGTAAGCCGAAACCTGAGGAATTTGTCGTGGTACCAGATTCGCCAAGTATTGTGGGCCAACTCCGTTTTTCACTTTATAAAGGGCTATAAGCTTATGTCGTCGTCTCCTTTCTCCCAATGTAATAAACCCAGTTTCACTATACAAACTGTCGTGACTTGTACCCCGTGGGGCACCACATATCGTCCTTAACGCGTCTAATTGCAGATTTTCTAACGCCGAACAGTTATCCCAAATCACATCCGCATAGTCAAAATTAGGTAGTACATAGTACTTGCAGATGGTTTCGAGAGGCGGGCGTGACAATCTGTACCTGAATCCACGGAAGCAATTAACCATAGAGCTTATTTTATTTATTATACTATTCATGTGAGCATCCCAGCTTCCATTACACTGAAATGTCAGTCCGAGGTGCTTATGGCTTTCAACTTCTTTAATTATCTTATTATTTAAGTAAAGAGATATATAGATTTGTAATGCACTCCTTTCTTTATCACTGCCACAATTGAGCTCGGAACAGGCGAAGCCGGAAAAAGTCTCTTCCGGTGGAAAATTCCCATTGGAATTTGTAATGCACGACTTTTTGGACACCGTCAGAATGACGGGTTTGGACACAATGTGGTTTTGCCCCATGTTATTCCAATGGAGATTTTGTTAAATTTGCAATTGATGTTTCATCGCCGAGTCGAAATTTAAACATGGGAACTCGACCTTTATGGCGCTTTCATTATTTTTTCTACATATTTGTGGTATTCGCGTAATAAGTGCATTTTTGAGTGATATCACTCTTATTTAAGGCCAAAAAATCCGAGAAAAGTTTACTTTGAAATGTTTTCTTTGTTTAATTCTTATTTATTTTTTCCTTTCAATATTATCATTTTGTCAGATATTCCGACAAAAAAGCGTCGGTATTGGGCAGGCAGTTATCATGAAATGAAAGGTTTCAACATGTATAGATAAACTGGGGTGACAGACTCTTCTCGGGTGTGGATCTGAGGGGCATCAAAAACTCGTTTTAGAAAGGTTGTCATGTGATACATCATTTTAAATGTCACGATGTGTTTTGTCCGAATATTTGGTATTTGTCCATCCCCGAGGGTGATAGGCCTGAGGGGCATCAAAAATTTAGGTTTTAGAAAGGTTGACATGTGATACAAAATTTTAAAGGTCTCGACCCGTGTAGTACGAATATTTGGTATTTGTGTCTGCCCGAGGGGTGGGGACCCAAAAGGTTCAGGTTTTAGAAAGTTAGTCGTGTTATACATCGTTTTAAAGGTCTCGGCTTGAATATTTCGAATAAGAAGTATCCAACCTCTCGAGGGGGTGGGGCTGTGGGATGGGGGCCACAAAACTGAAATTTCAGAAATGTAGTCCTGTGATACATCGTTTTAAAGGTCTCGTTTGAATATTTCGAATATGAAGTATCTGACCCTTCCCGAGAGGATAGGAGCTGAGGGTGGCGCCTCAAAACTCGTGTTTTAGAAAGGTTGTCATGTGATTCATCATTTTAAATGTCCCGTCCTGTGTCGTCCGAATATTGGTATTTGTGTCTCCCCGGGGGTGTAGCTGAGGGGCTGGGCCCCAAAAACTCAGGTTTTGGAACGTTAGTCGTGTTACACATCATTTTACAGGTCTCGACTTGAATATTTCGAATATGAAGTACCCGACCCTGCCGAGGAAGCGTGGCTGAGAGGTTGGGCTTCAAAACTCAAGTTTTAGAAAGGAAGTCGTGTGATACATCATTTAACCCTTTACCCAACGTAACGGCCAAAACCGACCAGCGCTATTTTCAAACATCGTCAATTAATTTTCATTATTTTTTTCATTTTTTGTCTCAAAAACATAGGTTATGACCCCTCGTTGGAACGAGCTCGACGAGCTCGTTCCAACGAGGGGTCATAACCGATGTTTTTGAGACAAAAAATGAAAAATATTAGTTATTCAAGATTTTTTTTGCAAGTGTCGTCTGTTTTTCATGTTAGGTAAAGGGTTAAAGGTCTCGATGTGAATATTTCGAATATGAAGTATCCGACCCTTTCCGAGGGGATAGAGGTTGACAGATGGCACCTATAAACTCGTGTTTTAGAAAAGTAGTCGGGTGATACATCACTTTAAAGGTCTCGACTTGAATATTTCGAATATGTAGAATCCGACCCTCCCCGAGTGGGTGGGGATGAGGGGTTGCCCCTCAAAACTCGAGTTTTGGAAATGTAGTCGTGTAATACATAATTTTAAAGGTCTCGATGTGAATATTTCGAATATAGAGTATCCGACCCACCCCGAGGGGGTGGGGGCTGAGGGACATAAAATTAGGTTTTTAGAAAAGTAGTCATGTCATATATCATTTTAAAGTCTTGACTAAAATATTTCGATTATGACGTATCCGACCCTCCCAGAGTGAGTGGGGTGGGGTAAATCGTCAAAACCGGAGGCGATGCGAACTACACACTCTTGAATATGTGACAATGTGTGAAAACGTGTAATTTTTTTTTACCTTTTTTAAAAAAAGTATTTCATCAAAGGATTTCATTGATTTGACGGTGATGTCTTGTATGTAAAACAGTCCAAATTGACAGAAACTGCAAAAAAATAAATATATTTTTCCGTTGGTGTTTTCCAGTGTCTCTTCGTCGGATGCGATTGATTTGAAGGAAAACTCTCAGATGAGAGACATTTGCAACCGCATGATATCTTTGTTATTCCAATCAATCTGTGAAAGAAGAAAACAGCTTTATGTAGTGTGCCTGTTCGACGAATGTGGTTGATTCGACAGATTCGAAGGAGATCTATCAAATGAGAGTAGAGATTTTCAACTGTCTGGCATGCTGCAGTGCAGCTTGATACCACGCTCAAAGAGAGAGAATTCAAATGAGATGAGTGAAAGTATTACTGTACATTAAACCGTCTGATAAATCCTCTCTGGAAGGAAACCTAAAACACTAACTCGACGTCTTCACTAAAACGTTTTGAGGAGATACTCATCCCCTGAAACAATCGCACACAACTATTGTTACTCGTGGACTAGAAGCTCGACACTACTCGCAGATCTCATTAACTTCTTTGAATATAGCATGAAGTTTACGAGTCGATTAAAGAGGAATTATTTTTGACAAGAGAGATTCGTGAAGGTATTGTGACAGAGTTAAGATGTGACTACTTCCACATTTCAGTTGAGTGGAATATGACAAACATTCGGCAAGTGATTCGTGAACGTACTGGAATGGAGTGATCTAACGGCTATTACTACAACATTTAGGGAGAGTGAAATATGTCAAACTTTTGAGCAAGTGAGATTCGTGAACATACTGTGATAAAGAGATCCAACTGCTATCACGTCAACATTACGGAAGAATGAAACATGACAATACTTTCCAGCAAGAGATTCGTGAACATACTGCGATAGAGGGAGATTTGACTTCTATTACTATAACATTTTCAGGAGAGTGAAACATGCAAAACGTTCGAGCAAGTGATTCGTGAACATACTGAGATAGAGGGAAAAGATTACTATCGCCACGACATTTCAGGACATTGAAACATGACAATACTTTCGAGCAAGTGGGATTCGTGAACATATTGTGATCGAGAGGTCCAACAACGGCTATTACTACAACATTTCAGGAGAGTGAAATGTGTCAAACTTTCGGGCAAAGCATTCTATAACGTACTGAGATAGAGGGATCCGGCTGCTATTGCTACAACATTTCAAGGGAGGGAAACATGACAATACTTTCTAGCAAGTGAGATTCGTGAACATATTCAGGTAGAGAGATTCGAATGCTATCACTACATTTCAGGGGAGTGGAATTTGTCAAACATTCGACAAGAGAGATTCGCAAGCATACTGTGACAGTGTAGGGATCTAACTACTATTTTTGTTTGTATATTTTTATTAATGTGACATGTGCAGTCATTTTAACGATAAGTGTATAATAAAAAATAGCCTTAATATGTGCATCCGGCCCTTGGGACCTATATGTCACCTACTGCTCTAACACGTTATTAGGCCTGCCAGATAGTGGCGAGTAAGTAAGTGCTTTCATGTGTTTCTATTCATATAGGTCAACACGTGATAAGACTATTACCAGCTCATTCCAGGAGAGTGAAAGGTGACAAACTTTCGAAGGAGAGACACGTGAACGTATTGAGAAAGAGAGATCCGACTGTTATCACCACGACCTTTCAGAAGATTGAAACATGACCAACTTCTGCGTTGGAGATCAGTGACTATACTGAAATTTACCGCCACAGAAAAACTTAACAGACACGAGCAATCTGAAAGAAAACTATAGTGTTTTCTACAGCAGCGTGGAAACGTCAGTCGATGTTTAGTTAATAATCTGAAATAACAGATTACTAATCTGAATATTCAATTTACTAATCTGAATATTCAGATTATTACAAGACTGTTTATTCAGATTATTACAAGACTGTTTATTCAACTTAGTACAAGACTGTTAATTCAGATTACTAAGTTAAGCAACGTCGAGCCCGGTTAGTCCTCGGATGGGTGACCGTCTGAGCGATCGATTCGGATTCAGATTGATTCGGACGCCCGCGTTGTGTCCTTGGGCAAGGCACTTAACCCCGATTGTCCACATGTCTTCAACCAATCTAACCCTGCCTGTGCTGCAGATGTTGGGGAGCTGGCAGCTGCTCGTCCTTGTTCGGTGGTTCTCTCCGGGTACTCCGGCTTCCTCCATCCTTAAAACTGTCACGGTCATGATTAGCCATTGGGCATAAGCATGTGACCTTAAACACCAATAAATAAATAAATAAATTTAAATTTCCTGGTGGCGAGGTATCTCTCTTTAGAAAACATTCCATTATTTGTGTACATATTTCATTTTACTACACGAGCTTTCGACTAATCATATTCTTTTTCAAGTGACAGACAGAACAAATTGACTAGGGAAAAATATTATATCTCACGTTACCTTCTTGGATCCTGATTGGACGAATGCTGCACCCCTATTTCGTGTAGTTTGCATCCACAGAACTGACCAGGCACTTCACCCAGGCACTACACGTTTTCTATTCGTAGCACACTACTATATCAGTTTTCTTTTCATACTGGGCGAATAAAACTAATCAGGCTAAATTTAAATATCGATTCACAGAGGCACAACATCCACAAAACGACCCGGAAAGAAATCATTGTGGAAAAATGTATAGCTTTTCCATTGTCGAAGTCACATTTTTCGAGGCGTTCATTTTATTCCTTGAGAAGATGATCCATATCTTGTTTCGAAGAGAATGATCCACACCTGGGTACAACTTTCATGAGAACGCGTCCGGATATGAAAAATCGTTTGTTTTCGCTGCTCATATTATTTCGCTATTTAATTGTATGTTTTGGGCAGTAAACGAATAAATAATGGTATTCAATTGAATCTTCGGAGTTTGTATCCCGTACTGTCCCATTCGGTAATGTATATGTGTGACAAATGTGTGGAAATTATAAAACTGCGTTGTCAAATTTCGAAAATTTGAGTTTTCATTCGCGAGTTACGCGATTCTAGAATACACAGTTCCGTTTGGGGGGAATGTTTTGTTTACCTGTGCCGACCGATTCAAAATCTGTCTTCTGCTCATATCAATAATCCAAGTTAGCCGTGTTTTGGAAGAAGAAAATGTTTTTTTAAAAACTACATGGTATTTTTTTCTATATAACGATGGTTGGTAGGGCTGCTACCTTGGTAATAGATTAACAAATCGGACAGATGTTTTCCTTGATGGGTGTTCGATATAATATAAGGATTAGTGCATGTCTTGTCGTTGACTACGCCCATATAGTGCCCAGTGAGGTGGTGTAGTTCCCTCCGCTTCGCGGCGGGAACTATACCACTTCAGTGGGCACTATATGGGCGTAGTCAACTCCAAGCCATACACTATTCTTTAAATATATAACACAGTTAGAGACGTACGCTAACGTAGCGTGACGTGTGACGTGTGACGTTGGGAATGTGCAAACAAGTCTATGGGATACACACGAAATGTGGGCATCAGTATGGAAGTCTCAGGAAGAATAAAATTATATCCAGGGAGACATGAATCCTGCATCTCTGTTAAGTCCGGTATTAAGGCTGTCAAAAGATGAAATATATTTTTGTTCAAATATTCTCCTCCAGCGAGTATATTGTAGATGGCCTTCTGTTACTTGAACATATATATACATCTCCAGATAGATAGATAGACAGACAGATAGATAGTTTATTTAACAGTATACATGTTTTACAATCATGATGTTTTGATATAACAACATTTATAACAATACAATCCAGTGCAGAAATGAACGTGACTTTTTGCAGTGGAAATTCGAGTCTCAAAGTCATTGTTTTCCTCAGTTAACTTTGGTGTTTAAGGTAACTTTCGAACAATCTAATGACTACTTACACCGCGTGACTGTAAAAAAAGAAAAAGAATGAAAGCCAGAAATAATATATCTCCGGTGTGGAGTTGACTCAAGAGAGTGTGACGTTGTGTACATATGCGTACTGCACGTCGATAGTGCACCTGTCTTCAATCAATGCTTGTATCTATTTAGTATGTTGTGGTGCTGATAGTTGCTCGCCGTTGTTCGGTGGTTCTCTCCGGGTACTCCGGCTTTCTCCACCCATCAAACTGTCGTGGCCATGATTAGACATTGTGCAGAAATATGTGACCTTAAATTAAACACCAATAAATAAATAAATCGAGTATGATGAGAGTTATCGCCTAACACAGATCGCATTGGCGGAAAAAATGCCAACTCCATCAGAAAGGGAAAATTTACTTTGATTAGAATACGTCACAAACAACATCAATAGTTAGGGAAATGGATCAGCAGACATCGGCCTCCCGAAGGTGATATGTCATTCCACTGAGTATTTCTTATTTGTTTTTTTAGTTTTGTTTTTTAAAGCTATCAGGCTTTCTCCGCGGGAAACACTCCCATTTGAGTCTCTCTCTTTTGGTAATGCGATTCACCTCTGGCTTCATTTGTTTTGTTTGGGAACGTAACGCCAGACAACAAACACGCTTGATGCAATAAAAAATTGTATAAGTAAATTGTATGTGGGGAAGCGACCAAGATAATTCCATCGTTTTTTCTCTTCAATCCATCAGGAATGGCTAGCATGAGAACGTGAAAATTTCGAACTAGTGGGATGGTAGAGCCGGATCGTTGAAATAGAAGTCGAAGTCGAGTTCTTGGGGAATTAGCGTTTATTTACAGCGACAGTACTGGAACTCCAGATATAGCAGTAACAAAGGTTCACGAACAACCGGGAGCCTCCGACTGAAAAGTGATGAATGAACCTTCTGAGGCGTCTCCCTAACAGAATAGTTACCAAAAAATACAAGAACTGCGTTTATATACATATAAATTACACAGTAGATTAACAAATGATCATTAAGCAATGATCGCTACTACGACAAAATACTACGAAACAATTAGCTTAGATTAAACAATGGCAGATTAACCCTTTACCCAACGTAACGGCCAAAACCGGCCAGCGCTATTCTCAAAAATCGCCAATTAATTTTCAAAATATTTTCATTTTTTGTCTCAAAAACATAGGTTATGACCCCTCGTTGGAACGAGCTCGTCGAGCTCGTTCCAACGAGGGGTCATAACCTATGTTTTTGAGAAAAAAAATTAGTTATTCAAGAATTTTTTTTGCAAGTGTCGTCTGCTTTTCAGGTTAGGTAAAGGGTTGAGGAACGTTTGGCGAAAAGCTACCGTGAGTTGTTCAGATTTGTCATAAATGAGGTTCTTATGAAATTAACTTAACTCTTTGTAATGTGACATTTGATAGAATTAGAACATAATGAAATACAGAAATGGTGGAAATAGTCTTTGAAATGAATCTAATAACATTGAACAAATCATCGAAATTGAAATTGAACTCATATGAAAATCATTGCTACGATATTACCCCCTTGTTATTGAAAGATGACTACGGCATCTTTTGAGGAAAAAAACGATATAACGGTGACAGAAAATTAGAATTTCCACAGCAAGATATTTTTAAAATCAAAGATTAAGGAAACGGCCATAATTTTATAATATGCGCAGGTCGAATATTTTTTTAAATAGAGCAATTGCTATAGTCAGTGAATGTGAAAAAAATCGTTCTAAAAAAGAAGCAAATGAATAAGAGAACTAATTACATACCAAAATAAAAATTCCAATATGCAACAATTTGAAACAGTCAAGAAGTGAGAATTTCGCAAAGGCGCGTCTCTGGATGCCATTTTGAAAAATGTTTATGTTCCACTAGAAGAGTACTGACGAGGCGCAAGACATCGTCCATCCTGTCAGGTGATACCTCAAAGGCTATGGGTTTCGGATAATCCATTGTTTGTTCTTCGATGAAAAGTTTTTCACTTTTGGTGTCCAGATAAATTTCACACATGCCGTTAAATTCCTTGAATGAACGTGGATACTTCTTCACGACAGTAATTGTCTCTGGTGGGTCCATCGGTGGTAATCTTTGTGCCACAAGTGTATATCGCTCGTTTTCAACACTTTCCGATATACATTTAACGGAAACTGTGTTGATGTTCCCACGAATGTTCTTCTGTTCGGAGATGAGTTGTCGAGCTTGGGAGCTGAGGTCAGCTTCGTCGACCCACGTATTCCGTGTAGCGGGTCGCCCAACCCATTTGATCGGGCATTGTGGTTTGCCTGAGCGACTCATATGTTGTCGCACGATTTTCTCTGCAGGTGGGGGATTCGCGCAAACATCTCTTATAGGTCTTTCTTGTGCATGGGTGGTAGAAATCTTTTTCCGTTTCCTTGAATTTAGAATACACTGGCATGGCGTCTATCACTTGCACGGCTTGGTCCTGTGTAGTTTTGGAAACAGGAGCCATCTGAATAGATGAATGAGGTTGAGGGTGTTGCTGTAATGCCAGCGTCAATAGAAAATGGCGGCTGAGCTGAAACTTGTACAGAGGTTTTCACAGTTTCTACATGTAACTCATCTGGTGTTGGGGACAATGGCGATACAAATTTCTTTGCCTGCTCCTTTCTCTCGAAGAACTCTCGTTTTCGAATCTCGTCTCTGAGGCGATGAGAAAAAGATTTGTTTTTCGTTGTTTGTTTTTGCCATTTCAGAGTTAAACTGACGTCTCCATTCTATATGTTGATGTTCCAGTTCAAAAGGTGATGGCCGACGTCGATAGTGGAGAGGAGAGCCTGGATATTCTCTGGTATAGTGATGGTCCTTGTTTCTTTTCTCAACAAGGATTGTTGCCTCGGATTCTAACACCAGTATGAGAACGTGAAAATTTCTAACTAGTGGGATGGTAGAGCTGGATCGTTGAAATGGAAGTCGAAGACGAGTTCTTGGGGAATTAGCGTTTATTTTCAGCGACAGTACTGGAACTCCAGATACAGCAGTAACAAAGGTTCACGAACAATCGGGAGCCTCCGACTGGAAAGTGAAGAATGAACCTTCTGAGGCGTCTCCCTAACAGAATAGTTACCCAAAGAAACAAGAACTGCGTTTATATACATATACATTACACAATAGATTAACAAATGATCATCAAGCAATGATCGCAACTACGACAAAATACTACGAACAATTAGCTTAGATTAAACAATGGCTGATTAAGGGACGCTTGGCGAAAAGCTACCGTGAGTTGTTCAGACTTTCCATAAATAAGGTTCTTATGAAATTAACTTAACTCTTTGTAATGTGACATTTGATAGAATTAGAACATAACGAAATACAGAAATGGAGGAAATAGTCTTTTAAATGAATCTAATAACATTGAATAAAACATCGAAATTGAAATTGAACTCATATGAAAATCATCGCTGCGATACTAGTCCGCGCGCGCAGAGTACAATCACTCCCAGATTATTTATTTTGTGCGTTTTACGATATTCAATCAATCTGAAAATACGCTAAAAAGCTAATACTGGGAACGTTCTCAACGTTCCAAGTCTCCCGCAGCCAGAGAGTGCTCTTCGCGCGCCCGTGAACAAAGGCAATACGGCAAACGCTCTCAGCCACTCAAGTGTTCGCACTCCTTCAGCCAGGGGCCCCCCTAGGGTTGGAGCGTGGGGTTCCCAAAGTTGGGTGAGGTTCCCCCGGGGAGGGGGTGCCCTCATTGTAAAACAAATGAAGATTAAACTTATCACTTCACTTATAGCGCAGGATAACTCATTCCTACCTTCCTGTCATTCTTAGATATATTAGGAACATGACTGTAACCCCCATCCCATTCGAGTGGGGTACAGTCGTCATAAAAAAGTGGAAGGTTCTACTTTTATCTCGACTTGTGACACAAGATAACTCATTGATAATTTTGGACACTGTCAGCTATCTGAGAAACTTGACTATACCCAAACCCCCGGGGTGTGGGGTGTAGTCACCAATAATATAAAACGTGAAAAAAAAACTTGAAGATAACTTAAAAACTTAAAACAACTTAAAAACTGGAAATAACATGGAAAACGTCAAAAAAACGTAAAATAACTTCAAAGAACTCGAAGATAAATTAAAACAATTAAAATAACTTGACCCTTTACCTAACGTAGGGGCCAAAACCGACCAGCGCTATTCTCAAAAATCGCCAATTAATTTTCATTATTTTTTTCATTTTTTGTCTCAAAAACATAGGTTATGACCCCTCGTTGGAACGAGCTTGTCGAGCTCGTTCCAACGAGGGGTCATAACCTATGTTTTTGAGAAAAAAAATGAAAAAAATTAGTTATTCAAGAATTATTTTTGCAAGTGTCGTCTGCTTTTCAGGTTAGGTAAAGGGTTAACTGAGAGATTTGCCGTTGGTTCGTTTGTTTCTTTCCGAAGGATATGAGTTGTGTTTTTTTCCTAACCCGAAAAGCAGACGACACTTGAAAAAATAATTCTTGAATAACTATTTTTTCTCATTTTTTGTCTCAAAAACATAGGTTATGACCCCTTGTTGGAACGAGCTCGACGAGCTCGTTCCAACGAGGGGTCATAACATATGTTTTTGAGACAAAAAAAATGAAAAAAATAATGAAAATTAATTGGCGATTTTTGAGAATAGCGCTGGCCGGTTTTGGCCGTTACGTTAGGTAAAGGGTTAACAGACATTCTGGTTCGAATCGAAGGTCCATAACTAGTTTTGTAGTTTTCTGAGGATGGAGAGTGACCGTATCCAACTGAACTACCTAACATAAATTTAGTCGGAAAATTCCTTAAAATGTCTCGTGAGGGGGTAGTGGAGATCGTGTTACGACTACTTTGCATATATCCTCCTTGAATCTATCTATTTGTACTTGCCGGTCGATGGTACGCAATAGTCTAAATAGAACCTATAATGGCACTGAGTTTAACTCGGAGAGTGCTAAAGTTATATTTGATTGACAAAATTTTCTGGCATGTCTTTGCCATTGTAACAATGTAAATCCACATAGACAGAATAATGTCAGTTCTGAAATAATATGAAGCATATATACGGAATAGGAAACCTTTAAGTTGTGGAACCTACTCTTCAGAAAGAAGTCCTAATATGGGGTTTCAGGACTCTACTATTGAAATGGGAGAAATACAGCAGTAAAAGTAGCCATAGTATCGTGGCACTTTGTAAGTGGATGCGCCATTCCAACGAGTTATGTAAAACGCCCACCGATTCAAACACACATCGCGTTCTGTGTTTATTACACATCCCATGCATTAAAATTAATTTAAATAAACACATTTTAATTCCGATATTTAAACCAAAAGCTGAAAGAGTCCGTTTGTTTTGTTCGAAGCTGTACTGATCAAATGGATCGATAAAAAATTAAAACAACCTTTTGGGAACCAGTCTAAAATATATTCGTTATCTTTTCTATTGGGCGTGTTTGTTGTAAGTCGAACGGCTGGTGTCCATTCAAGCCTAACTATTTGGTGGCTATTACTGTTAGTAAAAATATAAGTACAAATTTGGGCAGAGTTGCAAAACAACTGGGAGAAAATTTTTGAAAAGAATTTCGAAGCATGTCAAGATGCCCGAAGATTTACAGAAATAAAGTTGACCAATTTAGATATAACGGGATCCGCAGACGAGACGGCTACAGGGCTGGGTTAATGTTGTGGTTGGAAATGGTTGCTTTTTTAATATTATCTCATTTTTGGTTAACTAATTTTTTCGTGAACCGACTTTATTTTTTGCATTGGACATTTTCATTTTCACACTACGCGACAGACGAACAATAGCTGTATAACGAAATTTGGAAACTTTTCGAAGTGCAACTAATGACTCGACGGGAAAGGAACTAGTATAAACGGTACTGGGAAAAACGTTTCGGCTTGCACAACACCGGTTGAATACAGAAATATTTATGCCATAGCTGCGATTCCGTTAAATACAGGGGTTTAATGTTTAATGGGTGTGAAACAAAAGGGTCACTGCAATTGTAACGGGAGCTGGAACGAATTTTGTCAGTTGTTTTATGTCAGATAATCACTTTGTTTATTCCACCTAATACATTTTATCCCCACGATATAGCCTTAGTCGCTGTGGCGGCATTAAGCATCATTAAATAAATAAATAAATAAATAAATAAATAAATAAATAAATAAATAAATAAATAAATAAATTTGACGGGCGGAACGGGTCAAACAAAAGAGTGATTTGGCATGAAAATCATGTTCTCTATCGGGTGGACTGAGCTCCAACACAACACATCAACCTATGAGTCTAACACGAGACAAAGAGTCACCATTCTGTTGTTCTTTCATTAGTTTGTCTTTCAGATCATGGCATGTGACTAACTCATTGCAATAAGCTTTTTGGGGTCGTTACAGTGAGGGACGTGAAAGGTGTGTTTGAATATAACTATGTTCGCTTCAGAGAACGGCTCTCTTTTTTCCATGAACCCTTTGAACCCTAGCGGCCGATTTTCCGGCCAGGAACATGATACGCCATAACGTTATTTAATAGGATGGCTGTTTCAGTAAGCACGTGAGGTAGACCAATCAATATTTTCAACGTGCAGCCCATAGGATGCACGTTGAAAATATTGATTGGTCTACCACAAATAATAAATATGGACTCTTCTAATTGTTGCTATTGAACTGGCATGGAAGATACCACCAGAGTTCAAAGGGTTAATATATGTTATTAAAATTATGTTTATATACAAAACACTGTAGCAGAGTGGAGCTCATGGTTTAAGGGTATATATCGGGGAGTCGGAGGCGAGTCGAGATATTGCTTCAGAAACAAGCTCGAGACTCCGATACAACATTTTGTACGTAAACATAATGGTGATGATAGATTTATCCTAAAATTCTTAACCGTTAAATCTTGTTTAACTATCATTTTCGTTTCGGTTCATCTTTTCAGACTCATAAAATGCTTGTCGTTTCGGTCGAAATTTGAACTTTTGCAGTCCTTGTGTGAACTTATTGACCGCGTGTTTTCTACTTCTCGGTCATAATGATCTGTTTATTATATGCCGCGATGGAAATTCGCCTTTCACACGAGAAATCAATATAAGGGTAAATAACGTGCAATTTTCAAACAAATAACTCTAGTAAATTATTGGGGACTTCCCAAAATAGCGTTTCAAAGTTTACAAAGTTCACGGCATTCAGTATTTCATTCTTCTACAACCAAGTCATGCATTAAAATAATAATAAAGTAAGAAAGATATTTTTGTGATTAATAGGGGTGAGTACATATAAAATTGATTAAGAACAATGTTAGTAATTCTACATCAGAGTCAGATTCACGCATTAACCCTTTAAACCCTAGCGGTCGCTTTTCTTGCCAGTTTTATGACACACCATAACGTCATTATATAGGATGGATGTTCAGTAAATGTGTGGGGTAGACAATCAATATTTTCAACGTGCAGCCCCGAGGTGGCATGTTGGAAATATTGATTGGTCTACACGCAAAATAATGCATATGGACTCTTCTAATTGCTGCCGTTGAACTGACATGGACGATACCACGAGAGTTCAAAGGGTTAAAATAGCAATAAAGTAAGAAAGATATTTTGTTGTGAAAGATATTTTGTTGTGATTAATAGGGGGTTAGACCATTTAAAATTGGTTAAGAACAATATTAGTAATTCACGTTATTTGATAGTGCTTATGAACGCAAATGAAGTGTACCAAGAAACGGTTGGTAAGCAGGGCGGACTCGATTGACGTTCTCCAGTGCTGTCCTTATGATACGGAAACGCAAAACAACTCAGTGTGGCCTGGCGATCAGTATTCGACGAGTGAAAAACATGGCGCATCATTGATGGGTACATAATAAACTGTGTTATTTGACCCTCTCATCCCAGTATGCCTAAATGTTTACGAAAAGTAAAAACTGTCAGTCTGACAACACAATAAATATCATAGTGAACAGACAATTCAATGATAATTTAATCCGACATCTCTACAGAGTCCGCCAATATATGAGAGGGCAGTGGATTAGTGGTTACAGCATTGGACATCAAACCGTCAGGTCAGCGGTTTTCTCCTGACCAACGGTAATTGCGTTGTGTCCTTAGATAATATACTTAATCCCAATTCCTCAAGTGGGGCACGGTGATATTATGTCCTAAGGTGTACTGTACTGCACGTCTAAAGCGCATTTGCCTCCAATTGCTTCATGTAATAAACAGACGAACAAATACCTATACTAAATACAAGACAATGTTTTCAATTTCGTTGCATACAGAAGTATATAAGACGATACCCTTTTGAGCGTCGTATTGGGAGCGTTCACGATATTCTATTATATTTTGTTGCCGAATAATATTTATAGAAAGATTTATAGAAAGATTCAAATCTCATGGACGTAACTTGGCAAAGTATATTCGAACTCACTTTGCAAATTCTTTCAAATTTACCTAAAAAAGCATATGCTCAAATAACCCCAAAGAATCCTATTACAGCTGGGCAACACTGAATTAGACATCGTAACTCCTGCTTCCCTGCAAAACTGTTATTGTGGTGAATAGGAATACAAATGTAGGCTTTCGATTTTGAAAATGGGAGGCGCGATGTATACCGCTCGCTAACATTTGAAGTGAAGCGTTCTATTGGTGAGTCCATGCGAAATTCATTGTGTATTTTTCAAATTTTCGATCACGCATTGTATTATTTGGCCTATTACGCACGAAAAGATCTTAACCCTTTCACAGAAAACACATGATATAAAAATTTTTATATTTATTTTTCTGTCACCCAATTCTTAGAAAAACTTCAACAAAACCATATCATATGACCCATCATTGAAACGAGCCCGATGGTCTCTTTCTAATGAAGGGTCACATGCTCTAGTTTTGTTTGAATTTGAAGAATTTTTATCTACTTAACAATTTGGATATTGCGCGGCGGAGGCAATCGATTCGTCAGCTAAGATTTAACCACTCGCTAGGTGGAACTGAGGCGCGCTGTTGTCTGCTCGCAAAAAGTTAAAAGTGCAGTGGCAATAGCGCGCAAGAGGGACAGAGCGCCTCAATATCGACAGACCTCATGTGTAGCTCAATGTTTTCAGAAAGTACAAACACTTATACTTTCACACTGTATCATACACGAATCTTCAGACGGCACTAACAAAAACAATTCTTGAATGACTAGCCTTTTTGTAAGGTTTTGCTTCAAAAACATAGAGTACGACTCCCACTGAACGACCCGAACAAATTCGTTCCAATGGGGGTGGGGTGGGTGGGGGGGGGGGGGCAGCTATGTTTTTAGTCTAATTTTGCAAAAAAGTCGATTACTATTTTTTATGGCCGGTTAAGTAAATATATTATTTAATTATTTATTCATTGGGGTTTTAACGAAACTTTCGACAGCAGGGGTCATCTCGCGTCGGACAGTTTTTACTGATGGAGGAAAAAGGAGAGTTCCCAACATACTAACTCCACACAAGCAGGGTTTGCATTGGCTGAAGACAAGGACACTTTCGGGGTGCAGTGCTCCTCAGTACACAGCAGGCAATTGGGATTAAGTGTCTTACCCAACGACACAATTCGTTTGTCGCAGGTGGAATTCAATCCGAGGACTTCTCGGCTTGCAGCCTGCACCTTTAACTACTGAGCAACAGCGCACCCAGGTAAATGGATAATGATGGTCTACATACTCACATTGATGCACTGCTGCCACGCACAACAGTGTATAGGTCCGTGTACTAACTCTGCACATGAAGCAATTCTCGAGCATTTCATTTCGTGGTCGCTGGTTAGGTCATGATTTCTTTCTGCAGAAAAAAAAAACTACTGGACCCAGCTTCCGAACCTCTCTTCCATTGTGAATTAACGAACATTAAATTACCTTCGCTTTCAGTCTTTTACTAAGTCTTTTTAAACGAGAATAGCTACGTTGACATGGCAACTATTACTTATTTCCAGTCCTTTATTCGACATTCGTCACGAACGACGAATAAGGAACTAGGAATAAGTACCGCTTGACATATCCGTGATGGTTACTGCGTGGAAGTTAAAAATAACCAAAACCAGAACTTTTATTAAGTTAAGTTTTGCTTAAATTAATAATTATTTTGCCATTCACGTTGTATTCGTTGTTCAATTTTAACCTCCAATAAACAGCTTATGACCTCTCATTGGAACGGTCTCGCCGAGCTCGTTCCAGTGAGGAAAGACAAGCTGTATTTTAGAAGCAAACATATGAACATGTTTAGTTATTCAAGAAACAAATTACCAGTGCTATCTTCTTGTTGGTTTAGACAAATGGTTGAGCAGACAAGATTTTGCGAATGCCTTGCAACGATTGCCACTTTCTCTCTCTTTTCTTGCTATTTTGTCTGACGAAATTGCTCTCCTTCCTCATCTGCGACTTTGTTTTATAGAGTACTAGCGGGTGAATACACGGCGTTGCACGGGAGAAGATGGTTATATCAATATACCCTCAGATATAATCGGATCAGCAGTTTTCGAAATAGAAGGTCATGGTCACTAGTTTGAAGGTCAAGGTCACACCGCACGGACACCACGATAAAGTCAAAATGATCAATGAGTCAATATACCCGCACATATGAAATGTTCGCCCGATCGGCCCAGCCGTTTTCGAAATAGAAGGTCAAGGTCATCAATTTCAAGGTCAAGGTCACCCCGCATGAGCACCACGATAAAGTCAAAATGATCGTTGGATCAATATACCCGCACATATGAAATTTTAGCCCGATCGGCCCAGCCGTGTTCGTAATAAAAGGTCAAGGTCACAATTTCAAGGTCAAGGTCACCCCGCACGGGCACCCCGATAAGTCAATATGATCGATGGGTCAACATACCCGCACATATGAAATTTCAGCCCGATCGGCCGAGCCGTTTTCGAAATAAAGGGTCAAGGTCATCAATTTCAAGGTCAAGGTTACCCCGCACGGGTACCCCGGTAAAGTCAAAATGATCGATGGGTCAATTTAACCGCACATATGA
This sequence comes from Pictodentalium vernedei, assembly GCA_031216915.1. Lineage (NCBI taxonomy): Eukaryota > Metazoa > Mollusca > Scaphopoda > Dentaliida > Dentaliidae > Pictodentalium > Pictodentalium vernedei. Next base: position 434,338,110 of record CM062297.1, on the reverse strand, counting down.
AATTTCAGACGATCGGCCCAGCTGTTTTCCAAATAAAGGGTCAAGGTCATCAATTTGAAGGTCAAGGTCACCCCGCACGGGCACGGCACCCATCCTATGTTACTCGCAGGGACGAATTACCCCGGAGTTCACTCGGAACAAAGATAGAGAGATAGAGAGATAGAGAGACAGCGAGATAGATAAAGATGTCAGCATTTATATATTAAATAGACTATATATATAGACTAAGTCGATTCGGAATACATTTGTCACCAAAAGGTTTCACTTTTCATCGAAGTATTGTTTAGTTTCTTAACCCTTTACCCAACGTGACGGCCAAAACCGGCCAGCGCTATTCACAAAAATCGCCGATTAATCTTCATTATTTTTTTCATTTTTTATCACAAAACATAGGTTATGACCCCTCTTTGGAGCGAGCTCGTCGAGTTTTTGTGTGTGTATTAATTGTAACGTAACACCTTCTAGACAGTTTGCACTTCAAAGCTAAAATTAAAAGAAGTATCTGAACAGCTGTCGGTTAATGTCTTGGGCCACGTAGTTATTCCATTACAAGAAGGAATATTGGTACGGAGACCGCTTTCTGCTTTGCAAGCAGCAAAGTGTTGAATAATATTTGCAGGGTGCGTTCGACAGATCCAATCAGGGACGGTGGAACGATTTTCAAAGTGTGTGTGGGGGGGGGGGGGGGGAGGGTGGGCTGGATCGGGCGATGGATGGTCGTCGGTACGAAAATTTTAAATTTCAAGGTCCCAAAACCCCCAATTTCCATGTATCTGAGTGGATATTTGAGATTTTCAGGAAATGTATTTGAAAGATTTCACACCTTGAGAGCCGTTAAAACACGTCGGTAAAGCATCAGGAGGGTCGTAACGCCCAAGATGATAAATACACCTCACCTGTATACTTTACCAGACGTTTACAGCAATTATACTGTCTGTGTATTATCTTGTCTGGGGGTGTATTTGGTACTTGTATGTCTGTAAGATTACGATCTACTTTTGTTAACCTATTTTTAACAGACTGTATACATTTTAGCTACCACTTACTGCAAAAAATGATCCGAATCCATGGAAACTGAACCAGTATGAGAGAAACATAGCTGGCGAAAATCTGCGGCGAAGCTCCGGATCTGACCCTTGTTTCACCAGTCATTTGTTGTGTTAAAATATATGCATACAAAAAAAACATGGCCCGGCAATAAAAGTGGAGGGGCTAAAGCCCCCTCCACCCCACCCACCCCACCCCCCCGGTTCCGCCGTCCCTGACCAAATAAAATCTCGCGACGAAAAATCAATGGACCTATTCGTATTCGAAAGGACGTCCCGAAGAGTATGCACTAAATGCCTTATGCAAACGACATATGTGGCGTGATATAATCCAGCTGGCCGGTCTGAGGTCAAACTGATAGTATCGCAGCAGGTGGCAATCTTCCGATGTCATGGATGTAATGGTAATATACTTGTCTCGATGCACTCTGTGTCGCGAGCGATGTATGGCATTTAAGTCTGTATTAATGACATATAATTCAAATTTAATAGCTTTCAGAATTTATTGCCAAAAGTATATTAAAACGGATTTTTTATATATTTCAAATCAAAGTGAGAAACAATTTTCGTACCGCCATTAAAGTGCCATTAATGTTCAAAATGAAAGAACGGACCAGTAACACGAATGTATTTGATTTGAAACCTAAATTGCTTATAAGAGCTGGTACGGATACTTTTTCCAGGAATTTCTGGTGCATCTTACGAAATCGTCGAGAAGTCCCAAAGGTAAGTGATATTTTCGGCACACAAATCATCTGCATATATTGCTGTCATATGGAAAAGTTGCGCAATTTAAGCAAGGGTGTTGTTGTTTCGCTCTTCCGTTGTTATGTATATTCCCATTTTAGAACTGTCTTCGCGATGTTAAAATGGTGACGAGAGTTTCGGAATTTGATGTTCAGATTGCCGATTAATGGTGAATAACAGAGAGTTTCGTCACAGACTGATTATGAAACGCAGAGATTTTGGAAGCGGAGTTCAAAAATTGAAAATTTAACAATTAAACCCCTTTATCCAACGCACACAATATCAAAATTCGTTATTCTATTAATTTTGTTTCTTTAACCCTTTACCTAACGTAACGGCCAAAACCGGCCAGCGCTATTCTCAAAATTCGCCAATTAATTTTCATTATTTTTTTCATTTTTTGTCTCCAAAACATAGGTTATGACCCCTCGTTGGAACGAGCTCGTCGAGCTCGTTCCAACGAGGGGTCATAACCTATGTTTTTGAGACAAAAAATGAAAAAAAATAGTTATTTAAGAATTATTTTTGCAAGTGTCGTCTGCTTTTCAGGTTAGGTAAAGGGTTAACTTTCTCACACAGTTTTAACAAAACCATAACACGTGAACCTCTTTGGAACGAGCTCGAAACACCTTTATTCAATCACACCATATCAAAACTTTTTCTTCAAATTTCTCACCCGGTTTTAACATAATCATAACATGTGACTCCTCATTGGAACGATTTTTTGGATTTGGTTTTGCTGAAAGTTTTGTAGGAATAATTTCTTTTTTAGAGCTTGATTTGTATATTACTCAGGCCGATGGGGCGATTGTTAGATCAAATATTCAGGTGCTGTTTAACCATTTACCTAACGTGAAAAGCAGACGACACTTGCTAACAAAATTCTTGAATAATTAATTTTTTTTCATTTTTTTGTCTCAAAAACATAAGTTATGACCCCTCTTTGGAACGACCTCGCCGAGCTCGTACCAAAGAGGGGTCATAACCTATGTTGTTGAGACAAAAAATAAAAAAAATAATGAAAATTAATTGGCGATTTTTGTGAATAGCGCCTTTCTGTTTTGGACGTTACGTTGGGTAAAGGGTTAAAACGAATGGTGAATAGCAGAGTGTTTTCTCGCAGACTTGGGTGGCTGCATTATGAAACCGAGATTCTGAAAGTGAGTTCAAAATTTTCAAATGTAATCATATTATTTATTAACAGCGGTTCGGGAGAATAGTCTTGTGTCTGTAACAATGTACTGTTACAGCCTTTTATTGTTGCAGGGGTTAATAATGACTCATCACTATTATCGATCGATCGATTTGTGGTATTTTCAATGACTTCGAGATTTTCCATGTACCAAAACTACACCTAACACAGTTCGAATGGTTAAAAAATTTCATATCAAAATAAGCTCAGTTCGTTCATCCCTCATTGTCTCACTTTAGCAAACACATGCACTCAAAAACACAAATGAAGAACAACGCACTTGTTGACAGAAAGCGCAACTCGAGAAAAGTGGACTTTATATCTGGTGATTGGATAAGAACAAAACGATCATTTCGTAAACATAATAAACTTGCACCCCTACACCCTCACCCTCAGTGTATGTACAGCATGCCCCTCTGCATTTGAACTTACTGACGGTTCCATATGGAACGTACGCCGATGTGTTACTTCAGTAGATCGTGGGTACATTGCATCATGCCCCGTTGACGTAGCTTTGTCATTCTGAATTCTATAATAATTTATAATGACATTAAAGATGACATATCGCACATGGGCAAAGCGGATATTCTTCCGGGCCTCAAAATATTTTCAAAGAAATCCATTTGAGGCATATTTTTCAAACATGAAAAAATACATACCCCCGCCCAGACTACTAACGCTGGAGGGGCACCATTTCTATACCTTCTCCCCTATTCAAGCCCTCAGTCTTTCGCGATATTCCTACAGCATAACAATTACTGGACACACGAAGAGACCCTAGTTCCCCCTCCCACAATATGGATATCTGGATATGCATCTGGGCGTCCAATACTTAAAGGACATCCAAATAGATACTTAGATGATTATTTCAAAACCTGAACTATTTAGACAAACACACCACCCAGAAAACTACATGTGAAGAAACAAAAATATAACTTTGGAGGGGAAAGTATTCTGTATTCAATGGGTTTCGTTTTAGCAGCACCGATGTAGAATCTCGGTGACTGGACTCGATTTAACTTATGTGAATGTGTGACAAACAATGGATCATTAAAAGTTCTGCTACGTTAAGAGCTCGATTATGAACTATTTAAGTAATCAAACACAACATCAGCATCATGAATATAAAATGATGTAACCCCCCCCCCCCCCCACCCCCGCGCTTCATTGTTTAACCCTTTACCCAACGTGACGGCCAAAACCGGCCAGCGCTATTCTCAAAAATTGCTAACTAATTTTCATTATTTTTTCACTTTTTGTCTCAAAAACATAAGTTATGACCCCTCGATGGAACGAGCTCGTCAAGTTGCCTATGTGCCATTTTGAAATTACTCTTGCTCGTTGATCATAAGAAGAGTCTTCATTCATTTCTTTCAGAGAGGTTTCACCCCAAACATCAGTGACATAATCTAGATCTGGTGACTTAAGGGTGTGAAACGCAGGAAAAATGTTGGCAGTTAAATATCCTTCCCCAAACTATCACACATGTCATCAATAACGTACATCATTCTCAATTATTATACTATTATTTTCAAACGACGGCAGTTACGTGACAGAAACTAAACAAAACCGAATCTTTGTTTTAACAAACTGAAACAAATGATAAAATGGCGCAGCCCTTCAAAAGCGAGTATATATTTTATGGGCTGAATTAAAGAAAACCTCAGTTGGTGAAGAAATAATTCATTTTTATTGCCAGGGCAAAGCCAGCCTAAATATAGGGGCAAGGGGCCTCATATATAAAGATAGTGTAAGTTCAAAAGATATTCCGCATCAAGGCGAAAACCCTACGTGAATTTCACTTCTCTGTGAAGCTGGACATGGAAACAAACACACGTGGTGTATATCCAGCTTCAGCGCAGGGACCCAGGGGAGAAACGGTATGTTAGATAAGGTCTAATCTCATTTAATTTATACAGTAGTCGCGAGTCTTACGAGACGTAATCGGTTGGTGGCAGGATATCGTCACGGCCAGTCGAGAAACGAGATTCTAAGAGGTAGAAATGTCCGTCATGACAATGACTGGCAGAAACGAATCGGTTCTCTCGACAAGTGAAACCACCGTTAAGTCACGCGCGAGATGACTTGTATTGATTCTGCCTCGATATATGTCTTCTCCCACCGTTTTGACAGGTGGACAGATGAGCGTCTGTCCACCTGACAGTTTAGGATAAAAAGTATATATACCTTGAAGAGCAGACCATTAGACACACTTGGGGTCACACACACGTTGGTGAAGTCCAGGGCAGGCGGACTCTGTTTCCTGGCATAAGGGTACCTTCGATCACAGGACCCTGAAACGGCTGGAATCGCCAGAGAGGGCATTCCACGATTGATTTAGCTTAAGGTTGATAGGTGGCTAAAGTGCCAAATTCGTTGAGAAGGAAAACCCAGGCGGAACGTTAAAGTTTAGATTGTCGAGTAGCAGGTTTCAGCCTGCAATAGTCAGAAGTGTAGGTTAATTGTATTGTGCGTATTAACCCTTTGAAGCATCATACTGATTGCGTTTGGAGTAGTTTGTTTTGAAGCATCGTAATACCGACTGGAGATCGGTGTGAGTGACAATTTCGCCCTAGCACAAAAAGGGGCATTTGTGAATCGTGAATTCAACCAGGAACGGTGAATATTTCAATAGGACTTCTACGGAGGACTTTCAAAAGGCACATAAGGTATGAGTAGACAATATCTGACCCAAATCAGAAGTACGGTGGCTTCATAGATGACGAACATTGCTGGTCGGAACCCTCCGACAGCCAGAGGTACAGTTACGCGCAGACGTTGACATTTGAGCCTAAGCGGGTGAAGCTCTTATGGCGAGCTCACAGTAGTAACATTTCAGATTTGTGAAGCTCTTATGGCGAGCTCACGGCAGTAACATTTCCAGTGTGTAGACTATAGTGCCAGTACAGGGCTATAGAATGACTATATGATTGTTGAGAATTATTTAACCCTAGCAACCAAATTTCTGTGAAAGAATCGAATTGTTGATTGTTGAAATATTGAAACGGCTTTATTTTTATATGTAAATAAAAGAATCGTTGTTACTTTAAGTCATTTTTTCCATTACACAGCCTGAAGTGATTAGGAATCACACCTAACGGAAATCGAACCTATTTCAGGCCAATTTGGCAGAGAAGGAATCACGGCGTCGGTCTAACTCAGCTCCCTGCGCCGAGTTCGCGACACTTGGATTCCGACCCTCCACGTTGGTCTAATTTCCCGCAACGTCATCAGCGGGACTAAATAACCCCACGTCAGCCCAGGCCTTACGGGGCCTCAGGTGTCCTGACATTGATTATATGCTAGCCTATGAATTATCTAAAGGATATTTCTCGATATCCATCGACTCGTTGGATATCGATGAATATCTCCCAGTAGCTTCCTAAATGACGTCACGCTTCGGCGCATAACGTCACCTTGAAGGACCGATCAGCCGACATTTGTTACTGTTTTGATACGTACGCATTTGGGGTCGAATTGGGCTGAATATTGTGCTATAAAATGTCTCGTAGCATATAATAAAAAAGAAAATCTACTCGATTTTAGTCAGTATCTGGAATTATCTCATGAATGTGGACCTGAAAGTTTTATTTTTCACAAGCGCTTGTACGAGTGAAAAATAATATTTTCAGGTCCAGACGATGAATTTTTTCAGTAGCTTCCTAAATGACGTTAAGCTTTGGCACATGCCGTCGCCTTGAACGTCGCCTTGAAGGGACGATCAGCACCTTTTTGTTATTTTCTTGAAACTGTTTGCAGTCGAATTGGGCAGAATATTGCGGAGTATAATGCCACGTAGCATATAATAAAAAGAAACTCAACGCTGTTTTAGTGAATACTGGGAATTTACTCATGCGTGTGGACCTGGAAGTTTTATTTTTCACGAGCGCTTGAAAAATAATACTCACAGGTCCACACGAAACACTAAAACATCGTAGATATCCTCTATTTTTCTGTGCGTTTTTTTTTATATTTCAGAACAATGGAGTTGACTGTGCGAGTGTTGATAGCATTTCTTCTTGGAGCTGGCATCGCAGGTAAATACGTGTTTAGTGTTTAGAATTTTACATGCATATGGAAATTTTGTGTGCTAATCCTTTATCCAACGTAACGCCCAACTACGACTAGGGCTATTTATAAAAACAAACATTCAAATATTATTTATTTTTTCCAATTTTGGCTTTACAAGCATAGCTTTCGATCCTTTTTGGAACGTGCTAGTTGATCTCGTTCCAATGGGTTAGGAGGTTCATAAGTTATATATTTGAGCCCACAGATGAAAATGTTGAGATGTTCAAAGATATTTTTACAGGAGTCGTCTTCTGGTAAGGGTAAAAAGAAAAAGGGTGTTTGATACTAACCAAATAATTCTTGCTGCTGGAAATTTTTTTTCACGGGATTCCTTATGAAGACATTGACTTCTTTAGTTCCATATTTACAAATCCGCACGGATTTCTGTTGACCGAATTTTTTCCCAATTGAGGTCAAGGATCAAACAAAGGAACTAAACTCCCCCATTTTCCTAATCGGCCAATCGAAACATTGCATTCCTACCCAGATCAATTCAGAAGCTGAATTCAGCCGATAAATCGAATGTCAGTTGGAAAACATTCTGTTCAAAACCACCAAATTAACGAAATTAGACTTATTGTTAAGGCCCATTATGTCCGCATTGTTCCATTACGCCCGCAGGCCAATATGTCCGCACAAACTGAAAAAAAAAATAAATGGACCATTGCGTCCGCAAGGCCCATTACGTCCGCAGCAAATTTAACCATTCTGTCGCAAGGCCCATTACGTTCGCAGCAAATTGAACCATTGTGTCCGCAAGGCCCATTACATCCGCAAGAATTTGACCATTGTGTCCGCAAAGCCCATTACGTCCGCTGCAAATTGAACCATTGTGTCCGCAAGGCCAATTACGTCCGCAGCAAATTGAACCATTGTGTCCGCAAGGCCCATTACGTCCGCAAGAATTTGACCATTGGGTCCGCAAGTCCCATTACGTCCGCAGCAAACTGAACCATTGTGTCCGCAAGGCCCATTACGTCCGCTAGAATTTGAACCATTCTGTCTGCAAGGTCCATTACGTCCGCAAGAATTTGACCATTGTGTCCGCAAGGCCCATTACGTTCGCAAGAATTTGACCATTGTGTCCGCAAGGCCCATTACGTCCGCAAGAAATTGACCATTGTGTCCGCAAGGCCCATTACGTCCGCAAGAAGTTGACCATTGTGTCCGCAAGGACCATTACGTCCGCAAGAATTGAACCATTGTGTCCGCAAGGCCCATTACGTCCGCAATAATTTGACCATTGTGTCCGCAAGACCAAATACGTTCGCCGGAAATTGACCATTGTGTCCGAAAGGCCCATTGCCTTTGCTGAAATCGGACCATTCTGTCCGTAAGGCCCATTAAGTCCGCAATACTTGGCCCATTGTTCCCGTTCGAAACAAGTACATTGTGCACGCAAACCTCATCACGTGAACAAGAATTGGAATTTGTAGCAATTTTTCTCCTGCGTTACGTTGAAACAAAAAGCCTTCCGCGGTCAAATCCGCGCCCAGTTCACTGAATCTGCCAAACAAATTTAAACGTTTCACTACACTGTGAATCTGAATGATTGAGATTGAGTTCCAGGAGTCTGAGATTCAGACGGGTTTGTTATGATAACATTTCAGGTTGTTTTTCCTGCACTAAACAACATGGAAAAGCTGATGAAATCACCATTTGAGAGCCTCAGTCTCCGGAGTGGGGGTGAGAGAGGGGAGGACTGTCTAACGTTGTGAGTGATGTCAGTAGTCCCCATCTTAAAACGTGAAGTCATGGATCCTTAGAATAATTCGGGGTCTTTTTTGCCTTTTGATCAAGCAACTCCATAAAACAACACTGACCGCTCGCTCCTACATATCTTTGTGTCGGATCTTCTCCGGGCATCGGATGTTGTAGATGCGCCTCAGATAAGTGTTGAGAGATTGCCTTATCTTCTGCTGGGGCGTCCTTCTTGTGCGCCATGTTTCGTACACATACATCATTATCACCTTCACATTGGGTTTGAAGAGGTGGGGTTTGTTTCTTATGCTAATCTCTCCTGATGCCCAGATGTTTTTTAGAATGACTAAAGCTGCTCTGGCCTTGCCGGTCCTAGCTGTGACTGCTCGGCCTATGCCTCCCTGTCTGTCGAACGCACTTCCAAGGTAGACAAAAGAATCCACCTCCCTGATTAGCTCTCCACCGACTTTGACAGGTGTGTTGGCAGTGGTGCTGATCTGCCTCAGCTCGGTCTTCTTCCTGTTGATCGTGAGCCCTGTCCTAGCTGATGTGGTATCAACGCGAGTGGTCTTGTCCTGCGCCTGTCTGTGGTTGTGTGACAGGAGTGCCAGATCGTCAGCAAAGTCAAGGTCATCCAGCTGTGTCCAAAGTGTCCACTGTATCCCGTTGTTATGTCTGTTGTAGAGATCTTCGTAATCCAGTCAATGACCGTAGGAAGAGGAACGGCCACAGCAGGCAACCTTGTCTAACTCCGGTCTTCACCTCAAAACTTTCTGACAGCTGGCCGGCGTGGGCAATACTGCAGCTCAAGTCCTGGTAGGTGCACCGGTTAAGGGAGATGATCTCCGTAGTGCTTCAGCAGCTTCCACCTCGTCTCTCTGTCATACTGTCGAAGGCCTTCTCATAGCCTATAAAGTTGATGTTATTGTAGAGGGCGGGGGGGGGGGGGGGGTCCACTTCAGCGACTGATCCACGATGGCACTGGCAGGAGCACGATCCATCGGTAGTTGATGCAGTCCCCGAGGTCTCCTTTCTTCGGCAGCTTGATGACAACTCCTTCTTACCACTGGGCTGGTACGCCCTTCTCCTCCCAGCTCTTGCTGAAGTGGCTGTGTAGCATGTTGACAGCAGTCTCCACGTCTGGTTTGACGGCTTCTGTAGGTATCTCGTCCGACCCTGCAGTTTTCCCATTTCTGTGTCATAATGGCCAACTTGATCTCTGCCTTAAGGGGTTTTCGCAGTTGGTGGGTAGTTCTGTCTCTGCAGGCGGGGGGGGGGGGGGGGGGGGGGGGGGTGTCTAGTGGTGTATCAGAAGCGGGGATATTCGGCAGCTCCATGAAGTATTCTGCGCAGCGCTTCAGCTGTTCCTCGGTTGTCGTCAGTGGGCTCTTGTTCCTGCCCCTCACTGGCCTGCCTGTCTGCTGGATCTTGCCCGCCAGCTTCTTTGTTGCCAGGTACAGGTCCTTCAGGTTCCCCTGTTTGGTCGGATATGAGGAGACTATCCCATAAAAATTTCACTTGGGGGTAGGGCACGTTATGTCACCAATAAGAATTTTAAAAAACAGTTGTTGGGTTATTCCAAATTCTTGCCCACTGTCAATTAAAAACTCTTTTATATGGTTGTTCCATGTTTACATGGCTCGGGACATGGAATCGGTGTCTTAGAGCAGTCGAGTGGGGCATCGTTTGAGCGTTAATTTCAGTGTTCCTTCACGACTTTTTGTCGTGTTTTCCGTTTAAGGCTACCTAAAGGCCCACGCATAGGCAGGGTGCCTGCTTTCGTCTTGGCTTCAGTCTGTTTGGATTTCCAGGTACCACTTTTTCTGCGCTTTTACCGCGTAACTACATCGTAATTGTCATTGTCATTTCTTGCGTACAAATCATGTTTTCTCCTGAAAGTACCACGAATTGCATGAGACTTGAAACTGTTTAAAATAACCAGAATAGATTGAAACGAGTTTGTTCGGATATAAATTTACAAAATAGCAAACTTTTCCAAATGCCCAGATCACCTTTCATCGAGAGGGCGACATTCTCCGTGTTCTCACCCACCTCGGACCTATGTACGGCTCTCGGTTCATACCTTTAGCGCTAAATCATTTCACCTTCTAACCCAGCCTTTCTAGCCTACAACCCACATGCACAGGGGTGTAATGGGGAGCTGAGCCATTCACCCCTCCATGTCCTACAATTGATTCAATACCACTGGATTTAAAGTCGAAAGATTTGTGTAGGCCTAAGCCCCTGCCTGATCTGAGGCAAACCTCCTTAGTGAAAGAAAAAAAACCCTCACAGTCTTCAGGGTATGCACTAGAATGTTTGCGAAAAGGTCAACAAAATCACTTTGCAACTCCTTCTTTTTAAACCCCTGCACTGGCCCATGACTGTGGGAGGGGCAGAGTGGCTTCCTTACATCTATAGGCGAGAACTACGAACGGTCAGGGAAGAATTATTTAATTTTTGTGCTTTTGTTATCTGCATAGTCCTTTTTTGTTTTCTCTTCATACCTCAAAACCAGAATTTTATTACCAGTGTAAGATAAAATGTGAAACGTCGATCCGGATTATAAATTTGTCAAAGACGTCCGTTTACGGAGAAACATTTTAAGTTGCGTTTTTTCGTTGTTTGAGAATGTAGCCGTATTTTGCTGAAGACCGTAATGAACACGAAATCTGCGTAACGTTAGAAGATGCGTCCTGGAATAAGCATCTTTCTCTTTGTGGTTTGCTTACTGTCTTTGACAATTGGGACAGCTAAAAACAGTGTTTCGTTGGTGTCTAAAGAAAGCACGATGTGTTATTTGGTATTGATTAAGTTTGAACCTATTACGTCAAACCTCAACCACCCTATGACACCTAATTTCGCGCAAGAAACGCACCGCAAAAGAAAACTAGTCTTCCAGAATGTATTATTCTTCTGAGCCAAAGGTGAAGCTAGGACTTCCTCGGTGTGTGTCTTATAGCCTACGGCAGCCACCCTCCCCCCCCCCCCCCCCCTGTTATGGCACAGGAGAGGGTTACGCTTGCCCAAAAAGTCAGCTCGGCGTGAGAATTTATTTTACTTTTATACCCAAAAGACGCATTTTCCCTACGTTTAGAAGCTACAATTCCCCAGTTGAAACGCCTAAATATATATGCATAAGTTTTTAGCGTGTTGCACATAAGCTTGAGTATGATTCTGAAGGTTGTACAAAACCTGTGGGCAATGATTACCGTGTGCAGTTCTTTATTTTATATAATGCCTTCAAGCTTTTCACTTTTAGTTTTACCTCTTGTCTCACTGTCGATACAAAGAGTGTGAAATTCATTTCCTTTGGGTTTTTAAATACTGTTCGGGACAAGAAAATTTTGCCCTTCCGCTTTTTGCTCGTTGAGTAAGTTAAGCAGGGGACATAACGTTGGAAAGACCAAATTCTGCCGATAGACTTTCAAACATCAAGAAAAATCGTGTAATTGAATAATTTTGAAATGCAAACAACAATTCAGACAGTTTGTGTGAATTTCAATTCCAAAGCGGTTCGAGTGAAGGAAAACACATTTAATTGGTTAGAATCATGAATAAATGCTGGATCATGGAAAATTCTTTCCGACTTAAATCTCGGAGAAAATTTGCTAACGGATTTTTTCGAAATCCTACTATACCTGGCGTTATAACTTCCAGTGAGATGATTTGTCGGACCAAAACAGAAATCGAATTTGGCCTGTATTTTGACATTAGTCATGAGCATATAAAATTTGAAACCGATCGATGCAGCCAAACAATTTTAAATGAACGGAAACCAAAATGGTTAATGGGGAGGGGGAGGTTGGAAGTGGAGGCAGGGGGCACGTGCCCACCACTTTCTCCCCCAGCCAAATTTTTTCGACAATCATATATACACCACTATCACCTAATTTACTGTAATGTTTACCTTAATTGACCGGAAAAACAAGGAAATCGCGTCTTTTTTATGGTGAACTTTCAACAATTTTCTAACTGTGCCTTCGGCCCTGAGAATTTATTCCTTCCGTAACTCATTACTAAAATCAAACTTATATCTGAGGCAAAAAAATTTCATGAATTATCCCACCCCACCACTCTAGAGTCTAGAAGCTCACGCAAATGGAGATGAAAAATCTACAAACATCTGTCCATTCACCTGATTTATTCGGTCCCCGGGGATTGTGTCTGTCACAACTCCCTCATTTGACGCAATGCAGTGAAAAACTGTACGAATCCAAGACGTGTGTCATCCCGTTGAATTTGAATATTTATTTTAATTTATTATTCTTAAATAATATTGAGAACAGTTTCGTGATTCAGTTGTCGTTAAATGCGAGTTCACCCGGACTCACAAAATCTACTTCCTTGAAATGATCGGTTCACCAAAACAATCGATTATTGGAGCGGGGGTGGGGTCACAATAGGTTCATACTCACCATGGACATACGGGGTGGTATGGTGCCCCCCCCTAGTTTTTTCGGTCATTTCCGTTGAAAAATTGGACATAGACCGATAATTGAGCAAAAACAAATTGAGGGTGAAAAAAAAAAACAAACGTTCTATCAAGGCGCTCCGAAGTGTGAAGGTATAGCTTCCAGATGCGAGGAAATTGCATCTTTTTGGGTCGGAAAATCGAAATTTTCTCACGACGGCCCGAGCCGTCGTCGGACCGCCATGGTCTCTCTCTCTCACAACACTCTCTTTCCTGGTAAGTGTAAGCTACAAACCTCTCCCACCCCCCGAAACCGAGACAAACGTGCTATCAAGGCGTACCAAGTGTGGATGTATAGCTTCCAGATGCGAGGAAAATGAGTCTTTTGGGGACTGAAAATCAAAATTTTCTCACGTCGGCCCGAACATGCCCTCTTTCTCTCAACATTCTACAGGTTTGCTGGAAAGAGTATAAACCTGCCCCCCTCCCCGTTCATTTATTTTACCCACTAGACTAAGGGTGCAGGGCATCAAAATGCGGGTAACATCCCAAGGACCGCTGTAGATGAAATGGGCGGTTAAAAGATAAGGGCTCGATAAGCTGTACAATAGTGCGGCTGGCTTAGCTTTTTGGTGCAGTTTCTATTCTCTTTTCAGCCTTTTTCGATCGGGGACAAGAACTCCACTCCATTCCCCGTAACTTACAGCCCGCCATAGGCGTACGGGCCTGAAATGCAGGGGGCACCCCTTCCCCCACACACACATTTCGGGGACTTTTGCCCAAACATCGGGAAAACAATTTTTGTTAATAAAAAAAAATGAGGGAAAACAGTTTTTGTTAATAATGATTAATGTCATATTCAGGCGTTCCAACTGGGGAGTTGTAACTTCTAAACGTAAGGAAAATGCGTCTTTTTGGGTATAAAAGTAAAATTCTCACGTCGGGCTGACTTTTGGGGCAAGTGTACACCCTCTCCTGCACCCTAACGGGGGGGGGGGGGTGGCTTCCGTAGGCTATAAAACACACGCCGAGGAAGTCCTGGCTTTACCTTTGGCTCAGAAGAAAAATACATTCTGGAAGACTAGTTTTCTTTTGCGGTGCGTTTCTTGCGCGAAATTAGGTGTCATAGGATGGTTGAGGTTTGGCGCTCTGCCCCTCCCACAATCATGGACTAGTGCAGGGGTTTAAACAGAAGGAGTTGCAAAGTCATTTTGTTGACCTTTTCGCAAACAATCTAGTGCATACCCTGAAGACTGTGAGTTTTTTTTCCCCCACTGAGGAGGATTGCCTCAGATCACGCAGATCACGCAGAGGCTTAGCCCTACACAAATCTTTCGGCTTTAAATCCAATGGCATTGAATCAAATATAGGAAATGGATAAAAGCTGGTCAAAATGACAGAATGAGGACTTTTCCATTTTTTTTTCCTGGAGGGGTGAATGGCTCATCTCCCCATTTCACCCTTGTGCATGCGGGTTGTAGGCTAGAAAGGCTGGGTTAGAAGGTGAAATGATTTAGCGCTAAAGGTGCGAACCGAGAGCCGTACATAGGTCCGAGGTGGGTGAGAACACGGGGAATGTCGCCCTCTCGATGATAGGTGATCTGGGCATTTGGAAAAGTTTGCTATTTTGTAAATTTATATCCGAACAAACTCGTTTCAGTCTATTTCTGGTTATCTTAAACTGTTTCAAGTCTCATGCAATTCGTGGTATTTTCCGGAGAAAACATGATTTGTACGCAAAAAATGACAATCACGATGTAGTTACGCGGTAAAAGCGCAGGAAAAAAAGTTGTACATGGAAATCCAAATAGATTGAAGCCAAGACGAAAGCAGGCACCCTGCCTAGGCGTGGGCCTTCAGGTAGCCTTAAACGGAAAACACGACTATAAAGTCGTGAAGTTAACTGAAATTACGCTCAAACGATGCCCCACTCGACTGCTCTAAGGCACCGATTCCATGTCCCGAGCCAGCCATGTAAACATGGAACAACCATGTAAAACAGTTTTTAATTGACAGTGGGCAAGAATTTGGAATAACCCAACAACTGTTTTTTAAAATTCTTATTGGCGACATAACATACCCTACCCGCAAATGAAACTTTTATGGGATAGTCTTCTCATATCCGGCTAAATAGGGAGACCTGAAGACCTGTACCTGACAACCAAGAAGCTGGTGGGCAAGTTCCAGCAGACAGACAGCCAGTGAGGGACAGGAATCAGAACCCACTGAAGACAACCGAGGAACAGCTGAAGCGATGGGCAGAATACTTCATGGAGCTGCTGAATATCCCCGCTCCTGATACATCACTAGACATCCACCCCCTGACCACCTGGCACTCCTGTCACACAACCACAGCCAGGCGCAGAACAAGACCTCTCGTCTTGATACCACATCAGCTAGGACAGGGCTCACGATAAACAGGAAGGAGACCGAGCTGATGAAGATCAGCACCTCTGCCAACACACCAGTCAAAGTCGGTGGAGAGCTAATCAGGGAGGTGGATTCTTTTGTCTACCTTGGAAGTGTTCGGCCGACAGAGAGGCACAGGCCGAGCTGTCACAGCTAGGATCGGGAAGGCTAGAGCATCTTTTGTTATGCTAAAGAACATCTGGGTATCAGGAGAGATCAGCATAAAAAACAAACTCCGCCTCTTCAACTCCAATGTGAAGGTGATTATGATCTATGGATACGAAACAAGGTGCACAAGAAGGACGACGCAGCAGCAGATAAGGCAATCTCCAACACTTGTCTGAGGCGCATCTACAACATCTGATGCCCGGAGAAGATCCGACACAAAGATCTATAGGAGCGAGCGGTCAGTGCTGTTTTATGGAGCTGCTTCATCAAAAGGTAAAAAAGACCCCGAATTATTCTAAGGATCCATGACTTCACATTTTAAGATGGTGACTACTGACATCACTCACAATGTTGGGCAGTTATCCCTCTCTCTCACCCCCACTCCGGAGACTGGGACTCTCAAATGATGATTTCATCAGCTTTTGCATGTTGTTTAGTGTGGGAAAAACAACCTGGAATTTTATCATAGCAAACCCTTCGGAAGCTCAGACTCCTGGAACTCAATCTCAATCATTCAAATTCACAGTGTAGTGAAACGTTTAAATTTGTTTGATAGATTCAGTGAACTGGGCGCGGATTTGACCGCGGAAGGTTTTTTGTTTCAACGTAACGCAGGAGAGAAATTGCTACAAATTCCAATTCTTGTTCACATGATAAGGTTTGCGTACGCAATGTACTTGTTTCGAACCGACACAATGGGCCAAGTATTGCGGACTTAATGAGCCTTACGGACAGAATGGTCCGATTTCAGCAAAGGCAATGGGCCTTTCGGACACAATGGTCACATTTCTGCGAACGTATTGAGTCTTGCGGACACAATGGTCAAATTCTTGCGGACGTAATGAGCCTTGCGGACACAATGGTTCAATTCCTGCGGACGAAATGGGCCTTACGGACACAATGGTCAACTTCTTACGGTCGTAATGGGCCTTGCGAACACAATGGTCAATTTCGTGCGAACGTAATGGGCCTTGCGGACACAATGGTCAAATTCTTGTTGACGTAATGGGCCTTGTGGACACAATGGTTCAAATTCTTGCGGACGTAATGAGCCTTGCGGACACAATGGTTCAGTTTGCTGCGGACGTAATGGGCCTTGCGGACACAATGGTTCAATTTGCCGCGGACGTAATGGGCCTTGCGGACACAATGGTTCAATTTGCTTCGGACGTAATGGGCCTTGCGGACACAATGGTTCAATTTGCTGCGGATGTAATGGGCCTTGCGGACACAATGGTCAACTTCTTACGGTCGTAATGGGCCTTGCGGACACAATGGTCAATTTCGTGCGGACGTAATGGGCCTTGCGGACACAATGGTCAAATTCTTGTTGACGTAATGGGCCTTGTGGACACAATGGTTCAAATTCTTGCGGACGTAATGAGCCTTGCGGACACAATGGTTCAGTTTGCTGCGGACGTAATGGGCCTTGCGGACACAGTGGTTCAATTTGCTACGGACGTAATGGGCCTTGAGGACACAATGGTTCGATTTGCTGCGGATGTAATGGGCCTTGCGGACACAATGGTCAACTTCTTCTTACGGTCGTAATGGGCCTTGCGGACACAATGGTCAATTTCGTGCGGACGTAATGGGCCTTGCGGACACAATGGTCAAATTCTTGTTGACGTAATGGGCCTTGTGGACACAATGGTTCAAATTCTTGCGGACGTAATGAGCCTTGCGGACACAATGGTTCAGTTTGCTGCGGACGTAATGGGCCTTGCGGACACAATGGTTCAATTTGCCGCGGACGTAATGGGCCTTGCGGACACATTGGTTCAATTTGCTACGGACGTAATGGGCCTTGCGGACACAATGGTTCAATTTGCTGCGGATATAATGGGCCTTGCGGACACAATGGTCAAATTCTTGTTGACGTAATGGGCCTTGTGGACACAATGGTTCATATTCTTGCGGACGTAATGAGCCTTGCGGACACAATGGTTCAGTTTGCTGCGGACGTAATGGGCCTTGCGGACACAATGGTTCAATTTGCCGCGGACGTAATGGGCCTTGCGGACACAATGGTTCAATTTGCCACGGACGTAATGGGCCTTGCGGACACAATGGTTCAATTTGCCACGGACGTAATGGGCCTTGCGGACACAATGGTTCAATTTGCTGCGGATGTAATGGGCCTTGTGGACACAATGGTCAAATTCTTGCGGACGTAATGGGCCTTGCGGACACAATGGTTAAATTTGCTGCGGACGTAATGGGCCTTGCGGATGCAATGGTCCATTTTTTGTCAGTTTCTGCGGACATATTGGCCTGCGGACATACTGGAACAATGCGGACGTAATGGGCCTTAACACTTATTCTATAAATGGGAAGTGATTTTGATAGACCTCGAGTTTTGATTTCGAAGTGAATATCACTCGGATAACGGCAGCTAATTTCTTTAAAATACGAACAAGTAACCAATTTGAATACAATTTTCATTTATATTTTTCTGTTTTCGTATCGATCTGTCAGACGTGTTTGCAAATCACATCTGGGTGTTGTTTTTGTTTATACGTCAAACAAACGTCAGAACTGTGTGTTTTTTTAATTTTTAAATTAATGGATTCTATGTCAAAGGGGCGTGTAATGAACACAGAGCGCCACGATGTGTGAACGTGTTCGTCAATACGACACTTGAACCATCGCGAAAGGATAGAACTCGGGGCTGGACCTCTCGTTCTATTCTTCACGCTGACTCTTGTGCCGTTTGGACGAATGCATACACACATCGTGACGTTTTGTGTCTGCAGCACTAAGTGGCCGCTGTAAGGTCTCCGTGTTTCTGCATTTCAGAGACATCCTTCAATATGTTCTGTATGATTTTCCTTTGGTTTTGAGAAACCTGACTGATTGAGACAAACGTTAAAATGGCAGATGAAATGATACGGATTTAAAAGCTTCATTTACGTATATGCATTTTTCCAGAAGGACATGTGCTAATTAAATCGAACGACTCGATTCGCCATATTATTGTGGTAGTCACTAATTTTTTTTTAGTGGTGATACTATGTTATTTGCAGGTCAAATGTATTTGTGGTTATATATTTATTAAATGTACAGGTTATTTGCGCGAGTTACTTAAATGCGTTCTTGTTTAGATTAACGGTTTTCAATTCGACTTCACTGGTTGTTTCTTGCCTGTTTGTTCGTAGGGTTTCAAATTTGATAAAGTACCTGTCATGAAGGACGGTGTTATTTTTTATCCTGATGTGTATTTTTGGAAAACTTAAGTCTTCTTAGAAATGCGAACAATATGTTCAGTATTTACACATTCGCTTATTAATTATTGATGTGCCTACAGTACGACCAGCGTTGAAAACCACGATGGCCTGCCTGTAAAATCGACATTGAATCTCCCACTTTTTAAGTTAAAAGTGTAAAGCCGCCAGAGCATCATTATTATAGGTGCTTATGTCATTTGAATTATATTTTTCAGAGTTTGAAATCTTTTGTGATATATTTGACCAGTTAATTCTTAGCATTGCAGTTTAATGACTTATGTTATGCACATGCTAACAGAATGAGATAAATCGGAATTATAATTAAACATATTTTCAAATTAAGGTTGAGCAAGGTTTAATGCGGCACCCAGTTCTGAAAGTCAGCCACGATACCCAGGAAATTCATAGACCTTGGTATCAATGATTGCGTATATACACAGAACGACACCCGCCTGTGAATGAGTTAATCGATATGGAACGAGTGCCAGCGCAGAAGAATAGCACGAGAGGCCCCAGTCCTCGAGATTTATCCTTCCGTGATGGAACAAGAGCCGTTCTGTGTTTATTACACGCCTTCACGTCTTTTAAAACAATTATTAGAAGGACACTCGGCAATTCATTTGACAATTCGTCGCCTGAGTGTTAGAATGTTCTATGTCCCCTATGGGACATAGAACATTCTAGCACTCTGCCGTCGAATTATCAACAACAAAGAACGAATTTTATCGCCAACCAAATTTGCGAGGGGAACCCGTGTTACTATTCTATGAGTTCCAATGTGGTCTATGTGCCTATTGGCACATAGACCACATTGGAACTCAGGGGACGATTTTCACCTATCGTTAGCGATTCAAGTTGTAATTACGTTGCATGATTTGCATAAAATGCCAGTGAAATTTCGCTTCTATTCAAAAAATAGCCGTCAACGATTTCAACATTTGCGCGGAATAGATTTACATTTTCCGCATGGTTTAGTGTTGCTGTAGATGGAGATTTCATAGAACTGCGTATAAGAACATGGTTTATGAGATCATGGTGAATATCAATTTCTCCCGAGACCAGTATCGTCGTTGAAGCTAAGGTTTAATCTCGCGAGCGGGAATTTACCGGGTACCGGTTCTGAAAATCGTGCTATTGCCCGAGAAATTCATAGACTAGAATCAGGAATCAAAGGTTACAGAACACAACCTTTGATTCTCGGTTCTGTCCTATAAATTTCCCGGGAATTGGGACTGATATTTACAAACAAGAATCGGAAAATTCACAGTATCCGGACAGACTTTCAGAAACAAAAACCAGAAAATTCCTGTTCCCGATATTAAACTGTAGGTTTGAGTGAGAATTTATGATTTACATTGTACACATTAAATCGCAAGAATATTCGACTCACAGACGCACTTTCGAAAACTACGATATTATGCTATTCTCAGAATTAAGGAGATTGTTGTCTTTATTCCAAATTTAAAACAAGTGTTAAAACGGAACGCCTTTAATTGAAAAAAACAAGCCCTCCCCTTGTCCCTAAGTAATATATTTGCTGTGCCTAAGGAATTCGTCTTTATTTGCTGATTCACATAACGGCCCATTTTACTTTATTTCAAAATAAAAAGAAATTATATCCAGTTGTCCACCTGAACTAAGTACAATCTGTTCATTGACGTTGCTTTCTACCCTTTCCAAAAATAGTTCATTGCATGTAATGGGTGAGTTTTAAACTATGAATCAAAGACCTACAGACTCACACAACTATATTGCACATGAAAATCTCGCAGAGAGAAATTTTGATTCTGGGTTTAACTCGTTTTTTGTCGCAAAAACCAAAGTCTGAACGATTCTTGTGCGGAGGCCATTTTATGGAGGTTCTAGACTGTATAATGAAACTGAAACATAAACTATATATGCTCATGAACATATCTGATTTCAGCTACCAATGAACTATCGCCATAATGTGAGTATGCGCTCGGTTGAATGTAAGTATGTAGCACCACTGTTCATCGGCAAGAATAAATAAGCCATGCAAATGTCACCCAGTCCTTTAGTGTAGTCGCTGAATGCAGAATTGAAAGTCTACATTGAAGAAATTTCTTAAAACGGCTTTTGTACACAAAGAAGCAGGATATTCCATTCATTGAAAAATATAGTAATAATAATCCAACATCCGCCATAATCCGCTTTGGGGATAATTTGTTAGAGCAGATTGAAAATTGACCCATTTTAGACCAACAGTCGGATTTTTGAAGACCAGTCAAGAATTGTCAGCGTGATTTTCGAATTCAGAGATATGACGGAATGCTCTGCTATTGAATATGCATGGCTCAATGTATTCAAAACAAGGTACATATCAGCTGGCGCGTGACTGTCAGAACCTCAACTAAAGAGCGCGATCAAGAGCCGAGGGTGTTTGACACTCCGGGGGGGGGGGCGAAATTATAAGGCTACATTCCAATGCATCCGTGTTCTGCGAGCATGATGTGATATTGAGTTAACCAGAGCAACACGCGTACCAAGCGCGATCACACTGACCTCTTGACCACACATCAATGGTTTGAAGAGCATAAACCGTTTGATCCAAGTGAGAAGCATGTTGCGTTCCTTTTTGTCTGGCCGAACTGCTGAAGAGATTGACGGCGCCAACTTTGATAACACACGACAAAGATACAGAACAGGCTCGATGGACTAAAAATTGGCAAGGCCTCTCTCAAATGCAGTGACCAAATGATCATCTGCACCCCCGACGAAAGGTTGAGAGAGCACATTAATTCAACGATATTGTTTTCTCATCTGCCCACATTCACACAACGCAAAGAAAACACGCCAAGTAATTTCTAATATGAGAAGATAGCCATACCCCCCCCCCCCCCCCCATTCAAAGCCGGTGTAATGAGAAAAAATAAAAGCACAGCTGGCAAAAGCTTTCACGAAATCCGTCTAGAGTGCTGAAAATCCGAAACAACATGTTCGTGCACGTTACTCTTCTACATAGTGAAATGGTCGTAGAAGTCCAAGTTTATGGAAATAGGTGAACAATTATGTGAGACGTAGTTATGGGCATGCCAGCATCATATTCGATGGTTATGAACAATTATACAATTTAAAAGACTATGTACATTGGAGGTGAGTAGGAAAAAACGTGCACCGACGCCCATCTGAATGATAACATTTAAGGCGACAATAATGAGACATTTGTTCTATCAAACGGGAAAATTAAGACTCCGTTTGTTGATGAGGTAACCCGACATACTGTTCGTAAAAGTACCAATGATGCTGACACACTAAGAGCATCTCAAGTCATCGACTTCGCGGCTAAAGGAACAGACATCGTCGTGGTTGCAGACGATCTTATATGTCCTCAACCTCCCCATGTATCATTGGTGCCAAAATATGGTTGATGTTTACTTCAAATCAGAACCAGGAAGCCTGCAAGTGAGCATGCTGTCTGAAAAATTGGCGATCTGATAAAGCAAATTGGGAGAGTTAAAAAACAGTACATTTTCAAGCACAGGGACTCTCACTCTCACGGCAACCTGAGGTCTGCCAAATTCATGGAGAGGGTATCCGGTAGTCGAAATTCAATAGATCTATAAAATAATCTGCCCAATGAACGGGCAGCGCTTTACCACAGAGTGAGAGTGAACCTACAAATATTGATCTGAAAGTGATTGCATTCATCCTTGTCTCTGGGGATGAGAAGTTCGAGGAACTGAATTTACTCCGATTTTGACTGACGTCCCTGCAACACCAGAATGTCTGTTTTGGTGTGTACGCTGCAAGTGTGAGCTTTCGGACAAGAATCCTTGTTGGACAAATTTGCGTTGTGGTACAAAAAAGGCCTGATGTGTGTAGTGGAATGTGGCGACTACCGCGGTCAAGGTTGTAAGAATTCTGAAAAAGTAGTTGTCGACGACGAAGCACTTCATTGAAAACAATTTATCATTCTTTAGTGGCTAGTTTGTAAAATCCGGGGCACATATATGTGCAGTCTTTGTGCCATAGGCATTCAAGGCATATTACCAGTTCTCTGACGAGTATTTCGAGAGAAAAATTCTTGTAAAAAAATCACGAATGTCGTCTAATAAAAGACGTGATTTTAGAAGTTTACGTGCCATTTTGGTGGCCATTTTTAGTTTTGTCAATCCAATATATCCTTCTATGTGTTTTCCAGCTAATCATTCTCTTCTTTTCTCTTCAGATTTGTCTTTCGTTCATATCGTTTATATTGTGTTGATATCCGAAAGTTCAAGGCAATAAGGGTCATCTTAAACGTCACTTTCGATTCTGAATATTCCTCAAAGCGTAGAGGATTTTATGTATACTCGCCCAAAAAAGAAAGTGTGCATTGCAGAAATTGATCAAACTCCAAAAAAAAATAATTTCGTAGGTGTAAAGAGTGTTAACCTGTTCATGAATAAGTTATATTGAACACAAAAACAGCTTTCCCCGTTAAAATTGCATTATCGTTAAATGACGTGCTGCACGATTGTTAAAAGGCATGTTTTGCACGTGGAGAGTCTGAAAATCCATGCGGCAGTGTGAATCCTTGGGTATTTAAACACTAAAGTAAGGCCTTCCTATCGTTCACATTCAAACTTGCGCTGTTGTTAAAACGACTCCACATTAGCATGCCAAGATTGACAATGAATCAACGTCTCCTTGCCCTGGAGTATGATTAGAGCTGGCAGAATACACAGAGAGGTTGCCCAGCATTTGAACTGCCACCGTAACACTGTAGACAGGCTAGTCCATCGACATATACAACATGATGACGTTCGAGACCGACCCCGCTCCGGGAGACCCCTAGTTACCACCCCTGCACAAGATCGGTATATCCGTGTCGTCCATCTCCGGAACCGGCAACAAACGGCAACGACGACAGCCAGGAACATCTCTAACCTGAGACGGATACATCCTCAAACAGTAATCAACCGGCTGAGAGAATACGGCTTACGTCCTCGAAGACCTGCAATTCGTCCGATTTTGACGTTACGTCATCGTCGTGCTCGACTGCAGTGGTGTAGACAACATCTCAGGCATCCCTTACACTGATGGCGACGTTTTATTAACAGATGAATGTCGTTTCCATCTTTCATCATCAGATGGCCGCCAGAGAGTGTACAGACGTCGAAACTAACGCTACGCAGATCCATGTGTCGTGGAGCGAAACCGTTATGGGGGAGGGTCTCTGATGGTGTGGGGTGGCATCACTGCCCGTAACAGACCTGTGAGCTGGTCATTATTGATGGCAATCTCAATGCAACCAGATATCGTGATGAAGTGCTTACACCTGTTGTTGTCCCATTTCTGCAACGTCACGGCCCGGCGTCATTCTACAGCAGGACAACGCCCGACCCCACGCAGCTCGTGTCGTTCAACAGTATCTGCAGCAAGAACAAGTGGATGTTCTTCCCTGGCCCGCAAATTCGCCCGATATCTCACCCATTGAGCACGTATGGGACGAAATGAAACGTCAGCTACGCCGGCTTCCCCAAGCACCGTCAACGCTTGTGGAACTCCAAAGACAGCTTATCAGAATATGGAACAACATCCCACAACACTTCCATGCTAACTTGTTCGCTTCCATGAGGCGTATATGAACCGCAGTAGTCGATGCAGATGGAGGTCATACCAGATATTGAGTGTGTGACTTTTTTGTTTGACCCTTAGTGTCTTTGACTCTTCATGGCACCAAGAGTATTCGTCGTAGCGTAATGAAATTTCTCGTGTTGATCACAAATTGATTCATCTGTGATTGAATAAAATTTTCATGAATGAAAATGATATATATCTTTTTTTAGTGTTATTTTTTAGCATGCACACTTTCTTTTTTGGGAGAGTATATAATATTCAGTGGATATATCTGAGCACAATGGCAACAAAGCGGTTTTTAAAAGAATTTCTGCCAGGTAGAACCCCACCCAAAGACAACACTGCTGGACTATCTAGTTCAAGCGTGTGGTCCAATTTATGTGCCGCCAACTGGAGAAGGAGCCATACATATCGAAATCATAAAATACCTTCTCGGCTGAATAGTTTATCTATGGATGATCCATAGTAATAAATACGCTGCAGTAACTACAACACAGGAAGCGAAAGTTAACGAGCGCACGGCAATGTGGTTTTGCAAAGGGTGATTCCAGAGTGGGATGTTCCAAAAGGGGCAATGACGGGGCATTCAGTTTTTGTTAGCGTTATGATTATTTTTCCAGTCAGCAAGACTGAGCGTCAGGTGGTGATTATAATCATGTAATTTTTATTAATATCTTTAATGTATAGAGGATATCTAGTGTTTTTGAGTGAATACCGAAAATTATCTCGTGAATTATCTCGTGAATGGCCGATACAAATGTTTATTTTTCCCAAGTGCTTGCGCGAGCGAAAATACCCATTTCTCTCTGTCACGAGTGAGATAATTTTGGTACCCACTCAAAAACACTAGATTTTCTTTTTATTATACGCTTTTTATATGAATCTGATCATTCCTATCGATAATTCCACTCGTTTTAACCTTGAATTGATCCATGAAAGTAAACAACGCATTGATACACCGAAGTGCTTTGATCGATACTCTGAACAGGAAGCCTTTTGTGATCTGATTCAGCTGATCGGTTTCATGCGACAAATCAAGGTGAATACGTGTTGAATTATTGCTGGAAATAATCGGTATCCACTCAAAGCACTTGATTTTCTTTTCAGTATACGTTTCTAGAACAAACTGATCATTTCCAATGATAATTTGGCTCGTATTCACCTTGAAGTGATGCTTCGAAAGCCGCCATTCTGATTGATACCGTAAAAGTGAATATTTCTATATTTTCACAGTGGGGTGCGATTTCTATCTTTTCACAATTTTTTTCGATAATCTATCGTTTAGTGTATAATAAAATTTATTATCTCGGCTGTGCGTATTGTCTCTCGTCATAACAGGACTTTTCGTTTGTATTAGGTTGTTGAAATATTTGTCAAGCGCGTGAAACACTATTGGGTTCCAACAGCGCATTACATAACAGAAATTTTACAGCAAAACACAATTGAGTGGAGTGCACTTAATTGCATATCTCTTAATTTAATAGCCCCGCTCATTGAATATGGTTTTCATACACCAAACTATTTACTGTCCCTTTAGTACAAGACTGACTTGTTAATTGCTGTAGATTATAGTGTCAACTTCATTTAACTGAATAAAACTTCGAGAAATTAAACTGACAATCACCACATTCCCCTTCTTTCGAGCCCTATTTCCAATACAGACATTTAATCTATTTTATTTTGTTTTAAAGGTCCTCAGGAACTAAGACAAACAAGATATAATAGAATAAATACTCAGTTAGTCTTTAGATTGAAGGAACGTGATCAAATCCCTATTAATTGAATGGTCCTGATAACTGAATAATGTTTCTTGGCAAAATGTGTATTCAATTAAAAGGTTTTACTGTTCTACACAAAACTGTCGTTAGGCGCTCAGCCTTCAACTAAGATATCGTGAAATAAGCCCAGCTCTAAACACAAAAAAACCAGAAATTCGAACAGTTCTGCCTTACCGGTAAAATAGGACGCTATATCCAACGCCTGGGATGGGGACCCTTTAATTTGGGTAGCATAGGTATCGACGATTCGTAACACCTGATTTCATACATAAGTTGCTGTTGTGATATAACCATATATCCTGAAAGTGACCTGATACACGGAAGCTCGAATACACAGAACGACAGGCGTATGCGAATGGGTTAGTCGATATGGCACGAGTGCCAGTGCGGAGGGATTGAACGCGAGGCCGCGATGACACACGCCTTCAAGTCTATAAGAACCCCTTAGGACACTCAGCAATTCATTTGACAACTATCAACAAAAAGAACACATTTTATCGCCAACCAAATTTGCGTGCGGAACCCGTGTCACTATTTCGTACCCTCAGTTCCAATGTGTTCTATGTGCCAACTGGCACGCGGAACACATTGGAACCCAGGGAGCGATTTGTAGCTATCGCTGGAGATTTAAATTATAATTGCGGTGCACGATTTGTAGAAAATTCGTGAAATTTCGCTTCTATTTAAAAATAGTCAACGATTTTCGTTCTATTTAAAAATAATTCCCGTTCCGTGCGGAACAGGTTTTAATTTTCCGCATGGTTTAGTGTTGCTGTAGATGGAGATTGCATAGAACAGGTATGCAATAAATAAATAAACATAACGCCGAAACATAGGTTATGACCTGGTTCCATTGCGGGCATAAACCATGGTTGAGAATGAAAAGCGAACAGGTTTAGTTAGTGAGTAAAATGTATATCAAATGTCGGTCGCCACTCGCGTTTTAGAATATATTGCACTACTTTGGGTTGACTGTGCCAAAATAGTGGTCCTCGTGGAAGAATAGTGTACACGCCACAGGCGCAGTGAATATTCTTCCTCGAGAACCACTATTTTGGCATTGTCAATATCATGTTGTGCAATAAACAATATATTATACCAAAGAAACCGAGGAAGTACCTTGCTGCATCACAAAGGCAATCCTAAGGGTACTGCCTATTGTCAAACACTTTACCATGACAGACATTTTCATTGGCGAACGTAAGAAAAAATGAAACAGAATTTTGAAAACATCTCTTAAAAGAGCACCTTGTATCAACCAATCGACGTCTTAAAATATTCCAAGGCTATTTTAGAAGTATATAGTGCACAGGAAAAGAATACGGTTATTTTTTGGAAAACCTATCGAAAATAGTATAATACCTCTTAGCCAATCAGATGCATGTAAAGTCAAGTGAGATATAATACATAAGTAAAGGTACTGGGACAGTAAAATTCACGAATTGTCCGAGCCATGCATGTGGAATATCGGGTTTCAAACTCAAACTCAATGAATTTGTAGAAGTAATTACAAAAAACAGCGTTCGCAAACATTGACGCTCGCTTTGCGTCAAATATAAAACATTTTCATAATAAACGGACATTATGGGCTGTAAAAGCTTGTTTTCAACATTTGAATTACAAATAATTTTCGATCTACTCTTTTAAATAGCATGCCAAACGTGTAACGTTTGGGGATAACAGATACCTCATGCCTGTACTCAACGGCTTCGACCCTATCTCTTAAAAAAGTGTATGTTTATACTTGATTGGTTTTGTTGAGTTTATTAATGGAGGGGTGGGATGGGGGATAAGTGTAATGTGTCATGCTAGATCATCCATCCTCTTCGTATGTTATGATTAGTACACTCGGAGACGTGTTTACCGGGAAGCTCTGGTCACTAACTTCCTAACCCAGACTCTCAAACCACCAGTTTAATTCTGTTAGCAACTCGTCAGGTAATTGAGTGAGCCAGTCTTGCACTCAAATACCTGATCGCCTATGTTTAGATTCACCTGTCTGGAATATATCAGTTAGTGGGAAAAGCGAACCGTAGTCGCTTTTCCAAGCAACTGATATATTCCGGACGATTGAACCTGAAAACAATCAACCCTCTGCACACTGATGTCAAAATATCTAAATTTCTGGCAGAAAAAATTCTCATAATGCGACTAGAAATTTAACCAATTCAATCTTCATTGAGCTCTGTCAAACGAGATTGAATTGTTTAAATTTCTAGATGCATTATGGGAAAAACAGCTTCCTGAAATTTTGGTATTTTAACATCAGAATAAAGGGGGTTAATACAGATTAATTTTCTGAGAATCAAAATAAGAAATGCTGCTCTATCAAGCCTTGATTTGATCGATATTTTGGTGACAGTACAATCAGAAATGAAGACTCACCGATACTTCCACATATTATGTTAATATATTGATGTTATCAATGTGGAATTAAATATTTATTAATTGGAATATCTACAGAAAAGAATACCTGTCTACATCTATAGTCTATAGGTAAATACGCTCACATTACATCAACGGTCGTCTGCGCGCAAACTTGCACAGCAAGTTAGAATACAAACAACCAAGAGTCGCGTCGAATTCCAGGGAGAAAAATACAGGTGGCCTGAGATCTTCTTCGAAACCACCAATAAACGAAAACCAAGATCAACAACATAAAACGAACAGTACGTGATTGCTCTCCTTAACCCTTTACCTAACACAAAAGGTAGACGACACTTGCAAAAAAAAATTCTTGAGTAGCTATGTTTTATTTGTTTCGTCAAAATCATAGCTTATGGCACCCATTGGAACGAGCTCGTTCCAATTAGAGGCCAAAAATAAAAAAAAATAATGAAAATTGAACAGTGATTTTTGCGAATAGCGCCGACCGGTTTTAAGCCTTTACCGAACGAAGACGATGTCAAAATTTATTATTTTAAATACCATTTTTTCAAAATTTTCATAAAATTCCAACAAAACCATATCATGTGACCCCTCGTTGGAATGAGCTCGACGAGCTCGTTCCAACGTGGGGTCACATGATATGGTTTTGTTGAAATTTTTTTTAAAAATAATATATTTTTCAACTGCTGAATTTGCATATTACGCGGGCGGATGCGGGCGATTGGTTAGTCAAAGGGCTAGTCGTTACGTTTGGTAAAGGTTTAACATAATCTATTCGGTATCTCAACCTCAGAAGGATATTAGAGTTATAAGCTGACTGGATTTCCTTCTTGTTTTGCACACTTCATAACATTGCAGTATTTTCTTCTCACAGTTGGCAAAATGAAAGAAAAACATGAAACATTTATAATCGGCGGAATCGACGCAACACCAGGCGAATATCCGTTCCAGGTCCTGCTGCAGAGGACCGGACAGTTCCTTTGCGGTGGAACTCTTATCGACAGAACACATGTTCTAACAGCTGCCCATTGTGTGGATGGATATCAAGACATGTAAGTACAAATATTTGATCGAAGGTCTGGTAGGTATGACTATGCATACTCTCTGACTATCATCTCTGCTCATTTTATCGTAGACAGAATTTCTACACACAGGGACCTTGTCACAGGGTGTATAAACCTCACCCCAATAATTCGTCAAATATACGATAGATGGAAACTGGGATCCCTAAATTGGAAAAAGTTGGAAATTTCAGACAGGGTGCTAGTGGATTGTTTCAAATATGTCAAGAATTTTGCCAAAATAGGGAGTTTTCTGACTAAAAAGTAGTGAAAATCCTTCATATTCTAATTGAAAAGTAGTAAAAATCCTCCAAATTCTTATTAAAAAGTAGTAAAAATCGCACGAAATATGTATTTGTAATTGGGATTTGTGACAATCCAATGTCTTAGTTGGATAAGTTACGATCATTGGAGTATTCAAATGGAATTCTGCATCTTAACCCTTCACGCAACGAATCGACAACCTCCGCCCACAAATTTGACAAATTAAGCAGTTGAAAGAATTTAAATTCAACAAAACTATCTCATTGGTTTTGTTGAAAGCGATATCATATTTTCGTATATTAACCACAACCACCAATATAAAAAAGCAAGAACAATGAATTAACAGTCTGACGTCCGAGCTCAACTCGGATTTCCATTGACTGAAAAGTTGCTTCCACTGTTATTGTTTCTAACAGGATATGAGGCTTAACCTGGGTGGAAAGTTTAATATGTGAGTTGTAGCAGACCTGAACAAATCGATCATCTTCTTTATTGGCTTAAAATCTGTATCTGTACGTAACATAATCATTCTTGGCTTCTATGCTACGGTTTTATTTATTTATTTATTTATTTATTTATTTATTTATTTATTTATTTATTTATTGGTGCTTAACGCCATATCAGCGTCTGAGAAAACGATATTGGTCAACATATCATTGTCTTAAATGCAGCAAAATAAATCTATAAAATCAGTATCCATTTACAGAGTAATGGCGTAGAAACAAGACCTGATAATAGTAATGAGTAATACACGTAGAGTAATGTATTGAACAGTATGTAAATCAACCCTTTGAAGAAAGATTGAGACAAATTCTATTTTTAACGAATAGCAACTAAGTAATTTTTGTTTACCCTTTACCTATTACTCAACAGCATCCGCCCACTAAATGAGCAAATTAACCCCCTGCACACTGATGTCAAAATATCTAAAGTTGAAGGTGCAATTTTTTCCCATAATGCAACTGGGAATTTAACCAATTCAATCTTGTTTGACAGAGCTTATTGAACTCTGTCAAACAAGATTGAATTGGTTAAATTCCCAGTTGCATTATGGGGAAAATGGCTACTTGAAATTTGGATATTTTGACATCAGAGTGAAGGGAGTTAATCAGTTGAAACAAATAATAAAAATGTCAACAAAACCATATATTATGTGACACTTTCACTTGCACGAGCTGGTTCCAATGAGGAGGGGGTCACATGATATTATTTTGTAGAATGATTTGAAACATGTGAAAAAACAATTATTAAAATATTAAATTTTGATACCCTGTGCGTTGGGCAAAGTATTAAAATGAAAATAGATGAACGGATTATTCGTTCGTCTAAATTACTACACTTGAGACAATTAACGAGAAAGTTTAGAGAAATTGTCTCAGGTCATAATTCGTTAATTATCTAAGAATCACGATTATAACTAGTTTGGAAACGCAAAGCAAATTTACAGCCATTCAACGAAGCACGGCCAACGCCGAAGTGCTCAATAACGAGGGGAAAGTGTCTGTGGCCTTTTAACTTACGAAGCAGCTCGATAAAACATACGCCGTCGCATGTTTTTATACAAAACTTTAGAAAAAGTTTTGAAATTTTCTCCAGTGCCCAAAAACCTGATGAGAAAAATTAAACCATGTCATATTATATATCAATATAATGACTAAAATACAAGAAAATGGAATATATTCAGTTTTTCACGAAAAAATATCTTTATCATTTTGACGATAGACAAGCTTCCAATGGCATAAGTAACAAATTGCAAAACTCACGAATAGAATGGTAAATTCCAATGGCAAGGTTTCAATTAAATGACTTCGAACTTGAGACTCGGAAAAAGCACATTTTACCATTTCGTCTGCAATGAAAATGCACGAGAAAGAAATAAGCGTCCATTTGAAAACCATGCGGGGAAATCGGTCACCTGACGGTTTGTAACAATATAAAGCAAATCGTGAACTTGGGCAAACTATTGTTTTCAAAGATCTGAGAACTGCAGATCCTGCCACACTCTTCTGAAATCTGCAAGTCGATGGAATTGAAACACTCAATGCATCCACGGGGAAAAGTTACTGTGACAATCCCGTTAGTGCGATTACAGGACAACGTTTCAATTTCCTTATCCAGAGATGTCATTTTTAGAAATGGATCACTACGTCCGTGTTTCGTAATGTACTACTCAAAGTTTGCTAAGCACCAAATATTTGACACATCATTGTTAAATTTGCTTGTGACATATTTGCGATTTTTTTGGTGCTATGATTGAGAAATGTATTGAGATGGTCCTCAGTGTTTTCATTAGCTCTTTTGCCAGGAAGACTTTTCGTGATAGTCATGGAAAACATGACCCCTTGATTTTCATGATGTTTTCGTGTACTGTCCACATGTACATGACATGCGTAGGGTATTCAGTCATCATTTCAGCACAACTCCTTGTGATTTAATGATTGAATATGATAAATGCAAATGTAAGAAGACATTTGTCTGAAGCAGAAATGTGGCGGGCTGTAGGGATGGTGGAGCAAGGGGCTACCCATCGTCAGGTTGGTGAAGCCCTTGGTGTGCACTATACGGTGATCAACAGAGCCCGGGCAAGATTCAGCAGTATGGCACACCAGTAAGACGGCGTGGTGGTGGCAGAGACAGGGTAACATCTGCAGATGAAGACCGGTTTTTGATCATTCAGGCCCGTAGGAACCACTTTGCCACAGCAACCCAGCTTCGCAGTGACCTTCAGAATGCATCCGGGGTAAATGTTTCGACGCTCGACGCAGACTCTCCGGGCAAGGTTGCACAAATGTGGTCTCCGATCGAGAAGACCATGTATTCGCATTCCGCTGTCCCAGAACCACCACCAGGCACGATATGAATGGGCCATGGACCACGTTGGATGAACCGGAGAAGATTGGCGACCTCTCCTTTTTACAGATGAGTCAAGGTACTGCCTAGACCACACAGATAGGCTTTCTAGGGTAAGGAGAAGACCAGGAGAGCGATTCCATGCAGCCAATATTGCTGAGCATAACCACTATGGTGGAGAGCCAATCATGGTTTGGGGCGGCGTCAGCAGGGATGGACGTACAGAGCTTTGTGTCCTTGAACGTGGTACATTGACTGCACAGCGGTATATTGATGAGATCCTGGACGTCCACGTCAGATTGTATGCAGGTGCAGTGAGTGATAGATCAATTCTGATGGACGATAATGCCCGTCCTCATGTTTCCCATGCTGTCGGGGAGTACTGACAGAGGGAGGGGATTGAGCGTATGGACTGGCCGGCAAGATCCCCTGACCTCAATCTAATCGAACATGTCTGGAATGCGTTGCAGCTTGCAATTTCAGCCCGACCAGTCCAGCCAAGAAGTGGCCAGGAGCTTGGTGCCATACTGGTCCAAGAATGGAACAACATCCCATGAAGGCCCACCAGAAACCCGATTGAGAGCATGACAATGCGCTGTCAAGCTGTAATTAACAGTAATGGGACTCATACTCGATATTGAACCCATACTAGTTCGCTCCGTCAACCTTTTGGCAAATTGAAAAAATTCCTCTTTTACCAATAATATCCATTTTCCATGGTTATCGTATTCAAAAGCTAAAAAATAATGTCAAACACATTCAAAATCTTAATTTCTGTACTTAAATCATTAAAGGTATAATTGAATAAAAATATATACACTTTTCATTACAATTTCAACCAAAATGTAAAACAGGTAGTTGGATATACTTGGTGCTTAGCAAACTTTGAGTAGTGTATTATAATTTGGTTGTTTCCGATACGTAAAATATTAAACTGGATAAATAGGTTTCAAAATAAAAGTTTATCCACACCAATGTTGATGGTAATCGTCATACTTGTGTTTGTGTAAAATATCATTTCATTGAAGGCCGAACTATATTTATCACAACTTCCTGTTTCCATTTCCATGTTTGTCTGCTATCCAATGATTTCATAATAAGAGAACAATGACACTTTAAAGCTGACATCCTCAGTGAAATTTGGGAATATAGTAACGTTTACTTTCTTTGCCACGCAATTATATTCAGTGTCAAATCGATCTACATCCGTCTTATCCCTTAACCCTTTACCTAACGTAAAAAGCAGACGACACCTGCAAAAACAAATTTTTGAATAACTCATTTTGTGTCTGAAGAATGCCCTAGGCTATGACCCCTCATTGGAACCGTGCTCATCGCGCTCGTTCCAACGAGGGGTCATAACCTACGTTTTTTAGACAGAAAATGAAAAAATAATGAAAATTAATTGGCGATTTTGAAGAATAGCGCTGGCCGGTTTTGGGCGTTAGGTTGGGTAAAGGTTTAATCTTCCAATATGAAATAGGTGCCACTGAAATCGCTGGTCAACGTTGTAGGTCAATACCATAACATTCCTTCGTGGTTAGAGCGGTCAAATTACCGAAATGAGGCCCGAAAGCTTATCAAATTGGAGATATTTGAAATCATCAACTGAAATAATCGTGGTTTTGTTCACGCCTTTCATTGACTGCCTATCAAATTGGAGTCAGTCAACAAAAAAGCTATGACTGTTGTGAAATTGGCTGATTCTAATCACAGTCCACATTCCCAGAAAGTACTATAGGTGAACAATAGTTTCTAAACAAATTATGCAAAGTGAAGTATGGAATGAACAATCACACACTTTAAACCAAACCTGTTGGTCAATACAATCTTTTTTAATGTCAGACTGTCAATCAGTGGTGGCGCCAGAGTTACAAAAGTGAGGGGGTACATCTGAGGATTGTGCAGCGCCGAGCTGGGTGAGTTTCGGGGGTGGGGGTCCTCTCCCTAAGTTGAGAAAATTTTTAACTGTTTTGCAACAAAATCATGCGAATATGGATATCATTGGAACCGGCTGAACAAGCCGGTTCCAATGAAATTCATATTTGCATGATTTCATTGAGTTATACCTTTGAGAATTTTTCTAAAATATTAAATTTTATTTATTTTTTAAAATTGCTGTAGGGCTGAATTCCAAACGGATGCCTTACACGCTCTCGATTCTAGCATTCGTCGAATGCTCTTAAGCACTATGTTTCAGTTCGTTTGAACGAGGCATGCCTTGTTGCAATTTGGACCCTCGACTCTTGTTTTTTGTTTGCAGCTAGCGTGTGTGTGCGGGGGGGGGGGGGGGTTGGGGGAGGGGCGGGGGGGAGGGCAAACATAATTTGAAAACTTCTCGGATTTAGTGCACTTGGGAATATGGGATTAAACATACCGACCATTACACCGCAACGTTCAATACAACAAAAATTAAAATGATAGTATTGTTTTACTACGCTTGGCGAAAAAAGTGGAGGGGTAAGTACCTCCACATACCCCTCCATGGCGCCGCCACTGCTGTCAATATTGATGGTTTTCCAATCTTTGTTGCCGTACTTCACTTTATTTGTTCATTTAAATGGCAGTTGTCATAAATAAACAGCAGAAATGATCCTCATGATACCAAATAAATAAATGTAACAGGCCATACTTTTGGGCATCAGGAAGAAATAATGTCCAGCAGGACTGTGCCACAACTTACTCAGTCACATCTTTAACTACACATTTTATTCCATTATCAGCATATTGAAATACTATCCAGACAGGAGTCGTATTTTGGATCCAATTCCCTCTCAATCACATCAACCAGCCACAATCAGTACCATACAACTATCATCATACCATTACAATCACCAATCCTGTGCTGTGCATGTTAGCAAATCAACCATTTAAAGCAGATACATAAATTTAAAACAAGGAATGTGAGCAAACGTTATTTTCTCAATCAAATATGTCAGCCAGCAGTTCGTGAAAATTGTTTGTGTCATGTACCTAAAACCCTTAAAACCAAACACCTTTCAAATTGCCTGTAAGCAATAGCATACATGGCTGCCCGTAGGAACAACCAATAATCTTGACTCTCTGGAACTTTACATCATGTGTCTCTATTTCGCTACTTGATCGGGCCTGGTAATTTAAACAATTAAAAGTATAAATGATTTTGTTCATTAAAATACATAAAATCACATCTGCCACATGCCCCCCCCCCCCCCCCCCCACCTGCTTAGAAAAATATGTCTTATCATTTATTGCTGCAATAGTAAACAAGAAAATTGGTATAAAAAATTAGTTAATTACAATAGTGATTGATAAAGCAACGTCCATATTAGCTCAAACACTCAAGTTCCTCTTACCTCATCTCCGTCCTAAAACTGATCGTGAAATATTAATTACACATTAATCCACTGTCAAATTAAATTAAGTGGTTCTTGCCTGTGATTTATCACCACTCAAACCTAAGTAATTAAAGATAATTTATTAATGCATATGGCAGAAAATTAAATACATTTGTCTTAAAAACCAAATATAAGCATGTATTCTGGATGCTGAAGCCATATCCACATTCTCCCCTTGCCTGGGAATTTACCCATACTATTTCAATTTAAAGTAAAATAGTAAATAATAGTAATAAATTATTATGAATTTTTTATCATATGTATATTTCTGTGTGTATGCCATTTAAATTAAATAAAAACTGAAATAGTTATATCACATCTAAAATTAATAAATAGTTGAAGACTGACATTACTTCATTACAGCCTCCCATACTTTGTGGGCCATCTCTGTGCTAACAGTCTTTCATACTCCTGAGGCTTGTAATTTATCCAACGTATCTGTTCTTGTGTCAACTGGTCAGTATTTCAGAGAACAACAGTGATAATCTTCTAAATATTTTGATGGTTTCCTGACTCGTGTTGATTTTCTCTGAATAACTGTCGGGCTCTGTCCCTCTTCTACCATTTGCTATTCTCCTGTTTTAAAATCATTTATAACTGTCGGTCTCTCTCTCTCTCTCTTCTACAATTCGCTCTTCTCTATTGAATTAATTTCTTACTTCTTCTTGAGGTTTGTCTGTTGCTGAACTATCGGTCTTCCCAAGAACAACATTTTGTTCTGCAATCTCTTCTGAAGGCTTCATTTCTGTAATATCTTCAGTCTTCTTGTGCTCCGAATCAGTCTTTAGGGCGTCCCCGCTAAGGTATGGTGATATGACATACTCTTCCTCCTCTGATTCCGAATCGCTCTCTATCTGAATTATATTTTCACCATTCCATCCTTCTGAAGGTTTTTCATCTATTTTTGACACTTTATTCTTCGGTGTCGGAACTCGTATATTCTCCTCTTCTTTTCTTTTGTATATACTGCCTCTAGGTTTGAGAACTGCTGTAACACCTTCTTCCTCTTCTATTCTCTTTTGACCTAATAGTAGCAAATGGTTCCTATGAAGAGTTCTCTCTCTGACATCTGGTAATCGTATCTTAAATACCGATATGTCTATATTGGGTCAAACTGTAACTGTAGATTCTTCTTCCTCAAAGTTCCTTAATAACAGTGGATTCAATTTCGGCGTTGGTCGGAAGTCGTGTGGGTATACTATAATGAAGGATAAAATGTTCATATAATGCTTCAGCTGTTGCCTTTGAAGTTTGGTTTTTAGTATGAATGACTAAAACTAGTTTCGTGAAACGATCAGTGATGATAAGTATTTTCACCACACCTCTGTTCGATTCTAACATTAAAAAAGTCCGTATAAACCAACTCTAATGGGTATATTGTTTCGACGTTAACCAACGGAGCTCTTGTGTTGGTATTTGATTTTCTTCTCAAGCAGTGGTCATGCTTTTTAGTCCACTTCTCACTGTCTACTGACATTCCAGGCCAAAAGAAACGTTCCCTAGTAAAGACTGTATTAGGTCCCTACCTGGATGTCCCACTTCGTTGTGAACACCCATTAAACCTGTTTTTCTGTACACTGTTCGCAATACTAATTGTAAATGTTTATATCATTCTCTACAACTTCCCTATATAGTGTACTTCTGTGATCATCTTTGTCATAATATCCTTTGGCAATCTTTTATCAATCTTTGCTTTCAACCATTTACCAAAAGTATAATCTTATTGCTTCTGTTTTCTAATTTCTCTGAATTTTATTTGTGCATTTGTGCTAACTGGGTTGATATTTCAGTTGCTTCAATAATATTAATGGATGGTGATCGTAAAACATCTATATACTTGCTGACTTGTGATGAGTTACAAATAGACTTTACCATGCTTTTGTCTGTCTTAAGAAATTCTGTATTGTTATCTGTAATCTTATGATATGGGTACCTTGAGATACCATCTGCATCACCATTCCGAATGCATTCTAGCTCTTCAAAGGATGTCAAAATCGTAAGAAACCAAAGCCGATACCGATCTCTGTCCTGTGGCATCTAGTTTTGCGTATTGCTGTTGTCAGCACATGTGTAAGTGGATTGTTGTTTGTGTATACCACGAACTTGTTCCCAGTTAGGTAGTCAATAAATTTGTCGGTGATGGCCCATTTAGACATAAAATCTCTAGCTTAATAGCAGGATAGTTCTTCTCCAACGTGGATATGCTCCTGCTTGCATATGCGATGACCCTGCTTTTGATATTATACTGCACCCAGACCAACCATGCTGGCATCGATGTGTAGTTCAAAAGGTCGACTAAGATCAGGATAGGCTAATATTGGTGGACTTGTTAGTATATATTTAAGCTTGTTGAAGGTATCTTCTGCACGTTGAGTCCATTTACAATCTTACTCCTATTGATTTCTGTTCGTTTTAAGTGTCTATGGTGGGAGAAGTACATTCAGTGGTCGTACAATTTTAGAGACATCATTCATAAATCTTTTATAGAAACTGGAAAAGGCTAAAAAGGATCGAAGCTCATCGGAATTGAAAGGAGTTGGCCAGTTTTTTACCTTCTCTATTTTGTCAGGATCTACCTCTATGCCGTTCGCAGTGATATATGACCCAAAACCTTGACACATTTCTTCAGGAAAAAACATTTCTCAGCTGCTAATTTTAAATTACGTCGGTGGAGTCCTATTAGTACCATGTTTAATCGGAAGTCAGATAAACATGTGTGTTTTTTTATATAATATCTCATTGAAGTATTTTCCAAATTTACACCTGTTGTTTGTTTTGAAAGAATGGTAACTTTTTGGTGGACATCACATCAACCACTCCCAATTCGTGCTACAAAACTGAGGCATAAAGAGACGGTAAATGGTATTTCAGATGAACAGTGTCTCATTGCGAAGTGGTGACGCATTACAATTTACAAGTTGAAACGATGATTGAAAGTTCAATCAGGGTACGAAATAACAATAAGACGGGCCTCCTGCTTGTGAAGATTAATTTGACTTTTTGCCTTATTGTATTTCCCTTACGTCAAGGATAGGTTAATTCTTACTCAGTATTACCGTAAAAAGCCTGTTTTAGAAATTTGAAAGGTGTGTAATAAAGACAGAACCGCACAAGCGTTTGAATAGGTTAATGTTTATGACATCAAGTTTGGCTGGGAGCAAGAATACCAACGAAAGGTGCTCAACTTTATGTGACCACAAATAGGAATGGTCAGTTTTATAACTCATCCTCTGAGTTCCAGTATGTTCTCTGTGTCTTCTGGCACACAGAACACATTGGAACTCAGGGGGGCGAACTGCATCCCATATAAATAGGGCGCAATTGGACCCACGAACGTAGGGGTTTTAATGAAAAAGTAATAGGCTAAACTTCAATGTGTCGTAAAAACGTCGAAATGGCTTTGAACTGCACCCCACTCCCAAAACGCTATCTCCTATGTTTAGCTCTACAGCATACTGAAAGTTAAAAAAAGAAAATCAGACGTGTTTTAATTTTTGTCCCTGTGACCCACTATGACGTCACCTGATAGTTCAACCATAACAGTTGGGAATTTGTTTAAAACGGCTGCACATTTTCAGATATGTTTTTGTGGAAATTCTATTCCTAAAGGATGAGGCTTAAAATAAGGTTGTTTTAATAGGTATTGAAAAAACGCCAAGTTGGCATCGCTGACACCGAGTGCCTCAAATTGAAAGGAAAAAAAATCTGCACAACATCAAATGACCAGAAATAGGTGTGGGAAGTTTCATAACTGTGTCGTGTATAGATACGTCAGGATTGAAATCACTAAACTGGGTTTTATGGGTTTTAGAGAAAAATAAGAAATATTTTAAATAAAGCCAAAGTGTGAAAAA
Source organism: Pictodentalium vernedei (assembly GCA_031216915.1). Lineage (NCBI taxonomy): Eukaryota > Metazoa > Mollusca > Scaphopoda > Dentaliida > Dentaliidae > Pictodentalium > Pictodentalium vernedei. Next base: position 434,297,980 of record CM062297.1, on the reverse strand, counting down.
TGGAGATAATTCGAAAATAAAAAAAAATGTTTTGATCTGAACAACATGATAAATTATTGTGATGAATTGACGGTAGCATGGTCAGATTTGCGTTTGAGTTTATGTTCAACCGAGACGCGAAGCGTCGAGGTTGCACATACCCTTCGAGCCGCAAACCTCAGACAATGTTACCGTCAACTCATCATAATAATGTATATGTATACAATAATGTATTCGTGGATACACGAGAGGCTTATTTACTAAACTTGTGATCGTCAAAAGTTGCCTTGTTCAAGGCAACTTTTAACTATCACAGGTTTAGTAAATAAACCTCTCGTGTATCCACGACGGCACTTAATAAATAATCAATAAACCACATAAACTCATTCCATCTCAGTTCAAATCATGAATCGGTTTGTAACTTAAACAACTCCTCACCCGGAACACCATCTCCTGCGCGTGTGAAAAACCCAGCAAAATGAAACGACTTGCCAGTCACTCCGTTGGTGAAGCAATTACGAAACGGGCGAAGTTATTTAAAATATTTCGCGTATTGACGTCAGACGGTAACATGTGCCACTTGAGCCGTAAACATAGAATACACTAAACGAGCTCCCGTCCAATGAGAGGAGGAGGAGGATTTTAGTATTGTTGGAAAATACTAAAATTTCATGGAAATTGGCCGACGTTTTATTTTGGGTGACGTTGACGTTAATAATGTTACACCGAAATTCAGCCAGAGCCTTTCAGAATTTATCTTGACGGCACCAGATTTAAACATATGTTTTTTGTTGGGGATGATGGTTACAAAACTTGAAAGATGCAGGCTCGATACAGGCATATTAAAAGGTACAGAATAAAAATTAGAAGTGGCGAATCAAACTCCAGGATGTTCACTGCGAAATGGTAGTTCATAAATGTGCAAATTTGGGTTTGTAGTTTTAGAAATGTGGTTCGTTGAACGAATAAAATATAAAAAAAAATTAAAATTAACTAACGTTCGCTAACTAACTTATAGTTATAATGACTATAAAACGTTGGAAAGAAAATACTGTGAGGAAATATGCAAAATAGATAATACACGAGACCAGGATATTCGGTCCAGTAATAGACGAGACCATTACCTGGCCGAATATCTTGGGCCGATTGTATTATCTGATATAAATTCTGGTTATCATTGGGGACAACTTATGGAAGACAACAACATTTATGTTTAAGCAGAAACACGAGGAAAAGAGGAGATCAGGTCATGCTGAAGGTTTGTATTAGAACAATAACTTTCGTTCTTCTAAAGAATGACCAGTCATTATTAAAAATAATGTACACTTATTGTTCATAGTTTTGGATAACAACAACGGTGACTAACGGGAGTTTTCAGCCGTGGCTATTTAACTGTTGGAACACGCACTCTTGTCCCGCCCCAATAATGTACAATAAGATACAGGACGTTTATTTCGTTATGTGAGGCGAAATGAGATTAATATAAGGCGAGGCCGTAGGCCTCGCCTAATATTCATCACGTTGAGCCTCTCGTTGCCATGCCTGGCAAGTAAGTCTTGTGACGTATTTATCATGCCACCAAACGAATTAATAATACATTAAAAGATCAGAATCGCATCGTTTTGAATATTTAACAGTAAACTGTCTTAAAATAGATGAAAACTTGAGGTTGGAAAATTAATTCGCAAACAAAATTGCACCCAGCAGAGGGGCTGTATGGGCTCATACACGGTCGCTGGAAGTGTATGGACTCAATCCGATAGCCGGTTCCCCATTGAATAACCTTATATCGAATAGTCCTCCAATGCTATTAGAGCACGTTGTTTGGTCAAACTAAACGGGTGGCATGATAATACATCATAAAGTACTGATGCCGTGGACTGGTCACTTTCCACGGGTGGAAAATATTTCCACGGACATAATGATATTAGTTTGCAAACACTAATTAGAGGAATACTCATCAAGCATTTAATTAATGAACCACCGGGCACACGTACAATCATTAATATTAGAACCGTATGGGACGGGGTTCGGACGCACTGGCATTCAAATTACTCGAAACGATCGCTTTGAATATATCTCAGCCAAAAATAGTTTGAAATCTTCGGTTCCTAATATGCTAGTGGTGATAGCTCACCCCGCAGTTATCGTAGCAAGGGGATTAGATTCTAATGATGATTGACCAGGTATTACAAAGGTGAACAAACAAAATACGTATATCGCCCCTTGTTTTATTATGTTATCATTGATATTTTGCAGTCCCCATGTATTCAGTGTTGTGTTGGGAGAAACTGACGTCACAGTTGATGAAGGCACAGAGCAGACTATAAACGTATCGGCAGTTGATGTGGTAAGAATTTATATGAATATAGTAAGGGGCGGAATAAATTGTTGCAGACAGAGTCAAAGGGAGGGCGACCAGGCACTTCGGGTGAGGTAATTATGGAGAGGCGTCGTCAGAGAGCGGTCATAGGAGAACTGAAGACACGTTGTAGCTATAGGGCTAAAGATACGAGCACCATGGTGAGTGGTGAGCCAGAGGTGATAGGCTCTTCGATTGACAGGTAAACTTACACAAATGAGGCCCTCTGTTTGATTTTTGTCTCGGGAATGTAAACGAGTCTACCACGCAAAATAATTTTATTTACTTTCCAATTTTATCATGCTTATAGTCCTATCCTATTCAGTAACTTTTTATTATTCGATCATTCTTAGGGCTGGGAGGTTCTGAATTTTCAGATTTGGTTTGGTCCGGTTTCGGGAAAATCCACGGTTTCGGTCCGGTTTTTCTATGTTTTAAGAACAGATAGTAAATAACATTTCAGGCTCCTTAAATTGGAAAAAAATCCGCAATAGTTAGTACGAGGGAAATTATCTTAACCCTTTACCTAACATGAAAAACAGACGACACTTGCAAACAAAATCCTTGAATAACTATTTTTTTTCATTTTTGTCTCAAAAACATAGGTTATGACCCCTCAATGGAGCGAGCTCGGCGAGTTCGTTCCAAAGAGGGGTCATAACTATGTTTGAGACACCAACAATGAAACACATAATAAAAAAATAATATGCGACTTTTCTGAATAGCGCTGACCTTTTTTGACCGTTATGTTGGGTAAAGGGTTAAAAGCCCTGTCTGTAAGTAGCTACACGGGATTCAGCGTAACTTCTCTTGCCCGTCCTAATGGTCCTTGGGGTTCAGTTGCTAAGCCTGTTCAGTCATAAAAGAGCCATAAATCGGGGTAACAGAAGAATAAAGTCCATCAAATCAAAGTGGTGTTCTGGTTGTCACATTTTCTCCCGATGTACGAGTCAACAAAGAAGAAAATATGACAATCAGATCACGACAAGGATTCATCACTTTTCCGGATAGAATGAGCGACAATAGTCCATAGGGTCACTAGTCCAGATCCCTACCGGTAAGATAGTTTAATCAGTTTTCACAAACACCGCAAAATCGCTCGGACGGTTTAGCGGGCCCTTGTGGTTCGGTTTTCCGGTTTCTAGCAATGACCACTGCGAGCCGAAGAAACGATCAGCTCTCGTCATTCCTAAAATAAGCTACCATAAAAATATGATAAGTGTCATTTTCATGCCTGTGCGAGAACTGCTGTCAGACTGCCTAATGGTATAAGTACATGCATGAAACCGCACATAAAAATACGTCGGAATAAGTTGACGATCAAATCAAAGTCTGAAAAAACACTTTGAACAAAGCTATAGAACTTAAACCTAGTTGAGGTCATGTTTAGTAGAATTTCCCAAGTATAACAGAGAATTTAACCGTCTGATATTAATATATTGGCAGGCGTTTGTGACGTTTTATTTAATCAGTGCAACACGTGTCATACATTGGAAAAAACTTTACAAATGAAAACATATCAATAAAATGACTTTAACGAATATGTTTTCTTGGAACGGGGCTGCAAAACCACGGACTTGTGCTTATGACCCCTCTTTGGAACGAGCTTTTGATGGAAAAATGAGAATAAATTAGTTATTCAAGAATTTTGTTTGCAAGTGTCGTCTGCCTTTCGTGATAGGTAAAGGGTTAAACAAATGCGTATCGGTTGTTCAAAACAGAAAAAATGTCTATGATATATGCTTTCAATTAACAGAAAACTTTTGTGTTCCCGATGCAAGTATGCGTTAATTAAAGTATTTAAATCACCAATATGCCAAAATAAGTTTTTTTTTAAAAAGTTTATGTCACCTATTTTCGTGGATTACTAAACGTATATATGGCTGATTAAAACGATTCGGCGAAATTTTGAGATTGTTTGTTACAAAAACATGATTGAGAGATCAATGTTTAAACCCACTTTTACCCGAATTGTGGTATATTTGCTCCATTGCAACATTTTTAAATGGTTACACCTACATTCAGTGTTATTTTCTCAAGCTGCAAAAACCATGTAATATGATTTAAATGGGATTTAAGAATGGGCTATAATGTATTGATGTAAAAGTTTAATATGAATTAATCAACTGCACAATGCTATGCATATTTTGAGGCTTACATCTTGTTTTAAAGATACTTTAATAACTTCTGTGCTGACAAAATGAACACATATTGCAAACAGCAATTTTTTTAAATATGCATCTGTACAAGGCTGTGTTTCCACACCTACACTATTTACCCACATTTCATGTGCTTTCAGGGCAAAAATATATTACAAATCTTCTCTAAATTTTATTCTTATACTAACAAAAGTTTAAAAACAAAATAAGCCTCCACTGTTACAGTATCAAAAATATATCTCGAACATCGTGAGTTATTTTTGTTTTTGAAGATTTAGTAACAGTTGCCTCGTAGAAGCTACAATGTAGATGAGGTTTATATTTGTTGAATAACCCTCTGCACTCTGGTGTCAAAATGGCAAAGTTTTCAGCAGCCAATATTTCCCATAATTCAGTTTGATATTCAACCAAATATACCTTGTTTGACAGAGCTCAATGAATGAGCTCTGTCAAACAATATATAATTGGTTATATTCATAGTTAAACAAGAAAAAAATAGGGTTATTGTAGAAAATCATGTTGCACTGCCAGAGTACCAGGGGTGAAAATCTGCTTTTATTTTTCAAGAAATAAATTCTTTTTGTTCTCTGTTTACTAACAAATACATACCGATCATCTATTTTAATTTTTAAAACCAATTTGTACTGTTTTAGAGACCTCATTTCAAGGACAAACTTTCAACATATTACTAAACATAGCCCATAATGACAATAAAGGATAATTCACATGCCCTATGGTATTCATCAATACGATTAATGGTCGACTTCGAAGCTTGTGTGACCATTATCAGATCGAATATCCCGGGCCATCAGGAATGGACACAAGACAGTCGGGTAAATTGCACACACTAAAACTAATAACTCAGTTCTTCACAAACTTTCCAATTCATACTTTCCCGGGATATGAAACACAATAGAACCATCTGTTCAAAATTATTGCATGTCACAATTCAAAAAGTCTCTAACTCTTGAATTCGTTCTCTCTTCGCGTCAGCTGTAATAATCTAATAAGCTCATTCTTATATGTTTATTGATCCTAACTTGTTTCGTTTTCTAAAAACAAAGGGAAATTATTTTATTCGTTATGGAAAGGACCAACACAAAAATTAATCTCTAGTTTATTTTTTTCTCTTTGACAAACACTCTGTTGTCTGGATTATTTCACATTTTCCATTTTGTTTTTTCTATTGGGAATGGCGGGGAGACAGTCCTAGTGGCTATGCCATCACCCTGCAGGGCAACCAGGTATTTGAGATAATTGTTTGTTGCTGTCTGTAGTTTGTATTTGTATGCATGCCGTACTACGAAATAAAATCATTCATTCATTCATTATTTTCTGACTTGAAACTCACTTACGTGAAATTTTGTTTTAATAAGAAAATAATGAAACGATCTTATCCCAAACGGGGATAATTAAATTGAAAATGTGAATGGTTTGATCTAAGTTATCGACCAGGGTAATTCATCGAATACATGCGCACAGATATTTCAGTTGAAACCAAGGTAAAACCTGGGGAAGGCCATATAATGTCTGTATCACAAACATAACTGTTTATTATTTAAAGGAATGACCGATCGTTCTTCTAATATTGCCAGGGATAATATATACAGGGACGCTAGATGTAAGGGGAAATGGACCTGGGAGAGAAACGACAGAAAATCAATAATTGACTACATTCTCACAGATATGAATTTATGGAGGGAGGTGATAAGGGTAGAAGTGGATGATGAGGGCAAAATGGAGTTGGATAGTGATCACAACTTGATTACAGTGACGATGAGGGCCAAAAACCTAGAGAAAAGGAAAGGAAGCTTCAAGGAGATTTGGGAACTCAAAAAGGATGCCGACTGGGCGAAGTTCGAAGAAAAACTGAAACCAAAGCTTGCAGCCGTACACAAGGGGGGTAGTGTCCAGAAGATGGCCAACGCCATAGTTGCGAGCCTAGTGGAGGTAGGGAAGGAAAGTGTAGGAAAGATTAGGGTGCCAACACGGGAACTTGGGTACAGAGTGAACGAAGAACTGAAAAGGGCCATAAAGGTTAGAAAAGCTAAATGTGCTGCATACAGGAGAAGTAGAAAACTTAAGGGGGTGGAAAGCAATGAGGCCATGGTAGCAAAGGAAGAATACCAACAAGCACGAAATAAAGTAAACAAGATTAAAGACGACAACCGGAGAGTGCGAAATGGCAGTCTTATTAGGACGATAAGAACGACAGGGGGGTCGAGTTCGAGCGTATTTTGGAAATGGGTGAACAAACGTAACAAAGGGAATAACCAACAGAGCATTAAAGTAGATGGCAGAGTTACAGAAGAGCGAGATCAAATCGCATTAGAACTAGTCAAGCACTGGGAAAAGGTAAACGATAAGCGATGGGGCGTGGGGAACCCACCGGAGTGTCCGAACCAGGTCGAGGAAAATCTCTCGGACTTCGTGTGCAGCGAAATCAAAACTGACGAGGTGCGAAGGGTGATCTCAAAATTGAGGAATGGAAATGCGGGAGGGGTGGACGAAATTCCTAACGAGTTTATCAAAAAAGGGGGAGAGGAACTCTTGGAAAGCCTAACAGCCCTATTCAATTTAGCCACAGAAAAACAAGATGTCCCAAAGGAGTGGAGGGAAAGCAAAGTGACATTTATTCACAAAAAGGGGGAAAAAGACGTTTTGGACAACTATCGAGGGATCTCTGTCAGTAGCAACATTGGAAAGGTTTTTTGTAAAGTCCTTTATGGGAGACTAGAGGAGGTGATTGAGGAGAAGGGTTTTTTGGGAGAAATCCAGAATGGCTTCAGGAAGGGAAGGAGAGTAACCGACCATCTTTTCACGCTATCCCAAATGATAGAATCTGCGAAAGCAAAAAAGAAAAAGATGTTAATGGCCTTTTTGGATGTCAAAAAGGCATACGATAGAGTATGGAGGGAGGGTATGTGGCGCAAGCTGGAGGCTCTGGGCTTAGGAGGCGAGTTTGTTGGAATTATGAAAGCATTATATAAAGATGTACAAAGTGAACTTGGCCTGGGAAACATTACAACAAAACGTGTGCCTATGGAGATTGGCCTAAAACTGGGGTGTATCCTATCGCCAATCCTGTTTGCATTGTACATCAAAGGTTTAGGAGATGAACTCCTGCGTAGCGACGATGGGGTAGCAGTTGGGGACTTGAAGATCCCAGGGCTATTTTTTGCAGACGATATGGTTCTAGTGTCAGAAAGCGAAGAGGGGCTAACGAAAATGCTGGGAATTGTTGGGAAATATGGGAGCAAATGGAGACTCGAACTTAATGAAAACAAGAGCAAAGTTATACCTGTGGGCCGCAAAGTGGACCCCACTCGAAGGTGGAGAGTGGGTGAGTTTTGCATTCCGGAAGGGAGCAGCAAACTTCTCAGTGTAGGAGAGACAGGTGATTACGAGTATTTGGGGGTAAATATAAACATTACAGGAAGAGGCATCTACCGAAACCACACAAATAAATTGATTCTAAAGGGGAAGCGAATCCTTAACCAAATGAAACTTATAGGGAGAAACAGTTTCAATAAGGTTTTCGTGGGGAAAACCGGCTGCCAAGTATAACATATGGTACGGAAGTGGTACCCCTAAACCAGAAGGCCGTAAAGAGCTTGGAAATCTTACAGAACGATGCAGGCCGATGGATAACGGGGTCGAGTAATGCCGCAGCGCTAGAAGCAATCAGGGGTGAGCTTGGGTGGATGAGGATCAAGGACAGGATAGACCTGTTGAAACTCGGTTATCTTAATTATTTGGTGAATCTCCCCGACAGCCGATGGTGTAAAGTAATGTTCCTGCGAATTTTCAACTCAAATATCAAAACGGGGTGGATGGTCCAAGTGAGGGAGCTAGTAGAGAACTACTCATTGGAGATCTCGGACCTGGACGTTGGGGCAAACCAGGGTAAAAAAATCGTCAGAGAAAGGGTCATGGAGGATTGTAACCGTAATTGGCGAGAGGGGGTCAAATCAAAGAGGTCTTTGGGTGGCCTGCGTGATAAAGAGAGGCCAGGTTTTGAAGATTACTTTGATGGCACCTTTGGGGGGTCACTGCTGTTCAAGCTGAGGTCGCGATCCCTGGAGCTGAGAGGAAAAATTGGGAAAGACGGTGAAAGGGAGTGCCAGATGTGTATCTTGGGCATGCTGGAGACCCTGGAACACTTCCTTCTAGAATGCCCAAAATATCAGTCTAAAAGAATGAGATTCACTGGGAGTATAATGGGGAAGTGGGATGGGAGAATGAAGGACATGTGGTTGGGGGAGACTCAAAGGAGAGGGTTAATGTGCTAATCGGAGAGATTGGGAAGAATGGGGCAAGGGATGTCATCAAGCAGTTCGTCTCCGAATGTTGGGAGGAGAGGAGAAGCGCGGGAACAGGGAGGCAGTTAGGAGTTCAGGGGTAACCAAGGCCTTCTCGTCCGAGAACCGCGATAAGTCAGCGGCTGGCCAAAGTGTTATTATTATTATTATTATTGCCTGGTCATTCTTAAAAATAATTCACTCTCATTGTTCATGGCGGTCGTGCTTTCTGATAGCAACGAAAGTGAAACGAGTGAAGTTGTCGGAAAGGGGCTTCAATTAAATCGTAAAAAGTATACAATGTCACATGGCCATTGAAAGGGTAATTTTATCCCCCATTTCCCCTTGAAAAGGGGTGGTGCAGGGCTCAACCTCACTACACCGTCTACTGTCTACATTGACGACCCCTACCATTGAATTTGAGAGAGAGTGACAGTGTGTGTGTGTGTTGTTACAGCAAACGTTGTGAGAGAGAGAGAGTGTGTGTGTTGTTACCAGCGACGTGGCTAGAGATTTCCGATTGGGGGGGGGGGGGGAGGTGTAGGGTTGTGAATTTCCAACTAGGGAGAGGGACCGGGAGGGGAAACCTCCAGCCACGTCTCTGGTAACAACACACACTCTCTCTCACCTCCCGGTCCCACCCCCTGGTTGGAAATTCACTACCGAGATTTTTTTTTTAAATGAAGCCATGAAAGGGGGCATAAAATTGATTCTAGTCACTAAAATACCAACACATTTATGATAGAAATATCAGGTTGTTATTATTATTTGGTATTATTCTAGCAAATGTGCTAAAAATGCTCAAGCTGGGAACTTTGAGCAATTCACACTCTCCTAACATTAAATCAGATCTTATGTGGGAATGATCAGATTTCGATGTTTCATCATTTTGCAACTGTGAATGATGGAATTAACCCAGGATAACGATTTTACAGCTAGTAGAAAACTAGTCATTGGAGATCTCGGACCTGGACGTTGGGGCAAACCAGGGTAAAAAAATCGTCAGAGAAAGGGTCTTGGAGGATTGTAACCGTAATTGGCGAGAGGGGGTCAAATCAAAGAGGTCTTTGGGTGGCCTGCGTGATAAAGAGAGGCCAGGTTTTGAAGAGTACCTTGATGGCACCTTTGGGGGGTCACTGCTGTTCAAGCTGCGGTCGCGATCCCTGGAGCTGAGGGGAAAAATTGGGAAAGACGGTGAAAGGGAGTGCCAGATGTGTAACTTGGGCATGGTGGAGACCCTGGAACACTTCCTTCTAGAATGCCCTAAGTATCAGTCTGAAAGAATGAGATTCACTGGGAGTATAATGGGGAAGTGGGATGGGAGAATGAAGGACATGTGGTTAGGGGGAGACTCAAAGGAGAGGGTTAATGTGCTAATCGGAGAGATTGGGAAGAATGGGGCAAGGGATGTCATCAAGCAGTTCGTCTCCGAATGTTGGGAGGAGAGGAGAAGCGTGGGGACAGGGAGGCAGTTGGGAGTTCAGGGGTAACCAAGGCCTTCTCGTTCGAGAACCGCGACAAATCAGCGGCTGGCCAAAGTGTTATTAATATTAATTAACATGATGCGATTTTCTGGAAGTGCATTTCGAAGATTTTTTATTACGATCAGAAACGTACTGTAGAAATCTCGTACCGACTGACATCATGCATACTTATGAAGCTCGATATTGTGAACAATACAGTTGTAAATAGTAACAGTTAGAATTTTTGCCGATTTGAAACCGAGTTGGCATTTTGGGAAGTAAAGGAGTCATCAGCATCGTCAAAAAAGTTCTCAAATCCAGATAGATGGAATTTCCAACTACTCATGACTTGCCCTCCGAATTTCCAACTATAGGAAAGTTTGGGCAGGATTGGGGGGGGGGCACCCCACCCCCTCCTCACGTCCCTGGTTGTTACAGCGAACGTTGTAAGTGGGTATTGCAATGTACAGCATAAAACATTTGTGTCTGTCCATAACCATAATTACATACTTGGAATCGAAGACCATCCAACCGATGGCAGACACAGACGTGGCAGAAGCATTTTAGAATCGGGTGGCATCAAATATATGAGCGCTGACGTATCTGGCCCGAGGCGCGTAGGTTGTACTGAACACTGAACAGGAACGTGCTCCCCTAAAAAGTTACAATTTACTTCTAATTCTAAGCGCCGATGCAAAATCAATTTTTGAAATTTGATTCGCTCTCCGTAGAGCGCGAAGAGAGGTTAAAAGCGATAATTTCGTATGTGAGACAAGATTTTGATATTTACACAAAAGAACCTCCGAAATAAGTTTGGCGCCAACATGTGACGGTGTGAATTCAGGACGTGAGGTTTGGATGGGGTAGGGTGCGACAGTATTTCCATCAAAAATTTTATCGGTACTTTTTGTCCCCTTTTGGAAAATTCTGAAGTCTTTGTTGGTAAAATTTGCAAATTAGATGGAAAATTAATATTTTGGCCAAAACAAAACATATGTTTTTAGAGAGACGTTTCGATAATCAATGCGTCATTGATGCCAAATCGGTAAAGATTGTGTCGGCGAGCTGTAATCTATCGATCAAATTCTTATCTGCCACAAAATTGTCGTACGATCTTCCACCTCTCCCCAACACAACCTCCCCACCAACCCGAGGATGTTTGTTATCTGCGTCAATGCCAATTTGTCCTTTGGTCGAGGCACCATTACGGAAGTATACAATGGTGCGATCTGCTACAATAGGGCCACATCAAAGATGTATCCCGTTGCAAAGGCTATCTGACTTGTGGAATCTAACTGATCATTTACCGTCACGATTAGCCATTGTGCAGAAATAAGTGACATTAAACACCAAGAAATGAATTAATAAATGTACCTGATCATTTGACACTAGTTAATTATATTAAAAGAAATTAATTATACTCCCTTTCTGAACATAAATGAGAACCGCCATAGTTCTGTGTCAGATTACAATCTGTTGAATATAACAATAACATGACTTTGGAGGGCATTGTGGTTTATTAACGGCCCAACAGGTGTGAATAACAGTCCGACAGCTCATATAAGGCGAAGATGAGGGCCGTTAATAAGCTGAAAGGGGTGTTATTCACACCTGTTGGTCCGTTAATAGGTATCACAGAACTAAATATTTTCCCATAGGCGGCCATTATAACGTTCAGGTGGAAAAAAATATGATCGCATCACTTTAATTTTGGCATTCAAATATCTCTGTCAAGTATAACCCTTCAGACAACTTTTTCTGCTCTGAAAACAGGGGGTCATGCGACAAATAAGAGAGAAAAACTGACACAAAGGGAAGTACCGGTCACGTGCACATATTTTTCAGGGAATTCCCTACAAAAACACACAAAAAGTAAATTGTATTTTTTAGGTCCAAAAGTCTTCAAATCACCCTCTTTTTTATCAGGAATATTCAACAATAATGCATGATGTCAACAGAATGTTTCAAACTTTTGTTGAAACAATGGATTTTCCCAAGGCTGTTTATTTTTAGAGATTGCGTCATTTCCGAGTGCAACATTTTAAGGCGGTTCACTCTAATTTCAATATTTAGTTCCGCGATACCTATAATCATTCCCAACCCCACCAAAGAGACATTTTACCACTTCCAGGAGATAAAAGAGTCATTCCTGCATTAGAATCCAACTTTTGGCTTTGGCTGAGTCAAAAACATGGAAAATTTGCTCTTTTAAGGAAAAGTGTCCAAACTTTGTCAATTGGGCTTGAAAACTGGTATTGCCTCCAAAAGATTTTTCTATCCTGTTACTTTATAAATTAACTGAGAAGGGTGAGAATTTACAGCTTTCTTCAAAAAACTACCCTGATCCCAAAAATAAAACTAACATCTGTATCAGTACAAAATATTTTTAGAAAAAATCTGTCTCATTTAACCACACTGCAAGCAAAACAGTGCCCCAACCCCCATGGAACAATATGGATGTCAATTTTGTTTCCAAAATTGGGGATCCAGCTATATATTTCACCAATATGAAAGGACTCTACCAGTTTATCCTAACGACTGATGTCAAATTTTTTTTAAATTTTGCCCTGAATAGGACCCCCCGGTATGCCCCTTTTCATCAAAATATGTGATATAATTCATAATTAAATTGATATTGACCCAAAACAAACCTACTGTGATATGAACTTTCCCATCTGTAATAGTTTTTTAAATCACAGTCTGGCTTCTGAAGACATTTCACACTGTATTTGATGAATATTTTGCAATTTTTGTAAAGGAAAAGCCTCAGTTTTCTCAGTAAAGGCACATAGAGTCATTGGTATGGCACTAACAAAACATAAAACAGTGTTTTTTTCCAAAAGAATGACCAGTACCTGCTACTGTGATATCTCATAACACTGGATAACACTGGTAAGATGCCTAAAACCATCAAATATTGATTCTATAGTGCTATGCTCATGCTGCAAGTTCCCATAAGTGCACTTTCATAACCTTTGTTTTAATCCCCACAGACACCCATTCTGGCAAAAAGATTGAAATTGTTGAAAACATGTTTCCAAAGAGGATGAATCAGACATTTGCTTCAAGAATATAGTGGTAATATACTTGTGTGTGTGTGGGGGGGGGGGGGGGGGTTGGGTGGGTGGGGGGGGGGGTGAAAGTTAGTCAGCTGCCAATTATTGAAAATGTAGATCCAGGCAAGTGAAAAGCAAAGAAACACCATGTCTGATGAAGAGACAGACACACAGACAGACTTATAGGTTTGCAGTCACACATGTAGGAGGTCTACATGAGAGTACTGAATGGCATACAATGAAAAATATAGAGGAAGAGCCAGGGCAAGGTTGTTAAATTGAAAAATAACTCAATGAACCATGAGTGCTGAAGCCTCAAAGTAAATCATAAGAAACTGAAAGTGTATGATACTAACTTCAGTCTCTTAAAACATGCTGTTCAGTCTTTCCAAATGTTTATCATCAGCAGAAGGGTTAAATATGTGTGGGAGAGAGGACTTGGTTCAGGGAAAGGGCAATATTTCACAACTGTCACTGTAAATTTATGCTGTATCAGGGGAATCATGACAGCACTAGTACAAGACAACTATATTGGTAGCTATGCACAAATGCCATTCACTCACATTTGTAATTTTATTATGTTATTTTCCACTGTAGCCCCACCCCCTCCTCAAATTTGTGTTCCAGGATACTCTTTCAATGAAGGAATTGTTTTCCAACATTTTGAAGAGCATAATATAGAAGAGAAAAACTTCTAAATAATAGTGAATAGAAGGGTAGTGTAGGTTTTCTGTCTGTGTTTGAATGGTGATTTGGGAGGGGGTTGGAAGATTTGGAATCCTCCCTGCCCCTAGTAATATGAGGAGAAACCATGGTTTAAATAAATATGTTAATAGGGTAAGATAGGCTGTTAGTTAGCAGCTGCCAGAGGTTATAGTGTGCACCTGGGGAATACACTTGCTCAAGATGTGAATTTTCTTGCATGAACAGCCTTAGTTTTGGAAATATACAGCTTTTATTGCTGACTGTGACAAACATGTAACTTCTCAAGACAATAAAATGGTTTGGTAAGGTATATGGTCGCCAAATAAATATTTAAATGTGAAATAATCCCCCAAAATAATAACTGAATCTGGTCTGGAAGCCAAAAAAACATTTTTCCTATAGGTATCACAGAACTAAATATTTTCCCATAGGCGACCATTATAACATTCAGGTGGAAAAAAAATATGATCGCATCACTTTAATTTTGGCATTCAAATATCTCTGTCAAGTATAGCCCTTCAGAGAACTTTTTCTGATCTGAAAACAGGGGGTCATGCAACAAATAAGAGAGAAAAACTGACACAAAAGGAAGTACCGGTCACGTGCACATATGTTTTAGGGAATTCCCTACAAAAACACACAAAAAGTAAATAGTATTTTTTAGGTCCAAAAGTCATCAAATCACCCTCTTTTTTATCAGGAATATTCAACAATAATGCAAGATGTCAATAGAATGTTTCAAACTTTTATTGAAACAATGGATTTTCCCAAGGCTGTTTATTTTTAGAGATTGCGTCATTTCCGAGTGCAACATTTTTAGGCGGTTCACTCTAATTTCAATATTTAGTTCCGCGATACCTATAAACCACAAGACTCGACAAAGTCATGTTATTACTATTATTATCACTGGGAGTCTGAGAACGTTTTGATTCTGTATCTTACATGACATTTTTAAAATTTTCAATTTCGACAGATCGTCCCCTCAGTTCCAATGTGTTCTAAGTGCCTACTGGCACATAGAACACATTGTAACTCCGGGGACGAGATGATAATATCGTCTGTTGTCAAAAAACTGGTGCCACGTGATTATTACATGATCGGCACTGGTACGCTTTCAATTGCAACGAAGTTAGAAAATTTAAAAACCGATCCGATATTTACCGCTTTTTGGTCACGAATAAAGGATTAAAATGTATACAGACTTACATATATACAACTACTTGTTCTTATGGGGCTAACTTTCCTGGACATTGTATATATTTAATAATTTAAATAAAATCACATTGTTTACAAGTTGAAGCCATTTCCATTTCCGAGTGGACGACAACAAGGAACAAAAATCACGTGACGTGTCGGGCTGTTAATGAGAGTTTTCACTCATTAACAGCCCACACGTCAAGTGACTTTTAAAAGATGAGTGTTACGTTCTTGTAATGCCCTGTTAAACTATGTTAATGTACTAGAGAACGTCCGCTAAAGTGGTAATAATAATACTAAACCTTTCATACTTTTAGATTGGCTACATTTTGATACTTTTCTTATATTGCAATAGAGACAGCTTCGTCTACTTTAGGCTCTATTTTGCGGTGTTTGTCCAAACACAGACTTTGCCAGCCTTTCCTTTAATGGCTCTGTTGTGCACGGAAATATGGCGCCTATTAATGTTTTAGTGGCAGAAACGGGATTCAAAGTCGTGTGTTCTCAATACGTCTTGCAGGTAGCACACTACTCGCTGTTCTATTTCCTTTGGAGAATTTGCTATGAAGTAGCACGGGTCAGCTTCAAACTTGAAACTTTCTGTCTGAAGTTGAACGTCAGGGCCGTGCGTAGTTTCGAATGCAAGATGGTTCAATTCGAGACGCGTTTTTGATTTTCTGTCCCTGATCACCGTTGAATACAATAACTGAGTGGAGACTGTTAATACAGTAAAAAGGTGCAAACTTTTTCTTTAAAGAGCTGTAAGATTAGATCAGAGATGATGAGGAGAAAGATATTTGAGCCAGACACGAGGGCGAGATTTCCCCAACCAAGGACGCCGGAAACACGGGGGCAGATGAGAGGGCAGCTGCCCACCCTGCCTTCGGACCACGGGGGCGAGAGCAGACAGACAATGCCCTTCACAGGTTTGTCACTCATTTTTTGTAATGATTTATTCTCGAAGAAAGGCCAAACTACACTCCAACTCCATTCTAGAAGTTTTCATATTCAATGGGAGGGAGACAGCTACTCTCAAACTCCCCCATCTCGGGCTCTCGGCCTTCGAGGCATGCACCCTTCGGCATGTCATGGCGAGCTGCTAGTGCGATTACATGCACTTTTCCCGAGGTCTAACCCCCTGCTCTAAAGTGCTTCTGACGCCCCTGTCCACAACCCACGTCCACCAATCCAGGGTGATGTTTCATCCAACACACCCACAATACTTCAATGAAATCAAATACTGTCCCTGCTATGAAAATTTGCTCTTCTGCCGATAGAGCGCAGAGAAAAAGGAACATCAAAGTCGGAAAGAGCATCAAAATATTCCATATATACCTTGACAAATACTTCGAAAAGGGGCGTTAGCTCTCTAGAGGGTGAGTTAACATTCTGAAGGGAGGAGAAACAATTGACATTCCAGTGATGTCACGTTTGAAATGATTGAGTTCAATGACGTCGTCTGGCGTGTGTGTGTGGGGGTGGGGGTGGGGGCAACCCTTCCGTAGTAGTGTGAGTGTGGGACGACATGTTTCTTTGCAAAACACGAACGATGATGAAATAACCTGGCGACCATTAAATATTCATATTAAGATGGTCACGTCACACATTTCTTTTTCCGATAGGTAAGAATCTTCAGTGCTGTGAACTTGGAAGAAGTCTCAGTTACAACACGGTTGAAATTTTCTGTTCGCATTTTTAATGGTTGTTTTGGTACTGGAGGGTCTTCAGTGTTACGTCTCGCTAAAATTTGAAAAATAAACGTCGTGTTAAATAGCTTATTCCTGTATAACAAATGAACTGGAACTGATAAGTTGAATGAATTCAACTTTACGGTCTGCATTAGCAAACGCCACTTTCAAATTAATTTACTAAATTCACGCATTTGGCCTTTTTGTGATTTTTCCATTGAATCGGAATCGACAATTTCATTTATTTGTAATAAAACACACTTGTTCAAATGCAACTTGTTGGTTTTAACAACTGAAAGATATTGAATTTGATTTCAATTTGCCACATATCGTCCATTTAATCATTTATGCAACTTGACGTTCACAACTCTGATAGCGCTAATCACAAACATCGGCATTCAAATGTTATTATTTTTTAAAATGTCTAGCTCCGAAACTTTGTTTATGAGCTATGACCACTCATTGGGATGCTAGCGTGGATGGCGACATACGGTACGATCTTGAAGCAAAAAATGACGAACTTTGTTATTCGAGGTGTGTTTTGAACAGGTCGTCTGCTATTTACGCATGGATGTACCGACGGGGGCGGGGGTAGCTGGGAATCTTGCCCGTAGTCCCGGCCAAATTGTTAAAAGTTAGAAATATTAAGCCTCAAAACACCAATCGTTTGAAATGACATAGCCTGTGATTTTAGATTTCGAGGCAGTTTATCTGTACCTGTGACTGTATGTTAGAGACCTGATGATTTATTAAACACATTTCAGGGGAGTTTTCTTTGTGGAATCAATATTGCATCCCTAGAGTGCGACGAGGCGCCGTCTGGAGTTGTACAGAATTGCAGATGACGCCTTTTTGCACCTAAGAGACTACAATTCAAGAACAATTAGAAATCCAAAGGTGGCAGTTGGAAAATTCATCTTTCGAGGAGGGGGGAGGTACAAATTGATTTATCAAATTTAGAATATTCGACACTCTGTGGGGTGGAGCACAGTTGTAAATTCTGAGGGCAAGCCCCAAACCGAGACCCTTTAGCCACATTTCTGTATTTGTGTTAGATAATGCTTAACATTTTATTATTTGTTTTTTAACTTTTTACCTCTAAAACAGTTTTTGGTGACCCATTACTGGAACGAGATTGTTGAGGCAAACGATGAACATGTTCAGTTATTCGAGATGTTTTTCAAGCGTCGTCTGCTATTACTTTTGCAGCATAGCAGCTGGGACTGGTCAACTATCACAAATGATATTGCTCTCCTAACGTTGACTGCTGAAGCTACTACCAATCACTTTGTGCAACCAGTTGACAGATTAGCGAAGAAGAGGGATGACTTGCTGAATGCAGTGTGTGTGATCACAGGATTTGGCGTATCACGAGTCGTCATTGACCCTGAAAGTGAGTATATTTATTTGTTCAATACATAAATTAGCGGCCATTGAAGATGAAGTTAAACGTAACTCACACACAGAGGCGTTGGGAGGAGTGAACGATCATAGAAAAGCACCCAAGAACTCATATACCACCGAGTGCCTATGTGCCTCAAAGACAAATGGAAGGAATACAAAACAAAAGCTATGTTCGGGACTAGCATACCTATACCACTGTCGAGAATAAAAATCAATGACGACTTATCTAACACATAGCCTCACGGATGTGGACTTTTGTTACATTTGGGGCAAAAATGTGTAATTTTATTGACTATTGACAGGAAAGGCCGTAGAAGAGATAAATCAAAAAAATGTTTTTTTATTTGTCTCTTCCACGGCCTTTCCTGTCAATAAAATTACACGTTTTTGCTCCAAATGCAACAAAAGTCCCCACCAGTGATACCCCTCTCTCTCTCGTCTCCTCTCTCTCTCTCTCTCTCTCTAAAGGGTAAACAGTAAAGATGATACGTTGGCGCATTATTCCTAGAGGTATCAAAAGCCTTTGGCACGATAAATCACACGATTTTAGTGGACAAACTAAACAATTATGGTATTGGGGGGGGGGGGGGGGGGGTCTGTAACGACTGGTTCAAAAACTATCTGGCCAATAGAGTACAAAACGTCCAGAGTGGTGACTATTCTTCTTCGTTCGCCAGACTCATTTGTGGAGTGTCACAAGGGTCAATTCTTGGACCGGTTTTATTTTTAATTTACATTAATGATATGCAGAATTCAACTTCATTGAATCTCTTATCATTTGCTGATGATACAACTTCGTATGCATCCTCTGAAAACACTGACTACCTGGCAAGACAGTTCAACGTTGAATTACAAAAAAATATTGTGTCGTGCAAATTCCCTGGTAATCAACGCGAAAAAACAAAGCACGTGACACTTAACTCCAGTTACAACAGGAAAATAACCCAACACCAAGAAATTTGTATTAATAATGAAGCAGCTGGCTGGGTTGGACATCGTAAAGAGGAAGAATCTGTGAAGTTTCTCGGAGTGACTATAGATGATAAATTATCTAATAAGGCCCGCCTGTCACAAATTAGCTGTAAAGTATCTCGTGTTAACTTTTCCCTTAAAAGAGGAGAAAGAATACTTCCTCAAAGAGCGTTAAACACAATACCTTATTTCATAGTCACCTTATGTTTGGAATACACTTCTATATCTTTCATTTGTTACGATGTAAAAACGGTCATTACTAATAATAAACAATAGGAAATATAAAAACTCTCAAGGTTAATGATCTATTCAAATTGCACGTTTCACTTTCTATGTTCGACTGGTATAATGGGCGTTTACCAGTCTCATTTCAAAATATGTTCACCACAAATACAAATGCTCTACCAATAAAAATATACAGAGCCTAAGAGCTCTAGTGATATCCTGAGGTAAAGCAATCGAGTGGGATAATTCTTAACCAATTCAAACGTATGTGGAGTTCTGTGTTTATTATACGCCTATCATGTAACAACCAGTCTACACGAAAATTGAACTAAAAGCACTCTTCAACTGGATAATTGCAGAGTTTTCTTCGTTGCCAGCGAGACACCACTGCCACTTGGCTGGTGCCAACCCTAATTTGCTTTTTAATTTCTACGGCATTCAATTGTTGGAAACCAATAGGTCCCCATCAGTGTCACGGTCAGAATGATCGAACTTCAGATATTGATTAAACTGCAGAGAATAACACAACAAAAAGCTTTGAAATAGCTAATAAGTTTAGCACACTCCATCATTATATCACCAGTTGTGGAAAGAATTTGTCAAGGAACACGCAGTCAGAATGTTATTTTTATTTTCCAAATTTTTGACTTGAATGAGATTGTTTAAATATCCCGGGTAATCAATTCTAAATGAGGAACTTTGAATTTCCAAGCGATCTCGACTGATTTAGTCAGACGAGTTCCTGTTCTGTTTACGAACCTGTTTTGTATCACCACATGTGCGATACAACTTTTTTTTATCGTACAAGCAGAACATTTGAAATGTTGTGTTTTACATTAATAGGTGTGATTAATATAACTACCGGTACACGACAAGCTGACCATCTCCAAATACCCAGAACTATGAATAACGCATTAGATAATCTCCCAATGTATTGCTTCCCAAGAATATGGACTGATTTGAATCGGGACATTCGGAACACACCAGGCAGAAACATATTCGAGAAGCGAAAAACGACGAAACATGTGGATATTTATACACCAGAAGTCAATTGTAACAACCCATATTATCGTGGTTGCAATTTATAAGCATCAAAGTATAAATAATTTCCCTGTCTTGCTTTTAAACTGTCTGAACAACAGCCATACATTAATGTATGGTAATTGTCTGCTAACCTCGCCCCGCTTCGTCCTCCTCCTTCAGAAGCTATGGGGCGTTATCTCTCATATGACAAACTCGAAAAACCACTCACAGGAATGTCTTGTTTATTTTCGTAAATTTCGAATCTAATGTTAGAAATGAATAGAGATAGTGCGGTGTGGATCCCCAGGGTAGGAAAGAGGAGAGTATTGCCACCACATAATTATGCTGGCCACCAGACAACGCATTGTTGATATTTACATATACCTTATGTGTAATTTGCTCAAAAGGGAAGTTTAAATCTTCCAGTACTGAGTATTATCCCCAGGGGGGGATGGCAGGTAGACAGCCATCTATTCTATCTATCTATCTATCTATCTATCTATCTATCTATCTATCTATCTATCTATCTATCTATCTATCTATCTATCTATCTATCTATCTATCTATCTATCTATCCATCCATCCATCCATCCATCCATCCATCCATCCATCCATCCATCCATCCATCCATCCATCCATCCATCCATCCATCCATCCATCCATCTATCTATCTATCTATCTATCTATCTATCTATCTATCTATCTATCTATCTATCTATCTATCTGGCATACCTATATAAGTGTTGAAAAGAAACAATGGCGCCATTTCTAGTACATGTCACCACTGATGGCAACATTTGTTAAATTTCTAGCAAAAATGTGTAATTTTATTAACAGGAAAGACCGTAGAAGAGACAAATAAAAAATAATGCACACTCTCTCACCCCCCCACCCCCGTCTCTCTCTATCTCTCTCTCCCCCTCTCTCTCTAAACCAGTTCAGAAAATCTTGTGGTTTACATGGTTCCTCCTCTGGTTGCTACATTCCCGGATAAGTAAACAATCAAAGAGTTCGTCACGCCTTTTCTTGCTCATTATCCTGTCTCGACTGGTATTTTTATTATCAACTGTTGGATACTGTATACGAAAACAATGCTGATGTAAAAATCAATGATATAGACTGGCAGACGTATAGAAGGTAACATTAGCTAGGTTTATCCTGTGTACATTGATTTTGAAAACATGATTTTTCTTCGTCTTCTTCCATTACTGTGCAAGCCGCCTCTGGCGTATTTTCACACATCTGCTGCATGTCCTACAGGAAACAATTCCACTAAAATCCATTGAATGGCAACATTTACAATTAAAAACAGCTCTCCAGGTTCAGTTAACGTACTAGTTGTTTCTCCAGACTTCGTGCGTATGTCTTGAACTGCTCTAGTGTTGATACAGTGACGGCGCCTTCTGGTAGCTCATTCCAAAGTCGGATGGTGGATGAAAAAAACGACTGTTGGTGAGTCTGTAGTCTGGAATAGGGCACCAAAAATCTGAAGTGATGGCCACGTGTGGATGTCGCTTCACTGCTCCACTGAGAAGCAGGTTAAGTGTTGCTGGTATCTCCACCAGAAGATTGTTGACTCTGTACAGTATGATGATTCTCGCCGTTTTCCTGCGTTCTTGTAAGGTGATCCATTGTAGCTTATGCAGCATATCTGAGACGCTGCTGGTGGTTCTGTGGTCTCCCATAACAAATCGGGCAGCTCGTCGTTGTACCATTTCTAGCTGGTGGATGTTGTGTTGTGTTATGGGATCCTAGATGATGCAGGAGTACTCCTTTATTGTTCTAACTAGAATGTTATAACACTGTGCTTTGATTTCAGGTGGGCATGAGCTGATGTTTTTTCTCAAAAAGGCAGTTATGTTGTTGGACTTTTTAGAAACAGCGTTGATGTGGGTGTTCCATGATATGTTGCTGCTGATGTTAAGACCCAATTTTTTGGCTGACTTCACTGTGGAAAGTTCCTGGTCATGAATGTTGTAAATGCTAACAATTGGTTTCCTCTTGTTGGTAATCTATGGATTACACACTTATCTGGATTGAATTGCATTAGCCATTTGCCTTCCCGTGATTGTAAGTTGTCGAGATCGTTTTGGAGCATGGTGGTGCCCTCTGGTATGTTGATTTGTCTATACAGTAGGCAGTCGTCGGCAAACAGGCAAGCCCTTGATGTGACCAATTCAGGCAGGTCGTTGAAGCAAATGAGAAACAGCAGTAGACCATTACCGTTCCTTCGCGTACTCCCGATGTTACGTCTGCTGGTGATGGTGTTTTCCCTTCTAATAGCACCTGTTGCGTTATCTGGCCTAAAAAAGCTAGTTATCCAGTCGAGACTGTTTCCTCTTATACCATAATAGTGACTTTTGTACAGTAGATGCTGGTGTGGTACTTTGTCAAAAGCCTTCGAAAAATCCAGCAGTATGCCGTCCATCTGTTCGCCGTTGTTCAGACCATCAGCCAGTTCTTGGATTGTGATGACGAGTTGACTTTCACAAGATCGAGATTTTCTGAACCCATTCTGGTAATCGGAAAGGGTGTTGTAGTGTTCTAGACGACTAATGATGTTACTGTGAAGAATGTGTTCCATGATCTTGCAGCAGATTGAAGTTAGTGAAACTGGTGGATAATTTGCGGTCTTCCCTCGGTCGCCTTTCTTGAAAGATGGGGTGACCAATGCTTTCTTCCTTTCAGTAGGGAAGGTTCCTTGTTGCAGAGGTTCCGTGAATATTATGGTTGCGATTGATGTTATTTATCCGGCAAGTACCTTTAAAAGTTTCCCTGGTACATTATCTGGTCCTGTTGCCTTGTGGGGGTTGATGTTGGTTGGTAGCTTGAAGATGCCTGATGGATTTATTACGATCTCTGGAATCTCCTCGTGTCATTTTGATGGCATATTACACGTCTCCTCATCTGTAAACACAGATGTAAGCGGATCATTTAGTATGTTTGCTTTGCTGATACTGTCGCTATGAAGGAGCCCATCACGACGCAAAGGAGACACACCTGAAGAATCCGAACGCTTGCTTTTAATGCATCCCTAAAATTTCTTAGGGTTGCTACCTACGCAGTTGGAGAGCATTAATGATACGTAGTTATTATCGGCATTTCTGCATAACCGCTTTGCTTTGCGTTTGATGTCTTTAAAACGGTTCCAATCTTTACTCTTTCCTATGTGCATGGCTCTTTTATGAAGTCGGACATACCTCCACTTAAGTAATGCCATAGAAAATATGGTGATAATTATGATCAGTAGTTTAACAGTTATATCCAACATAGCTCATTCAAAGTTTCCCAAGTCAACGTAATAACGCTGTTTATCTTACAATCAACATGTATTTTGTCTGTATTAACTCCGCAACTGTCGTGTACCCAACCCCCTGATACAGATGTTTGTATCAGGGGGTCAGATACAAGCACGCTCCTTTCGTGTGTGTTCCATTTTTTTGCTCATCCGTACGAATAAATAGTTCGTTATATGTTCGACTACATTCTTGACTTTATCCCCAATACAATACGAGTCGTGATCTACCCTTAGAACCCGGAGCGAGACTCGGATACATATTTTGTACATCCACATAATGGTAATAATCATTTTATCTTACATTATATTAGGGATAAGTCAAGAATGTAGTCGATCATATAACGAACTATTTTTGTGATTTTTGTGGAATGCGCTGGTTGGTTCTACTATTACGTTGGGTAAATGGTTGTTTCTACCGATCGATAATCACTTCAACACGAAACGATAGCTAGATAGAGTTACCCCCCTTACATTGTAAACTTACGCCTGCTTGTTTACATTTTCACAAGTACGATACACCAAATTAATTCAAACTGGACTTTATGATTCTGGAGAATCATGGCTTTTCCAGACAACGTTCAATAATTTTTGATGACCGTAGAGTGTCTGAAGAATTGTTTTTAATTGTATAACTAACGCATTTTTATTGATGCCTTGCGAAAAGTGGGTATAATAGTCTCAAATGACCCATTGTGAAAAAAGAAAATTTTGGTTAAATCATCATTGTTGGTGGAGAGGGTTAATATCAATATCAGAGTCTGAGAATCAGCGTCTAATGCAAATAGCCCATTATATCTCAAATTTATCTAAAATGTTGATACATTGACAACGTAGAATTAATTAATCCTATCCACCACACACTGAGTAATTGAACTTGGTGGGGCACCCTCACCAGTTCAATCAACCAAACACATACCACAATTACCTGTATTCTCTATCAGCTCCCAGCTAACGCCATTGAAATTATACATCACCTTGTAAAGCTTGCTTGACCCTACCACTAAGTAACTGAACTAGGTGGGACACCCTCACCAGTTCAATCACAAACACAAGTACTTGTACTCACTATTCAGTTTTCGACCGACATTGTCACTTCTTTCTAGCAACCACTTATGAATCAAAACACAACTGAAAAACCACTCAACAGACGACACTAAAGGACAGGTATGTTATATTATCAATTACTTTAGACCCAATTCACTGCATAGGAACTAGGTGAAGCACCCTCATCATTTCCACCCAAGCTTATCTACCTGAATCACCCTCATCATTTCCACCCAAGCTTATCTACCTGAATCACGACTAGGCGGAGCACCTTCGCCAGTCAGCCTGCATCAGTAGTAGACTAGGTTGAGCACCTCCATCGGTCGGACATACTGCAACATCCAGAAGATACTGTTGTATCTAGGTGAGGCACCCTCATCAGTTGCAATAGAAACAGAAATATTATTGCAGCAGCACAGACTAATACACAGTCACACCATGTCCGGTAAAATCTTTTTCTTATTCCTAGTATCAAATGGATACTACACTAACCCAAACAAAAAATACCAGTTTCCAAAATGAGAATAGGACGGAACTACTACCCAAACTTCAGTTCTTGTACCTGGTTAAGCATATCTATATCATGAAAAAGACCGAGCACAGAGGAAATCTACTATTGTAGTTATCAATGATTCTGTTAACAGTCTCAAATGATGTTGAACTCAACCCTGGCCCATCAAGTAGTTCAGTACAAAGTAGCACAAAATACCCACGTGTGACAAGACGGTTGCATGGGACGACAGGGGTATTGTTTGCGACACGTGTAATCATTGGTACCATGCACCTTGCCAATCCACGGACACAAAAAAATATCATGAACATGTGAACG
Source organism: Pictodentalium vernedei (assembly GCA_031216915.1). Taxonomy (NCBI): domain Eukaryota; kingdom Metazoa; phylum Mollusca; class Scaphopoda; order Dentaliida; family Dentaliidae; genus Pictodentalium; species Pictodentalium vernedei. The sequence continues at coordinate 434,272,275 of CM062297.1, read as the reverse complement.
ATACCCGAATAGCCTGGGACTATATAATGTGTGGATGTCCAAACTACTCCCCATTTTGCTACTCACTTGTCTTCAGTACATCAAACCACTTTAGCGTACTATCAGATACAACCCTCGATAGTCCAATTCCACCAGGAGCTTTGAGACATGTGCATTCTTCAACACCAGATAACGCCAAGAAGTTGAATGGCAAGACAAAATGTGGTTCCACACTACGCATAGTCAACGTAAACTTTCAATCTGTCAAGACTAAACACGGCCAATTTTACAATATGCTAGAGAGTTCCAAACCAGACATTGTATTTGGAACAGAAACATGGATAGATTCCAGTATAAAGGATAATCAGATATTCCTAGAAGGATTTAACATCTATAGAAATGACAGAAACCTAAGTGGTGGAAGAGTCTTACTTGCCGTACGGGCAAATTTGATCAGTTCCCAAGTACCTGAACTCCAAACAGACTGCGAGATTATATGGTGCAAACTTGAATTTGCAGGCCACAAGTCGATCTACTTGGCATCCCAAAACATCAAATGAAGAAGGATATAACCAATTTGACATGAGCATGAGTCGAGCAATAAACACCAAAAAATGCGTTCGTCATAGCCGAGGGGGACTTCAACCTACCAGGCTGGGACTGGAAAACAAAACAACTTAAACCTAAAACCCCCTGTGTCAACATTCACGTGTCACGACATCGTAGATACAGAAGTCAATAAGATCCCAGCAAAAATACAACAGAATCTAGAAAAATCTCGTTGTATAATAAAGCAAACTGAGGTAACATAAAAGAAGACCTACACAAACTACAAAAGGCAGTCACTACTCTACACAATGGCAAGGCCGGAGTAAACGAAATGTGGGATTCATTTGTAACAACCCTGGAAGGCAGCATTATCAGGAACATCCTACAGAAAACAGTACGAAAAAAGGAGGGATGTCCATGGGATGTCCATGGGTAACAATAGATATACGCCGACTCATTAAAAGAAGAGATAGAGCCTACAAGAAGAAAAAGAAGTCAGGAGATAAAAGTGACATCGCAGAATACAAAAACCTTAAAAGCAAGACACAAGGAAATACGAAAGGCATATTGGAGGTATATTGAAGACACCTAATAGTGATTCTGACAATAATCCAAATTGCATGACACGCTTTTGGACGTACATAAATCACAAAAAACTCTGACGGAAGTAGCATTCCACCATTGAAATCTGGCTGTCTGTTACATGAAGACTCAATAGACAAGGCAACTATACTGAACTCCCAATTCAAGCAAGCATTTTCAAGTGAAGAAGAAATCAGTGCAGCAGAATTTACAAACAAATGTAACATGACTGGCGTTTTTGAAACAGTACCAGTTATCACCATCACACAAGGAGGAATCAAAAGACTACTATCCATGTTAAACCCACATAAAGCTGGAGGGCCTGATAACTTGACGCATCGGGTATTAAAAGGATTGGCTATCGAAATAGCTCCAGTATTGGAACTTATCCTCACCAGATCTTATGAATCAGAAGTTGCACCATCAATATTGAAAGTAGCAAATGTCTGTCCAGTCTTTAAATAAGGAAAACGGTTTGAAGCCTTCAGCTACAGACTGGTGTCCTTAACTTGCATATGCTGCAAAGTTATGGAAAACATAGTTACCAGCCACATCATAGGCCACGCTGATAAAAATAACATCTTATATCATCTACAGCATGGCTTTAGAAAACGGCGATCATACGAGACTCAGCAAATACAATTCATTGATGACGTCACAACAACTTTAGATAATGGTCAACAAACAGACAGCCTTACCATGGATTTATCCAAAGCATTTGATAAGGTTAGCCACAGCCTCCTAGTTCATAAACTAAACCATTACGGAATAATTAAAGGCAAAACAAACAGATGGATAAAGAACTTTCTATCTGACAGGACACAGTGTGTATTGGTGGAAGGGGAGAAGTCAGATTAGATAAGTGTAGAGTCTGGAGTACCCCAAGGCTCAGTGTTGAAACCCAGTCTCTTCCACTTCTATATAAATGATATGCCCCAGGATATTATATCTACAATGAGACTATTTGCAAATTACGCCATTGCATACATCACTGTCTCCTTGGACGATAACACGCTCCAGGAGGATTAAACAAACTGGCGACCTGGGAAGAGAAATGGATGATGAAATTCCATCCTGGTAAATGCCTTATCAATCTTCAAGAAGAAAGATTACATCAAGAAAAACTACTTCCTTCACAACCTCATCTTGGAACATGTTACATCAGCAAAGTATCTTGGCATAGTATCTTACATCAGACCTAAAGTGGGAAAAGCATATAAACAGCATCTGTCAAAAGGCAAACAAAACTATTTGTTTCTTGAAGAGGAATTTAAACATCTCAAATTGTAGTATAAAAGAAAAGGCATCTCTCTCTCTCTTGTACGACCAGCAGTAGAATACACAAGTTCGGTTTGAGACCCCTGCCTACAAAAGGATAAACACAAACTAGAGATGGTGCAAAGAAGATCGGCTAGATACGTCACCAACAGGTACCGTAATACATCATTGGTAAACTCAATGCTGTACCAACTAAAATGGACAACATTAGAAAAACGAAGAAAAAATGCGCCCATCAGCTTGCTGTACAAGATAGCAAATAAAAGAGTCAACATAGGTGCCGAAGACAAGTTAAAGCCGCCAGACTGACTCTCCCTAGAAATACGAGTGTGTTCCCCTTCCAAGTTCCAGCATGTAACACCACCACAAGGAAGGAGTCGTTCTATCCACGCACAATTAAGGATTGGAACGCATCATCCATCACATTAATATCTGCTAGTAGTCTAGAGTCACTCAAAGGAATAATGAGCAAGGTGTAATACATGACGCAATCCGTAGTGGCAGAATAGTCAACTTGATTACGGTGGCCACACAATGGTAGAAGTAGAAGTGGAGGGTTAATGAAGGCTTGCGAGAATAATTCTTCTCCACAGTTTATTTGTTATTGAAAATATGTAAGAACCACTTGAAGATATCCACATAAAATGTGAACTTCAAGTTTTTAAGCATGTCATGTATTGTCCCTGTATCAATTATCTCCTGTTGGACCACAGTTGTTATGCATGATTATGTCATCTTTTCACACCTTGTACAGTTCACCCTGTCTATTAGTCTTAGAACTATTTTCTCTCCAATTGGTTTTTCCAAGTTGGATTAGTTTTATTTATTACACTGAAGATATCTATACATACCACGAGAAACATGAAGTTATAGACAACAATAATTACATATATAAATAGGAAGTGTTGTTCATACACCTATGTAGATACAATATACCCTAGGATGGAGGAGGGGCGGTATAGCCATTTTATAAACTAATATATACCTAGCCCCACTGCCGGAGAAATGTTGGCGCTACCACTGCATTTGATAACCACCTTACAGAGTAGTAAATATCTGCCCCCCCCCCCCCCTTCTCATTTTGGGGAACTCTCTTTTTATTGTAAGGTTCCTTATGCACGACGTAGCGTCCGTAAGATGGCTATATACTGCCACATCGCGACCCTGGGGTGGAGGAGGGGCAGTGTATAGCCGCCTTACAGACTAGTATATACCTGGACCCACTGTCGGGGAAATGTTATAGTTAAACACTGTATTTGAAATTATAAGCAACTGATCCCATTGTAGCTAACGTTATTTACTGCTTTTTTATCATGCTGTGCGGTATGGAATACGAAGTAGGGCGTACCTTTCAATGTGTGTTTGGTTGGAGAAAGAGGCAGGGAGGAGGGTGGTAAGCTCGGTAATTTTGTTGTGATAAAGCGACCGCTGGCGTGGGACACCGTGGAATTGACCGACGAATGGGGCACGGTGAGAGTTGAAGTTATTGGCGGTTATTATTGATAATAAATAAATATACACTTACTTTTGAGTTCATCTTAGAGAGGATTCATTGGAAATCGTATATCGACAACCGTTACTTCTCAGTTATACTCTGCTCCCCAATTGCACTTCAGACTTCTCAAATCTAGCCCCCACCCTCACATCATACCCCGCCAGAATTTTGGCTCGCTAAAAACTTATTTTTACTTTATTCTCCCAACATCTAACATAACGACACGTAGAGGTGCTTTGCGGGGCCACCGGAAGCACGAGAGGCCTGGGCAACCCATATTTTCAGGGCTCGTTCCCCAGGGTAGTATGCCAGCTATGCTCCCAAACTACGCCCTCTCCTCGTCGTCCCCGGTGCTTCGAAAGATAGAAAGGTCAATGGGGGAGGGGCCCATTAGCAAACAAACGGGGGCAGGTGTACTTCTGTGAAAAAACAGTACGGGGGCACGTGTCCTAGGTAAAAAAAACAGGACGGGACAGGTGTCCTAGGTAAAAAAAAACAGCAAGGGGGGGGGGGGGGGGGGTAGATGTCTCCGCTAATTTATTTTAATAGGAGGCAGTTGTTCATGGGGCAGGTGTACGTATCCCATTGCCCAGTATTCCGATTGTTTTTATGGTACTTGGCCTTGATGAAAACAATATTTTAACATGAAACAACGGGAAACCTATTTGCAGTAAAGCTGCAAATATAAACTTGATTTTAGGACCATTCGATTGACAGTTTAAAGCCTACTTCGAAATAAGCGTTCCTTACTCTCGTCCTTTCACTGCATCACCGCAGTCTTTCACCCGAATCGAGTGCTGACGTCATGCAGGTTTGCCCGACATGCTTTCAATTTTGTTATTGAACACAACATGTTTATAATTTCATGATTACTGATCGGAATTTTGAAAATGAGACACGCAATCGCGAAACAGTTTTCGGAAAAACACGATTCTGCAAAAGGTTTTAGTGAAATTTGATTATTTTTTTATTTTCAATTTTGATGGCTTTGTTGAAAAGGTGTTAATCACTGATCGTCCCAAACGAGATCAAAGACTGACGCCGAAGATGAATAATAGACAGAGAATCTTCTGAAAATTGTGCATGCACAATCCTAAAATGCAATAAATCAAGTCTTATTTCACATTTTATGAGAGAAATATGTCCAATTGTATCATTGAATCATTTTTAGGTATATGCGGGCGAGAAATTTTATATATGGACAACAAACAGACTAAATAAAATATTTGGCATTATTTTCCGAGGACCTGCTTTTGTCTTTTCTTCTTAGCGAAATCCATGCTACTAAATTCGACGAAGGAGTGTTATCTAATGCGGCCAGGTGGTTGGGTCCGACACCCCACCTCGCAGTAGATTTATTGGGGGTGTCGATTTTACACGTAATGCAGGCAGCATACACGCCATGGGCTCTCTGTCTTTAATCCGGCAAAAACAGGGTTAAGGTTTTTTGGGTTTTTTTGAATACCCCTAATACTGTCAAACATTATCCCTCGTGAATTCTGAGTCTGATAAAAGAGGTATGCTTATCTATTACATGCCCATTTGGTTCCCGAAAACTGCCAATTTTATCCAAATTTTGACGTTTAGCAGCCTGTAAAGTGGTTAGCAAACGATTAGCGGAATATTCTATCCATGCAACTTGTAATACCACACCAAGACCTGCCAATGTCCAATTGTTCTTGAAAACCGCCAACAAGCAGTTAGCGAAATCCACGGAAAGTGTAAATTTTATGCTTTTAAAAGGGCATCTCTCCTTAACAAGTCCAAAATAGGTTAAGCTTCATTCTTTTAAACACCCTTACTACTTACAAAACTGATCCTCTGTGAATTCTACGCGCAGGAAAAGAAGTTTTGTTTAGCTTTTACAAACCCATTGGGTGCTGTTGGTGTCTCAAAACAGCCCATTTTATCAAACTTTTGATGTTTAACATCTCGTGGAGAGTTAACAAATGCTCACCGGAATATTTTGTCCATGCAATTTGTAATGTCACACTAAGACATGTGAATGGCCATTTCCTCTGGAAATCTACAAGATGTTTTTAAGAAATCAACGGAAAACATGAATTTTTAAGCCTTTGATGGGTATCGCTGTTCAGCCACCCTAAAACGGGTTACGCTTGGTTTTTGAACACCCTTATTACTTACAAAAATTATCCTCGGTGGAATAAAGGAAGTTATATTCAGTTCTCAGCTATAAGGTGGGTGCTGTGTTTGGGAGGGGTGGGGGGGGGGCAGCATATTTTATCAAATTTTATCAAATTGTTGATGTTTGAGAGCCTACAAACGCTTATAAGAATATTTTGTCCTTGCAATTTGTAATGTCACAGCAAGACCTGCAATTGACCCATTTTTCTTGAAAATCTACACGATATCTTTAGAAAAATCGACCTAAAACATGCTTATTTAAGCATTTGGGGGAATCACTCTTAAACCAGTCCAAAACAGGTTAACACTTGGTTTTATGTGTAACCTTATTACTTACAAAATTGGTCCTCGGTGAATTTCGCTTCTGACAAAGGAGATTATATTTATCTCTCAGGTATCCAGTGGGTGCTGTGGATGCCCGAAAACAACTCATTTTCTGGAAATTACGATGCTTGGCATTCTGTAGAGGGTTAATAAATGCTCACCGGAATGTTTTGTTTATGCTACTTGTAATGTCACACCAAGACTTGCGAATAGCCAATTTTTCTTGAAAACCTACAATATGTTTTTAGAGAAATGTACAGAAAATCTCTCTTTAACCAGTCCAAAATGGGTTAAGACTTCGACATTTGAATACCCTTACCACTTACAAAAATGTTTTCCTATAAATTATGCGTCCGCTAAAAGAAGGTACCTTTATCTGTGGTATACCCATTGGGTACTGTGTCCAAAAAGGGCCCGATTTATCACATGTTTTACGTTTAGCAATCCGGGGAGAGTTAACTGATGCTTACCGGAATATTTTATCCATGCAGCTTGTAATGTCACACCAAGACCTGGGAGTGACCAATTTTTCTTGAAAATGTACACGACTCGCTTAGAGAAATCCACGGAAAACAAAAATGGTCCTCGGTGAATTCCACTTCCAATAAATGAAGTTATGTTTATCTTTCGTGTATCGTTTGGGTGTTGTGGGGACCCGAAAACAGTCCAATTCATCACACTTTCGATGTTTGGCAGCCTGTGGAGGGTTAATATATGCATTGCCTAATATGTCTTGTATATCAATGGTCGTGTCACAGGCAGGTCTGACAATGATGAATCTTTAAAAAAATCTGGAGGACGTGTTTCGAGAAAATACCTATAAACCCTAATTTTGACAGTTTTTTTGCCAATTCTGGCGAAATAAGGGTTAAGTTGAAAATTCCACTTCGGTGTATTTTTAGATTCTGTGCCCCTCTATGCGTGTGCAAAATTGTGTGAAAATCGGTTCGAAAATGGCTTCTGAATGGTACGGACAAAATGTATGTGGAAAAAAAACAAAAAAACAAAAAAGCCACCCCCCCCCCAAACAAAAAAAAAAAATAATAATAATAATAATCCGTAGAAAAGCAATAGTAAACAAACTCAAAAAAATACAGATAGTTGTTTTAATCATGATCGATAAACAGCGGTGAGTTGTGTTCAAATTATGATTTCTACTATAACTATTTTCAAACCCAAGAGTGGGAGAGTGGGGACACCAATTAAAATCCGAAAGTGGGACAATCGGGATTAAACCAAACAACCATTTCACACAAGAAAGTAAACAAAGCGCCAAGGTGATATTCTTTAAAAAATAAGCTTAATTCAACTTAATTCAAGTTGAATCGTCGTATAATTTCAGAACACAGTTCAGACAGGGTGTGTGTGGGGAGGGGGGGGGGCAGGAATTAACGACCATTGTAGGAGTTTTTTTTACTATATTTCCCTCGCGTTCACGACGCTCATGAATCATCTGAAATACCAACTTGGGTCGTTGATTGCTGTCCGCCGTACCCCACAATCACTGTTCTGTCCTACTTTGTCGCGTCTGATACGTGTATTCAAAGTTATGATTGCAAAATCAAGAGAGAATCAGGCAAAAACAAACAAATAATTTATGAAGGAAACTCTGTCTACCGGAGTAAATATGTCGAGAGCAGGTGGCTGTCCTGTCGCAACAGGAGCTAGAGAAAGGTTTTGCGATCGCAGTACTATAAACAATGAGTGGAGTTAGAACATGCAAACTTCAGCTTCATACCAATGGCACCTACTGTTTCAATTCGTTAAGTTAATTCTAAACTGTTATCAAAGCATATTCTTGTTGGGACCAATCACAGCCTATTTCAAACTTAAAGAGAGAGAGAGAAAGAGAGAGAGAGAGAGAGAGAGAGAGAGAGAGAGAGGGAGGGAGGGAGAGAGAGAGAGAGAGAGAGAGAGAGATGCGGGAAAAAAAGAGAGAGAACAATTTAACTCTTTGAACCCGGGTGGTATTGTACATGTCAGATCAATGACAGCAATTGGAAGAGTACAAATTCATTGTTTCACTAGTTAATGTTTTCAACGTGCAGCCATGGGGCGGCACGCTGAAAATATGATTGGTCTACCCCACACTGACACTTAGCACCTATCCTACTAAACGGAATTATGACGTATCATGATCCTGGTCCGAAACACGGCCTCCCGGTTTCAAAGGGTTAAGGTATTGTGGTACACTGGATTTCTGAAACCTGTTTTGTCAGCTCTTTCTATGGTGCAAAAGTTGATTTCACGTTGTTAAGCCCCGAGAATTCGTGTGTTGCGCCGCATGCATATTGTTGCGTATATATGTACTGGAATTGTGGCTGTGGTGAAACGCAAGTACCAGAATGTTTGATAACAAATTGCTAATCTCGATAACTGTTGTTTCTCAAGTTTTGTGCCAGCAGATTTTGTATTCCCAAGCAGCATCAAAAAAGTACAGTGAGACAATTCCGAATGATAGATACAAAAATTTAACATTTTGATTGCTACAACTTTATTACACGCCTATTATCATGGGATATGTGCAAAAAATCCCGACGGACCGGAGATGCGATTTTTGAGGTGGAAGAAATTGCCTATTTTTGTGCCTTAGACAATAAAAAGGTGAGTTTGAGTACAAAAGATTCTTATTGTATCACATAAATATAAAGAGAAAAGGGCGAAGACATATAAACAATCGCCTAGAATTGCCCAAATCGCAGTAGTTAATGTATCGTTGTGGTATTCCGACTTGATCACTTGCCTTTCAACAACAAAAAAAAAAAAAAAAAAAAAATCTCTGCAAAAAACCCTCTGTAAGATTCGTATTTTCTTCATGAGAGGTTCAAAGTCGGTTGAGGGATGTACATTGTCATCTATAGTACATGTATACAGAAAACCATCCTGCTACCCCCACTATTAAAATAATTTAAATCTACCTAAATTGATGTCGGTGTTTTTCACTTAGTGTAAACCCCGGCGACAGTGAAGTGTACACCTCGGCGAAAAGTCTGCATATGTGAAAAGACATCGCCGTGATGAACCAACGGCTTGTAACATGTACGCCTCCCCATGTTTATCAACTGAAAGTCACAAATCATACTAAGTTGAAACATGAAGATGTCAGAAACCAATAGGTACATCTTTATCACCGTATACATTGGACAACCCAGTTGTACTCTCACATGAACGCAATTCAACCACTGACACTGGTCAGCTCGATCGATAGGGTCAGCGTCACCTTTGCGACTAGCTGTGATTTAATAGTCTTTATAATATAGATATGCAGGTTCATAAGTACAACACAAGTTCCAGTTGTTTTCGTTTGATAAAAGGCTTCCAGTAAAAATAATCTCTCCAGAGTACTCCGATAAAAAGAACCAATAAACTGGAATTTTCTTAATTCTCCCCATTCTCAAAACACCACACAACTCAAATGATCGAAATCGAATCGTTTAATCAGAATTTAGCTCAAATCCGCCCTCCCGAAAAACACACAGTAATATGAGGCAAATTTCGACCACAATCGCGATGGCCCTACAGACTTCTCTGTTGCGTTATCAGTCGCCTCCATTCAAGATCTTACGACCTCAAAATTAGTTATGTCTTCATCTTATAGCGCTGTGCCATTTCTGGTGAGTCGAATTAGTAACGGACACCATCTCTGCTTAGCCCGATGATTCCTCCGCGAGACGTCACAATAGACTGATCCAAAATTCTATTTGTCCTCGAACCTCTGTTAACAACAACTCTGACTAACGCATCTGGCATTTTTATGAAACAATCCCCGATTTAGCCAAATCATGCCGATTCTTTATTTCACCCTCCCCCCCCTCCCCCCCCCCCCCCTACTGTTCCACTGCACGCGGCATCAACCACCTTATGAGCGGACAATTTGAAGCTCGATGTCACCTCTTTTCTGAGTGTTTTCATCTACTGAAACAGTGATACCACGATGTCGATAATATGAACAGCACCTGCTACTACCCCAATGGGTCCCCCGTGTGTCCGCGTATATTAGGCACATCAGTGGTACCCAGGTTATCAATGCACATCTGCAATAACCTGGCTGACCACATCGCCATCTCGATTTACTGGTGTGTCAAATTATACATAATTTTGTTTATTAAGTGTTTTAAGCAGCATCGGGACCCATTGGCAATAGTCTTGTAGATGCAAGGTTTACTAAGTCACTTCCCTGCATCAGTAACAGTGAATAATAAGCCTTTAGTGGCACTATCCTATAGTGTGGGGGGGGGGGGGCAGTCCTAGAACACCCCTACGTCGTTTCGTACCAGCTAGAAAAACATCAAAATCTATAAATTTCCTCCTAGCGGACTACTTGGTGCATTTCAAGGCGACGGACTGCAATTTTTTTTAAATCATCCAATTATCATACCTTCATGTAATACAGCAGTACAGGATAGACAACCAAAAAGGTAACAGTCTATACACTGAATATAAAAAATATAACATATATTAACAAACGAAACCAAAGTGCTATGTAATGTGGGGATCTGACAGAAAGCTAGGAGCTTATGTTAGTCATCTCCCTGAGTCATTCATAAGTATACTCAAAAAGTGGTATAATAAAGTAGATGGACTCATATATCGCCGTGTGGAACCCATGGCCTATCGTCGATCAGTAACTTCAGCACCGCATCCACACACACACAATGAGGGCAGTCTACTGGCCGTATGAATTTTGACCTGAGAGCAAATACCCGAGAGACCATCCCCATTTTGCTTGACGGCATCGTACTCGATACACACAGATAACCGCGAGTGCAAGTTCGCGATACCCCGACCAGGGACAAAGCTGTGGAGAAAGTTGTTAGTAATTCGCTACATAGAAAAATAGGCATGGGGAGTCAAACTACCAGGCGGCGACACATGATATTGTTTATACCTTGCATGTGAAGGAAGGAGAAGATGGAAAGAGAGTACAAAGAAGACGGGCAAAGGAAAGCAGGGAATTCCAGCTTGAAGGCATAGTGAGTTGCCTTCACATTCAAGACAATTGTAAGTAAGCAGCATAAGCACCATTAGTTAGAAGTGAGACGAAAGCAACCTTGGTGGCGATGCATGTGAAGAAAACGGTAAGGAAAGTAATATTTTAGGGAAGAATGCGGGTAAATTCACAACATAATAGCAGCTGTACGTGGTAATTGGGTCCTCAGCAGTCAATGAAAACGTCCACTTGATAAAATTAAGTCATGACCCACTTCAAAAACAAGACGGTTTTCCTGAATATTCAAGAATTCAGATCCAAAAATAAGTGTCGATACGTCTATAGTGAATGGGAGAAGGTTGATAGTATTATTACGCACATTTGAGTAGATGGGACAATGCAGGAAAAAATGCTCCGTCTGTCTCGCACATCCCGCATTTATAGGAAGGGGGTAGGTGACAGATGATTTATCATATAAATGAGAATTAAGGCTTCTACAACCTGCAGTGATATATTTGGGCTGCACGCGATTTCGCGTCACTGTAAAATACAGGTGGTCGCTGATTTCCGGCATTTAGGAATAGTCTTGAAAGTGATCATTGATGAGTTCACACGGACAGATAAGGACAGCTTGTTCCATTGGTCTGTGACGCTCAGGATAAAAGTTGACAGATCCAATTGAGTCCGACAAAAAGGAACTTTGTGATTGTGACATAACCGGAGGTTGGGCGATAGATTTGACGTGGAGACGATCGGTGGAACTTTATTGGCCATATATTGTGACGACATGTGATGGTACATTTTGAAGTACTGTAACAGCTTGTGTTTGCGACGTCTTTCTTGTAGAGAATCCCAACGATTTTCAGAATAAAAGAAAGACTTACTACAACTGACAATTGCCCCCGGTAATGATCCTTCGGCTGCAATCTGTATTTTATCTAGCTCAGCACCTGGTGCTGCTGAACAATTATCCCAGACAGCATCAGCGTACTCGAGTAGAGGCCTAACAAATGCAAAGTATATTTTTTTCTAGGACGCTGCAATCGAGATAGAATTTCTGCTTCCTCATTAGGTCTAAGCGAGACCAGGCTTTAGAGCAGATATGGTCAATGTGGTCGTTCCATGTACATATTCTATTTAGTATGACTCCTAAATGCTTGTGATTACTGGCTTCGGATATCCGTGTATCATCTAAGAATAGAAGTGGCTGGAAAGTGGGATTGCTTTTCCGTGATATAAATAGGGCTGCACGGTATATCGATAAACCGATATATACCGGCATTCAAACCAATATCGATTGAAATCCGGTGTAATTACAAAAATATCGGTTTATCGTCATTATATATTTACCCACAATTTAATTTTCAAGATGTCTTGAGTTTTTTAAAAGTAGCCCCGAATGAATAATATTATCCCGTTACCCAAGGAATCGTCTGCTTGTGCCCTCGTAATATAGAAATTCAGCAGTTGAAAAATAATTTTAAAAAATTTCAACAAAACTATATCATGTGATCCCTCATTGGAACGAGCACGTTGAGCTCATTCCAATGAGGGGCGACACGATATAGTTTTGTTCAAATCTTTGGGGAAAATCTGATAAACTAATTCAGAAAATAATAAATTTTGATATCGTCTTCGTTGGATACTTTAAGGTATTTCGAACCGCATCATCAAGGCATGCTAAATCGTTCCGACTGTGATGCCCCGAGTCTCGATTGTGGTACTTGTGTTCATATAATCTAACAGTTTTCGATGTACCGGTATACCGCGGTATTTTTTGAATACCGATACCGGTATTCAGTTTTGAATTTTGTGCATACTGTCTGTTTTACTGGGATTAACCTCAACCAACCACGGCTTAGCCCAATCTTCTATCGTCGCAAGGTCATAGTTGATTAATCTCGAAGCTTGGTCTGTGTTCTCTACAATAAGCTATAGTGAAGTGTCATCTGCAAATAGGCGTACACCACTGAATAAGTCTTCGGTTATATCATTAATATACACAAGGAACAATAAAGGTCCAAGTATCGAACCTTGTGGAACACAAGCATTAATGGGTTTGTCTGGAAAGCAAATCGAATTCAAGCTGGCACTGAAAGGAAGGTTATAGCGGAAGATAGTTAATTCAGCATCATTAGGAATGAAGATAGAGGAAAGATAAAATACTAGGACAAGGTGAAGACAAGTATTATGTACAAGGCACCTGTGAAGCATCTATATAAAAATAGAAGTATATACATATATGAATATAAAACTATTTTTTGTCTGACCAAACAAAGTCTTCACAAAACCCCTCTTTTCGCACCCCATCCAAAGTCGCAGAACCCCTCTCCACCCAAAGTCTTCACATGACCCCCACCCCCGTCCCACCACAACACCAGAACTGCATAACCTTGAGGTCATACAATGAATGGAATTATTGTGGTATTACATAATTGTATAGAGCAAAATTGTTATTCTTTTAAAATTATTCCCCACCCCAAGTCTTCACATGACCTCCCCCCTACCACGACAGAACTGCATAACCTTAAGGTCATACAATGAATCCGAGTATCTTTGTGCTATTGCATAATTGTATAGCAAAATTGTTATTCTCTTAAAATTATTTTTAGACCCGCGCCACAAATTTACAACAGGGTGCTCTGCGCATTACTTGCAAACCTTCGAGCAATGACCAGCTGGTATAATGGATACAGAGCCCTGAACTCACTTTTTTGATACCTGTTACTTTCTTTCTTATATCATAGTGCTGAACAGAACTTCAAATGGAAATGATTGGCTAAACTTGACTTTTCACCTTTGTTGTGGTCACAACTTGACATACCTGATGAAAAGTGACCCTGAACACTAATAAATAAATAAATGATCGCCTAATCCACTCTGCGTGACCCGGTGGTGTTTGTAGTTTTCTTGCTCGATTGCTTGTTCTATCATGTTCTTTGGCGGGCAGAGGTGTTGCGGTGATCGAAATCCCAAAGACATTTGAAAAAGATCCAACAGTGAAGTTATTTGTCCAAAACGATGAGGTAAATTTTTGAATCCAGTCACAACTGTATTGGAGTTGGCTGTAAAATCATATCGACAAACTATGTCATGCACGTGGAAGTACTTTTTGTGGCACAAATTGCCTTGATTGTGTCGCCAATTGTTTTTCCTATCCAATATCGAACACTCAGACCATGACTAAGGCCAAGGAAAATAAACTACTATTTTACAGGTTAACACAGTTCAACATAATACGTCATTTTGCAGATACACTCATCTGTATTGTTATTTTATTGGGATATCGATTACTACGGTATTTCGGTTCGTTGGGGAGGAAGGGTGATCGGGCGAGGGGGCTTCCCGCACCTTTGGATCACGTAGACTGTTTTTTTTTTATTTCTGTCCAATGTCGACCACGCAGAACTACAGGAGGTGCACTTTACCCACTCCCAAATCCCTTATATCACGTACTTATTAAAGATATTACGACTATACCTTCAATCAATTTATCGGCCTGTAGAGCTAGCTGATGGTTGGCCCAGGCTGTCTGGACACGTGGTGCTCGTAGGGTTTGACTCTAAAGACCCACGTGTCCAGATACCTGGGGCCTCTCTATTCGCTGTTTTTTAAGGTCTGATCCAGCATATCATCCTAGAAGGGGTGTATGTAAGAGTTGTTTCTCCGTAACTTCATCCAAACTGTAGTAATTAATGAATCCCATTACAAAAGGCATTCTCATTCAATATCTCAAAGCTCAGCTGGTTGAATACAGGAAGAAAAGTTGGCAATGAACTGTCAACAAATTTTTCTTCCGAGAATCTTCGCTGACTCACACAATCCTGATGACAGCACATTATTCTTATTAAAAGATGTAGGTCAAAGCATTTTTGAAAAACTCACTGGTTCGTTCCATTTAAATCTTGCCAAATTGTTTCCTTTTGACTATGGCTAATTCATTCACACTTGATGAGATACAGAGCAATAATTCATTTGACTTTATTTCACAATTCGGTGATGCAATTACTGATAACGAAGCTGATGAATTAAACTCTCCCTTCACTATTGAAGAACTGAATTGTGAATATTACACACCGGAACGCTTTAGTGATGAGATCTCTGATAAACCCAACTTATTCACTATCTTTAATCTAAATTGTCGAAGCCTTAATGCCAACTGGGAGTCCCTTCATAACCTGTTGTGTAATCTTCAACCTCAATCCAACTTCTTCGACATAATTGGCTTAACAGAAACATCCCTTGATCACCCGACAGCGACCTGACCGTGATGACGGCAGAGGAGGAGTAGGAATTTTTATTTAAGAAACTATTCCGTACAAAATTCGTTAAGATCTCTCGGTGTTTATCCCACATGTCTTTGAATCCCTATTTGTGGAAACTTTAACTACAGAAAAACACATTATTGGAATTATTTATAGACCAAACACTGCTCCCAAGGCTGGCCTTGACTTATTTCTCGAAAAACTGGCAAATCTGCTAAACGTCCTTGGAGACAATAAAAAAATGTGTACCTCTAAGGTGATTTTAATATCGATTTACTGGGCTTTCGAAGACATAATAAGACCGACTTATTTTTAGAAATCATCTTCAGTGCTGGTTTTATGCCTGTTATCACAAGACCAGCTAGAATTACAGACCATTCAGCGACTATAATTGATAATATCTTCTGTAACAAAATTAATATACACACTTCTGGAATAATTATTACTGATGTTAGCGACCATTTTGCTACATTTTATGTCGATGAATCAGAAAAAAGACACTTTCGCCCTATACAAACCCTTAAAAAATCATACAACCCAGAAAACATAAATCAGTTTAAGTCACTTTTGGCTGAAAGTGACTTTTGCGATGTACTGAATCACCAGTGCCCCAATGATGCCTATAATACTCTACTTACAAAGGTCCGCGCAGCCTATGACCAAGCATTCCCAGAAAAACTAGTAACTATTCCCAAAAAATTTGTAAAGAATGAACCATGGATGACTGCGGGCCTACTACAGTAATCATTGCAGAAAACAAAACTGTATGTCCAAAAGCTGAAAATACCAACCATGCAAAATAAACTGAGGTACAAAAAGTATTGCACAACTTATAACAGACCAATACGGGCTAGAAAATCTGATTATTATAAATGTATACTCCAAGAAAACAAGCATAACATGAAAAAAACATGGGAAATCTTGAAGAAAACAATCAATAAATCAAATTCGGTCTTCATTTTCCCCTCTACATTTGTCGATGGTAATGTCGAAATAACTAACCCTGAAGAGATAGCTGACAAATTTAACTCATACTTTGTTGATATCGGCACAAAACTGAGCGAAGGAGTACCATCGTCTTCTCGAAATTTTTCCGAATATATTGACCGGAAAAATGTCGAATCATTCTTTATTGTGCCAATTACCCCACAAGAAGTAATACAGTGCACAAATAAACTGAAAACGAAAACAAGCAAAGACATTGACAATTTGTCCACCAAAATGCTAAAATTAATAATAAATGAGATCGCAGAACCTTTAACCCATGTAATTAACCTATCATTTTCAACTGGCCTTGTCCCAACCAAAATGAAAATTGGTAAAATAATTCCCATCTTCAAATCGGGCGATCAACAACTATTCAAAAATTATAGACCCATCAGCATCCTACCGGCGTTCTCCAAAGTTTTAGAAAAATTAATGTATTCCCGATTAATACATTTTCTGGAAGAAAATAAGATAATTCATCAGTACCAATTTGGATTTAGAAAAGCACACTCAACAATACATCCTGTATTGCATCTTACAAACAATGTGGCCGACATGAATGACAAGCCGACAAAAGACAGTACATTAGCTCTTTTTCTAGATTTCTCAAAAGCATTTGACACCATAAATCATTCCATCCTATTGAAAAAGATAGAACTGTATGGAATACGGGGGCATGTAAACTCCTGCTTCCAAAACTATCTCACAGACAGAAAGCAATCAGTATTTCTTCCAAAGGCTAGTTCTGGGGTTCTGGATATAGCCTCTGGTGTTCCTCAGGGATCCATTCTTGAACCTCTTCTTTTCATTATCTACATCAACGATATTATAAACGCCACACTACTGAAAATATTATGATATGCAGACGATACTACTGCACATGCATCAGGAAATAATTTAGACACAGTAATAGAAACAGCTAACATCGAACTAAATAAATTATTCATTTGGTGTACTGCAAACAAACTTACCCTAAATGAAACCAAAACAAAGTTCATTATTTTTCATCCTCCGAATGATTCATACTCTATTGGAAGCGGACAAATTTTGCTTAACAACTCCACTATTTCAGCTGTTGCAAATAATCAAGATGAAAAGTCCGTCAAATTTCTAGGGATTCATGTGGATGAAAATTTAAATTTTAAGAATCATCTCTCAATGGTCTGCTCAAAAATGTCAAGGGCTATTTACGCCATAAATAAGGTAAAAAGAATTCTCCCGAAAGAATGTCTGAAAACATTATACTACTCTTTGATCCACAGTCACATGTTATATGGTATCCATATATGGGGAAACTCACCCTCGACCAAATCAATTACAAAACTTCAAAAGAAAGCTATCCGCATTATTTCCAATAAAAAATACAATGCGCATACCGATCCTTTATTTCGTAACCAGGGTATCTTAAAATTCACAGACCTTTATAAACTCCAAGTTCTCTTGTTCATGTATGATTGGTATAACAAAACGCTACCAGAAAGCTTTGAGACCACTTATAAAATATATCAAAATCCCTCTGGAATGGACACCAGACAGTCAGGTAAATTACACACACTCAAACCAAGAACCCAATTTTCAGCCAGCCTTCCTTTACATACTTTTTCTAGGATGTGGAATATTGTTGAACCGTCAATTCAAAGCTACCCCAGATCACTATTCAAAAAACCCCTAACTGATAAATTCCTAAATTCGTATCCACAACATATCGACTGTAACAATCCAGTTTGTCCTGACTATAGGTAATGGTTATGTTATTTATGCTATTTGTGTTATTTAAACATTATTGTGAAAGAAGCTCTGTTATCTCATCAGCATCATATCCTTGTACCTTAAGGCTATACACCCTCTAAAAGACTTAGAATGTATCTGCTTCTAATGGAAGGACCCCCCCCCCCCCCCACACACACACACACTTATTAACAATACATGGTATTGAATTAAGCTTTAACCACTTCACCACTGAAAACACGCTGCCATAAGGATTGATCTCTTTATGTTTTTTGTTATTGTTTTTATATTGGGAATGACAGGAAGACAGCCCTCGTGGCTATGCCATCTCCCTGTAACGTAATCATGTACTTAAGAACTATGGATATTACATTCCCTATTAATTGTATTTTATTTGTTCATGCAGGTACATGTTATGTTACAAAATAAAAATTATTCTATTCTATTCTATTCCTCTTAATAAAAGTCATAAATTAACAATTTACACAAGTGAACAATCCGGATTTTAGTATGGTAGTTATGTTGTCGGTGGTACTAATTATCTCCCATAGAAGCGCGACAGTATCAAGTAATATAATTACACGGTAATGGTTGGAAAGGGATAGATAAGGCGCAGAAGGTTATGACCTGACAGGTTGAACAATTCGTGAACTTTTTGCACAACGACCTTGTGATGTATGGTTGCAGACTGAAGGCTACGTGGTGAAATGTGTGAGTGGGAATAAAAAAAAATAGCCACGTCAGAAGGTGTAGACTGTAATGAGGATGATCTGTCGACGAGTTGTGTTTGGGACAACACAGAGGTCACAGTGCATGCAGTCAGACAATGAGTGAGGATGAAGCCTCGTCCCAGTAACTGACAGAATACGCCGGGCCCTGGGTATTGACTACACGATCTCCAGTCCAATCCTACCAATAGTTATTGACGGTTCGCAGGACGAAGTATTCATAATACCTACAAATTGTGCTGGGTTCATCAATGACAATATGCGACGAACGCAAGGTTGTATCGCAGTGAACTAAAACAAGGAAGGGTAAAAAAACACCCATCTCTCTTGTCACGAAAATTATACTAAAATTGACAAGAGAAACACACATTTATGTAGAGTGGTACCTAGCAAGGTGGGACTACCCCTGAGAAACCATTCCATCTTGCAATTGGTTAGCTGGACGAGTTTCATATTCCCGCATGCGCGCGCGCGCACGCACACACGCACATGCATACACACACACACACACACACACACACACACACACACACACACACACACACACACACACACACACACACACACACACACACACACACACACACACACTCACCCAATTACACATAAATAATTCAATTATTTGCAAGAAAGAATCAAGGGCTTCCCAACTCCTGGTGGTTGATGAATCTCGCACAAGGCTTTAGTGACCATTTAATAATTACTTTTAGTGTTCCAGTGTGATGTGCCCTGCTATGTGGGATATTTAGCATCCCATCCAACAAATCTTACTGGCTTTAAATCTTTTATCAGTCAAGAACCAAAGCTCTTACAAATATTACACGGTTAAGAAGTTAGAAGCATGTAGGTTATTAACAGACAATTTCTAAGCTGGGTCACAATTTTTGGGACAGGAACGAGACACCCGATAACTGATTTGACGAGAAGCTTATACTGTAATATCAGGAGACTGAATCCACTAGCAATCCGTTGATACATAATTAGGACTGGTGTTCAGGATTTATGTGCGATAATGGACAGTTCTAAGGTCGCAAATACTTAGGTTATTACCGACTCGGTAAGGAACAAAACTCCATATGCATATTCAATGAAATAAAATAGATAGGTGAACATAACTCACAACTTCAATGCTATCAGATTTCGTTGACAACGAATAAAATACCAAACGAAGCGGGGACAACAGCGGAAGGATAAGTTTAACCAGACCACGACTCAGTAGTAATCAAGTCAAAACTACGTGACCACCACTCTGTCCAGGTCTCTGACAGTTGAACGGGCGTATGTTAAGCTTCTTCAACCCAGTATGCATAGCCTTTTACTAAGAACAAAATATTGCAGTCAATGAGAAGACAACACAATAACAGATAACGCCGAAGTGTGAGAGTGCGTGCGATGGTGGGGGATTTTGGACGTTGCAGTTCTGCAGACCTACTAGGCTGTGGGACACTACCATCAATGACCCCCACGAGTTCAGCTCCCCCGCCAAACCCACACACAAATTTCGTTACACACAGCTGTAGTCGAGTCGAAACCATCTGACCGCCACTCCGATCAGCACTCTGAATTTTGAAGTGGACTCTTTTTTACCTTCTTCGACCCAGTATGCATAGCCTTTTACTAAAAACAAAAGATGGCAGTCCATGACTAGACAACACAATAACAGACAACGCCCAGGTGAGAGTGCAGTGTGTTTGTGTGTGTGAGGGGGGAGGGGGTACTTGACAATGCAGACCCACAGACCTACTAGGCTGCGGGACTATATCATCAAAGATCCCCCACGAGTTCTCTTTGTCCCCCACCGCACACACATATACACACAAATGTCGTTACACAGAGTGATGCATGAGACGATATCTTACAAATCGTTTGACGTCCAGTGGTCTAAATACTCACACATATTGCTCAGTTTCCTGTTGAGCCCCCTATTGGATATCCTCTGGGGCCCCAAAAACTGATGCAGCCTGCCACCCTTTGGTGCCCTAAATCTCCTAAAAACAACCCACAGGCCAGATGGATCTGATTACCTGGAACGCCAGCAAGTCGAAATGTCCCCCGTGTGGATTACCATAGGGCACATTTCTTCATGCCAGCAGTCTAGCCTGCCACTGACAGCTCAGATGCAAGGAAGACAGAGTTCTTTTAATATTGAAAACCCAAATTTACGCCCGCACTATAGTCGGACCGATGGGCTTGCGCATCCTCGATCCTGTTGATACCTTTATTGCGGATCAGTGATGAAGCTGATACAAAATCAAGTTGTCCTCTGTGTGGACTGCCATTGGTCACACACAGCTACAGGGAAGAAGCTTTCGTTCAGTTAAAAAAAGAGGTCCGCCTTGGGTCTTTCCAGATAACTTTTCTTGGCCCAGTCCGCGCCTGTATACAGATAGATGGAGAAGAAAAAATTTTTTTTTTTTTAAATCCCCAACCCATGATAACTCCCCCACCCAAGAGTTTCCGACCCATGTTTTGTTTCGTAGCTTGTCATTCTGTTACCGGTAGAAGGTCAACAAGGTCAACAGTCAGCGTGCCAGAACAACCATAGGTCGAAAAAGCACCATTCCTTATCCATCCATATCAAGTTACCAACGATAACTACGATCTATACGTTTTCGCTTCTCACGTATATATATAATTATATACACAACACGTGAAAAGCGTACTATCACAAATCCCCCGCACAATTTTAGATTTCACCCGAGCAATAATTGCAAATTTATTACAAAGCATGACAATCACAAAGTTCTATCCATTGGATCTCGGGTTGAACCCTGGGGTTCATTGGCTGAAACATTGCTTGTATTTTTTAACCAAGTGTACATAATTTTAAAGTGACACTTTGGGTGATAACTCCACCTCACGGGCAACCTTGTCACAGCCCACTCCCCACGCAATGCATATAGCTGCTATGTTGCAGATGTTTATCAACTTTCTATAATGGTAGACTGATATAAATTTTTTGTACAATTCAGATTTTTTTCCAGTTCTGACATTTGACTCTGGGTCGTATTCCTTTGGACGGAACCATCCATGAGTTTCGCAAATATTACACCATCGAAGGTTCACGAGCTCTGGATCTTACGATCATGGGCTAGAGCAGGAGCTCTACGAGCTAAGGAAGCTCAGGTTCTAGTTAAGTCTCTATCTATGTAGATACCATTCTGTTCTGGTTCTGAATGTGCAGGCTGTGAATCAGATTTAACTGCTTTCAATTTGGTCCTGGGTCTATACAATTTATCTCGTATACGGTAATTGTTCAATCGAAAAATAATCGGTCTGGCTCTAACACGTTTGTCACTAATAAATTTGGAGCCTACACGATGGCTGCGAGACACAAGTAGGTATAAATTGATAGTTCCAAATCACTTGTACATGTACGTGTACAAAACACGCACACGATGCGTTCACCAACGTGGAATTCAGTGTTAAATCACACGCTTGTTCACAAAAACTGTACAGTGATTTAGAATCCCTCATGTACAGTCAATGACTCCTAGATCGCGCTTTTAGCGTCCAAACACTCGTGGTGAACGCATCGTGTGCGTGTGTCGTACATCTTCAGTTGTATCGTGTACGTGATTTTTGGTCTACGTTCGCATCGCAGATCAGACCCACCGATCCATCGTCGGCGAACGCGAGCGAAAGCATAAGATTCTGGGTCATCATCAAAAAAACAGCTTTGGGAGTTCTAAATCAGTGATTTGGAACTCTCAATTGCTTTGGTACAGATGATTTAGAACTCTCAATTGCTTTGGTACAGATGATTTAGAACTCTCCCTCGTTTTTGAGGCGGTGGGTTTTTGATTGATATAAATATAGGGGAAAAAAAAAAAATAAATAAATAGTTATTTAGAAAATTAAATATATCAAATCGAATAGATAATAAAAAAAAATACGTAAATCATGAGCGATTTTCAGATGATTAGAGCGAGGTTTCTTTTAAACATGCTGATGAGAGCATACGCAATCTGCGTGAACGAACAACTACGTCCCATCTTGTTAGAACGATGCGTCGGATGTCGGGATCATCTAGACTTCGATCACGAGGATCATTCGTGTCTGACGATGGAAAGGGAAGATATGGTCGTCATGTATTTCGAACCGGCGTTCGAACGCGTTAAATTCGACGATGTGATCACGTTTTGGAAGAGATTAGTCTACTGTAAGAATCGAGACAGGCCCACAGATTCGGAAGAACTGAAATTGGCGCATAGAAGTTTGACTTTAGAAGACAAGGGATGCATCAAGAAATTATTGCTGAACGAAGCATACGTCTAAGTTTTGTTTTTCGTTGATATAAAAAATAAGGGAGAGTAGAAAATAAAAAAAAAAAATAAATATACACATAAATTTTTTTTATCTAATATTAGAAAGAAAAAACACAAAAAAAAATGAGAACCAGAAATAAATTGTATCCGACGTTAGTGGACGACGAGGACGAGAAGCCGAACGGCGTTTTGCCGACGGCGCCGTCGCTAGAAGAAAGAGAAAGAGGAGAGAGGTATCGCATCGATCAAATCAGTAGAATCCAATCGTATCTGACTCGAGAGAGAGATTCTCGTCGTTCCCTCAAGAAGAAGTATTCGCGTTTCATGAAATTCGTCAACGGGATCGACACGACACTCATCACGATTTCCATGGGTTTACACGCAGCTGGCATCGGATTGTTGTCGACCGCGGTCGGCATTCCAATCGTGCCGACTGTGGAAGGAGTGGCTCTCGCCGCCGGATGGTTCAGCACGCTCGGAAACTTTTTGAGTATGAAATTATATCTGAAGGCGAGGAAACACGACAAGATTCGTGTCTTGGCCGACTCCAAGATCGACACGATATCCGAAATGATCTCTATGGCGTTGAAAGACGGTAGGATATCGGACGGAGAATACTTCGCGATATTGAGCGAGAAAACGAAATACGATGCCATGAAAGAAGCCGTGAGAATCAAGCCTCGTCAGATCATCAAGGAAGAGTTGAAGGATTCTCTCGTGGAAAAGGGTAGGAAAGAGGCCAGGGAGGAATTCAGTAAGATGATAGAACTCAAGGGCAGCGATTGAAAAAAAAATATATATATATATAATAAGAACAGAATTTAAAAAAAAACAAAAAAAACCCATTAAATTCATATATAAAATAAAAAAAAAACGAAATTAATTTAAATTAACTCTTAAAAAATGTATTGCGTAAAGTGTAAGAGAGTTACCGAGACGAGTAATTCTCGAGAAGTGCGAACTAAAAACGACAGACAGATGCTTCGCGGAATTTGCGACATGTGTGGTTCTATAAAGACTCGATTCGTCAAACAAAAGAACGTGAGCAAAGGTAAAGGCATCGTGAATAAAATGATCAACAATCTACCTTTCGAAATGCATCTGCCCGGTCACAGTTTCACGGGACCAGGAACGAAATTGAACAAGAGACTCAACGCCGATCTGACACCCAAATCTTGGAGCAAACCCGTGAATAGGGTGGACGCGGCCGCGTACGATCACGATCTGTGCTACGCCGGACATCCCGACACCAAGACTCGCAACGACGTCTGCGAGAAAAACATGTTGGGGAGATTGAGAGGCATATCGAATCCGACCAGGAGAGAGAAGATGGAACGTTCGCTGGTCGGCAATCTGATCGGTGCGAAACGTCGATTCGGATGGGGCGTTCAAAAAAAAAAGCGCATCTGAAAAAGAGAAGAAGAAACGATTATTGACGAGCGAATTGGCCGAGGAGTTACACAAACCCATAGTGCGTAAATTTCGAAAGAGAAGGGTGTTTGTGAAGGGTCTGGACGACATCTGGTCCGCCGACTTGGTCGACATGAGATCGTTTTCGAGGTGGAACGAGGGCGTCAAATATCTATTGACAGTCATCGACGTGTTTTCCAAATACGGTTGGATCAGAGCTTTGAAGAATAAATCGGGACCTTGCGTCGCCGAGGCTCTGAAGAGCGTGTTCGACTCGTCTTCTCGAAAACCGAGTAAATTGTGGGTGGACAAAGGAAAGGAATTCTACAACAAGGACGTTCGTCGATTGGTAGACCTCTACTCGATCGAAAACAAAGAGAAAGCCAGCGTGGTGGAACGTTGGAATCGAACGATGAAGGAGAAGATGCACAGATACTTCACGGCGAATTCGAACAAGAAATACATATACGCTCTGAACGGTCTGGTGAAAGATTACAACGACACGCGACACAGATCGATCAAGATGACTCCCGCGGAAGCTAGCGATCCTCGAAACGAAAAACGGGTCTACGCAAATCTATATCCCGAGAGATCTAAGATCGGGAAGAAGAAGTCTAGAACGCCGAAATTTGCAGTCGGCGATCGAGTGAGAATCTACGCTTATAAGAAGCACTTCGAAAAGGGTTATACTCCTCGATGGACCTCAGAAATCTTCGTGATCATCAAAATATTTCACACCGATCCGGTGACTTACGAAATCGAAGCTTTGGATGGAGAACAGATCATCGGAAAGTTTTACGAACAACAATTGCAGAAGACGAAGTTTTGATGATGAACGCAAACAATTTTTTTTTTATTTACTCTCTTTGACATTTTCTTGTTTACACACACATATATATATAAGAGAGAAAAAAAATAAATAATAATAAAAAATAATTAAAAAACTATTTTTTTAGATAAAGAAAAGCAAGTGAATTAATAAACAAAAAAACTAAAAGTCCTTTAAAATGACAAATATACTAGATATAGCACAAAGCATAGTGAAAGATGTAAGTATTCAAGAATATGAGCTTCACGAATACGAACCGGTAACCCGAACGAGTTTGAACAATGCGGGAGAGATAAGAATCAACGTCGAAACTCAAGATCTATTCGTACATCCTAGCGAGAGTTACATAGTGGTGCAGGGACGTCTCACCAAGGAAGATGGGAGCGACTACGCCGACGACGACACGGTCACTCTAGCCAATAATGGCATCATGCATCTATTCAGTAACCTAGAATACATGCTATCCGGACAAGAGATAGAATCTGTTTTTCATCCCGGTCAGGCCACCACGATGTTCGGACTCTTGACGTATCCTGACGATTTTTCGAAATCCAGAGGACTTAATCAGTTGTGGGT
This sequence comes from Pictodentalium vernedei, assembly GCA_031216915.1. Lineage (NCBI taxonomy): Eukaryota > Metazoa > Mollusca > Scaphopoda > Dentaliida > Dentaliidae > Pictodentalium > Pictodentalium vernedei. Next base: position 434,246,202 of record CM062297.1, on the reverse strand, counting down.
GAAAGACACTATAGGTCCTGCTAGCGCTGGCGCCGCCACGATATTCGACTACGTCGTCAAGACGTCCAGACCTAAAGGAACGTTTTCGTTCAGGATACCTTTGAAACACATCTTCGGATTTGCAGACGATTACAACAAGATCATGTACGGATTCAAACACAATCTGACGTTGATTCGAAAAGGAAACGACGATGCAATAGTGAGACTCGCCGCGACCGATGCGGGTAAGATAACTCTACACAAGATATCGTGGTTCGTTCCACATGTGGAGCCTACGATGGATGAGAAAACGCATCTATATGAGATCATACAATCTAAGAGTAAATTACCCGTGGGATTTAGAATGAGACAGTGCGACACAGCTAGCATTCCTCCCTCTACGAATCACTTCGATTGGAGATTGACGGTGAAATCCGCTTCCGAGAGACCGTGTTTCATCGTGATCGCGTTTCAGACCGATAGGGATGGGTCTCAGGAAAAGAATGCGTCGCTGTTCGATCACTGCCATTTGAGAAACATGCAAGTGTTTCTGAACGCCACGAGATATCCAGCAATCGATTACAACGCATCGTTCGACAAGAACGATCTCTGCAGGATGTACGGCGACGCCGCCGATTTTAGAAAGAAGTATCACGGTCTAGACGAATTGATGAGCAATCCCAACATATCTCCCGGCGAATACAAGTCGATGTATCCCATGTTCGAGTTCGACGTCAGTAAACAGAGCGAACGACTCAAGAGTAGCATGTTAGACATTCAGATCAAGATGTAATTCGATCGGAACGTGCCGAGAAAAACCGAAGCCTTTGCCCTGGTCCTGTTGGACAGAGAATTACAATTCGAATTGGACGGAAATAAGATGTCGATCATTCGATGAGAGACGAGTGTGTGAAAAAAAAAAAATAAAAAACAAAAAAATGAAAAGTAATGTGTGATTATTAAAAACAAAACAACAAAAAAAAATAAATAAAGTAATGTGATATAGAGAGATTGAACATCTCTCTATATCTCATTACTTCTTTTTGTTGTTTTTAATAATCACACATTATTTTATTTTATTTTTTTTAATTCGTTATTTTCCACGCATTCACTGTTTGTTCAAAGGATCCAGTTCGATCAGTAGACTCACCACGGAAGTGGTGGCTTCGGGATTATTGGTTTTCGTGACGAAATTAATCCTGTCTCCGGCGTTCACTTTGAGAGGCGTGCCGAACATGCTGACATTCAGGTGTTGATTCTCGGTCTTTTCGACACTGTATCTCTTATCGCTCTCCACACCATTCACCATGAGATTGACGACCGCTCTGTTATTCAAATCCGAGGAAGCCAGACTCATTCGAAGGATTTCACCTCCCAGCGGCATGGGATATCCAACCTGACCGTGTTTCGATCCACTACCTCCGTTTCCAAAAGACCACTCGGCTTTTCCTTCATCTAAGGTGCCGGCCTCTACGGCCCACACAGTGATCAATTGTCTGGCATATTTGACTCTCTCCACCACCGAAATCAGGGTGCAGGCGTCCATCATGTTCACGGGTTCTGGTAGATTCGTGAGAACGTGTCCGCCCATGTCTAGTTTACCTTCCATGATGTCGCCCTTTCTCCAGACCGAGTTGTCGTCCACGTACTTTCTGCTGACAGCGCTGGAATCGAATTCGGGATTGTGATTGAGACCAAATAAATTCTCACCGTTCATGTTGATGCCACCCTCCGTGGTTCCGCCAGATTGTTTGTTCAGGTAGAGATCGTCCACTTTTGATTATAGGTATTCTTATGATTGTAACACGGAAGAATCCACGTAACCCTTGTTGTCCGTCAGACTTTCTCCATTCCAGATCTACGTAGTGTTTGGTCGCCACGTCCTTGGGATTCGTGGGAGCGGCCACGTTTGTTATCTTGTAAGGATTGGCATTCAATCCCGAGTGCATCGTTTTCTGAACGTATCTATTTCTCAGGTGTTCGCTGAATCTCGCGTGAGAGTCGTCTGCATATTTCTAGGTCGCGGCATCAGTGGGATCTACGGGATTCGTGACGTTCACCAAACATTTGGATTTTAGATCGAGATCGTCGGTCATGGTTTTATCCACGTAATTATCCAACAGGATTCGTTCGAAATCGGAGTTCCCCCTGTCGACGTATTTTTTAGTTGCGGAATCTGCGAGATCTATCGGTTCGGGAAGATTGTAGAGCTTCTTATCATTCATGTTCAGAGGTTCCTCTCGAGGTTCGTATCTCCGAACGTAACGCTCGTCCAACAAGTTGGCAACATCGTAACCATCATCGACTTCGAACGTCTTCCTCTTCTTTCTCGGGTTGACTTTTTCATCGTCACTTCTACCAAATTTATCGACTGTCATGTTGTTGTGGGATTTTTTTTTGTTTTTAGAAAAAATATCTTCAAACGCAGTTTATTAAAAAATGAACTATGTTATTTTATTTTTCGTTTTTTATTCGATTAAAATTTTTTTAAAATAATTTTTTATCTTTATATATATACTATAAAAAAAAAAATTCTCTCTAATGTAAGTCATTGAGAATGTCTTGAAATTAATCTCCTTCAGACCATCTCTTGAGAACATAGAGACACAGGTGACCGCAAAACACTTGATCTGGCGATTGCACTTAATCCGTGTTGTAAAGAACCATCGATTTGTTGAAATCGTTCTTTATTTCTTTCGGCGGTGAGATTCCGTAGCTGTCGAAATAATAATTCTTCTTCGTCTTCCCGTTCTTGAACCACGCCACCCAGTGAGTGCCTTCACCCGATGAATCGTCTAGATTTAAAATTCCGTATTCTGATTGTCGAGGTCTTCTCTTCGGCAAGGCATCTCTGGAAAACACTCCTAGAAAATCTTCGATTTTCAAATCTTTTGCTGCATTCAACAGATCGATGTTGGATAGGGGTTCGTTGGGTAAGATGACACCTTCTACGGATATCTTTATTTTCTTATTCATAAATAAGTATATATATATTTTTTTTTATTTATTTTATTATAATTCACTAAAAAATGACGTTATTTTTTTTCTATTTTTTTTCTTTTTCTTTTTAAACTAACTCTATCGACTTCCACAATCTTGAATCCATCAAATTCCTTGACTTCTATAATCTTGGATTCATCTAATTCTTCTTTTAAACTAACTTTCTCGATGTCACTATCGATTTCCATAATTTTATGTTCATCTAATTCCTCTTAATTTTCTGGAATCCTATCATCCACAATCGTATCTGGAATCTTATCATCTACAATCATATCTGGAATCCAATCATCCCCATTCATATCGTCTAAAATTAGATGCAAACTCCAATGTCCGAGTGCCAAAGTGCTTATTTTATCGTCTAACACGAATCTCTTGTCGTCGTCGGCTGTCAGCGAAATCTTGTTGACTATTTCGGTATACAGGTTGTGATTTTCACTTCGAATCGATTTCATAGTCTTATACACCGGGCCACTTCCTAACAGACAATCTTTATACTCTTGGAAAGAGATGTTTTTCTTCACCATGCACGCTTTAACTCCTTTGCACTTCTTGATCTCTTCATCATCTTCTAGACGATAAGCATAGAGTTTGGGTCTCAAGCCCACGAATTCGACGATCTGTTTACCACCGCTCTCATCCTTAAATTTACCCAACACCTTCTTGTTGTCGTTCGATTGAATGTTGGACGGGTGATCGATGGGATAATTGCTCGTGTTGAACCACTTGGCCACGTCCGGAGATATGTCTCTGTAGACATCTTTCATCTCTATCTCGTAAACTAAACTGTCCATGTCAGTGAACAGTAGTTTGGCTTTGGCGCCAAATTTTCGTTTGACGTAATCGTAGTGAAACTCATACATCAATCGCTTGCTGACATCTAAGATGATCGGTCCGAGATAATACAGTTTGTCGAACTTCAGGTGCGTCTTTTGCATGTGAACGGCCACTAGATTTTCGCCGAATATGGTTCGGTGTTTGTAATTGGGTTTCGCCACTAATTTTTTAGCTCTTTTCTCAGACGTGACGAGTCGAACGTCGGTTCTCTTCCTGATGTTTTCCATCGATTTGCCGTACACGCAGTTGTTCATGAGTTTGAAGAAATCTTTTTCGAAATCATTCTCTGCTCGGGTTCTGATTTTCGTGTTGAGATCGATGTATTTTTTCATCCAAGGCTCTTCGTCGAATCGAATGATGCGATGTATGTCGACTAATTTCATCCCGTAATCGACGTACTGTTTCAAATTCTCGCTGTAGACTACATAGTTACATTTGTTAAATAAATTGGGAATGAGTTTTTCCTCGTCTCCTTTGTTCGGTTCCATTCGTTCGGGTGCCAGCGGATAATCGTTGTGCGGATCGTGTAATTCTTCCGAATAGTTCAAATCAACTTCAAAAATGCAAGGATAGTCTCTCCATTTTTGCATCTCTTCTGGTTCCTTCACCCATTCGAAATTTCCAATCGGTAAAGGATGACTCATAGCCCAACCGTACAGATTATTGGCGTCCCAATACTGTATGTATTTAGTTGACCGTTTCGAATCGAAACCTTCTTTCATGTAGGGATTGTTAGCCTCAGAATGTCTGTGAGAGATCATCGAGATGCCACCTCTCGCAGCCCTTTCGAACATGAGCAACATGTCCACGTCGGATAATAATTCCAATTGGACTTCGGTGGTCTTCAACAGAGCGTCCCACGCCAGACCGGGTGCGGTGAAATACCAAGCGGGATCCAGATCGTAATTTCGATGACAGACGTCTCGAAAATTTTCGAACACGTCTGCCAAGAGTAAAACGTCGGTCTTCAGATAGAGATCGTGATAATCTCTCATGGTTTTCATATCGAATGATTTCCACACGTTTTTAGCATGTTCGTAATTCTCATCGGAAATGTCGGATTCATATAATTTCGAATAAAAATCTTCTTTCGAAGGTAGTGCGGTGTCTTCGAATATCTTTAGATCGTTCAAGTAATCGTAAGGATAGACTCCTTTCCTCAACATGACGTCTACTCATTCTCCGAAATGTTCGCTCGTGATTTTAAATTTATCCTTGCTCATGTTATTGACTAATTTTTCCAGAGCGGTCGACATGAATTTAAAAGTGTTGATGAAACGTATGTATCTACAAATGGATTTCGTTTTTTCTTCCAACGTATTTCCGTCGATTACTCTTTTCCTCTCCATGAGCTTCCATTTCGTGAAGGAAATGTATCTTTCTTCGCTGTTCGCGGTGCAATTTAATTCTTCTTGCGAGGTGCCGGGATTTTTCACGAACAGATGACTGTCGTAACTCGAGAGATTGTGAAACATCACCGGATAGAAAGCGGCGTCTTGATATTTTAAATTACACCTGCTGTGAGCCGGACCGCGATACAGACCCGTGTAATGATCGTGGTCTCTGACCTTCTTATTTTCTTCCGAATTCTCGTCGAACGATTGTCTGCATATATGACATTCGGTGGCTCTGTTATTTTCATCCTGCTGCTCTCGCATGATGATCATTTTCGCCGGAGTTTTGAATTTGTTGTATAACATTTGAATTTTTTATTCTAACTCTTCTACGAACCTTTGAGCCACGTCGTCGTCTTCGCGCTGTTTCGTGTAGGTGAAGGGACCTATGTCGTGTTGTGAGTCGAAAGCTCATTTCACATAAATGCAATAGCCCAAAGGTATGTGTTTTTGATATCTTTCTACGTAACTTTGAAGAGCGTTGGGTTGACAGGAACTCATTTTCGCGGTGAAACATTCGAAATCGGCATACACGACAAATGGTACTTTTAACCTTCTGTTGTGATTTTCAAACTTCACGATGGTGTTGGGTTTGGGCATTTCGACGGCAACACCTTGATTTTCGTTGCAATATTCCTGATGTTTCGCCAACGAGTCTTTGCTGTGAAACACGTTCATGCAGTTGCAACATAAAGATATCTTTCCGTTATGATTATTATTTTGTCTCGACAGTAATCGGCTCGGATGTTTAACACAACAATAATGATGATTGTCACCATTCGAAATCGATAATAAAATAATTGTCTTTTCTCTTCCGTGATACGAAGTCCATTTGAGAGGATAGATCTTTTGATTTTCGTCGTCGTATCCCAAGACGTTCACCGCTATGGTGGGATTTTGAACCTCGAAACGTTCGATGTGTTTTAACTTTGTTGGAAAAGTCACTCTGGTCCAATCGAGATTTTTAGAAGTTTCCTCGTAACGAGAAACTCTATCAGCGTTTATTTCGACAGGGTATAAAGCGGAGGTGACTGCCCATTTAAAACACTGATCATCTTTATTTCTCACGTTGACCACGGCGCATTTCTTAGTCAAGAAATACGGTAATTCCAAGTAGGAAGATCCTTTCAACAGTTCGTTTTTAGTCATGTGAATTTCGAGTTTCAACACCTCGCTGAACGTCCAATTACTACCTTCATTTTGATAATTCGCGAGAGACGTCAACATCTTGTCTTTCATCTTTTCGAAAACGTCCGATAGATCTGAACCTCGAAATATGGGTTCAACGTTAGATCTGAAATATGCATTTTTCACGATGCTCTCACCAGACTTCACGTTGATTTTATTCACTATGCAGTGGAGTATCATCTTAATTTTTAATTCCAAGTTCGTGTATTCGCAAAACAAATCCATGAACAATTTAGGATCGACTTTCTTCGATGAGGGAAACACGTCGAAAGTTTTAAAAATGTCTTTGATAGCACTCTCCCGTTCTACGGGTTTCAATTGGAATAGTTCCGCAATGAGTCTTACATATTCTTCTCCTTTCTCTTCGTCGATTGCTCGTTGAATTTCGCCCTATATATCTCGTTTGTCTCGAATCTGAAGTGCATCACTCGTTTTCGTTTTAGTTTTTCTTTTCTTTTCTCTGGAAACTTGATGTTTTTCAACGGCTTTTCATTTAGTCGTCTTCTTATTTTTCACAACCGATGCATCTTTTGACGTCGTTGCTATCGACATTTCGTTTGCCTTTCTAGTGTTTCGCAAATATTCTTGTATGACTTCAATTTTGTTTGTTTTAGTTCTATGCTTTCTGAAATCTGAAATTTGTAATAGACTACAAATCTCGTTTAACTGAGGTGCGGTTTTCTCTTTTAAATTTACCATTGTTTTATCTGTTTGCTTCATTTGTAAGAATATTTTTATTTTTTTTGAATTTTGTATTAAATAATTTGTTAAAAAAGTTTTGCTTTTTTTTACTCTATATATATAATAGAAAAAAAGTTAAATTTTAAAATTCAATTTTTTTTTTTTAATGTGTTTTTATTCAAAAACAATTTAAGACCGCTTTTATTTCTCGCTCACAAACCGAACACGTTTTCTCGTCTTCAGAATGACATTCTCTACAGTAACGCAGGTGTGCGCATGGTAGAAACAAGATGTTTGCGACACCTTCGCAGACCAGACACTTGGTGGTGGACGTTTTACTCGGTTTGTTTTCGACGAGTGATGATAACTCGTCTGCTTCCGCCATGAATTTCATGAGATGTTCTAAAGTTATGAATTGAGACAGGGTCTTGTTCGCGATGTTTAACGCATCGTACAATTGTTCCTTGGTGTATCCGAGTTGTAACATATCCATTAATAATTTTTGGTTTTTATCTCTATCTCTCTCTTCATCTTGGATTTTGATCAATCCTAATGTTAGGATCTTGTTTAAATAATCACAGTCGCCTTTTTTAATATTACTTATGTGTTCTAGTAAAGGTACGTCGTGAGGTTCCCAATTCATCAAATGTATGTCACAACAAAAACATTTGACTTTGTCGCCTCTACCCACGTAAACGAAACCCGCGGCGGCTAAATCTTTGGGTTTTTGAGCGAGATGCGAAGGCCAATTTTTAAACGTTTGAAGTCTTGCACGTTCTAGACTATAATTCGGATGTTTGGACTTGATCATTGTTTTTTTACCTCAAAATTGAGTTTGTGAGAATTTTTTTTTTTTTTTAACTTTTATTTATATATAAAGAGAAATAAAGAGAAACTTTTTTAACAAATTATTATTTAAATACAAAATTTAAAATATACATTATTTGTAAGAATTCATAAAAAAACAAATAATCGATCATGACAACAACAACACCTAAAAGATGCGGATTGAAATTGAAACGAGACGAAGGGTATGAGAATTTCAGTTTTAATATCTATACATTACAACCACACGACCCCATCGAATTGAATGAGGTCGAGATGGTGGACTTAGAGCGCTACTACCACAAATATCGAATGTGTTTGAAAGTGGATGAAGCCGCGCTCGATTTGTTTTATGAGTACCAAAGCGAACTGTTGATTAATATCATCGTCGCCGAAGACAGAGAATTCGACAGGGGTGATTTATTGTTGTCCTATGGAAGTTACATATATCCAATAATCTCACCCGAACTCGTGAAGAAATTGGGTGGTGAGAGCGCATTCGCCTATGAAAAAAAAACTCAAAAGAGTAAAGATGAACATTCACACCATTTACGTATGTGGAAAAATGATGAATGTCAACTTGCTAATAACGGACTTGGAAATATAAACAATAGAGAGATTGAAATTAAAAAAATTTAAACTTTTTATATATATATAAAGAGAAAAAACTTTTACTAAAAAAATTTTTACATTAAAGAAAATTAAAAATTAAAAAAGCAACTTTTTTATATATATATAAAGAGCAAAAAATAATAACAAACTTTTTTTTTAACAAATTATTATTTAAATACAAAATTTAAAATATACATTATTGCAAGAATTCGTAAAAACAAAAAAAACCCAAATAATCGATCATGAAGACAACAACACCTAAAAGATGCGAATTGAAATTGAAACGAGTCAAAACGTATAAGAAATTCGGTCATAAAATCTATAGATTACAACGACACGATCCCATCGAATTGAACGATGTCGAGACGAAGGGCTTAGAGCACAAATACGAGAAATATAAGATGTCTCTGAAATTGAACGAAGCCGCGCTCGATTTGATTTACGAGTACCAAAGCGATCTGCAGAACATCGTCATCGCCGAAGATAGAGAATTCGACAAGGACGATTTGTCATTGCCCTATGGAAATTACATATTTCCAAACATCTCATTCGAACTCGTGAAGAAATTGGGTGGTCAGAGTGAGTTGACCGATGTAAAAAAACTCAAAAGAGTAAAGATAAACATTCAACACATTTTAGAAAAAGGAGTAGACACGAGCGTCAACATGCTAATAACGGACTTGGAAATGTAAACAACAGAGCGAATGATTTTTAGCAAAGAAAAAATGAAAAAAAAAAAAAAGTAAATGAGATCTCATTTACTTTTTTTTTTTTTTTTTTTGTTTTCCTTCTTCTTCACTATCATCATGATATATTATAATAACGTTTCCTTTTCTCTCAAATTTCTGCATCGATTCTTCTTCTTTTTCTTTTTGTCTTTTTCTCTGTGATGTGATACGTTCATGGTAACATTTTTGTTTATCCGAATCATAATTATGAACGAATGTTGTGCATCTCTTGGTAACACTCGCTTCAGAAGGTAGTGATGACCGTGGAAAGCATCGTCTCATTCCCAACCATATATCCCGTGCTTTATCTATCTCTTTCCTTAGATATCCATCATTAGCATCTAACCATTTTTTTTATTTCTTCGCTCTCTGGCTCGCGATGTTCGTCATTATTGTCAAATTCATCCAGGTGATAAATTTGTTTCTCCATCTCTTCACCCATTTTAAATATATATATTATTTTATACTTTCTATGATTTTATATATTTTATATAATTTTTATATTTATAATAACATATTCAAAATCGGTATGTTCTTAAATGGCGAATTGTCACCGAGCAACAAACCCTTGCCGTATCGCTTGACGTTCCGTCCACTCTTCAGAAAGAGACCGTTTCCTCTCAGAGAGTTGCCACCTCTAACGGGTTCTAGATACAATCCTTTACCGCTGTCGTCTACGTTAACGCGACACACGGCTCCTCCTTTCTTCAAAAACAGTCCGTTGCCACCCATTAATTTCTCAACTCCAGAACTAGCGAGTCCTGTGAGAGCTCCCACGCCGAGAGTCTTTCCGAGAAAGGGTAGCACCTTTGCGGCGAAGGGTAATGCTTTTGCGGCGATTCCTGCCAATAGCGGTAGGAAACCGCCTTTCATTCTCAAATTGTATCTCAATTGAGCGGGACTCAATCTCACCGCCAACCCTCTTCCATCGCGAATCGCTTTCTCCATCCTTTTGATTTGACTTCTGGTCCAGGCGATCTAATCCTGTCCGCCTCTCGTCAGATCTTCGTGAGTGAATTTGAATCTCACCGCCTCGCCTCGAGTTGTTAAAGCTCTCTTAAGTTTCTTCTTCTGTCCTGCGGATATGTTCACGTTTTTAACCACGTATTGTGTCATAATTCCGTTTGTTTTTTTTAAATATATTTTACTTCAATTGTTTCTTGTTTAATAATTATATTAAAATAATTTTGTAAAAAAATTAATATTACCGTTTATTTTATTTTATTTTTGTTATCTATATATATAATATTTTTTTTTTTTTTTGCTTTTTATATTTCTCTTGCGTGAAATCGTATCGTCACTCTCTCTCCGCGAAGATGTAACAGTTCACCATTTTGATCCGTCAACGTGGTTTTGAGACTATACAACGTGTCTAAAATCACTGGTAGATAAACTAAATTTCGAGGTCGCTCCAGGATCTTATAACTCGGCGACACGTTTGGAAAGAAGGAATAGATCGTCAGCTGAGCGCTACCATTCACGTAGCTTCCGGCAATCATGTCCACGTTCACCAGAATGCTATTGACAGCGAGAATGTCGACCGTATTTTCAGATGCCGCGTGGCCTCGATACATCTTTCGATCGAATCCCAACATCTTGCCTATAGAATCGTCCGTGTTGAAATCCACACGAACATTATCTTCCAAATCCAACATCGTCTGTAATGTATTAGGATTGGGAGCGAGTCTGATCTTGTTGCTTCCCTTTCCATCCGTCTTCATTCGCGTCTGAATGTAATGGGTCAAATCGTCTATGTCGTAACTCCCTTTGGGAATTCGAATCTCCAACCAATCCGTTCCGTTGGAATACTTGAACGAGTTATTCTTTTCGGTGACGTTGGGAAAGGAATAATAAGTCTCCAGATTCACCAACGCCATCTCGTAACTTTTCTCCCTGTTCAATTCGATGGAAGGTTCGAATTTCGTAGCGAATCGAGTCGAATCGCCACTCACCACGATTTGAATGGATTGTTTCGCAGCCGTATTCTCGGCTATCCGTTCTAACAATATTCCATGTTGGAACATTATATCTTAATTTTATTTTTTTTTATTCAAAACTAATTATTTGAAGATTTATTTATTTTTCTAATTTTTTTTATTTTTTCACGCTCTATCTTATTATTATCATCACCATCGGGAACATAAAACTTATCGAATCCGCACCGATATTTTCCGCGATTAAATTCGCTCGTCAAATCGATCACGACGAAATTGTAAAGTCCACCATCCCAAACCCTCTTGCAGAATCTCCTGAATTCGACAGCGCTCATGTCGTTCGCGACGTGATCGCCGTAGATGTGATTGAGATTCTTGAGATCTTGGCGAAAGAGACACAGAAAATTAGCGTTCTCCCTTATCGTCTGTCTGGGCAATCGAAAATAATTCTGAGACAGGTAGAAACAGTCCACGTTGCTGTGTCGACCCCTAACGTAATACGATTCGCATCGGTTCTGTCTCTCCAAAAGCAGATCGTCGAAAATCATGAGATTCTTATCTTCCGATTTCAGTTCCCTAGGATCCGGAACGTCGCTAGCGTTCTCGTAAAATCGACACTCGACGTTCGAAGATACATTTCTCTTCGTCAGCTCCGTCGCCGCGCCGTCCAAAATGATCGAGAGCGGAGCTTCGCTCTTGTCGAATTCCTCCCTGCTGTCAAAGATTCTCGCTATGACGTGCTTGGGCAATCTGCGATCCATGCACTCTCGAAGCAATCTGTATTCGGGTTGAAACAAGCTCTTGCCAAACACGAACAATCTGTCGTAATCCAACCAGTCGGGTCGGGACAACAGATTCATCAACAGATTGGCCTTTCCACAATTCGATTTTCCCACTATCAAGCCTCTTATGCTTTTGGGAAAGAACTCGTTATTCGACCTCTTGGTCGCGGCGTCGTCGCAAGACATTTCTTTAATGTTCATCTTTTTGTTTTATTTTTTTTTTTATTTGTCTGTTATTTTAGATTCTTTTCAAACACAAATTTTTTTATGTTTTTCAAACTCTGTTTTTAATGTTGTTATTATTATTATTTTGTTTATATCGCACCGTCGCGAGTTCTCTTCAATCCGGATCCACTCGTCATTTTAGCTAAATCTTGTATGTGCACCACGGCATCCTTAAAATCTATCCAACTTTTCGACGTTCGCTCTAACGCAGCTCGCTTCGCCGGCGGACTGATCAACTTGTCGATCAACGCGTCGGCTGCCCTCTTACCAGCCGCAGAAGCTATCCTACCACTGGCTTCGGAAGCGGCTTTCTTACCAGCATCCAAAGCCGTCTGCTTACCGACCTCAAACGCGGTCGATGCGAGTTTTCTACCCGCATTGCTCGTGGACGCTCGCATTATAGAATCGACGATGCCAGAACCGCCTTGAACGTAAGTCCTGACGTATCCCCTGTTCTTTATCACCAACATATTTTATTTTTTATGATATATTTTGTGTTTTTTTTTCACTGGTAAATCGTTTTGTCGTTTTTAAATACTTTTATTATTCTAGTGTAAGAATTTACTGTTTTATTTTTGTTTGTTTGTTTTGTTTGTTTATTTGTTTCTCTCTCTCTACTTATTATTATATTCACATCAATCCTTCAATTCGTTCATCAGCCTTTTATACTGATTTTTATTCAAAACCTTCTTTCTCAACAATTCGTCAGATATGGCAACTATCTGAATATCTAATCCCGTGTTACCAGCCCGTCTGCTCCCCATCAACAAACTCAATCTCTGAGACAGAGCGTCGGGATCGCTCGGAAGAAAAGTAGTGGTTTTCACCCCTTTGCCAGTCATCGATTCGATGAACTTCTTGTTCGCATTCCATATGGGCTTCACTATTTTCGTCCACTTGTAACCTCTGTTGGCTTTGGGTCTCGTCTCTCTGGCATCGTTATTTCTATTCATGGCGTGAGTTTGAACTAGAATGTCTGCGTAATTGTGGAAATCCTGTTCCGTATAATCTCCGGGCTTATCGAAAAGGAACAATCTCTGCAGACCATCGGTTACTTTATACTTATTCGAACCCACGATCAATTCATCATCGTCCATTTCCACTTCAGTGTCGCCCACGAATTTCCTACCGCTCGAATCCTCGCGAATTCCATACAACAGATCTCTCTTACCGCCACCATCATCATCGGACGATGCGATGCTATCAGTGGTGATAGTCGAAGCCGTATCATCGCTCTCACTCACATCGGTTTCGATTCTCGTGGGAACGTAATCCGGTGTAGATTGAACGGAATACCGATTTCCAAAACTAGAAGGCAACGAACCCATTCTCAAAGAACTCTCCTTTATGGGTCTCAATTCTTCGACTATCTCCTTCCTGCTTCGCTCTTGACCCTCCGTCACGGGTTTAAATATTTTTGTAGCGTCGCGTGTGAGTTCCATCTCACCGAGACGTCTGCTCCTATCAGCTGCCCGAATCGCCTTCTTAGCATGTAAATACCTGTCTAAAATTCGATCTCGGCGTCTTGGATCCATCTGGAAAAACGTCATCTTTCGTTTTAATTGTTTTTATTTATTTTTCAAAATTAAATGTTTAATTATATTTTTTTATATTTTATGTTTTAAGTATTAAAATCTCTTTCCGTCTTAATATAATATCTGAAAAAAAAATCACATCTCAAACTCGCTGTGTTAATTGAAGTTAAAAAAAAATACGTTTTAAACAGTACATGACAAACCGATTTCTGATGTAACGCATTTTGACAGCGGTGTTTACATTTTGTCAAAAGATTTCATTCATTCACACATCAATTCATCGAGTGTCGAATTAAGAGAAAATCCTTTTTTGATGACTGTTAGACAGTTTTAACACACAATGGAAAACTGATTTTTAACAAATCTCTCTCTCCGATTGCTATCGTGAATATATTAAAAATTTTACCACTCGAAACCTAACTGAGCGGAAAATGCGTTTTAAACATTCTGATAAGTGTTTCTTGACTTTATTCAAGCAACGCTTAACAGTCAACCTCATTTCTCATAGTGGAGGAAATTCTCAAAAAAAGCCCAAAACTCAATTTTTATCCATCCCATCACCGGAAAACATCAATGTCTATAATACAGGCTATATATTCACAATCGACTCTGTTTGAACAAAACACCTCAATTACGATAACGTGTGTTAGTTGCTTACTTCAGGAAAGACGTGACTGGGTTTGCAAATTTCCAAACACACAGACACTCTTCGTTCAGATCGAGTTTTTATTACGAGATTCGATCGCTCGATCAGCTGAGTGGTTTTTTTTTGAGAATTTTCTCATAGTGGAGGAATTCACCAAAAAACCCCAAAACTCAATTTTTATCCATCCCATCACCGGAAAACATCAATGTCTATAATACAGGCTATATATTCACAATTGACTCTGTTTGAACAAAAAAAAACCCCACCACCGCCTCAAAAACGAGGGAGAGTTCTAAATCATCTGTACCAAAGCAATTGAGAGTTCTAAATCATCTGTACCAAAGCAATTGAAAGTTCCAAATCACTGATTTAGAACTCCCAAAGCTGTTTTTTGATGATGACCCAGAATCTTACGCTTTCGCTCGCGTTCGCCGACGATGGATCGGTGGGTCTGATCTGCGATGCGAACGTAGACCAAAAATCACGTACACGATACAACTGAAGATGTACAACACACGCACACGATGCGTTCACCACGAGTGTTTGGACGCTAAAAGCGCGATCTAGGAGTCATTGACTGTACATGAGGGATTCTAAATCACTGTACAGTTTCTGTGAACAAGCGTGTGATTTAACACTGAATTCCACGTTGGTGAACGCATCCTGTGCGTGTTTTGTACACGTACATGTACAAGTGATTTGGAACTCTCAATTTATACCTACTGACACATCCTCCAAAGAAAGACTGACCCATATTTTTTTCGGCAATGTCTAGCACTATAAAATCAGTGTTCTCACCCGGTTTCTCTAAAATGTCCTTAAGTTTCAAATTTGTTCTCTCCTTGACAAAAACTGATTTAAGGCACTCACACACTGATGGATCCCTCAATGCCCTAACAAATGCAAGACTGAACTGATCTTGGGTGCTCAATGGTCCGGGTGGTCGGTCAGCTCCAGTCATCAAAAGATCCGAAAGTTCAAAATTGGAAATTTTGTTTATCTGGATTGTAGAGCTGCATTGGCGATGCTGATGTCTCTCTTACTTCCCAAAATTCCAACTCGGTTTCAAATTTGGAAAAACACCCAACTGTTACTATTTACAACTACAGTGAACGCAATATCGAGCTGTATACGTATGCATGGTGTCAATCGGTCCGCGACTTCTATAGTTTACTTATCGTAATAAAAAGAATCCTGGAAAAGCACTTCAAGAACATCACATCATGTAAAATCGTTATCATGAGTTAATTTCATCAGTCACGTTTACAAAATGATGAAACATCGAAAATTGATCATTTCTGATCTGATTTATTGTTAGGACAGTGTGAATGTTCGATGTTCTCAGCTTGAGCATTTGTTTAGAACCTATTGAATTTCCAGAAGAATACCAAATAATAATAACCTGATAATTCTATCATAAATGTGATGGCATTTCTGTTACTAGAATCACTTTTATGCCCCTTTCATGGCTTCATTTTCAAAATCTTTCTGGGTAGTGAATTTCCAACTACGGAGAGGGAGCCCCCCCCCCCCCCAGTTGGTAATTCACTACCCCCAATCGAAAACTTCTAGCCACGCCCCTGGAAATAATACACATTTCAGTAGCAAATAACACAGGAGACTATGGGTAGATGATGCCCTAGGATTTTCCAACGATCCGGGAGAAAAGTTTTTTTAAAGTCCCGTACTAGCAGCTTCATATAAAATATTGTGCCATCTCTTGAAGTTGGAGGTTGCCAATGTCTAGAAATGTCACGAATGAATGGATACGGTTCAGGATCCAACACTTGAAAAAATCCACACATGTTAAAACATGATAAAACATGCCAAATGATATGTCTGAGTAGTTGTTTATGTTGACCCATCGTGTTGCCTCACACTTCAGCTCACTTTGGTACGATAAAATATCCGCGAGATCATAACATTCACCATTAAAAGGACTTCGAAAAGCTTCTCGAGAAATTTAGCGTCCAACCACCGTAGGTCAAGTGATTTTTTACCAGGAGTTAGGGCTTACAACAATACTTTCCAGAATTCTAACACTATTGTTTTACCTTTTGCTTTCTACTTTTACCCCGGTTTCTTTTCTTTTCTGTTCGGGTTGTATTACATACCCGTTTAGTCAGAAATTGAACTTGGCTTACGAGAACTTTTATCGCCCTATTTTATTTGTTTCGTAGGCTGTGTGTATTTTTTTATGTCGTGTCTCTACCCTCAAGGCGGTCTTCATCTGACTGGGCTGGGTGAATTTTTTTTCCTGTGCTGTTTCAGCTTTATTCAGACGAATTTCTTTCGCTTTAGGCTCTTGCATTTCTCAAATCCAGCACACTTGAAACAGATTTGATTTAGCAGAATAGAGATTTTTTTTTAGTTGCTTGCCGGTGGTTGGTGGATTTAGTCTGGCCATCCAATGGTTTTGCTGGATTGAGTTTGTCTTCACGTGGGGATGACCGTCGTGGTATAGCCAAAGTTGTTGAAAGCTGCGTAAAACCCCAATAAAAAACTAACTAACGAACTTCCTTATTGCATGTTTGCTCTGCAATCAGCACCCGAATTGAGTTTTTTAGCCCGAACTATTGTTTTTTTTTAATGAACCTCAATTTCAACTTCTATGATCGCATCGGTAATTTCAACAACTATGACCGCATCACGGTTAGGAATTTAGCTGTGTGATGTGCCCTCAAACTACATCACTTC
Source organism: Pictodentalium vernedei (assembly GCA_031216915.1). NCBI lineage: Eukaryota > Metazoa > Mollusca > Scaphopoda > Dentaliida > Dentaliidae > Pictodentalium > Pictodentalium vernedei. Next base: position 434,229,142 of record CM062297.1, on the reverse strand, counting down.
AATCGAGCTCTAGAACATGGAGCTCGTAAAACGCCCCGCTGGCCTATATAGGCCTTCGCCGCTATAGTGTACCGGGTACGGACTATAGTAGTTCGTAAAAGGTGCACTACATCAAAATGGCGACCGAGGAGTATATATAAGCCAGTGGAGCGTGTAACAAGCCACTGTGAGCCCAAACTAGGCACTGATACGTTCGATATCTCCTATTCATTTAAGAATTGAATTCAATTTTTATGTTCTATGTTGGAGTACGAACGTCTGGGAATGGGTACAAACGTACATGCATGAATCCCGTTCCCCATTCCCACACGTTCTTACTCCAATAAAGATTATAAAAATTGCATTCAGTTCTTTTAATTACATTCCGTAACTGTTTAAACTACTTTTTACCAAACAACAAAGCAGAAAGACGAAATAAAACATGTACGAACGAACGAGGCGAAAAACCACCCTCACACAAAAGACAAAGCGCACAACTCTGAGTTGAGCGCCGGTTTTCGGCATTGACCCAAATTTGTCAAATTGCCGCCTTTCGCAACGAAACTTGGAATGTTTAAAACAATTTATTTAACATATCAGTAAACTATAATCACCTATGAAACAAGTTCAAGAATAAAATCATTGAAATAATTTCACATAGTCGATTGACATTTCTTGTAAGTTGTTTGAGATATCACAAATTATTAACTTGAACGTAAATGCGGGTCAAAGTTCGACCAAATGTATTCATTGGAAAATGAATTACATTTGGTCATGACGTTTTCATCCAGCTGACCAATGGGAATTGAGTATTTGGACCCAAAACGTATAACAACATTAACAATGTAATTATATGATATTGACATAACCTTCAACAGATGTGGCTCCTCCATTATTCTTCAGTCAGTGTCGAACACGCTTAAAATATACTCTTTTTTTTGGGGGGGGGGGGGGGAGTGGGCTGGTCTCCAGTCGGTGGAGGACTATTAACTCTCGTCTCCATCGGCCGTCGGTGAAACCTATACCTCCTACGGAAAGATATTTTTTTCTTCTGCTTTCGTAGATTTAAAATTATCCACCGATGATACGTTTACCTATTGTATAGGCGGCGCAGGATTTTGGTATAGAGTATATATAAACAGAAGGGTAGTCTAGGTTCGGGCTTCACTGCGGGTTGTTAAACGTATTATCAGGAAGAAATGTTTAATATCTACGAACGCAGGAAAGATTCGTCTTCCATAGGTAATAACGGCTCCATCGACGGCCGTCGGAGACGGGAGCTATGAGCCCCCACTCAATCGGGTGATCCCCCCCCCCCACACAAAAAAGCTGTTTGCACACAGACAGCGAACCAGTCAGAATCATTGTTGAGAGTCTGTGGAAACTCAGACTAGGAGCCCGTGTACAATAGGCTCACTTCTGGTACCCAGGTTATCAATGCACATCAGCGGTGTCCCTAATGTTCACATTGCATGCCATCTCAATCTTCGTATGTAGCGAATTCTCCAAAATCTGTTTTACAGAAATATTACGATATTTGTGGATTAGCCTGTCAGTTCGCCGACGTTTGCTGGTGGGTTTTCCAGAAATCTAAAGGATCTGCCGAATTGACTCAACCTTCATATGGAAGTGATCGTCGCCATATGCCCATAGTTTTTGAAGCGACGTCAAACGAACAAAACAATGACTGGTGTGTGGGTTGAGTCGAGATATCACCAATGAAATTCGCGCCGTGGTGTGCCCTATTCGTCCGAACGTTGATCGCCGAGGTGTACACTCGTGATGTCAACATTTTTTTTTCAGTTTTCGCGGCTCATGTCTGCACGGATCCGAAAAAAAATATCTCGACTACGTAGCACAATAGATAGATAGATAGATAGATAGATAGATAGATAGATAATAGATAGATAGATAGATAGATAGATAGATAGATAGATAGATAGATAGATAGATAGATAGATAGATAGATAGGTAGGTAGGTAGGTAGGTAGGTAGGTAGGTAGGTAGGTAGGTAGGTAGGTAGGTAGGTAGGTAGGTAGGTAGGTAGGTAGGTAGGTAGATAGATAGATAGATAGATAGATAGATAGATAGATAGATAGATAGATAGATAGATAGATAGATAGATAGATAGATAGATAGATAGATAGATAGATAGATAGATAGATAGATAGATAGATAGATAGATAGATAGATAGATAGATAGATAGATAGATAGATATTTTTCAAAACAAAGAAGCACGGGCGCAGGTCGGTAAATCGATTTCTGTTGTAAATTATTTCTATGGAATTCAATGTTGTTTTAATATTTTTGAAGTTATATGACTTTATGGCAAAATGAACTCATCTCAGAAGTGCTTTCACAAGAATGTTTCGAAGACTGGGATTTTTTTTATAAGCTATGATGCATCGTTTGTTAATGGCTTCTGGCAGTTTTGTATTTAATTCTGTGAAGTTGTTTTTGAAAATTTTTGCAATTTCGACATTGCGTCGATTATAAACCAAAGGAAAACAAATAATTTTATTTGGCAACCCAGAGTACTCTCTATTGAGTCCGTATGGGAGATAGGTCCTGAGCTTACCAATCCAATAGTTTTCACGCTCAAGTCGTTTGTCTGTTGTGGTTTCATCATCGTCCAAAAACGGAATTTGCTCAATGGGTTGGAAACTAAAATGTGACTTAATGTCATGACCCGGGAGGTTAAAGTGGTCTGAGACTGCCTTTCCTGAATCTAAACGGATATTTGATAAATGGTTTTGCATTCTGACGCGCAGAGGGTTTTTCGTCTGGCCGACATATTGGATATGGCATAATTTACATGTGATTAAATAAATGATGTTTTCAGAATCACAGTTGAAGCTGTTTCTAACTTGGTAAAACATACGGGTTTGTTCGCTAAAGAATGTTTTACCGGTATTCATGTAGTTCATACGATGCATGTAACAAATTTTGCGTTGACATAGATTTACTGATCCATTTCCCAGAACAGGGCGGTTATGCCGAATTTTCGTGGGGTGCGTTGGCTCAGAGTCCCGAATGGGTGTCTCTATCTCACGGATTGTATCAGATTTAATTTTTCGCAAAAGTCGTTTTGAGTAACCGCGTTTAACAAGTGTTTTGAAAAGAATTGAACATGCGTGATTGAGGTCGCTTCTGTTCGTACAATTTCTATGGAATCGAATGATTTGAGATTTTACCAACCCATTGAATAGTTTGGGTGGGTGGTAAGAAGCTCTATGGAGAAGTTGGTGAGAATCGGTCGGTTTAAAAAAGACTTTTGTGTCTAGTACGTTGCTATGCCGGAACTGAGGGCCCTTGAATACAGTCACATCCAGAAAATCAATGGTATTTTCTGAAATGCAGGGCTGTAATTTAATGGATTCATCGTGGTTGTTCAGGATCTCCAAGAATTCGTTGAAGTCATCACGGCCATGGGGCCATATGATAAAAATGTCGTCTTGGAACCTATGATAACATAATGGCTGTTTTCTTGCTTTAGCAAGAGCACCTCTTTCCCATTCTGCAACAAAAATATTAGCAAAATTTGGACTGAATTTTTTACCCATACTACATCCACTTACTTGGAGGTAAAATTTATTGTTAAATTCAAAGTCGTTACCTTTCAATGATAATTCTAACAATTGCAGGATTTCTTCCGATGGCCTGTTTGGGTCATCGCACCTTTTGAATGATTTTTTTATTGCCTCTAGACCAGCGTCAATACCAATGTTAGTATACATACTTTCAATGTCTAGGGTAATGAGGAGACTATCGGAAGGAACCTGCAATTTGTTAATTTTCATTAAAAAGTCCTCAGTGTCTTTGAGGAAGCTCGGATGGCGGCAAGCAATTGGTTTTAAATAAAAATCAATATACTGTGAAATGTGGTAAGATTCCGAGCCACAATCGCTGACAATAGGCCGACCAGGAGGGGTAAATTCGTCACTCCAACTGCTGAGTGGTTTATGTATTTTAGGCAAGAGGTAAAACTTACGATTGTTTGAATCCCTGTCTGCAATTAAATACTCGACATGTTTTTTCTCAATGAAGTCGTGGTCCAGCAAGCTTTTTAGAATTCTATTAAATTTTGAACAATTTTCTTGCCAAATTGGTGCTTCTAAAGGTTTGTAATATTTTGGGTTATTTAACTGGCGTTCAGCTTCTTTAATATAATTATCTTTTGACATCAGAACTGTAGCAGATCCTTTGTCACAAGGCTTGATGACAATTTGTTTGTTGTTTTTCAGCGTCTTCAGGGCGTTTCTTTCGATTTGGTTCAAATTTTGTTTGTCTTTCAAAAATGATTCCGGGATTTGGCTTACTTGTTCTTTAACTTTTTGAGAAATCTCATTAATTTCTGGTTTAACTTTCCGAGGTGATGGGCACCACCCGGTTGGATTGGCAAAGAGGTCTTTTGAGCCTGTTGAATTTCGAAATTTATCTGCCAATGCTGTTGCCCTAAAAAATTGTTGGCTTGCTGGACCACCGTTCATTTCGTTAATGTAACTGTAATCATCCATGACAAATGCACCTGTCCCAAAATCTACGGTTTTGGGCTTAGGTTTTAATGGGGCTGGGGCGGGAACGAAAGTTAAACCATACCTGAGTAGATCTTTCTCACCTTCAGTTAATTTTAGACCAGGAACCAAGTTTACTATTTCGGTTCCTAGTCCTACTTTCTCTCCATGGCTGATGCCTTCTTCTGTAATTAGTTTAAAGGCTGCTCTTTGATGTATGGTTCTATGCGTGGCAGCCATCCTTGGTAGATTCTGTTCGCTGTTTCCGTCGACCAGTGGATGGGATCACCTGGGCAACATTTAAACTGGCTTGCTGGAATTGCCGGGATTATCTCCAAATTCTTTGTGGACTTCGCAGCCTCGTTGATAACAGTCAAATTTTGTTGGTCCCTAGAACATAAACTAGAAGAAAAATTATGTTCCTGAAAAAGAAGTTTTGTATTAGGGTAACATTTGCGGAAATTGCTTATCATATTACCTAGTCTACCTGTTGATGTGTGACCAATCTTTTTTCTGTTCTGCACGTCTGTGCGCCAGTCTTCTCTATTGTTGACCCCAACGTTGAATAAAATTGCTTTGGGGTGCTGTCGATCTTTCTCTTTTTCCATGTTCTTGGCCATCTGACGAATGTGATTTAAGGTTCCACCAGAGTATGATGCGATGAACGTGTTGGGTGGAGGGTTGGCATCAATCCTCGAGATGTTCGATGATCCGATGATCCAAACAGGTTTGTTTGGTTTGACTGGCAGGGTCCAGCTGTTCTTGTTTTCACCAGATTTCCAGAATCGGTAAAATGACGACTTGCCGTTTGCAGATGGTTTCTTTTGAGGTGGTGTTTTGACTATGCTGGCGTACGATGGCGATTCCGGTGTTGTGGAGCAGCGTGCTGCAAATGATGGTTTTTTCGTCGCTGGTGCTGTAGGAGAGATGGTTTCTCGTCTTTTTCTTTTCGATGGAGTTTCTCTGGAAGTAGAAAATGAAATGTGCTGGCGGGCCACCGGCGATTTAGAACGAGCACGTTGATTGAAAGAGGTCTGGCTAATGACCGCTGGTTTTTTGAACTGGGACAGAAGTTGATCCGAAAGAGAATAAAATTTGTCAATAGTACTTTCTTGTAGTCGATTACCAAAATTCTTCTGTCCCCATTTAACTGCCGTATTCTGTGCTCGTGGAAAGTCCTGGGGTTTTAGAAAAGGAGCCGAAAGAACCAGGTCTTGTTTTTCTTTTAGAGTTTTTTTGTAATAGTCCACCAAAGTTTGTATAACTTCAAAAGCCCATTTTTTGGTTAAATTGTTGAGCGCGTCCGAAATATAAATGGTTGGCAGAGCCGGCCGAAAAGTTTTGTTGCGCTCGTCCACTGTTTTTTGGAATGATTTTGGGAGGACTTTCTGTGCCAAACAGTCCTCGAGAAATGCCAAATGATGAAAGAGTTGAAGAATTTGGTAAAGGGATTTTACCAATTGTGCATGTGCCGAATATGCCGGGTTTTTTTGCCGCTCTTGGCGGTTAGCAGATTTAACATTTGTGGAATTTTTAGCCATTTTCCCGGACTTAATTTAGGCTGAAATAAATAATTATTAGTACAAGTCAAAATGATGAAAAAGTGATGAAACAATGATGAAAAAATTAAAATGAACGAATAAATGAAATGTGAATACCTAATGGAAATGTTGATGAAATAAATAGAGCGCACTGTCGTTGCCTCGACGTTTCGGGTTAAATGCCCTTCTTCAGGAAGCAGGTGAATTCGATTTTCCAATTATCCCAAAGCGTTTAAATACCTTTACTTCATCTGTTGATGAGGCCAAACTGGCCAATCACTGTGACTGAGATGGATTCACTCAGTGATTAGTGGAAAACAACCATTCAAATGTCATCAAACTTTAGCGGTATTTCTACTGTTAATGTTTGATGGCATTTGAATGACTTGTGTTCACTGGCTGAAGACTGTTGGAAATCAAACGCATGACAATGCGCAAAACTAATCGACAGATAATTAATGTTTTTATAATAGAAATAATTCAAAGGTCTGGCACTGGCGGATAGATATTTTTCAAAACAAAGAAGCACGGGCGCAGGTCGGTAAATCGATTTCTGTTGTAAATTATTTCTATGGAATTCAATGTTGTTTTAATATTTTTGAAGTTATATGACTTTATGACAAAATGAACTCATCTCAGAAGTGCTTTCACAAGAATGTTTCGAAGACTGGGATTTTTCTTATAAGCTATGATGCATCGTTTGTTAATGGCTTCTGGCAGTTTTGTGTTTAATTCCGTAAAGTTGTTTTTGAAAATTTTTGCAATTTCCACATTGCGTCGATTATAAACCAAAGGAAAACAAATAATTTTATTTGGCAACCCAGAGTACTCTCTATTGAGTCCGTATGGGAGATAGGTCCTGAGCTTACCAATCCAATAGTTTTCACGCTCAAGTCGTTTGTCTGTTGTGGTTTCATCATCGTCCAAAAACGGAATTTGCTCAATGGGTTGGAAACTAAAATGTGACTTAATGTCATGACCCGGGAGGTTAAAGTGGTCTGAGACTGCCTTTCCTGAATCTAAACGGATATTTGATAAATGGTTTTGCATTCTGACGCGCAGAGGGTTTTTCGTCTGGCCGACATATTGGATATGGCATAATTTACATGTGATTAAATAAATGATGTTTTCAGAATCACAGTTGAAGCTGTTTCTAACTTGGTAAAACATACGGGTTTGTTCGCTAAAGAATGTTTTACCGGTATTCATGTAGTTCATACGATGTATGTAACAAATTTTGCGTTGACATAGATTTACTGATCCATTTCCCAGAACAGGGCGGTTATGCCGAATTTTCGTGGGGTGCGTTGGCTCAGAGTCCCGAATGGGTGTCTCTATCTCACGGATTGTATCAGATTTAATTTTTCGCAAAAGTCGTTTTGAGTAACCGCGTTTAACAAGTGTTTTGAAAAGAATTGAACATGCGTGATTGAGGTCGCTTCTGTTCGTACAATTTCTATGGAATCGAATGATTTGAGATTTTACCAACCCATTGAATAGTTTGGGTGGGTGGTAAGAAGCTCTATGGAGAAGTTGGTGAGAATCGGTCGGTTTAAAAAAGACTTTTGTGTCTAGTACGTTGCTATGCCGGAACTGAGGGCCCTTGAATACAGTCACATCCAGAAAATCAATGGTATTTTCTGAAATGCAGGGCTGTAATTTAATGGATTCATCGTGGTTGTTCAGGATCTCCAAGAATTCGTTGAAGTCATCACGGCCATGGGGCCATATGATAAAAATGTCGTCTTGGAACCTATGATAACATAATGGCTGTTTTCTTGCTTTAGCAAGAGCACCTCTTTCCCATTCTGCAACAAAAATATTAGCAAAATTTGGACTGAATTTTTTACCCATACTACATCCACTTACTTGGAGGTAAAATTTATTGTTAAATTCAAAGTCGTTACCTTTCAATGATAATTCTAACAATTGCAGGATTTCTTCCGATGGCCTGTTTGGGTCATCGCACCTTTTGAATGATTTTTTTATTGCCTCTAGACCAGCGTCAATACCAATGTTAGTATACATACTTTCAATGTCTAGGGTAATGAGGAGACTATCGGAAGGAACCTGCAATTTGTTAATTTTCATTAAAAAGTCCTCAGTGTCTTTGAGGAAGCTCGGATGGCGGCAAGCAATTGGTTTTAAATAAAAATCAATATACTGTGAAATGTGGTAAGATTCCGAGCCACAATCGCTGACAATAGGCCGACCAGGAGGGGTAAATTCGTCACTCCAACTGCTGAGTGGTTTATGTATTTTAGGCAAGAGGTAAAACTTACGATTGTTTGAATCCCTGTCTGCAATTAAATACTCGACATGTTTTTTCTCAATGAAGTCGTGGTCCAGCAAGCTTTTTAGAATTCTATTAAATTTTGAACAATTTTCTTGCCAAATTGGTGCTTCTAAAGGTTTGTAATATTTTGGGTTATTTAACTGGCGTTCAGCTTCTTTAATATAATTATCTTTTGACATCAGAACTGTAGCAGATCCTTTGTCACAAGGCTTGATGACAATTTGTTTGTTGTTTTTCAGCGTCTTCAGGGCGTTTCTTTCGATTTGGTTCAAATTTTGTTTGTCTTTCAAAAATGATTCCGGGATTTGGCTTACTTGTTCTTTAACTTTTTGAGAAATCTCATTAATTTCTGGTTTAACTTTCCGAGGTGATGGGCACCACCCGGTTGGATTGGCAAAGAGGTCTTTTGAGCCTGTTGAATTTCGAAATTTATCTGCCAATGCTGTTGCCCTAAAAAATTGTTGGCTTGCTGGACCACCATTCATTTCGTTAATGTAACTGTAATCATCCATGACAAATGCACCTGTCCCAAAATCTACGGTTTTGGGCTTAGGTTTTAATGGGGCTGGGGCGGGAACGAAAGTTAAACCATACCTGAGTAGATCTTTCTCACCTTCAGTTAATTTTAGACCAGGAACCAAGTTTACTATTTCGGTTCCTAGTCCTACTTTCTCTCCATGGCTGATGCCTTCTTCTGTAATTAGTTTAAAGGCTGCTCTTTGATGTATGGTTCTATGCGTGGCAGCCATCCTTGGTAGATTCTGTTCGCTGTTTCCGTCGACCAGTGGATGGGATCACCTGGGCAACATTTAAACTGGCTTGCTGGAATTGCCGGGATTATCTCCAAATTCTTTGTGGACTTCGCAGCCTCGTTGATAACAGTCAAATTTTGTTGGTCCCTAGAACATAAACTAGAAGAAAAATTATGTTCCTGAAAAAGAAGTTTTGTATTAGGGTAACATTTGCGGAAATTGCTTATCATATTACCTAGTCTACCTGTTGATGTGTGACCAATCTTTTTTCTGTTCTGCACGTCTGTGCGCCAGTCTTCTCTATTGTTGACCCCAACGTTGAATAAAATTGCTTTGGGGTGCTGTCGATCTTTCTCTTTTTCCATGTTCTTGGCCATCTGACGAATGTGATTTAAGGTTCCACCAGAGTATGATGCGATGAACGTGTTGGGTGGAGGGTTGGCATCAATCCTCGAGATGTTCGATGATCCGATGATCCAAACAGGTTTGTTTGGTTTGACTGGCAGGGTCCAGCTGTTCTTGTTTTCACCAGATTTCCAGAATCGGTAAAATGACGACTTGCCGTTTGCAGATGGTTTCTTTTGAGGTGGTGTTTTGACTATGCTGGCGTACGATGGCGATTCCGGTGTTGTGGAGCAGCGTGCTGCAAATGATGGTTTTTTCGTCGCTGGTGCTGTAGGAGAGATGGTTTCTCGTCTTTTTCTTTTCGATGGAGTTTCTCTGGAAGTAGAAAATGAAATGTGCTGGCGGGCCACCGGCGATTTAGAACGAGCACGTTGATTGAAAGAGGTCTGGCTAATGACCGCTGGTTTTTTGAACTGGGACAGAAGTTGATCCGAAAGAGAATAAAATTTGTCAATAGTACTTTCTTGTAGTCGATTACCAAAATTCTTCTGTCCCCATTTAACTGCCGTATTCTGTGCTCGTGGAAAGTCCTGGGGTTTTAGAAAAGGAGCCGAAAGAACCAGGTCTTGTTTTTCTTTTAGAGTTTTTTTGTAATAGTCCACCAAAGTTTGTATAACTTCAAAAGCCCATTTTTTGGTTAAATTGTTGAGCGCGTCCGAAATATAAATGGTTGGCAGAGCCGGCCGAAAAGTTTTGTTGCGCTCGTCCACTGTTTTTTGGAATGATTTTGGGAGGACTTTCTGTGCCAAACAGTCCTCGAGAAATGCCAAATGATGAAAGAGTTGAAGAATTTGGTAAAGGGATTTTACCAATTGTGCATGTGCCGAATATGCCGGGTTTTTTTGCCGCTCTTGGCGGTTAGCAGATTTAACATTTGTGGAATTTTTAGCCATTTTCCCGGACTTAATTTAGGCTGAAATAAATAATTATTAGTACAAGTCAAAATGATGAAAAAGTGATGAAAAAATGATGAAAAAATTAAAATGAACGAATAAATGAAATGTGAATACCTAATGGAAATGTTGATGAAATAAATAGAGCGCACTGTCGTTGCCTCGACGTTTCGGGTTAAATGCCCTTCTTCAGGAAGCAGGTGAATTCGATTTTCCAATTATCCCAAAGCGTTTAAATACCTTTACTTCATCTGTTGATGAGGCCAAACTGGCCAATCACTGTGACTGAGATGGATTCACTCAGTGATTAGTGGAAAACAACCATTCAAATGTCATCAAACTTTAGCGGTATTTCTACTGTTAATGTTTGATGGCATTTGAATGACTTGTGTTCACTGGCTGAAGACTGTTGGAAATCAAACGCATGACAATGCGCAAAACTAATCGACAGATAATTAATGTTTTTATAATAGAAATAATTCAAAGGTCTGGCACTGGCGGATAGATATTTTTCAAAACAAAGAAGCACGGGCGCAGGTCGGTAAATCGATTTCTGTTGTAAATTATTTCTATGGAATTCAATGTTGTTTTAATATTTTTGAAGTTATATGACTTTATGACAAAATGAACTCATCTCAGAAGTGCTTTCACAAGAATGTTTCGAAGACTGGGATTTTTCTTATAAGCTATGATGCATCGTTTGTTAATGGCTTCTGGCAGTTTTGTGTTTAATTCCGTAAAGTTGTTTTTGAAAATTTTTGCAATTTCCACATTGCGTCGATTATAAACCAAAGGAAAACAAATAATTTTATTTGGCAACCCAGGGCGATTTCCAATAACAAACAACCGAACTAGAAAGATAGATAGATAGATAGATAGATAGATAGATAGATAGATAGATGTGGCATAAAGCCCGTTCAAATTGTTTTGAACATTCCAAGTTTCGTTGCGAAAGACGGCAATTTGACAAATTTGGGTCAATGCCGAAAAACAGCGCTCAACTCAGAGTTGTGCGCTTTGTCTTTTGTGTGAGGGTGGTTTTTCGCCTCGTTCGTTCGTACATTTTTATTTCGTCTTTCTGCTTTGTTGTTTGGTAAAAAGTAGTTTAAACAGTTACGGAATGTAATTATAAGAATTGAATGCAATTTTTATAATCTTTATTGGAGTATGAACGTGTGGGAATGGGTACAAATTGTATGAATCCCTTCGGGATTCATACATAATTTGTACCCATTCCCACACGTTCATACTCCAATAAAAATTACAAAAATTGCATTCAATTCTTAATTGAACATTCCAAGTTTCGTTGCGAAAGACGGCAATTTGACAAATCTGGGTCAATGCCGAAAAACAGCGCTCAACTCAGAGTTGTGCGCTTTGTCTTTTGTGTGAGGGTGGTTTTTCGCCTCGTTCGTTCGTACATTTTTATTTCATCTTTCTGCTTTGTTGTTTGGTACAAAATTAGTTTGGGATTCATACATAATTTGTACCCATTCCCACACGTTCATACTCCAATAAAGATTATAAAAATTGCATTCAGTTCTTAACTGAATTAGCCGGGGTTTTTTTTGAAGCACCTTCCTGAATTCAGGCCAAAACAGGCAATTTCTTCCACTTCAGAAATCGCATTTTTGGTGCGTTGCCCACCTATCGGGATTACTCTTCCTCTAGTTCCATATTCACAAATCCGTACGAAACACGTTTCCGTTGACGGAAAATGTATTCATTTGACGGTATGGATCCATCAAAAGATCTCACCTCCGCCCTTTTTCGTAATCGGCCAACCGAAACGACGCATTCTGACCCAAATCAATTCGGAAGCTCGGTGACAGCCTATAAATCAAATGTTTTTGTCAATAAATAACAAAGAGTTTTAAAGTTTGAAATTTTCTGTGTGTCATATTTGAAATTTTAAAGGAATGGATTCAATGTCATAAAGGCGTGTAAAATACACTGAACGCCACAGTGCGTGAATGCGTTCGTCAATACGGCACTCGTGCCATCGGGGAGTTATAGAACTGCGCCTCTCGTTCTATCTTTCCGTGCTGGCACTCGTGTCGTATTAGCAAACGCGTTCACAGATCGTGTGCTTCTGTGTATTTATCCATCAAATCATAATTTATACTTAGGCCAAACAAAATTAAATAATTGATTCTCAGACATTTTTTTAAAAAACAAACGAGGGAGAGCGGTTTTTATTTTTATTTTTTATTCTTGATAGAATGATTACCGATGCCTAAAATACAGTTGAAAGAGCTTAAAATTAAATATTAGAGCTTCCATGTTGATTTCACTAATAGTTTTTTTTTGTTACAGTGATCATACAACACAAAATCAATATAGAACCACTAAAATGGAGATAAAAAAATAATGAGTTTTTTGACCGGTTGAGTGATAGAAGCAAGAATCAAACTTTTCAGAAAAATGAGGATAGCAGTGCAAAAGCCAACATTCCCCTTACCCATGTTTCGTATTCAGTCATCCGTAAATAATTGTTTGTTTATACAAATTTGTTCTATTACAAATTATCGGAGAGTACCAACAGGCACTCTCCAATAATTTCTAATAAAACATTGTTTGCTGAACAAATTTAGACCGCTAAAACTAATCTAACTCTCAACCAGTTAAATAAATATTTATCAGGTACATACATATGAGAATCGTGTCGCATATCGCGAAGAGAATAACAGAACTGTATCAATGTATACGACATATTGCATCGCAAATCGCGATGTGATACCACGAAAATCACATCCTGTTATAGTTTTATACACTTTGAATTTAGCCTCCAAAATAAATATGACGCACACGGTCGAAGAAAGGAATGCGCCGGTGCCTGTGAATCAAAAGATTAATTTTCTTTAGCCTTATCATTAGTTCACGGGTTCTTCCTTTTTTCAGATTTGGAAATCATTAACCGCGAACGACCTACTGTGTTACAGCAAGCAGTTATCCCCGTCATAACTAATGACGAATGCTCATCTTACTTCGGCAACTATGTGAAATCTACTAATATATGTGTGCATGATGACGGAACTGGTTCTTGTTACGTAAGTGTAAAAATAATCATCGCTTCTTGGAAGAGGCGGGGAAGCTTGTTGAAAGTGGAGGGACACCGTGCTCCGAACCGGATCCACCATATTTTTGCCCGACGAGAGAAAAAATGAAAAACTGATCCACAAAATTTTCATTTCATTCCTTCTGAGATCACATGTATTTTGATTGGAGGCGTTAACCCTTTACCTGACATGAAAGACAGACGGCACTTGCAAATAAAATTCTTCAATAACTAATTTTTTTTTTCATTTTTTGCGTCACAAACATAGCTTACGACCCCTCAATGGTTGAGCTCGTTCCAATGAGGTGTCATAAGCTATGTTTTTGAGACAAAAAGCGAAAAAAATAATGAAAATTGAATGGTGATTTTTTTTGTGAATAGCGCTAGCCGGTTTTGGACGTTACGTTGGGTAAAGGGTTAACCCTTTGAACGCGAGCGACCGGTCTTCTGACCCAGAAACAAGATGTGTCATACTTTCATTTATTAGAATGGCTGCTGAGTTGAAGTGTGCGGTAGACCAATCAATATTTTCAATACCTTTGGTCTTCCCCCAAATAATAAATACGGATTCTTTCAGTTGCTTCCATTGTACTGACATGGAAGATACCATCAGGGCTAAAGGGTTAAAAGTGTGGGGTCGGGAAACTGATTACTTTCCAGGTCTGTGATAAAAAAGTGGCGCGTGAGACTGGATCACGATCCGGTTGATATTATCTTTCCGCTTTTCTCCCTTCAACACTGCAAAATATCATTCGTAAACTAAGAACATTGAAACTGAGATAACAGTTTCGTTTGGTTTTTGGTATCCTTCTTAATTTCACATTATTTTATTCCTGAAATCTGGACCCACTGTCGAGATCGCGATCCGATTAGTGATCGTAGTACAGTATATACATTAAAACAACCGACAACGTCCGCCCGTATCATGTCACATGTTATATAGAGAATATCTACGCTATTTTTATGAATATCGGGAATTATCTCATGAGTGTGGACCTGAAAGGTTTTTTTTAAGTTACCCAGTTCAAGGCTCAATATCACTCTCGAAGTCACTTTCTATACATCTAATTATTTTACTTTATTATTTTAGTATTATTATACATTTAAATTTCAGTCAGAGAATTACCAAAACGGATCGGAATAGCATTAACATTGGTACTGCTGGTAAAGCCGGAACTGGGTATCTTGTAACAGTATCGAAGACGAAGTGATGCGCCGAAGCGTGACATCATGTAGGAAGCCACTGAGGGATATTCCTCGTTATCCATCAGGTCGATGGGTATTGGGAAATAATTTTCGACAATTTGCCATAATTCACAGTTTAGAATATAATAAAATCATATATTCGAAGTCAGATAGGGTAGTTTTGGAACGAGTACGGGTTTTTCCTGACAGTAGGCAATGTTTCCTTTCTCTGAGTGAGTCCTTCGTAGCGTTGTTTATTCTGTGAATGATACACAATAAAAGGGTGGCAGGCCTCTAGTTTCATATCTCTGACAGAGGTAGCGTACTGGTCATGTTGGAAGTAACTTTGTCGTGAACGTTTCATCAAAAATATAGTTCACGCTCAGAACTTTCTTCTAAGTGTCGGAAGTTGCCGTCATGGACAATGCCAGAGGTATCTTTGTTACGTTTAATCATAATGATGTGGTGTGCGCTGTGTTCTAACATTGCTCGGGAATACAGTCGCGGCCAGTGTTATGACTTTATATTTGAGACATTGGATGGGAACTGAGTGCGCAAAGATGTACTGCACAAATTTGCCCAAAGTCGTCTTGCTCAAATTTGATAATTTTTGGCTACCATTTTGAACACATTGTGGACTGAGCTGAAAATAGTAGTAATGGGACATTACTCTTTAATTTGTATATAATTATTGGAGCTCTCTCCATTGATAACGCGTGATTCCAGATCCAAATTGTCAACTGTAGGCTATTTTAGCTTTCTGAAATATTTTCGTCGGAAAAACTGAATCGAACACATTTTTCTTTTCTAGAATTTGGATGTAAAAATGTATTTTGGCACATTTGCAACGAAAATTCCAACTAATTTGCCATTCTTAATTATGAGACCATTCTCTATCAACAATTGGGCGAATTTGGGAGTATTTCAGCAATAAAAGATTTGGAGTAAGTGAAAATCTTATTAGACCGACAGCTAAGTATATTCTAGCGAGGCACTGGACAGAAAAAGTGTACAATTATGCACAAGACCTGCATGTCTACTACTACTATTTATAGATTTATGCGTACAAATATGTTTCTTATTTCCACACCACGCGCGTTTTTAACTGGTCATTATTTTCGAGACAAATAAGACTAGATGGTTTTGAAAAGTCGGCCAGTGTCTAATCGCCTAGAAACGAGGAGGTGTGTGTGTGTGTCGTCTTTTAACGTACTAGGCCGTTCGATAACGTGTACGCCGTCAGTCTATTTGAATGAAATATGACCAAAATAGCTTCGAATTTGAATGACGAAAAACGTCAAAAATTTGAAATAAAAAAATAAAATTCCAAAATTTCAAATGACCAGACAACAGCGTGTGAAGCTTCATAGCTGTCCATTTATTAAAACGTAGCTCTGACAATCAGAAGATAGGGTTGTAATGAAAACTGTCCAAATTGGCTCAACTAATGAAATAATACGCCCGATGGTATTAACGTCATATCTGGGGTGTTTGAAATTGGATTTTCAAATTTCTTTCAAATTCGTATTTGGGACCACGAGTACTAAGATTCCAACTGTTTTAAATGACATTTAATTTTGACGTTTTCCGGCTCATTGTTAGGACTGCACGATATTCAAAAAGGAATACCGGCATCGGTATGCAAAAAAATACCGTGGTATACCGGTATATCGACTACTATTCAGATATCTAAACATAAGTACCACAATCGAGACTTGAGGCATCACAGTCGGAACGAATCAGCATGCCTTGATAATGCAGTTCGAAAAACCTTTACCCAACGCAGACGATATCAAAATTTATTATTTTAAATAGTTTATCAAATTTTAACAAAATATTTCTACAAAACAATACCATGTGACCCCTCATTGGAACGAAACGAGTTCCATGAGCTCGTTCCAATGAGGGGTCACACGATATAGTTTTGTTGAAATTTTTGAAAATTATTTTTTCAACTGCTGAATTTGTATATTACGAGGGTCCATGCTGCCGATTCGTTAGGTAAAGCGAGAATATTATTCTTTGGGAGCTACAGTTAAAAAACTCAAGACATCTTGAACATTAAATTGTGGGTAAATAAATAATGACAAAAAACCGATTTTTTTTTTTGTAATTACACCGGTATTCAATCATTATTGGTTTGAATACTGGTATATATCGGTTTATCGATATACCGTGCAGGCCTACTCATTGTAGGTATTAACGTCATACGTTATGAATTTTCAGACAATGTGGAGAACGATGTGGCATTTCAACCCCTCATCTATTCCTTTTGAAGTCTGTGACATTATTATAGCGCCATGTTATGTAGTTGTAGGGGTAGGGCTGTCGCGAATTGTAAGATGGTACACCGACGTCATTTACGTAATATCTCGGTCTGATTTTGAAAGTTTTTCCAACTCTGTTTTGGGGACCACGAGTACCAGATTCCTGCGTAAGATGTCATAGCGTTAACTAATTTCCGACAACGATAAATGGGGCATTTCACTGCGTCTACTATTCCTTTTGGGGCGTGTGGTATTATTATAGCACTGGGTTATGTACTTTGGGTGAAAGGCCTGTCACCGGAAGGAAGGGGGAAGGAAAAACGCAAAATATCGCAAAAACGCTAAAATGACGTTAAATGAAAAAAAAAATCCAGAAACATGTATATTTTTATTTTATTTTTCGAGAGTTACAGCGTGCTAATATTTCACCAAAACGGACGAATTTTTTTTGTTGATCTGAATCAAGTGACCCCAAAGTTCGGCCGTAACCGTTGAGAATTTGTTGGAGAATATATTTCCAAAATTTCGAGAAGGAAATCTTACTTTGAAATTGAAAGTTGAAGAAAAACGCCTAAAACGGGCGGTGTTTTGGATAAAGGTGTGATATCAAACAACGCAACTCCAGCTGAGAACAAGACCGAAAAGTCTATAAATGCGCCAAATGTCATGAGGATAATTTCAAAGAGAGCACCGGAAAACAGGGCAAAATGAAAAAGAAGGGAAAAACAATAGGCTTTCGGTCGCTGTAAGCTATTTCAGCTTCGATGAAAGATTTAACCCTTTGAACAATGGTGGAATCTTCCATGTCAGTTCAATGACAACAATTGGAAGAGTACATATTCATTATTTGGGGGTAGATTAAGTAATATTGATTGGTCTTCCCATACACACAGCTAGCACCCATCCTACTTAATGGAATTATGACGTATCATGTTCATGGTGCGAAAAGCGGCCTCTCGGGTTCAAAGGATTAATAACAGCAACCTTGTAACATTTCCGCGTACTGCAAATCACCCTACACGATTAAAAAGTCCCACCGAAAGTAAATTTCAAAATTCCAAAATTTAGTATAACCATTTTCAAAGTATGGCAAATTTTGAAAGATTTCTATAAACTTTTTTCTGTACAGAAATCTCTGGATAACGTTAGTAGATATCTCTGTTCGGCCAGGACATCGTTTACATGGTATGCATTAGTCTGGATTTCAGTTAAAAAACGCAAGACTCCATGAAATAAATATACATGGAAGTAGGCGTGACGTAACTTCTTATTTTTATTTACACCCCAGTCCCCCAAAGCGAACAGAAATCAGTATTGTATAGAGACTTCATATTTAGTTACATACTTTCTCACATGTCCAACAACTTGACAGGCTTTGACAAAATAGGCTATCCGAAGCGATATTTGGTACTATTTGAGCGTGGTGGCTCAGTGGTTAGAGCATTAGTCTTCAAGCGGAAAGGTTCACGATTCACTTTGTTTTTATTGTGACCAAAATTCATCTACTAGAAGAGGGTTGTTCGAGGGATGTGTTCGATTAAACGGGAGTATATCTAATTACCCAAATGGGCTCAGAAGTTTCCACAAACTTCAAAGAACCCTCGTTTTTTCTTAACCAGACCGCCATATTTGATGGCAGGTGGTTGCGTTTGGACCCAAAGGCCTCTAATAGGTTAGAAATGAGTGTTTTTGGAGGATATATTCGATTGTATAAGAGTATTTTTTCTGGATCAGATTCCTTCGGAATCCTCTACTTCTATCTATGCGCTATATGATTGTTTCTGTCTGCAGTGTTCAACCGATTACGAAAAATGGTCGCTGACCGATTACCGGTTACTTGAGTTCACAATCGGCCTATTTCGATTGTAATACCGTGCACTACTAGAGAAGTCGAGGCTCGAAAGAACTACATTAAACATAACATTTTTCACAGTGTTAAATTTCGTTGACTGGGGTCGGAGAAAAATTATCAGTCGCGCACACACACTTGGGGGTTAAACGTGACTCTTAGAGCCACGTTTACCGCCCAAGTGCGTGCGACTGGTAATTTTACTGCGACCTGAGTTAATGGAGTGCAGCCTTCACTTTTCCAGTATACAAGTACCCTCAATTTTAAGCTTTACATGTCGTTTAAGTCGTACATCCCATAAAGAGGCGTCTAGAGATTGAGAATACACATTGTTGTTGTTTCTTATTGAACGATATCATTGACATCATTTTACATTAACGATTGAACAATTGCAGAAGATAATAGCATGCGGTTAATGAATCATCACAGAATGCTGTTGTCATCCGATTGCCCACAATCGGCCGATTGTGGTGGCCGGTTCCGATCATAGGTTGAACACTATATCTAGTATCGAAGAAGAGCCTTACATGTGGAATAGCTGTAGCTTATTGTTGCTATTTTCAGTTTTACTGTTCTGTTCGGAAGTGTTTTAACCCCATTCCCGATACGTCTGTCTGTTTTTTTTCCTAGCAGAATAAGTCACGTTTCAGTTATCCAGATCATTCAATCAGATCACTTTCTTGCAACCACCTAACCAACCAGAGCGGCTCATTTAGCTTACTCCCCCTCCCCTCTATCACCACATAATATACCTGGACCGAGACGTTCGTATTTTGTCATATGAGGGCATTATGCATGAGATACCCCAATGAGGGCTAACCTCAAGTGTCTGTTATCTTCATCTGGGTATTTAACGGTCATTGGACATACTGTTATAGTCTAATATTGTTACACCAGTCTTCGAGTTTGTCGCATGAGGCCATGAGGGCCATGGGGAAATACCTCAATTTGGCACATAGTCTGTCATTCCGATTATCCTAATACCATGGGGGCTATCAGGAAATCGCGCAGTAGGGTATAGAGTTAATCCCCCCCCCCCCTGCTCTGTGAGGCATTCAGGGCCATGACGAAATCCATTAATGAGGCATAATTACTCCCTGCTCACATGCTTATCTCGGGGCCATGCGAAAATCCCTCAGTGATGTCTTACAACAAGTCTCTCTTGTTCTAATTTTGGTCTTGGAGGATACCTATGGCATAGTGATGTACTATTGGAGAATACTGTTGGTGCATACCTTTTGGAGAATATCTGTCTGGCTACGGCTTCTTCATTCAGGAAGTCCAATTGTTGAGAATATATAAGATTCCATTCACATTTATTTGGTTCTCTGATACATTGTTCATAGTATAAATCACTTTATTTAGTTCATAGCCAATTGCTTATGTCATCTGCTCGCCGAATACCTCCTTGCGTAGTCTGTAGTTTGGCTTCCCTCTTCTTCCTGGAGAGATTGAAAACCATCTGATCAAGTATCTCTTATTGGTCTCCTAAGGAACGATTTCCTGTTCCTTCACTCTGGATAGGTCTTCGTTCTTGATAAAATATGTTTACACGTTGAGCTTGGCTTTGTTGATTGCTTTGATTCTTGCTTTCAACAGGATGGCACTGTTGGTTCTTTTATTTGCTTTTGTTCGGTTAGCATTTTTCTTCTGGAAAGTAACATCATTCTAAGGCTGGGCTGAAACTTCGTTCTTGATTTGATCTGTAGTTGAAACTTGATTCCTCAGATTGGTAACCTCATATTTTTTTCAGTTTCCTCTTGGTGGTGACCCCAAAGTTCGGCCGTAACCGTTGAGAATTTGTTGGAGAATATATTTCCAAAATTTCGAGAAGGAAATCTTACTTTGAAATTGAAAGTTGAAGAAAAACGCCTAAAACGGGCGGTGTTTTGGATAAAGGTGTGATATCAAACAACGCAACTCCAGCTGAGAACAAGACCGAAAAGTCTATAAATGCGCCAAATGTCATGAGGATAATTTCAAATAGAGTACCGGAAAACAGGGCAAAATGAAAAAGAAGGGAAAAACAATAGGCTTTCGGTCGCTGTAAGCTATTTCAGCTTCGATGAAAGATTTAACCCTTTGAACAATGGTGGAATCTTCCATGTCAGTTCAATGACAACAATTGGAAGAGTACATATTCATTATTTGGGGGTAGATTAAGTAATATTGATTGGTCTTCCCATACACACAGCTAGCACCCATCCTACTTAATGGAATTATGACGTATCATGTTCATGGTGCGAAAAGCGGCCTCTCGGGTTCAAAGGATTAATAACAGCAACCTTGTAACATTTCCGCGTACTGCAAATCACCCTACACGATTAAAAAGTCCCACCGAAAGTAAATTTCAAAATTCCAAAATTTAGTATAACCATTTTCAAAGTATGGCAAATTTTGAAAGATTTCTATAAACTTTTTTCTGTACAGAAATCTCTGGATAACGTTAGTAGATATCTCTGTTCGGCCAGGACATCGTTTACATGGTATGCATTAGTCTGGATTTCAGTTAAAAAACGCAAGACTCCATGAAATAAATATACATGGAAGTAGGCGTGACGTAACTTCTTATTTTTATTTACACCCCAGTCCCCCAAAGCGAACAGAAATCAGTATTGTATAGAGACTTCATATTTAGTTACATACTTTCTCACATGTCCAACAACTTGACAGGCTTTGACAAAATAGGCTATCCGAAGCGATATTTGGTACTATTTGAGCGTGGTGGCTCAGTGGTTAGAGCATTAGTCTTCAAGCGGAAAGGTTCACGATTCACTTTGTTTTTATTGTGACCAAAATTCATCTACTAGAAGAGGGTTGTTCGAGGGATGTGTTCGATTAAACGGGAGTATATCTAATTACCCAAATGGGCTCAGAAGTTTCCACAAACTTCAAAGAACCCTCGTTTTTTCTTAACCAGACCGCCATATTTGATGGCAGGTGGTTGCGTTTGGACCCAAAGGCCTCTAATAGGTTAGAAATGAGTGTTTTTGGAGGATATATTCGATTGTATAAGAGTATTTTTTCTGGATCAGATTCCTTCGGAATCCTCTACTTCTATCTATGCGCTATATGATTGTTTCTGTCTGCAGTGTTCAACCGATTACGAAAAATGGTCGCTGACCGATTACCGGTTACTTGAGTTCACAATCGGCCTATTTCGATTGTAATACCGTGCACTACTAGAGAAGTCGAGGCTCGAAAGAACTACATTAAACATAACATTTTTCACAGTGTTAAATTTCGTTGACTGGGGTCGGAGAAAAATTATCAGTCGCGCACACACACTTGGGGGTTAAACGTGACTCTTAGAGCCACGTTTACCGCCCAAGTGCGTGCGACTGGTAATTTTACTGCGACCTGAGTTAATGGAGTGCAGCCTTCACTTTTCCAGTATACAAGTACCCTCAATTTTAAGCTTTACATGTCGTTTAAGTCGTACATCCCATAAAGAGGCGTCTAGAGATTGAGAATACACATTGTTGTTGTTTCTTATTGAACGATATCATTGACATCATTTTACATTAACGATTGAACAATTGCAGAAGATAATAGCATGCGGTTAATGAATCATCACAGAATGCTGTTGTCATCCGATTGCCCACAATCGGCCGATTGTGGTGGCCGGTTCCGATCATAGGTTGAACACTATATCTAGTATCGAAGAAGAGCCTTACATGTGGAATAGCTGTAGCTTATTGTTGCTATTTTCAGTTTTACTGTTCTGTTCGGAAGTGTTTTAACCCCATTCCCGATACGTCTGTCTGTTTTTTTTCCTAGCAGAATAAGTCACGTTTCAGTTATCCAGATCATTCAATCAGATCACTTTCTTGCAACTACCTAACCAACCAGAGCGGCTCATTTAGCTTACTCCCCCTCCCCTCTATCACCACATAATATACCTGGACCGAGACGTTCGTATTTTGTCATATGAGGGCATTATGCATGAGATACCCCAATGAGGGCTAACCTCAAGTGTCTGTTATCTTCATCTGGGTATTTAACGGTCATTGGACATACTGTTATAGTCTAATATTGTTACACCAGTCTTCGAGTTTGTCGCATGAGGCCATGAGGGCCATGGGGAAATACCTCAATTTGGCACATAGTCTGTCATTCCGATTATCCTAATACCATGGGGGCTATCAGGAAATCGCGCAGTAGGGTATAGAGTTAATCCCCCCCCCCCCCTGCTCTGTGAGGCATTCAGGGCCATGACGAAATCCATTAATGAGGCATAATTACTCCCTGCTCACATGCTTATCTCGGGGCCATGCGAAAATCCCTCAGTGATGTCTTACAACAAGTCTCTCTTGTTCTAATTTTGGTCTTGGAGGATACCTATGGCATAGTGATGTACTATTGGAGAATACTGTTGGTGCATACCTTTTGGAGAATATCTGTCTGGCTACGGCTTCTTCATTCAGGAAGTCCAATTGTTGAGAATATATAAGATTCCATTCACATTTATTTGGTTCTCTGATACATTGTTCATAGTATAAATCACTTTATTTAGTTCATAGCCAATTGCTTATGTCATCTGCTCGCCGAATACCTCCTTGCGTAGTCTGTAGTTTGGCTTCCCTCTTCTTCCTGGAGAGATTGAAAACCATCTGATCAAGTATCTCTTATTGGTCTCCTAAGGAACGATTTCCTGTTCCTTCACTCTGGATAGGTCTTCGTTCTTGATAAAATATGTTTACACGTTGAGCTTGGCTTTGTTGATTGCTTTGATTCTTGCTTTCAACAGGATGGCACTGTTGGTTCTTTTATTTGCTTTTGTTCGGTTAGCATTTTTCTTCTGGAAAGTAACATCATTCTAAGGCTGGGCTGAAACTTCGTTCTTGATTTGATCTGTAGTTGAAACTTGATTCCTCAGATTGGTAACCTCATATTTTTTTCAGTTTCCTCTTGGTGGTTCTGTCTTTAGAATCTCTTTCCTTCTCTTCTCGGCAGGCTGTTTCATCGCTTGGGTGGAGAGAGTTCATTCTCGTTTTTGTCTGCAGTTCGAGTGGAAATTTCAGGCTTTGTTAGTTCGGTTCTGATGAGAGCTGCCTTTGACATCTCTTCCATTCTCGTGTTTGAAGTTTGAGTGGTAACTTCGTTCTTCTTTTGAATGACTTTTGCCTTTTCGTTATCCATCTCTTCTTTGGTTTACAATCGACACGTACCGCAGTCCTACCCACGCATCTTTGTTTCTTTCCCATAACACCTACATGCTGGTCCAGATTTCTTCTCTTGGCTCCATCTACCGCACGATTCACTTGGGGCTAATTCCTGTGAAGTTTTAATCCAGCATAATTCTCGAAGGTGTGTATGTGTAAGTCATCTTTTAGTCCGCACACTGTTGGCACAGATATCTTCATTCTTCAACGTTCAGAACACAAATTAGCAAAAAGCCTTGATCGGCCCTTTTCTATACTACTTGTTTCTCTCGTGACAGATCCATTTTCTTGTTGGTTTCTAATCTTCTTTTTCTTCATTTTCATCTTCTCCCACTTCGAATGAGTATTGTGCCTCGAGGTCGATGAACAGAAATGTTCGCTTTACCAAGGCGCATTCAGGGATTCTTCAAAGTCATACTCACTTCTTCACGAGGACAATTACACTCTAAAATTAGTTGGGTTAACACTTTGAGACTGTAATTATCGTGGCGTTCAAACGTCATTGGGAATTCAGTTTCTTCAACGTTTTTCAAAATGCGACGTCAAACGTCGGAAAGTACAAATAACAAGATATTTTTCACATTAGTGATTTTCTGCTTGGGGGCTAGATTATTTTGGGTAGTCTGAATTTGTTATTCAAAACTTGTTTATTGCAAATTATTGGAGAGTGCCCACAATCACTCTCCAATAATTTGCAATAAAACAAATTTATATAAACAAAATATTATTTGTGTTTGATTGAATATGAAATATAAGCAAGAGGAGCGTTGGCTTTTGCTCTGGTATCCTCAATTTTTGAAAGCCCTGATAGTGGTTTCTAGAACTCAACCAGTAAAGAAGTCTTGACAGCAGGATTAAATTAGTATTTTAAGCTGAAATAAGATTTGGCTCAATGGTTGTCACTGAGCACTATTCGGGAGAAAATAGGAATTGAGATTAAAACTTTAAAAAATCGAAAAATAATAACAAAACAAATGACCACAAAGTCATAAGACGTATAAAATTATCAAAGCGCTGTTTGATTTCGTACATAATAAGACGTATACACAAGTATCAAAGGGTAACAACTCAACCCAATTCAACTGGACTGAGTGAATATGAACCCACTTGGGTTCATATTCATTCAATCCAGCTAATTTGGGTAGAATTTTAGTCCAACTGATTTTAGGTGCAGCAGTCTCCTGAATTTCCGTGTGGATTGGATCCAAGTAAATATTCTTAATGTACATGAGAGTAATAATGTTGTTCGCGCTAATTGCTTCTCAGATATTGTATTGAAATGCTGTGTCTATCGCTTCAGCTGTCTTTTCTTTATCTATTCCATCCTCGATATACTTCTGTTAAAATCGCCTTGGTATTCGTCGTAGACACTAATGAGAATATTTCCCTTTGGATCAGTAGAATCTTCTACGGGTTATTTGCCTTCTCACAGGGCAGCAGATTGTTCCGATTCCTCGGATTTCTAATCTTCCGTTAGTGAATAGTTTCTTGGTGAACAGTGACGACAGGATTCCATTGCTTCCACTTTCTTCGAGGGTAAAACACAAATGAGAATTGTGTAACTGGCGCTTCCCTTTTATTGACCGAGGATATCTGAAAAAATGTTGTCGATTTGGTTTGAGTGACTTCCCTGAAAACATCCTTTCTGTATGATCCATCTTTTTCAGATAACATAGCTTATCATTTGGTAAGGTCATCCTCTGTATTTAGTGTGTGTATGAATCGACTGTGCTCTCTCTGTTTTGGTCAATGGCACAGTATGGTCCAATGGTTTCTTAGCACAATCACATTCTTTGTATCAAATCATCGTTAGCCGTCAATATCATGGTTCTGGCTTTACGTCGGAATTCGTAAGATGAGAATCGTACTAGTTTTCTGTTTCTGTTCACTCTTTCCATTCCATTTCTCTTTGACTTTTCCAATTGCTTTTTGGGATAATAACAGCTTTCGGAGAACTCCTTGTCACCATATCTGCAGCGATGAATTGCTATGTCTTAACCCTTTACCCAACGTAACGGCCAAAACCGGCCAGCGCTATTCTCAAAAATCGCCAATTAATTTTCAAAATATTTTCATTTTTTGTCTCAAAAACATAGGTTATGGCCCCTCGTTGGAACGAGCTCGTCGAGCTCGTTCCAACGAGGGGTCATAACCTATGTTTTTGAGACAAAAAATGAAAAAACTTAGTAATTCAAGAATTTTTTTTGCAAGTGTCGTCTGCTTTTCATGTTGGGTAAAGGGTTAACTCCTTTGTTGATCTCACATCAAATGAGTATTTGGTGTCGTGTACATGCTATTCATACCATGATTACCTATTCTACTATATATAAAAAGCCTATGACATATGCTTTACACACCAACCGTAGTGAAAACGTGTGTCTGTGGTGAACACGCCAGCACGAGGATTTCAATAGTTAAAATTTACACCTACAGTGGAAATGCATACAAGTTGAACTTTGGCGACTTCGACCTGAATGCAAACTTGTGTAAATTTATCGCTCGTCACAAATGGAAAAGTAAAATGAAACCAGCAATTATTTATTACGTTTTTAAGTAAGTTTATCTCACGAGGTACCCCAAAACAACAAACATGCGTTGTATCATGTTAATAAAGCATCAATAACTCAAAGTAGTATGTTATTATGTTATTAAAATGGAAAAGGCCGAGTGATTTGCGAGTTTCTTTTTCCATTTCGTTTCGGCGGAAGTCCTTAAAAAAATCTGACAGTCATGGTATAAATAAAATATACCCAAAGTCCAAATGTTCAGCACTCGTGGTTAAATGGTGTTAATCGCTCGCCAAAGGCTCGAGGTTAACACCACTTCATCGCTCGAGGTGAACGTTTGGTACACTATGGGTATAGTCTATATTTATACTTTCCGCGGCGCTTCGGCTATGATAGTTGTGATGAATGACGAGAGAACGTCACATGTCCGTAACAAACTTCTTTTTATATTGACAAACAGTCCAGTGCATGCCAACAATACCATTACATCGCCGTGCTCTCGAATTTCGCTATGCATCGATGTATTCAGTTGTATTCTGTATTCGATGGTGCTAAAAGCACATCCACGCAAACAGGTAATCAAATACTCGCATGATGCTTATATAATCACATTCGTTTTGTTTTTGTATCGCGTAAAAATTCTAACATTTTATTCGGGTCAAGCACTGGTAGCAGTTTGCTGTGAGTGTTCTTCGTACCTGTGCTCAGGTCTTGTCAGTGGGCAGTAATGGCTTTCATGCCTACGAGCCGTGAATTGTCGGGCGATACATACTCTGGATTCGTCTTCGTTTATGATGACAATGGTATTTCTTTCAGTAGCAGTCTTTACACCGATTTATGTTAAACGTTCGAGTAACAGTTCTTCTACAATATTCGCAGCAAACGGGTTTTCATGTTTTCAATCGACGACGGTTAGGGCACAAATGCGCTGAATGCGTCGGGTGGAATAGTTTCGCGCGCCGAAGGCGCACAGGGACGGTTTGGGGCAAGCCCCTTTCAACCCTTAGTGACTGTATGGTACTTTTGTTCTGTCTGAGCGTGGTAGAGGAGGGAAGGAGTTGAGGTAATTAGCGGCGTCTCTGTCTCCTGTGGGTTTTCTTGGAAGGAGGGGGATGCGTTGGGGAGATGGACTTTGGTGGCGTTTTCAGTTCAGGAGGAAGAGTAGGTTTTTCTTTGTTGACGGACGGCCTG
This sequence comes from Pictodentalium vernedei, assembly GCA_031216915.1. NCBI lineage: Eukaryota > Metazoa > Mollusca > Scaphopoda > Dentaliida > Dentaliidae > Pictodentalium > Pictodentalium vernedei. The sequence goes on along the minus strand of CM062297.1, from coordinate 434,201,539 downwards.
ATCCTTGCTGCTGTTTCTTGATGGAATTTTTTGTGTTTGTCCAGATCAATTTCGAGGGTTTTCCTTATTGCATAGGGATGAAGTGCTTTTTGAGCAAAGTTGCTGTAGGTGTACTGAAGCCTAGCTCGGAGTGTGTCGTCCGGGATCTTCACCCCGAGGAATGCCTCCACGGATTCCGGGATGCTCTCCTCCTGGTCAGATTCCTGGTCCGAAGAAGCCGGAGAAACAAGAGCTGGAGGGGTTGAAGGTGCGTCAGATGGGACAGCTTCCTGTACCATAGACAGATCTTCCTCCTCCATCTCCTCTTCAGATGAAGAGTCTGATGGGTTGGAGAATGACCTATCTCTTGACGACCCACAGTCCTCCGGACCCTCTTCCTGGGAGGGGGTGCCTGGCCGGACAAGGGTTGTTCAGGGGTGACAGGAGTTGACCGTTTGACGCCCTCACTTGCCTCCTTCTCTTCATTTTCCTTCTTCTTCTTCTCCAGGAACTCCGTCATTCGGCGGGCATCTCGTCGTCTGGCGGAGGGTCCCTTCTTTCTCTTCCTCTTCTTCTTGGTGGTGGCTATACTGCTCCGGCGGTCCTCATCCTGCTTGTCCGTGTCACAAGGAGGGTGACCAGTGTGAGAGGAAATCTCCCCACGAAGGGTACTATACCTCTCCAAGGACGGCGGTTTGGCTTTTTTGTCAAAATCCACTGTCAGGTGAATTTTACCCTTGAGTACCTGGATACTACAGGTGGTAGCAAGGGTAGCCTTCACTCTGACAAGTGTTTCTTGGATCACAAGTGGGAGCTCCATTGTTCAGTTGTTAACACCTCGGAGTCCAAGATGCGAATGAAGATGCGCTGAATGTGCGGATCGGCCCCTTTTTATATCCTTGCCAACTCAAGTACCCGATGAAGAAGTTATTGTCAGACGGATATCTTCCAAAAGGTATCCACCAACAGTTTCCCCAATGATACATCACCATGTCAGAGGCACCCCCACCCCAATAAATGAGTAAAAGAGGGACTTGTTGTATAATACTTCAGTGAGGGATTTTTTCATAGGCCTCAGATTAGAATATGAAGAATGTTGTTTGTACCACATTGAGGAATTTCCGCATGCACACTACAAATATAGGATTCTGCAAGCATATTCAGATCATAGAAGGAGCAGTTCGGTGTAACGTGGCCAGTCAATACCCAGATGAGGAATGAGAGATTGCAAAAAGGTGGTTTGGTAGGAACAAAAACAGGAGTACCCGGAATAGGGTTAGACTGGTCAGAACAGAACGCAAAAAATAGTTCTAAACAGCTGAAGCTGTTTCACTTGAAACGCTCTTTCGCGCCACTGGTGTTTGCACAGGAAAAATCTAATTGAGCTGTGAAGACAGAAAAAGTAACTTAGCTCATACATACATACACAGAAACAGAGGATGCCGAACCGATCCAACTAAGATACTCTTATATAATCCAAAATACTCCCCGAACTCAGCCCTCTTATTAGAAGCCTGTGGGTCCTATAGCAACCACGTGTCATCAAAGATGTCGATCTTCATAGTCAAAAACGAGACTCCCGTTCAGTCGAACACACGCCCCGAACACACTCACCTACTAGATGATTTGGAATGACAGAGCAAGCGTGTGCAACCAAATAAACATAAATGGAGGTTTCAGTGAACAAAATAGACCACGAAAACACGTCACCCTAACCGCGCCTGCGAACTGACACCGTGTATCGCCATCGTGATACGTCCCCTGCAGCCTACCAAGATCACCTGACAGGGCATAAGAGGTCACGTGACTATGATTATTTTCGAGGTCCCCCACTCAGGACCTCGACAAATTGGCTAAAGTATACGAGCTATACTACTCATGTGGCCATCCGATTTGAACTCAGCGAGTTAATGCCACTGAGGGCATCAGATGATATGGTTTTGCTGAGTCTTTTAATTTTTTTAACTGCTCAGTGACACTATCTTTGGAATTAATCTTTGCGAAATCTCGTCTAGAGGAAACAAAGAACAATCTAGGCGGTAGAGAACCAGCCCGCTACCCACATAAATTTATAATATACACGTAAAATAAACGAAAGCTCTGCCCCAACGATGGAAATAAAATAAGAGTCAAAATGGCGTAGTCTTCGAATTTTCTTCTAATCAACGTTTAATTATTATTATCATTTGCCTAACAGGGGTCACAGAGGAAAGATAAAGAAAATGAAATAACTAAAATATTTCAGATTTTGTCTCCTAAAGTGGGTTCATAAGATATGTTTTGAGACAATTATACAATAATAAAATTTGAAAATCACAAAGGCGATCATAAAATTTCAACTGCATCGCGACAGAGTCGCGATCCCGTTAGAATTCCCATTCCGATTTCCTTCTCACATGATGTAGAATCTCGCCTATCGGAGAGAAATACGAGAGCACTGAATACGAGATGTGATTTTTGTTTGGTCTCTTGATTGTGGATTTGAACTCGACCTGATAGCGAAATACTGCAAGTCAACTGTTCGTTCACTATGGAGTTTTAGTTCACCCATAATGGAGCTGGACAAATTTTCATTGCATACATTACAACTGTGGCTGGTTGATAAGCGTATTGGACTTGAGACCGAAAGGTCTGCACTTCGACCAAGATCCAGATCCGCCGTCTTAGTTGCGCTCTAAGGCAAGACTCTTAATCCACGTTGCTCAATCGGATGCATGGTGAAGCTATGTTCTAAAGCACACAACACGCCGACGGTACACTTGCCTTCAACCACTATTAGGCTAAAGAAAATTATTCTTTTGATTCTCAGGCAGCGGCGCATTCATTTTTTCCACGCGCGTTCGACATATTTAATTGCGAGGCAAAATTCAAAATACATAAAACTATCACAGTTTGTGATTTTAGCGGCATCACATCGCGATTTGCAATGTAATATGTCGTATACATTGATACGGTATTGTTATTCTCTTCGCGAAATGCGACACGATTCTCATATGTATGTACAAAATAAATATTTATTGAGCTAGTTGAGAGCTAGATTAGTTTTGGTGGTCTGAATTTGTTCATCAAAAAATGTTTATTACAAATGATTAGAGAGTGCCAATAGGCACTCTCCAATAATTTGTAATAGAACAAATTTGTACGAACAAAATATTAATTACGTTTGGCTGAATACGAAACATGGGTAAGAAAATTGTTGACTTTTGGACTGTAACCCTCATTTTTCGGAAGGCCTAATTGTGGCTTCTAGCACTCAACCAGTTCAAAAATTTTGTTTATCTCCATTTTAGTGGTTCTATATTGATTGTGGGTTGTATGATCACTGTTACAAAACAAATCTATCAGTAAAATCAACATGGAGGCTCTAGTATTTAAATTTAAGCTCTCCAACTGGATTTCAGGCATCGGCGACCATTCCATCAGGAATAAAAAAATAAATATATAAACCGCCCTCCCTCATTCGTTTTAAAAACAAACTGCCTGGGAATCAATTAATCCACTTTGTTTGGCCTTAACTCCTCTTGTGCTTATAGAAAAAGGTGAAGAGTGCGACAGTTACTCGTCGCTGATTGGTGATTCTCTACGTCACTCCAGCTCCCCCTACCCGTAACACTTATCAACATGATACAGACATGGCTGTTGAGTGTCGTCAAATACCAATATATAAACATGAACAAAAATGATTACTTTATCAGACGGATAATATTTGTATACGATAAATATTTTGTCTCCTGGGTTCTTTGAAAAGGTCTGATCCGATCTTTGGTGGGTCCTGTACCGGAGAAAGGGGGTGCGTCGATATGCTGGAGCCTGCTCATTTCCGCAGAACTTCAAAAACAATTCAATTAATTAGTTCTTGGTGCATAAATCATTTCCTAAACTCCCCATACCTAAAATTCACCTTTATATTTTATATTTCTGTACTTAGTTTAAACAATATTTATTTCAAATTTCAAATAATTGCATACAAAAATATAACGGGCGTGGATTCGACAATAAGCTTAAAGCTTTTACAAGGTCGTTTCGACTCAATAAAACAGAACGTATAAACTCTCGAGATGGCTTTTACAGTATGTTACAATCCAGATATTAAATTTTAGTACATTGTGCAGTTGGTAATCATGGTTATGGGGTATAGATCATTTTATGCAATGTACTGGTAAAATTTGATATTGTATTAAACAATACAGTAAGAAAAGAGAAGAATTACACCAAACCCAACACGAGCACGGGACAACACTCAACATAGGACTGCCTTAAGTAATAGCCTCAAAATGCTGTGTTTGCTCCCTGTTTACACCGACCTATATGAGTGGCAGATAGCAATGTTTAATAGTTCAAGGTGGAAGTTGGCTGATCAGATTGAAATAGGCTGGTAGCCGTCACCGCCCTCGTGTTGGGCCCGAAGCCAAGGTAGAAGTTCATAGGATGGTACTACAGAACAGTGGGCGTGAGTTGATAGAAGATTTGGGAACGGCTATTCAGTGAGAGAAGAAGTATGGGAAAACCTTCTAGATCGTAATTAGATTATTTGCAACTAGAGGCGAGAAGGATCCTTTAGCAATGACAATGGCTATATAAATATTCTAGTTCATCAGTGATTGCAGTTTGGGGTCAATTATTGCAAAATCATCTGGCGATCCTTTTCTGTTCGCAAGAAGGCCCCACAGTACAGAAGAAACGGATAACAGCATGGTTAATGATACGTTAGGTTAGGATGAATAAGGGGTGCTAGCTGCCAACCACTGTCTCCCGGCTCGAGTCTCCAAGGCACTAACACGAGCACAGTGGCGAATGGAACCGCAGAAGGCGCCATGGATACTAATGACGAGTATTTAATTGAGCGACGACAGCTTCGGGCGAGGGTATAGCTCACCTATACACTCCCACCAAGTCGTCGCCGGTCAATTATCACGAAGCATGTTTGTTCACTGATGAGGTTATTTAAACCTTGCCGTATCTTTTATAAATTTCTGGACGTTTTCGAACACTATACAGTTGTCCCTTTTACTAAGAGAAGCAGACCCATAGGGTAAAATATTGGAATCGAGTGGGAAGGGTAGTGACCCCAGGGTCGAGCGTCGAATCATGTTATAATTCGGGCAGTAGAGTAGAAAGTGTTCAGTGGTCTCACGCTGCCCACATGAGCAGTTTGGGGTGTCCTTTAAATGGTCCATGTGCAAGTGGTCGCTGAGATTACTGCATCTTAGACGCAACCTACAATGGTATATTTGTGCCTTACGTGATACTGAAAATGAAAAATATGCTGGGGGTCTAATAGTATCTTGATTCAAGTAATTCCTAAAATCGACCAGTGAGCAATTGTTTCTGATTCCCATTGGGAGATCATTCCATAACTTGGTTGTCGATGGGAAGAACGGTGTTTGATATTGTTTGGTGCGACAGAAGCGGACGCGAAGGTTCTGGGACTGCCGGGTATTCGTTGGATTAAAATCAACTATCCATGATTGTGCCCACTGATTAATTTTTATCAGATCACTGTTTAAGACAAGAGATACGTGGTGGGGATTATCGACAATTAAATACAAGGTTGTATCATCAGCAAATAAGCGTATACTGCTAGTTAGGCCTGGGGTGATGTCGTTGATATAGATTAAGAAAAAGCAAGGGACCTAGTATAGAGCCCCGGGGAACTCCCGCAGGCACATGTTTCCAGGAAGACGAATCGGAGTTTACGAAATATTTCTGCAAGCGATCATTCAGGTATGATTCGAAAAAGTCGAGAAGTTCACAACTTATGCCTATTTTGTTCAATTTATAGATTAAGCCTTTATGCCATACTTTATCGAAGGCTTTGCTTACATCACAAAACACAACTCGTACATCCTTACCTTCATCGAGTTCACCACTAAAGGCATCATATATATCCGTAAGCTGTAGTACTGTGGAATCACCAGGTGTAAACCCGGATTGGAGAGGACTGTGTAATCTATTTTCCTCTAAAAACTTTCAATTTTATTAAAAATGCATCTTTCAAAACTCTTTCCTACACAACTAAGTAAGGATATTGGTCGGTAATTTGAAAGGAGATTAGAAGGTTCTTTTTTTCAGGACTGGTGTAACGTTAGCCTTCTTCTAGGTGGTGGGAAAATATGAATGGCTTAGCATAATATTAAATAGTATTGTGAGAGGTTCCGTTAGTGAGTTTGCACAATCTTTTAGAATGTGATGAGACACCATATCCGGGCCTGTGACCCTGGATTTGTTTAGAGATTTAAGTGCGATAAGAACATCATTTTGGCTGAGTTCGATGTTACTGAGGGTAGGGCGTTCTGGAAAGGACTGGGATGGAAGAGTCGCATGTGTGTCGTTAATAGTTGCAATATTGCAAAAGAATTCGTTAAATGCTTCGGCTTTGTCTGCATGAGATGAGATAAGATTGCTTTGATGCATTATGTCTGGGATTTCCATGCGTTTACTTCCTAATAGTAATTTTAGGGTTTTCCACCATACCGAAGAGTTAGTAGTCGGGCTGTATAAGGTGTTCTGTATTTTGGTGATAAAGGTGGCCTTTGGTTTTCCGATGGCGGTGACCACTTCATTTCTTTTCTGACGATACCTATTCCAAGATCCAGGTCGGGCGTTCGATTTTGCAGTACGATAGAGACGTTTACTCGTTTATTCGTAAAGTCGTCAGCCATTGTGTCCAAGTTGGTAATTGAAAAAGTATTTTCCCATTGTATGTTCGAAATTGCTTCGCTAAGTCCATCAAAACCACCATTATTATATAACCATATTTTGCGTTTAAAACTTTTGAAAGTCGTTTTCTTGAACTTTACCACAAGAAGGACGGGGCAGTGATATCTAGTAAGGTCAGGTAGAAAAGGATCCAATACTTCACACGATAGGACATTTACCGAAGCACTAACTGCAAAAAGGTCAAGTAAAGTTGCCGAGGATTCAGTAAAGTAAGCCGGTTCATTCACCACCTGATTGAGATTAAAACAGTCAGCAGTTTCACTGAATTTACCTCTTCTAGATAAAAGTCAGTTATCATTAAAATCGCCTGTCACCACTATATCAGGGACGCCGGAATCGTTGGCTTTGTCTAGCTATTCAGCTATTGTGTCCCATGTCTCGTTATCACTGTTTGGGGGTCTATAGAACACTCCGAAAAGCGGGAGGCCCGTGCTGGCGCTTATTTCAACCCATAAGCTCTCAAGTGATCTAACTTCAAGGTCAGGTCTAGCTCTGAAGGGCACACCGTCTTTTATGTAAATGGCGATGTCTCCTCACCGGGTCGGGCGATCTTTGTGCAGGACGTCTTGGAAGCCGCTGAATTGAATTTTACTGTAGTCATCTGTAGGGCCTAGCCATGTTTCTGTGAATGCACATACGTCGAGTTCTGACATTTCACACTGTAGATGGTCAATTTTTGGTTTTAGGCTCTGGATATTCATATGAACAATTTTTAGTTCCGTTGAGAATTGATTAGAGTGGGGATTTGTTGGGCCGGGATTTAGTTCAATGTCGCCAGATAAGTACAAAAGGGTTAATCCCCAGGCGAAGACCACAGATGACACTAGTTGTACGGTTACAAACACTATCAGAAGTCGTAGCAATTTCATTTTGTGCAATAGATTGACTTTTTCCTTTATGCAGGAGAATACGGGCATCGTGTTAAACATATTAGAAGGATTTACCACATCATGACATTCAGGTTTATGCTTTATAATTAAATCCAATGGATAGTGATGCCGGGTTCCTGGTCCTTGCATCAGGGCTAGCATTATAGTGACTCCTTTAGACTGGTGCCTAATTATTAGATTCGCAAGTATGATGCATGGAAGATCAAGCCGGCGCCTCCTGTGAACACCACCGTGTGCACGTGATACAAACAGGCCAACTCTCAGTCTATATGTGTCTATGCTACACATAATGGAGCTTGTTAGGGTGGTTAATATGAATTGGGTTATATCGAGCAGGTCTGTCTGCACGCGGAAGCGCGCTTGCAACTCGGAGCCAGGAGACAGATGATAGCACAATGGTAATGTTATTGGGTGAGTGGCAGGAGTAAAGGACAGATCTTGGTAAGTAGGAAAGGTAGGGCTTGGTGTAATTCAATAGAGACAGATAGTGAAAGAAGTATATGTATATATGTATAAGCAAGGTATGTACAAGCACATCTTGATGCATCAACATCTTCGTCGATTGACAGTAGTGTGGATTGGTTAACTCAGCGGCTACATCATCAATATCGGGATGGAGGGGTGGTACGTAGGGGGATTTAGCTGGTTGATAGACAGGTAATGTAGAGACAGCTTACCCTTCTTTGTGGTTAACATCTAACAATAGTTACTTGCGAGAGTACACGAAACGCCAGAGTATACGAAATGCCAGCCGCCACCGGAGATCTGCATTAACACCACGAGCCAGACCGCCTCATTTACCGGCTGTTTTAGGAAATTTCGAATGGTAGACCTACACATGATAATTCGTTCATCAGCTCGCCATTCCTTAGTACAATTTTAATTATCGCACCTCAATGGCTAATAATACGTCGCACATGTCTAATGGAAAAGAATTTCATCCGAAAATTATAATTATCAATTTTACAGGTTTGAAAGTATACAGGTCCGAGTGCTAGTCTCAACAACGAATTGCAAACGAGCCCGCAAAGTGTGAATGATGGGTGTGTGTGTGTGGCGTGGGGCGGGGGTGCTATCTGTGAAAGGACGACATGTCAAGAAATGACAGGCAGTAGAGACCTCCGGTGGCGGCCGGACACTCAGAATCTCACACAGTAGTGCTAAGAATGGGCGTTGTACAAGTGATATGAAGCAGCTATCTGATCCACGTTAGTCCACTGCTTGGATTCACTTTATCTCTGAGATGTGTTTGACTGATAATGACGTCCCGACCGTTCTGATTGGGTGTGAATTGTAACAAAATCAGTCTATTCACTATTTCCTGAGTTTGGAGCCGAGTCGAGTCGTGGCTGTTATTAGCAGCATGACTCAATTCGACATCGAGCTCAGGAGAGTGTGAAGTATGTAAAAAAACCATGCGTGGACATGTTACCAACTTATTTCGTCAACTCAGAAGCAACATTCGGTTGGAGTCTGCAGAATCAGCAAGTACCACGCGAGTGTTGTCTGCCAATGTCATAACGAGAATCTATTCGTGGATTCGCGTGTAATATTATCCCCTGTATCGACTTCAAAGCAGGGAAGATGAAGGAAAGGACTACGAGACTGGAGGCAAAAAGGAGATTAAATGTTACGAGCTGTTCTGTGAACCAGCTTGTGAACTACGTATTGATACCAATAGGTGAAATTTGTCTTCAATTTTGGCCATTTCGGCATCTGTCGTCACTCTATGGACATGGTCGTTTATTTCTTTCACAAAGATTACCCCGTCATGGGTCCAGGTACCCGCAATCTTTTTGTCTCTTAGCAATGTTCGAGCTCGACGAGCTAGAAATGATCTGTCCTTCGGCAAGTGTTCGTTTAAGTAAACGTTATTCGTCTGTGGATTGTGGATTAGACCTCAATTTTTTCCTTGCCCTGAAAAACCTGACCCTCATGCGATAGCTTGTGAATTTAACAAGTATCGATCTTGTTCGTCCACTGCTGGGTGGACCGGAACGATGACTACTGTACTTGATTAGGTATCAACGTTCTACCATAACAGTTGTTAAATGACAAATTGTACTGTCCAAAATATTGTAATAAAATAATTGTAAGAATAAAAACAGAATTGTATAGTAAGATAACAATTACTTTGGTGCTCGATACATTGATAAAATGAATGCAAGCTACTTACTAGTAGTGAAAATGTTCTCTTAAACCAGAGTACGAATAGATAGATGAGCCAAGCTATACTCCCGTTTTAAGATCAAAATGTCAGCGATAGCCCAGATAGAAATCAGTCGACAAAATACAAAGATTATTCAATTTTATATTGTAGGGTGATAGTGGTGGACCTCTGACGTGTGTTGTTGGTGGCAAAACTGTTTTGGCAGGGGTGACGTCATTCGGAGATTACGCTTGTTCTGGACCATCGGTTTACACAAGGGTATCCAAATATGTGAGATGGATAAGAGGACTTCTGTGAATTATAAAGCTCATTTCTCTGTGTACTTGATTATCAAAAGTCAATAAAGAGCATCAGCAAATCTACGTCCATTGCTTAATTTGAGATTTTCCTTCAAAGGGAGAAAACAAAATGTAAATTTGAAATCTGGATTTAAGTTAGGAATACAGGGCTGTTTTAAATGAAGTTCGTAGGGGGTAAACACATTGGTTTGACATAAACATTACGAAACAAAATTTCTGGGGAAAGCACAAAGATGTTTTTTTTATATACTATTCAAAGTGTGCTAAGAACCAAGTATATCCAACTACCTGTTTTACATTTTAGTTGAAATATTATGAAAAGTGTATATATTTTTTATTTCGATATATCTTTAATGATTTAAGTACAGAAATTAAGATTTTATTCGTGTTTGACATTATGTTGTAGCTTTTGAATACGATAACCATGGAAAATGGATATTATTGGTAAAAGAGGAAATTTTTCAATTTGCCAAAAAGTTGACGGAGCGAACTGGTATGGGCTCAGTATCGAGTATGCGACCGATTACTGTTAATTACAGCTTGTCAACGCCTTCTCGTGCTCCTAATCAGGTTCTTGGTGGTCCTTTGTGGGATGTTGCTCCATTCTGGGACCAGCATGGTAGCAAGCTCCTGGGCATTTCTTGGCTGGACTGGGCGGGCTGAAATTGCAAGCTGCAACTCATTCCAGACATGTTCGATTGGATTGAGGTCAGGGGATCCTGCTCGCCAGTCCATACGCTCAATCCCCTCCCTCTGTCGGTACTCCCCGACAGCATGGGTAACATGAGGACGGGCATTATCGTCCATCAGAATGAATCTATCACCCACTGCACCTGCATACATTCTAACGTGGACATCCAGGATCTCATCAATATACCGCTGTGCAGTCAATGTACCACGTTCAAGGACACATAGCGCTGTACGTCCGTCCCTGCCGATGCCACCCCAGACCATGACTGACCCTCCACTATAGCGGTCATGCTCAACAATGTTGGCTGCATGGAATCGCTCCCCTGGTCTTTTCCATACCCTAGACCGCCTATCTGTGTGGTCTAGGCAGTACCTTTACTCATCTCTGAAATGGACAGGTCGCCATTCTGCTTTGGTCCATCCAACGTGGCCCATGGCCCATTCATATCGTGCCTAGCGGTGATTCTGGGACAGCGGAATGCGAATACATGGTCTTCTCGATCGGAGATCACGTTCGTGCAACCTCGCCCGGGTAGTCTGCGTGGAAACATTTACCCCGGATGCATTCTGAAGGTCACTGCGAAGCTGGGTTGCTGTGGCAAAGTGGTTCCTACGGGCCCGAATAATCAAAAACCGGTCTTCAGCTGCAGTTGCTGCCCTGCCTCTGCCACCACCATGCCGTCTTTCTTGTGTGCCATACTGCTGAAATCTCGCCCAGGCTCTGGTGACCACCGTATGGTGCACACCAAGGGATTCACCAACCTGACGATGGGTAGCCCCTTGCTCCACCATTCCTACAGCCTGCCACATTTCTGCTTCAGACACATGTCTTCTTAAATTTGCGTTTGCCATATTCAATCATTAAATCACAAAGGTTTGTGTTGAAATGGAGATTGAACACCCTACACATGTCATGTACATGTAGACAATACACGAAAAGATCATGAAAATCAAGGGGTACATGCTTTCCATGACTGTCACGAAAAGTCTGTCAGTCAAGAGAGCTAATGTAAACACTGGGGACCATCTCAATACATTCCACAATCATATCCACCAATTTTGCTAATATGTCACAAAAAAATTTCATAATGATGTGTCAAATATTTGGTGCTTTGCAAACTTTGAGTAGTATATATTTATCTAGTTACTCACAATAAACATGTCTTCCAGTTAACTATATTTTTTTTTACTCCTTCTTTTTATATGTACTGTAAAAAATACTGTTGAAAATACGGTAAAATACTGGTAACCAGCTGACGGTATTCCTCCCGTAACCTATTGGGGAAAAATATCGTATTAACCCTTTGAACCCTCGTGGTATCTTCCATATCAGCAGCAATTTAGAAGATTCCATATCCATTATTTGGGGGCAGATCGATTTATATTTTCAACGTGCAGCCTGAAACTGCACGTTGAAAATATTGATTGGTCTACCCCACACAATCACTTAATAGCTATTTACTTTCTGGATCTAGATTGTATCACGACCCTGGACCTAAAAAGAGCTCTTTCGGTTTTGAAGAGTTAAACTATTTTTGGCAACATCGACCTATTTTTTATTAGACGCCTGTTCTATGAAATCTCCATCTACAGCAACACTGAATCCTGCGGAAAATGAAAATCTGTTCCGCACACATGTACAGAACGACAGTCGTTGGCGAACTCTTTTTATAAACAAGCGAAATTTTACTGGAATATTCCACAAATCGTGCACCGCAATTAAAATTCAATCGCTTGCGATATCTAAAAGTCGTCCGCCGAGTTCCAATTTGTTCTACGTGCCAGTAGGCACATAGAACACTCTGGAACTCAGGGAACGAAATAGTAACACGGGCTATCCTCGCAAATTTGGTTGGCGATAAAATGTGTTCTTTTTGTTGATAGTTGCTTAATGAATTGCCGAGTGTCCCTACTAATAATTGTTTTATAGACCTGAAGGCGTGTAATAAAAACAGAACGACGCGCATGTGTGAATGAGTTAATCGATATGACACTTGTGTCATCGCGGAAGGCGCCGACGCTTGTGCCATATCGATTAACCATTCACACACGCATGTCGTTCTGTGCATAGATTCGATCTTGGAACAAAACCGAGGAACTTATATTTGGTTTCTCTTCATTACGCGAGAACGGTGCTGACTGGAACAATTAATATATTTATCTCGCAGGCACATGGCGCATATTAATTAGTCTAATTAATTAGTCTATAAAAATTGACCCTTCTAATGCAGGCCAACTTTCGGCAAGAGTTATGCCATTTTGCAAAGCAGAATAAGGGAGTTCAATGCGTTCGTTCTGAAAAAAGAACCTTGCCCCAATGTACATGGACACTACTACTCTGTAAGTTTTCACATGATGATACTTGAAGTAGTAACCATAATTGCCTTAATATTTACGGTAGATATAACGATAATTGGTTGCAGGTACTTCTTCCGTAAATCTAAAGGTATATATTTTCAGCGTGCGTAACAGCACGCTTCTGTTCTCTTTCGAAGATCATCCAAACAAAATTCCAACCTTGAGATCTGGTATTTGACGAGAACACCATATAAAGGGGAAATCACAAGGTTAAAAATACGTGGATAATGAATTTCCTCTTGAAATTTATTCTCGGTCTCTGTGTGTATCATTGTAGGCTGTTGTAGCAAAATCTTAGCTTCATGATGCAAAAATCTATATTTTGGCCTAACGTACTTCGTTTAGCCCATAATTAACAATTTCGGTCCGATTAGGATGTTTTTTTTAAATATTGAGCCACAGTGTGCACCTACGATATATATCGAGAGTGTATAATCTTTAAAACTCTCGCCAAGTTTCGTATTCGCGCGAATATGAAACTTATTCCGTAAATAGGCGCAAAGATTGCCATCAAAATATTTAGTTATAAACCTCCTATTTCAACCATAAATCATTTACTGAAACAGTGTACTTTGATTCATTTGTTGTAGTCGAAGGATATAACTTCTTGTCTGGGTGAAATTTCCACTCCGCGAAGGTTTTGCTGGTGAATCTCTTCCAACGCACAATAACCATTTTATCGTAGAAAAATACCGAAAATGACTGCAGAATTCAAGATACAATGTAAAAGTCTATTGATAGGTAACACTTACCAATTGAACTGATGGTAATCAGGAATTTGATCAACCTGCCAACATATGGTGTGGGATACCGAGCCGAGTGCCGGAGAGATGTTTACCTACAACGAGATAATTAGGCTTTTCCCTCTAGACTGTTTTTTTTTCCACACATTTTTGTCCGTACGATTCAGAAGCCATTTTCGAACCGATTTTCACGCAATTTGGCACACGCATAGAGGGGCAAAAAGTCTAAATGTACCGAAGCGGAATTTTCGATTTAACCCTTAAGTCGGCAGAATTGGCAAAAAACTGCCAAAATTGGGGTTTATCGGCACTTTCTCGAAACACGTCTTGTAGATTTTTTTTAAACATTCATCATTGCTAGACCTGCTTATGACACGACCTTTGAAACACACGACATATTAGGCGATGCATATGGTAACCCTACACAGGCTGCCAAACATCGAAATTTTGATGAAATGGGCCGGTTTCCGAGCCCCACAGCACCCAAACGATACAAGAAAAATTGACCTTTCGCAGGTCTTGGAGTGACAGTTCAAGTTGCATGGACAAAATATTTCGGTAAGCATTTGTTAACCCTCCAGAGGCTGCCAAGCATAGACATTTGGAGAAAATGGGCTGTTCTTGGGCAACCATAACACCAAATGTGTACCTGCGAGATAAATATAACCCCCTTCATTTGAAGTGGAATTCACCGATGATCATTTTTGTATGTAATGAAGGTATTCACAAAACCAAGCATTAACCCGTTTAGGGCTAATTACAGAAAGATACCCCTCAAAAGGTTAAAAATTCATGTTATCCGAGGATTTCTCTTAAAACATCTTGTAGATTTTACAAGAAACAATGGCCATTCTCAGATCTTAGTGTGACATTACCGATTGCATGTACAAAATATTCCTGGAAGCATTTGTTAACCCTATGCAGATTCTCAAACATCAAAATGTTGATAAAATGGGCTGTGTTTGCATACCCACAGCACCCGAATTTGAGACGAGAGATCAAAATAAGTGGAAGTAGAATTCACTGAGAATTATTTTTGGAAGTAATAAGAGTATTAAAAAAACAACACTTAATCCTTTTTGGGCTGGATAAACAATGATACCCATCAAAAGCTTAAAATTCATGTTCTCCCTGGATTTCTCTGAAAACATCTTGTAGATTTTAAAGAAAAAATGGCCATTCGCAGTTCTTGGTGTGACATTACAAGTTGCATGAATGAATATTCCTGTTAGCACTTGTTAAACCTCTACAAGCTGCCAGACATCAATATTTTGGATGCATTTGAGATAAAATGGACCATTTTCAAATAGCCACAGCTCTACGTGGGTATGTGTCAAACAAACATAACTCCTTTTGTCGGTCATTAACTTGTTGGACGACGATATTGACATTAACCCACTCCACCGTTAATGGTGGTTTTTACCTAAACAATTTTTTTATCAAACTGAGTCATTTGAGACTACTATACTCACCTTTCTCATAACATCAATGAAGGAACTTCAGTTAGACAGTTAAAAACAATTCATCAGACACTGTGGGGTCATGAAAAATCATGGAATCTCATCGGGAAAAGCCATGATTCTCCAGAATCATAAAGTCTAGTTTTTTGGGTTTGTTTTTTTTTCCTCACACATTTTGTCCGTGCGATTCAGAAGCCATTTTCGAACCGATTTTCACGAAATTTTGCACACGCACAGAGGGGCACAAAATCTAAAAAAGGACCGAAGCGGAATTTTCGATTTAACCCTTATTTCGTCAGAATTGGCAAAAAACTGCCAAAATTGGGGTTTATCGGCACTTTCTCGAAACACGTCTTGTAATTTTTTTATACATTCGTCACTGCTAGACCTGTCTGTGACACGCCCTTTGATACACACGACATATCAGGCGATGAATATGGTAACCCTCCACAGGCTGCCAAACATCGAAATTTTGATGAAATAGGACGGTTTCAGGCCCACACTGCACCCAAACAATACACGAGAGATAAACATAACTTCCTTTATTGGGAGTGGAATTCACCGAGGATCATTTTTGTCAGTAATAAGGGTGTTCAAAAAACCAAGTGTTAGCCCGTTTTGGGCTGGTTAAACAGAAATACCCCCATAAAGTTCAAAAAATGATATTTTCCGTGGATTTCTCTAAACGAGTCTTGTAGATTTTCAAGAAAAATTTGTCACTCCCAGGCCTTGGTGTGACAATAGAAGTTGCATGGACAAAATACTGCGGTGAGCATTTGTTAACCCTCCACGGGCTGCTAAAAGTCAAAATTGTTATAAAATTGGCTGTTTTTGGACACCAACAGCACCCACTTGGTGTACCACCAAGAAAAGGTTCTTTCTTTTATCGGACGCACAATTGATGGGGAAACATTTTTGATAGTGGTAAGGGTATTCAAATGTCGAAGTCTTAACCCATTTTGGACTGGTTTAAGAGAGATACCCCCTAAAAGCTTAAAATTCCCATTTTCTGTGGATTTCTCTAAAAGCAACTTGTAGGTTTTCAGGAAAAATTGACTATTCGCAGGTCTTTGTGTGACATTGCGAGTTGCATGGACAAAATATTCCAGTGATCATTTATTAACCCTCTACAGGCTGCTAAGCAACGTAATTTTGTTGAAATAGGCTGTTTTCAGATGCGCACAGCACCCAACGCATACCCGAGAGATAAACGTAATCTACTTTGTTGGAAGTGGAATTCACCGAGGACCAAATTTGTTAGTAATAAGGGTATTCAAAAAACCAAGCATTAACCCCTTTTAGGATGGTTAATAGAAATACCCATCAAAAGCTTAAAAAATCATGTTTTCCCTGCATTTCTTTACAAGCGTCTCGTAGGGTTTCAAGAGAAAATGGCCGTTGATAGGTCTTAGAGTCACATTACCAGTTGCGTGGATAAAATATTCAGATAAGCATTTGTTAACCCTCCATGGGCTGCTAAAGATCAAACTTTCGAAACAAGTAGTCTGTTTTTGGACACCAACAACATCAAATGGGAATGCTGCAGAGAAACATAACTTCTTTTACCGGACGCAAAACTGATAGGTAAAATTTTTAGTAAGTTGTAAGGGTATTCAAAAATTGAGGTCTTAACCCATTTTCGCCCGGTTAAGGAGATGTACCCCTTAAAAGCTTAAAATTCCCATTTTCTGCGGATTTCTCAAAAAAATGTAGTAAGTATTCAAGAGAAATTGACCATTTGCAGGTCTTGGAGTGACATTACAAGTTGAAAGAACAAAAGATTCCGGTAAGCGTTTGTTAACCCTCCAGAGGCAGCAAATTTTGAGAAAATGGGCTGTACTTGGCCACCCATTACACCCAATGTGTACCTGCGAGATGAACATAACTACCTTCATTGGAAGTGGGATTCACCGAGGATCATTTTTGTAAGTAATGAAGGTATTCATAAAACCAAGCATTAACCCGTTTAGGGCTGGTTATAGGGTGAAACCCCTCAAAAGGTTAAAAATTCATGTTATCCGAGGATTTCTCTAAAAACACCACATAGATTTTCAAGAAAAATTGGCCATTCTCATATCTTAGTGTGAATTACAAGTTGCATGTACAAAATATTCCAGTAAGCATTTGTTAACCCTATGCTGGTTCTCCAACATCAAACTGTTGAAACAGTGGGCTGTGTTTGCATACCCGCAGCACCTAAAGTTAAGAAGAGAAATCAACATATGTGGAAGTAGAATTCGCTGAGAATTATTTTTATAAGTAATAAGCGTATTAATAAAAACAACCCTTAACCCGTTTTAGGCTTGATAAACAATTATACACATCAACAGCTTAAAATTCATGTTCTCCCTGGATTTCTCTGAAAACATCTCGTAGATTTTTAAGTAAAAATGGCCATTCACAGTTTTTGGTTTGAAATTACAAGTTGCATGAATAAATATTCCTGTTAGCACTTGTTAAACTTGACAAGCTGCCAGATATCAATATTTTGGATACATTTGAGATAAAACGGACCATTTTCAAATAGATACAGCACTCAGTGGGTATGTGTCAAGCAAACATAACTCCTTTTGTCGGTCATTAACTTGTCGCACGACGATATTGATATTAACCCTCTCCACCGTTAATGATGGTTTTTACCTAAACAATTTTTTTTTATCAAACTGAGTCATTTGAGACTTCTGTACTCACCTTTTTCATGACATCAATGAAGGAACTTCAGTGAGACAGTCAAAAGCAATTCATCATACACTGTGGGGTCATGACAAATCATGCAATCTCATTGGTAAAAGCCATGATTCTCCAGAATCATAAAGTCTAGTGGTAACTGAATTACAAACCTGTCCGACATTCAATCAGTAAAAGGCACACGCTGCACTCAGTAGATGGGAGGCATTCAAGGGATGGCACTTGAACACCCAGTCCATTCTTCTGTCAGGTTTCATATTGGTTGTCAACTAAGAAAAATCAAAAGAGGCAGGACGTAACATTGGTTATCAACCATGAAAAACCAAAAGAGCCACAGTTTTCACATTGGTTATCAACTGCCAAAGTCAAAACAACCAGGGTGTAACATTGGTTATCAACTGCGAAAAGTCAAAATAATCACTGTGTAATATTGGGTATCGACTAAGAAAAGTCCAAATAGCCGTGGTTTAACATTAGTTATCAACTACGGAAAGTTAAAATAGCCAGGGCGTAACATTGGTTATCAACTTCGAAAAGTCAAAATAGCCACAGTGTACCGTTGGTTATCAACTGTTAAAAGTCAAAATAGCCAGGATGTAACATTGGTTATCAACTACGAAAAGTCAAATTATCCAGTGTGTAACATTTGTTATCAACTACGAAAAGTTAAAATGTCCAGGGTGTAACATTGGTTACAACTGTGAAAAGTCAAAATAGTCAGGGAGTAATATTGATCTGACACGCATAGCGGCCAGTCAGACTGGCGGTCGAGAGGAGATGTCCCACTCTCCTCGGCTGGAAAGGGGGCCTCCCTGGTGAAAAGTTTGTAAAATATAGGTCAGTCCGGCCCTCCGGTGTCTTCTTTGCTCATGTCCACAATATTTTTCAATCATAATGTCCCCACTATTTTGTGTAGATTCATTACAATTTTGCAAAAGGAACCCAATTTATAATGGATCAACGGGGCCCGGCACGGGTACACTGGTGTATACGCGGGGTACGGTATTATCTGCGTAGTTTGTGTTTATATATTATCTGGGAGAATATTGTGTCTCCTGGACTCGATGTTTGTAAAAAGTCTGTATTACCAAAACTAGGAGGTGGGTGCTCTCAACGGAATCGACAACACACGAACGCTAACAGGCTAAACACAATAATCGTAAAATCTATCGCTTGGTTTATGTCTTGTAATTTCGACATGCATTGTGGCACTGCTATTTTTCGAAGGTTAAACATATCATTAAAGAGATTGGTTGAGATTGAGTTACCCGCATATTTCTAGAAACATAACTGTCCAATACTTTATTTTTAGTGAACTATTTAGCATTCAATAGTACAATGCTATTGGTCGAACAAGACGGGAAGTTTTAACCAACATTAAACTTACACGACTTTTCATTATATGCAAAGCACCTGAAGAAATTACATGTATAGAACACCAGTAGTTACGTATGACTTTGCAATATATCCCTACCTTTCACGAATCTGAGAATGAGAATTTCTTGATTATTTCCATTCATCAGTAAATAAATATAGTATATTCCCATAGTAGCTTGGTGCACCGAATGTTCATCACGAGTGGTGAATTGTGTTAACCGCGAGCCTTTCGCGCCCGGTTAACAGCACTTCACCACGAGTGATGAACATTTTGTACACCAAGCTACTTTGAGTTTATTTTATTTATACCATAATTGTCAGATTATTAAGAGTTTAAATGTTAAATAATACAATATTCAATATTGAATTTTAAAGAATGCCCGTACACACGTGCGATTCTGTTTTCGTTTGCAGACATTCAATCAGTAAAAGGCACACGCTGCACTCAGTAGATGGGAGGCATTCAAGGGATGGCACTTGAACACCCAGTCCATTCTTCTGTCAGGTTTCATATTGGTTGTCAACTAAGAAAAATCAAAAGAGGCAGGACGTAACATTGGTTATCAACCATGAAAAACCAAAAGAGCCACAGTTTTCACATTGGTTATCAACTGCCAAAGTCAAAACAACCAGGGTGTAACATTGGTTATCAACTGCGAAAAGTCAAAATAATCACTGTGTAATATTGGGTATCGACTAAGAAAAGTCCAAATAGCCGTGGTTTAACATTAGTTATCAACTACGGAAAGTTAAAATAGCCAGGGCGTAACATTGGTTATCAACTTCGAAAAGTCAAAATAGCCACAGTGTACCGTTGGTTATCAACTGTTAAAAGTCAAAATAGCCAGGATGTAACATTGGTTATCAACTACGAAAAGTCAAATTATCCAGTGTGTAACATTTGTTATCAACTACGAAAAGTTAAAATGTCCAGGGTGTAACATTGGTTACAACTGTGAAAAGTCAAAATAGTCAGGGAGTAATATTGATCTGACACGCATAGCGGCCAGTCAGACTGGCGGTCGAGAGGAGATGTCCCACTCTCCTCGGCTGGAAAGGGGGCCTCCCTGGTGAAAAGTTTGTAAAATATAGGTCAGTCCGGCCCTCCGGTGTCTTCTTTGCTCATGTCCACAATATTTTTCAATCATAATGTCCCCACTATTTTGTGTAGATTCATTACAATTTTGCAAAAGGAACCCAATTTATAATGGATCAACGGGGCCCGGCACGGGTACACTGGTGTATACGCGGGGTACGGTATTATCTGCGTAGTTTGTGTTTATATATTATCTGGGAGAATATTGTGTCTCCTGGACTCGATGTTTGTAAAAAGTCTGTATTACCAAAACTAGGAGGTGGGTGCTCTCAACGGAATCGACAACACACGAACGCTAACAGGCTAAACACAATAATCGTAAAATCTATCGCTTGGTTTATGTCTTGTAATTTCGACATGCATTGTGGCACTGCTATTTTTCGAAGGTTAAACATATCATTAAAGAGATTGGTTGAGATTGAGTTACCCGCATATTTCTAGAAACATAACTGTCCAATACTTTATTTTTAGTGAACTATTTAGCATTCAATAGTACAATGCTATTGGTCGAACAAGACGGGAAGTTTTAACCAACATTAAACTTACACGACTTTTCATTATATGCAAAGCACCTGAAGAAATTACATGTATAGAACACCAGTAGTTACGTATGACTTTGCAATATATCCCTACCTTTCACGAATCTGAGAATGAGAATTTCTTGATTATTTCCATTCATCAGTAAATAAATATAGTATATTCCCATAGTAGCTTGGTGCACCGAATGTTCATCACGAGTGGTGAATTGTGTTAACCGCGAGCCTTTCGCGCCCGGTTAACAGCACTTCACCACGAGTGATGAACATTTTGTACACCAAGCTACTTTGAGTTTATTTTATTTATACCATAATTGTCAGATTATTAAGAGTTTAAATGTTAAATAATACAATATTCAATATTGAATTTTAAAGAATGCCCGTACACACGTGCGATTCTGTTTTCGTTTGCATGAACTCCGGTTTGGCGGTACTTCCGCTGTACATTTTATCGCCGAGACGAAATGGAAAAAGAAACAAGCGAATCACAGGGCCTTTTCATTTTAATAACATACCATTTTGATTTATGTGTGCTTTATTAACATGAGGCAACGCATATTTGTTAGTTTTTGGTGTCTTATGAGGTAGACGCATTTAAAAACGTACTAAATAATTGTGGCTTTCATTTCACTCTTCGCGAGGCGACGAGTGATAAATTTAGCCAAATTTGCATTCAAGTCGAGGTCACGAAAGGTCGTTTTGGATGTAGTTCCACGGTTCGTGTATATTTTAACTATTGAAATTCCATTGCTGGCGTGTTCACCACGGTCGCTTTGTGAGCTAAACGTTATGTGACAGGGTTTTTATATATAGTAGAATAGGTGATCATGGTATAAATTGCAATAACCGGTGGATATAGATTACCGTTAACACATCGTCACGGATGCCCACGCCTGATTACAGAGATCATTTGATACTTAGCGTAGATAAGAGAAGTCATATTGCATGCCTGATCGGTTTCGTGTGGTATTCCTTATCATATCCTCTACTCTACTGACAACGTTGTACCCTAGTGGGGTCGCTGCTGTAGTACTGTTTCTGTCCTGAAGATTCTTGGCGTAATAATCGTATGTGAGCCCTCATCTAGACAGCAGCTTGCCGATTCTTCTTGCGTTTTAGTATTGGGCTTGACGATCTGTCGGTCTTCAAAACGAGGTATTCCTGGCTGTCGAAAGAGTCCTTGGAACGCAATGGAAGAAAACTTCTGCAGGTCCGTACATTATCAACTAAAGTAAATCCCAAAGGGAGCTTGTCACCACCAGGTATAAAGTGCCAATATCACAAACCTTGCTGTCTGAAAAGTTAATGACAGGGAGACAGCCTTTTCGGTTCTGTCATTTCCTTGAAGTGTATCCTCTATGAAATCCTATTTACTTTGTCGAGGTCTAAATCGAATTCACTGAACGAGTTTCGTAAATATAAACAAGGGACGAATTGGGATTCTATTTGTCACCTAGTCGAAATCCGAACATACCGGAACCACTGATCTCTACACAACTGGATTGCGGGAACGGCAGCGAAAACGTCGTCATCCAAACGGCTCCCCCCCCCCACCCCCTCCATATGATAGCGTTTCGTCAAACAACGCGATACGTCGGTCTAATCCACGACTTTCGACGTGGTGAAAGTTGTTACGCTGTGACCAGCCACAGACAAACAACTTTCATTCACTTCATCAAACGTCATGGTATTTACCTAGTATAAAAACAAATAACACTGTATCAGCTTTTCAGCTTAGGCACTTGTTTTCTTGTCAATAATAACAAAAATATGTTGTAAATATTCAATATCAATTTCCGCGAAAATGAACACTATCAACATTTTATTTATTTATTTATTGGGATTTAACGACACTTTCGACAGCCCGGGTCACATCGTGTCGGAACACCATGAACATATTCATTTTTCACAGATATTAAAATATATTCTTCAACTGTAACTGGTAGAGAGCTAAATTATTTTTGGTTCATCCAAATTTGTCCACGTCTCTTTGCCCTGTTATAATTTATGGGAGAGTGCCTAGTGTCATTCTGCCATAAATTATAACAAGGCAAATCCTAACAGACTAAATAATTTCAATTCAAAAATAATATGAAGCACATTCTCAGAATATGAAGTCATTAAGTTGCGGCACCTGCACTTCAGAATAAAGACCAAATATGAGCTTCCGGTACTCTACCAGTTAAAACCCGATTAACGAGCCGTCAGGAATTTGAAAACCTTCGAGAATATGCTTTTTCGTTGAGCACTGAGCACTGTTTATTTATAGCAACTTCCACGCCACCTCCTCTTCAAAATGGTGGCGGTGGAGACACTTGTCTATATGTGGCCATTGAGCGTTCCACCAATCCACTTGTACAGAGATCAGTGGTTCATCCTCACTTGCTCAAGTGCTGAAATGTGATGGTGAATATACCTAGACAGATTGGATTCAATCTTCGGTGGAACCTCGAAAACTAGCAGTGCTTTTTTACAGTCCAAGAGTTACGGGACCTTTAATTACATGTTTGAGGCCAAAGGGCTTGTAGGTGTCAATCCTAATACCAGAAAAGATACTTTGAACTACACCAGCGTTTCCTACACCGATAGCTTCTCTCACATTGTTTTAACCCTTTACCCAACGTAACGGCCAAAACCGGCCAGCGCTATTCTCAAAAATCGTCAATTAATTTTCATGATTTTTTCATTTTTTGTCTCAAAAACATAGGTTATGACCCCTCATTGCAACGAGCTCGTCGAGCTCGTTCCAATGAGGGGTCATAACCTATGTTTTTGAGACAAAAAATGAAAAAAATTAGTTATTCAAGAATTTTTTTTTACAAGTGTCGTCTGCTTTTCATGTTAGGTAAAGGGTTAAGTGACTGTATCTTCTTTTATCCCACCTGCAGCGACCAAAGGAGAATGAGTATTTCCCCAAGTACTCTCAGAGAGTGGAAATAAAAAAAATCACATCACCGACTTCCTTCAGTAGATCATTTTGCACTATCCTGCCTCTCTTCAGTTGGGCATGGATTCAAAAATAAAAATATTCCAGCCTTCCTCCCCAAGTCTACCATTGACCCACTTATCTCTCAAGTTTTTCGACCATTAGTTTCTCTCATTCTACTTGGTAAGTATTTTGAGCCATTCTGAAATGACGTACGCATCCCTCACCATTTTATATCCAGTGACTTTCAACAACAATGACTCTCCCATAAAAAAAGAACTATCTAGTTACTCCCCACAAAAAACTGCACCACTACTGAAATCATTGGCCAATGAAGCATAAATGATTTTTTTAAAACAGTTACTGAAAAGTTGACAAAAGTGTGGTAACTCAGATGAAAATAGTGTGAGCGGAAGCGGGTCATCCCTGGTATATCAAATACGGAATGTCGTTGTAATCCATTCGCTCACTGCTGAGATATGGATCCGGACGGACAGACGGATGGATAGACACATGTAATCCAGTACACCTTCCAATCTCATTGAGGGTTGGGGTATTAGAAAAAAAGTTGCTGCATCTTGTTTTTTCATAGCCCGCCCAAACAAACATATAGCCCTGTTCAACTGCAAGCTACTTCAGTCGGCGTTATCAGTGGAATCTTTCTCTATTAACATTTTACCCAACGTAACGGCCAAAACCGACCAGCTCTATTCAAAAAATCGCCAATTAATTTTCATTATTTTTTAATTTTTTGTTTCAAAAACATAGGTTATGACCCCTCTCTGGAACGAGCTCGTCGAGCTCGTTCCAAAGAGGGATCATAATCTATGGTTTTGAGACAAAAATAAAAAAAATGAGTTATTCGAGAATTTTGTTTGCAAGTGTCGTCTGCTGTTCATGTTAGGTAAAGGATTAAACTGGAAATCCATCGACCACTCTGCAGCTGCTGTTTTGATTTTTACAAGATAATTTAGGTTACCCCTCTATCATTTTACGTTCATCCATTCGTTTCGGGGGTGACTGATCCACTTATAAGCCGATCTTTTTTTCTGCTTACTACCATTTGGTTTAAAGGGCACCCCCCCCCCCCCCCACCACCTCACACAAAAATTAAAAAAAAATATATATATTTTTGCTATTCGCTATTCGTTCCTAGAAAAATTATTTCTCCCTGCGTTTATTGGAGTAGTTTCTGTAATATTACCTGTAAATCACATCCATAAGTATACTCCCCAGTTTCACCAACAGACAGAAAACACTTACCACCACTCTCCGATCCACTCTTGTTTTCGTAGTGACCCATCGCAAAATAGGTGTTTTTTTTAACTCACTATTCCTTCCTAGATGTATAATTTCCCCTTACGTTTGTTGGCCTAGATTATGTAATATTACCTGTAAAACACCCCCTAAGTATTCTCCCCAGTTTCGCGAATAGACAAAAAGCACTTACCCCCAACCTCTGATCCACTCAGTCAACCCTTTCACAGTTTCTCTGTAGTCACCCTAGGCTAATAATCAACAAACAAAAAAAAAACATCTGATTAATCCTTCAACTTTGACCCGCTTATCCATCAGCACTTCTCCTTTATCATCAGTTTCGATATACAGAATCGGTGACCCGCTGCTTGAGGCTGATCTCGAAAGGAGCCCTTTTTGTTGTGGTATTTTCCGGGTTGAGTTCACTCTGCACATCACTATTCAGTAATTCAACATGTTTTTTTTCACCACAAAGCAAGTAATACGTCAACAACCAACTCGAGATAAGGCCACGACCTGCCCCTGCCGGCCTGTGTTAACCCTTTACCCAGGGTAACGGCCCAAACCGGCCAGCGCTATTTTCAAAAATCGCCAATTAATTTTCATTATTGTTTTCATTTTTTGTCTCAAAAACATAGGTAATGACACCTCATTGGAACGAGCTCGTCGAGATCGTTTCAATGAGGGGTCATAACTTATGTTTTTGAGACAAAAACTGAAAAGAATTAGTTATTCAAGAATTTTTTGTACAAGTGTCGTCTGCTTTTCATGTTAGGTAAAGGGATAAAATACACACTAATGACATTCAGATTCTACGTCTCTACATTTCAACGAGTATAGCAACGGCAGATTATGGTAGAAATCGATAGATCTCGGCCTTTACCCATTCGATGTGTATGGACAAAGGGAACACAATAACACAAAAAACAAAAAGTGACACATTTTGAATTTTTTTTGCGTAAAAAACCCCAGCAACACAATTCCGAAATTTCTAATTTTTCAACAGATTTAACACTATTTACAATACAGTCGTCGTGGATTGGTCGTAATCCACGCATGGACAGGGATGTCACGCGTGCGTTTACCAGGCAATAAAATTCATCATCAGCAAAAGTTTAGTTAATGAACCACTTGGGTTGTAACCGTTGCTTCATTAATTAAATTGTTGATGATTATTCCTATAATTAGTGTTTGGAATGTAATATTATTGCGACCGTAGAAATATTGCCCACCCGTGGAAAGTTACCTGTCCACGGTGGCTGTATTGTAAATAGGGCCATTTTGTCTTCATTACCACACGCCATGGAGATAGAAAGAAAACAGATCTAATAGTCATTAAATGAACTTTATCAAAAAAAACAAAAAAACAAAAAACCAAAATAAAAAAAACCACAAAAAATTAAAAATACAGCAAGGTTTCAGGTATTCGATAAATAATGTACACTAACTGTGGAGTTTTCCTGTGAGAACCACGGAAAATGAAGCGGTGCCTGTTTACTGCAGTTAATTATACGCAGCAAAAGCTTTTGCATAATCATTAACTTTCCCACTGCTTTGGACTTAACCCAATTCTGGATTCCATACGTCAAGTGGCTGTGAATTAAAGCATATTAGACTCTTCGTGGCGTAATGGTGGAGAATGTTCTTCTGTTTTGTTCAGGCTATAATGTACACAGGCTATGTTAGGCAAATCTGGGATATGTGTGCCTTGTAGGACAAGTGACATCAATATTTATTTCAAGAAATATTAGTGATTGTTTCAGGCTTATTAATTGGTTGGTTGTTAATGAGAATATCTTCTTACAAAGTACTATTTCTGTTTTGCATATTACCTGGGTTTAATAAGTTACTTTTTGTTTTGTTTGAATTTAACATTAACTAGTTGGTTGAGCATCTCTCAAATAGTTTTGCCAGTTCTTCGTTGAAGTATCTGTTTAGAAGAGTAACATCTGATCCAGAGTTATGTGCCGTTGTATCGTCTGCAGAAGCTGAAAGGTTTAATAATGTTGCATTGCTTATGTCGTTGACGTATAAGAGAAACAATATGTGACCCAGTATGGAACCTTTGGGAACCCTGCGATTAATTGGAGCTTATTCGGATAGGTGTTCTCGGAACGAGACACACTGAGTTCTGTTGGAACTGAGTAGCTTTTGAACCAGTCCTTTGCAACTCCGGTGATACCATATGTTTCTATTTTGCACATTAAGATGTCATGAATGATGGTGTCAACGGCTTTGGACAGGTCCAAAAAACACCGCCAGCGTATTATTGTTTATGTGTTTATTATTTTTTGATGCTACTTTGTTCAAAGTTGGAAGACAGAGTGTATAGTGCTGTTGTTTTTCTAAAACCGTACTGATGAGGATGAAGAATATGACATTTGTCCAGTAAGTTTGTAAGTCTATTGGACATGAGTTGTTCCACAACCTTTGAAACTGTAGGTAGCAAGCTGATAGGTCCATAATTAGTGAGACAGTGCTCACCACCTGCTTTAAATATAGGTGTCATGGTGGCATTATCGAGCACCATGTCATTTCTGAATGAGTTATTGATAATGTGTACAAGGGGCTCTACAATTTCATATACTGTAATTTCAAGATGTCGAGTTGAGATACCATCGCCGTCTTTTGTTGATTTTAAGTTTACAACAAAACTAACTTCTAGAGGACCGGTTGGTCTAAAGCAGAAGTTGTCTGCAAAATTAGTTTTTATATAATTTGAATAAGATTTGATTGGCATTTTTTTAAAATTTGTTCTGATATAAGTTTTCCATATCGGCAAACTATTTATTGAACTCATTTGCTGTATCACAGGGGGCTTTTATTTTTTCAATGCTGTGAAAGAATGACGAGGAAAGTGTAGCCGGACGTTTTGCTTTACTAATTGCATCATTTATGATTTGCCATGTTTTCCCCATGTCATTTTAGTGGCCTGTAGGATATCTCTGTAATAAATTGTTTTGCATTATTTTTTAACTTTGTTGAAAATTCGGCAATAATTTTTATAGTACAGAATGTTCTGGGCGTTCGGAAGTTGGTCATCCAGGGTTGTTGAATTTCTTATTCGGGGAACATTTTTTATAGGAAATGCTGTTTCATAAGTTTGCAAGCAAATATTCCGATATGCTTGATATGACATAGTGGAGCAGTTTGACTGAGAGAAGTCGCTCTGGGAAAGAAGAGTATTGAACACCGCAATACTTCCTGCGTTTATGATTCTCTTTTGAGGGAAATTATGTTTGCTGATTGCTTTTGAATTCGATTCAATGTGGAATATTCCAAAGTGATCGGATACGTCAGATATAATTATACCGGAAATAGTAATCGATGCGAGATGGTTCGATAATATGAGATCAATTGAACCAGGTGAATGATTCGTCACTCTCGTTGGCTTGGTGATGAAAGGTAAAAATCCCTCACTAAACATAAGATTATCGAAATTCCTCTGTTTTGGAATAGATTGATGCCATAAGATACGCTTTTTTATTTTCAGCTTTCAGAATGTCCGTCATCTCGTTTAACTTTGTAAGGAAGTTATTTATGTCTGCTTTTGGGGTGTATTTGGTATGTATGTGACGCCGATTATTTTTGTGGTATTCTTAATTTCAATCTCAATGAAGAGCGATTCGAAGATGTGGGGATAAAGATGGAGAGTTCTTTATACATTTTATACGATGTCCCTCTCTGATATAGATTCTAACTCTCCCCTACCATCGTCATTCTCAAGCTAGAATTTCTAATAAGGTATTCGTAGCCCTCAAGTGTAAATGAAATATTTGGATGGATTTAAAATATTTCGGACAAACCGACCATATCGAACAAATTGTCGCCGTGTTTTAAGTTACATAACATGTCTTTCATGTGCGCGTTGAAACTATGAGAGTTAATATGGAACAAGGAGAATCCTATTTTCATGGAGAATCCTATTTTCAGTTCACATGTAGAAGACCGAAAATCGCTGGGGCAAAAATAATTACAGTCCTTAACTCAATAACAAATCTGAGAGTCATCAGCCTCAGGTGTTGAACGTAACTTGTCGTCGCAAAACTGTTTGAAATCGTATTCCTCGCATGTCTGGACCCCGTCAAGAATTACGCTGCGCGCTAGTGTATGCGCTTAGGCCACCTACCCCCCCCCCCCCCCCCAGCTCTGGGCATTCGTGGGAGACATACATAAATGAATAAGACGTATAACCTATTCTCTCCAGTGGAAACAAATTTTTATCTACCCTTGCACTCACAGACTGGCGCAACAATGAAATGAAAGGCTGGAGGATATAAGTAAGAACTATATACATAGTGTGAACATATAGAATAAACATTTGGATTGTGAGCTTTCGTGATCTCACAGAGAAAGTGTATTTTTGTTCATATAGTGGAATCCCTTTTTAGTTGTGAATGACTGAAAACTTTACTTTCAAAATTGAAAGATGAATTAACTCAAATTTTACGATTGAAACAGGGTGGGGGAGGGGGTGTATCAGAATTTGTTTCTAGGAACGTATGGAGGGGTGGGTGGGTGGTCGGAGTGAGTAGAAATCAATTCTTTTTCTATGGACTAAACTTTTCAGGACATGTACATCCATGTAAATGCTGATTTTGTCATTTTTATAGACTTGCAACAATCATTTGATGAGTCATTGGTCATTTTTGTTAACCAGTTTTTTCAACCATGATATGCATGTTGATGCCTAATCATAAAACACCGGAAGTCATACCACAGTTCAAATGCGATTAATAGAGAGGGTGTGCACTGAACATTAGGCAAATTCAAGACAATTGTTCACTGGAGCCAAAGAAAATGAGTCATATTGGGCAAGTTCATGTTTATTGCATGATTATAAGTCAGCAGGATAACGAAAAGAGCAGTATCTAATTAATAATGGACAATCAGTTTCCTCCTTTAGGCTAAACAAATAGTGCTTTGATTCTCAAAAAATCCTTCATTGAATTTGAACCCCCTCATTGGGCATGTTTATTGCCTTTCAGTGTCTTCCAATATTAGTACAAGCTCAGGAAGACCCGACACTTTTTACATTTTTTGATTGATGAATACTTATTTAGTTGCGTCTCCAGTATGTTTGCCTTGTTACAATTTATAGAAGGTGCCTATTGGCACTCTCCCATAAATTGTAACGAGATTTATTTATTGATTGGTGCTTTAAGGTCACATATTTCTGCACAATGGCTAATCATGACCATAACAGTTTTACAGGTGAAGGAAGCCGGATTACCCGGAGAGAACCACCAGCAACGGCGAGCAACTGTCAGCTCCCCAACATACTAACTCCACACAAGCAGGTTAGCATTGGTTGAAGACAGGTGCACTATCGACGTGCAGTACGCCTTGGTGCACAGCGTCACCGTGTCCCCACATTTGCAATGGGGGTGAAGTGTCTTGCCCAAGGACAGAACGCGGTTGCCGCAGGTGGGATTCGAACCGAGTACCTCTCGGTTTGCAGCCTGCATCTCTACCTACTGAGCCACCGCGCCCCCGAGTTCTAACGAGACAAATCCTCATAGATTAAATACTTTTACTTCAAAAATATTATGAAGAGAAGCAAAAGAATATGAAGCCTTTGAACTGAAGTACCTGCAGTGTCTTTTTAGAAGAATGTTTTATTTTTCAAATTAGAAATGAATTTATTTATATAAATATGCACTTGCTATATTTCTATACATAAAAGACAGCCGAAATCCTCACTAAGTTTGCTCACTTTTTTCAAAAGAAAAATTAAAATTAAAAATAAAACCCTCCCTTCCTCCCTCATTGATTTAAAAAAAAAGTCTGAGAATCAATTAATTTATTTTGTGTGGTCGTAACCTCCAAATTTACCCAGAACCAATCTACTAAGATGGTAAACGACAACAATAAGCCTGTGGCTTACCGTTGAATCCAATCCGCATACTATTGTAAATTAATACCTGATACTATTGGAAATAAATATTATTTAATCTCAGATGATAGGTGATTTTCCATGGCGTGTGGCTGGTTGTGCGGTGCACTGCAGGAAGGAATTACATACGTGCAATGTCTTTCTGCAGTGCATCACGCAATCATTTTCAAATTGATTTGTAACTTTACCTTAAGATGTAAATAGAGGGATAAATGAGGGGGGAAGTGGTGTTGAAAAAGGACTGCTACATATTTTTTGTTAGGAAATAATATACAAGGTGCAATTCAAGTAACAGGGATTTACCTCACCTCCACACGCAATTAACAGACGAAATTTACGCTGAAAAGGCAACTTCTGGATAATTGGGGAGTAGAGGTTATCTTCAGCCTCCCACATGAAGTTAACAGGTGAAATTTACACTAAGAACCAGGTAAGTGGTTTTGTGCAAGACAAATATTTACCGTCATCAAAGATATCACTTAACGATCTCTAAATCAATGAGATATTATAAGTTCCATTCCTTGTTTCCAGAAAACAGCACAAGATGCATCCGTATGAGCTATTCCAGCTTACTCCAGCGATGGGTCCAGTGATTTGTTTCAGATTTAACACTGAAAGTCTCAGAGACAATTTCCACTTCAGAAAAAGATATAAATGTTGTTAAAGTCTGAACATGTTTCTGGTAAAGTGCAATACCCAACACACACGTACTGATGTTATCACGCGAATTGTGTGAAATGAGGTTACCCGTTCCTAATTTATTTCATCAACGGAATCAATTGCAAACTGCATCATTTTCCAAATGTTTCACAAATGTGTAGTCCAAGCGTAGTGGAGACCCTGGAACACTTTCCATTAGAATGTCCAACATACCAGTCTAACTGAATAAAATCCACAGGTATGATGGGGAAGTGGGATGAGTGAATGAAGGACACATGTGGTTAGTAGGTGACACAAAGGAGAGTGTTAGTATGCTTATCGGAGAGACTGGGGATAATGGTGTATGTGATGTCATCAAGCAGTTCGTCACAAATTGTTGGGAGGGGAGAAGAGGCGTAGCGATAAGGAGTCATTTGGGAACACAGGGCTAATCAAGGCCTTCTCACGTAAAAGCCGCGACAAATCAGCGGCAGGTCAAAGTGTCATTGTTATTATTTCGTGCAGCAGCAGTGTTGTTTAAATTACAAATCAGTTATTTATATTTATTTATTTATTGGTGTTTAAGGTCATATATTTATGCACAACGACTAATCATGACCGGAGAGAACCACCGAGCAGCCGCCAGCTCCCCAACATCGTAATTCCGCACTGCAGCACAGGCAGGGTTAGACTGGTTGAAGACATGCGTACCATCGACGTGCAGTACGCCTTAGTACACGGCGTCATCGTGCCCCCATATGGACAATCGGGGTTAAGTGCCTTGCCCAAGGACACAACGCGGGAGTCCGAATTGATCGCTCAGATGATCACCCATCCAATGATTAACCAGGCTCGACGTTGCTTAACTTAGGTGACCTGACAAGAACCGGTTATCGCAACGCCACCGCACCCCCCCCCCCCCTACAAATCAGTTTACGAGTTGAATTAAGGTTAGGTAGACTGGACTCGGCCATTATCTGATTTATCGTTTATTTGTCCAGTGAATTCGTGGGGGAGGGGAGGAGGTGGGCAAGCGGGATTTATTTATTTATTTATTTATTTATTTATTTATTTATTTATTTATTTATTTATTTAATGCCTTTTAAAGTCACATATTTCTGTATAATGGCTAATGACCACGACAGTTTTACGGGTGGAGGAAGCCGAGGTATCCGGAGATAACCACCGAGCAACGGTGACCAACTGTCAGCTCCCCCAACATACTAACTCCACAGAGGCATGGTTTGCATTGGTTGAAGACAAGTGCACCATTAGTGTGCAGTACGCCTTTGTACACAACGCTAGCGTGCCCCAACGTGGGCAATTTTGGTGAAGTGTCTCGCCCAAGAACATAACGCGGTTGCCGCAGGTGGGATTCGAACCGGGGAGCTCTCAGCTTGCAGCTTGCACCTCTGCTTGCTGAGCCGCCGCACCCTCACAGAAGAGGTTTATTTACTCAAGTTATTATTAGTCTGTGGTAAACACACAGATTATTCTGTTTGTGTGGTTACTTTTTCTTATTCTTCTTCTTTTGTGTGTTTTGAAAATTGGTCACGCCCACGTTTCTCAGGATTGGTATGACTTATGGGACCAAAACCAAATGAGTCGACATTCAATGGGGGGGGGGGGGTTCCAAATATCGGTCAAGGTCACTGGGGTCACCAGTAGTCACTGAGTGCATTTTTCAGATTTGCTGGAAATCACATTTTTGTCCTCCTAATGCATTCTCGAGGTTCATACATGCATTTGTACGCTCAAAAACGTGTGCGTGGCCACAAAATTGTAAAAGTGGTCATGTTCATATCTCAAGCATGATATGAGGTATGGACCTGCGACCAATACCAAATGGGCCGACACTTAATGGAGGTTCAAAATATAGGTCAAGGTCACGGAGGTCACATAGGGGTCATTGATACATTTTTCATAATCGCTGGAAATCACATCTCTTGACCCCTTAATGCATTCCCAGAGCCTATACATGCATTTTTACACTCAAAAAGTGTTCGTGGCCACATATTTTGAAAATGGAGTACACCCATATCTCAAGCTTCATATGAGGCAAACACCTGAGACCAACACCAAATGAGTCGAAACTCAATGGAGCTTCAAAATGTGGATGAAGGTCACATAGGAAAACACGTTTTATTACCCCTAATGCCTTCTGGAAGTTCATACATGCATTTTTACACTCAACAGGTGGGTGGAGCATACAATTTTGAAAGCAGGTTACGATCATATCTAAAGCATGGTATGAAATATGGACATGCAACCAAAACCTAATGAGACGATACTCAATGAAGGTTGAAAATTTGGGTGAAGGGCAATGAGGTCATCCAGGGTTGTAATTGCATTTTTCAGAATTGCAGGTCATGCCATGCTCATATCTCAAGCACGATATGACGTAATAATAACTCTTTGGCCAGCCGCTGATTTGTCGCGGTCCTCATAAGAGAAGGCCATCATTCCCCCTGCACCCCACCCCCTCTTCCCCTCCTCTCCTCCCAGCATTCAGATATAAACTGCTTAATAGTGTCCCTCACTTCCTCTTTTTCAATTTCTTCAATAAGCATTCCTACCCTCTCCTCGTGTCCCCCTTCAGCCATCTATCCTTTGTTTCTTCACCCCACTTCTGCATTATTCTTCCAGTAAATTTTATTCTATGAGGTATATACTGTGGGCATTCCAAGAGAAAATGTTCCAGGGTCTCCACTACTCCAGAGTGGCACATTTGGCATCCCTTTTCCCCATCTCTCCCAATTTTTCCCCGAAGCTCCAGTGATCTTGATCTCAGTTTGAACAGCAGTGACCCTCCAAAGGTGCCATCTAGGTACTTCTCAAAAGCTGGCTTTTCTTTATATTGTAACCCCTGCAGTGATCTTTTCACGCTAACCCCTGATCGCCAGTTTCGATTGCAATCTTCCATGACTCTCTCTTTGACAAACCTTTTGCCTTCTTTCATTCCTACTTCTATGTTTGTGACCTCTATAGAGTAATTGTCCATTAGTTCCCTCACATGTTTTGACCACCCCGTTTCTATATTAGAATTCCAAATGGTATCGAGCATCAATTTGCACCACCGGTTGTCAGGCAGGTTTCTCAAGTAGTTAAAGTAACACAGTCTTCCCAAATCTACCCTGTCCTTGATTTTCATCCACCCAAGCTCCCCCCTTACTGCTTCCAAAGCTGCAGCATTACTCGACCCTGTTATCCATCTGCCGGCATCATTTTGAGTATTTTCCAACTTCTTAATAACGGTTTGGTTTAATGGAATCACGTCCGTGCCATACGTTATACTTG
This sequence comes from Pictodentalium vernedei, assembly GCA_031216915.1. Classification (NCBI taxonomy): domain Eukaryota; kingdom Metazoa; phylum Mollusca; class Scaphopoda; order Dentaliida; family Dentaliidae; genus Pictodentalium; species Pictodentalium vernedei. The sequence continues at coordinate 434,166,518 of CM062297.1, read as the reverse complement.
GTAAACCCACCCTCTCCCACAGTGTTTTCCCCCCAAAGACCTTGTTGAAACTATTTTTCCCTAAAAGTTTTAGTTGGTTCAGAATTCTTTTCCCCTTCAGAATCAGTTTGGCTGAGTAATTTCTGTACACCCCTCTTCCCGTTATATTTATGCTTACCCCCAGATACTCATACTCTCCCGTTTCTCCTACAGTGATTTGTTTGCTTTCCCCTTCGGGGATTGAGAACTCCCCCACTCTCCATCTCTTCGTCATATCTACCTTGCGTCCAACGGGTATTACCTTGCTTTTATTTTCATTTAGTTCGAGCCGCGAAGTGTTCCCATATCTACCAACAGTTTCCAGCAGTTTCTCTAGCCCCTGTTCAGTTCTAGACATTAACACCATGTCGTCCGCAAAGAATAAGCCTGGTATCTTTATGTCTCCAACATTTACCCCCTCCGCACTCTGAATTAGTTCGTCCCCTAAATCTTTAACATACAATGCAAACAAAATCGGTGAAAAGATACACCCCTGCTTGAGGCCTATATCCATAGGGACTCGTTTTGTAGTGATACTCCCTAGACTGAGTTGGCTTTGCACATCTGTATACAGTGCTTTCATGATTTCCACAAAGTCACCCCCCAGTCCGATGCCCTCGAGCTTTCGCCACATACCTTCCCTCCACACTCGGTCGTACGCTTTTTTCACATCTAGAAATGCCAGAAACATCTTTTTCTTTTCAGCCTTTGTTGATTCTATCAGTTGGGTGAGTGTAAATAGGTGATCAGTGACTCTTCGTCCTTTCCTGAAACCATTTTGAATTTCTCCTAAAAAACCTTTCTCTTCAATAACTTCCTCTAGTCTACCGTATATGACCTTACAGAATACTTTTCCGATGTTACTACTAACTGATATCCCCCTATAGTTATCTAGAACTTCCTTATCCCCCTTTTTGTGTATGAACGACACCTTACTTTCCCTCCACTCTCTGGGGACCTCTTGCTTTCGCAGAGCCAGGTTGAAAAGGTTTGTCAGGACTTCAATAAGTGCCTCCCCTCCATTTTTGAGGAATTCGTTCGGAATTTCATCAGTCCCTCCCGCTTTACCATTTTTTAATTTCGAGACCACGTTCCGCACTTCTTCTGCCGTTATTTCGCTACATACACGATTGGATAGGTTCTCCTCCACCAGTGTATTTCTTTTTGGTGGGGACCCACTGCCCCATCGCCTATCGTTTATCTTTTCCCAGTGCTTGACTAACTCTGAAGCGATACGGCCTTTATCTTCTGTACTTTCCCCATCCACTTTGATACTCTGCACACTACTTTTCCCCCGTTTATTTACCCAGTTCCAAAATACGTTTGAGCTCGAACCCCCCGTTTTCTTTATTGTTCTGGCAAGACTGCAATTGCGCTCCTTCCTATTATTATTCTTTATCTCATTCACCTTTTTCCGTGCCAGTTCATATTCTCCTTTCATTAGTCTCGTGTCATTGTTATCCACCCCTTTAAGCTTCCTACTTCTTCTGTAAGCAGCGCATTTTACCTTCCTTTCTTTTATAGCCTTTTTCAGTCCCTCGTTAACCCTGTATCCAAGCTCTCTCGTTGGGACCCTCACCCTTCCTATACACTCCTTCCCTGCCTCTGTTAGGCTATTTACTATGCCATCTGAAATACTCTGGACATTTGCATCCCTAGGTATACATTCAAGATTTGGTTTTAGTTTTTCCCGAAACTGCTTCCAGTCGGCTCCTTGTTTTAGTCCCCAAACTTCCTTGGAGGTATTTCTGTCTCTATTCGTCTTTTTGCCCATAATCTTAACTGTTATCAGGTTGTGATCACTACCCAAGTCATTTTTTCCCTCGTCATCTATTTCTACATCTATAACCTCCCTCCATACGCTAATGTCAGTGAGTATATAATCAATTATTGTTTTCTTATCGTTCCTCTCCCAGGTCCATTTACCCTTACATTTCGCATCCCTGTTCAGGATCTTTAAACCAAGCTCTTTTGATAGGTCCAACATCTTCCTCCCATTCGTGTTAATTTTCCTATCACCTCCCTGTATGCCCTCCTCCTTATCCCCGATGTGCCCATTGAAGTCCCCCATTAGGACAATACTGAACCCTCTGCTCCCAAGCTCTGTGATATTCGATCTAAGAGTTGTATATATTGAATCATTCCACTCGGGCTTACTTCCCTCCACTGCTAAGTATACAACACCAACGGCAACACTCCTGCTTCCTAACTTGATTTTTGCCCAGACTATTTCGTTGGATACTGGAATCTGAGTCCTTGCTTCTGTGAGATCTGTAATCAGTGAGGGCTGTAATTCCTCTTTAGCGTAGATGCCAACACCCCCACCCCGTTTCTGACCCTCAGTTCGCCCAGCTCCTATCCACACGCAACCCTTCATCTGATCAACCCGCTCATCCCGTCGTATCCACGTCTCACTTAGACCCATTATATCGAAGTCTCCTTCGTCCATCATTGTTGATATTTCGCTTACTTTCTTGTGCAGACCCTGGATGTTGCAGTACCCAAACTTAATGAATCTTTGTTTTTTTGTCATCACTGGCACATTATTATAACCCTGGTATGTCCCTGTATTGTGCATGTTTGTTGTTCTTCCTATGTTCCCAGCATTTGTGCCACTCTGGGTTACCGGCTGTGGTCCCCTACCCCCCTTTTCTCCAAAAAAGGCCCAGCCACCTGTAAGATTTTTTGGCCCAACAGGTCTGTACCCATCCTACTTAAATGCAATCCGTCTCGCCCATACAACTCTCCTTGTCCCCAGAATGAATCCCAGTGGTCAATGAAATGTACTCCCAAGTCTTTGCAGTGCTCTTCCAGCTCCTCGTTTAGTGTCATAATCCGCGAGTTCCTCTCATTCCCACCACCCATAACGGGGAGCACCCCTGAAACGATGATCCGAGCATTCCTGCTAAGTAGCTTACTAATTAGGTCCTTGTATGTGTCCACCAAACGAACTGATTTCCTCTCCCTGATGTTATTGGACCCCACATGTAATACCACTACCGGATCAGGCCCCGACCCAGCTACAATACCGTCCACTCTATCCCTCAGGTCCTCCACTTTAGCCCCCGGAAAGCACAGAACTGTTCTATTTTTACTGTCCGGACCACAGACAACCTTGTCGATCCCCCGAACTATGCTACTTCCCGCAACCACCAACTTACTTTTGGACCTCGCCCTATTTATCTCCTCTAGTCTCCTATTGTTTACAGCGTCCTCTTCCTCTCCAACAGCCCCACTCGGAATCAATATCGGTATCGGTATCTTTGACCTAGGATTACTCCTATCCTTGTCCCTCCGTCTCTTTCCAGGCCCTGAGCTACCTGGACTACTCCCCTGGTCTTCCCTCGGATCCCTCCTCCTTTTTCCTGGCCTAGACCCCAAGCTACTATCTGTTGCAACTACCTCCATCTCCTCCTCTGTCTCTTCCAAATCGAGCACGTCAAATCTGTTTCTGGTGCTGCACTCCCCACTGCCTTTGGACTTTACACCCCTATCTACCTACTTCTCTGGCCCCCCTTTCCTACCACTTTTGGTAGTCCACGCCAAACGCTTTACAGCATTGCTCCGGCCTGGGCCCCCCTCATCTGTCCTACGTACTTTTCTAGCAGCCCCCACCTCATCACCTACCTCATTCACATCAAAGGTTCTACCCCCATGTTTCCTCTTGGAACCACCGACAACCTTCCATCCTTCTCGGAAAGCCACTTTCACAGGCGTAACTCCAGACAGCCCCGCCCTACCGTATGGACCTGGGACCAACACCAAATGAGACGAAACACCGTGGAAGTTAATAATTTGGGTTAAGTTCACTGGAATCGCACAGGTCTCACTAAGTGCAGCTTTCAGATAACCCAAATGCATTTCTGAAGTTCAGAAATGTATTTCGTCTCTCAAAAATGTGGACAGAGTAAAAAATATCCATTGCAGATTTCTTTATAGAACACATTTAATGCTATGCACAGAAGTTATTTCCAGTTTCTTGAAAACTTTTATCTGAATTCCGTATGCAAATCGTAAAATGCTGTTTTCGAAAAACTATGTCAGATTTCTTTAAAGAGAGTTTACTCCCCAAAATGTCCCCATAAATTCTTTTTCTATTTAATTTAGTTCCGATGGTTTGATCGTTTTCATACAGACTCGCATTTAGTGGTCACAGTAAACTCTTTTTCTCTAGTCGTTAAAGGTTGTTCATCAGATAGTTGCATCTAAGTTCTTAATTCTACGAACTGCACCTCAGAAGAAATCAGCGACACTTGTCTTTTTAAATTTCTCGGATGCCATAGAATTAAGAAAGGACGCTGGTTTTGTTTACATTGGCATGGTGGGGGTTCGAACACACGCCGAGAGAGTTTCCTTCGGCACCAACCGCCTCGCGAAACTATACTGAACCACGTAAATCACTCGGCTACCGACAGACCCCAGAAAGGGAATGCAAGTTAACCAAGTATCTACGAGGCCAGTACAGAACACACGGAATACTCAATTATTTAATTATTCATCAGATAGTTGCATCTAAATACTTAATTCTACGAACTGCACCTCAGAAGAAATCAGCGACACTTGTCTTTTTCAAATTTCCCGGATGCCACAGAATTAAGAAAGGACGCTGGTTTTGTTTACGTTGGCCTGGCGGGGGTTCGAACCCAAGCCGAGAGAGTTTCCTTCGACACGAACCGCCTAGCGAAACTACACTGAACCACAATAGTAGGAGAGCGATGAACCGGGCCGTATTAGGGGGAGGGAATGGGGGAGGTGGATTTGACGTCGTAGTCACGTGATCCAGTGGCGCCATGTTGTGATGCCATGGTAACCGGCATGAGAGGCCATCTTGGGACGTCATCCCCATAGTGATGAGTGGGATTCGAACTGTTTCCGTCGTCCATTTTGTATACTGTAGGCCGCCATCTTGGTTTCTATGGTAGCACGTGGATGCTATGTTACCCAATGGCCTACAACAAGACAGGGGTATGTTCCTTTGTACGAGAGTAATTTCCAGATTCGTAGAATTACCATCAACAACCCGAAAATCTCTCCAAATCACCAAATTCCACCCAAAACTACCGAAACGAACTTGTATTCCCAATTTTATCGGATTAGTGCGTAGTGCTGTAGTACCGAGGGGGCCCCAGGGATAAGTTCGATTGAATAAGAGTAAATATAATTACCACAAATAACCCGACAATCCCTCCAAATCATCAAAATCCACTTTATTTGATATGGATTCTTCAAGAACCCCTTTAGGTCCGCCATACCATGGATTTTAATAGTAGCACGTAATGCTATAGCACTGAGGGGCCCCCTTTGGATTATAGCCAACTGATAGACATCCTCCATGAAAGCCTATCTCATTCCTAAAGCCAAGAATCTATCGAGTAGTTGCTGATAAGTCATTGCTCGAACGACAAGAATTCCATCGAGAAAATAAGCCATAGGTTATTTACTCGAACAAATGACTCGAACATACGACTCTTAGCCTCATTTTGGTATTTGAGGGTACCTATGACCTGGTATTGTATTATTTGAGGATACCTATTGAGGATACTGTCTGGAGAATCCCTTTTTTGTCGTATGAGGCCATGAGAAAATCCCTCAATGAGGTCTAATTTACTATCTCTCTTAGCCTCATTTTGTTTAAGGCCATGAGGGCCATGAAAAAAATTCCTCAATAAGGTCTAATTTACTATCCCTCTTAGCCGCATCTCGATATTTAACAACCATATCCCGTGGCACCCCAATTTCAGCACCCCTTTTTGAAAACGTCTGGCCTTCGACACTCCTTTTTAGTCGTATAAAGCCATGAGGGCCATGAAAAAATCCCTCAGTGAGGTATAATTTACTATCCCGCTTAGCCGCATCTCGATATATAACAACCATATCCCGTGGCACCCCAATTTCAGCACCCCTTTTTGGAAAACGTCTGGTCTTCGGCACCTCTTTTTAGTCGTACAAGGCCAGGAAGGTTATGAAAAAAATTACTATCCTTCTTAGCCTCATTTCGTTTGAGGCCATGAGAGCCATGAAAAATCCCTCGATGAGGTCTATTTTACTATCCCTCTTAGTCTCATCTCAGTATTGTACAGCTATATCCCCAGGCACCCCGACTTCAGCACTCCTGTTTTGAAAACGTCTGGTGTTCGGCACACCTTTTTAGTCGTATGAGGCCATGAGGGCTATGAGGAAAGCCATCAAAGAGGTCTAAATTACTATCCCTCTTAGCCTCATTTCGTTTGAGGTCATGAGGGCCATGAAAAAAATCCCTCAGTGAGGTCTATTTTACTATCCCTCTTAGCCGCATTTCGGTATTTAAGGATACTTATGACCCAGCGCTTATACAGCTCCTATATGGCTCCTATACAGAAAGTCTTATTAACGGCTTCCATCTTATCTCCAACGCTCCAAGGCCACTACTTGTCTATGGTCTATCTGTCCGTCCTATCATTAGCTTCTACAGCAGTCACCCAATTTGACACTTATGAGGGGCAAGCTGAATTTCGACCATTCATTGGCTCGCCGCTTCAGTCATTCCGTCCTGTTTTTAGTGAAGAGGTTAGAAAAGTTATTACTTCAGCTCCTCCTAAATCGTGTACACTGTACACGATTCCCACAGAACTTTTTCTGAAGCATATTGATGCTATCATCGACCCAGTCACTGCTTTGGTGAATTTTTCGCTGTCTTCTGTCATTGTCCCGACATGCTTTAAAAGGGCTGTTGTTGTGCCTCTTTTAAAAAAGCCTTCGTAGGACCCTGAAACTCTAAAGAACTACAGGCCAGTGTCCAATCTCCCTTTCCTTTCCAAAATCCTTGAAAGGCTCGTTCTTGCCCGACTAAAAGAACACCTGGAATATCATTCGTTAATGGAAAAATGCCAGTCTGCTTACCGCAAAGGGCACAGTACTGAAACTGCACTGATCCGAATAACGTCTGACTTTCTGACAGCGTCTGATGAAGGAAAAGTGTCCCTGCTAACGCTCCTCGATTTATCGGCGGCGTTTGATACATTGGACCATACAATTTTAATTCGTAGACTCGAAACTACTTTTGGCATCCGTGGATCCGCTCTTAAATGGTTTGCCTCATATCTATCCGACCGGTTCCAACAAATTCAAGTTGGAAACTCCCTTTCAGATGAACGTGCGCTGAAATTTGGAGTCCCACAAGGTTCCGTACACGGCCCTATGCTATATCTCCTGTATACACAACCACTTGGTGACATTATCAGGAGCCACAGAGTTGGGTGCCACATGTACGCAGACGACACACAGTTATATGACCATGATACAGTTAACCGATCCGCCAATCTTGTTTCAAACGTCGAGGAATGTTTGTCATCGGTGAAGTCTTGGATGCTGGCAAACCAACTCAAACTTAACGATGACAAAACCGAAGCGATGTGGTGCGCAAAACAATCCGTCGCAAATTCCATCACAATTCAGCACATTTCCGTAGGCTAGAACTTGATCCATTTCACCGATAGTGCGAAAAATCTCGGAGTTCATTTGGACACCACTCTTTCAATGTCCTATCAAATATCAAACATATGTAAGTCAGTATATTTTGAAATTAGAAGGCTAGGTCATATCCGAAAATATTTAAGTTTAGACGCCACAAAAAAGCTGATTTCATCATTCATCTTAAGTCGAATAGATTACTGTAATGCACTGCCTTTCGACGTCCCGGACAACCAGCTCCAACGTTTACAGAGGCTGATCAACGTTGCTGCTAGGATTGCTCTACGGACGAAGAAAAGGGAACACATCTCACCCGCCCTTGCCAAGCTGCACTACATCCCAGTTAAAGACCGCATAACATATAAACTAGCAATACTCACCTACCAGAGAATTTCGGCTGACTTCCCAGGCTACCTTAGCGAACTCCTCATACCATACAAGCCGCACCGATCATTGCGATCCAGCGACGAAGGGCTTTTTACTCAGTTCGCGGGGAATTTGAAGACTGTAGGTGACATGGCTTTCAGGATCAGCACGCCCCGTGTGTGGAACTCGTTACCCAAAACCTTACGAAATGCACCATCTCTTGAAAGTTTTAAAAAGGGACTAAAAACCTACTTACACCAGAGGAACTTCCCAGGCTATCCCTTCGCTGACACACAAACCGGGTGACTCTATTGATTTTTATCTATCTTATTCGTGATTTCTTTTGTAAAGCGCTTAGGGCTTTTATTAGGACAGGCGCTATATAAGTGTTATATTATTATTATTATTACACTTTTACCATTTTTGCTCCCTTGAAAGATTACTTCTGGTCACCCAATACAATAGTCTTCTATCACTGTTGCAGCTCTGGCCCATTACTACTGACTTGTAACCCTACTTTCTAGCTATACCTTCACTCAGGCCTTCAAAATGTTCAATCACGGAATCCAAATTTTACGGAATCGGCTAAGAATCACGATTACGGACTTCCATATATAGCATGTCTATATGTATACGTGTTATACAGGGGAGATGGAGCAATATGATTGAACATTTTGAAGGGATAGTAAATTAGACCTCATTGAGGGCTTTTCTTTTCATAGCCCTCATGGCCTCATACGACTAAAAAGGGGTGCCGAAGGCCAGATGTTTTCCAAAATGGGGTGATGAAATTGGGGTGCCGGGGGATTTGGCTGTTAAATAATGAGATGAGACTAAGAGTTGTGAGGTCAACTGAAGAGGACCTATTGGAGATCATGTCAGATCATTATTTTGAGAAAACTAATTATTACTTTCCAACGTGTGATTTACTGGTGTTTCCGGGTTTGATTATAAACGGTAACTTCACAGGTGAATTATGCAATCAACAATTGTATCCGTGCGCGCAGACAAAGACGCTTTGCCGTGGGTGTAATGGGGACTTCATTTTTTGTTTTTGCTTTTTTTTAACCCTTCACCTAACATGAATAGCAGACGAAACTTGCACAACAAATTTTTCAATAACTATTATTTTAATTTTTTGTCTCAAAAACATAGGTTATGACCCCCTCATTGGAACAAGCTCGTGCTCGTTCCAATGAGGGGTCATAACCTATGTTTTAGAGACAAAACATGAAAAAATAATGAAAATTAATTGGCGAGTTTTGAGAATAGCGCTGGCCGTTTTAGGCCGTTACGGTAGGTACAGGGTTAAATAATATAATTATCGTTAATAATGAAAAGTAATAAACAGAGTAATCGCTTGACTGGACTGGTTACGTGAAATAATTCATTCGAGGCGAGGGACTATATTGTAAAGTATTCTCTTTTAAAATCGAATCCAAAAGCATCGACGTCCGAGTTCTTTTCTCTCTCATGCGAACTAAGTTGTCAAACTCTCAAGCCAGCCTTATTTGCAAAAATCGTCATTCATATTTCATTATATTTTTCAATTTTTGCCTGAATAAAAGACGTAGCTCATGACTTCTCATTTGATCGAGTTCGCTTAGCCCGTCCCAATGAACGACCACAAACTAGATTTTTAAGCAAACAAAATAAAGTCTGTAGTTGTTCGTAAATATTTGTGGAATTATAGTATTCGATCCGCGTTAACCCTTTAGCTAACAAATCTTCTGAAAGCACCCGAGTAATTTTCAAATTCAGAAGTTGAAAAAAATACATCGTTCAAAACGTTTTAACAAAACTATATCATGTGACCCCTCACAGTGAGGGGTCACATGATATCGTTTCGTTGAAATTTTATGAAAAGTTTTAAAAAACAAAAACACATTTTAAAATAATAAGTTTTAATATCCTGTGCGTTGGAAAAGGATTAAAAGGCTCACCAAGTAACAGAAAATTACTTTTAAAAAATTACCAGCACCCAGGGGTTGCAGCATTGCTTTTCACCTCGGTACAATAGAATGTAGAAAATTTGTCTTCATTGTTTCAGTGCTCGCTATTTTCAGAATGTTGAAAAAGTAAATGAACACCTGTTTTGAAAGGACAACTAATTAATATATTTTCTCAACTGTACACGATTATACCATAAGTTTGTTTAGAGTCAGATGGTGGTGTGTAATAGGTCGGGTCTCCAAATGTTCGTTGCCCAACCCCACTAAAATGGCTCAATGCAAGTTTCACCTAATTTAGAGTTCCAGTATGATCTCCAACATAAACCTACAGACGTGGATCGTATTTAATTACCAGTCCAGACCCCACCCCCCTCCCCTTCCCATAACACACAGAACGCTCAGTCCTCCGTCCTTTGAGAGGTGGAGTGCGGCGAGTCTTTAACTGTTGGTATATTCTCAGGGAAGACCCCCGATCGCCTACATCGAGGGAAAAATCTTCCTAAACTTTGTGCTTCCTCCTAAATGGTAGCCTAAGTCAGGTTTCACATAACTGAGGCCTCAAGATAGTGGAAAGTCTACACGCTACAAAGGCCGCTCAATCGTTCTCAGCGTCTCCGAATCCCAGCAACGGGACTGGTAGATACCTTCATCCATACCATTGTCCAACCCAGTCCTTCAGTTGTTGGGAATTGAGTGAGCGCTGTTTAATTATTCTCCTCTACCCCCACCCCACCGATCAGTTATTCGTCGGTTGAGTTCGAGAGAAAAAAGAGGGGGAGAATATACTGTTTAACGATTGGGAAATCCTTCCATATTATACCCCCTTCCCACCCCGCTCAGTTCTTCATCTGTTGAGAGAAGAGTGTGTTGTGTTTATCTGCTGGGATTTTTGTTTTGTTTTTCGGGGAAACGCCTCCACAGTCTTATTAACGGCATTATGGGCCAAAAACTTACCCTCGCCTGGCTTTTTGTCGAAAAATAAGAATAATTTTAGCAAACAGTAGCGACCACCTGTAATAGTAAACTACTTGTGCCTAATTTGAAAACCAAAGGATGACCACCTTTCGAGTTTCTGCCGGACATAACCAGATACAGACAAACATGCAGCATTCTAAATTCTTCCAAAATACGATTATGGCCTTCAAAATACACACACAGGCCAGTTCTAGTCTTCGTCTGGGGCCAACCACGGCACTTTCGTCGCACTGAGACCAGTGCGTTTCACACTTTCCTGTAAAGTCGTTAGGAAAGTTAACCAAGTAATCATGAGAACATCATCTAAAAAGCTAGTTTCCAGCTACCATTTTTGACGCGGTACAATGGTCTAGTGGTTCAGTTGTTGGACTCCTGACTACGAGGTGGGGTTGCCGAGGATACCATTCCGGCCGGGAATCAAAACCCAACACTCAAAATTCTTCCAAAACACGATTGTGTCCTTCAAAATGCATACAAACATAGCCACCGATATGTTTATAGGTATAGATAGACTGATATTCTGGATTTCAAGACATAATGAAAATCAAACAAAAATGTATATTTTAGCAATACAATAAATATTATTATACCAAATTCTAATATACTATGTTAATTTCTCCTAGGATGTTGTTAGTTATTTCGCAATGTTCCCAGTCGTGGAACGTTACCGACCAATACAGCTTGCAGTGTTTACCACGCGTCACGAAAACACTCGAGGTGACATCAGTTGCTGAGAAAGGAGAAGTTCAATTAAAATGTCTCCAACTGTGAAGACTCAAGTCATCGTGGACGTGCCCTGTGCTAGTCTGTTTAATGTAAAAAGGGCCGACAATTGACGTGCCGAGTGTCGATTAACCCTTTACCTAACCTGAAAAGCAGACGACACTTGCAAAAAAAATTCTTGAATAACTATTTTTTTTTCATTTTTTGTCTCAAAAACATAGGTTATGACCCCTCGTTGGAACGAGCTCGTCGAGCTCGTTCCAACGAGGGGTCATAACCTATGTTTTTGAGACAAAAAATGAAAAAATAATGAAAATTAATTGGCGATTTTTGAAAATAGCGCTGGCCGGTTTTGGCCGTTACGTTGGGTAAAGGGTTAACATTCCTCCCAAAAGCAGGGTGAATATTGAATTTGTTGTTATATACAATTGGAAAGATTAAGTTTGTGTTACCATTAGAAACGCATTCGGAACAACAAAAAAAAAAGATGGCCTGGTTCGACATTATGTTTATCGGGGAGACAATTTGCAGCGTCCGCCTCGGACCAGGAACCAATACTATAAAACGTTTACAATTATATTTTCTCGAATTGTATTTGCTGACTAAAATGAATCATTAGCTTTTTAAAAGATATGGCAATTTGGCAGTTGGCAAATTGCCATAGCTTTGAGAATGCAAATTGTTTAAGTCAACCCATTTAAAGTCATAACTGAAAGATACAATTCTAGAAAATACAATTGGAAACGTTTTATAGTATTTGCCCCTGGTCGTCATTTTTATAATGCCCACCCTACCTACAACTCCACCCCACGAAAAAGGAATTGTTGAAACAAAAAACTCTTTATTTCGATAAATTATTCATTTTCAGCAGAGGTGATAATTGTTTTAGTTTCTCTTGTGTGGCAGGAAGATTAACTTTTGATATTAAGTCATTCATAGCGGATGATTTAAAAGAGTTCAGTTTATCTTGAATGTGATTGGCATCAATGTTCAGTTGATGGGGAACCTTAAGCTCTCTGAGCTTTTCCAGAATCTTTCCGATCTTATTGTTGCTTATCTCCTTGAATTTCTCGGCTAGACTGTTTGAGTTGAGCAAGTTTTTCTGCATTTCTCCAACCTGTGCACCAAAATGTTTTAGTTGATTTTCAATGTGTGTAAAGTTTACTCTGTTTAATTTCTTCTCCAAATGTGTAATATCCATACTCTTGAGGTGAGACTCGATGTTGTTGAGTCTTGACTCGTTTTCTTTATTTGCTCTGAGGCTCTGAGTTTGTTTGTGTTCTATTGAGTGGAGTTCTTGAAGATGCTCTTTTAGCTGGTTAAATGTTCGCAGTTTTTCTGTGCTATCGCCATCACTTTTCAGCAGTAATGAAAAAGTCAACGCCAAGACTGCCACAAACGCCAAAAGCATGCCTGAAAAAAAACCACAGTTGAATCATATACATTTAACACAAGCCAAAGTGTAAAAATAGGTCATTAAAAACTGTTTCCAGCGGTGGCGGGATACAGTGAAGGTCCCTGACCACAGGATTTGCATGGGGACGTGGGGCTCCTAATGCACTCGGCCGACATTGGCTTGGCTCTGAGTGGGAAAATGTCGAAAAATGGTGCCAAAAAGCCCAAAATCCTTCACTCAGAGAACATAACGAGAGGTGTATATAATACGAACAGAATACCACATTTTTTCCTTTCGATAATTGGCGTTGTATCTGTTGCCTGAATATTTACTGGCAAAAAGGTTGTCTGATATCGCCAGGTTAAGAATTACAGATCGGCCAGATAAAACATGACGCCCCAGGCTGGCTGCTCTGCTTTTTTTCATCGAGACGAAATATGACACCCCAGACAAACTGACATCCGGGTCAGTAAACATTGAATACGACAACTGAAATGTCAACAAAAAAGAAAGTATGGATATTTGTCCTGGGTGTTCTCCATGAAGTAATTCATTCAATGATTTGAAACCAGAGATAATGGCTCCGAACTTGAGCAGACTTGACTCGCCTTTTCTAATGCGATCCATGGACTGTGTTGTGGAAGTTACATTTGAGAAAAAAACTTGAATAATCTAATCCCTGTTTGCAAGATCTGCATAAGATACATTTTCTGTCAGGCCAAAGTATTAACTCAAAACTTGCACGAGTTATCTTCAAAGTTATCTGAATTCATTCACATATAATATTTCCATCTAGGTCCTGGCTACAGTATTGCGGTTCAACATTCTAGCACATGTTTCAAAGTGACTGATTGTTCATCGGCACCATATCGGTTATACTTTAACGGTTAACCGAAAAGATATTTCCTAACCCTTTCAGCATAAGTCTTCGCTGCATTGTTTTGCTGGCAGAAGATTACATTGGCGAAGAGAGTGTGAGTGTGAATTTTTCTTTCTCTTCTGGATACGCCATGTCAATTTAAGTTTTTTTTTTTTATTTTGGTAGAGGAAGTTGCAAGCTTTCGGGTCATCAGTTTACTTTCGTTGACACTTCGACCCTGTTATCGGTTGTTTGTGTACCCACTTTTCGTAGGGCTGGTGTGTAGACCACCGTTTGTGTAATGTGGGGTCCTTTCCTCACAAAGATATATATATTTATTATACGCTAAACGATAGATTATCGAAAAAACTGCGGAAAGATAGAAATCGTATCCCCCACTGTGAAGAAATAGAAATTTTTACTTTCACGGTATCAATCAAAATGGCGGCTTTCAAAGCAACACTTCGGGATGAATACGAGCCAAATTATCACTGGAAATGATCAATTTATTCTAGAAACGTATAATGAAAAGAAAATCTAGAGTTTTTGAGTGGATACCGATCATTTCCAGCTATAATGCACCACGTATTCACCTTGAATTGATTCATGAAATCCACTAGTCCAAACATGACCTGAAAGTCCGTAATATAAGCTATTGGTTTGGTACGTCCTTTCAAAGGACGTACCAAACCAAAAAACTTATATTACGGACTTTCAGGCCATGTTTGGACAAGAAACCCGCCGACGGAATCAGATCGCAAGACGCTATCTGTTTCGAGTATCGATCAAATTACTTCCGGGTATCAATGATTCAATGCGCTCTTTACTTCCAAGCATCAATTCATAGTTGAAATGAGTGCAATTATCTTATAAAAAGGGTATAATAAAAAGAAAATCTAGTGTTTTTGAGTAGACACTGACAATTATCTCCCTCGTGACGGAGACAAATGGCTATTTTCGCTCGCGCAAGCACTCGCGAAAAATAAACAATTTTTATCGGTCACTCATGCGATAATTTTCGGTATCAACTCAAAAACACTAGATATCCTCTATATATGTAATTTTGTGTTCCAATTATAGATATTCCAATTGATACGTATTTAATTCCAAACATCAAGATATTAACTGAATTTCTAGAATCACAGCTATATAATATTCGATCATAATCATTTAGAAAATAAACATGTTTAATAATATTTCTAAAGTCATTGAAGATTCGTTTCAATCAAGCCGTAATTGAGAAACATTTTTTGCTTTGATTCCCAGAAAATGGATGTTTATAATATTTTTTTAAAAAATGAAATCAGTAGGTGATAAAGGCCGATTCTAGACCACTTTCCAAAAAACTGTACAGGTACTTGTACATGTACGTGTACCACCATAGGGATTCAGTATTAAATCGTGTACAGAGTGTAAAAAATGTCGTTTGTGCATGGTGGTCCAGAATCGGCAATTATTTTTGAGGCTCTCACATCGCACTTTTGACCGTTCAAACATCCGTTTACATTCGACACATCGCTCAGAAGTGAAAAAATGTATGAAATTTGAAGAAATTGTAAATTTAAAAATTTTTCTCTACGTTCCCATCGCGGATCAGACCTTCGATCTATCATTGGTGAACGCAAGCAAAAAACGTTTTACCGATTCCAGACCAGCATCAAAAAAGCGGTTTGCAGATTCTGGACCACCTACGTTCGCCAACGGCTGTTTGAACAGTCGAGGGTGCGAGGGTGAAACCGATTGCCGATTCTAGACCAGGAAAAATCGATCTCAAAACTTTTTCTCGACGTTCACCAACGGTGAAAAGTGAGTGCAAAGCGCAGTTACTCATCGAGGATTTTAAAAAAAAAAATCCAACCCGATTTCGGCCTCCGGTACATCGAAAAAATGCGGTTTGCCGGTTCTGGACCACCACCACGTTCGCGATCGCGTTCCGGACGGTCTAGGGTGCGATCCGACCGGCGAAACCGATTTGCCAATTCACCTCGCGAGTTTTGTGAGGTGAATCGTGATAGAATCGGTTTTGAGGAGTTTTCAATTTTGTACTTAGTGTAAATAAAACAGCTCTTTTCATTCAATAGAATCGACTATAAAATTGAGTCCCACTTTAGATGGGTTTTAAGCAAGAAAATTTGTGTTTAACTAACATTATGAAATCTTTGCAAAAATCCTTTCATTTTTTGTTCTTGTATAAATGAAAGGTTTTCGTTCAATGGATGACATTGAAAAACTCGAGTTTGGAAAATTAGAACCGATGGAAATCGTCCGTTCACGTTTTGTCATAGCGAGTTTTGTGAGGTAAATCGTAATAGAATCGGTTTTGAGGAGTTTTCAGTTTTGTACTTAGTGTAAATAAAATGGCTTTTTTCATTCAATAGAGTCGACTATAAAATTGAGTCCCACTTTAGATGGGTTTTAAGCGAGAAAATTTGTGTTTAACTAACATTATGAAATTTTTGCAAAAATCCTTTCATTTTTTGTTCTTGTATAAATGAAAGGTTTTCGTTCAATGGATGACATTGAAAAACTCGAATTTGGAAAATTAGAACCGATGGAAATCGTCCGTTCACGTTTTGTCATAGCGAGATTTGAGGTAAATCTTAATAAAACAGTTTGTAGAATTTTTTCGTTCAAATAAAAATAAAATCTATAAAGCGTTTTCACTTAGATGAGTTTCAAGAGATTAAAATTGCATTATAAATTGACACTATGAAAATCTTTGCAAAAATCCTTTTCATGTTTTGTTCCGGTGTGAATGAAAGGTATTTCGTTTTAATAATGGACAATAAAATCGCGTTTTCCACTCAGTCAGGTTTTAAGAGCTAAATTGAATTTTAATCAACTTGTGATAATGTTTTGGAGATATGAATGAACCCTTTTAACGAATATAATTATTCTCAAACGTGTTAAATCAGAAACCGGTTTCTTATGTGCTAAACTTTCAAACTTTTTCAAAGTCCTTCTGTTCGTCACAGAGTGAATAATCAGTGATGTGATCTTTAACACGTCCGTGGGCAAAAACGCATTTATTGAGGTTTCATTTTGTAAAATGTTTTTCCTCAACTGGTTTTAGTTATTACATATTAAAGACAGAAGATTTTTATTTACTTAAAACATAAAACATAAAAATAATTATACATTTAATTTTGAGAATAATAAAATAACTCACATTAGCATACTCTAAATGAAATATTAATAATTTTAAAAAACGAAAAAATGTTTTTACACATCACATATTCCAAGCGGAGAGATCAGCTTCTCAACGAATATCAACGACTCAAGAAAAGCATCCAGTCCTCTGACAGAAGCAGGCGATTGGGAGAAATGGAATTAAAACATGAAACCACAAAATTATTTAAACCCGTGACGGAGGTTCAGGAACGAAGTAAAAAAGGAGATCGTTGACGAATTGTAGCCCTTAAAAGAAAGTTCTTTGAGAATGGGTTCGTTGCCCGGCCGTTTTACGAGAGGGTTTTCCTTTCAAAGATCATCGCCGGATTACGTTCCCATGAGGATCGAAACTGACGTGAGCGAAAGCTACGATGCTGCTTCGACTATCACCACTGATAGCGTCGCGTCGTCCGAGGATGGTGGTAAGAGAGATCTGTTGTATGGAATTTATAAGGATTCTGACGGTAGAACTTTTATAGGCAACACCGAAGTGCAAGAGGATGATGATAATTTAATCGTCGGTTCGAATAGGTACGAATTAACTCCTGGACTGCGCAAATTGCTCCTTTTCGAAAGCCTGGAGATTACACGGATCAGGATTTCGACAATTACAGCGACATTCTGGTTCAGACCTACGCCATGAAGAGAAATAACGATGTCAGAAAAACGAGACCCAAAGCCAATAGAGGTTACAAGTGGACGAAGGTGGTGAAACCCATATAGGATATGAATAAGAAGTTCGTCGAATCGGTTACTGGGAAAGGAGTGAGAACCGCTTTTCTTCTGAGCGATTCTGACGCTCTGTCTCAGAGATTGAGATTGTTGATGGCAAGTAGACGCGCTGGGAATACTGGATTACATAATGAGATAGTGAGCATATAAGACGAATTATTGAGGCAAAAGGTTTTGAATAAAAGGATGATGAACGAATTGAAGGATTTATATATATATAATAAGTAGAGAGAACAAAAAAAAAATATATATATAAAATAAAAACAGTAAATTTTACACTAGAAAATAATAAAAGTATTTAAACAACAAACGATTTACCAGTGAAAAAACAAAATATATATTATAAAATAAAAATATGTTGATGATAAAGAACAGGGGATACGTCAGAACTTACGTCCAAGGCGGTTCTGGCATCGTTGATTCTATAATGCGAGCATTCACGAGCGATGCAGGTAGAAAACTTGCATCGACCGCGTTGAAGTCGGTAAGAAGATGGCTTTGGATGCTGGTAAGAAAGCCGCTCCCAAAGCTAGTGGTAGGATAGCTTCTGTGGCTGGCAAGAGGGCTGCCGACGCGTTGAATGACAAGTTGATCAGTCCGCTGGCGAAGCGAGCTACGTTAGAGCGATCAATGAAAAGTTGGAAAGATTTAAAGGATGGTGTGGTACCCATACAAGATTTAGCCAAAATGACGAGTGGATCTGGATTGAAGAGAACTTGCGACGGTGTAATATAAATAAATAATAATATTTATAAAAACTGAGTTTGAAAAAACATAAAAATTGTGTTTGAAATAATCTAAAATAACAAAAAATAAACAAAGATGAACATTAAAGATATGTATTGGAACGACGCCGCGACCAAGAGGTCGAATAACGAGTTCTTTCCCAAAAGCATAAGAGGCTTGATAGTGGGAAAATCGAATTGCGGAAAGACCAATCTGTTGTCGCAACCCGACTGGTTGGATTACGACAGATTATTCGTGTTTGGCAAGAGCTTGTTTCAACCCGAATACAGATTGCTTCGAGAGTGCATGGATCGTAGATTGCCCAAGGACGTCATAGCCAGAATCTTTGAGAGTAGGGAGGAATTCGACAAAAGTGAAGCTTCTTTTTCGACCATTTTGGACGGTGCGGCGATGGAATTGATGAAGAGAAATGCATCTTCAAACGTCGAATGTCGATTTTATGAGAACGCTAGCAACGTTCCGGATCCCAGAGAATTGAAATCGGCAGATAAGAATCTCATGATTTTCGACGATCTGCTTTTGTGGAGACAGAACCGATGCGAATCGTATTACGTTAGGGGTCGTCACAGCAACGTGGACTGTTTCTACCTGTTGCAGAGTTATTTTCGATTGCCCAGGCAGACGATAAGGGAGAACGCTAATTTACTGTGTCTCTTTCACCAGGATCTCAAGAATCTCAATCACATCTACGGTGATCACGTCACAAACGACATGAGCGTGGTGGAATTCAGGAGAGTCTGCAAGAGGGTTTGGGATGGAGGACTTTACAATTTCGTCGTGATCGATTTGACTAGCGAATTTAATTTCGGAAAATATCGGTGCGGATTCGACAAGTTTTATGCTTCTGATGATAATAAGATAGAGAGCGAAAACAAAAATTAGAAAATAACAAATCATCAAATAATTTAGTTTTGAAAAAATAAAAAATAAAAATTAAAAATATCATGTTCGAACAAGGAGAATTGTTAGAACGGATAGCCGAGAATACGGCTGCAAAACAATCCATTCAAATCGTGGTGAGTGGCGATTCGACTCGATTCGTGACGAAATTCGAACCTTCCATCGAATTGAATAGAGAGAAAAAATATGAGATTGCGTTGGTGAATCTGGAGACTTATTATTCCTTTCCCAACGTCACCGAAAAGAATAACTCGTTCAAGTATTCCGACGGAGTGGATTGGTTGGAGATTCAAATTCTTAAAGGAAGTTACGACATAGACGATTTGAACAATTACATTCAGACGCGAATGAAGACGGATGGAAAGGGAAGCAACAAGATCAGACTCGCTGCCAATCCTAATACCTTACAGACGATGTTGGATTTGGAAGATAATTTTCGAGTGGATATCAACACGGACGATTCTATAGGCAAGATGCTGGGATTCGATCGAAAGATGTATCGAGGCCATGCGGCATCTAAAAATACGGTCGACATTCTCCTCGCAGTCAATAGCATTCTGGTGAACGTGGACGTGATTGCTGGAAGCTACGTGAATGGTAGTGCTCCAACCGCGATCTATTCCTTCTTTCCAAACGTGTCGCTGGGTTATAAGATCATGGAACGACCTCGAAATTTAGTTTATCTACCAGTGATTTTAGACACGTTGTATAGTCTCAAAACCACGTTGACGGATCAAAATAGTGAACTGTTAGATCTTCGCGGAGAGAGGGTGATGATACGATTTCACATAAGAGAAATATAAAAAGCAAAAAAAAAAATATATTTTGTATATATATAAATCAGAAAATAAAATAAACGCAATATTAATTTACAAAAATTATTTAATATATATAATTATCATTAAAACAAAAAAAAACTATTGAACAAAATATATTTTAAAAAAAGAATTATGACACAATACATGGTTAAAAACGTGAACATATCCGCAGGACAGAGGAAGAAACTTAAGAGAGTGTTAACAACTCGAGGCGAGGTGGTGAGATTCAAATTCACTCACGAAGATCTGGAGAGTGGTGGTCAGGATTCGATCGCCTGGACCAGAAGTCAAATCAAAAGGATGGAGAAAGCGATTCGTGATGGAAGAGGGTTGACCGTGAGATTGAGTCCCGCTCAATTGAAATACAATTTGAGAATGAAAGGCGGTTTCCTTCCGCTATTGACAGGAATCGCCGCAAAAGCATTACCCTTTGCCACAAAAGCATTACCCTTTCTTGGAAAGACTCTCGGCGTGGGAGCTCTCTCGGGACTCGCGAGTTCGGCAGTTGAGAAATTAATGGGTGGCAGCGGACTGTTTTTGAAGAAGGGAGGAGCCGTGTGTCGCGCCCCCGTAGACGACAGTGGTGAAGGATTGTATCTAGAACCTGTTAGAGGTGGCAACTCTTTGAGTGGAAACGGTCTCTATCTGAAGAGTGGACGGAACATTGAGCGACTCAGTAAGGGTTTGTTGTTTGGTGAGAATTCGCCGTTCAAGAATATATCGATTTTGAGTATGTTATTATAATGTAAAAATTATATAATTATATAAAATATAAAAATATAAATCATAGAAAGTATAAAAAAATAATATAAAATGGGTAAAAAGGTGGAAAAACAATTAGATGATAATGATGAATATCGCTAGATAGAGTGCAACAAAGATGTGGAAAAACGATCAGATGCTAATGATGAATATTGCAGGATAGTGTGGGAAAAAGATGTAGAAAAACAATTAGACGCTAATGATGGATATCTTAGGAAAGAACTGAAAAAAGAGCGGGATAGATGGTTGAAATTTAAAAGAATGAGACCTTTTCCGCCACCACCACTACCTTCTGAAGAGAATGGTAATGATGTGAGTGTTACCAAGAGACGCACCACATTTGTTCATAATTATGATACAGATAAACAAATGTGTTCTTATAAAAACGTAATATATCACAAAAAAAGAAAAGAAGAATCAACGTCGAAATTTGAGGAAAAAAGGAAACGTTATTATAATATATTTGGGCAATAGTGAAGAAGAAGAATGAAACAAAAAAAAACCCCAAAAAAGTAATGAGATCTAGAGATGATCAACCTCTCTAGATCTCATTACTTTTTTTCCCTTCTTCTTCGCTAAAAATCAGTCTCTCTATTGTTTATATTTCCAAGTCCATTATTAGCATGTTGACGGTCGTGTCTTCTCCTTTTTCGAAAATGTGTTGAATGTTTATCTTTATTTTTTGAGTTTTTTTTTTGCATCAGTGAATGCGCTCTCACCACCCGATTTGTTCACGAGTTCGAGAGAGATTTTTGGATATATGTAACTTCCGTAGGGCAGCGACAAATCGTCCTTGTCGAATTCTCTATCTTTGGTGATGACGATTTTCTGTAGATTGCTTTGGTACTCGTAAAACAAATCGAGCGGGGCTTCGTCCAATTTCAAAGGCATGCTATATTTGTCGTGTTTGTGCTCTAAGCCCTTCGTCTCGACCTTGTTCAATTCGATGGTGTCGTGTCGTTGTAATCTATAGATTTTATAACCGAATTTCTTACACGTTTCAACTCGTTTCAATTTCAATTCGCATCTTTTAGGTGTTGTTGTCATGATCGATTATTTGTTTATTTTTGTTTTATGTATCATTGCAAATAATATATATTTTTGGAATTTTGTGTTTAAATAATAATTTGTTAAAAAAGTTTGTTATTTTACTCTCTCTATATATATAAAAAAAGTTTTTTTTTAATTTTGTTTAATGTGAAAAAAAAATTTTTTGTAAAAGTTTTTTTCTCTTTATATATAAATAAAAAGTTTAAATTTAACGTCCTTTTTTTCTCATATTAATTCAATTTTTTCACGTTAAGGAACATAAAAAAATTTATTAATTTCATCAAAAAAAAATTTTTTGAAGGAATTAAAACATATATATATAAAAAACTATTTTTGAAACTTTTAACAAATTATTATTTAAATACAAAATTCAAAAAAAAATATTCTTACAAATGAAGCAAACAAATAAAAAAATGGAAAATTGAAATGAGAAAACCTTACCTCAGTTAAACGAGATGTGTAGAGAATTAAACATTCCACATTTCAGAAATCATAGAACCAAATCACAAAAATTGAAGTCATACAGGAATATCATTTGTGAAACGATGGAAAGAAAAATATCGGAAGATCGAAAGTGGACAAACTTAAACAGACTCGAATTGCGGAAAAAATAGGCCGATGACAGTAACGCCTGCTGATGGAAAACGAAACATGGAGCGTGATGAAATTAGAAAGATTATGCATGAGGAGATACGTAGTTCGCTCGATGAAAAGGCAAATGAAATGTTGATAGCAACGATGTCAAAAAACACTTCGGTTGTGAAAAATGAGAAGAAGAAAAAGATAGTAAAAGGAATCGAAATGCCGACATCGAAAAAAATAAAAAAAACGTTTCAGTTGTGAAAAATAAGAAGATGACTAAACGAAAAGCTGTTGAAGAACTTCAAGTTTCAAAAGAAAAAAAAACTAAAATGATAACGAGTGATGCAGTTCAGAATCTAGACAAACAAGATATATCTAATGAAATTCGACGAGCAATCGATGAAGGGAAAGGAGAAGAATATGTAGCATGATTTGTCATGGAAACATTCCAATCAAATCCCATAGAATGGGAGAGTGTGATCAAAGGCATTTTTAAAACTTTTGACGTGGTTCCCTCGTTCAAGAAAGTCAATCCGAAATTGTTCATGGAATGGGTGAAGAAAAAAGTATTGGATTTGTTTCGTAAACACATGAACATGGGACAACAAATTAAGATGATACTCCATTGCATGATGAATAAAATTGACATGAATTCCGGCGAGAGCATCGTGAAAAATGCATATTTCAGATTTAATGTCGAACCCGTATTTCGAGGTTCAGATTTATCAGACATTTTCGAAATGATGAAAGAAAGATGTTGACATCTCTCGTGAATTATCAACATGAAGGTAGTAATTGGACGTTCGATGAGGTGTTGAAACTCCAAATTCATATAACTAAAAATGATTTGTTGAAAGCGTCTTCCTACGTGGAATTATCGTATTTCTTAGCTAAAAAAAAGCTGTGATCAACGTGAGAAATAAAGATGATCAATGTTTTAAATGGGCAGTCACCGCTTTATACCCCGTCAAAATGCACTCCGATAGAGTTTCTCATTATGAGGCGACTTCTAAAAATCTTGATTGGACCGGAGTGCCTTTTCCAACACAGTTAAAAGACATCGAACATTTTGAGGCTCAAAATCCCATCGTAGCGGTGAATGTCTTGGGATACGACAATGAAAAATGAACAATCTATCCTCTCAGACAGATTTCATATCTCGAAAGAGAAAAGATGATTATTTTATTTTTGATTTCGAATGGTGACAATCGTCATTATTGTTGGGTTAAACATCCGAGCAGATTACTATCGAGACAAAATAATAAACATGAACATAAGACGTGTTTATGTTGCAACTGCATGAACGCGTTTTGCAGCAAAAAATCGTTAACGAAACATCAGGAATATTGCAATGAAAATCAAGGTGTCACCGTCGAAATGCCCAAACCCAACACCATCGTGAACTTTGAAAATCGCAATAGAAAGTTAAAAGTACCATTTGTCATGTATGCCGATTTTGAATGCTTCACCATGAAAATGAGTTCCTGCCAACCTGACGCTCTTCAAAGTTACGTCGAAAGATATCAAAAACACATGCCTTCGGGCTATTGCATTTATGTGAAATGCACTTTCAACTTGCAAAATGACATGGGTCCCTTCACCTACACGAAACAGTGTGAAGGCGACGTAGCTCAAAGGTTTGTGGAAGAGTTAGAATCAAAAATTCAAATTTCATATGACAAATTCAAAACACCGGCAAAAATGATCATCATGCGAGAGCAGCAGGACGAAAATAACAGAGCCACTGAATGTCACATATGCAGACAATCGTTCGACAAGAATTCAAAGGAAAATAAGAAGGTTAGAGACCATGATCATTACAAGAGTCTGTATCGCGGTCCGGCTCACAGCAAGTGTAATTTAAAATATCAAGATGCCGTTTTCTATCCGGTGATATTTCACAATCTCTCGGGTTACGACAGTCATCTGTTCGTGAAAAATCTCGGCACCTCCCACGAAGAATTAAATTGCATCGTGAACAGCAAAGAAAGATACATTTCCATCATGAAATGGAAGCTCATGGAGAAGAATAGAGTAATCAACGGAGAGACGTTGGAAGAAAAAACGAAATCCATTCGTAGAGGCATATGTTTCATCGACAGTTTTAAATTCATGTCGACCGCTCTGGAAAAATTAGTCGATAACATGAGCAAGGATAAATTTAAAATCACGAGCAAACATTTTGGAGAATGAGTAGACGTCATGTTGAGGAAAAGAGTCTATCCTTACGATTACATGAACGTCGTGCATCGTGAACAGCAAAGAAAGATACATTTCCATCATGAAATGGAAGCTCATGGTGAAGAAAAGAGTAATCAACGGAGAGACGTTGGAAGAAAAAACGAAATCCATTCGTAGAGGCATATGTTTCATCGACAGTTTTAAATTCATGTCAACCGCTCTGGAAAAATTAGTCGATAACATGAGCAAGGATAAATTTAAAATCACGAGCGAACATTTTGGAGAATGAGTAGACGTCATGTTGAGGAAAAGAGTCTATCCTTACGATTACATGAACGATCTAAAGAGATTCGACGACACCACACTACCTTCGAAAGACGATTTTTATTCAAAATTATACGAATCAGACATTTCCAACTAGAATTACGAACACGCCAAAAACGTGTGGAAATCATTCGATATGAAAACCATGAGAGATTATCACAATCTCTATCTGAAGGCCGACGTTCTGCTCTTGGCAGACGTGTTCGAAAATTTTCGAGACGTCTGTCGTCCGAATTACGATCTGGATCTGACTTGGTATTTAACGGCACCCGGTATGGCGTGGGACGCTCTGTTGAAGACCACCGAAGTCCAATTGGAATTATTATGCGACGTGGACATGTTGCTCATGTTCGAAAGGGCTGCGAGAGGTGGCGTCTTGATGATCTCCCACAGATATTCTGAAGCTAACAATCCCTACATGAAAGAAAGTTTCAATTTGAAATGATTGAATAAATACATACAGTATTGGGATGCTAATAATCTGTACGGTTGGGCTATGAGTCGTCCTTTACCGATTGGAAATTTCGAATGGGTGATGGAACCGGAAGAGATGCAAAAATGGAGAGACTATCCTTGCATTTTAGAAGTCGATTTGAACTATCCGGAAGAATTACACGATCTACACAGCGATTATCCGGTGGCTCCCGAATGAATGGAACCGATCGAAGGAGACAAGGAAAAACTCATTCCCAATTTATTTAACAAACAAACGTAAGTACATCGTCTACAGCAAGAATTTGACAGAATATGTTGATTACGGGATGAAATTAGTCGACATACATCACGTCATTAGATTCGACGAAGAGCCTTGGATGAAAAAATACATCATTCTCAACACGAATCTCAAAATTCGAGCAGAGAACGATTTCAAAAAAGATTTCTTCAAACTCATGAACAACTGCGTGTATGGTAAATTTATGGAAAACCCCAGGAAGAGAACCGACGTTCGACCTGTCACGTCTGAGAAAAAAGCTAAAAAATTAGTAGCGAAACCCAATTACAGACACCGAACCATATTCAACGAAAATCTAGTGGACATTCACACGCAAAAGATGCACCTGAAGTTCAACAAACCCTATTATCTCGGAACGATCATCTTAGATATCAGTAAGCGATTGATGTACTAGTTTCACTATGATTATGTCAAACGGAAATTTGGTGATAAAGCCACACTACTGTTCACCGACACTGACAGTTTAGTTTATGAGATAGAGATGATAGACGTCTACCGAGATATATCTCCGGATGTGACCGTGTGGTTCGACATGAGCAATTATCCCATCAAGCACCCGTCCAACATTCAATCGAACGACAACAAGAAGGTGTTTGGGTAAATTTAAGGATGAGAGAGCGGCGGTAAATAATCGTCAAATTCATAGGTTTGAGACCCAAACTGTATGCTTATCATCTAGAAGATGAAGAGATCAAGAAGTGCAAAGGGGTTAAAGCGTGCGCGGTGAAGAAAAACATCTCTTTCCGAGAGTATAAAGATTGACTGTTAGGAAGTGGTGCGGTGTTTCAGGCTATGAAATCGATTCGAAGCGAAAATCACCACTTGTATACTGAAATAGTCAACAGGATTTCGCTGTCAGCCGACGACGATAAGAGATTCGTGTTAGATAATAAAATAAGCACTTTGGCACTCGGACATTGGACTTTGGATATGATTATGGACGATAGGATTCCCAATATGATTAAGGATGATAGGATTCCAGAAAATCAAGAGGAATTAGATAGATTCAAGATAATGGAAATCGATAGAGATATTGAGAGAGTTAGTTTAAAAAAGAAAAAGAAAAAAAATATAAAAAAATAACGTCATTTTAGTGAATTATAATAAAATAAATAAATAAAAAAAAAAATATGCACATTTATGAATAAGAAAATAGAGATATCCGTAGAAGGTGTTGTCTTACCTAATCAACCCCTATCCAACATAGATCTGTCGAATGTGGTGAAGGATTTGAAAATCAAAGATTTTCTTGACATGGTTTCCAGAGATGCCTTGCCAAAGAAAAGACCTCGACAATCGGAATGCGGAATTTTAAATCTAGACAATTTATCGGGTGAAAGCACTCACTGGGTGGCGTGGTTCAAGAATGGAAAGAAGAAGAATTATTATTTCGACAGCTACGGAATCTCGCCGCCAAACGAAATAAAGAACTATTTCAATGAATCGATGGTTCGTTACAACACGGAACAAGTGCAATCGCCAGATCAAGTGTTTTGTGGTCACTTGTGTCTTTTCGTTCTCAAGAGATGGTCTGAAGGAGATCGGTTTCAAGACATTCTCAATGAGTTACATTAGAGAGAGATTTTTTTATAGTATATATAAAGGTAAAAAAATTATTTAAAAAAATTTAATCGAATAAAAACGAAAAATAAAAAAATAAGTGAAATAATTCATTTTAATAAACTGCGTTTGAAATATATTTTTAAAACAAAAAAAACCTCAAAACAACATGCCAGTCGATAAATTTGGTAGAAGTGACGACGAAAGTGAACCCAAAAAGAAGAGGAAGACGCTTGAAGTCGGCGATGGTTACAACATTGCCAACTTGGACGAACGTTACGTTCGGAGATATGAACCTCGAGAGGAACCTTTGAACATAAACGATAAGAAGCTCTACAATCTTCCCGAGCCGATAGATCTCGCAGATGCGGCGACTAAAAAATACGTCGACAGGGGGAACGCGGATTTCGAACGAATCATGCCAGATAATTACATGGATAAAGCCATGACCGACGATCACAATCTGAAATCCAAATGTTTGCTGAATGTCGTGAATCCCATAGATTCCACCTATGCCACGACCAAGAAATACGCGGATGACTCCCACGCGAGATTCAGCGAACATCTGAGAAGTAGATACGTTCAGAAAACAATGCACTCAGAACTGAACGCCAATTCTAACAAGATAACGAACGTGGCCAATCCCACGAATCCCAAGGATGTGGCGACTAAACACTACGTAGATCTGGAACAGAGAAAGTCTGACAGACAAGAAATGAAATCGGATCTGAATGCGGGATTCAACAAGATATTGAATCTGTTGAAGGCCGACAACGCGGATGCGGACTCCACCACGGTCAACAAGGGCTATGTGGATTCCATCATGATATGATCTCAAGAATACGTAGAATCGCAAGTGGACGATCTCTACCTGAACAAACAATCTGGCAGAACCATGGAGGGTGGCATCAACATGAACGGTCACAATTTATTCGGTCTCAATCATGATCCCGATGTTCGATTCCAGCGTGGTCAGCAGGAAGTACATGGACGACAACTCGAACTGGAGAAAGGGCAACATCATGGAAGGTAAACTAGACATGGGCAGACACACGCTCACGAACCTACCGGACACCGTGAACATGACAGACGCCTGCACCCTTATTTCGGTGGTGGAGGAAGTCAAGTACGCTAGACAATTGATCACCATGTGGGCCGAGGAGACTGGCATGTTAGAGGAGGGAAAAGCTGAGTGGTCTTTCGGAAATGGAGGTAGCGGATTGCAACATGGTCAGGTGGGATATCCCATGCTATTGGGAGGTGAAATCATACGAATGGGTCTGGCTTCCACGGATTTAAATAACAGAGCGGTCGTCAATCTCACAGTGAATGGAGTAGAGAGCGATAAGAGATACAGAATTGAAAAGACTGAGAATCAACACGCGAATGTTAGCACATTCGGCACACCTCTCAAAGTGAACCACGGAGACAGGATTAATTTCATTACGAAAACCAATAATCCCGAAGCTGCCACTTCCGTGGTGAGCCTACTGATCGAACTACATCCTTTGAACAAACAGTGAATGCAAGGAAATAATTAATTAAAAAAATAATGAGTGATTATTAAAAACAAAAAAAAAGTAATGAGATTTAGAAAGATGTTCAATCTCTCTAGATCTCATTACTTTTTATTATTTTTTTGTTTTTTTTGTTTTTAATAATTACTCATTACTTTTTTTTCACACTCACGTCTCTTATCGAATGATTGACATCTTATTTCCATCCAATTCGAATTGTAATTCTCTGTCCGACAGGACCAGAGTGAAGGCTTCGGTTTTTCTCAGCACGTTCCTATCGAATTGCATCTTGATCTGAATGTCTAAGACGCTACTCTTGAGTTGTTCGCTCTGTTTACTGATGTCGAATACGAACATGGGATACATCGACTTGAATTCGCCTGGAGATATATTAGGGGTGCTCATCAATTCGTCTAGACCGTGATACATCTTTCTAAAATCCGCGGCGTCGCCAGACAGTCTGCAGAAATCGTTCTTGTCGAACAACATGTTGTAATCGATTGCTGGATATCTCATGGCGTTCAGAAACACTTGCATGTTTCTCAAATTGCAGTGATCGAATAGCGACGCATTCTTTTCCTGAGACCCATACCTATTGGTCTGAAACGTGACCACGATGAAACGCAGTCTCTCGGAAGCGGATTTCACAGTCAATCTCCAATCGAAGTGATTCGTGAAGAGTAGAATGCTAGCCGTGTCGCACTGTCTCATTCTAAATCCCACGGGTAATTTACTCTTGGATTCTATGATCTTGTAGAGATGCGTTTTTTCCACGATCGAAGGCTGCACATGCGGAACGAACCACGATATCTTGTGTAGAGTTATCTTACCCGCATCTGTCGTGGAGAGTCTCACTATTGCATCGTCGTTTCCTTTTCGAATCAATGTCAGATTGTGTTTGAATCCGTACATGATCTTGTAATCGTCTGCAAATCCGAAGATGTGTTTCAAAGGTATCCTGAATGAAAACGTTCCTTTAGGTCTGGACGTCTTGACGACGTAGTTGAATATCGCGGCGGCGTCGGCGCTATCAGGGCCGACGGTGTCTTTCATCCACAACTGATTAAGTCCTCTGGATTTCGAAAAATCATCCGGATACGTCAAGAGTCCGAACATCGTGGTGCCCTCACTGGGATGAAACACAGATTCTATCACTTGTCCAGATAGCAAGTATTTTATATTACTAAAATAGATGCATGATACCATTATTGGCTACAGTAACCGTGTCATCATTGGTGTATTCGGTCCCATCTTCCTTGGTGAGACGTCCCCGCACCACTATGTAACTCTCGCTAGGATGAACGAATAGATCTTGGGTTTTGACGTTGATTCTTATCTCTCCCGCATTGTTCAAACTCATTCCGGTTATCGGTTCATATTCGTGAACCTCATATTCTTGAATACTTTTATCTTTCACTATGCTTTATGCGATATCTAGTATATTTGCCATTTTTGAAGGTTTTTTTTGTTTATTAATTAGCTTGCTTTTTATCTAAAAATAGTTTTAATTATTTTTGATTATTATTATTTTTTCTCTCCTTTATATATATGTAAACAAGAAAATGTTAAAGAGTGTAAATAATTTTTTTTTTTCTTTATTAAAACTTCGTCTTCTGCGATTGTTGTTCGTAAAACTTTCCGATGATCTCTTCTCCATCCAAAGCTTTGATTTCGTAAGTCACCGGATCGGTGTGAAATATTTTGATTATCACGAAGATTTCCGAGGTCCAACGAGGAGTGCAACCCTTTTCGAAGTGCTTCTTATAAGCGTATATTCTCAGTCGATCGCTGACTTCAAATTTTGGCGTTCTAGACTTTTCCTGATCTTCGATCTCTCAGGATATAGATTCGTGTAGACCCGTTTTTCGTTTCGAGGATCACTAGCTTCTGCGGGAGTCATCTTGATCGATCTGTGTCGCGTGTTGTTGTAATCTTTGACCAGACTGTTCAGAGCGTATATGTATTTCTTAGTCGTATTCGCCGTGAAGTATCTGTGCATCTTTTCCTTCATCATTCGATTCCAACGTTCTATGACGCTGGCTTTCTCTTCGTTTTCGATCGAGTAGAGGTCGACTAATCAATGAACGTGCTTGTTGTAGAATTCCATTGCCTTGTCCACCCACAATTTATTCAGTTTTCGAGAAGACGGGTCGAACACGCTCTTCAGAGCCTCGGCGACGCAAGGTCCCAATTTATTCTTCAAAGCTCTGATCCAAGCGTATTTGGAAAAAACGTTGATGACCATCAATAGATATTTGATGCCCTCGTTCCACCTCAAAAACGATCTCATGTCGACCAAGTCGGTGGACCAAATGTCATCCAGACCCTTCACGTACACCCTTCTCTTTCGAAATTTACTCACGATGGGTTTGTGTAAATCCTCGGCCAATTGGCTCGTCAATAATCGTTTCTTCTTCTTTTTTTTTTTTTGGACATCCCATCCAAATCGACGTTTCGCACTGATCAGATTGCCAACCAGCGAACACTCTATCTTCTCTCACCTGGTCGGATTCGATATACCTCTCAATTTTGCCAACATGTTTTCATCTTAGACGTCGTTGTGAGTCTTGGTGTCAGGATGTCCGGCGTAGCACAGATCGTGATCATACGTGGCTGCGTCCACCCTATTCATGGGTTTGCTCCAAGATTTAGAAGTCAGATCGGCGTTGAGTCTCTTGTTCAATTTCGTTTCAGGTCCAGTGAAACTGTGACCCGGCAGATGCATTTCGAAAGGTAGATTATTGATCATTTTATTCACGATGCCTTTACCTTTGCTCATGTTTTTTTTTTTTTTGACGAATCGAGTCTTGATCGAACCACACACATCGCAAATTCCATGAAGCATCTGTCTGTCGTTTTTAGTTCGTACTTCCCGAGAATTATCCATCTCAGTAACTCTCTTACACCTTACGCAATACATTTTTTGAGAGTTATTTAAATTAATTTCATATTTATTTTTTATTTTATATATAAATTTAATATTTTCTTTTTTTAAAAATTCTGTTCTTATTATATATATATTTTTTTCAATCGCTGCTCTTGAGTTCTATCAACTTACCCAATTCCTCCCTGGCCTCTTTCCTCCCCCTTTCCATGAGAAAATCCTTCATCTCTTCCTTCATGATCTGACGAGTCTTGATTCTCACGGCTTTTTTCATGGCATCGCATTTCGTTTTCTCACCCAATATCGTGAAGTATTCTCCGTCCGATATCCTACCGTCTTTCAATGCCATCGAGATCATTTTGGATATCGTGTCGATCTTGGAGTCGGCCAAGACACGAATCTTTTCATGTTTTCTTGCCTTCAGATATAATTTCCTACTCAAAAAGTTTCCGAGCGTGCTAAACAATCCGGCGGCGAGAGCCACTCCTTCTATGGTCAACACGATCGGAATACCAACGGCGGTCGACAACAATCTGATGCTTGCTGGCCGCGTGTAAACCCATGGAAATTGCGATGAGTGTCGAGTCGACCGCATTGACGAATTTCAGGAGACGCGAATACTTCTTCTTGAGAGAACGACGCGAATCTCTCTCTAGAGTCAGATACAAATGGATTCTACTGATTTGATCGATGCGATACATCTCTCCTCTTTCTTTTTCTTCTGGCGATGGTGCCGATAGCAAAACACCGTTCGGCTTCTCATCCTCGTCGTCATCTAACGTCGGATACAATTTATTTCTGATTCTCATTTTATGTTTTTTTCTTTCTAATATTAGATAAAAAATTTATGTGTGTATTTATTTTATTTTCTATTCTCCCTTATTTATATCAACGAGAAAACTTAGACATATGCTTCCTCCAGCAATAATTTCATGACGCATCCCTTGTCTTCTAAAGTCAGACTTCTATGCACCAGTTTCATTTCTTCCGAATTGGTGGGCTTATCTCGCCCACTAGAGAAGACTAATCTCTTCCAAAACTTGATCACTTCGTCGATTTGAACGCATTCGAACGCCGGTTCGAAATACTTGCGGACCATATCTTCCCTTCCCATCGTCAGACACGAATGATCCTCGTGATCGAAGTCTAAATGATCCCGACACCCGACGCATCGTTCTAACAAGAGGCGACCTAGTTGTTCGTTCACCCAGAATGCGTAGGCTCTCATCAGCATTTTTAAAAGAAACCTTGCTCTCAAAATCTGGGAATCGTTCAGGATTTACGTATATTTTATTATTTATTTCGATTTGATATTTATTTTTTAAATAACTATTTATTTTTTTTTTCTCTCCTATATATATCAACCACTTTTTATTTCCTCTCGACAAAACCGATTCTATCACGATTCACCTCACAAAACTCGCGAGGTGAATCGGCAAATCGGTTTCGCCGATCGGATCGCACCCTACACCGTCCGGAACGCGATCGCGAACGTGGTGGTGGTCCAGAACCGGCAAACCGCATTTTTTCGATGTACTGGAGGCCGAAATCGGTTTGGAAATTTTTTTAAAAAAAATCCTCGATGAGTAACTGCGCTTTACACTCACTTTTCACCGTTGGTGAACGTCGAGAAAACGTTTTGAGGTCGATTTTTCCTGGTCTAGAATCGGCAATCGGTTTCACCGATCGGATCGCACCCTCGACCGTTCAAACAGCCGTTGGCGAACGTAGGTGGTCCCGAATCGGCAAACCGCTTTTTTGATGCTGGTCTAGAATCGGCAAAACGTCTTTTGCTTGCGTTCACCTACGATAGATCGAAGGTCTGATCCGCGATGGGAAAGTAGAGAAAAAATTTTAAATTTACATTTTCTTCAAATTTCATGCATGTTTTCACTTCTGAGCGATGTGTCGAATGTAAACGGATGTTTGAACGGTCAAAAGTGCGATCTGAGAGCCTCAAAAACAATTGCTGATTCTGGACCACCATGCACAAACGACATTTTTTACACTCTATACACGATTTAACACTGAATCCCTATGGCGGTACACGTACATGTACGTGTACGTGTACAGTGTTTTGGGAAGTGGTCTAGAATCGGCCTTTATCACCTACTGAAATCGAATGGAATATTTAAATTGGTTGGAAAAGTGTGCATAGACGGTGGACAATGTGATGGCAAAACTGGTCCCAGACCATAGCAGCGTAGAAATCGTCACCCAATTCGACTGGTGGTTTGTGAGCTTCGTGAAACTGTAGGGGTCAACGTATCATCGTGCTATAACGCAAGGTCATCTGTAATCAGTAAACTTAGTCGATGTGAACAAATAAATAGCTATTTACACCTTTTAAGTGATTCGGTGTTGGGTTAAAAATCTATCTGAATGTTCGAGAGTGTTCTCGTCACACACACGTGACCTGTCAACTGTTCTGTTAACCCTTTGAACACTGGTGGTATCTTCCATGTCAGTTTAACGGTCGCAGTTGGAAGAGTCCATTTTCATTATTTGGGGTTAAACCCATTAATATTTCAACGTGCAACCCCGAGTCTGCACCGTGAAAATATTGATTGGTCTACCCCACATATTCACTTAGCAGACACCTCACTTTATGAAAGTATGACGTATCATGTTCCTGGGCCGGAAATGCTGTCTATTGTGTTCGAAGGGTTAATACAGATGCTATTCTACCCACATAAACAATGAGTTGTTTCGACTTACCAATCGTAATTATTTTTCTGTACATCTCTGCTTCAGCTCGCTTCCTTTTAAATTCTAAAATTATAAATGAGAAATGCATATCTTATAAACTTGTTTAACGCTTTAAACCCTCTTTTCCTGGTATGGTATCGCCTTTGTATACGCTTTCAGTAAGATGGGTCAGTTCAATATCATTATACAGGGAGGATAAAATAATAACGGCTGCAGGCTCCAGTTATTATCTTATCACCAATGTCTCGTGCATAGACCTCTTATTGTAAGATAAATATGGGACGACATTATGCGCTGTACCGAAAAACCAGCCTTGGCGCGTTCAAAGGGTTAAGCTTACTGGAAGAGAGGAGTTTTTGTTTTGTTTTTTTTGTTGTTGTTTTGTTTTTGGTTTTTTTAGGGAGGGGGTTGTTGTTTTTGTTTTTGTTTTGGGGGTTTTTTTTGTTTGTTTTTTTTTTTGTTTTTGTTTTTCTGTTTGACATTTAATCCATTTAGAGGGCTAGAACTGCATATCACATTAAACCTTATCATAAAAACACCAACTACCCCCACTTAACCTTTCTATAAATTGCTCTGGAGAATCTTGAACGAAAATCTACACAAAAGGAACGGATTATTAATTATTTATTTATTTATTGGGGTTTAACGACACTTTCGACAGCCAGGGTCACCTCGTGTCCGGCAGTTTTACGGGTGGAGGAAGCCTGACAATCCGGAGAGATCCACCGAGCAAAGACGAGCATCTGTCAGCCTCCCCAACGTACTAACTCCACACAAGCAGGGTTAGTATTGGTTCAAGGCAAGTGCACCACCGACGTGCAGGACGCCTTAGTACACAACGCCGCAGCGCCTTACGTAAGCAATTGGGATTAAGTGTCTTGCCCAGTGACACAACGCTGTAGCGGCAGGTAGGATTCGAACCGATACACACTTCTCTTCCTACTGAGCCACTGTGCTTCAAAAGGAATGGATTTCAGAAGCATCAAAATGTTGTTTAGAGAGACTTGTGGCTCAGTGATAAGAGTACTGCAATTTAAATTGAAAGATCAACGGTTCGTTCCTAGCCAGAGGTAACTGTGTTGTATTCATAGATAAGGCACTTAATCTCATTTGCCGAAAGAGGACACGGTGGCGCTGTGCGCTGAAGCCTCATGCGCATCGATAGTGCACGTGCCTTCAACCACGGCCAACTCTGCTCCTGCAGACCTATTAAGTCAGAAAGTCCGACAGTTGCTTGCCGTTGCTCGGTTATTCTATTATTTATACGGTATAAAACAGTATGTGGAGAGTGAATTGTAAGTAAATCACCCGTGGAGTGGAGTTATTACCCCAAGTATTATTTTCAAAATGTGTACATATGGACAAATAACACAAACAATGTTTCAGCCAATTGACCCCGGGTTTATCCCGGACGCCCATTAGCTGGAACTTTGCTTGTGCTTGTTATGATTTGCAACAAATCTGCAATTATTGCTTGGGTGGAATTCCCACTCTACGTGTGATTTAGTGATAATACACTCTCCGTGTACTGTATGTCTCCGTCGCATTATAAGATCGAAACAAAATATAAAAATGCATCTTTGCATCTCTGGGGTAGCCGCTACGTTCAGAACGTTAAAGTCCATATAACATATGATACGAGGGGCTGGATCGCCACCCTACCCATGGCTATGTTCGCCACCCAAATTACTTACCAGAGCCACTTCTACCCAACAAACCTTATCTTGGTATGCTTGATGAAACCACAGAGTCTATTTTGAGAAGTTTATTGTGCCTTTAGATACAATTATTATTAAACTGTTTGCGCAATGGACAGCAAAGTGGAATGGAATCGATAACAAAGTGTGCGAGAAATATCTCCAGTAATACAGGTCGGAATGCCGCCCACCCCTACAATAATTTAAACACAACTGAAACCTTAAATCATTTATTGCGTTGTGTGTAGCTTGTTATTGCATTCTTCTAGGATCCGGCGAACGTTCGATTCGTTTTCGAATCTTTTCACTGATTCGATTCCATTCGATTCGAAGCCATCTCAGTTATTCGTTAAATTCTTATTTGGAGGTTGGGGGCGGGGGGGGGGGGGGGATTTCATACATTGCTTTGTGATCGACTTTGTGAAAATGACGACTCTTCGTGCAGTTTTCCGAGGAACGAGATTGACCGAATGCGCCAGAACCCCACCCAATGCGATTCTAAAATTGATGAAAGTACGTTGCACATCGAGTCCATGCATTGGTCCATGACAATTTTTTTACACGGCACACCTTTGTTTGCCATATGAAAAAAAATGATCAACCTTTCTGAAACAAGTGATAGGTCAGTCTACTTACTTGTATACTTGCGGTTCAATGGTTATGATTAGTTCGGGAACTAATACTATAAAAAGTTTACAATTGTATTTTCTAGAATTGTATTCTCTGCCTGTTAATATAATTGACTAAACTGAATCATTGTCATGTTAAAAGATATGGTAATTTGCCAACTGGCAAATTGCCACATCTTTGAAAATGCTAATGTTCATTTCAACCCGTTTAAAGTTAAAACTAGAAAATATAATTGTAGATAATACAATTATAAAAGTTTTATAGTATTGGCCCAGAACTATATTGGTACTGGATTCACATGGAAGATATATAATACTTGTAAGACAGTTATAGTGTCGTAACAACTCGGAGGTAGATTCGATTTGGCTTCGAACATTTTGCCGGACTCGATTTGAGATTCACTTGGAGCTAAACATCGCGATTCACATTGTGCGTTAGCAAGTTTTATTGCATAATTCGTCGGGCTTCTTGTTGGTTTGTTTTTGTTTTGTTTTATTGGGGCGGGGGCTGTTTTCTTTCTGCGTAATGCGACCTTGATGCTGCTCGTAAATGGGTGCGCGGTCGGCTATGATGGGTTTTTTTTCTTTTCAGAAACGGAACTGGAGGGCTGGAATTGATCGGTTCGGTTTGCCACCCTACCCAAGTCCTAACGATAGTCAATCCAAATTTGCTTTTCTGCTGAAGAAAACGTTCATACCCCGTGGAAATTGAGACAAATACCCTGTGTTAACATTTGCAATTGCGCTGTTCAAACGGTAAATTGGATATAAATAATTTGGTTACCCGTTCAAATGCTCTGCGTTTAAGCCATGCATAAGTATACATAACTAGAAAATACCTTATTATACTATAGTTTATTACGCCGGAAGATTAACCAAAGAACAGTTATAACAAGTAGTCGATGACCGCGGAATGCTGCGACAATAATGGTCAACATTGACCCCGTATGAATTATTTATTAATTTATTAAGGTTTAACGACATTTTAACAGCCAAGGTCATATCGTGTCGGTGACAGTTTTATGGGTGGATGAAGCCGGAGTACCTGGATACAACCACCAAGCAACGACGAGCAGCTGCCAGCTCCCCAATATCGAAAGTCCGCACTGCAGCAGAGGCAGGGTTAGATTAATTGAAGACATGCGCACCATCGACGTGCAGTACACCTTAATACACGGCGTAATCGCGCCCCCATGTGGACAATTGGGGTTAAGTGCCCTGCCCAAGGACACAGCGCGAGAGTCCGAATCGATCGAACAGACGGTCACCCATCCATGGACTAACCGGGCCTCGAAGTTGCTTAACTTCGGTGATCTGACGAGAACCGGTTACCACAACGCCCCCCACCCCTTCCGTATTAATTCAATATACTGACACTGGCGGTATATTAATTGTCACTGTTCACCGTTTTGTTTTTATCACAGCAGTCTGAATTTGGTATATTAGTACCTTAGAAAGTTTGTTTTCAGTTCAAAGCGTCGGAAATTGCTTATAAAGGCTCCTAAAAATGTCGGAGGTAATAAACCAATAATTTTCTTGGCAATCAATGAGATGTTGGATTACTCCCCTTGCATTGCATAACCACTACGAAAATGCCTCGCCTAATCTGTACTCACTTCGCCTCATGTGACACACTATCCGCCAACTAAACGTTCCGTAACTTATAATCAGAGACCGACTGACGGTATGGTCTACCTGGAAATTCCCGGCGGGCCCCTTACTGGGTGGCCACTGGGGCCCCCAAAACTGATGCGGTCCACAACCTGTTGGTGCCTGAAATTTCGTGAAAACCCCCAACAGGCGAAATGAATCTGATGCATAAAATACCGG
Source organism: Pictodentalium vernedei (assembly GCA_031216915.1). Lineage (NCBI taxonomy): Eukaryota > Metazoa > Mollusca > Scaphopoda > Dentaliida > Dentaliidae > Pictodentalium > Pictodentalium vernedei. Next base: position 434,127,954 of record CM062297.1, on the reverse strand, counting down.
TACCACATAGAGAACATTTTGATATATCAGCAGTGTAGTCTGCCACTGATCGATCAGATGCAAGGAAACAGCGGTCTTTTAATCTGAAAAATCGAATTTTTTACCATTGGGCCGAACGATAGTTGGCCCGATGGGTCAGCATCACCCCCCCCCCCCCCCCACAACATCCTATTGTTACCATTCTTGCCGAATTTGTCTTGAAGAAAAAAGTGCCATCGAAATATCCCCTATGTGAATAGCTATTGATCGGTCAGATGCAAGGAAGCAGTGTTCGTTCAGTTCAAAACATCGAAATTTTCTCCGTGGCCCGTCTTGATGCATTTTCCGGTTACTTTTCTTGGCCCAATCCGCCACTGTTTATAATTTAAATCCTACGAGTACCATATGACGGATCCATGAAGTTGGATGGAGCGAAGAACATGTCTCATGTTGGCTGCACTGAAACACCGACAAGGCTTCACCACTGCTCCACGTAACGCGGCACGACGATTCATACGTTCTGTACTACTCAGGCTGAAGGTGTGATTTGAAAAAATGCGACGTCACTTCCGAAGTTCATCATCAACGTCCGACAAATGGGTATTACCAATCCACATTTTCACACCAGAATTGAATATTTTATAACTGACCATACACTTCCAATACAGTCATTTTATGTCACCACCGCGGGAACCTTCCATCCTTCTGTTTCCATTACTAAATTTGTTCGCCCCTGTCATATCAGCCCCCATCTCCAAAGTAGACGCCAAGATTATCAGTGCTATCACATATAGCATTTTTCTATTTTTACACTTCTGCTGTACGTTACGATGTCGGATGGTTCAATTTCAGCCGGCACGTAGCGACGTGGGTGGGGGTGTCTCACCCCACCCCAATTATCATCATAATTTTCAATAGCTGGAAATTCGTAGGTATATATTCCAAAGGTCGGAAATTCAAAGAATTCTATTTCCTTCATGTTTTCAACGCTTCAGACTTTTCCGACCATTCGATTTGAATTTTCAATCCGTGACCAATTTTTCCGACTACGATCGGCGAGTGATTGCAGTTACCAATCAAATTCTCCGATTTTTCCAATCAGCTTGCAAAAATTTCCTAAATTCCGACCAGAATCTGTGACCAGTCCGTGTTTTAAATTCATTTTCCCTTACAGTGACCAGGCTACACAAGGACTGACAGCTATTCAGCCAATACCCACCCTTCCATCAGCCAACACCTACCCCTTCCAATTGAGTGGCAATCAGTGTGGTCTCATCAGTGTAAGTGAAGTTCGTAGACCTATTTGGGGAAGTGCATTTTTTTTGTTGATAAAATGACTAGATAGATTTAAGCCAGATGGGGACCGCAGAATCCATCTCAGGGGTTCACAAATCAAACATTTTCTCCGGATGACGTACACCGGACTCACACCATCGAGATTGAGATACCCCAATGGAACTCTCCTCCCAACACGGGTCTACGGACCTCGAGACATGCCTTTGGCATGTTGCGCTAGGACCCCAACATCAGTTAAAAAATCAAAATGATCACACTGCCACCCCTCACTGAAGACCATATAGCTACGTCCCTGATTTCTGCGTGCCTAACCAGACGACTCGCTTTTCATCTGTTTGAAAGCTCTGAATCGCATTGCGCAGCATTATTTATTTCCACCCATTCTAACGTTTCAACAGCCTTACATAAACTTGTATTGACGATGTTGAGCAGCAGATATTTTTCCCATGAAAAGTTTGTAATTTTTTAACCCCTGAGATTGATGATGCTAACCTCTGGCTAAAATCTTGCCGTTTTATCCACAAGAAAAATGTATTTCCCCCAGGTAGGTCCATTTCCCTTCCACTGACCAGGCTACAGCCAATACCTACTCCTTCAAACTGACTGGTACCACAAAAGCAGTGAAGTTTATACCCATTTGTCAACTAAATCAGCGCTCAGTTTCCTCAGAGTCTGAAAAATGGAACGACGAATTCGAAAAACCGGACCGATCACAGATTCGAGTTGTAATTTCGAAAAACTTTGTCAGCCAATTAGCAAAGTCGGAGAATTTGATCGAAAGTTGGAAAATCCTTTTGACTCCGAAAAAATACAAGAGCAAATTAAATTGATATAACTGAATTTCCAACTTTAAGAATTTTACGTCACCGAATTTCCATCTTTTGAAATTTTAGGCGATAACTGGGGATGAGACCCCCCCCCCCACCCCCCCCCCCCCACACACACACCGAATCTACATGTTGCTGCGTTCTTGTCTTTTTAGCATCTTTTGCAGTTATGAAAGGAGTCATGAAAATGGCCCATTGAGCCTTTATTGTTAAGCGGCCTGAACGTACGGAAGAGTTCAGAGTTCAGACATCTGAAATCTTTGCCACTCTACTGGCCAACAATAAGACAGTCCCGTGTTGAGTACTTGGGCAAGGCACTTAACCCCGATTGTCCACATGGGACACGATGACGCCGTGTACTAACGCGTACTGCACGTCGATTGTGCGCCTGTCTTCAACTAATCTAACCCTGCCCGTGCTGCAGTGCGGAGTTACGACGTTGGGGAGCTGGTAGATGCTCGTCGTCGGGTACTCCGGCTTCCTCCACCTATAAAACTGTCGCCGACACGATATGACCTTGGCAGTTAAAGTGTCGCTAAACCCTAATAAATAAATAAATAAATAAATAAATAAATAAATAATAAATAAATAAATAAATAAATAAATAAATAAATAAATAAATAAATAAATAAATAAATAAATAACAATGAGACAGTAGATCAACAATGTGATAGTAGGCCGCTATAACTTTCCTGGAGAAACGACACAAAATACTGTGATAATTCATTTTGTCATTCAAAAACACAAAGGATATATTGAACAATGGTGTGAAATTACTCGAAATATACAAACTGTTTTTAAAAAATGCAATTCCTTTCAGGAAAGGGCGTTCATCGGCGATTGATTTTACACCAACGTATTTATCACACACCTCTTAACATAAAACGTGGGATTTCCTCTGTTCTGTCTGTGCGATAAAAATAAAGTTGTATCGCACATGTGGTGATACAAAACACGTTCGATTTCGTTTCCAATGTGAACAGAGAAGGAACCAGACTAAATAATTCTCGTCACCATTGGTCGAATGCAATTGGGAATTCCAGGTTCCTCATTTAGATGTGTTTACCCGGGATATTTAAACAATCAGATTCGAGTCAAAAATCTACAAAATAAAAAATAACCTTCTGACTGCTTGTCCTTTGACAAATACTTTCCACAACTGGTCATATAATGCTGGAGTGTGTTAAACTTAGTAGCTATTTAAAAAGTTTCTGTTGTGTTATTCCCTGCAGTTTAGTCAATATTTGAAGTTTGACCATCGTGACCGTGACACTGATCGGCGTCAATTGATTTCGACCAATTGAATGCCGTAAAACTTAAAAGCAAATTAGGGTTGGTACCCCACCACCTAACAGTGATGTCTCTTTGGCAACAAAGGAAACGCTGCAATTATCCAGTTGAAAAATACAGAACCGCGCATACGTTCGAATGTGTTAAGAATTATCGCAAGAGATTGCTTTGGCCCAGGATATCACGAGAACCCATTCAAACGTGTGTGCGGTTCTGTTTATTTATCTCATGCCTTGCTTGAAAGTCGGTGACTCCGTTCAGTCTTCATCCTCGGGCTAGATCATATTTATCCCCTGAAACATATTCGCAGATAATGCATGACAATAATTGAATTGGTGATGATTCATAAAAACTTGAGAAATTTACTTTAATCGCAGATTTCAGATTGATATTACGAAAGCCCAGAAGGCTCATTCAAATTTCAAACTTCAAATTTCAAACTTCAAATTTCAAACTTCAAATTTCAAATTTCAAATTTCAAACTTCAAATTTCAAATTTTCAGAATCCGTTTTTTTCTTCCCGCCTTCAAAAGTACACTGACCAATCAGATATCGCCACCGACGTCTAGATAACCAATCACGTTCATTCGGAGGAACTCGCCCAATTCCGTAGCTGACGATTCCGTATAATTTCATTGTTATCGTAGTATCAAACAGGTGCGGTCGACTACCCAGTTTCGCAGGATTTTTTTTCTTTTGGAGGAGGAATTATCATTTCGCCGATATAGGTAGGTTTATACTTTGTCACGGTTAGCAATATTATTGGTACATCTTAATACTCAGTCTATCGAAGTAGCCGTTTTGAGTGTTTGTAGGGATTTTTGATATTTTGTTTGGTTGAGGACTCGTGTGCACCGATTTTGAAATTTTTGTGGCATTTTAGTATGATATTACCTCCCTGTCCGGGCGGTCTACTTAAAACTAATTCAGTGTGCACTACCGGGGATTTTATATGGCATTTGTAGCAAAATCAAACAGCATATATATCTTATTATCTATATGAAGAGGTTTAGTCCGTGGGCTTGATGTGTTATAGGGGTGTTCACCATGCAATCGTAGACTTTTTGTAAATAATATTGTTTCGTTTATTGGAATATTATAAGTGAGAAAAAAAATGTTCAGCTATGTGTCATCAAAACACAATATTAACCCATTATGTATGGCATAAGCACCGCTCAACACTGTAATTAATAACTTCTCCTTGCTCTTTATTTTATCCAAGAAAAGTGCTCGTCGGACTGTTGTCGGAATTAATTCAAAATTCAAAATCAGGAGCTTAATCGAAAGTGTAAAGATTCTGTAACGTGTATGTATGGGTGGGGATGGGTGTTTATGTGAATGTTGGGATAAAACCCCACTCAACACAACGTTTTGGAAGAAAATATCCTCAAAACTGGAATCGCCAGAATGACATTATTTTAGATGGGCGGGGACCTTCATTGTACCACTATAATGATGCGTATAACACGTTGGAGACACACATTTGTTAGTCAATGCGGTCGATCGCGTGTCTCTCGTTAAATTTGAAGTCGGGCAGTGACATGTATACATCTGGTGGGTATATCATTCAAAATTCAAAAGGGAATATTCAAGGTAATTCGAACAAGGGATTAAATAACCTCATGTCACCCTCCCATACGGGGTCTAGGTTGTGACAACGTCGACTGTTTTTCTCTGTTGCTTTCTACTTTGAATAATGGAAAGAGAATAAAGGAGACCCCGACCCCCCCCCCCCCCTCCTCCTCTATCCACAATGTACGATTGAACCCCGTATGTTCACTTGGAATCCCATGACGAGCAGAAAAGTTCAATTTCTAGGAAGTAATTGGTACTGAACAGGATAAGCATCAATATGAATAGTTTGCAGCTGATGCACATTAAATCAATAATTGCAGCTGACAAGCTGAGAAGGCTCATTTCAATTTCAAATTTCAAACTTCAAATTTCAAACTTCAAATTTCAAATTTCAAATTTCAAATTTCAAATTTCAAACTTCAAATTTCAAGTTTCAAATTTCAATTTTCAAAATTCGTTTTTTCCCCCACCTTCAAAACTACATTGACCGATCAGATATCTCCACAGACTTTCAGGTAACCAATCACGTTCATTCAGTGGAACTCATCCGATTTCCTAGCTGACGATTCTGCATAATTTCCTTGTTATCGTGGTATCAAACAGGAAAGATCGACTGCCCAGAAGCGCAGGATTTTTTTTTTATTTGGAGGAGGTATTATATCATTTTGCCGATATAGGTAGGTTGATAGTTTGTCACGGGTAGCAATAATATTGGCACATTTTGATACTTAGCCTGTCGAAGTAGTCTTTTCGAGTGTTTAATGGGATTTTTAATATTCCCTTTGGTTGATTCACTCAGTGGCGTTTTAGCGGGTGGGTGGGTGGTGAGCCCCCTTGAATTTGTAATTAGTGGGTGAGGGGGTGTTTTGTGGGTGTGTGTGTCCGGGAAGAGTTTTGCAAGGCATTTCCGCCGCGGTAACATAAAATGATCAGCTATGATGCGGCCAGTGGCCATCGCTACCACGAGACGTTCATGGCTCGGCACGTGGCAAAACAAAGTTGAATTCCAGGGTCCAAAAGCCCCCATTTCCTTGCATCTGAGCGGATATTTTGAGGTTTTTCATGGAGATACATTTGTAAGATGTGACACCTCAAACGCTGGTAATTACCATTAAATTTGTGTCTTTTCAATTCAAAGTGTGGTGGTCGAGTGGATTAGCGCGTTGGTGTCTCGTGCCAGATGCCTCGGGTTCACTAACCTAACACTCTCTGTCAGCATCAAGTGTGGAGTTGATACTGTCACAGCGCCCCGTCCTATGGGGGCGTAAAATGGCTGACCTCTGTGCGGAGAGAGAGAGACACACACCCTGTGCAGATCTAAGATACCTGTGTGGTAGGCTAGATCGGAATTGCGGAGATTCATCCCCAAGCCTAGCTGGCAAAATCGAAACAGTGACAAAGAAGAAATCGCTCATGGGTGTCGCAAGAAGCGCATAGTCCCACATCGTTCCCCGCTGGCATACAGCCCGTAAAGACCCTTCCATACCAGGCGGAGAAAATGACGGACTGACAATTCAGGCGGCTTCTTTTTGTGATCTGGCTCCATTCTAAACTACCCTTTGTGCGCTTGCCAACCCCTGTGTTATTTTACCCTCCCATCACTCTTAATAGTGATAGATGTTTACCTATGCCGTGTTGTATCGCCAATTTAGAATTGAGGTATAAGAGGTTAAAGAGGACGGACAAACTGTACCTGTACTGATGACTGTCTACCTTTTCACTCACACAGATACTTGTATTTGGACAAGCAATCTACAGATATACAACCTAGCCCTCTGCACCTGACACCTCTTCGATTTTAGTGTCATTTTTGACATAGTTCCAGGTCGAATTTTGAGAAAAAGTATTTGTGTGTGTGTGGGGGGGGGGGGTGGGGTGGGGGGAGGGCATCCCCCAATCCCCAAGCCACTGCTTTGGTTGAGCACTCTTCATGCCCCGATGTTGAAAGTTTTGTGGCATTTTAAAATATCCGGGCGGTCAACTTGAAAATAATTCGGTATGCACTACGTGGATTTATATAAGGCATTTCGAACAAAATCAGTCCGCACATATATCTTATTATCTATATGAAGAAGTTTAGTCTGTGGACTTGCTGCGGGGTGAGGGTGTTTACCGTGCAACCCTAGACTTTTTATAATGGATATTGTTTTGTTTATTGGAATATTATAAGTGAGAAACAAATGCGCGGCAGTGTGTCAGCAAAACCCAACTCAATATGTATGGCATAAGTACCTCTCATTACTGTAATTAATAACTTCGCATTGCTCTTCATTTTATCTGAGAAAAGGGCTCGTCAGGTTAGTAAATTAAGGCGTAGTATATTCACAATGCACATGTTATAGGAATTAATTCAAAATTCAAAAGCAGGAGCTTAATCGAAATTGTAAACATACTGTAACGTGTATGTTTGGGTGAGGATGGGTGTTTATGTGAGTGTGGGGGTAAAACCCCATTCAACACAATGTTTTGTAAGAAAATAACCCCATAACTGGAATCGCCAGAATGACATTATTTAGGGAAACTGAAATGAAGGCCAAACGATTACCACAATAGATTGCAACATTTCAGTGCAGAGAATCATGTGTGGCTAACATCGGAAAAGTATAAAAATCACATTTGTATTTGAAATGCCTTGCAAACCTCTTCCTGCACACACACACCCACAAAACACCCCCTCAACCACTAATTACAAATTCAAGGGGGCTCACCACCAACCCACCCGCTAAAACGCCACTGAGTGAATCAACCAAAGGGAATATTAAAAATCCCTTTAAACTCTCGAAAAGGCTACTTCGAGAGGCTAAGTATCAAGATGTACCAATATTATTGCTACCCGTGACAAACTATCAACTTACCTATATCGGCGAAATGATAATACCTCCTCCAAATGAAAAAAAAATTCTGCACTTCTGGGCAGTCGATCGTTCTTGTTTGATACCACGATAACAACGAAATTATGCAGAATCGTCAGCTAGGAAATCGGGCGAGTTCCACCGAATGAACGTGATTGTTTACCTGGAAGTCTGTGGAGATATCTGATCGGTGAATGTTGTTTTGAAGGTGGGAAAAAAAACGGATTTTGAAACTTGAAATTTGAAGCTTGAAATTTGAAGTTTGAAGTTTGAAATTTGAGGATTGAAATTTGAAGTTTGAAATTTGAAGTTTGAAATTTGACGTTTGAAATTTGAAGTTTGAAATTTGAAATTTAAATGAGCCTTCTCAGCCTTTCAGCTGCAATTAACTCTACATACAGATTATGGGAAATCAAGCAATCTGATTGGTTAGTTATAATCTATATAAATGATCTAGATAAAAGAAACAACAAGAGTACTTGGAATAGGGTCAGAACTAACAAGAACAGACCAGAATAGCTAAATATAGTAATAATAAGTAAAGCTGTTCCAACTGATAGGCTCTTTTACGCTACTGGAGTATACTCCAGAACAAAGGAACATGGTTAGGTTGATGAAAATTATTCCATATATAGATAGAAGCAGAGAATTCTGAAAGAATTCGAAATAATACAGCTTGTTGGGGTTGTTTGTGGTAATTCTTCGAAAATTATAGGATAATTGTAAGTCAGAAAATTACTCTTCTACAAAGGAACACGCCCCGGTACCCCTTGGTACTATAGCACTACGGCCTACACCGATAAATGGGGGCGTCCATAGTAAATAAAGACAATTTCGGTGATTTGGAGGGATTCCCGAATTGTTTGTGGTAATTAGATTTACTCCGATTCAATCGAACACAACTTCCTTGTTAGAAGGTTTTGGGTCACATAGCAACCACGTGCTACCATAGAAACCAAGATGGCGGCCTCAGGTATACAAAAGGGACGACAGAAACACGTATCACCCTAACAACACGCACTACGCATGTTCACTCACACCACGTATCACTATGGAGATGACGTCACAAGATTGCTGCTCACGCGGGTTACCATGACCACACAACATGACGTCACCAGGTCACGTGACTATGACGTCACTTCCTCTGCGGCTCTCCCTCCGGCCGACCGGGCACGATCGGTACATGCTATACTACTCGCATTAAATCAATAATTACAGCTGAAAGGTTGAGAAGGCTCATTTAAATTTCAAATTTCAAACTTCAAATTTCAAACGTCAAATTTCAAACTTCAAATTTCAAACTTCAAATTTCAATCTTCAAATTTCAAACTTCAAATTTCACCTTTCAAAATTCAAGCTTCAAATTTCAAGTTTCAAAATCCGTTTTTTCTCCACCTTCAAAACTACATTGACCGATCAGAAATCTCCACAGACTTCCAGGTAAACAATCACGTTCTTCGGTGGAATTCGCCAAATTTCGTAGCTGACGATTCTGCATAATTTCGTTGTTATCGTGGTATCAAACAAGAACGATCGACTGCCCAGAAGCGCAGGATTTTTTTTTCATTTGGAGGAGGTATTCTCATTTCGCCGATATAGGTAGGTTGATAGTTTGTCACGGGTAGCAATAATATTGGTACATCTTGATACTTAGCCTGTCGAAGTAGCCTTTTCGAGTGTTCAAAGGGATTTTTAATATTCCCTTTGGTTGATTCACTCAGTGGCGTTTTAGCGGGTGGGTGGGTGGGTGGTGAGCCCCCTTGAATTTGTAATTAGTGGTTGAGGGGGTGTTTTGTGGGTGTGTGTGTGTGTGTGTGCAGGAAGAGGTTTGCAAGGCATTTCAAATACAAATGTGATTTTTATACTTTTCCGAAGTTAGCCACACATGATTCTCTGCACTGAAACGTTGCAATCTATTGTGGTAATCGTTTGGCATTCATTTCAGTTTCCCTAAATAATGTCATTCTGGCGATTCCAGTTATGGGGTTATTTTCTTACAAAACATTGTGTTGAATGGGGGTTTACCCCCACACTCACATAAACACCCATCCCCACCCATACATACACGTTAAAGTATTTTTACAATTTCCATTAAGCTCCTGCTTTTGAATTTTGAATTAATTCCTATAACATGTGCATTGTGAATATACTACGCCTTAATTTACTAGCCCGACGAGCCCTTTTCTCAGATAAAATGAAGAGCAATGCGAAGTTATTAATTACAGTAATGAGAGGTACTTGTGCCATACATATTGGGTTGGGTTTTGCTGACACACTGCCGAGCATTTGTTTCTCACTTATAATATCCCAATAAACAAAACAATATCCGGTACAAAAAGTCTAGGGTTGCACAGTAAACACTCTCACCCCGCAGCAAGTCCACAGACTAAACTTCTTTATTTTGATAATAAGATATATGTGCGGACTGATTTTGTTCGAAATGCCTTATATAAATCCATCTAGTGCATACCGAATTATTTTCAACTTGACCTCCCGGACATATTAAAATGCCACAAAACTTTCAACATCGGTGCATGAAGAGTGCTCAACCAAAGCAGTGGCTTGGGGATTGGGGGATGCCCTCCCCCCACCCCACCCCCCCCCCCCCACACACACAAATACTTTTTCTCAAAATTCGACCTGGAACTATGTCAAAAATGACACTAAAATCGAAGAGGTGTCAGGTGCAGAGGGCTAGGTTGTATATCTGTAGATTGCTTGTCCAAATACAAGTATCTGTGTCAGTGAAAAAGTAGAAGTCATCAGTGCAGGTACAGTTTGTCCGTCCTCTTTAACCTCTTATACCTCTATTCTAAATTGGCGAGACAACACGTCATGGGTAAACATCTATCACTATTAATAGTGATGAGAGGGTAAAATAACACAGGGGTTGGCAAGCGCACAAAGGGTAGGTTAGAATGCAGCCAGATCACAAAAAGAAGCTGCCTGAATTGTCAGTCAGTCATTTTCTCCGCCTGGTATGGAAGGGTCTTTACGGGCTGTATGCCAGCGGGGAACGATGTGGGACTATGCGCTTCTTGCGACACTCATGGGTGATTTCTTCTTTGTCACTGTTTCGATTTTGCCAGCTAGGCTTGGGTGATGAATCTCTGCAACTCCGATCTAGGCTACCACAAAGATATTTTAGATCTGTACAGGGTGTGTCTCTCTCTCAGCACAGAGGTCAGCCATTTTACGCCCCCACCCGATAGGACGGGGCGCTGTGACAGTATCAACTCCACACTTGATGCTGACAGAGAGTGTTAGGTTAGTGAACCCGAGGCATCTGGCACGAGACACCAACGCGCTAATCCACTCGACCACCACAATCTGAATTGAAAAGACACACATTTAATGGTAATTACCAGCGCTTGAGGTGTGACATCTTACAGATGTATCTCCATGAAAAACCTCAAAATATCCGCTCAGATGCAAGGAAATGGGGGCTTTTGGACCCAGGAATTCAACTTTGTTTTGCCACGTGCCGAGCCATGGACGTCTCGTGGTAGCGATGTCCACTGGCCGCATCATAACTGATCAATTTTTGTTACCGCGGCGGAAATGCCTTGCAAACCTCTTCCCGCACACACAAACCCACAAAACACCCCCTCAACCACTAATTACAAATTCAAGGGGGCTCACCACCCACCCACCCGCTAAAACGCCACTGAGTGAATCAACCAAAGGGAATATTAAAAATCCCTTTAAACACTCGAAAGGACTACTTCGACAGGCTAAGTATCCAGATGAACCAATATTATTGCTACCCGTGACAAACTATCAATCTACCTATATCGGCGAAATGATAATACCTCCTCCAAATGAAAAAAAAAAATCCTGCGCTTCTGGGCAGTCGATCTTCCCTGTTTGATACCACGATAACAACGAAATTATGCAGAATCGTCAGCTAGGAAATCGGGCGAGTTCCACCGAATGAACGTGATTGGTTACTTGGAAGTCTGTGGAGATATCTGATCGGTCAATGTAGTTTTGAAGGTGGGAAAAAAACGGATTTTGAAAATTGAAATTTGAAACTTGAAATTTGAAGTTTGAAATTTGAAATTTGAAGTTTGAAATTTGGAGTTTGAAATTTGAAGTTTGAAATTTGAAATTTGAAGTTTGAAATTTGAAGTTTGAAATTTGACGTTTGAAATTTGAAGTTTGAAATTTGAAATTTAAATGAGCCTTCTCGGCCTGTCAGCTGCAATTATTGATTTAATGTGCATAAGTTGCAAACTATCCATATTGATGCTTATCCTGTTCAGTACCAATTACTTCCTAGAAATGGAACTTTTCTGCTCGTCATGGGATTCCAACTGAACATAAGGGGCACTCAATCGTACATTGTGGATATAGTAGGGAGGTGGGATCGGGGTCTCCTTTATTCCCTTTCCATTATTCAAAGTAGAATGCAACAGAGAAAAACAGTCGACATTGCCACAACCTAGACCCCGTATGGGAGGGTGACATGAGGTTATTTAATCCCTTGTTCGAATTACCGGGAATATAGACCAACGTAGAGGGTCGGAATCGGGGCGCGGGTCGAACTCAGCTCTCGGAGCTGAGAACTTTCCAAAACTCAGAAAATCATTCACTCCAAACATTTTGCAGAAACACATCTTTCACCCATATATGAACCGAAATCTCCATCCACGACACTCAAATGATGTCTAGATAGCGGAGAATTCAAATACAGATGCCCCAGAGTTTCGTGCTTGGCTCCGTATGCACACACACCCTTATCTACCCTGATCTGTACTATGTGGGGCATGTGAAATATATTTTCACCATATACCAAATCACACTGTTTTCGCAATGACCACAATGCTTCCAATACCATGAAGATATTCGAAGGTGTATGTGTGTTTGTTGGGAAAGGAGGTGAAGGGGTGGGGAGTAGGATTGGGGGAAGGTTTTCCCTTTTGAATGATATACCCACCAGCGGTATACATGTGACTGCCCGACTTCAAATTAACGAGAGACACGCGATCGACCGCATTGACTAACAAATGTGTGTCATCAACATGTTATACGCATCATTACGGTGGTACAATGAAGGACCCCGTCCATATAAAATAATGTCATTCTGGCGATTTCAGTTTTGAGGATATTTTCTTACAAAACGTTGTGTTGAGTGGGGTTTTATCCCCACATTCACATAAACACCCACCCCCACCCATACATACACGTTACAGAATTTTTACTCTTCCGATTAAGCTCCTGATTTTGAATTTTGAATTAATGCCGACAACAGTCCGACGAGCGCTTTTCTAGGATAAAATAAAGAGCAAGGAGAAGTTATTAATTACAGTGTTGAGCGGTGCTTATGCCATACATATTGGGCTAATATTGTGTTTTGATGACAAATAGCTGAACATTTTTTTCCTCACTTATAATATTCCAATAAACGAAACAATATTATTTACAAAAAGTCTACGGTTGCATGGTGAACACCCCCATAACACATCAAGCCCACGGACCAAACCTCTTCATATAGATAATAAGGTATATATGCGGATTGATTTTGCTAGAAATGCCATATAAAACCCCGGTAGTGCACGCTGAATTATTTTTAAGTAGACCGCCCGGACAGGGAGGTAATATCATACTAAATGCCACAAAAATTTCAAAATCGGTGCACACGAGTCCTCAACCAAACAGAATATCAAAAATCCCTACAAACACTCAAAACGGCTACTTCGATAGACTGAGTATTAAGACGTACCAATAATATTGCTAACCGTGACAAAGTATAAACCTACCTATATCGGCGAAATGATAATTCCTCCTCCAAAAGAAAAAAAATCCTGCGCAACTGGGCAGTCGACCGCACCTGTTTGATACTACGATAACAATGAAATTATACAGAATCGTCAGCGACGGAATTGGGCGAGTTCCTCCGAATGAACGTGATTGGTTAACTAGACGTCGGTGGCGATATCTGATTGGTCAGTGTACTTTTGAAGGCGGGAAGAAAAAAAAACGGATTCTAAAAATTGAAATTTGAAGTTTGAAATTTGAAGTTTGAAATTTGAAGTTTGAAATTTGAAGTTTGAAGTTTGAAATTTGAAATTTGAAGTTTGAAATTTGAAGTTTGAAATTTGAAATTTGAAATTTGAAATTTGAAGTTTGAAATTTGAAGTTTGAAATTTGAATGAGCCTTCTGGGCTTTCGTATGATATTGAGAACGTCTCCATTGGAAACAATACATTACGTGTACAGTCCATTTAAAATATTCTCTCCTCTCCACTAGTCGATTGCATAATAGGGTGTCTAAAAATAGGATAAGCTAATTGGCATTGAGGGGAACTTTTTAGTATCCATGGTAATTACTTCATCAATAACAAGTGCAGTTGTCAATGATGATCTTATGGACAGTCATCTGTGTTGACTGATTATATGGGACAAATGATTTTAACAAACAATACTTTATTGAGCAATTTTTTTTTATTAATGATATCTGACTTTAATGCTTTGTAAGTATCTACAAACATTTGCACACACGAATAACAGAATATATTATATTTTAAAAAATATATATAAGCAAGCACTCTTTCAAAGCACTATTATATCGATTGGGTTTTGTGATTAATGATATCTGACTTTAATTCTTTACAGGTATCTATAAACATTTGCACACATGAATGACAGAATATATTATCTTTTAAAAAAAATATATACACAAGCACTCTTTCAAAGCACTATAATATCGATCGGGTTTTGTTTGCACTTTTGAATAGAAAATCTTTGCTAATATTCCATGGAGTTAGCACTCAACTACTAATGGGTAAAAATACACAGTATGTGACAGGTGGACTACTACCAAATCACTTGTCAAGTGAATGTTTTACAGAACTCATATTTTTTTACACAAACTGATTTTTTTAAGGGCCACCAGATTTATCTACTCATCCATCAAGAGACAATTTGCTTGCTTGTCTGCTGTTTATCGGCGCCTGTAAGTTGAAGTTGAGTGGATAATTCACTCTGTGTGTGATTTGGTTGTAATCCACCCTGCACTTATCTACACACACAAAATAAATTGTGTGAACAAACTAGACACCTTGCAAGAAGCATTAGCTATTTATTTATTTATTGGTGTTTAAGGTCACTTTTCATCAGCTATGGCTAATTGTGCTCATCGGTCGCAATAGGCCATAGTTGCGGAAAAGTGACATTAAACACCAATAAATAAATAAATTGTGACCACAACAAAGGTCTAAAGTCAAGTTTAGGCGATCGTTTACTCCTTTGGTGCCCATTTTAGTGGACATCCATCCCAGGCACTGGTGACTGGGTCATATTTCACCAGTAAAGCGGAACTTCCATAGTAAATAAGCACTGCTTCACTCCCCGTTGCCACGGGGAAAGAAGCACTATTAAATATTATCACAGTGTACATTATTGTCTAAGAAATTCTATGGAAATGCAATGAACCCCCCCCCCCCCCCGCCCCACCCCACCCCAAATATTTCAGACGGGACACCTCTTGAGCGAGGTAGTGATCCATTGAACATGTGTTTGTTTAAACACACGAGAATAATTTAACTGGGTTTTTTTTAACAATTTTTTGTGGATGGGAGACGTGATTTGGTTATACTCACGCAACTCGTGTTTTTTTTTATCTTGTTTAAAAAATAGCTTTCCCTGGTTAAACTTTCATTTCTCCATTGCTGGCGACATTTATTTTTTGGCGAGGAGATAACTGCTTCCAATTTTCGTGAAGTGACACAAACAATTCACGAGTCTCTTTAAAATTTAATCGGGGTCCTTTTTTAGAATTTCACTTGGTTTTTTTTTTTAAAACAAAGTACAAAGAGCTGTTTCGACCAGGGGAGATATGTTTGACCGGTGTTTTTATTTTTTTCTTCTTCATTTTTTTTTTCATGTCACTGATCATGTTGCGTGTCCTGCCAAAAAAAAAGATTTCAAGGGTGGTATCTTTTAAAATGGACACATTTTTCGGTAAATTTAACTGATAATTTTCTGTTGGTAAACAATTTTTACTGTCAATGCAGTCCAGGATGTGATGGAAGGACATGACGGGGAAACCCCTTCGAAGTGCTTGCCTTATCGGAATGGGAATCTTTTTCCCTTTCAGTGCTCCATCGCAGGTCAAAACAACATAAACCTTGGGTGACATTCCTTTACTGCGATCATCGAGATCGTTCCAATGAGAGGTCATAAGCTATGTTTTTTTTAACAAAAATTTAAAACATAATAACATTTGAATGGAGATTTTTGTGTATAGTGCTGGCCGAATTTGGCTGTTGATGTAGGGTAAAAACAGACAGCTTTCTAGCGGTTTTCATGCTTTTTCCCGCATATTGGACGATTAATTTTTTTAATGAATAATACATTCTCATTTTAGTTCGTCTAAACTATTTCGGTAAAATGCTTATGCTACAATAAAAATTAAATCACCGGGTTTTAACTTTGAAATGTTCGGGCACTCGGCACAGTATAGAATCCATAATCCCGTATCGAAAAAGCTATTGCCGCAGCGAAACGCCAGGATGTTTCGCCAAGACTGTCACATTGTTGTTTCAAAAACATCGTAAACCAAGAACACATTTCATTCACTGAAATACTCGTTCTATTCCATAATTTCATTTAAAAAATACAGATGGAGCGTTATGAGAATGAATGAAGACAATATCATTTCAACGGAGACAAATCGACCTTCAATTATACGGAGGGGGGGGGGGGGGGATCCAAATCATATATCAGCGAAAATTTTATTTTAATATGAAAACAAATCGAAAATCTCACGAATTAACGAACGGATTTTTTCAATTCCTATATTAAACCGCGGTACAGAGTTCTGGAAATGAAAGATATTGCATTTGTATCTGAATATTTTATTAAATGTAGGGTTTAGAAATTTTCTGACTGAACAATTTAATTGCAAATCAGGGAAGTCTCTGAAAGATTTTTCTTGCCAAACATTAATTGGTTATGTAATCCTTCTCACATGACCGCACTAAAACAGCTTTTCATACCCGGTCGTTTCTACACAAACGACGGGGTAAATAACAAGTGCGGTTTTGTATGGTAATGCAAAGATGAAGGCGTTCTTGTTATCAATGTGCTTGAAATTAATTCGCATTCACAACAAACTTGTTGTCCATCATTTATGCTGTATTTTTGTTTAAATAAATAGTTGATTCCTATTGGGGGATAAAAAATGAATTAGTCTACATTCATTTTTATTATGTTGGAAAACGAATGGGTGTATTAATTGCATAAACACAAGAATGTTTTTTCATATGCGACTGGATATCAGTAATTCGGTTTCTTCAAGAAACGAACCGCCTTTGATGTCTGGATTTTCCCGTCGTCTTTAATTAGCCTCGCAAGGGGGGTTGTGGACCCGTGAAGACAATGTGTTCACCGGGTGTGACGAAAGGGGGTTTTAAATGGAGCGTACACGTAATGATTTTATCTCCCTTGAATTGTTTTACGTCGTAAACACAAGGTGCCAGTAGATGGCTTTGCCCATTGGAGTTTCATTTCGTTAACATTCACTGTTCGCTCTCTTCTTTCTCTACACTATGACAGAACTAACTTGATTGATATCGGCGGAATCACGACAGACACGGAAATGAACCGTTGTGTCGAAACGAAACATGGCGGACAGCGGACTAAAATTTCAACATAAAAGGTCTCCGTATTCGCAGTTGTGCAACTGTTGGAAGTTAAACATTCATTATAATTAGTTCATTTCAACACAATCTGTAAAATTAAATTAAGATCAGGCGCTGCCCTCAATATTGCAGAATAATGC
This sequence comes from Pictodentalium vernedei, assembly GCA_031216915.1. Taxonomy (NCBI): domain Eukaryota; kingdom Metazoa; phylum Mollusca; class Scaphopoda; order Dentaliida; family Dentaliidae; genus Pictodentalium; species Pictodentalium vernedei. The sequence continues at coordinate 434,110,348 of CM062297.1, read as the reverse complement.
CAGATTTCAGTTTTTACCCCATGGTCTGTATTCCGAATGTATACGCAAAATATATTTCTTTCCTCTCGACTCCCGTGACCGTAAAAGGGTGATTTTGAATGCAATATAATTTTGGAATAAACGATTAAATGATTTCCCCGACTCCTAATTTGCACTGTGGTGAGCCCCGTATACTGCATGGTGTCCGTCTAACATCCTTTATTATAGAATACAAAAGCTACCATCTATATACAGACAGTTGATATGCATATCGGAGAAATAACTGCAAAATGAAATTCTCCAACTTCTGACCAATGTACCATGTTTTCGCTAATAGAATGCAAAAATCACATAAAACACAACCCTTCCTCAAATTGCAGAGTAACCAAACTTCTAATTATTTTTTTTCACACATAAAGAAAGAATAATCGAACATATTAAAATCCAAACTTATCAGAACAAAGGTTTTTCATTAAGAAGACAAATGTACAGTCGGGCCTCTCTAATATATACTGGGGAGAGTAGTTTACTGCTAAAACACCCGTGGAATGGAGTTTCCACTCAGATGATAACTCCTTGATTGTTAAAAATCATCAGGGTGTCAATCAAAGTTTCAGCCAGTGGACCTCCGAGCTCAACTCGGAGGGCCATTGGCTGAAACGTTTTGGTGTTCTAAAAAACTGTCAGGGGAATCAGCAATTTTTGTGTGCATGGAAATTCCACCCCACGTGTGTTTTAATGGCAATTAACTCGCCGTGTACTGTATGCTGCGGCCTGCCAAAATAAACTCAACTGCGCAAATTGGACTGTACAGTTTTGTTATTAACACACTCTCCGGCAAATAATAATCGGTGGGACATAAGCGACGTTTAAGAGGTACATATTGAAAAGATGATACAATTTGAATAGCATGTTTAGGAAATAGCGGTGCTGCATGTGGCGGTTAAATTCACAATGGGTTAACCCTTTACCTAGCGTAACGACCCAAACCGGCCAGCGCTATTCTCAAAAATCGCCAATTAATTTTCAGTATTTTTTCATTTTTTGTCTCTAAAACATAGGTTATGACCCCTCATTGGAACGAGCTCGTCGAGCTCGTTCCAATGAGGGTTCATAACCTATGTTTTTGAGACAAAAAATGAAAATAATTAATATTCAAGAATTTTTTTGGCAAAGTGTCGTCTGCTTTTCATGTTAGGTAAAGGGTTCACACCTAATTTATCGCCACATCTGAATTCACATAGTACTCTAATCTATACTCCGGGGCCATAAGAGTAAATCTACAGATGGATTCAGGTTTTTTCAGTTTGAAAGGGAAGGTAGTTTCATAAAGTACACTACACGAGGCTCTGGGTGTTCGGTCAGATAATGCTCGAGGGCGAAACCCGGGAGCATTATCTCGCTGAATGTCCAGAGCTGAGAGTATTATCTGACATGAAACCCACTTTTAGTAAATTCTGTGCTTTATCTCCCGAAACCTTAAATTAATTTTAAAAAAATTAAATGCCAATATTCAAATCTTAAATAATTTCATTTGACTTTGGTTTTCTGGAGATTACTCAATGATGGACACGACTCTTCGTGCATGAACTGTACAGATAAACAATCAAGGTGTTCTAATAATGCACAGTTATTGTTCTAATAATGCACAGTTATTTTTGTGTTCTGATAATGCACAGTTATTGTTTGTGTTCTAATAATGCAGAGTTGTTGTTCTAATATTGCACAGTAATCGTCGTGTGAGAACCATAAATTTCTATATTCTTCTTGAAGATAGAACCTCTTGGTTCTCACGCGTTACTGTTTGTGTTCTAATAATGCACAGTTGTTGTTCTAATAACGCACAGTTATTGTTTGTAGAGAGGTTAACATACAAGGCAAAACAAACAGTGTATTCGGCAGTGGGTTTAAAAAAAAGCTTAAAGACTGGTTTGGATACGTTTCACATATCTGCGGAAAAGGTTGGCACCAAGTGTGCGAATCTCCCCATCTTAGCCAATGTGTTGCGCGAAGAAGTTTCCTTAGATTTTAACAAGAAAATGTGGGTGGAGCCATGGCAAAGACAGAAAAAAGTTTTATTTTGTCGAGAAACAGGCGAGAATGTTCGCGTTAATACATAGAGGATATCTAGTGTTTTTGAGTGGATACCGAAAATTATCTCATGAGTGACCGAGACAAATGGTTATTTTCGCACGCGCAAGCCCTCCCGAAAATGAACATTTGTCTCGGTCACTCATGAGATAATTTTGGGTATCCACTCAAAAACACTAGATTTTCTTTTTATTATACGATTTTTATAAGAACCTGATAGTTCCACTCGTTTCGACTATGAATTGGTACATGAAAGTAAACGCATTGAATCATTGATACGCGGAAGTGATTTGATCGATAATCGGAACAGACAGCGTCTTAGAGTCTGATTCAGCTGGCGGGTTTCTTGTCCAAACATGGCATGAAAGTCAGTAATTTTAGTGTTTTGTTTGGAACGTCCTTTGAAACGACGTACCAAACCAAAAACTTATATTACGGACTTTCAGGCCATGTTTGGACTAGCGAGTTTCATGCATCAATTTAAGGTGAATATATGTTGAATTATTGCTGGAAATGATGGGTATGCACTCAAAAACACTAGATTGTCTTTTCATTATACGTTTTAGAACACATTGATCATTTCCAATGATAATTTGGCTCGTATTCACATCGAAGCGGTGCTTTGAAAGCCTCCTTTTTGATTGAAACAGTGAAAGTGAAAATTTCTATGTATTCACGTGGGGGATACGATTTCTGTATTTCCGCAATTTCTTTGATAATCTATCGTTTAGCGTTTATTAAATAAACTTACCTCAGGTGTCAGTCACAGTTTTTTCCCGAGAACTGCCGATAAGAATAACCGTCTACTACCTTTACTTCTTGCTTCAATAGAAACTGGCAAGAAATGTTTTGAGATGGCCTCAATCAATTACTTTGAATTAATAATCGTTAAGTTACGTGTCTGTTGTATAACTAATGAGATGAACATTTATTATATCATCGCTAATTAATAGCCTACAGATAATAGATAACAGGTATAATACTAGTGTATTTTGACAGGTCATAATATTGAATACTCAGTTTTTAAAGCAGGCCAAGAGAGAAGGGAGGAAGTTTGTCGACTGCACTATTAAAAAATGATGTGTCTGAGCAACGTCCCCAGTTCTAAATTAATTTACCTTTTCCTGAAAAAAAAATTAAAGATTTGTTTTTCTATGGATTATTATTTTTTTCTTTTTGTTTTTGTTTTTTCTTTCTTTCTTTCTTGCTTCCTTTTTTCCAACACTTTTTGAGAACAGAATTCTCGAAAACGCTCATGAGTTTTGTGGATTTTAAATGATTTTATGCACCCCCCCCCCTCCACCAACTCACCATTTGACCCTTATAACCCATTGAACCAAGTTAGGACGAGAGTCAGTTTGGCGGCTTTAAAATGGAGTTTGAAGAATTTTGAATGATTATATGCAAAGAAGAAAGAATATCGCAATATGGCCCTTATAACTCCTTAATCCCAGTAAGGAAGACTTAGTTGGATGTTTTTGTCTGATTTAAAATGAGTTTTGAAGAGTTTTGAGTGATTTTATGCAAGAAAGAGGAAACTGATACACGATCCTTATGACCACTTAACTCCAGTTTAGGGCGAGTTTTATTTGGGTGATTTTTTTGGCAAAAAATGTGTTTTGAAGGGTTTTGGGTAATTTTATGAAAAAGAGAAAATCGGCGTATGACCCTTATGCGCCCAGGTTAGGGCTGATGTCTATTTGAGTTTAGTTTTTCTGTGCAAAGATGAGTTTTGAAGGATTTCAAGATTGCGTTGGCGGGGTCATGTCTATACTGTGGTGGTAGGTGAGATCACAAGAGGACACCCGTTCCACCAGCACATGTACATAATGTAAGAGTACAGTACGGATGTCGTGGACTGGCCACTTTCGACGGGTGGGCAGTATTTTTTCGGACGCAATATTATTAGATTGCAAACACTAATTATAGGAAAAATCATCAAAAATTTAATTAATGAAGCAACGGGAACAACCTAGTGTTTCATTAATTAAAATTTTGCTGATGGTGATTTGTATTAAAAAACTTCCATATTATAGTCTTGAGTGTTCTATTAAAACGTTCGACAACCAATGATATCGATATCGTTTCTATGCTGAATGTTTTGAAAAACAGGACATTTTGCTGTGCGAAAAAAAATGTGAAATTATCTATTCAGAAATTCCTTACCCTGATTGGTTTGTGATTTTATGGATTTACCCCCCCCCCTCCCTCTCCTGTCAAATAATATTTGACAGGGGGGTGGGGGTTAGATCCAATAATGCAGGCGGCGAATTTATTTCATACCCGCGCATACACAGAAAATGCACTTATACACGTCAATAGGAATCTAGTGCCGTAGTTATATTTACTGACTGGTGTCAAGTCAACTGGGCACACGCATATTCATCAAACAAGAGCGGCGGTACCATCGTAGTTTTAAGTCCCCGACAGACTTCAAACATTCCGTCTCTTTCAACACGAACCAAGACGTCATCTGAACAACTTTGGATCTTCTCTTCGTGTGTCGCCATTAAACAGTAATAGTGTTTTCTTACTCGGATGCCGAACTGCAGAACCATAACATTTTTCTTTTGCAGATTTTTAACTTGTATAAGAAACATGTTATCCGTAAATATTCGTAGACGAGAGGGCAGAAACGACGGAGAGAGAGAGAGAGAGAGAGAGAGAGAGAGAGAGAGAGATAGAGAGAGAGAGTTACGCTTTAATGTTAAGTGTGAAACTGGAGCCATCCATTTTCTTCATTAGAACCTGACACTACGAGCTACCAAACAGTGTGAGTCAAGAGACGAGATTGTCCAGGCGAAAACACAGATTGCATTGTAATAGTGTGGTGTTTTGTGCTTTCGTATCTACCCATTTTTTCAATGTAAAAGTGTGCTCTTGTGCTTTCGACTCTACCCATTTCCTCTAGAACTTTGAGTATATCCTTATTAAACTGCACAGTCAATGCAGTATGGATTGTTGCAGTCAGCTCTCTCTGGGTATTGGGGCAGTAACTTTAAAGTTAATTGTTTCTTGAACATATCTCTGTTGGTTGTATTTCGCAAATCAATGTCTTGTCCAGTCCAAATTTTAGGGTAGGAGTGTGTTGGGCAATTGTCAAGGGATCTTGTCCCAATTCTAAAAATTAAGAGAACATCTTTCCTTCTACTAGAACTGCAGGATGGGTTGTGTGAAAATTGGTCCTTAACACCACACCGTTAAGGACCAATTTGGCCTTTAAAAAGACAAAATGATGAATCGGTTGTTAGGCAGAGTTCTTTGGCAGATACGCCCCGACGTGATACACAAATAAACCGTCAGGGTGCTGTTCCTAAACGCGGGCATACGAATTCTCCCAGCAGGTCGAGGGATGTCAGTAGTATAGCATATACCCGATCGTGCCCCAGACCCCGGCCCGGATCCCGGAAGTGACATCACGTCACGTGCCCTAGTGGCGCCATGTTGTGTTGTCATGGTAGCCCGCGTATAGTGATACGTGGTGTGAGTACGCATGCGCATCGCGTGTTGTTAGGATGATACAAGTTTCCGTCGTCCATTTTGTATACTGGAGGCCACCATCTTGGTTTCTATGGTAGCACGCGGTTGCTATGTGACTCAAAGGCTTGGAATAGGACAGGGGCATGTTGGAAGGATATGTTCCTTTGAACAACAATCGGATAAAAATCTCAATTACGGAATGCTTTATATACCCCATTTATATGTATACAGGGAAATGAAGCAATATGATTCAACCTTGGTCGATGTTATAGTCGAGACTGAGATAGGTATAGGTAGGAGGTAGTGTTACAAGTCAATATTATTAGATGATAGTACTGGCACAAGGCCGCAAAAGCTAATGATAGGACAGATAGACCATAGACAGGTAGTGGCCTTAGAGCTTTGGAGATAAGATTGAAACCATTGGTAAGACTACCTGTATAGTAAGCTATAAGAGCTGTATAGGAGCTGGATCTTAGGTATCCTTAAATACCGAAGTGAGGTTAAGAAGGCTGGTAAATTAGCCCTCATTGAGTGGTTTTTTTCATGGCTCTCATAAGCTCAACAGAAATGGGGCTAAGAGGGAGAGTAGAATAGACCTCATTGAGGGCTTTCCTCGCAGCCCTTTATGGTCTCATACGACTAAAAAGGGGTGCCGAAAGCCAGACGTTTTTTCAAAAGTAGTACTGAACTTTGGGTTTCAGGGGCTATAGCTGTTAAATACCAAGATGAGGCTAAGAGGGAGAGTAAATTAGGCCTCATTGAGGGATTTGTCCATAGCCCTCATGGCCTCAAACGAAATGAGGCTAAGAGGGATAGTAAATTAGGCCTCACTGGGGGTTTTTCTCATCGCCCTCATGGCCTAATTCCACTAAAAAGGGGCGCCGAAGGCCAGACGTTTTCCAAAAGGGGTGCCGAAATCGGGGTTATGGCTATTAAATACCGAGATGAGGCTAAGAGGGATAGTAAATTAGGCCTCAATGAGGGATCTTTTCATGGACCTTATGCCCTCAAAAGAAATGAGGTTAAGAGGGATAGTAAAGTAGACCTCATTCAGAGATTTTTCATGGCCCTCATGGCCTCAAACGAAATGAGACTAAGACGGATAGTAAATTAGACCTCATTTAGTGCTTTTCGCATAGCCCTCATGGCCTCATATGACCAAAAGAGGGTGCCCAAGGCCAGACGTTTTCCAAAAAGGGGTGCCGAAATTGGGGTGTCTGGGGATATGGCTGTTAAAACCGAAATGAGGCTAAGAGTCGTAGACGCGAGAAACTCGTTCGAGTAAATGCTCTATGGCTTATTTGCTCGGTGGGATTCAAGTAGCTCGAGCAATGACATATTAGTAACTACTCGATAAATTCTTGGCATTAGGGATGATATAGGCTTTCATGAGGTTCTCTATCAGTTGGCTATAATCCAAATGGCCCCTCGGTACTATAGCACTACATGCTACTATTAAAATCTATGTTATGACGGTCCTAAAAAGGATTCTGAAAGAAGTCGAAATAGTACAACTTGTCGGGTTGTTTGTGGTAATTCTGCGAATTAAACGAGCTTTGGGGAAACTCCGAGCCAGAAAATTACTCTAGCTCAATCGAACCCCCCCCCCTCCCCTCTCCCTGTGCCTCCCGGTATCATAGCACTACGTGCTAAGCAGTGGCGTAGATAGCTTTTTGCTGGCGGAGGGGCAAGCCCAAAATTTTCCGACAGACCGAAAATTTTCCGACAGTGTAACAACAACAAAATCCCAAACAAACAGAAAGAATCTGTTGTTTACTGCAAATGTACTGATAATTGGTCTTTTTTACCCAAAATTTACCCCAAATGGCATGTTTTTATCCCCAAAGCCAGCATTTTAATGTTATTAGGCATAAATTCGCCTAAAAATGGTCCAAAAAAATTTCCACCAAAACTTCTGGTGGTGGGGGGGGGGGGGGGGGGGGGCTTTTTCTACGCCACTGGTGCTAAGCCAATAAAATGGAGAATCCGTAGTAAATAAAGTCGTTTTTGGTGATTTGGAGGAATTGTCGGGTTGTTTGTGGTAATTCTACGAATCAGGAAATTATTCTTGTACAAAGGAACATACCCTCCGAACATACCCCTGTCCTATTCTAAGCCTTTGGGTCACATAGCAACCACGTGCGACTATAGAAACCATGATGGCGGCCTCCAGTATACAAAATGGACGACGGAAACATGTATTACCCTAACAACACGCGCTGCGCACTCACATCACGTATCACTATGGCGATGACGTCACAAGATGGCCGCTCGCGCGGGTTACCATGACAACACAACATGGCGCCACTGGGTTACGTGACATGACGTCACTTCCGGGGTCCGGGCCGGGGTCGGGCCAATGTGACACGATCGGGTACATGCTGTACTACTGATGTATGTCGGCCTCGGGCGCCTCCATATGAAGCATCATTGTCGGTCCCATTTGGGAATGTAGATCAAAACGGAACACCGCGAATGCCGGTGGATTTCGGTGTCGTTCCTAAAGTGCAGGCACAAGTTGAGTCGGCTGGAAGTGGTTTGAGGTCCCCCAGCAAACCCATAGTTACCCCTGAAGTGTTTAGTGGGTTAACGAGTGTTGGTGACTGGATAATGCATTTTTTAGAAGTGTGTAGCATGGTTTTCTCCTTGTGAGATACCGCCCTTCAATTTTACCAAGATTTGGGCCGCGATGTGAAAAGTAGTTCTACGGTCATACTCCACTCTTTAAAGGAAAGGTTTGACCCCTATAAGGGAACGGCCATTTATAGGTCCCAGTTACGGACGCGTAGGCGTTTGACGTGTGAGACTCTACCAGAATTGGCCAGTAACATTCGACGATTAGTTAAGCGTGTTTATCCAGGAGCCCCCTCCTTTGTTAGGGTCGATTTGGCTAAAGAAGCATTTGACTGATAATAAAGATATCAGAATGCAAGTGCTAAGGGGAAGGCCCGAATCGCTGGATGTGGCTTACGAGTGGTTTTAGAAGAAGAATCTTACCGTAGGGTCGAGGTTAATTCTGTAGTGGAAAATATGGTTAATGGTCCCCTTAAACCAGAATTGCCCGAGGTGCTGGCCCAAACCCTACAAGAACTGAGATTGAAAGTAGAGGCATTAAGGTCAGAACAGAAGTAACTTAGGCTGCCAACGGCTAACCATGCAGAGAAGGGAAGTCATCGCGGGAATCAAATATGGACCGCGCTCGTTTCGGGTTTGGGGGGTGAGGTCAGCGGTCGAGAGGGTTTCGAAGAAGGAACAACCACGGGCATGGTGTTGGGAACCAATTAAGGGTGTGGGATGTTCCCCAAAGCTGAGTTCGAGTCAGGACTTTCCAACCAAGGTTTCGGAGGTCAAGACTCGGGTGCTACACGTGGCACGAAAACGAAGTAATGTCGGGAATCTTGACTACAACTTGGGTACCATAAAATGGTAGTCACGTGACCCCATTTTAAAAAAAAAACACGCTATGACATAGAAAATTAAAATTTCAAATAACGAGAATGAACAAACAAGAGCGCTGTCAACGATGACGCACGTATAGCATGTTGGGTAATCTTGCCTACAAGATGACTTTCATAAGGTCATATGATCCGAATTTAAAAAAAAAAAACGCGTTACCTCATAGAAAAAATGCTAATTAAAATTTAATCTCTAATTAAAATTTAATCCCTAATTAAAATTTAATCCCTAATTGAAATTCAATCTCTAATTAAAAATTAAATTTAATCTCTAATTGAAATTTAACACCTAATTGAAATTTAATTCCTGATTAAAATTTAATTCCTAATTAAAATTTAATCCCAATTGAAATTTACTCCGGATTCCCCCCCCCCCCCCCCCCCCCCCCCCTCCACGTTTTCTCCACCTCAGGGGTTTAGGGATTGTTTGTAAAATATGTACTACTAATCACCACCCACCCGATAGTTTGGTTAATTATTTTCACATGAACCCCGTTGAAATCCAGACCAGGCACATTGCGGTCAAATCTACCCAAAGGCTTCGTAGAAGGGCTCCAAATGATCTCAGCTGCACATCAGGCCAGACATTTTGTGGTCAGAATGAATCGTTCCTTTCTTCAGCCACAACTCAAGCACAACTGTAACAATTTTGGGGATATTGACTAGAATACTGTAATCCTTTTCTCCAATGTCGACATTTCTACCACTTGACATAGACTCTCAGCAAGGGATCGTCATACGGATGTCAAGAGTTTGATTAATCAATAGAGGAATATGCAAACAAATATTTATTCATATATTTTTCTCTTCCAACAACATAATTCAGTTTGTACTGCCCCTCTTTGCTCTAAAAGGGGTTCGCATTTACCCACATTAGTATTGACTAGTATAAATTGTATTGCAGTTGGGTTTTCTTTGCAGACACTTCTGTTGTCAAGACAGATAACCTAATGCACTCTAAAATGAGTTGGTTTAAAATCAAACCAAAACAACTTGGGTTGAGTGAATATGAACCCAATTGGGTTCATATTCACTCAACCCATGTTGTTTTGAATCGATCTTTAATCCAACACATTTTAAGTGTAGAATGCTACAGAAAAGCTGAGAGACATCGCGGTGCTCAATACAGCTGCCGTAACCAAAACTGAACATACTCACCCACTGTACACATGGACCGACTTACACCTTAAAAATGAACTGACTAAAAAATGACGAACTGCTTATCTGAGATAACGACCCGGGACAAATGCCCCTTCCACATTCAATCAGAGATATGTTAAAAAGTTGAACATTCATTAAAACAACGCAGAGAGTGAGCACACTTGTCAATCAAAAAACATGAATTCCTTCCAAATATTATAAGTAAAGGTTAACAAATTTAGTTTCATTTTTTTAAACTTCTATACCAAATTCCAATATGAAACAATCGAGTGCTCGATGCTTAACCTTCCGCCCACTGATATCAAAATATTAAAACTTAAACTTGCTATTTCTTCCCATAATGCAAGTGGGTATTTAACAAGTTTCATCTTAATTTTTCTCATTGAGCTTTGTCAAAGAAAATTCAATTGATTGAATTTCCATTTGCAGTATGGTAAACATTTGCAGTTTATATTTCGGAACTTTATCATCAGTGTGAAAAGGGTTTATGTAGAATTAGATTGACGCACGCACGCACGCATGCATGCACGCACGTACGCACATTGAACAATCTGTCCCGTCCCTTGCGTGACATAGGGGAGAGGCGTTATAGGCCGAAACAGGTTGTTCAGATTCACACAGCTACACTGCAAAATATATAGGTTCTCTTTAGAACTAAAACTGGTTCTAATCTTGTCCCTGAGTTCTATTTAAACAGTAGTTATTTCAAATCAAATAAATTTATAAAGATTAACATTAAATATTAACAGAATTAAACATACATTGAGGGGGTTTCAGTCGTAAGTTTAGAGCTTATACGAGATTGTCTCAAATCATTATTAAGCAAAGGAGATATGAACAGTTGGCATATCGAACCAGTTTTGGTTCTATACAGAACGTAAACTGGTTCGACATGCCAACTGTTCATATATCCTTTGTTTCAAAATGTTTGGCGACTGCGTTGAATAAGCTCTAAGTTTACTGCTGAATCTACTTCAGTTCATGTAATATTCTGTTAAAATTGAATGCTAATCTTGGTAAATTTATTTGATTTGAAATAAGTGTTGTTTAAACAGAACTGGTTCCATCTCAGGGACAAGATTAGAACAAGTTTTGGTTCTAAAGAGAACCTATATTTTTTGCAGTGTAGGTTGGTAACCGTCTTATGTACATCCAAAAAATCTCACGGACACGGGGATACTCTGTGAACGAGAGGCACTCAAGTGACGTCACTGGTCGATTGTTCTTCCAGATATTTCAAGTTGTTTACTCTTTGGCTTTTATGTCTTTTAGGGTTAGTAACCAACTTGAAATACCTGATAGCACAATGGACCAAGTGTTCAAATGGTGTTACTTGAATACCTCCCAAGTCCTGAGTACACTCGGATCCGTCTGTTTTATTGATTGAACAAAAGACTGTGTAAGTCAATTACCATCCCAGCTGCCGCTATTCTTGAACTTGAACGACCCGTCAGCGCACTGTAACTCCTAGCCACTACGCGGCTCAGCGTCATTCAGCGCGCGCTGTCCGGTTGTTCAAATCCATGATAACTATTACTTGCATACTCTGAAAAGACAACAGAGCCAGGGTGTAATTGTGGGAATCCAAACACAATTGCGTAGTTTCTCATAAAATTCCGAAGATGCGTAATAGTTACGTCAGGCCGAAAATACATTGAAAGAAGTATCTAAACATGCCTCTCGCCAAAGCTGCCATCCGTGCGTTGAATTGTGGCCAGTGTTCAAAATTCTTGAGCTGTCCGATTGTTCATTTTCAGTGCACTGAAAAGTTCGATACAACTATATTCCTTCCCGTATAATCCACACGCTCTATTTGCTGCGTACAAAAGTCTACTTCACGATAACCTAAAAAACAAGCCCAAAACAGTCCAAATGCTAGAAATAACCAGAGCGTACATTATGAAATTAACAAGACTACACATTCAGTGCAGGGGCTACTAATAAATCCCAGAATGACAGTTTCTTTCTACCCAACAACCATTAACGATTTCTGAAAAAAGACAGGAAAACCACTTGCAAAATGTCCAGCTCATGGACCGTCGTACACGATCCCGTTGTCCATGAAAATCACCACTACTTCTTTATTTTATTCTGAGAAACTCTGAACTTTCATCTGATGGAAAATCTTCAGCCCCAAGATACACCATCCTGATACTGTACAGTGTCTGGGAAATGGTTTATTCCAAAAACACACACAGAGTGAAGTGTGCACAGAAAACAAGTTTCAGAATCTGTAAAATGGCATTCAACGGATGAAAAAAGTTTCAGCCAGTTGGCCGTTGAAGGTTCACTGGCTGATACTTTTTCACTTTTTCTTAGCTTCACAGAGTTTCTTTTTTATTATACACGTGTTGCTGTCATAAAGCCGTTTTACAACCTGGGTAGAAATCACATTTCTGGGATGACAATCATCAATGCTCGAACTGTAGACATGCAGGAAAATACATCTGTTACGTTACTTATGCAGACCATTTAGGCATTTACCCACCGTATGTGATTTTATCGTTGCGCTCAATATGACCAGGTACCAATTATCAACTTTTCCTCTCAATTTGGAACTACAACAGAGCATGCTGCATGAACTTCGAACCTCACGATCTGACGAGGAAAGCAATGAATTAAACAGAGTCCACGTTCCAAAACCAAATCACATAATTGCTGATAATTTGAATTTCAAGGCATTTGTGCTTTTGGTCACAATAACATCTATTGTTTTCTATCCCACCCCACCACCCCATTTTCAAACTGGTGTGCATTTCGTGCTCGACCAGGAGCTAGGAGTTCAACGCTTTCCAACATAATGGGGCGAAAGATAAAATTTTCCGAAAAAGTTCCCGGGTCGTAGCCTGACGGTACGAAATTGAAGCCGAAATCAAACGACTCCTTTAGAACAATTGTAAACGAAACAGGCCGGACGTATTCGTTTATTATTATCATTATTTTAAAGAATTACTTTCGTTTAACGAAAGTAATTTTTTTAAATAATAATAGTACACGATGTTTTTAGAGTACTTGATGGTCATATATTTATAATGAGCGGTTTCGTCGAAAGGATATGAGAAGTACTGCACGGTTCATCTATAAACCTATACATATCAGCATTTACACCAGTATCGATTGAATACCGATATAATATATCGGTTTATCGCTATTATTTATTTATCCACAATTTAGTGAATAACAATATTACCCCTTTACTCGACGCATCAGCCACATCCGTCCGCGTAATATATAAAATCATCAGTTGGAAAAATATTTTTCAACAAAAAAATTCAACAAAACCGTATCATGTGATCAGCTTGTTTTAATTAGCGGATTACATGATATTATTTTGAAATTTTTGGGAGAAAATCGATAAACTAATAAATTTTGATATCGTCTGCGTGAGATGAAGGGTTATTCGATCTGCATCATCATAGCATGCTAAATCATTCTTTTCTGATTCCTCAAATCCCGATTGTGGTACATTTGTTCAGATATTTGAACAGTCTTTCGATATACCGGTAAACCGCGGTATTTTTTGAATACAGATACCGATATATTCAGTTTAAAATATAGTGCGGCCGTAGATATGGGAAACACAACCGTATTTTGGTATAATGAAATTTTGATTCCGTGAAATGCTCACTACGTTTCTTCCTACTACCGACTTTCAAAGAAAATGTTGGCTTCAAGAATAACATTTTCCCAGAACGACAAAACAAACTTACGGCAGACTAGCTCATGGGGGGTGGGGGGGGTGCACACAGCTCTCTCCCCCGAACCCCTCTAAGCTTCGGTCCTGCACTCTGTCAATATACTGAAGAGCGAGAAGTAAATACTGTTAAATACAAGTTTTATCCCTCGCGTCACCCTCAATTTGAGACAGTCTTCTATCATTCCAGACCCATCCAGCCAGGATAATAATAGTCAAACATTTCGTTACTGAATGTTTTTCTAAGCTTGGATCCTTCTTTAGCTGGGTACCTGTAATAAATTGTCAAACCATCAGTTAGGTATCCCGCCCACCAACCGAACGAACCGACACTCATGATAGTATGATTACATAAAGTTAATATAGCCATATCGACTTCCGCTGAATTTTGATCGTTAATCATTGTCACGTTTGGTTCGGTGAGCAAATTCTCTTTCACCCAGTCTGGGTCGTCCGACGAAACAATGAATAAAACTTGTTTAAATGTGTTATGCATTATATGGAACGCTTTGAGGAAATAATTTTTTTCTGGTACCAAATAACCGTGTGAAGTAAACTGCTCTACACTGGTAATGTCACCCCGTCTGACATGAACACCAACAAACGTAAATTTGGAATGCGATTGTATCCCTCTAGTTGTTAATATTTTGTCAAATCCTTCACGTGCCTTCTTTTGTGTATCCTCATTAAAAGTAAATTCCTTTTTTATCTCATCTTCCACGTCGTAAAAATACTTCCATGACTGCATGAAATTTCTTAACCTGTAACTTCTGTTGCTTGGCAGATCAATCAGGTTCTTACTGAAACTGCAACAGTGTTTCTCGGTAACTGTAGTAAAATTGTAACATTCTTTAGACGTATTTCTGACTTCCGCTGACAAAGCAAAGTTCTTAAGTAATCTGTTGTTCTTTGCTATAAACATTTTGTGTTTCGTGAGGCGAGCGATTCCAAATATACTTGCATATTGAAACAGTTGGTTACCAAGACCTCCAATAAAATCAGCACAAATGTGGTGTCTGGGCTCAGGTACAACCGGTTGAGAGTTCCACTTCATGTACGTAAGAACTGGGACCTTCCACGGTATCAGAAACCTGCTTCCCATGAGAAATACCACGGAAACAACAATACCTGGGAAATAAAAAAAATATACATTATTATGGTAAAATTATACTTTTCCCACATATTTAGTACAGTACAGTCGCCGCGGGTTGGTCATAATGCACGCGTGGGCAGTGATGCCCACGCACGCGTTTAATAGGTAATATAAATCATCATCAGGAAAATTTTAATCATTAAAGCACCAGGGGGTGCGGTGCTTCATTAATTAAATTTTTGATGATTATTCGTATAATTAGTTTTTGGAATTTAATATTATTGCGTCTGTGGAAATATTGTCCACCCGCGGAAAGTGACCAGTCCACGGCGGCCGCTCTTTATGTCAGAAACCTTGCACGGACTTTCCAGAGCGGTCTTCAAAATCCGAGTACAGGCCCCAGTCTGCGGCAACCGCGTTGTGTCCTTGAGCAAGACACTTCACCCCATTACCCACTTGGGGACATAGTGGCGTTGTGTACTGAGGTGTACTGCACGTCGATGGTGCATCTGTCTTCAACCAATGTCAGCCCTGCTTGTGTGGAGTTTGTATGATGGTGAGCTGACAGTTGCTCGCCGTTGCTTTGCGGTTCTCTCCGGGTACTCCTGCTTCCCCCACCCGTAAAACTGTTGTGGTCATGATTAGCCATTGTGCAGAAATGTGTGACCTTAAACACCAATAAATAAATAAATAAGGCCTACCTTCCAATGCCATTTAGTCTGCATTTTTCACTATCATCACCCACTAATTTCAAGTTTCCCGATATTCAATGAACATTAACTTTAAAACATTTCTGGAAAGTCAATGGCGTAGAAAGTATTTCGAACACGGAGACGGAGGTAAGTGCATGGTAATAAAAGGTAATACACCCACCAATATAATATATCACTGTTGACCAATAGGCCACTGTTGCATGGTGTGAATACTTTACACAAAGTTATGTTTGGGACTAATGCACTGCTTACACTGGCAAAAATGCACATTTTGTGATTTGGGTGTAAAAATTTACCCACCGGACCGGATCATTGTTTCAGCCCTGTAGGGAGAATTTATTAAGTGTGAAGTAAAAAATGTGCACTAGACTTTGATGACACAACGTACCTTCGGTCTCTTCGGTCACATTTTTAAAGTAAAGAAGCTGCACACTCCATCCTTGTCAGTTCTCCCTAACATTGCGATGACAGGAACCAGAAAGAGAAATATAAGTTTCAGAGGATTGCATTTGAGTCCTGCCCTCCTCTAATTCTGTGTTATGATTATGGTGTAAAATATATTGATAAAGATGGTGTTGGCCTAATCTCTCTCTCTCTTTCTCTCTCGTTCTCTGTCTGTCTGTCTGTCTGTCTGTCTGTCTGTCTGTCTGTCTGTCTGTCTGTCTGTCTGTCTGTCTGTCTGTCTGTCTGTCTGTCTGTCTGTCTGTCTCTCTCTCTCTCTCTCTCTCTCTCTCTCTCTCTCTCTCGCTTTCAGTTACTTCTGGAAAAAGCTAGAACGGGGACGTGCCTCCTTGCCCCGCCTGTTTCGACGTCCATGTGGGCAATGGTCTAGAAAATCAAGTGCATCATATGCTGTATATCTGGTTTCCATGTAATTTTGGTTGCCTGTATAGAGGACCAAGACATCACGAGAATCCATTGCATTTGTTATTGCTTACGTCACTTCTGGCCACACTCCACGTAAAAGCAACTGTTCTGTGGTGGAATATTTTTAATAGTTCGGTTGTCTGGACAGTCATCTAGGAAAATAAATGAAAAATTAACTCGATGACAGTGCCGTAACGAGCATACAATGAGGTTAGGGCGTCTCCCAAGGGCCCCAACAATTGCACGTTTTTAGGGGCCCCAACAATTCCAACATTTTGGGAAAAATCATTATTAAGGGGCTCAAAGCAGTACTGTAGTTGAAGCATTGAGGTTGGATACTTCAATACCAGCTTGGATAAAAAAAACGAGGCGATATTCTCTGAAACCAATTACTGGGTTGGGTACGTGGCACATGACAACACGAGCCAGTAGTTCGAATGACGAAACAATTTTAAATGTAATTCACTTGCAAATGTGGATGCATTCTGTACAATTTGTTACATCAAACCATCGAAGCAGTAAACAACATTAACCAATGCCAACATGACGCCTTCTCGGTTAAGGAGCTGATCAACTAACGAAGGAACGAATACAGAAACGAACGAAAGGACAACGAAAATCAACATCAGGAAAATTTTAATTAATGAAGCACAGGGCTGTACGTTCCCATGACGCGGTACACATTGGTACATATATATATATATATATATATAGGATGAAAGACTCTGACGCCGATGGGGATCGAACCACTGCCTTGATGAGAGTGCACTTCTGCGGCACCAATCGCCTAGCGAAACTGGACCAGCGCCATAGACCACTCGACTACCGACAAGCCCCATAAAAGGCATGCTAGCAGATCGAGCGTCCATGGAACTGGCACAGTCCACACGAAATTACTCGGTATCCCCCAGAATTAGTTGTTTACAATGAATTATACCATGTAATGCAGATGAAATCAGTGAGAATCAATCTCTTTTTCAAATTTCTGCTTAAGGTAAAGAATACAGAATTCGGCACTTCTGTTGTGCATTCTTTAGGATGAAAGACTCTGACGCCGATGGGGATCGAACCACTGCCTTGATGAGAGTACACTTCTTCGGCACCAATCGCCTAGCGAAACTGGACCAGAGTCATAGACCACTCGACTACAGACAAGCCCCATAAAAGGCATGCTAGCAGATCGAGCGTCCATGGAACTGGCACAGTCCACACGAAATTACTCGGTATCCCCCAGAATTAGTTGTTTACAATGAATTATACCATGTAATGCAGATGAAATCAGTGAGAATCAATCTCTTTTTCAAATTTCCGGCTTAAGGTAAAGAATACAGAATTCGGCACTTCTGTTATGCATTTTTTAGGACGAAAGACTCTGACGCCGATGGGGATCGAACCACCGATGAGAGTACACTTATGCGGCACCAATCGCCTAGCGAAACTTGACCAGCGCCATAGACCACTCGACTACCAACAAGCCCCATAAAAGGCATGCTAGCAGATCGAGCGTCCATGGAACTGACACAGTCCACACGAAATTACTCGGTATCCCCCAGAATTAGTTGTTTACAATGAATTATACCATGTAATGCAGATGAAATCAGTGAGAATCAATCTCTTTTTAGCTCACCTGACTTTCAGTCAGGAGAGCTATAGTGATCACTCACCGTCCGTCGTCCGTCGTCCTGCGTCCGTCGTCCGTCGTCCGTGAACATGGTGTTTGCGTCTTCTCCTCCCAAACCGCTGAACCAATTTAATTGATATTTGAGATAATAGTTTGTTATGACATCGCAATTTGATTTTGTTCAAATCAAGTTGCCTCGCCCGTGGGTAGGGCCACACCCAAAAAGTGGGCTGAAATCTTAAAAAATCTTCTTCTCATGAACCAGCAGTAGCAGAGACTTGATATTTGGTATGCAGCTTCCTTTTGAGGTGTAGACTCAGATTTGTTCAAGAGAAGTTTGTGGGCCTATACTTGACGTCGTTCTGGGAGGGGCAAAATTTTTGGCCCCGCCCAAAATTTCTATTTTCCAAACCGAGAGGCTGATTTGAACCAAATTTTATGTGAGGGCTTATTGGGTCATAAGTACCTAATTTATGCAGAATTTTTTTCCCGTAGCCCCATGGGAACCGCAGGAGCTAAAAATAGAAAAAAATTAAAACGCCCATATCTCCAAAACTGCACGGCAACGAGAATTTTTATTTGGTGTGAAGCTTCCTTAGGACCAACAGAAAGAATTGGTAAAAAAAAAATTGCCATCGGTTTTATCATAGGGTACAGTTTCAGGACTTTGAAAAAGTGCTGAGTCAGCACTTTTTAACACTGTAGGCAATGGGAAAAACATTAAAACATCTTCTTCTCCAGATCCAGCAGGCAGAATCTTTTGATATTTGGTATGCAACATTGGAGGGTGGATCTGATTCAAGTTTGTTCAAATCGGCCCCCTGGGTTCATATTTGGGCTCAGTATAGGAGCCCGATTTCGAACTTAGTGCATTTCAGGCAAATTTCTTAAAAAATCTTCTTCTCCAGATCCAGCAGGCAGAATCTTTTGATATTTGGTATGCAACATTGTGGGGTAGATCTGATTCAAGTTTGTTCAAATCGGCCCCCTGGGTTTATATTTGGGCTCAGTATAGGAGCCCAAATTTGAACTTACTGCATTTCAGGCAAATTTCTTTGAAAATCTTCTTCTCCAGATCCAGCAGGCAGAATCTTTTGATATTTGGTATGCAACATTGTGGGGTGGATCTGATTTAAGTTTGTTCAAATCGGCCCCTTGGGTTTATATTTGGGCTCAGTATAGGAGCCCAAATTTGAACTTAGTGCATTTCAGGCAAATTTCATTGAAAATATTCTTCTCAAGATCCAGCAGGCAGAATCTTTTGATATTGGGTATGCAACATTGTGGGGTGGATCTGATTCAAGTTTGTTCAAATCGGCTCCCTGGGTTTATATTTGGGTTCAGTATAGGAGCCCAAATTTGAACTTAGTGCTTTTCAGGCAAATTTCTTAAAAAATCTTCTTCTCCAGATCCAGCTGGCAGAATCTTTTGATATTTGGTATGCAACATTGTGGGGTGGATCTGATTCTATTTTGTTCAAATCGGCTCCCTAGATTCATATTTGGGCTCACTATAGAAGCTCGAATTCGAACTTAGTGCATTTCAGGCAAATTTCTTCAAAAATCTTCTTCTTCAGATCCTGCAGGCAGAATCTTTTGATATTTGGTATGCAACATTGTGGGGTGGATCTGATTCCAGTTTGTTCAAATCGGCCACCTGGATTGATATTTGGGCTCACTATAGAAGCCCAAATTCGAACTTAGTGCATTTCAGGCAAATTTCTTTGAAAATCTTCTTCTCAAGATCCAGCAGGCAGAATCTTGTGATATTTGGTATGCAGCATCCTTAGGGGGGTGAGATTCAAATTTGTTCAAGCCATGTCCTTAGGTCCATATTTGGGCTCACTGTGGGAGCTTGAATTGTAACTTTGTTCGAAATGAGGAATTTTCTTAAAAAATCTTCTTCAGATCCAGCAGTCGGAATGGTTTGATATGTGGTGAGTAGCATCCTTGGGGGGGGGGGGGGGGGGGAATTCAAGTGTGTTAAAGCCAAGTCCATGGGTCCATATTTGGGCTCCCTGTGGGAGCCCAAATTATAACTTAGTCAATATGAGGAATTTTTCTTTAAAAATTTTCTTCTTCAGATTCAGCAGTTGGAATGTTTTGATATTTGGCATGGAGCAACCTTAGGGGGCTGAGATTCAAGTTTGTTCAAGCCAAGTACCTTGGTTCATATTTGGGCTCACTATGGGAGCCTGAATGACAACTTAGTTCAAAATGAGGAATTTTCTTCAAAAATCTTCAGATCCAGCAGATGAATGCTTTTGATACTTTTTATGCAGCATCCTTAGGGGGGTAAGATTCAAGTTTGTTCAAGCCATGTCCCTAGGTCCATATTTGGGCTGATTGTGGGAGCTCGAATAGTAACTTGGTTCAAAATGAGGAATTTTCTTTAAAAATCTTCTTCTTCAGATCCAGCAGTCGAAATGTTCTGATATTTGGTGTGCAGAATCCTTAGGGGTGAAGAGATTCAGGTTTGTTAAAGCCAAGTCCCTGGGTTCATATATGGGCTCCCTGTGGGAGCCCGAATTATGACTTAGTTCAATATGAGGAATATTCTTTAAAAATCTTTTTTTAGATCCACTGGTCAGAATATTTGGATATTTGGTTTCAGCTTTTCTTAGGAGGAGCAGATGCAACTTGTGGAAATCAATTCTCTGGGTTGATATTTAGGCTACCATGTCAGGTGAGCGCCCTCAGGCCCCCTGGGGCCTCTTGTTCAAATTTCCTGCTTAAGGTACAGAATACAGAATTCGGCACTTCTAGCGATCTGTTATGCATTTTTTTAGGATGAAAGACTCTGACGCCGATGGGGATCGAACCACTGCCTTGATGAGAGCACACTTCTGCGGCACCAATCGCCTAGCGAAACTGGACCAGCGCCATAGACCACTCGACTACCGACAAGCCCCAAAATAGGCATGCTAGCAGATCGAGCGTCCATGGAACTGGCACAGTCCACACGAAATTACTCGGTATCCCCCAGAATTAGTTGTTTATAATTAATTATACCATGTAATGCAGATGAAATCAGTGAGAATCAATCTCTTTTTCAAATTTCCTGCTTATGGTACAGAATACAGAATTCGGCACTTCTGTTATGCATGTTTCAGGATGAAAGTCTCTGATGCCCATGTGGATCGAACCACTGCCTTGATGAGAGTACACTTCTGCGGCACCAATCGCCTAGCGAAACTGGACCAGCGCCATAGCCCACTCGACCACCGACAAGCCCCATAAAAGGCATGCTAGCAGATCGAGCGTCCATGGAACTGGCACAGTCCACACGAAATTACTCGGTATCCCTCAGAATTAGTTGCTTACAATGAATTATGCCATGTAATGCAGATGAAATCAGTGAGAATCAATCTCTTTTTCAAATTTCTGCTTAAGGTACAGAACACAGAATTCGGCACTTCTAGCGATCTGTTGTGCATTTTTTTAGGATGAAAGACTCTGACGCCGATGGGGATCGAACCACTGCCTTGATGAGAGTACACTTCTGCGGCACCAATCGCCTAGCGAAACTGGACCAGCGCCATAGACCACTCGACTACCGACAAGCCCCATAAAAGGTATGCTAGCAGATCGAGCGTCCATGGAACTGGCACAGTCCACACGAAATTACTCGGCATCCCCCAGAATTAGTTGTTCACAATGAATTATACCATGTAATGCAGATGAAATCAGTGAGAATCAATCTCTTTTTCAACTGAATTTCCTGCTTAAGGTACAGAATACAGAATTCGGCACTTCTGTTATGCATTTTTTAGGATGAAAGACTCTGACGCCGATGGGGATCGAACCACTGATGAGAGTACACTTCTGCGGCACCAATCGCCTAGCGAAACTGGACCAGCGCCATAGACCACTCGACTACAGACAAGCCCCATAAAAGGCATGCTAGCAGATCGAGCGTCCATGGAACTGACACAGTCCGCACGAAATTACTCGGTATCCCCCCCCCCCCAGAATTAGTTGTTTACAATGAATTATACCATGTAATGAAGATGAAATCAGTAAGAATCAATCTCTTTTTCAAATTTCCTGCTTAAGGTACAGAATACAGAATTCGGCACTTCTGTTATGCATTTTTTAGGATGAAAGACTCTGACGCCGATGGGGATCGAACCACTGCCTTGATGAGAGTACACTTCTGCGGCACAAATCGCCTAGCGAAACTGGACCAGCACCATAGACCACTCGACTACCGACAAGTGGTCTATGACCACACTATTCATACGTTTCCGTGGCGTCAAAAGCTTTCTTTAAGGAGCACGTATAAATTGAAATATCCTTGAAATATCATGAAAATGGAGACACTGCCATTTACCAATTACGATTTATAAGCGCGACGCTAAATTTTACGTTCCCAGCATGCGAGCTGAGCGTGTAGGGGTATAAATGGACATGGAAATCGGTCGGAATCCCTCAAAAATCTTATCTAAAAATGTCATGCTGTCCAAGAAAATTCTCAACTGTTATGGGTGAAATGTAGGGTGACGTTACAGGAACAAAATTTATTTATTTATTTTTTTTTTTAAATTAATGTATAGTAGAGTTCTCAAGCATAATACTATTATTATTACTATGCTTGAGAACAACGCGTTTGAGCGATTCGGGTCAAGGAATGGTTGGATGTGCGAATATTGCATGCGAACTCGCCCCTGTCGCTGTTACCAGGGCGAGTTTGAGATAAATGATTGAATGCTCGTAATTCTAAAGCTGAGACAAATTTTGGGCGTAATAACGCGGAATATATCTTCACTTGTTGCCACCCAAGGGAGATATGACACGGTATTATTGGTGCATAATTTACACTTGAATACAGAGAACAACGTGAAACGCGGAGCATATCTTTACTTGTTGCCACCCAGGGAAGATACGAAACGGTGATTTTATAAATGGGTTCGTTATTAGTAGCTAGGCAGCCACTTGCCAAGAAATAAATCGACCTGCAAGATGTACGCGTATCTCGAATAATTTTTTAATTCCCATTTACCAATTAGGATTTATAAGCGCGACGCTAAATTTTACATTCCCAGCATGCGAGCTGAGCGTGTAGGGGTATAAATTTACATGGAAATCGGTCGGAATTCGCACAGCGTCAAAGGGACAAGATCATCATGCAAAATGCCGAAACTCAGAGAAATAATGCCATCAGCTGCTTGGAAACAGGCGAATCAGCTTCGAATGCATCGAGTGTGTTCAATGTCTCACCGAGCACACTGTGGAACCACTGCCAAATCCAGGGGACAACGCAGGACCTTCCCCCATTACAACTTTGGTTATGAATTGATTTCGTTCTCTATCTCATTATCCCATAACGACGGTACGTTCCTCATCACAGAAAATCCGTTTTGCGTTTCTTGTTTGGACAGTGTACTTCAAACAATATAAAGATAACCCTTTGCGTAACCCCTTCAAAGAGATATACAACAAAATTTGCGTGAAACAAACGTTGAAAATCTCTGAGGTGATAACACGTCAGACACCCAACTGCACAGGATAACCAGAGATAGTTTAATCCTTTTAATTCGGCTGTAGGATATTACTGAATTTCTCCACAAATGCACTATGGATTCGCCTATTTTACTGTTAAGCAGTAGTGAATGAGATGATTCCATCAGGGTTTCGAGGTTAAAAGCTTTAAGCAGTATTGTGCGCAGAACTAATTTCCACTTTTGCTCCAACTTCCAAACACTTTAAAGACCCAAGACAGGGAATACTACCGGTGCGTGGATACAGGATAGGTGGGGTGGGTCGGGTATGTATAGTCGCAAATTAAATGTTACATCCCTGACTTATATCGTCATGAACATCGACTTTCGATAAAGTTATCTTCCTTATATTAGACGGAACAGGAAGGTCCAACTAACCAGCGAGTAATTGTTGAGAAAATACCTAATGGATCAGTAGAAAATGAAGCCAAGGTTTGTTTTGTTACTTTTAATAATCTAAAACAACAGACGCCTCTCGGACTATATGTTGTTTACGTTTATTAAAAAATAAAAAAGGAGACTTGGCTTTTTATGGCAAGCTAATTATTACCAACTACTTCACAGATAATCTATCATTAAGAATATCTATCAGTATCACACCAATCTACACTAAGTTATTGCCAACTTTGGATCTTTGTTTAGCGAATGTGTTTTTACAGTTATTTACAAGTTTTTATTCTTCCCTTGAAAACAACTAGCAATTCTAACCACTTAGACTTTGATATTAGTGGAAAGGAAAGTATATGTTGTTTATGTCACGATGCGCACACTGCTGATATAGTTAAAACTAGAAGCCCCGTCACGAACGGTGCACTTATCTATGCTTAATTGCGCGTAGGAATTGCGCGCAATTGCCATATTGAATGGCATGCAAAGCACGGCAGGTTCCCCTGGTTACTCATAGCATACACAGGCAATGTTTCTGTCAATAGACCTCCAGGTTACCCGGCGGTCCATTGACTGAAACATTGCTGGTGCACAGGTCATATGTACAGAATTTGATTGCCTTACTATGGTCATAACGCGTAGTTCGACATGCTATTTGTGTGCATTTCAGGACTTTTAGTTTTAACTGTCTAATCAACAGCAAAAAGGGTACAGAACATCAAAATATGATGACAACGCCGTTTTCTTATTTTTAAATGTGACTAATAGTCATACGTTAGATTGGGGAAAAAATTATAACAGAAAACTCTCGGAGTTTGTGGAATGATACACATATCGATGATTCGAATTACAAATTCGCAAAAATTTCGAAGTTTCAATTTTTATATGAAATTCTCATATCTTTAGGGCTAAATTTAATGACAGCTTTAGGAAATTAAGGGGAGCCAACTTTCCCATAAATCTCTTCCAATGATGAAAATTGTCAGCATCATTAGAGTATGTTACAGGCTGATTGTTCGGTCAAAAAGTCAGTGTAATAACCTTAACTCGAGCTTCAACAAATGGCTGATCTGTTTGAATCATTTGGAGGATTTCGGTTAAATTCCGCATGCTACAAACGACTGTTACTCGTTCGACTTGAATCGGATGATTCTGTTCAACCATAATTATGATAATCAAAAAGACCGGTGAACTGAATGACAGTCACTGAGTTTTGAGTAAGGGTTAATCCCGGGAACGAGAATTTTCTGGTTCTCATTTTTGAAAGTCATTCCGGTTGTCGTTTCTGAATATCAATCCCGATACCCGAGAATTCATAGGACAGGATCGGGAATCAAAGGTTGCGTTCCACAACCTTTGATTCCCGATTCTAGTCTATGAATTTCCCGGTCATTAGCACTCATTTTCAGAAATTCCCGTTCGCGAGATTAAACCATAGCTCCATCGGCGATGCTGGGCTCGGGAGAAACTGATATTCGCCGTAATCTCATACACTGTAATTCGCAATCATTGATACCATGGTCTATGATTTTCCCGGGCAGAGGCGGTCCACCCATTTGGAGCGGTCTGGAGTGGGTCCAGGGGCCCCCAGCATGATGGGACCTCCAAAAGGAGGTGAAACGGTAAAATAATTGAGGGAAAAAGAAGAAATTCGAAAAAATATACGAAAAGAAAATTGAAAAAGAGAAAGAAGAAAGAAGACGGCCAGATAAGGGATCATTTTTATATGGGTCTTCGGGTCTCGTCGTTCGAACGCTAATACCGACATTTTCAGTCCGATGCCGATGGGATTCACAGTGGCAGATCCAATTTCCTACGCAACCGCATACATGTGCCGATGTCAATGCATCCCTGTATTAATTTTCTCTCCGACAATCGCATCTGGTAGAAATAAAGCATCGGACTCTAGATGCTTCAGTTACAAGCCACGCGGCACGTGCTGCGTGACCTGGGCCTATATGTCCAAGTTTTGAATTTGAAGCCAAAAGCCATCAGATTCGCTCACAGAGCATTGAATTCTAAGAATACTTTCCGGGGGGGGGGGGGGGGGGGGGGGGCAGAAGATCATTGGCGGAGCTAGAATTCTCAAATAAGGGGCCTGCACAATATTCAGAGGGCAAGGCGTGACATGCCATAGACTTGCCTCGAGGCCCGAAGGACCGGTCAGGAGTGGATATTGGTGAGTGTGTCCCCTTCCTCCTTAGAGTGGGGTTCTGGGGCCCTGTAACAACCAGTAGTGTAATAATCAACCAGTAGTGTAATAATCAAAAAGTAGTGTAATAACAATTAACCAGTAGTGTAATAAAAATCAACCAGTAGTGTAATAACCAGTAGCGTAATAAACTTAACCATTAGTGTAATAAACATCCATGAAAACCAATAATTTTTCAACAAAATTTGAAAAAATTTTGAGGTGGCTCAAATCATAGTTTGGGTACATCTTATCGATTTTTAATCATTTTATCGTGCATTTAAAGGTGTTTTGCAGGTCAAACATCAGTAGTATAGCATGTACCCGAACGTGCCCCATTGGCCAGACCCCGACCCGGACCCCGGAAGTTACGTCATGTCACGTGACCTGGTGGCGCTATGTTTGGTTGTCATGGTAACCCGCGTGAGCGGCCATCTTGTGACGTCATCTCTATAGTGATACGTGGTGTGAGTGCGCATACGCAGCGCGTGTGTTAGGGTGATATGTGTTTCCGTTGTCCATTTTGTATACTGGAGGCTGCCATCTTGGTTTCTAATGGTAGCACGTGGTTGCTATGTGACCCAAAACCTTCTAACAAGACAGGGGTATATTCGGAGGGTATGTTCCTTTGTAGAAAAGTAATTTTCCGATTCGTAGAATTACCCAAATAAACCCGACAAGCCCTCCAAATCACCGAAATTGACTTTATTTACTACGGATTCCCAATTTTATCAGCTTAGCACGTAGTGCTATAGTACCAAAGGGGTACCGAAGGTGTTTTCCTTTGTAGAAGATTATTTTTCTGGCTTAGAATTCTCCCAGAATCCTCGTTTAATTACCCAAATAAACCCCAACAAGTTATATTATTTCGAATTCTTTCAGAATTCCCTGCTTCTATCTATATATACAATAGTTTTCCTCTACCTGACCATGTTCCTTTGTTCCAGAGTATACTCCAGTAGCGTAGAAGAGCCAATCCATTGGAACAGCTTTGTTACTATATTTAGATTTTCTGGTCTGTTCTTGTTGGTTCTGACCCTATTCCAAGTACTCTTGTCGTTTCATTTATATAGATCATTTATATAGAACCAATCAGATTGCTTGATTTCCCATAACCTATACTTAATCGTACAGAGTTATCTCCCCTTATTACAACGAAGTTGTATCCGATTCTCATTACCTCCATATCCAATGGCAATACCCCCGGGCACCCCAATTTCGGCACCCCTTTTTTGAAAAACATATGACCTTCGGCACCCCTTTTTGTCATATGTGCAGACGAGAAAATCTAAATATAGTAACAAAGCTGTTCCAATGGATAGGCTCCTCTACGCTACTGCAGTATACTCCGGAACAAAGGAACATGGTCAGGTAGAGGAAAACGATTGTATACATATATAGAAGCAGATAATTCTGAAAGAATTCGAAATAATATAACTTGTTGGGTTTATTTGGGCAATTAAACGAGGATTCTGGGAGAATTCTAAGCCAGAAAAATACTCTTCTACTAAGGAACACCCCCCCCCCCCGGTACCCCTTTGGTATTATAGCACTACGTGCTAAGCCCATAAAATTTGGAATCCGTAGTAAATAAAGTCAATTTCGGTGATTTGGAGGGCTTGTCGGGTTTATTTGGGTAATTCTACGAATCGGGAAATTACTCTTCTACAAAGGAACATACCCTACGAATATACCCCTGTCTTGTTAGAAGGTTTTGGGTCACATAGCAACCACGTGCTACCATAGAAACCAAGATGGCGGCCTCCAGTATACAAAATGGACGACGGAAACACATATCACCCTAACAACACGCGCTGCGCATGCGCACTCACACCACGTATCACTATGGAGATGACGTCACAAGATGGCTACCATGACAACCAAACATGGCGCCACCAGGTCACGTGACATGACGTCACTTCCGAGGTCCGGGCCGGAGTCCGGCCAATGGGGCACGTTCGGGTACATTGTATACTACTACTAACATCATTTCGTGGGTTCAGTACGGCGAGGAAAGGTGTTTTCATGATTTTTATGTGATGTGCGTATTTTCTGGTGTTTAATGTCACTTTCTGCATTTGTGGCTTTATGTAAATTCAAAGTGGGCCAATTATTTATAGCAATGCTGTGCTTTTGAGAGACTGCTTACTCCGGACAAAAAGTTGTCAGGTTCTATCAAACCATAAAACTTATGGGTGATAAAGTGTGGTATTCAAAGGCTAGAATTGTGTGATGTCCTGCGTTGTCTACAATTATAATATTTACTACGGCCTCCAGTGGCAGAGCTATGTGGTGTCTACGATTTCCTCCTATAACCAGCATCGCTCCAGGCCCGGGGCCTTCGGTATAAATGTGACCCCATGCTAAAGTATGTTCGGGGGCCCCAGACAGTATTGGATCGCCACTGTTCCCGGGTATCGTGATTGACTTTCAGAACCTGGAGCCGAGGAGCTGTGAAATTCCCGTTCCCGATATCAAACTTTACTTTTGAGTGCATGGGTCGAATGGCTGGATGCCCTACATCCGTGTTCCCTGTGCAAGACATCCCTAAACATAAGCATTGGCTTGCAAAATGCGATGCGATAGGACTTAAATTACTTCGATATCTGACTGGAAACAATTCTATAGATTTAAATTATTGGCGCTGAATTATTTTAATTTTACAGATGTCATCTTGAATATCTGAGATGTAATTGATTCTTGTGCGTCACATATTATGTATCGCTGCAGAAACTATTTGTATTAGAGTTACCCGCCTTGATATGTTGCTCGCGGAAATGATGCAATCTCTAACAATAAGCAGCCGTGGGAAAATATATTGTTTCAATAAACATTTTAAACATTCTGATGACATCTTGCATTATTGTTGAAGATTCCAGATAAATAAAGAGGGTGATTAGATGACTTATGGACCTAAACAATCAATTAACTTTCGATGTGGTTTTGTTGGAATTCCCTGAAAAATATGTCCATGTGACCGGTACTCCCCTTCCTGCCAGTTTTCCCCTCTTATTTGTTGCATGACCTCCTGCTTTCGGGTCAGAAAAAGTTGTCTGAAGGGCTATACTTGACAAAGGTATTTGCATGCCAAAAATAAAGTGATGAGATCATAATTTTTATCGCTTGGGCGTTAATGGCGCCTTTTGGAATGTATTTTGTGTTGTGACAGGATAAGCACTTAGCTTACTCTCTAATCCAATTAATTTTCGTTCTCTAAGTTTTATACCGCGACAGATAGAAATAAATAATGTTTATATAGACATATTTTTTGACGAGTCGTCACGGCATAAGGGTCTCTGTAGAGCTGGGCGTTTTTTAAGGTTTTTAGGGTCGGTTCCGGGATTTGCGTCAAAATGAAAAACAGAACCGCAAAGCCAAGCAAACACCAACCGAATGGGTCGAACACCGTTTGTGCACAAACTGATTAAACTATCTTACTGGGTGGAAACTGGACTGGTGGCACCTGTGGCTCTCCGGTATAGGAGCGAATGCGTCGTATTCTCGGTGTCACAATTTCTCTCATTTTTGTAAACAATATTTTATTTCTCTATACTAGAAATGAGTTTGGTAAACAGGCTGAGCCTACCTCACCCTGCACAACAAAAATTACAACATAATTCGATGCACGTGCAAGAGTAACAAGATAAGAGAATGCAGAAATAGGTACTCACTCGACATGTATCTTACACTTTTATTTTATTTCAATATGAAAATTGTTTGAGTTGTACGATTGTGTTGGGGGCATGCGTGGACATGCCATTCGTATGCCAATATCATTGGACTCAGTAACATTACTGAGTCCAATGATATCGGCACACGCATGACACATGTCTCACATAGGAACACAGTAAATATGCCCGGCTTAACTACCCGAGGTTTCCGCAAGATATGTAAACATTACTCATACATGCATATGCACACGTTCGGATATATTTACTCATACAAGGCTTACATGTGTACAGTACATATAGCTATATATGTGCACCCTCATTCATACGGAAGTCACTGCGCGCATTCTCAGAAATGAATATGTGCCCGGACATGGATGGGGGGGGGGGGGGGGGGGGGGGTGGGTGGGTCTGGCGGGGGTAATACTTTTTGCCGGTAAAAAGGACGGTATCCGGTAAAAAGGACGGTAAGTGTATAAAAACTACGTTTTAAAGTACTAAATGTAACTC
This sequence comes from Pictodentalium vernedei, assembly GCA_031216915.1. Lineage (NCBI taxonomy): Eukaryota > Metazoa > Mollusca > Scaphopoda > Dentaliida > Dentaliidae > Pictodentalium > Pictodentalium vernedei. The sequence goes on along the minus strand of CM062297.1, from coordinate 434,079,935 downwards.
TGAATGTGTGAAAAGTGATTTTTTAAGGAAGCTTACGCAATAATAAGTATATAGAAGGAAGATTAAGTATTGTTTGTTTTATTGTAGACTATTTTCAAGACAAAATAGATCATTTTTCCATCGACACTGATCGACACGCCATTTTGTGAAAGGAAAACAACGATTTCGCTGAGGTGCACGACCGGGTGAATATTATCACACTTGCTCGATGGAGGTGTAGCTAATTTTAGATGTTTCTGTTCACCACGAGGGGATTTAACACAAAGTGTTTTTGGAGAGAAACCATTTATAATTTGAAAATAGTCTACAATAAAACAAACAATACTTAATCTTCGTTTTATATTGCGAACGCTTTATTAAATTGTCACTTCACACTTTCAGAGGTACATTTAGTAAAACAGTTTTAATCACTTACCGTCCTTTTTACCGGCAAAAGGTTGAGTTCAAGCGCTTTTTTTTTTTAAACGGGGGTTCATATTTTATTTTCAGTTAGCGTTTCGCCAAACACATGCCGAGGTGATAATAAATATTAAAACCATATATACATCAGGGGATACTAGTTCTAGAATCCTGTAAGTCCCACCCCAGTGATACCCACATGAGCCTGTTAAGACTAGGGCCCTTTGTGCTCACTCCACCAATCCCTGTGTGTGAGCTCACAGTGGTGGGTGGAGGGGGGGGGGGGGGTAGGGATGAGGTATAATTTTCTACGACTCTTATCCTCATTTCAGAAAAAAAGGGATTCTCCAGAGGGCACCCCAATTTCGGCACCCCTTTTTGGAAAACATATGGCCCTCGGCACCCCTTTTTCTGAAATGAGGATAAGAGTCGTAGTAAATTATACCTTATTGAGGGATTTTTACTACGACTCTTATCCTCATTTCAGAAAAAAGGGTGCCGAAGGCCATATGTTTTTTCAAAAAGGGGTGCCGAAATTGGGGTGCCAAGGGGGAATATTGCCATTGGATATAGGCTTTTATTATACAGAAGGGAGATAACTCTGCATACAGATTATGGGAAATCAAGCAATCTAATTGGTTAATTATAATTTATATAAATGATCTAGATAAATGAAACAACAAGAGTACTCGGAATAGGGTAGGAACTACTGGCATTACGTACCACCTTACCAGTAACAGGATGATACAAAGCATTTGGTAGGTGAATACTATCAACGGTTAGGATGGGGCCTACAGGGGAATATACCAGGCATTGACCCCCCACCCCAGAATACCGCTCAATTATATGAAGCACCTGGTGGATCAGTAGTTCCAAGGGCCAGCAAGAGACCTACAGGGATATGTACAGCCTATGCTATACTACCGTTCTAAACTACCAAGCATTACCCCACCCCCACAAAATCACTAGGTCTACCATAACGTACTACATATACCAGCCATTTTTTAAAACAAAGCAATCGGTTGGTTGATAGTACCAAGCACTATCGGGGGCCTATAGGTGTATACACCGCCATACTATAGTACCGTTCTAAACTACCAGGCATTACCCTACCCACAATACCCCTATGCCTAGCATTGCATACTGCCTATACCAGTCATAGGATAACATGAAGCATCAGGTGGATTAATAGTACTAAGGGCCAGCAAGAGACCTGCAGGGATATGTACAGCCTATATAGTATCCTCAGATAAGTATCCTATAAAAGGTATCCTCGATAGGTATCCTCGATTGGTATCCTCAAATAATACAATACCGGGCCATAGGTATCCTCAAATACTGAAATAAGGCTAAGAGTCGTAGTAAATTATACCTCATTGAGGAATTTTTAATGGTCCTCATAACCTCAAAATTCAGTGATGCTTTGAGGCATAATAAATGAGGACTCATTGAGGGCTTTTACATAGCTCTCATGGCCTCATACGACAAAAAAGGGATTCCATAGCTACGGGTGTTTCCCAAAATGGGATTCTATAGGATATACCTGTTAAATACTGAAAGGAGACTAAGAGTCGTAGTAAATTATATCTCATTTAGGGATTTTAATGGTCCTCATAACCTCAAAATTCAATGAGGGTATGAGGCATAATATATGAGGACTCATTGAGGGCTTTTACATAGCCCTCATGGCCTCATACGACGAAAAGGGATTCCATAGCCACGGGTGTTTCCCAAAAATGGGATTTCATGGGATATGGTCATTGGATATAGAGGTGATGAGAATCGGATACGACTTCATTGTAAAAAGGGGAGATAACTCTGCATACAGATTATGGAAAATCAAGCAATCTGATTGGTTATAAATGATCTATAAAAATAAAACAACAAGAGTACTTGGAATAGGGTCAGAACTAACAAGAATAGACCAGAAATTGCTAAATATAGTAACAATAAGCAAAACTGTTCCAACTAATAGGCTCTTCAACGCTACTGGAGTATACTCCAGAACAAAGGAACATGGTCAGATAAACGGAAATTATTGCATATATAGATAGAAGCAGAGAATTCTGAAAGAATTCGAAATAGTAAAAGTCGGGATAGATTTTGGTGATTTGGAGAGATTGTCGGGTTGTTTGTGGTAATTAGATTTACTCTTCTACAAAGGAACATACCCTCCGAACATACCCCGCCTTATTGCAGAAAAATTGGGTAACATAGCAACCACGTGCTACCATAGAAGCCAAGATGACGGCCTCCAGTATACAAAATTGACGACGGAAACACGTATCACCCTAACAACACGCGCTGCGCATGCGTATTACCACCAAGTATCACTATGGGGATGACGTCACAACATGGCCGCTCACGCGGGTTACCATGACAACACAACATGGCGGCACTAGGTCACGTGACATGACGTCACTTCCGAGGTCATCCACTGAGATCATCCAACCTATGGGTGAAAACCACATTACATACTACTTATGTGCTGAACGGAAATCGTTGACGGACTATATTTAAATAGAAGGGAAATTTCATTGAAATTTTCTACAAATCGTGCACCGCAATTACAATTTAAATCGCTAGCGACAGTAAAAAATAGTAATACGGGTTCCCCTCGGAAATTTGGATGGCGATAAAATGTGTTCTTTTTGTTGGTAGTTAGTACCCTGAGTCTCAATGTGTTTTATATGCCCACTTGCACATAGAAAACATGGAAACCGAGGGGACGAGTTGTCAATTGCATTGCTGAGTGCCCTCCTAATACTTGTTTTTATATACGTAAACGCGTGTAATAAACACAGAACGACACACGCATTTGAATGGGTTGATCGGTATGGCACCTGCGTCTGTCGTTTTATCCTTCCGCGCTGGCACTCGTGCCGCATCTATTAACTCATTCTCACACGTGTGTCGTTCTCTACTATAAGTTCTTAAAACAGAAAAACTGAACTGAAGCCGAAGATGTTTTCTGAAACCGAACCGCAACCGAATCTGAAAAATCAAAAACCTCTTGGCTCTACCCTTCAACAACTTTTGTCGAAAACGTTTTCACGTACAGTACGGCCGCCGTAGACGGGCCACTTTCCTCTGGTGGCCAATATTTTCACGCACGCAATTATATTAGAGTCCAGACACTAATTAAAGGAAGAGTAATCAAAAATTTAATTAATGAAGCACCGGGTACAACCCGCTGCTTCATTAATTAAAATTTTGCTGATGATGATTTTATTGCCTGCTGAACGCATACATGAACATCACTGCCCACGCGTAGATTATGACCAGTAACGGCGACTGTACTTTACTAAAGAGGTTTTCCAACAGTTGTGCAACGGATTGAGTGATTGATTGATTGACTGTCTTTATTTCCTCCAAAGCATGATGATTATAGTGTTTAAAGCACAGTCAATACAATGTTGTTTGTTTGAAAAGTTAAAGTGCAGAAGTTAACAAGTTGGATGTTGCTGTAATGAATATACGAGTAAGTGCTATTGTACAGCGGTTTGCAAGAACCAAACATAAGGTGACTGACGGAAACATAAGGAAACAAAATGCATGTCATATGGAATGATCTCAGGACATGAGCTGTAGGCTGCGTATTAAAGTACGGGAATATTAGCTGCATTGTATGATTGTGTTTTTGAATAAACTTTCTAGCTTCTCAAGTCATGGAAAAATTTACAGCAGACGAAGAAAGAACCATGCCAGTTGCGCGGTTGGGAAAATGTGTCGATCAAATCAGGATCGTCTCTCCCGAGCATCAGGGAAAGCCTATCTTCATCTGTGGCTTGGTCTTGGTAAATGTATACATGCAAGGGAATTTTTTTATATCATCCTAAAGATGACAATGAAACTCAGAGGGAGTCCCGGAGGGACATTTTAGGGAAACGTGCTATAACTTTTGCTAATTGATTCCACATGTCGCTTACAAAATCTGCACAGAAATGGTGCTACGATTGTAGTTTCAACTAAAAGATGCTTGCTGCCCTGTATATGTTAAGATTACGTGGGTCACGTCTTCCCTTTCGAGAAAAATGTGAGAACCGGCCAACACGGACATTACGCCTTTCATGATTTAAAAGCACGGATCAGAAGCTGTACGGGTCTTCCATGCATCGTTCGTGTGCAGGCTAATATTCTCTTTTGCCATGCATTTTCAGAGCGCCTGGGCGGAAACTCACCCGAGTCCAGAAAATCGAGCAGAGTTTCTGTGAGATTGTAGTTTTTAAACAGATTGAGTGCATTTGTCTGCAAATTGTCGACAGATGTGTCAAAAAGAGCTGCAGAATACATCTGAAGTAAATGATATATTATATATTTTTAGAACACCTTTTTGAACAGTGCAGATGAGCAGCTGACCAAATAGGAAAAGGCACAGATATTCTATTTTATGTCGGCTAGGAGTTGGCGTTGTCCGTTTAAGCTGAGGAGTGGTCTGTGAAAAACCGATGTTCTTTTTCAAGCACATTCGGTGAATGCGTTCTAGCCGTGTGAGTTCTTCATCAGAAATGTGATTCCACATTTCGCTGTCATAAAACATCCGTGGTACTGATACACTTTCGCAACATTTTATACGTGTAAGCGGCGATAAGCCTTGCATCGTGTCGCGGTTTATGACCGGAAAAAAGCTACCTCTCCCATGACTTTCTGCCGTAGATATTCTTTGATCGTTCGATTTTGATGCAGGTGATGCCAAGATGTTTATGTTCTTTGACTTCATAGGTCGTATGTTTACAGAGATGCCACTTGTTTTTGCTCTTTCTATAAGCATGCAGGCTTTCGTTGAAAACAACAACTTTTGTTTTTGCTGATGAATACGAAAATCTCAGTTTCATCGAGTATGTGTGACAGAGGGATATCATATTATCTAGGCCTTTTTTATGAGATGTGAGAGTTAAATCGTCGACGGTTGATGGAGTCTAGCAAGGAACCTCATGCATGGATCATGCTACATCATACTGCACAATGACGTCCAACCGGTCGTTGATATGGGGGCGCGGTGGCGTTGCGGTAACCGATTCTGGTCAGTTCACCGAAGTTAAGCAACGTCGAGCCCGGTTACTCCTCGGATGGGTGACCATCTGAGCGATCGATTCGGACTCCCGCGCTGTGTCCTTGGACAAGACACTTAACCCCATTGTCCACATGGGGGCACGATGACGCCGTGCACTAAGGCGTACTGCACGTCGACGGTGTGCGTGTCTTCAACCAATCTAACCCTGCCTGTGCTGCAGTGCGGAGTTACGATGTTGGGGAGCTGGCAGCTGCTCGTCGTTGCTCGGTGGTTCTCTCCGGGTACTCCGGCTAGCTCCACCCGTAAAACTGTTACGGTCATGATTAGCCATTGTGCATAAGTATGTGACATTAAACACCAATAAATAAATAATAGGTCGTTGATATAGACTATGTAAAAAGGGTGAGAGACCTCCGCCTTGTCTTGTGCCTTGTAGTATTTTAAATGGCGTATATCGATAATCTTGGTGTAGGATTTAGGCTGTCTCATCTTCGTGCAGATTAATAATTATTCTCCAGATATTACCACGAATATCTAGTTCCCAAAGTTCGTAAAAGAGACAAGTATGCCACACACTAGCAAATGCTTTCTTGGCATCTATAAGCAGACATATAGTTTAGAGTGATTCTCCTTTAAATACGCAATTGAGTCATTGAGAACCAACGCGTTCATTAGATACTATGCACCTTTTTGGAATCCTAATTGGAGTTGATTCGCACATTCTGAGGCGGGTCTTGATTCAAAATGAAAGAGGGGCATTTTTTAAGCACTTTTAAAATTGTTGAAACCAGTGTTTTGTTGCCTGGGTTATTTACAGTGCTCCTTGACCTTACGAATGGTTATGAAAACGCCCATTTTCATCTTTGGGAGAATATATTCGGCCTCCAGAATTCCATTGAACAATGTAGACAAGATGTATATCCCATAGAGAGGAAAGCCACCATAGGTAATGTATTCATTACTTACGTTGTCGACACCAGCGGCCTTAGATTTGGGAAGTTTCAGGCAGACTTTGGCTATATCTCCATCATGAGTGTTCATACACCAAATATGTGGATCTTTTCGGTCAAAAGACTGTTCTGAAAATACGTTAACTTTAGATTCTGCTATTACCCTACAAAAATCATCGTCCAACTCGGGGGAATGGGAAGGTTTGTACAGATTTTCAAAGGAGGTCTCCCAACTTTTGACAATGTCATCCGCGTTACGAATAACTTCCCCGTTAAATATCATGTCTGAGTCTGGTCCTATTGCGTTGTGCTTTTGCGCATTTTGTTCACTATCTCCCAGAACAGAGATTGGTCGAGCCCCGAAGCTTCCTCCGGGTCAATATAATGCTGACGCAGAAATTTATTGACACATTCGCGGTGGAGACGCCTGACTGCTCTTTTGGATGGACTCCTTATAGTCAACATAAGCTGCAGCTGAGGTACATCTCGGGTGACCAGTCTTTACCCAGATTTTTGGAAATATCGCATTGAAGTGGGAAGTTGTCGGCTGAGTGCTAGAATGTTCTATGTCCCGTAGGGGACATAGAACATTCTAGCACTCAGGCGACGAAATGTTACAGTGCAGTCATCGAGGATGGGTAGAACTCTATGGGTGGATATTTACCCACACATATAATTCAGAGATGACCCGCTATGGCGCCTAGCGAAATGTCTGCCAATGAAGCACCGGGATTACCCCTTCACTGGTGGAATTTTTGCTAGGTTTCATAGCAGATCATGTCTGAATTATATGCGTGGAAAAAATAACACCCCATGGATTTTGACCCTTCCACGATGGCCTTACTGTATGTCAGCTCACAGATTCGAAAGTATCTGCGGCAAGCACAGAGGCGTCTGCTGTCTTATGAAGTTTGAGCATTGAAGAGAGGGATCTTCCCACAGGAACATTTTAAAAACAGTGCTATCAAATAAGGGGATAAGACACAACTTTTTGGCTAACTGTTTGCAGTTCCAGATGAACAACTTTTAGGCTATCTGTTTTTTTTTCATTTAGATAACCACCAGAGGAAGGATAAAATCGTTCCTCTCAAATTTATCGCATGTGACAGGTTTGTGTTAGGGTTTGTATTTCCTTCTGCTGAGGCAAGATTCGGACGCTTTGCGTATACATTGAGTAATATCGTCGTATAAATTGTCTAGACTTGTTTTGGATGGTGCTTCACTGATATTGTCAATGGTCTGCAGTAGATCATTCAGAAGTGATCTATAGCTATCAATAACGTCGGGAGATGTATTTTTCCGCTTACACGTTAGTCTTTCTATTACCAACTCTTGGAATTTCTGTGATCCCGAGAGAAGTTAGGATTGGGTAGTGGTTTGAAACATCGCTACGTCATCTGCAATGCAGGTTTTCTGAAATAGATCTGGTTTGGAAATCGGAGCTATGAACTGGTCAATTAAGGATTTACTTGTTGTCACATCGAATCGGTAGCAACTGACCATTCCGCCACCACAAATGCTTTGGGAAGTTAAAGAATCAGGTTGTTGCTTTCAAGGAGAGCCTTCACGTGCTTTGTGCGTGCGTTTGGTTTAATATCTCTCATTTCGTGGCCAGCAATTAAAGTCCATGGCAAATAAAACATTCCCATGACTGGAGAATCTGTGAGACAGTTCTTCGAGAGTGACTAGTGACTTTGAGAACGCGTCAGTGCCATACTTGGCTGTTGGGAAGTAGACTTGGAATATGAAGAGCATTTCTGTATTGAATTTTATTTCAGTTTTTTAGTGGATATTTAAATCCAGAAATTTATTTCCATAAACTTGCATTAAATTAGATTGGTAAATGATATCCATTAATATGTGTTCATTTGTGTGTTTTATAAAGTAAAATAAAATAAACATTAAAAAATAGAAAAAGAAAAGAGAATGTTTTTTTGGCCTGAGGGATTTTTCTGTAGAGGGCCATTAACACTCTAAATAGAAAATGATGTGTGTCATTCTATCTGTTACTTCGTTTCCTGGTACTATTTCCTGTTCCTTCATTTCCTGTTTCTTTCTTTCCTTTTTCTGTCCGTTACTTTGTTTCCTGTTACTATTTCCTGTTTCTTCATTTCCCGTTTCTTTCTTCCCGATTTCTTTCTTTCATACAGCCGACCTATCAATGTCCCAAAGGTTTAGTTTTGTGGAATACCTCGCTCATAAAGAAGTAATAACGGGATACTACTAGATACTTACACAGATAGATCCCGAATCTCGCCGTAGTCTACTCATCAATTCCGGTCCACCGGTAAACGAGAGTCCCAACTCTTCTAAATTCATATCATGCCTGTCAGAAACGTGAAGTGAGAAGTATGTCATGTACCCGGAAGGGCAACATTTGGGGGACCCGGTTGCGGAGAAGAGCCGTCATTTCACATGACCCAGAAACTCCACGATTGGTTGTCATGGTAGCCCTCGTGAGCGGCCATGTTGTGGCATAATTACCATAGTGATGCGTGGTGTCAGAACGCAAGTGCATGTGAAACACGTATTATTAGAGTGACAGATGCATCCGTCATCCATTTTGTACACTGCAGCAGCCATTTTAGTTTCTATGGAGGCACGTGCCTGATATGTAGCCCCAAAACCTCTAATAGGACAGAGGTGTGTTTGGAACGTGTGCTTGATTAAATAGGAGTACATATAATTACCACAAACAACCCGACATTTGTTTATTTGGATTGGACTTCACAGAATCCGTGGTTTCTACCTAACCAGGTTGTCATCTTTGGTTGCACGTTGTTGCTACAGGGTGTGTTCTAGGGATGTCCCGATATTTGCTTATGTGAAAAAGCACAATGTGCGCACACCCCGCACAGATCACAGGCACATGCGATGAAAATGGATTCTATAGGCGCAGTCGGATCTCGGAAGAGTGAGCTAGTGTAAAATATGTCACAATGTGTACACATTGCATGCAGTACATGGGAACATGTCAGATGCGGAGATATGTGCTGAGGTGAGAATGCACAATGTTCCACAACAAATGAAACATATGGGCACATACGAATAAAAATGGATTCTGTGACCATAGACATAACCTAAAAATGTATTGCATCAAATGCGTTTCTGTGATTTGGCATAAACTCTTGATGATGTGAAAAGGAATTGCTAACACCCATAAACTCTCGAGGGTCTGAAAATGGATTGATAATACCCAATGAACTTTAGAGTTGACCAGACATCGTCAGCTAAGTATCCCCCAAAAGGTTTCTTCCAGTTGGTATATCTAATAATACATTACCATGTCATAGGCATCCTCAAATACCCATATGTATATACGCTGTATGTGTTGTGCGCACATTTTGTATTTTCACATAGGCACATATCGGGACATCAAGCATGAGCCCCAGTGGTGCTTGTGATGTGATATGCGACGCGCTGTTACACATTGTGTATTATCACATAGAAACAGGAATGGCCAGGACTGTTGAGAATAAGGACAAGAATAAGCAGAAACCGAAAATTCAGAAAGAATCAAAGTAAAATAAAATCCGTTTCAAAGATTTATGTTTATTTCAAGTCATTGTCGGGTTGTTTGTGGCAATTCTAGGAGGTAAGAGAGGATTTGGGAAATATTAGAACCAGCAAAAGTACTCACATTCAATCGAATGCATCCCTAGAACACACCACTCCTATTAGTGGCTTTGAGCACTATGTGCTTCTCTAATGATAAAAGAATTCTTGAGTTTTGGGGAAAATCGTCGCGTTGTTTCTGATAATTAGATATACTGCTATTCAATCGAACATACCCTCCAGACACACCTCTGACTGTCCTATTAGAGGGTTTGGGGTTACATAGCAACCATGTGCCGCCATAGAAACCACGACGACGGCCTCCTGTATACAAAATGGACGACGGAAACACCTGTCACCCAAACATCTCGCGCACACATCACTGTGATAATGGCGTCACAACACGGCCTTCACACGGTCTACCATGAGAACCAAACATGGCGTCGCTGGGTCACCTCCGAGGTCTCCTGTCGGAGTCCCCCAATTGTTGCGCACCCGGGTACATGATATATCAAAGGCCTTCGACAGAGTCTGGCATACTGGATTAATTTACTCAAGAAATACGGCGCATCTGGATCCCTTCTCAGGTGGTTTAAAAGCTATTTCCCTGATTGAAAACAGGGAGTTATTGTAAATGGCAAGAACTCAGAATACAGAAACATTCATGCTGGAGTCCCCCAGGGCTCAGTACTAGGACCTTTCCTTTTTTCTGATTTACATAAACGAGATAGCCGACGATTTAAATTCTCTTAACAGGTTATTTGCGGATGCCACATGTTTAACAGAAAGTACCCTGCAAACATGCACAATAACTCCGAATTTAAACTTAGAGCCTGATAAAGTAAATGCCTGGTCAAAATTATGGTTAGTACAGTTCAACACAAAACAGACTAATCTTATGTTTTTCACATTGAGTTCAGATATCCGGCAACCCAACGTCCATTTTGATAAAAAAAATCTTGGAATATGCTTCATCTCACAGACATCTTGGTTGAATTTTCCATTTTGGTCATATCTGCAAAAAAGCTAGTTCTATGCTATCAAGGCTGAGAAAACTAAAATTCTTACTCGATCGCAAAACATTGGAAAAAATGTATTTGACTTTCATCCAACCAATTATGGAAAGTAGTATGTTTCACACCGTTCTCCCCCTAATCCCCGGTGCAGGATGCACAGGTGCGATAACCCGGATTAATTAATTTTTTAATTATTTTTTTTCTAATTAACCCGATTTTTTTGTTAATTTTTTTTACATTTTTACGTTTTTTCACAAAAACCACACGGTTAGTTTTCATTATTGTGCCACAGGTCAAGAGTTTATCACTTTAAACATTGTGTAATCGAATTGTATAATTGGATTTTATCATCAAGAAAATCGTTGTTAGTTTGAAGAAATGGATTCCAAAGAATTCAATGGAGTCACTGCCCAAAAACTTTCGCTCCAGTATTCAACAGGAATCGCCATGAAGCGTCAATTCATACTGCGGGTAACCCTTACACCTACCGGATTTGTAGCAAATCTTTTACGATGAAAGATAATCGGGACATCAACGAGAAGCCGTTTCAGGAGACTCCACAGTTCGAATGCCGATTTTGTGACCAGAAGTTTACCACCAGCTTCGCCAAAAATCACCACGAGTTCGCCACACATCCTATCGAGGGAAGAGAACCGACTCAAAGCTTTAGCTGCGACACCTGTTTGAAAAAGTACACTCGTTTAGTCGATTTAACCCACCACAAGAAGTCATGCCGATCCGCGTATACCTGTTCTACCTGCGGAGAAGTGATTCACTTGAACCGGCACAACGCTACGTAAAGCGCCGAAGAGGAAATCCTCTGGGCCAGTGCCAGTGAAACCTGCGAAAATACCAAGATCAGAGATGGAAACACACGATGTGAACCCTATCGAATTTGGTACGTATGTACTCGACGAAGAAGAACCGTCGGAAGTTTCAGAGATATACGAAAAACACTAGACACCCATCCGCACACATTTCATTAAGAGTCGCCCACACCAGATATATACAACATCCGGACAGCGGTCATCGAAGCAGTGATCCAAGAATTATGGGATGCCATGTTTGAGAAACAGCAATCGAAGTTTCAAATAAATCTAAGCCTCGGGTTTCTATTAACCCTTTACCCAACGTAGAGAATATCAAAATGCATTATTTTAATTACTATTTTTCAAAAAATGTCCACAAAAATTCAACAAAACCATATCATGTGACCCCTCATTGGAACGAGCTCATCGAGCTCGTTCCAATGAAGGATCACATGATATGGTTTTGTTGAAATAATTTAATTTTTTTTTTCAATTGCTTAATTTGCAAATTACGCAGGCGGTTGCGGGCGATTCGTTATGTAAAGGGTTAAAGCACAAAGAGACTGATGAACTGCGATATTTACCATAAAAGCGCGAAAAACCCCTTTCCATCGTACAACGTTTGTGCCTATGGAGAAAACCAGCTGTCATTCACTACCCGTCTCTACTTACCCCTCCCACTGTAAAAGTGGTATAAACGCTGTTACCTTATAAGCCGCAAAACATTCTATGGGAAGGGGATACGCGACTCTGTTTTACCCACCCAAAAAATGCGAGATAGGTGCAAATTTGGGAAAAATAACCTCCTCGAGTAACTTGAAATGTATTTGCGTACCGAAGGCGTGCGGGGTCGCTGTGGGGCAAGCCACTTTCGACCGTCAGCAATGACTGTATTTAAGTTTTCTTTCATTTTCCTTTTTGGGCGCGGCGAAGGAGCGAATATCTAGGGTACTTAGCGGTGTCGGTGTCTCGTGCAGCTTTTTTCTTGGAAGGAGAGAGAAATAATAAATGAAGAATAGAACGTATTATACTTTTGTATCGTTAACTGTAATAACAGGATTCGACATAAAGCCTAAGGCTTACGTAAGTCATCTTCTAAACATGTAAAGTTACAACATTATAATTTATGGTTTAGAGTGACACAATACAGGTACATGTATCTTCAAACTGGTTAAATAGATGGAGAACAAACACATCAATTCAAACTTTTCTCCCAGCAGATGATTTTCATAAAATTGCAGTGGTCGACTTGGGTAAATTTCAGAGGACGATTCGGTTTACAGGCGATATGAGTGTAATTCATCAAAACAAATATGCATTCAATTCCTAAACTCCAGGAATTTGATTATATGATCTCCAGTTTGTCATTCACTTTCCTGTAATTTTTATTTACTCCAAACGTTTATTATATATACTTATTTGACAAACTTGACAAACTATTAGCTGCTCATCCCATATTGTTATGCTGGGGCAGTTTATGGAAAAAATCCTCTTTCATCTGAGAAGCTCTGCCTCAAGTTTCAACCTCATACGGCAAACCTGATATAGAAAACTTAAAATATTGATTCCCAAGAGCTGAACACCACCTGTGACTAACTTGGCTTAGTTCAATCAAAAATAATAAAAAAGTTGTTTGCATAAACTCTCCTGAGATTATCTATTTGAGACTTTGCAATATTTTCAGTATCTCGCACTGTAACATGCCATTAACATGGTGGATAAATCAAGTTCATATGGAATGAACTCAAAAGATCACACACCACCTTCCACTGCTGTGAATGTCCTATGCTGAAGATTTTGACGAAAAGAAACCTAATACCACACAGATGAATATGTTTTACCCAGTTGCTGATCCATAATAATTCTCAGATGAGCAAAACCTACAGCACCGGACTCATTCATCCCTGATTCTCTCTCATGATCCTCAACAATGCAGACACTAACTTTGTCTCAAATGTTTGCACTTCCCCTCTCAGTCTTCCATTTACAGTAATGACTGTTCATCATTTTCTCCCCCCCCCCTCCCACCTCATCCAACTAAGCCTCCTGTCTCAAGTCTCCAATTCCTCCCAAGAATTGTATTGTTCGGTTTATGGAAAACGAGAGCCCCTTCACAGAGACTGTTCCAGAGTCTTCATTTGTCATAAACAACACATTTTTTAACTTCATTCTTTCATCATTTCTTATAGATTGTAGACTTGTGTTCTTAGAATTCCTTTTGCAAGCCTTTATCCTATGAATAAGTCAAATCTTCCCGTGTTATTATATGAAGTAATCTCCATTCAAATTTTATTACTTTTTTCCAAAAAAAACCCAAAGCAAAACAAACCTTATGCCCCCTAAATGGAACAAGCTTTACATGTTTTTTTGCAATGAGAGACGAGAGAGAGGTGATAAGCTATGGTACCCCCAAAAAGATTTTGAGGAAATTTTTCAGAAAAATAATTATACTGTCATCTTCTGCTCCTATTTGGTAAAAGGTGACCATGATAAAGTATAAGGGTTTTAACTTTCTCAAACTTCACAGTTGACTCACATTTCTGTTATAAATCACTCTCCGATCCGGAAAAATGATTTTGAAGTTCAAACAAAAAATAATAACCCAGTCAAAATTAGATAAGAGTTTCTCAAAAAATAGTAATATCTTCAAATCACCTTGTCACCCAGGAAATGTAAAAACAATGAAACAAGAATTCAGTTTGGAAACTGTTTCTCCCTATAAGTTTCATTTGGTTAAGGATTCGCTTCCCTTCAGAATCAATTTATTTCTGTGGTTTTGGTAGATGCCTCTTCCTGTGATGTTTATATTTACCCCCAGATACTCGTAGTCACCTGTCTCTCCTTCACTAATAAGTTTGCTGCTACTTTCCGAAATACAGAACTACCCCCACTCCATACTGAAATTGATACATGAGGATATCATTCAGCCTTAATTTCAAACCAATAAAAATTACATGAATTTTAATCAGAAATGTCGGGATACACTTCTCAGAACTTTATGTTCCTACCACAGTGTCATGTGCCATTACCGGAATGTTTTATTCTTGTAACTTATATTACATGTTATTGGAAAATAATAAATAAATTGTAACAGAAATAATTATCTTACTAAATATAAATTGCAAAACATTTTTTAAAGATACATGACTTTGATAATTGTCCTATCTTGTTTGAATTTTTTTTTTTACTTGTCTTAGGTTGTTGTAGGTCAAAATTTTGGAATTTGACATTTCCATGTATGCAGATAATAACAAAGAGCCGAATGATATATTTGATGGCATTGCGGCAGAGTATGTCTTCCTCTGTATCATCACAATAATATATCTGCAGAGCTATTAATTTGTCTTCATCTCTCCACCATGGTAACCTTTCTTGTGTAGTTTTGATATTTTTACCTGAGAAATGAAGAGTGTTTGCAGATTTTCTGCTAGAAACACAGAGTCTTGGTTCAAAATTTGATCAATGTTATTTTTTCCAAATTTACCTTTTTAAACTTTTCAGTCACTTTATTAACCCTACTGATTTTTACTCTTTGATATTGTGGAAGAGCTGTCATCTGTTTCCTTCTTGGAGTCTATTGTTACCTTCAATACATTGTGTTTTGAGCTGGAGACCTTCTGTCTGTCTGTTCGGTAATTTTCTTTTTCAGTTAAGAGTTTAGTAGATCGATTGGGAACATAAAACAGAATTGGGACTGCATTTCCAACCAGTTTTTTCCAATCATCAGGATTCACGAACAGAACATTATGTTCTCACAATGTTCTGAGCAGATTCTGTAATTTTTATATAATTTTTTCAGGTGGACTTCCAATCAAATTTGTTAATTTACAATTTTGCACCCATTTTTTGCACCTGTAATATTGAGAAGAAGAGATCACATCCTTCTGTATATAGCACTCTGCATTATTCTATAAATTATGGTTATTGAACTTCACTGACAATTTTATACATATCTTATACATTTATTATGATTGTGAAATAGCCTTACCTACAGAAAGTAACCTTAACCACTGATAAATATGGCTGGATAGCTGTCATAATTTTTCAAGAGGGAACCAAATTACAGGGGAAGAAACTGAAAATGCTATTTTTACAAACCATCTAGAACGTTGAGTCAGTCCGGTAGTTACTCATTGATTTTCAGTGGTTCTCTGCTACTGGTACACCAGTATCTTCCAGATGTAAAACTGCCCGACACAATATGACTCTGGATGTGGAAAGTATCATAAAATCCAAATGAATAACAGATAAATAAATGGGATAATTTGTGAAATTTAGTTATATACTTCACATATTAGATACTGCCTTGTGGTCGGAGTGGAGCAGACATTTTCACTCCCTCCTTTTTAAATACTAAATATCATCCTTCCAATGGGAGGCCGAATAGCACACGAAAATGATTGGTCCGAATTGTGCAAGGCCGAAATCAATGGAGCCTGCAATGGCACTCATTTATAGTAGGCCTTAAACAAAGCAACAAACATATGCACATATATACACCACACAGGTCGAGTTATTTTCGAGTTGTACTGCAAATAATTTGAACTTGACGGTGAAACGAACCATTTCATTCCAGATTTTCACTCCACTCTCAAAACTGCTCCAGTCGGCATTTTTGTGCATAAAACTTGATAATCTGGCAAACACGACGCGCGATTGTATTAAGGGGTCGTCCAACCTAACTTTTGGTCAATTTGTTGACATTTTTCCCAATGCCTCAGAAACAGATAAGAGAAGTAAGGAAAGGCAAATTATATATCGAAATAATGAGTAAAGTGCTTAGAAAAGGTACATATATTTTTTTCAGGAAAAAAGTGAATTTTAGGATTTTGAAGAAGATTAATTTGTCAATGGCATATGTAACGAACCGGTAAAACCACAAAATAATCGGTAATTCAAAAGCCTTGTCCTCAATATAATGATAACATACTACAGACTCGGAGAAAGCATTTATTTGACACACACTCTGGTGGGTTTTGATGTTTGAATGTAATAACACCAACACAAATTTTGGATGTTCCGGATGTGGCCATGTTTCCATGATGTTTATTCCGGTCATGTGATTACGATGTGGTTCTTGCAGAAATACTCAATTTGGGCAATCGTTAGAATGCAAGGACGTGATCACGCCCTTTATTTGTTTGAGACAATGTATGAGCGGATTTGCAAACAGGTGGCAGCAAATACTTGATCTGTTAATGACATAACTGCAAAATATGGTTCGAAATTCCCTCCCGTGTTTATAGGCCGTCTGAACATTTTTGTTGATAAAAAATCTGAATTATTGCGCACTAGAAAGACAACATGAACCACTTGTAAAAAAATAACCGAGTGTATAAAATCGGGACGATCCACATAAAATAAGGCAATAGTCATAACAAAGTAAGCAGAATGAGTCAGAAATCAATTTTTCAAGAAATATATTCCAAGTGACCTGGGACTATATTGAGCATGTTGATTTCCCCCGATGTTGTAAAGTTATTTACTTCACAGTTACCATGGATCTTCGACGGGCTGCGCTGGTGTCGGCAAAGGACCGATTCAAGATGGGTTGAAAATGATGCATTCGCGCTTTTAAGTAAGGTGCGTTTGGACGATGCTGAGAATTTAGTTTTTTCTTGCAACCAACCATACTAACACAAGCGTCGATCAGTGTCTTTTGTCATCGTTTTACACTGACAAATGTGACAAATCTACTTCACCGGAAATTATCTCCCAATTTGCATATCACAATAAACATAACCGCTGTCAGCGTGACCCAGTGGTCAAAACCCACACGAATTGTCGAAGCCACGGTCAAAATTAGCTGCAATTGGCTTTTAAACAAATGAAATACCCGAAATATTCGCATTTTCTTCATTATCCATGCCGAGTTACTTTTTAACCAGACCACATGCGTTCAGTTTCGTTTGTCGGCATCAAACTAATATTGTTTGTGGTAATTAATAGTACGAGAAGGCGAAAGAAGCCAAATATTTCCCATCATCTTTTAATTAATAAAACTGATAATTCCTTTTATTTTACTTTATGAATTGATAAGGTGGGTGTGTTGCGATTATTATGCCCCAGACCTGGAAGTTGTATTATCAAAGGTGCATCTAGGGCCGTGCAGTGGTGACCTCTGTCCTCTTAGTCTTACCCATTCATCATTACATGTACCAACATTCTCCCTTGTATCTCTACCACTGCTACTCCAATTTGAAGGATATTTGGTGTTGTGATCGAGCATCATGGGGAAACAATGCCTGTGTAGCTGCTGTAAAATGTGTTTCTTCCCACTTTTTTCAGAGTTGTGGTACTTTTTCACTCTTTTGAGTTAGAAAATTTGTTTATAACTAGTTGATTTGTTACAATTTGTTGCAAAGTGCCTGCTGATACCCTCAAATGTATTGCTACAAAATATTTCTGGGGAAGATTTTGCTCCTATTACTTATCAAGCAACAACCTAATAAATATTCTGTACAAAGCCACCAATCTGATGTTTGACACTTTTATCGGAACTGGCTTATGGAACTCAAAATGTTGATTATGGCAGGACTTTTCTATTCACCCATTAATCGATAAATTAAGTGTTATAGTTTGAAGTAAGAAGCATGAAAGGTCTAGAATTTAAGGTCTAAAAAGAATATTTTGCAATGTAAAATGATTTTTGCAGATACACACTTATTTGGAGGGTTACCTGTCTGATCGTGTTTGAAACATGTGTGGCCAGGATCTTAAAAAGAAAAAAAGAGTTAAACTTTGAGAAACATGCATATGCCTTGAGTGTCATACAAGGAAGAGAGCCCCTCCACCCCCCCCCCCTCCCCCCGGGAAATTTTTTGTGTCAAATGGAGCTCACTTGTCACCTTTTGGGGATTGCTTTGTGTACTGCGTTCTTGAAAAAAATATGTGAGACCCTCTGGATGTGCACCTCTGATCTCAATATGCCAATAAGCCTCCTTGGGGAAAGTACATGCAATAATGGTTATGTCAGGTTGATTTGATGTATTTTGAATAACAATGTACTTTTAAGTACATTAGATGGTTTATTGCAGTGACAGGTAACAGTTACCCTTATTTCTTCTCCAACAGATATCATGAGTGTATTGGTGTCCAAGAGTTAAACAAAGCTATTATACTTATTGATAAGCCAGACAAATTTAACAATTTAATCACTATCAGATTGATGCATGGGATAAAAGGGGTTACAGTGCAAGGGGTTTGTAAATATATTTATTCAACTACAATGTATGGCATTGCAGTGCATTCTACATAGGAGAATATCATAGTTTCTTTCCAAACCACCACAGTGACACATACATCTTTATATTGGGAGACACTCTTTTGTCCTTCCATACTTCTTCTGCTGGACTCCTTCAAGTTGACCTTTGTTGAACTCCCCAAATCAAAACATAAACAAACGAAAATGTCTGTCTTCAATCAGTGAGCACTCCTCTTATAACATTTGGTCTCAATCTTTATTACTTTCATGAATTAGGAAAAGATTTCTTCGAGGATGTACTTCAATGTTTATAGAATACAGCTGTTATTTTATTTTGAGGTATTTTATTGTAAAAATTTTGTTCTCTTACTTATGCCATAGCAGACTTTCAGGTGGTGTTTTTTACACATGGCAGCGGTTCCATGGCAAATTTAGTTTCCACATGTTCTATGTTTCATTCCAAGCATTTTGGTATATAATTTATTGAGGTTATTCATTTTAGGCCTTTTTTAGACTTGAAAGAAAATAGCATGAGATTTGACCAAAGTTAGGTTGGACGTCCCCTTAAATTGGGTAGGTAATTATTCTGTCAACTAACTTATCGTTATCTTTCGGGATGCGATAAAATGACACCCCTACCCACGGTATTTTTTAAAGTATTATCGCAGTTGTTAGCAGCGCATTTGCAAGACGGCATTTTGTTTCAAACTGACGCCAGCCGCCAGGGGGCCAGATACTGTGCCAATTTCATGTTTCGCCCGGATTAGATTCTCCGGTAGATTCTCCGTGATAATGCTGTGGTTCGCATGAAACAATCCTGGTTAACAGTTGTCGCCCTTGGACGACCTGACCGACGTGTGTCATCAACATTGCCTGTCTGACTGTCGCGTAACCACAACATGCTAATCACCGCTTGAGTAAGGTTGAGAATTTGAACCACTGCAGTCTGTCTGTTGCCAGCTTCCAACATGTCAACGGCACGTAAACGTTCGTCAAGTGTCAGTCTTCGCATACCTCAAAAGTCACGCTTCGATCAGAAACTATTGATGAACGAGTTTATACGAAGAAAAGAACGATGAAGCATCCGAAAAAGCCCGTCCAGTACAAATGAAAATTTCAAAACTACCCGACAGACATTAAGCGGCGCTCGTGCGTAAAACCTGCACGAAGTTTTCGTGGGCCGGTGACATTCATGATCCACACTAAACTTGGTAACATATTGATGTGTCCAGACACGCGTATCCAATACCATTTTCCGAAAATATCAACATCAGTTTGGATAAACCCTACTTTTTTTAACAGTATATATACCTCCCACTGGACGAAGGATTACATGAACTTATACATGAACTTACACCGATTGTTACTGTTATTATTATTATAATTAATATATATAAACGTCGCCTTGAAGGAATGATCACATATGTTTGTTATTGTCTTGTAACTGTTTACAGTCGACTTGGGCTGAATATTGCGCAGTACAATGTCAAGTAGTGCGAGCGTGTGAACGCGTGTCTGCGAGGGGGTGTGTGCTTGTGTGCGTGTTTTTTGTGTTTTCTTTCTGTTTTTCGTTTTTGTTCTTCTAAATTCTACTATATGAATTGTATATTTACTTTGATCAATGTGTTCTCATATGTAAACATTTAACTGTCAGTTCATTTCTGTAATTTATTATTGTAGGGGAACGAAAAGTGTACTAAGTGGAAAACAACTTGCCTTTCAGTCCGCAGTTGTATTTTAATGGCAAATAAAAACATGTTTAGTTAATAGTGAAGAAAACGACACACTACTGCAGTGTGCGGAATGTCCAGGTGACATTTTTACAAATGCGAAAGAGGACTCGAGTGCCTTCAGGCCGACTACTCCGAGGAAACATTCAGTTCAGTGTCTGTGTGAAAATCCTTCACTCAACAATGCCCATGCAGCTGATCTTCCAAAACCTCGAGCGAATATGATTAATATAATTTCATTTGTTATACTTTTCATGTGTTGTATACAATGAAAAACAAGCCAACAAGGAGATTCCAAGATTTTTCATGACCCCACAGTGTCTGATGAATTGTTTTCAACTGTCTCACTGAAGTTCCTTCGATGATGTTATGAGAAAGGTGAGAATATTAATCTCAAATGACTCAGTTTGATAAAAAATATTGTTTAGGTGGAAACCATCATTAAGGGGACGTCCAACCTAACTTTGGTCAAATTTCATGTAATTTTCTTTCAAGTCTAAAAAAGTCCCAAAATGAATAACCCCAATAAATTATATACCAAAATGCTTGGAATGAAACATAGAACATGTGGAAACTGAAATTTGCCATGGAACTCCTGCCATGTGTAAATAGCACCACCTGAAAGTCTGCTGTGGCATAAATAAGAGAACAAAATTTTTACAATAAAATACCTCAAAATAAAATAACAGCTGTATTCTATAAACATTGAAAAACATACTCGAAGAAATCTTTCCCTAATTCATGAAAGTAATAAAGATTGAGACCAAATGTTATAAGTGGAGTGCTCACTGATTGAAGGCAGACATTTTCTTTTGTTTATGTTTTGATTTGGGGAGTTCAACAAAGGTCAACTTGAAGGAGTCCAGTAGAAGAAGTATGGAAGGACAAAAGAGTGTCTCCCAATATCAAGATGTATGTGTTACTGTAATGGTTTGGAAAGAAAATATGATATACTTCTATGTAGAATGCACTGCAAAGTCATACATTGTAGTTGAATAAATATATTTACAAACCCCTTGCACTGTAACCCCTTTTATCCCATGCATCAATTTGATAGTGACTAAATTGTTAAATTTGTCTGGTTTATCAATAAGTATAATAGCTTTGTTTAACTCTTGGACACCAATACACTCATGATATCTGTTGGAGAAGAAATAAGGGTAACTGTAACCTGTCACTGCAATAAACCATCTCATGTACTTAAAAGTACATTGTTATTCAAAACACATCAAATCAACCTTACATAACCATTATTGCATGTACTTTCCCCAAGGAGGCTTATTGACATATTGAGATCAGAAGGGCACACCCAGAGGGTCTCACATATTTTTTTCAAGAACGCAGTACTCAAAGCAATCCCCAAAAGATGACAAGTAAGCTCCATTTGACACAAAAAATTTCCCAGAGGGGGGGGGGGGGCTCTCTTCCTTGTATGACGCTACCTCCGGCACTCAAGGCATATGTCTTTTTTCTCAAGTTTAACTCTTTTTTTCTTTTTGAAGATCCTGGCCACACAGGTTCCAAACACTATCAGACAGGTAACCCTCCAAATAAGTGTATCTGCAAAAATCATGTTACACTGCAAAACATTCTTTTTAGACTTTTAGTTCTGGACCTTTCATGCTTCTTACTTCCAACTATAACACTTAATTTATCGATTAATGGGTGAATAGAAAAGTCCTGCCATAATCAACATTTTGAGTTCCATAAGCTTTCAAAACAGCTCCGATAAAAGTGTCAAACATCAGATTGGTGGCTTTATACAGAATATTCATTAGGTTGTTGCTTGATAAGTAATAGGAACAAAATCTTTACAAGAAAATTCTGTAGCAATACAATTGAGGGTATTAGCAGGCACTTTGCAACAAATTGTAACAAAACAACTAGTTATAAACAAAATTTTCTTACTCAAAAAGAGTGAAAAAGTACCACAACTCTGAACAAATGTGGGAAGAAACACATGCTACAGCAGCTACACAGGCATTGTTTCCCCATGATGCTCGATCACAACACCAAATATCCTTCAAATTGGAGTAGCAATGGTTGAGATACAAGGGGGAATGTTCGTACATGTAATGATGAATGGGTAAGACTAAGATTAAGAGGACAGGGATCACCACTGCACGGCCCTAGATGCACCTTTGATTTTCCAACTTCCAGGTCTGGGGCATAATAATCGCAACACACCCACCTTATCAGTTCATAATTTCAGTAAAATAAAAGAAATTATCAATTTGAATTAATTAATAGATGATGGAAAATATTTGGCTTCCTTCGCCTTCTCGTACTATTTAATTACCACAAACACTATCAGTTTGATGCCGACAAACGAAACTGAACGCATGTGGTTTGGTTAAAAAGTAACTCGGCATGAATAATGAAGAAATTGCGAATATTTCGTGTATTTCATTTGTTTAAAAGCCAATTGCAGCTAATATTGACCGTGCATTCGATAATTCGTTTCGGTTTTGACCACACGGCCACGCTGACACTCCGTGACAGCGGTTATGTTTATTGTGATATGCAAATTGGGGGATGGTTTCCGGTGAAGGAGATTTGTCACATTTGTCAGCGTAAAACGATCATAAAAGACACTGATCGACGCTTGTATTACTATGGTTGGTTGCAAGAAAAAACTAAATTCTCAGCATCGTCCAAGCGCACCTTATTTAAAAGCACGAATGTATCATTTTCAACCCATCTTCAATCGGTGCTTTGCAGACATCAAACATACCCGCCTTCAAATTCCATGGTTACTAGGAAGTAAATAACTTCAGAACATCTGGGGGAAATCAACACGCTCAATATAGTTCCAGGTCACTTGGAATATACTTCGTGAAAAAGTGATTTCTGAAGCATTCTGCTTACTTTGTTATTAATATTGCCTTATTTTATGTGTATCGTCCCGATTTTATACATTCGGTTATTTTTTTTACAAGTGGTTCATGTTGTCTTTCTAGTGCGCAATAATTCAGATTTTTTGTCAACAAAAAAGTTCAGACGGCCTGTAAACACGAGAGGGAATTTCGAACCATATTTTGCAGTTATGACATTAACAGCTCAAGTATTTGCTGTCACCTGTTTGCAAATCCGCTCATACATTGTCTCGAACAAATAAAGGGCGTGATCACGTCCTTGCATTCTTACGATTGCCCAAATTGAGTATTTCTGCAAGAACCACATCGTAATCACATGACCGGAAAAACATCATTGAAACATGGCCACATCCGGAACATCCAAAATTTGTGTTGGTGTTATTACATTCAAACGTCAAAACCCACCAGAGTGTGTGTAAAAAAAATGCTTTCTCCGAGTCTGTAGTATGTTATCATTATATTGAGGACAAGGCTTTCGAATTACCGATTATTTTGTGGTTTTACCGGTTCGTTACTTATGCCATTTGCAAATTAATCTTCTTCAAAATCCTAAAATTCACTTTTTTCCTGAAAAAAATTATATGTACCTTTTCTATGCACTTTACTCATTATTTTGTTATATAATTTGCCTTTCCTTACTTCTCTTATCTGTTTCTGAGGCATTGGGAAAAATGTCAAAAAATTGACCAAAGTTAGGTTGGACGACCCCTTAACGGTTGAGTGGGTTCATATCAATATCGTCGTCCGACAAGTTAATGGCCGACAAAAGGAGTTATGTTTGTTTGACACATACCCACTGAGTGCTGTGTCTATTTGAAAATGGTCCATTTTATCTCAAATGTATCCAAAATATTGATGTCTGGCAGCTTGTAGAGGGTTAACAAATGCTAACAGGAATATTTATTCATGCAACTTGTAATTTCATATCAAAAACTGCGAATGGCCATTTTTACTCAAAACGAGGTGTTTTCAGAGAAATCCAGGGAGAACATGAATGTTCAGCTTTTGATGGGTATCATTGTTTATCCAGTCCAAAACGGGTTATGGTTTGTTTTTTTTTGAATACGCTTATTACTTACAAAAATAATTCTTAGTGAATTCTACTTCCACTTATGTTGATTTCTCCTCTTAACTTTGGGTGCTGCGGATACGCAAATACAGCCCATTTTATCAAAATTTTGATGTTTGAGACCATGCATAGGGTAAACAAATACTTACTGGAATATTTTGTACATGCAGTTTGTAATGTCACACTAAGATCTGAGAATGGCCAGTTTTTTCTTGAAAATCTACGTGAAGTTTTTAGAGAAATCCTTGGATAACATGAAGTTTTAACCTTTTGACGGGTATCTCTCTGTAACCAGCTCTAAACGGAGCAATGCTTGGTTTTATGAATACCTTCATTACTTACAAAAATGATCCTCGGGGAATTCCACTTCCAATGAAGGAGGTTATGTTTACCTCGCAGGTACACATTGGGTGCATTGGGTGCCCAAGAACAGCCCATTTTCTAAAAATTTCTATGCTGTGCAGCATCTGGAGGGTTTACAAACGCTTACCGGAATATGTTGTTCATGCAACTTGTAATGTCACTCCAAGACCTGCAAATGGTCAATTTCTCTTGAATACTTACTAGATCGTTTAGAGAAATCCGCAGAAAATGGGAAGTTTAAGCTTTTAAGGGGTACATCTCCTTAACCAGGCGAAAATGGGTTAAGACCTCGATTTTTGAATATCTTTACTACTTACTAAAATGTTTCCCTATCAGTTTTGCGTCCGGTAAAAGAAGTTATGTTTCTCTGTGGCATTCCCAAAAATGTGTGTCCAAAAACAGACTATTTTTTTAAAATGTTGACATTTAGCAGCCCATGGAGGGTTAACAAATGCTTACCGGAATATGTTATCCATGCAACCGGTAATGTGACACCAAGACCTTACTGGAATATTTTGTACATGCAGTTTGTAATGTCACACTAAGATCTGAGAATGGCCAGTTTTTTCTTGAAAATCTACGTGAAGTTTTTAGAGAAATCCTTGGATAACATGAAGTTTTAACCTTTTGACGGGTATCTCTCTGTAACCAGCTCTAAACGGAGCAATGCTTGGTTTTATGAATACCTTCATTACTTACGAAGGAGGGGAGAGTGAGGTACGATGGCAGAGGCTCAACACCTTCCCAGTTGGGCGTTATTCATTTACGCAGAGGGATTTCATTGCTTTTGGAGTGATCATCTTGGATATCACTGAGGGCTAAGTCTTTAGATTATATACCCCATTTAAGTATTGCTGGTGATATAGAAACCAAACACCAATTAACATACCTGCAATATCTAGTTTTAGGTTTCGCATATGTTGGTTTGACAAGGATCAGTGATTGGGTGACATTGTTTACAGGGGGGGGGGGGGGGGGGTGCGGGGGGTGATGCATAAACATACATGTACTTTTCTTTTTTGTGCAAACTACACATGGGTTGTAGGTGGAGATGAGAGATATTAGGCGTGCGTGCGTGCGTGCGTGCGTGCGTGCGTAATACATACTTTCCTAATCATGCATTTTTTCATTAACCCTTTACCTACCACGAACTGTAGTTGACGACTACAAATAAAATTCTTGAATAACTAACCTTTTTCATTTCTTGCGTCAAAAACATAGCTTATGACACCTCAATGGAACGAGCTCGTTTCAATGAGACGTCATAAGCTATGTTTTTGAGACGACAAATGAAAAAAAATAACGAAAATTTAATGGTGATGTTTGTGAATAGCTGGCCGGTTTTTACCGTTACGTTGGCTAAGGATTAAGTCCGTTTCAGCTGTATTTGTGCATATTTGCTGTTATTTATGGGATCTTATCACAGGAAAAACAAAACTTCAGCAATTTTTAGAAATTGCTCTCCCGCCCCCAGCCCACACCCCCCCCCCCACCCCCCCCCCCACGCCGCGCGGTTGAGATTTCAAGAAAATTAATCTCCAATGAGTCACAACATGGTGTGAGTGCCAATAATGCGGGGTTCTCACTTTCACGCTTTAGGCCTCGGATTGCTATGGTTTTGAACCGTGGTAAAACCGGCGTGTTTTGGCCACGGTAGACAATTTCTACGGTGGCACTAGGGTGTGGCTACGGCGCCTACGGAAGATCTAAAGAAGCGCTAAGGATGCACTAAGGTTGTGCTAAGGAAGTACCAAGGATTCGCCAATGATTATTACGGTTATGTGAAGGTTTCCCCACGGTTATGCTACGGCGCCACCAGAAGCGCTACGGACAAGCAACGGTTGTCCTACGGTTTGTCCCGGTTAGTTGCCGTCATGCTACGGCGTTATGAATATGAACAGTTCTACAATGGTTCTTCTACGGTCCCTACGGTTATGTCACGGTCATGTCACGGTTTGGTCGGTCAAAACTATATATTTGGCCCACCAGACCAACTTTTCTCGCCGGGAATCAATTAATCTCCAATGAGTCACAACATGGTGTGAGTGCCAATAATGCGGGGTTCTCACTTTCACGCTTTAGGCCTCGGATTGCTATGGTTTTGAACCGTGGTAAAACCGGCGTGTTTTGGCCACGGTAGACAATTTCTACGGTGGCACTAGGGTGTGGCTACGGCGCCTACGGAAGATCTAAAGAAGCGCTAAGGATGCACTAAGGTTGTGCTAAGGAAGTACCAAGGATTCGCCAATGATTATTACGGTTATGTGAAGGTTTCCCCACGGTTATGCTACGGCGCCACCAGAAGCGCTACGGACAAGCAACGGTTGTCCTACGGTTTGTCCCGGTTAGTTGCCGTCATGCTACGGCGTTATGGATATGAACAGTTCTACAATGGTTCTTCTACGGTCCCTACGGTTATGTCACGGTCATGTCACGGTTTGGTCGGTCAGAACTATATATTTGGCCCACCAGACCAACTTTTCTCGCCGGGAATCAATTAATCTCCAATGAGTCACAACATGGTGTGAGTGCCAATAATGCGGGGTTCTCACTTTCACGCTTTAGGCCTCGGATTGCTATGGTTTTGAACCGTGGTAAAACCGGCGTGTTTTGGCCACGGTAGACAATTTCTACGGTGGCACTAGGGTGTGGCTACGGCGCCTACGGAAGATCTAAAGAAGCGCTAAGGATGCACTAAGGTTGTGCTAAGGAAGTACCAAGGATTCGCCAATGATTATTACGGTTATGTGAAGGTTTCCCCACGGTTATGCTACGGCGCCACCAGAAGCGCTACGGACAAGCAACGGTTGTCCTACGGTTTGTCCCGGTTAGTTGCCGTCATGCTACGGCGTTATGGATATGAACAGTTCTACAATGGTTCTTCTGTGGTCCCTACGGTTATGTCACGGTCATGTCACGGTTTGGTCGGTCAAAACTATATATTTGGCCCACCAGACCAACTTTTCTCGCCGGGAATCAACCGTAGCATATCCGTAATCTACATGGCGCTTTCCGTGATCAACCGGGACCACATTTCTGACGGTTAATGCCAGATCGGCTACGTATATTCTACGGTTGTGTCCCCGTGTCTACGGTTTTATTCGGTCACTTACGACTGGTGACGGGAAAACTGAAATTTTCAAACATTGAAAATCGAGCCAAGGTACAAACAAGGCGGCGGAAGCGCGAGAGTTCATCCTGGAACACCACGGTCATGTCTACGGGCCCGGAACGGATTTAGTAACGTCGTCAGTTTAAAAAGGCTGATTTTTTCAGATTAAATGGGTACTTGCCAATGATTGCCCGAGAAACAAAAACAAAGTAAGAGGCAGATTATACTTGCCGTGAAGACCCTACCACATCACTCTCGGGGAGAGGTAGCACCTTTCTGTGACCCCCCTCTCACACTGGTCCTCACCCAAGGAAGATAACTCATCCTTTCTTCCTCTGCTGTCTCTTGTCATAGTCGAGATCTGCGTAAAACTTCCATCCAAAATGTCAAAGAAGGGTCGAAAGGGGTTTGTCTCAAACCGCCCATGCTCGTCTTCGGCGCGCGAAACCATTCATCTTGGTCTAGATCAAATGGGGTCTTCATATGTCTTTAGTCCAAGGTCGTGCTCACACCTTCGATTGCTGATCAATCTGCGATCATGCTGTGAGATCTTTGATAACTGGTGCGGAGAAAAGGATAACGTTTCTTCATATTTATAATAAAAAATAAACAAAAGCACATCATCTCTGGTCACAGAGGTAACGGGACACTATTCAATCCAGCAGTAGCCGAGACAGTAGGGGTTCTACCATACATCTCTTCCAGAGCTCTGTCTCTGCTACAGGCCTCAACCTTTGTTTAGCCACTGTCTCTAAAACCCAGGCCATATGGCCCGGGGTAGAAGAAGAAATGGAAAATGTAAATCTACCTTGCCGCCAGGCGGGGAGGTTGATTTTCTTTTGCCAATTCTTTATCTACCTCGAGGCCATATGGCTCGATTTTTGAAGGCAGCGTCTAAACATGGGCTAGGGTCTGTAGTAAAGATGGTCGGGGTTCGGGGAGGGGGTGCCAGAACCTCACCTGTCTCTACTACACCATCCCATGTGAACACGATAATGCCAGTAACCAGTCTAGTTCATACGGGGTGGCTCTAAACTGTTTTGAAGCGCGTGTATATCCTGCCTATCCCAACTGGAAATAGAACAATAAAAACAAAGGAATTTAACAACGTATTGTCCATCTATTTCGAAAATGATTTGTATAAATGGGGAAGAAGTATGTCATGTACCCGGACATGCCAAGCTTGATGGATCTCGGTGGGGGACCTCGAAAGTGACGTCATGGCATGTGACCCAGTGGCGTCATCGTCATGCTTATTGTCTTGATCCATCGTGCAGTGACTGAAAAAGGCATTGCTCGAGCGACTGCAATCTCATCGAGAAAATGAGCGAAATAGCAATTGCTCGAACGAGTGACTCCAAGTACGACTGTTTTATTCATCTTGTTGAAATTATGATCCATGATCACATACCTGGATTGTTGTCGGCGCCCCCTTTTCCGAAATGAGTCGTATGTGGAGTCACTTGGTCGAGTAAATGCTCGATAGTTCATTTGGTCGATGGCACATTTGGTCGTTTTGTAGATGGGATTCCAGTCGTCCGAGCGATGCCTGTTCCAGTCACATGTCGATAGCTTATTTAGACATAGGGGGAACTTGGAATAGGTATGAAAATGTTGTTCGAGCAAACAGACTATATTCAACTGCTTTTTTGTAGTGGAAGATAAGTATTTGAACTGGGACCCGTAGCGGCAGTAGTGTAATTATAAGTACTTAGAGCCGTGGCAGTACAACTTAGTAATGGTGGGACTCTCTAGCAGGGGAGAGAATGCGGTAGCCAATACTAATGATACAATACAGTACACAACTACAAGGTAGTAGAAGACTGTAGTAATGGTGTCCACAGAGGAAGCTGGCCACAGCGCAGATGAAATTGAGGACAGAAACACGTGTCCTCCCAACAACATGCGCTGCGCATGCGCATATACACCACCGTTCACTACGCTATTGACGTCATAATATGAAATACTTAAGTGACACTACACGAGATGAAATAAAGCAGAGAATATTTTTTCTGATGCTATTCAAATGAGGTTGAGAGAACAAAATATTTGTTCTGTTGCTAATGGCAGCAGAAAAATATTTTGTCCCCCGCCCAAAACTTCATTTAACTTGATTGTCTTGATGCCGAATCCTGGTAATTCTATAAATTCGTTTATTGATGCTAGGTGCAGACTTACCTTCTTATTATAAACTATATATTCTTTTGTTGTTGATGTTTTGCACGATTGTTTGTTATGGAACAGCAATATTACGGAAGCCGTGCCATCATATGTAGCCGGGGGGGGGGGGGGGGGGGTCGGGGGTCGAGCATTGCGAATATTCGCATTTACCATTGCAAATATTCGCATTTAACATTGCGAATATTCGCTTTCTGCATTGCGAATATTTACATTCAGCATCACGAATATTTGCATTCAACTTAGCAAATATTCGCATCCTTCCGAATATTCGCAATCAACGTCTCTCCTTTATAATCTCGGTGCTATTATTCGTTAGAACAGCCGTTCGATAGGAGGAATGTGGAATTTGTGAAAAAATCAATTAGAGCTCATTCATACGGGCGTTTACCATCTCATATACATATTCATCGTTTTATTATTTGGTAGAACAACTTCGTGATAGGCATCTAGAGGAACCCACTTTGGTGACATGGAACCAAACATACACATGTTTTTTTTATTTCTTCAATCTTTCACATTGACTGGATTGTCAAGGTCCCTGGGTATTGTATAAAGTCTAAAATATAAAGCCACGCCAAAAGCAGCGTCATCAGAAACATGTTTTCAATTGTTCCATGACGCATGCGTTAAGTTGCGCGAAAACGACAATTTTTTATATGAACGAGACGGGCAACTCTACATATGAAATTACCCGTTCTAGATCATATGAAGACTCAGTTATGTTCTTCGACGTGTTTTGGTTGTATCTGGACCAAATTTGGTGCGGATTTCTCTCAACACCGCGTAGTTCCACTACTTGTGTTAGTAATTTGAAGTTTTCAAGGTGAATTAAATACTTATTGATGGGTATATCGATAGCCGAAGTACGAAACAATATCTGCGTATTCCGTGAGCAAATGGACATCAAATGTCATCAGCAGTAGGCTACCACAAACTCCACCAAAATCGGGTAAACAAGTACAGTATGGCCGTCCTGGACTGTTCATTTTCCACGGATGGGTATTTTTCCAGGGACGCAATAATATTAGATTGCAAACACTAATTATATGAATAATCATCAAAAATTTAATTAATGAAGCACCGGATACAATCCGGTGCTTCATTAATTAAAATTTTGCTCATGATGATTTTTATTACTCGATAAATGCATGCGTGGTCATAACTTCCCACGCGTGGATGATGTCCAGTCCACGGCGACTGTACTGCAGACAAAAACAGAATCGAATTCTTTACAAAATTGGCCTGGTGACCGAGAGCTTGTCAAACCATGAATTCCATGATAATAATATACGACAGACAGGATACGTTGCGACGTGCTAATTTCTGATGAAGGAGGGTGAGTCATCATGGGACATGGGCATTTATGTTTTTTTTGGTGCAAAATGGATGTTTGAATTGTCTCTTTTATTCAACCTAATAATTGGCATGCATTTGCATACAAGTGAAAACTCCATTACATCGGATAGCACTCGAAATTTCAGACAAAATTCCTGGTGGTGGCGCTCCCCATATCTACGGCACTGACAATAATATAAATGGAGGGTGGATCTCCAATGACTTCCGGTTTATAGCGAAAATTACGAAACGAATTCATTAAATGAGATCTGGAACGAGCCTTCTGGCAACGTCCAGACCAAATCTACTGGGTGTTTTTCGTGAATTTCGCTGTGAACTCAGGCCTGGAAATACCACGCGAACGGTTACGTGGGGTTACATCAATTGTAAAGTGCGTGAACGTTCTAAAGGTTACGACAAAACAAAATATCCTAAATTAAATTCGTAATGGAGCATTGCGAATATTCGCAATGTTGAATGCGAATATTCGAAATGTTGAATGCGAATATTCGCAATGTGAATGCGAATACTCGTAATGCTCCCACTACACATGTTGGCCCCAATGGGCTTCCGTACAATGTTGTCTACCCTAATAGCATATTTGATATACACATGCAATGAATGTCAACAATAAAAATAGGAGGATACTGCTTATGTAATATTCCAGAATTGCGTTTATTTCGGTTAAGTTAATGGAGTCATTTCGAGTTATATGAAACAAAGTGAAAACAATGTTTATCTTACGTGAGCCAATATGGTAATACTGTATTTCAATTGATGTTTTTTTTTTATTTCCCCCGAGAACTCCATACTTTTAATCATAACAAAAGTAATTTCTTCAACATTAACCCTTTGAACACGAGAACCATTTTCCTTTCCAGCGACATGATACGTCATACTTTCATTAAGTAGGATGGCTGCTAAATTAAAGTGTGGGAAAGACCAATCAATATTTTAAACGTGCAGCTCCAAGGCTGCACGTTGAAAATATTATTTGGTCTACCCCCAGATAATAAATATACACTCTTCCAGTTGCTTCCATTGAACTGACATGGGGGATACAACCAGGGTTCAAAGGATTTATCGTCAGACACATAGAAATGCGGTCTTATATGAGTATTTTGAACAGTAGCCAGTGAGGGGTGAAAAGCATTTGGGAGTGTCGTGCTTGCTGGAATTAAGAAAAGCGTGACAAAGCGTATGTGTCTTTCATTTGCTGCAGTGGGTCTGACCTCAGTGTTAAATTATGGAAAAATAAACTGAATAACTTACTATTACCTGTGTTGGTGCGCTTCGTCCTGGGGGTAAGGTTGATAATGTTTGATTAAATTATTATCGAATTCTGTCATTTACTGTGTACTTTCAAGGTTTTGCTGTGTACAATATTGTACAAAAGAAAATTATGTTGTAAAAATAGACAATATACATATAGGGTTTTTTTTTATCTGGTTTATACAACGAGTTGAAATATAGTTAATATTTTCGAGGCTCTGCCGAGAAAATATAAACTATACTTTAACGAGTTTTATAAACCAGATACAAAAAACACTGTATGTATATCGTTTTTATCTGATAACAAACAGCAGTTTCACTCGTTGAGGCTTATATTCACTTTTATGCCGATTCACAGGGGCGTCCGTAGAAAACAAGACCAAGGAAAAGCGTGATCTTCTGGTTATTGCTGTACAGTCATGGATACTGTTTGCAGGTGATCTATTATTCATGTTTTTTCAGCTCTACCTGGCGACGTTGATAACGTGTATTCAATCGAGAAGTTTCCACTTTCCATTATGGTCCACTTTTGTTTTCGTTTACAATGTTGTTCAAAACGTTTTTTTTTTCCGGTAGGAAACGAACTTGTAATTGGAGCAGTAATTTGATCGTGGACGCAGAAGTAAGTAATATGAATTAGGTTGGACCTAGAAGAGAACGCAGACGCAAACGACTCCATTGTATCGTAATATTGAAAGAAAATGATTCTTGCTATCGTCGGTAGTTTTTTTCAACGTTTGATACTGGCAGTAAACCTAAAGCGAAAAGATTCGCGGTCAAAAGCAGTATTTTAAATTTTCAAGTAACAAAAATCAATTTAATACTGAATTCTAGGATGCCAGAGTTCAAGTTGAAAGAAATAATAACGTCATTTATTCTGAAAAATTTATGCGGTCAACACACGGTGCGTTCTCTTGTTTTTGTTGCTATTTTTATTTTCAGTTATCCCAGAAAACCTTATGGAACGAAAAAAATGGCTGCTCCCGATGGGCAAACCGGAAGACACAATTTTCAGTTTGTTAGATATACTGATTTATTGGAAATTGCGGGTTTTTCTACATACGCATGTACAGTGTATGTTACCCGTAGAGCTCACTTGCGTTCTCTATAAATAGCGCACTACACATTATTGACATTCTAGTAATATTTTGAACGAAGTAGGTTGTAATTGTTTCTTCATTTTCCCAAATAAATAGCAAAATTACATGTTTATATTTATAGAAAATATGTCATATTATTTCGATTAAATTTCACTTGCATCTTCAACGTAGAATTCAAACCTGCATTATGAAGTTTATGAATGAATGAAAATGAAAAAAAGATCGTTCGCATAAATTATAATTATTTACAACACCCGTTGTATATACTTCAAGTATATACAACGGATATTATACTCTATGGTTATCATAATATGAACTTTGGTAAAACCAAGAAGCGCGCGCAACTCACAGTGTTTTTCAAATTATAATGACATAAACTTAACAAAATTTAAAACAGTGTTTAAGTTGTCGTCCAACAAAACATTTAGCGTTGTGAACTAATGCATGTACATGCTGTCTTGTAGATTTATTTCCCCCTAAAAACATATCAGACCTACAATATAAAAATTGGCCTCGAAACGTATTATCGAAAATTTATTGTTTTTGTTTCGCTGGGGTGCATACATTGTGGAACGGGACTTCTGTTTTGGAAATGGTAATTCGTGGACGTTTGTCAGACAGTATGTCACTTCGACATCTTAGGTTCGTAATAACTGAATGAAAACGACCTTTGCCACAATCCGACCTGTGCGTACTTTTAAGTTACAACAAACGGACGTGTTGTTGATGCTTTTCATTTGGTAACTTTGTTCCAATAACACACAGTGTTGGTTTGAAGTGAACAGCGTTTTGCACTTGCAAATGCAAAACAGATGAATCACGTGACAGAATACTTCGCAGAATCGAACAACAGCGGGATCCCAACAGCCAGCCAGCAGACGATGAAATCCAATGTGCATATATGGGAACATTTAGCTTTTCGACAATTTCTGTCATTTAGTCAGCAAAGCAAACGACAGTTGAGTTTGTTTGGAAAAACTTTAATTTTGAAAAGCATGTTCAATAAATTATTCACAATCTGCATGGAATGATCTAAGGAGAAATCTCGCATCACACCGTTCGCTTTTTAGGGGGCGTCATACGATTTGTTTGCTTCTGAAAACGAGAGCTGAGGTTCCCCATGTTTTAATTTCCGGTTTCCGGTTTAGATTGGATGGCATAGCATTTCTTGTTTTTTCCAATTTCACGTACACGTTGTCTATTAGGCTTGCTTCAAAGCAGCCCTTCGGGCTGCTTTTGCGCGCGCTATAAATATTAATATACAATGACCACTATGTGTGTTCGAGTTACGCGAGAGAATACAGGCATTGAAAATGTGTTAGGAAAAACAGCGAATGCAGAGACGTGGGTGGCTAGAGCTTTCCGATTGGAGGGGTGTAGGGTTGTGAATTTCCAACTAGGGAGAGGGACCGGCAGGGCCACCCCCTTCCGGTCCCTATCTATAGTTGGAAATTCACCACCGAGAAACATTTTGAAAATGAAGCCATGAAAGGAAGCATAAAATTGATTCTAGTAACTGAAATGCCAACACATTTATGATAGAATTATCAGGTTATTATTATTTGGTTTTCTGTGAATTGAGTATGTGCTAAACAAATGCTCAAGCTTAGAAATTAGAACAAATTCACACTGTCCTAACATTAAATCAGATCTTATGCAGGAATGATAAATTTTCGATGTTTCATCATTTTGTAACTGTGAGTAATGGGATTAACTCATGATAACGATTTTACATGATGCGATTTTCTTGAAGTGCATTTCGAGGATTTTTTTATTACGATAAGTAAACGTACCACAGAAACCTCGTGCCGGTTGACATCATGCATACTTATGAAGCTCGCGCGATATTGCGTACACTGTAGTTGTAAATAGTAACAGTTGGATTTTTTGTTGATTTGAAACCGAGTTGGAATTTTGGGAAGTAAAGGAGACATCAGCACCACCAAAGAAGCTCTAAAATCCAGATAGATGGAATTCCAACTACTTATGACTTACCCTCCGAATTTCCAACTACATGTTATAGAAAATTTTTGGCCAGGATTGGGGGGGGGGGGGGAAGACCCCCTCACCCCCCCCCCCCCCCCCGAAACACACACACACACTCACTCGACACGTCCATGATCCTCGTCGATGGCGCGCGGACTTGCGTGAACAGCTGAATGCTTCTTTGTGCCAATGACATGATTCGACCAAAAACAACACTGAGTTTCACGCGTGCAATAAATACAGAACACAACTCAGGTAGATTTTTTTTAAGAAAGGAATCAACGACCTTTGGAGTTTTCTTATATTTCGCTCTTGCCTACGGTGCTTGTCAAACCCAAGAAAAACAGCGTGTTGAGAGTGGTTGAGCTTTGTCCGCAGCACTCCACCCTCGTTCTCTCTTATTCTTTTTTTTTAAATTGAAAATATTGTTCCGACTAAATTATTATTAACGACAATTTTATGTCACTGGTATATCACTGTTGCGACTACTGGTTCGACTGTACTGCGCCTCATTCGTCTTAGCCTTTTGTACTCTAGTAAAGGCAAGTAGAATTTTTATTGAGATTCAGTATAAATTGTATTGTAGTTAGAAACACTGTCCTGACATTTCTTTTGTCAGGATCAAGAACCTGTGTGACTGGAAAACACATTGTCTTGCTCAGTACAGCTGCCATTATCAACATTATACCAACAGACCGACTGTGCCAACAGATCGACCCACCTTAAAATGCATCGACTTGAAAACTCCGAACTACTAATCTGATGCGGCGAAACCGAAGGCATATGCCCACACCAACCCCATCCGCCAACCTTTTTACAAAGATATGTTAAATAGCAACACATTAAATTTAACCCTTTGTCTAATGCATTGACAGCAAGCGCCGCATAATTTACAAACTGAGTAGTTGAAATAATAAAAAATCAGCAAAACACATCGTGTGATCTTTCACTGAAACGAACTTGTCTAGCTCATTCCAATGAGAGGTCAAAAGATATGGTTTTGTTGAAATAGTTTGAATTTTTTTAGAAAATAACCAAGTTTGATATCGCGTTAGTTGGAAAAAGAGTTAAAATTTGTGTCAATATAAATGGATTCCGTCAATAAATTATTTGTAAATGTAAACAAATTTACTTTCATTTTTTTTACTTCTGCCATCTTCCAAACCAAACCCTTCTGAGGTAAAATGGTTAAAGTAGAACAACTTGAAGGAACAATATCCCGACTATGACACACCCACCACATGAAAGAGACGCGTTGTTATTCGTGTTTTTGCTGATAATACGTGGGGTAACACGAAAGGCAGTCGCTAGTTATTTTGAAGATCTTATATACTTAGCACCCCTCTTCCCGCTCTCCACCACCCACACACACACCCACCCACCCACCCACATACCTACACACCCACTCACCTACTACTCACCCCCCCCCCCCCCCCCACACACACACGAGCATATTTACAAATATTAATTAGTATTAATTAGTACCTCCCGTCGCATTCAGCGAGACTCTAGAATAAAGGGAATGCAGTTTTTCATGTTCGGCACGGCTTGTTCTTATTGGACATTGTACCCTTTTCCTACCTCCCTACAGTTTTAGTGAGCGTCCGTAGCTTCTGGTGTTCATTATTCCATAACTCTTTACGATGTTTTGCCTGCGGGGGTCAGGCTAAAATATATATAGAAAAGTATAGAAACATACATCTGTAAATAGTTGAACTGAGGCAACGAGTCCCAGCTCTGTCAAAATGCAACTGCCGCCTAACCGTAACTCACATAATACAAATATTTTCGTTCTCGCATAACCTAAAAGCTCTGTTTGCTTCGCAAAATATCCACTTCATCATAATCGTATAGTATTCGAGTTACCCTAGACCAAGCGCTAGAAATAACCGGAACTTATGTCATAAAACAAGCAAGACTATACATACATTCGAAAGGTATTTTTTTACTACATAACAATGGGATAGTTTTCTAAGCCAACAATTATATACCACTAGGGTTCAAGGGGTTAACCATTGTCCTGAGAAACCGTATATTTATTCACCTGATGCTACATCTTTAGCCCCGTGATTCAGTAGTAATCCACCTCCATGTAATGCACAATATGTTGGAAAAGGCTAATTACTAAATCATCCCCAGAGTGTTTATTTTTCGCGTGATTCGATCATGGGGCACGATACGATGAAATGACAACCCCCTCCCCCCCCCTCCCCAGTTAGAAATTTCAATAGAGCGCGCTGATCTTTATACAAATGGATTGTTAGAATGTCAGGGAAAAACGTCACCACTCAAACTGCACCCTACTCCTACCCCCCCCCCCCCCCCCGCCCCTCCAAGATGACGTAAAGTCAATCAACACGGTAACTCCTCCAAATCTATGTCCTTTGATGACGCAAACATCGTTAAGCCGTGAATAGTCAAGGCGTAATAACTTTCACCTTATCAAACATCATGGCCTTCACCTAGCACGTAAACTGATAACACTGTATGAGCTTTTCAGTCGAGATACTTGTTTTTGTCAATAATAACTAAATTATGTTGTAAATATTCAATTTGTATTATCACGAAAAATGTTCATATCATTGAGGTATTTATTTGAATACGCTATTTAACCCTTTACCTAACTTGAAAAGCAGACGACACTTGCAAACAAAATTTTTGAATAACTATTTTTTTTTCATTTTTTGTCTCAAAAACATAGGTTGTGACCCCTCATTGGAACGAGCTCCAATGAAAATATAATGAAAATTAATTGGCGATTTTTGAGAATAGCGCTGGCCGGTTTTGGCCGTTATGTTGGGTAAAGGGTTAAAAAGCGATTGGCGAGGCGTCAGAAACTTGAAAGTCCCCCCACCCCCACCGCCATAAAAACCCCAACATGGGCCCAATGCCACTTTGACATAACATGAAGTCCTAAAATGATCAACGATATAGGGCTACACGGGCCACAAGTGCCTCAGATTCGTTCTTTGAGCACTGAATTTGACAAATTTTTCTCGGAAGAAATGGGGGTCTAGTCATAACCAGGGCGCTCCGGCGGTCTGTAC
Source organism: Pictodentalium vernedei (assembly GCA_031216915.1). Classification (NCBI taxonomy): domain Eukaryota; kingdom Metazoa; phylum Mollusca; class Scaphopoda; order Dentaliida; family Dentaliidae; genus Pictodentalium; species Pictodentalium vernedei. The sequence continues at coordinate 434,040,917 of CM062297.1, read as the reverse complement.
CCCCTCCTCCTACTTCTGGGAAGGAATGTGGGAGGAGAGGTAGAGTCCGGACTGTCCTTGTGAGGACTAGGGGAGGGCACACTGTGTGGCCAACGAGCGTTCCAGCAATTCAGTTGTGTCGAGATCAGAGATAAAGCGCAATGCATCAACCATAAATGTCGCTGTTTAACACGGACAACAAGTTAACATAGCCCAAAGTCCTAAATCAAATTACACAATTACATCCAGTGTTTTTGGGGGGAGGGGGGAGGTCTCTCAATTCGTCTCAATACATTGATCTCGATTTCTTTTACAGTAATACCCAATCCTGTCAAAACTGAAAAAGGAGAAATAAAAATAATGAATTATCATTTTATCGTATCTCACGCACCGCTCGAATAACGCCCAATGTGCGACATTTTTTTATTATTCCAGACCCATCCAGCCCGGATAATAATAGTCAAACATTTCATTACTAAATGTTTTTCTGAGATTGGACCCATCCTTGGCTGGATACCTGTAATAAATTGTCAAACCGTTAGTCAGATATCCCGCCCACCAACCAAACGAACCAACACTCATGATAGTATGATTACACAGAGTTAATATAGCCATATCGACTTCCGCTGAATTTTTGTCGACAATCATTGTCACGTTTGGTTCGGTCAGCAAATTTTTTTTCACCCAGTCTGGGTCGTTTGATGAAACTATGAACAAAACATTTTTGAACGTCTTTTGCATTATTTGGAACGCTTTCAGGAAATAGCTTTTTTCTGGAACTAAATAACCATAAGTAAGCAGATCTTTGCGGGTAATGTCACCCCGTCTGATATGAACACCAACAAACGTTGATTTGGAATGTGATGCTATGCCCCTAGATTTCAAAATTTTGTCGAATCCTTCGCGAGCATTCTTTTGTATATCCGCATTAAAAGTAAATTCGTTTCTAATCTCATCCTCAACCTGGTAAAAGTATTTCCATGACTGCAAGTAATATCCCAACCTGTAACTTTTATTGCTTGCAAGATCAACCAGGTTGTTACTGAATGCACAGAAGTGTTTCTCTATAACGGTAGTAAAATTTCGACATTCTCCCGATGTATTTCTAACCTCTGCTGACAAAGCAAATTTGCCGTGTAGTCTGTTGTTCTTTGCTATAAACATACCATGCCCTTTCAGACGAGATATTCCATATATACCGGCATATTGAAACAAATGGTTTCCAAGACCTCCGGTAAAATCTGTACATATGTAGTATTTGGGCGTAGGTGGAACAGTTACTGGTAGTATGTACTCCTTCCTAGTGTCTTTCATGTATGTAAGAAGATCTGGGCAATTCCTCTGTATAATGAATCTGCTTCCCGTAATAAAAACGACGGAAATAACAATGCCTGGGAAACAAAAAGAGTATATTATTATATATTATATCTTATGTGATTTTTCTTTCCTCTGATTAGTTGAGAGTACTCTACTAATTACTGTAGTTTCTCATGGATGGGGGTCTAAAAATAACCCTGCACGATTCCCGTGCACCATATACATTCCTGAAAGGCCATGGAATAGTCTGATACGTTTAGGAGATTTTTTCCCGGAATTCTGTTTCGTTATTTAAGTTTAAGAATGAATATGCTAGTCTTTGGGCAAGATCATTGATAATAGGCAGTGTACCTAGAAGTAGAATCCTGATGGGTTGCAAGACTCTTCCTCGATTTGTTCGATATAGCATAATAATTACTACCTGTATGTCGTCGACTGTGCCAAAATAGCGGTTCTCGAGGAAGAAAAGTCCACGCGCGTCCAGCGCGTGGACTATTCTATCGCGAGGACGACTGTGTTGGCATCGTCAACTTCAAGCCGTGCAATATTTATAAATCAATGCAGATTTTGGTAAATTAGAAATTAGGCGGTTCTTCATTTTCGAAATGTATTTTCGAATTTTCGATCTAGGGCTCTTATTACCCACCTTAGTAGTGGTGATGTGGGCATTCAGTGCCATTTATGGAGTGGAGCCGAAACTTCAATGGGGAAAAAGTGGTCCCGAAATTATGCAACGACAGCACTTTTTAGCGTATATCGAAGTGGCGCGTAATCTGCGGGTCAATTCGGAGCCAAATTTCAGTCAAGTTCGCAATAACCCCGCCACTTAAATGATGAAAAGTACTATGCACAGGGGAGGGGGGAGGGGGGACGCTAGTCCACTTTCGCGCTTTGTCAAAAAGAATGACCTACGGATCCATTAGTTTTTCCGTGTATTACTGGTGACTGCAGGAAGGGTACTTTCGATAACCAGATTTATTATCATTGGTCTCTGCTAGGGAATGTTTCTGTGTGTTTGTGTTTGAGTGATACGACGGTTTTTCACAGTAATTCCGTGTCGAAATGAATGGTCTTAGGTTACGTGCCATGCAGTGTTTCGCTTCGATTTGTTTTTGTTTTTTGGGGTTTTTTTTGGGGGGGGGGTCGCTTTCTGCTCACTTTCTTCTCTTCTTAAAACCCCGCGCACAGTAAATTATCTGACTGTAAATTGTTAATATAAGTTATCTCAGCCAACATGTATGGTATACCTTACATGTAGGCGGATATAACGTTTTTGTCCCGTTTGAAACTCAATAGAAACATAGTGCAATTTGTGGACGCGTTTCGCACGCCCCGCAATCAGTTGGACCAAACGCGTGAATAATAGTTTTGTTTTTACAAACACAGAAGACAACAAATAGTGCTACATCCCTTTCCCTTGGAAACGCGTAAACATATCGGCTATTTTGTTATTAGATTTGCTCTTATTTCATTTTTCTCGAGTTGTTTGATTAAATCATTCGACTATTTAATTGATAATAGCAAAATATGATCGAATTGTCGGAAATCTGATGAAATTTGTGACTACTTTCAGATTTTGTTTGGTTCGATTTTATATCGAGGCGAGCAAAAGCGAAAGGCTTTCATTTAAACCACATACCCCCGATGTTTCGCGTGCGCCTATACCCTGGATGTTGCATGCTCATATACCTTGGATGTTGAGTGCACCCTTTACCATGGCTATATGTCCAAGGCACTCTGACCAATCAAAAGAAAGAATTTATTGGGATACAAGGACAACCATTACCAGTTCAACTCAACTGTGTTGAACTTCTCTTCACAACTGCAGGAAATAAAGATAACCCCAGCATCAATATATTCTTCTGCATTCTTGTGGGAATGACCAATTGAGAGAGAGAAAACTACGACAAAAAATCGACACATTCTGACTTTTTTGCCCATTGAATTTATATGGAAAAGACAATTGTAACAATTCGTGTGTTTGAGTCTTCCATAGTTCGTAGAATTAAGCGGCGAAGAGGTAGAAACATACGAACACGCGATAAATCCGTAAAATAATTCTTTCTTCGTTTATTCTCTGACAGTGTGTCAGTTGTAAGTGTTTAGCCCGTTTACTGCCACGCCAACTTTAGCCATATATGGAGGACATCTATGCACGTCTCTATACGAGGAGGTTTATTAACATTTCTGACATACTTGAAACTCTATCATCGGAGTAATTGTTGGAAGGGCTCTCTAAGCCCTTTCTAGCAAGTAACCAGATGGTAGATTTGATCTGTGCATAATAGAACGTACAGATAATCATCGTAAAATAGGTGATAATAGTCGCTTTCGTCAGCGTAAGTGTTAAATATTCTGGAGAGGGGTCTAAGACCACGAATAGAACTTTGAATGTCATGGATACGCTCTGGGCTGATTCGAAAGATGCATTCGAAAAGAGATGGGAATATATTGAGATAGAAGACGAAGGAAGAACGAAGAAGGCGACAATTTGATTGCAACGAGGACGGATTCGCTCTTCGCCTCAGAGACGAAAAAAAAATTCCCGACGCCAAAAAAAAAAAATCACTCGATCTGTGTGACACAAATCGAAGCAAACCGAAGAACCGAAGATCACGATTATTTTCAAACGTTTTGCGAAGAGCATTTGGGATCGAACCGCCAATACGAGTTTTTATTGAGGCATTCTATAAACGAGAGGATTGTGAACAGATCGAAATTCTCGATATACTCCATGGCCAAGATGAGACACACAAATCGCACGGAAGAGGACAAGGTGGATGAAGAGATAATACAAGGAGACGAAGAATGCTGCATCGAAGAAACCACTAGCGAGTACGAATAACGCGTTGTCGCGTTCGTTCCCAAAAAGAATCCCGAGAATCAATGTTGTTTTGCTCTTCCCCGTACGTCACACGGTCATGACATCCGAACAATTATTGGCACATGTGAAAATTTGCAAACCCGAGAGGGTTCAGGGGTTGATGTGCGTGAACAAAAGATGAGAGGTGCATCAAATTTTAACCCTTTGAACTGTAGTGGTATCTTCCATCCCAGCTCAATGGCAGCAATTAGAAGAGTCCATATTCATTATTTGGGTTAGACCAATCAATATTCTCTGGGCTGCACGCTGAAAATATTGCCTGGTCAACCCCACACATTTACTGAACAGCCATCCTATATAATGACGTTATGACGTGTCATGTTCCAGGCGGGAAAAACGACCGCTAGGGTTCCTAGGGTTAAACGCCGATTAGCAAAAGAAATTTAAATTGCACAATAATGCCTGAAACATTTATTTCTTCCAGGTATTGAAATCGACCGAAGAATACAAGAAGAGACTAGATTGTTTTGAAATCACAAAGTGAATTTCCAGAAGTCATCCAACGAAGCGCGGCCAACGCCGATATGGGAAAACACGGTTTTGGCGGCCAAGTTTGATGAGTACAGTGATTAGATTTTACAAATTTCGAATAGCAAATGTTAAAAATGTGGTTTAAAAGAGAATGTACGCACAAAAATGTAAGATTGGTGCCCCGACGTTGTTTACGACATATCTCAGTTATATAACGTTTGATTTTTAAAATGGTTTGAACTTTGTGTTTGTGACCAGGAGTACTAAAATACCCTTAGATTTCAAAATCGTGCAGTGAAATTTAATTTTGCCATCATTTTTCACCCCTCCATAGGCATTTACGTCACAGCGTCAACAATTTTCATGCAATGAGGATAAAAAAAATGGCAATGTTGGCTTTAAATTATTCTTCAAGCCGCCTGTTATACACATTTAGTGGTATATTTTGTAATTTAGGGGTAGGGCTGTGACCAAATTGAAAGGGTATAGCTCCAACGTTATTTACGCCATATCTTCGGTATCTGATTCGGTTTTCCTATTTCTTTTACAGCTTTGTGTTTGGGACCACAGATGCTAAACGGTCACGTGTTAAACTTTTCAAAAGTTGAAATTAATTTTTACGTTTTTTGCACGTCCGTTATATTTGACGTAATAGAGTTCTGTCAATTGCGTTAATAAGCATGTAAATAGGCATGCACATCCTCCCACCTATCCTTTGCACTATTTGTTTTTGTTTTTATGTGAGAACGTTTTGACATTGGTGAAGTCGGGGTGCCACGAAATTGGAGGGGGATGTAAAAACATAAACTGACATCGAAACGTTGAAAATGACGGAAAATCAGAAAAATTTCGGGCTCTACAACATCCTAAATTTTCGAGTAAATTAGACAAACTTTAATTTTTCCGACGGTGACGCCCTATCTTCACCCGAGGGCGACCACAGCCGAATTGTTCGCCAGCTAAAATCTGATTAAATTTTGAGATATAGTTTTTACCGAAGAATATATTTCCCAACTTTCTTGAGTGAGCGTTCACGAAGCTGCCAGATATTGAACGTTCAAGAAAAAAAAACGTCTAATTGGCGTTATTTTTTGATAAAGGTTTAAATTTGAAATTGTAACACGTACTTTTAATAAAGCCATCATGAAAGTACATTTCTGTGAAATTTCATAGCTGCAAGTTTTATTTATACGGACTTGTGCCTTATTGAAAGTCAAAGTATTCAATGAAAAATGTGCAAAATTACCTCTAAATTTGAAATGACGGAAAAACATCAAAAATGCTGTCAAATCGAAAAACAACAAAACAGCTATCTCCTAATTTTCTTAGCTCTAAAACACAGTAACATTTCAACAACAAAAAATCTGACTCATTTTAATTTTTTAACCTGTGCCCCCTTATCACGTCACCCAGAGTTCGTACATATCGGTTAGGAATTTCCTATGGCGGCCCCACATTTTAATATATGTTTTTTTTTGCTGAGATCATATATCCAAAATTTCAAAGTGGAGGCCTTAGTAAAGAAGTGGATATGAAAAATAAGGAAGATCACATAAAAGTCGCATCACCCACATCGCGGACATAAATTCGGATGTTTTCGTCCATTACTTTTCATAAGAAATCAAGGGCTATAAGTGTGCTGAATTTCGCGAGAATCGGTGCACGGTAAGTGTCCTAAATCGTGTATCAATAAAAAGTAAAAAGCTAAACAAAAGGTGAAGGCAACACAAAATAAATTAATTGATTCTCAGGCAATTTGTTTTCAAATCAGTGAGGGAGGGAGGGTTTTATTTTTAATTTTTATTTTTCTTTTACAAAAAGTAATCAAACATGGAGATGTTTTCGGCTGTCTTTTTACACACAGAAATACAAAAAGTGCATATTTATACAAATAAATTCATTTTTAATTTGAAAAATAAAACCTTTCTCTAAAAACAAACTGTAGGTATTGCAATTCAAAAACTTCATATTCTTCCGATGCTCTTCATGTTATCTTTGAAGTATAGGTATTTAATCTATAGGGATTTACCTCGTTATAATTTATGGGAGAATGCCTACAGGCACTCTCCCATAAATTGTTACAAGGCAAACATATTGGAGAAGCAACTAAATAAATATGCATCAATCAAAAATGTAAAAGGTTTCGGATTTCCCTGTGCTCGTACTAATATTGGACGACATTCAAAGGCAATAAACACATCCAATGAGAGGATTCAAATTCAATGAGGGATTGCCTAAAAATCAAAATGCATTTTTTAGCCGAACGATTCGTTGGATGATTTAATTATTCAAGAGTATGTACTCCGAAAAATCAATATCTTTCGAATGCTCTCTAACAAATATTCCGCAAAATTTGAATACGGTTGTTCTATTTTACGATCAACATGGTTTTGGGGATTACTATCACTTTGAATTCTGTGCGATGATGAAACACGTTTTTTCTACTTTATTCTAATTTTAGAATGGACATGACTCGAGAAAACATTTGGAGAAGATTGAGCAAAACTCAAATCTTAGGCCCTTTGGAGATATTTGGATATCGTTTTCTTGTCTTTTTTTTTTTGTTTTGTTTCAGCGCCACCCACGAAAACGGAATTTCTTCTTCAAATTCCCCGTTCGCTTCGTATGGACGAAAGTGGCAAAATTTACTGCTATCTTTTTTCCTTTTTTACCTTTTTTCACCATCGATGTCTTTCTGTACAACCCTTCAGAGGGTTTGCACGGGAAAAAATATCCCGCTCATCGAAATATGAACTACATTAAAATACTTTCTAAGATTGACGACTCACTAACGAAAGACATCTCTCTCCAGAAAAAAAATTAAAAAAAGCGATTACGCAACGGCAAAATACATGTATATTAGGAAGATTGTCATGTCCGCTAATAAAATTAGTAAAATCCAGATTATGCAAGGAATAAAAAAGAGACTCGTGATGTCCATAATGGGATTGTCCGATCGATAATAATAATAAACTCTTCATAACAGGACGACTGGATCATTTTTGTAATACAGAATGACGAAGGACGTAATGTTAACAATTATCTCACTTCCAATCCGATTTTATCTAATTCTTTTTTCTCTCATAGGCACGGACGTTGTTAATAATAATAACAATAATAACTAACCGCGCAATAACTAAAATATAGAGTTTGAGGTTGTCCATTATGGGATTGTCAGTCCGCAAATAATAATAAAAGCCTTCATAACAGAACGACTGGGTCATTTTTGCAATACAGTGACGGAGGACGTGATGTGAATAATAATCTCACTTCAAATATAATTCAAATTATGTTATTTTCTTTTCTCTCATAGGCACAGTCATCCGTTAATAATAATAATAATTAAAAAAACTAATCGCGCAATAACTAAAACATAGAGTTTGAGTTTGTCCATTATGGGCTTTTCAGTCCGCTAATTTTAATAACATTCTTCACAACAAGACGACTCAATCATTATTATAATTCGGAGCGATGGAAAGCGTGACGTGAATAAAATTCTTACTTCCAATTTAATCCAAATTGTTTAATTCTCTTTTCTCTCGTCGACACTGTCGTCACTGTCGTCCGCTATAATACTACTACTACTACTACTACTACTACTACTACTACTAATAATAATAATATGACAGAGAAGAAGAAGAAATAATAATAATAATAATAATAATAATAATAATAATAATAATAATAATAATAACCTGATAGCGCAGCGACTGAAATATATTCTGGGGTTGTCCATAATGGGATTTTTCGAACTCCAATAATAATAATCTTCACAACAGGATGACTCGATTTTTATAATAAAGGGCGATGAAATAATAATCTCACATCCAGTTTCATTCCAATTAATTAAATCTCTTTACTCTCACCCGCAGAGTCGTCGTTAATACTAATAATAATGATAATAATAATAATTATACAATAACATCATTTTCGAGGGTGTTGGGCTCTATGACTGGACCGTCATCTGTGATTAGCAGCCCACCCCGGGACCTAACCCCCCTTAAGCCCTACTCTGGGGCTGCCCCTACCCCTAACCCCACCCCACCCCACCCCACCCCTGACCCAACCCCACCCTAGCCAAACCAATAAGATTAGGAGCTATTTTTCGGTTTAAGGGCTACTAAAACTAAAACCCCACCCCTGACCCCAACCATAACCCCCCGGGACCTAACCCTCCCCGAACCTTAAGCCCTACTCTGTGGCTAACCCTAACCCTAACCCCACTCCACACCACTCCTAACCTAACACTACCTTAATTTGGAGGTAGCCCCTAATAATAATATTCCCTAAACCCCCAATGTTGGCCCGGACAGACGAACAGACGGACGGACGGATTCCAATATACCCCCCCCAAACTTTGTTTGCGGGGGGGTATAATAATAATAATCCGACCTCTAAAAATAATAATAGTAGAACAACTCTATCATTATAATGAAGAGTAGAAAGATGGAATAAGACTGAAAAGTTTACCTGTGTCCAGACACGTAGTTAGATATCTATATTAGGGGGAGTGGGTGCGCAAAGCGACTTGGGGGGGGGGGGGGGGGGTATGAAGGGGTTAAAACATATTTATGCCGCAGGCATATCCCGAACATCGAAATCTAGATTTCAGGAAAGGTATGGAGGGGGTTTCCGTCTCACGTTTGTGTGACCGAGGAGCGGGAGTATTTTTCTGGTGAATGTATGGAAAAAATAAACCCCCAAATGGCTCTATTAGGAGAATTGTGATTCTAGAAATAAACCAATTGTGGTTTGTCGTATATAATTTCATTAACTGACGTTCTATGTAGATTGTGGAGTTAGGATTTTCAGTGGTGCCGTCAGGACTTTGGAGGGCATGCCCCCTCCTCCCCATCCCGACCACGCCACTGTCTGTGTTATTGGAGACGTTGAGATGAGCAGTCTGCAATACCATATATTTCAAGATTTTTTTTCACAGAGCCGATCGAATGCTTTTGATGCAAAACACTGTTTCGAGAGCCTTTTCTAACAGTGTTTTACTAGGCAGTAAAAAAAATTGAATGAATACGCACCTTCCTTAACAAGTATGTTAAAATGGGGAAAAGCGACTTTTTGGAATGTGTGCAACAAATAATAGAGAAAACCCACAAAATTATGTATCTAAGGCCTAAACAAAGTTAAAAATCTACTTCTTAGGCGCTCCCGCGTGGTCCTTTTGGCTGCTGCATGTTCCCTTTTATAACCAAAGCAAACTTAAAAAAATGAAAATTAAATGATTTTTGTCTGATATTTTACCCAAGTTTATAAAATTGATAAATTTGTCACTTAGTGTAAGAAGGCTTTGAAATACTTCATTATTTTTTCATTTTTGATTGAAAAAAATGAGCTCGTTTTTAAAGGGTTAACATGGAGTATTTAAAGTGAGTATTTTAATCCTCTCAAGGTCTTAATATGGGTCCCAAATATTTTATTTTATGCAATGCGAGAGTAAAGATAACCCTTTCCATTCTCACAATGTTGCTCAAAACACACATGACCATCGAGGGACCTCGGTATTTTGTCAATGCCAATAAGCCTTCAGATAGGCTCTTGGGAGCCTTTAAGGCCTTTTTACGTTTATATTCCGACATTACTGAATTCTTTCACTCGCAATGTATTTTCCTGAGGTACTATTAGTAGAGGCGTAGTAGGGTTCGACCCGGAAAAAATTTGATACAAGCTGATTTTGGTGTCATTCGACGCAGAATTTATTTCGGAACAACATATCCAAAATCCGCAAAAATCCGCCTTGGGGAAAATTTTTCATGTCAGATTTCACGTCATGGGGTTGTTCGTGAAGGGGGAAAATTGTGTTTCCGGGGTTTCGGCCGTTTATATGTCACAGATTGAGTTTTATATATTATTTTGTGTCGCAGGCGACCAGATACAAATGTTAATTATATTGAGAGGCAATTGCCTGATGAAATCCTCACACTTTTTATGAGGAAAAAGGGTTAATAACCCCAAAAATCACATTTTTTTCTCAAATTTTCACTCCCGATTTAAGATACTTCTGCACAGAATACAACACTAGAAATGGTTCTTTGATCGATGTTTTCGCATACAATGAGGTGCAGATAATGTTGACTGGTCCAATATAATAACAGGAATTTAACTACATGATGAGGTCTAACAAGACATTTGTTGGTGTTCTTCACGGTTATTCATTGTCGTCGATTTCCTCCCCGATCTCAATCGGCTCGGCATTGAAGCAATTCTCACCCCGACAGTCTCCACAGGCAGACAAGCATTTGAGCGCATTCTTTCTACAAGAACGTATGTTTGTTCCGCATGGCTTTTTGGATGTCATTTTGCATTTGCAGCGGATAACTTTGAGAAGAGCCTCAGGCGCTGCGCCCAGGTCAGTCATCACAGGTATCAACTCATTCCCACGACTTTCTCAGCCCCACTCCTCAGGATCTAGGGCATCGTTATCCAATAGTATCCAAACCATTATTTGTTGGTGAACTCGCAGGCTGTGGAAATGTGTTGCACGCTCAGTCGGGGGAAGTTTTTGTGGTTCAATTCCCGATTTGCTGGAAGTGACCATTGTCATAAATTTTGAATATCTCAAACCATTCAAAGTGTCTGAATGTTTGCCAGAGTACAACATAACGAACAGTTCAGTCCCCATTCTCCCAACCTCTGTCTGAGAAATGGTACTGTCGTGCATTGCTTCTGATATATTTTGAATAGGCAATGACTTCTCTAACTTCTTGAGAAGCAACGTTTTCCCGTGCCCAAACGTTGCTGAAGTGACATCACACCCACTCCATGCATGAATGAAGAGGAGGTTCTTCTGAGTTGTTTCTCCAATCTTCTCTAAAATATCTGCGATTTTCCATGCATCTCCACCCCTGTGTGACTTCCGTGCTTCTGACTGGAAATAGATATCAGACCAAGTACGACCCCAATGGTATACGGACATAACTAGTACATCTGTATCATCTGCAACAATGACAACTGTTTTTCCCTGGGACGAAAGTTGAACTGCATTGTCAACAATGTTAGTGTCAGCATCTCCAGAACTGCATTCGACAATATGCCCAGCCTCTCTCAGTGATGTGGAAAGCATTTTTATAAACTGCATTTTATTATTTCCATTCGATAAGAACAGTTCCTGATTTTTGTGGGCAGTCGTGTTGTTCGTCAAACGGATATCAGCACAAACGTGGAGATCTCTTCTTCTCTGCTCCTGAGTCTTGGTTGTTGGTCGTTGACCATAACCATCGAAGACAATTCGACTATTCTGCCCATATTTCTTCGTCACGTATCCAACATACTGGTTTGCCACTTCCAAGTAAGTGGTGTTTGTCTTCCATTTAACTCTGTGGAGGAGAGCGCCCCCGTCGAGCACGTACAGACCATCAGATGGTGGTTTAGTAAGGGATAAGCCATCAGTTATTGCAGTTGCTAGGTCCGCCTTGTTTGCTTTTCTGAGGAAAAAATCTTTGAAGAGGGCTGTTGGCATTACAGTTAGTTCACACGCAAAGAACTGTGCCATGTCTTGCTCTCTCTGGGCAATAGCAACCAGTCTAGTAAACAAAGTTGAGGGGTCAATTGTCACCCTCTGGTCATCTAGCTTCAACCCGGGGGTGAGGTGAGCTAGGGTACGGATTTGATCACTTCGTTTGATAGTGGCATCGGAAACAATAGCCTTGTCTAATCTAGAGTGTATCTCTGTCCCTACAGACTCAGTGATATCGCAGTTGATACCATCTCCCTCGGAAGCTAACAAACCAGATGACAGAGAACGCAATCGTTCGTTTCCATCGAACGGGTTGTGTGTGTCAAACCACTCTAGTGTTCTGGCCATGTCTAAGTTGTCTCGTTTTCGACGAGATGTGCCCATATCTACATGCTGTTCGCTGGTATTGAGCTTTAGGTCGGTCAACGTTGTCATGGCTTCATGTATCTCTGCGCATTTATGCATCGTGTAAATCCACTCCTGTCGTACAGATTCCGTCACACCACGACCTCGCTTCAACCCACCCCGACTTTTAATTGAACGCATAAGAACTTGCTCAATAACAAGATCACTAGAGAGGCCTGCCCAAATCCTAGTACTTCGACGTATAGCATGAAAGCCGTCACAGTAGAATCTCTCATACAACCAAGGAGGTTTTTCTGGTAGTTCAAGCATCATTTGCAGATAGACTCTGCAACTCTTGGCATAGTGTACACGCCCTGTTGCGGCGAAGAGGTTCAGCATTCTACCAAAAGCAATGAGATGGAGATTCCAATCGCCAAGACGTTCTCCACGGATGAACATTTTCAGTACCTGAATATATTCTAGATATTGTACCCATAGCTTAGCGGTGCGTGATTCTCTTGACAGTTTGGCTTTGTAGTTGTCAAGGCAAGTGTTCACCGTCACGAGAGCTGATGAGCTGCTAACATCAGAAAGGGTGATCGCGTCTTCAAGCACACCTTTGTATAACTCTTTCACACCATCTAAGTCCCTCTGGTTTATCTGTACACTCTCAACAGTGGGTGGGCTCATCGGAGGAGAAACATTCGCGCTCATTTCGGATGTGGTTATGGCACCCAATAATTTATTCGTCAGTGCAGCTTCTACTAGGAGGTGGCCTCGCAAAGCTCTGGAAACAGCTTTGTCGGTCAACATCGACCGAACTGCTAGTGGACCATAAACTTCCTGCAAAGCTTCACCAAAACCTGATCCAGCCATCATCGAGCCGATACTGCCGAGAAAGCTCATGATTGTGTGGAAACCACCCAACCTGCAGACAATGTTCATGGATTGATCAATTATTATCTCATTTGCCTTCACCCATAAAGGCTGGTCAAACGTGACGCACGGGGATGGGATGTTCAATCTGATCGCTTGCTCTGAGATGAATTTCAATGTGGAAAAGATGCATGTGCTGTCTGTTGGGCTGAGATCTATTATTGGGAGAAAGAGTATATCTGATTTCGCTTGATGCTCTGAATCGTTCACAGAATGCGCTAGTTGCATGAAGCCGGACCAATTAGGAACAGTGTCATCTACTGCTCTAGATAGCCACCCACAATGCCATAGAACGTCAGTACTCAGGCTAGATGGAAGTGTATGTGGTGATTGCAGCTCTACTACTGGTTTGTACCTCAAACCACCAAAGCCTCTCCTCGTTGATTCCAAGTAATCAACCACTGGGATTCCTTTATTCACCAACATTTGTTCAACGCCAACTCGAGCTCTGCGTTTTATCGATGTATGCGACATAGGGGTGGATGGCACCCGAGTTTGGGTTGACACGGCGATTATACCCATACCATGAAGTGAACCTTTCCCATCGATAGTCGCAACGTTATGGTCGACGTTGTCTGCGACCCACTGTACGAATTCTCCGGGGAAATAGTTAGAGGTATAGCTGTCAACAGAATCTAGCTCCATCATACCTTGCTTATACCGTTTGACCTCCTCATAGGTGATAGAAAACCAAGCCTAGCTAGTTCATTAACGAGCCATTTTGACCCGAAAGTATGGTCCATTTCTACTCCTAACCCGAATAGGGTAGGTGTTATGACTGATCTTGGTCTAGCCGATTGGACTATAGAGTGACCTATGCTGTTTCGTTTCATATCATTTGGTATCAAGCACTGGAGAAAAGACTGTAGGTAGGCTGGGATCCAGGTTTTGCCTCGCGAAATGTCCTGTATGTCAGCAGGGGTTGGATACCAATCTATATCATACTCCATCTCTCTAAGCTGCCCCTTGATCAATTTTGCTGCAGTAACAATGATCCTTTCAGCTTCATCACTTATACTTTCTTTCTTGTCCGCATACCATTTTTCATTTATCAGATATTCAGCCATGTTGCGAAAGCATAGGACATTGTCGCGACCCTGTACCCTGGCGAAAAAGATATAATCGCCATATCGCTCTTCTAGTTTCTGCTTCAGTCTCTTTTTTTGTGTACACAGTTGATTCACCTGCGATCTCTTCCATCTTCGAATGCAACTCGGTCAATGTGTACAGTTCTGAATCGGAATGAGTTTCTAAGAATTCACATATGCACTCAAACCAATGTTCTATGCCATGGTCAGGTTTTCGACCAGCTGGTCTCGCAATTTCCAACTGTCTATAGTTTAGGAATTCCGTATGGCAGAGTGGATGATAGACAGCCTCGGCGGCTACCAGATCGATGCAACTCAATAGCCGAACGCTTACTTCTGAAGCTAAACTACCCCCTCTCAGTTCGCAATGTTCGAGGAGGGTTTCTCGTATAGGTAGTGTCTCGACGGTCCTGATAATTTTGTTCCTATCGGGGTGGCGTGGATCAATTTTTGCGGCGCTACCACAGAACAAACAGTGTGTCTTGAAGTCGAATACAGGCACATTACATCTCAATTTCTTGGCCAACGGAGCTTCGATGTCAGAAAAGCTTGCAGCAGATGCCCGCTTCGCATCAGTGAAATCCCTACGGCAATCTGAATGAACCAGAACAACACCTACGGGGTCCTGTTGAAGCTTGTCCAAAAGGTGTGCTTCAAGGTCTGATCTCTCCCTGACATTACAGAAATTAAGCATGGTATGACAACCTTTCTTGGTGCCTTTAACTGATTTGACTTCATCGAAACCAACCTGGCAAATTACACAGGTATCATCTCGAAAGCGACCACCTTGGTGTGAAGCCATATCTTATCAAATGGTGGAAATATGCCGATGGAGGGAACGGATTATTTTCTCTTAACTATAAGTAGTACGGATCCTGAGGCGGATTATCGAAACTGGATTAATAGACAAGAAATATGATAATGACGAAATATGAAAAAGGACAATGTGACTAAGAATTGTTTCCTCTGTATGTTAACACCGAAACAAAGAAAATATGACAGTATGACAAAACAATCGAATAATTCGAGAGTACGTGGCGATAAGCTTATAGCGATGTGCTGTGTGTAACAGAATCGCTGGAATACCCGCGACTGATATGATGTAATTATCTTTCTCCAGTGTGCTATACAACGCTCTTTATTCGCGGTGTACATCAATTACGTGGGCTGGTATAATACTATAGTCATTATATTGTATTCTACTGACAGGAAAAATCTGAGAAGAGACAAATTCCTGCCCTTAATACAGAACCGCCTGGAAAATGACATCGGGAAATTGGTAAAAATGGCCACCACCCCACCCTCAGTTGAGATGCTATGAAAAATTTTTCCCAAGGCGGATTTTAGCGGATTTTGGATATGTTGTTCCCAGATAAATTCCGCGTCGAATGACACCAAAATCAGCTTGTATCAAATTTTTTCCAGGTAACACCACTTTTTTTTTATTTCAACACCTGTACTATATGTATTAGCTATTTTCTAGCCAACATGAATATTCGCCATCATCTACAAATATGGCAGATCAGGAGTTGGTGGAGCCAATATTTTAAAGGTGGTTTATGCTCATACTTCAGGCTTGGTGTGGCCTATAGACATGGGACCGACATCGAATGAGCTGAACTTGCTGGGGTTTAAAATGTGGTCCACCTCAATGCGCTCCATAGAGGTCATTAAGTGCGTATTTTTCAGAACTATGAGGAATTGCATTTTATAACAACTCATGCAATTCTGAAGATTATACACGTTTGTCATCATTCAAATAAGCAGCAGATTTCTGATTTCTTGATCGAACCCTAGGTAGGTTGGATGACCTCGGTGGATGACCTCGGAAGTGACGTCATGTCGCGTGACCTAGTGGCGCCATGTTGTGTTGTCATGGTAACCCGCGTGAGCGGCCATATTGTGACGTCATCTCCATAGTGATACGTGGTGTGAGTGCGCATGCGCAGCGCGTGTTGTTAGAGTGATACGAGCTTCCGTCGTCCATTTTGTATACTGGAAGCCGCCATCTTGGTTTCTATGGTAGCACGTGATTGCTAAGTTACCTGAGGCCTACAATAAGACAAGGGTATGTTCGGAGGGTATGTTCGATTGAATCGGAGTATTTTCTGGAACGACTTCCCTGGATAATTACCACAAACAACCCGACAATCCCTCCAAATCACCAAAATCCCCCCAAAATCACCGAAATTGACTTTATTTCCCCAATTTATCGGCTTAGCACGTAGTGCTATAGTACTAAGGGGGTACCGGGGTGCGTTCGATTGAACAGGAGTAATGTTCTGGCTTGGAATTCTCCCAGAATCCCTTTTTGGATCCCTATCCCATGACGTTTTCCCATTAAAAGATACGTTCCTTGATTGATTGATTGATTGATTTATTTATTTTGCAGCATAAGAATATACAAGATAACAATAAAACAGGTTATAGTTGAACGCGCTGCAAGGAAATGGCATAGCCTGAGAGGCTGTCTTCCTGCCATTCCCTTTTGACAAAAAGTAAATTCTTGACAGCAAGATTTGTGTTGATGGCTCATTAGGTTTAGTGATGGAACCTCTTCTTGGAAAGATACTATGGGGTATAGTAAACAGTTTGTGAGAGAAACGCTACCAATGTACGTGTGGGCATATCAACCCCTCGAACATAGAATACGAAAAGCGCCGATGAACCGTCGGTCCGCGAACCGTTGGATATGACCAACCCCCACGACCGAAAACCCATCGCCAGTTCCCGTGGCCTATATTCGCCAGTTATTAGAAACTTGTCGGGTGGAGAATTCACCACTGATACCTCTGTAGCGTCCTCCCTCACTACTCTACAAGGATGTAGACAAAGGATACGACTTTTTTGTTTAGTACGATAATTAATACAATAAGTAATACACTAAGCAATAATTAATACAATAAGTAATACACTAAGCAATAATTCGGTAAGGGCTATACGGTAAGGGCTGTACGGTAAGGGCTATAGTTTCTATCATTGGCACATTAGGTTTAGTGATAGAACCTCTTTTGGAATAATATTATGGTGGATAGTAAACGGTTTGTGAGAGAAACGCCACCAATGTACGAGAGGGCAAATCAACCACCCGAACATTGATTACAAATGGTGTCGATGGGCCGCGAGTCCGTGAACCGTTGAATAAGACCAACCCTCACGGGACGAAAAAAAAAAAAAAAAAAAAAAAAAAAACCATCGCCAGTTCCTGCGGCCCATATTCGCGAGTTATCAAAACTTGTAGGGTGTAGAATTAACCACTGTTAGCTCTGTAGCGTCCCCACCTCTATACAACGAGATAGACAAAGGACATGACTTGTTAAATAGTACAATAATTAAAACAATAATTAAAACAATAAGTAAAACAATAAGTAGTACACTAATCAACCATTCGGCGAGGGCTATAGTGTTTCTCATTCTCACGTAGGGAAAGAACGAAATGATCTTTTATAGGCGTTTGCTGTTACAGAAATACGTTGGTGGAAGTTTTTTTTTTTGTTGTTTTTTTGTTTTTTTTTTATTATTTGTTTCTTTTTTTTGGGGGGGGGGGTACGATTAGCAATCATGACACCATGGGTTATTACAATTTACTGTTGACTGGTACGAATCAAAGAACTCTTCAACAAGAGTTCTCTTAAATTGGGGCCTAGAGAGAGTTTGCTTTTGGGGCGTGATTTGATTCCATAAGTTTCGAATGTGTGTGGCGAGAGTTTAGCAGAAAATTGTGTTCTTGGTTTAGAAGTTTGGAGTTTTCCTGATTGTCTTGTATCCATACCCGATGGATTTGTATATATTTTGAAGGTCTCATTGAAACAATCCGGTAATCTGTTGTTGTACCAGTCATGCATAAAGAGGAGAACTTGCAGTGTGTACAGATCTTCAAATTTTAGAATTTGAAGGTCTTTAAATAGTGGGTCGGTGTGCGCATTATACCTTTTATTTCCTATAATACGAACTGCCTTTTTTTGGAGTTTGAAGATTCTCTTAGTAGCCGGTATATGACCCCACACCTGAATCCCGTACAATAAATGGCTATGTATCAGGGTATAATACAGGGTTTTCATGGCATTGAGGGGAAGTATTTTTTTCGCTCTATTTATTGCATACATGGCCCTGGATATTTTGGAACAAACGGCTGAGACGTGGTGTTTGAAACTCAAATGTTCATCCATATTGATGCCAAGAAATTTTATGAATTTATCATCATTATTGTTACTAACCAAAGGTATGCTTGTGCCATTTACAGTAACATGCCTACCCGCAACATTAGTTGAGCCTTGTGGGTGGAGCAAGATGCATTTAGTTTTACTGGCGTTCAGGAGGAGTTTGTTAGCGGCACACCAATCACTTATTTTTGACACTTCATTATTCGTAGTGTCAATTAAGGTGTCCAGGTTGTTACCAGAGGTGAATGCAGTTGTATCAACAGCAAATGACAGTATCTTCAGAAGCGTCGATTCACTAATAGCATTGATGTACAAGAGAAATAGAATACGCCCGAGAACAGAACCTTGAGGGACACCCATGACTACAGGCTGGAAATCCGAGGACTTACTCCTATATGAGACGAATTGTGGGCGACCAGACAGGAAGTCTTTAAACCACGAATTGGCTACACCCCTTATCCCATATGACTGCAGTTTCTGTAACAGAATTGAGTGATTTATTGTGTCGAAGGCCTTGGAGAAATCAAGGAAAACTGACAATGTGCACTCTTTGGCTGGTCTGTCGTTTCTTTCTGTAAAGTTATTTGTAAGATGCAGTATTGGATGAAATGTTGTATGCCCCTTGCGGAATCCAAATTGATATCGGTAAATTAGCTTGTTTTCGTTTAGGAAATTGGTCAGTCTTCGGTTCATAATCTTTTCTAGAACTTTGGAGAGAGCAGGAAGGATACTGATTGGTCTGTCGTTGTTAAAGAGATTATGATCGCCAGACTTAAAAATTGGTATGATTTTTGCTACTTTCATTTTATCAGGGACTTTTCCACTTGAGAATGAAAGATTAATTATATGGGTTAATGGTTCTGCTATTTCTGGTATTATCTTTTTTAAAAGACTAGTAGAGATGTTGTCACAGTCCTTACTCATTTTTGGCCGTAAACCACTTACACATAGAACAACTTCCTGTATATTTGTAGGTGAGATAAAAAATGACTCGGCGTTATTAAATTTTATGTAATCCGAGAAATCGGAATTAACACTATGAATTTGTTTGCTTACATTTTTTCCGATGTGAGCAAAGAACAGGTTGAATTTTTCTGCTATTTCTTCAGGGTCAGTTATTTCCATATTCTTTTCCTTGAAGGTGCTAGGTAGGTTTGGGATGCGATTTGATCTGTTTATGGCTTTACGAAGGATTTCCCAAGTCTTCTTGACGTTATGTTTATTCTCCAGGAGTACAGAGTTATAGTATTCTGTCTTCAAACTACGTTTCAGGCGATTGAAAATACGACAGTGGTTTTTATATTGTTCAACATTGTAGTTTGAGGGATTTTTTAGTTTTTTTCTAAGAAGCTTTTCCTTATTTTGTGAGATGGAGATGACGTCACAACATGGCCGCTCGCACGTTTCACCCCCCCCCCCCCCATTGGCAGGATCTCATTGCAGGATCTCATGTGACGTCATAGTCACGTGACCTAGTGCCGCCATGTTTGGTTGTCATGGTAACCCGCGTGAGCGGCCATGTTGTGACGTCATTTCCATAGTGATACGTGGTGTGAGTGCGCATGCGCAGTGCGTTTTGTTAGGGTGATACGTGTTTCCGTCGTCCATTTTGTATACTGGAGGCCGCCATCTTGGTTTCTATCGTAGCACGTGATTGCTATGTTACCAATGGCTAGGAATCTCAATAACGGAATGGCTTATATGTATACAGGGAAAATCTGATTCAACCTTGATCAATGTTATAGTCGAGACTGAGATAGGTATAGCTAGGAAGTAATGGATGAGATATGGGGCAGAATAACAGAAGCCAATAGTACTGGTACAAGGCCGCAATGGAACAAGACTGTTGTGGAAGCTAACGATAGGACAGATAGGCCATAGACCTGTAATAGCCTTGGAGCTTTGGCGACAAGATGGAAGAGGTTGGTAAGACTACATTAGACCCATTGAGGGCTTTTACATAGCCTAATACGACACAAAAGGGATTCTCCAAAAGGTATCCTCGATAGGTATCCTCAATAGGTATCCTCAAATAATACAATACCAGGCCATAGGTATCCTCAAATACTGAAATGAGGATAAGAGTCGTAGTAAATTATACCTCATTGAGGGATTTTTAATGGTCCTCATAACCTCAAAATTCAATGAGGCTATGAGGGATAATAAATGAGGACTCATTGAGGGCTTTTACATAGCCCTCATGGCCTCATACGACAAAAAAGGGATTCTCCAAAAGGTATCCTCGATAGGTATCCTCAATAGGTATCCTCAAATAATACAATACCAGGCCATAGGTATCCTCAAATACTGAAATGAGGATAAGAGTCGTAGTAAATTATACCTCATTGAGGGATTTTTAATGGTCCTCATAACCTCAAAATTCAATGAGGGTATGAGGGATAATAAATGAGGACTCATTGAGGGCTTTTACATAGCCCCCATGGCCTCATACGACAAAAAAGGGATTCCATAGCCACAGGTGTTTTGCAAAAAATGGGATTCCGTAGGATATGGCCATTGGATATAGATGTGATGAGAATCTGATACAACTTCGTTGTAATAAGGGGAGATAACTCTGCATACAAATTATGGGAAATCAAGCAATCTGATTGGTTAGTTATTATCTAGATAAATGAAACAACAAGAGTGCTTGAAATAAGATCAGAACTAACAAGAATAGACCAGAAATTGCTAAATAAAGTAATAATAAGGTAAACTGTTCCAACTAATAGGCGCTTCAACGTTACTGGAGTATACTCTAGAATAAAAGAACATGGCCAGATAAACGATAACTATTACATATATAGATAGAAGCAGAGAATTCTGGGTAATGTCCAAAGGAACGTATCTTTTAATGGGAAAAACGTCTTGGGATAGGGATCCAAAAAGGGATTCTGGGAGAATTCTAAGCCAGAACATTACTCCTGTTCAATCGAACGCACCCCCAGTACCCCCTTAGTACTACAGCACTACGTGCTAAGCCGATAAATTGGGGAAATAAAGTCAATTTCGGTGATTTTGGGGGATTTTGGTGATTTGGAGGGATTGTCGGGTTGTTTGTGGTAATTATCCAGGGAAGTCGTTCCAGAAAATACTCCAATTCAATCGAACATACCCTCCGAACATACCCCTGTCTTATTGTAGGCCTCAGGTAACATAGCAATCACGTGCTACCATAGAAACCAAGATGGCGGCTTCCAGTATACAAAATGGACGACGGAAGCTCGTATCACCCTAACAACACGCGCTGCGCATGCGCACTCACACCACGTATCACTATGGAGATGACGTCACAACATGGCCGCTCACGCGGGTTACCATGACAACACAACATGGCGCCACTAGGTGACGCGACATGACGTCACTTCCGAGGTCATCCACCGAGGTCATCCAACCTACCCTCAAAAGGTACATGACATACTACTATTGTTAACGAAAATCCATTTCTGATTTGTTTAAAAATATTTTAGTTCCGAAAATAAGCCTCCATAAATTCTCTTTCTGTATAGTTTTGTCCTGATACGTTAACCCTTTTCACACAGACTTGAATTTACTGGATGCAGTAAATTCTGTTTCTCAAGTAACTGCAGCTTAGTTTGAATGCAGTCTTCGGTGAAACAGAATCTGAACACCACATTTTACAAAGTTTCCAGATGAATGGAATAGGGAAGAGGAAAACGGCATCTTCTGTCCCGTCTCGAAATTACAAATGTTAATAATCCAAGCGTAGTTTGAGGCGACAGCTCAAGCCTTTAAATGAAATTTGGGCTTCCGTTTTCTTGTGCCCACCAGAGTAGATATGTGTTCGCCCCAGCGGCCAATAAACATATCATCTCTTTGTTTTTGGAAAGGAACGCCAAATATAGAAATTCAGAACTATTTGACAAAATGGCGACGTCGATCATACAGACAAAGTAATGAAGGAAATCCAGGGACATGGCTTGAGGTTTCCGAGTGGAGGGGGGGGGAGTGTAGGGTAGTAAATTTCCAACTAGGGGGAGGGACCGGGAGGGGGAAACCACCCTCCCGGTCCCTCCCTCTAGTTGGAAATTCACTACCGAGAAAGATTTTGAAAACGAAGCCATGAAAGGGGGCATAAAATTGATTTTAGTGACTGAAATGCTAACACATTTATAATAGAATTATCAGGTTATTATTATTTGATATTCTTCTGCGAATTGAATATGTGCTAAACAAATGCTCAAGCTTAGACCTTTGAATAATTCGCCCTGTCCTAACATTAAATCAGGTCTTATGCAGAAATGATAAGTTTTCGATGTTTCATCATTTTGTAACTGAGAATGATGGAATTAACTCAGGGTAACGAGTTTACATGATGTGATTTTCTTGAAGTACATTTCGAGGATTTTTTTTATTACGATAAGTAACCGTACTATAGAAATCTCGTACTGATTGACATCATACATGCTGAAGCTCGATATTGCGTCCACTGTAGCTGTAAATAGTAACAGTCATAATTTTTGCCGATTTGAAACTGAGTTGGAATTTTGGGAAGTGAAGGAGACATCAGCATCACCACAGAAACTCTAAAATCCAGATAGATGGTATTTACAACTACTCATGACTTGCCCTCCGAATTTCCAACTATAGGAAATTTTGGCCAGGATTGGGGGGACACCCCCTCCCCCCACCCCACCCCCACTTCCCCACCCTGTTGCCACGTCCCTGCGGAAATCATCCGAATTGCGATGTGTAGTGTTCTCAGTGACATCCACAACACAATCGTCGAATCTGCCAAGCGATTATTATTGAGTGCCAGCCACCGATGACGGGTCGCAATTGGATGAAAAGTGTTGATGGCTAACAATTTTCGTAACTGGATGAGATTAACAGGAAGGTTATAGCCCCTTAACCCTTTAAACCCGAAAGCCAGTTTTTGCGGTCTATGATCGTGATATGGCTTGAATCCATAACGTAGATCGTCGCTCAGTGAATTTGCGTGGTAGACCAATCAAGATTTTCAGCGTGCAGTCCCGAGGCTGCACGTTGAAAATATTGATTGGTTCACCCCCAAGTAACAAATATGGACTCTACCTGTTAATGGCCGTGAACTGTCATAGAATATACCATGAGGGTTCAAAGGGTTAATTTCATGAAACTGTCAAAACATTTAACACTAAACTGAACTTTCGAAGTGTTAGCGAATTTGTCTCACCAGTGTGTGCATCATTTCACAAACTTCATACAGTGTCTTGTAGAGAAGTATAAAAATACAGAAGCTGACTTTTTACAATTTTTTTCACAACCAGTTTAACGTTTGCCTATTTTTCTCTTCAATAGAGTTGGGCATATCCAAACTGATGTTGATTTATTCGGAAAATAGTATTAGATACGCGTGGTTGGACACATCAATATGTTATCAAGTTTAGAGTGGATCATGAATGTCACCGGTTGACGAAAACTTCGTGCAGGTTTTTCGCACGAGCTCCGCGTTAATGTCTGTGGAGTACGTTTTGAAATTTTCATTTGTACTGGACGGGCTTTTTTGGAGGTCTCATCGTTCTTTTCTTGGTATAAACTTGTTCATCAGTAGCTTCTGGTCGAAATGTAACTTTTGAGGTATGCGAAGACTGACACGTGACGAACGTTTACGTGCCGTTGGCATGTTGGAAGCTGGAAACAGACAGATTGCAGTAGCTCAAATTCTAAACGTTACTCAATCGGTGATTAGCAGGTTGTGGTCACGCTACCATCAGACAGGCATTGTTGATGACAGGCGTCGGTCAGGTCGTCCAAGGGCGACAACTGATATCCAGGATCGTTTCATCCGAACCACAACATTGCGCAACCGCCATCAAAGTGCCTCAAAAATTGGACAGCAGCTGCACCGAGCGACAGATGTGCGAGTCAGTGGTCAGACTACCCGAAATCGCCTACACAGCTGGAGTCTGTACGCTCGACGGCCTCGAACAATTCCACGTTTGACTGAACGTCACATCGCAGCAAGGCGTAATTGGTGTGGAGCACGACAGCGCTGGGACAATCGTCGGTAGAGCAACGTCATGCTTTCCGATGAATCGAGGTTCACTCTCGACTTCCACAACAGGCGAAACAAAGTGTGGCGGTGGCGGAACGAACGATACCATGGCGTAACCGTTAGGCAGCTCGATCGTTTTGGTGGTGGATCGGTTATGGTGTGGGGAGGCATAACCATGACAAACAGAATAGCATTACATGTCATCCAAGGGCGTGTCACAGGGCATTACTACCGTGGCAACATGTTAGCAGCTCATGTGGTGCCATTTGCGCGACATCACGGCCGTCGATTCATTTTTCAAGATGACAATGCAAGAGCACACAGGGCCGTGTCGCTACAGAGTTCCTCCAGGAGCAGAATATCACTACACTGCCTTGACCAGCTCTAAGTTCTGACCTTTCACCAACCGAGCACGTCTGGAATATGCTTGGCAGGCGCCTACGACAACGCCAACAGCCCCTAAGAATGTCCAGGAACTCACCGCTGCACTGCACTGCAGGAAGAATGGAATAACATCAGTCAAGCTGATATTGGACGTTCGGTGAGGAGTATGCTACGCCGGATCCGCGCCTGTCTCGCGAACCGAGGAGGATTTTCAAGGTATTGAGGTCTTGGACTGAATGTGGTAAATTCTCTGACTGACCGTCCATGTCTTCTACAGCTCAGTGCGTGGAATGTGTACTTGTCAGACACCAAACTATCGCTGAAATCATTCACCGGATGTCACAGTGCAATGTCTCAAATGTCTTTTTGATGAAAATATAAATATATTTCTTCATATATCTCACTTTTATCAAATACCCCCTACTTTTTTGAAAAGTAATTATTTTCTGCTGAACCCTATTTAAAAATAAGAAAACGGCGTTTTCACCATCTTTAGATAGCTATTCTGTAACGTTTTGTCTGTTCATTATATCAGTAATGTCTGCACAGTGACATATAATACAGACACTGTCCTTTCCATTAACATAAAAGTTTGGGAGGTCAGGTTTCCTAATTTTTTTCCTGGGAAGGAGAGAAATTAAAACTCCCAAAATACTGCAAAGCTCATTCCATAAACAGAAAAGCCGAGGTCGACAGTTACTTAGTATTGGAAGGTGTGATACCGATAGATATTCTTAATGGCGGATTGTCTGTCAAGTAGTTTCCTCTAATTAGCTTTCCATAAAATCCAGGTCTCCTTTGGTAACTTTCCTTTGGTAACTTCTAATATACGGAAACAACAGACAGCCCCGAGCTTTATTGTAAATAACAAAAGGAAACTTGGCTTAATTGTGTATTGATGTCCCAGATGTTTTCTCAACAATTAATTGCTTCTTAATTAGGCCTTCCATTTTCATCGTCATGGTGTAGCCTTAGATGCTGGTGTGACGCTAAGCACCAATAAATAAAATAATAAATTGGAACTTCCTCACGCGTCTAATAATTTCAAGGAAGATAACCTTTATCGAAAGTAGATTTTCGTGACGATATAAGTCGTGGTTGGTGATGAAAAAGCGTACCATGAACTATTGTAGTTTGGCTCGGCTGAGCGATATGAGATAAAAAATTTTAAAAAATGATCTACAACATACCATCTGCTTGATTCTAAGGTTTTGCCGAGTGTGACATTCGGCGTTAAACGTGTGTGCGTTAGGGTGTGAAGGTGGGAGTGTGAGAGGTGTGTATGGGGTGTGTAGGCGAAGGTGTAAAAGGGTATGCGTGGGGTGTGTAGGGAGAGCGTGGGTGTGTGTCCATGAGCGCTGGTGCAGCTATCCTTCCGAGGGAAGTCATAGAAAAACACTCCAAAATACTGAGGTTATTTTCCCATTATGTGGTTATGTACATCCCAACAGGGACGTAGCTAGAGGAGGCGTGCCCCCCTCCCATCCCCAATTATCGCCTAAAACCTCAAAAGCTGGAAAATTATTCGGTGACGTAAATTCAAAAAGTTGGAAATTCACTATCAATTTAATTTATTCTTTTCATATTTTATCGGTCAGAGCCGAAGTGATTTTCCTATTTTCGATCAAATTCTCCTACTTTTCCAATTAGCTGACAAAAATTGCCATAATTCCGACACGAATCTGTGATCGGTCCGTTTTTTCCTTATAATGACCAGGCAACATAACTACGAAAGACTGACAGCTTGTCAGCCAGTACCTATACCTTCCAGCTGACTGGCAGTAAGTTGGAAGGAGTAGGTAAAGGCTGAATAGCTGTCAGTCTATAGTCCTTGTACAGCCTGTAAAGGAAAACTCATGGACCTACCTAGACAAATGCATTTTTCTTGTGGATAAAATGACGAGATTTAAGCCAGAGGGAGGCCTCAGAATCAACCTTAGTTGTTCAAAAATTAAATATTTTCCCTGGGGAACGCCCAGTCCCTGACCATCGAGAGGGGAGCGTGTACCCTTTCTCGAACACTCAGCAACTAGGGCCCGTGTCCCTTGGGAACTGCTTATGGGGCATGCCGTTCTAGGACCTCAACCTCCAGTTAGAAATCTAAAAGATCACCTCGCTGCCATTTAAGACCCTCTAGTTACGTCCCTGTATCCCAATAAATGATTCCCGAATTGGTGCAGAATATCGTGTTAATATATTAGGGGGACATCCGGATAGTGCCGTTGTATGATCATGGACACACACCTCAATATACCGGTTTAAAACATTCAACATGCATCTATAGCATGACTATTTGTTTTATGTCATATAAACTCGTAGCAGGTATAAAAAAAGACTGAAAAGAAAGACACAGACTACATTTACACCAACATACCCATGTGTGCATTAACTCTTAGAAGCCGGAGAATCAGAATGAATTTATTGAACATGACATACGGCGAAAAACTTACAGTAAAGCAGGTGCTTCTAGTCAAGTGTCGTCTGCCCATTCAGGCAGACGACACTTGACTAGAAGCACCTGCTTAGTGTTTAATTCTCTCCCAGCCCAAAAATAGCCAAACCGTCACAGCCAGATTACCTGCCGTATTACATCAAAGGCAAGAAAACTCGACTCCCGGCTTCTAAGAGTGAATATACTCTTCCTTCGAAACAGCTGACAACACCATTATCGTAGTACTCCGCATATTACAACCTGATGTCAGTAAATGTACAAATAATGCTCGCTAGCCATTCATTTTTATGTGTATTTGTAGACTGGTCATGGTGTGGTCTAATTCTTCCACTTGAACGGTCTTCAGATCGAATGCTATTCTTCAGGTTGCCATTAGGGCCCTGCAAAGCTTCGAAGATTCGAGTCGATGTCGACATCTCTGGCCTGATTCAGGATGCACACCTAATTGGTTTTCATGTTTTTTTTTCGCGAAGGGGTGATCACAAATGTCTTCTATCGGCGGAATAATTGTGCAGAAATGAAAAAAGAGTAGCCTGGGGTGTTTCCGCTCAATCGTCATTTTCAGCATACTTGTCTGCCTGACACGTTACATTGTTACAACAGTACGTAAAAGGTAGAACCCGGAATCCCGCGCTTCATTTTAAACGTTCCGTTGTAGCAATGTAATCTCGAATCGAAACCACTTTTCAATTGTTAAGATATTCCGAATATCTCACTCGTGCTATCTCTCTCACACGTGTACCAAGTATCAATATGCGTACCGGTTAAACTATTCGAAACCACCGAACCGCAAGTACAAGCAGGTGGGCCTATCGCTTGCTTCTGAAAGGTTTAGCCGTTTATTCATCGGGCTAACCAAATGTATTCCGTACAAGACATTGGGCATGGAGCAGTGCACAGACTCGATGTGCAACGTACTTTCATTAATTCGAGTCGAAAGGAATGGGTTCTGACGCATTGACAGTAAAGTTACTCAGAGCTATCGCTTTGAATTTATCACTACCTAAAATAAGGCTAAAGAAAATTAATTTTTTGATTCTCAGGCACCGGCGCATTCGTTTCTTTCGGCCCGCGTTCGTCATATTTATTTTGGAATCAAAATTCAAAACGTATAAAACTATCATAAGGTGTGATTTTAGCGGTATCACATCGCGATTTGCGATGCAATATGTCGTATACATTGATACAGTATTGTTATTCTCTTCAGGAAATGTGACAGGATTCTCATATGTATGTACAAAATAAATATTTATTTAATGCTCAGGCATCAATTCACGCTGAAAAATTAAGTCATATTCCCCTGTCGGTCGGCAAAACGAAATATCAAAATGATATTTAGAAATCGATATTTCATCGTAGGTTCGGATGACGAATCACATGTACTTTAAACGAGTCAGCACATCAGTAATGAATTCCAGAGTCCCAAATACAAACGAATTCGAATAATTGATAGTGACAGTGACTAAATCAATTCATTAAATCAGCGGTTTCAAAGTTTGACTTTCTCATTCACCTTCCAGCGAAAAGCCGAAATCACTTTCAAATTTCTTCAGTTCAACTTCACACGTCTTCAGTGCATTGCGTTCAAAAAAAATAAAATGACGTGCCTTGTTATTGAAAATAAGAAAGTGGTGTTTTTTGTTATTGTTCTATTTCTTCGAAACACATTGCGATTATTTCAATTCGCCAGCCTTGGTAAATCGTAAAGTTAGGGGAGAAATAAGACGGGACTACTTTTTGTGCGGATATTCACACATTCCAATGGTTGGAGTTTGGTTGTTGTAATTTTTGTATGGACGCCGGTTCGGCACATAAATTTTGCGCCTTAATGGCAAATAAAGGCCACAAATTGGAGAGTTTGTAGTCGTAGAGCATTAAATAAAAAGAAAATTCACGAAAATTTGATGAATACCGAAAATATCTCGTGAGTGGCTACAAAGAAATATGAGGATCTTCACGAGCGACGCAGCGTCGCTCGTGAAGATCCTCATATTTCTTTGTAGCCACTCACGAGATATTTTCGGTATTCATCAAATTTTCGTGAATATCCTCTATTTATTTAAGTGGTTGAGAGCTAGATTTGATGCACTCTCCAATAATTTATAATAGAACAAATTTGTATAAACAAACTATTATTTACGTTTGACGAAACATGGGTAAGGAAAATGTTGACTTTTGCACTGGTACCCTCATTTTTTTAAAGGTCTGATTCTGACTTCTAGCACTCAACCAGTTAAAAAACTCATTATTTTTAATCTCCATTTTTGTTCTATATTGATGTTGTGTTGTATGATAAAGTTACAAAAAAAAACTATGAACGAAGTCAACATGTAAGCTCCAGTATTTGATTTTAGGCTCTCACAACTGAATTTTAGGCACCAGCGACCATTCCATCAGGAATAAAAAATAAAAATAAAATCCGCCCTCCCTCATTCGTTTTAAAAAAAAAGCTGCCTGAGAATGAATTATTCAATTTTGTTTGGCATAATTTGGACATTTTCTGTTCTTAATATTCTAGTGGTAACAAGTCAACAACTCACCCCGAACTCGTCTTAGCAATGGGGCAAGATTCAGAAGAGATTTGATCAGGTATCACCAACGTGGACGAAACAAATCTTTCGTCGAATGGAACAAAGCTTTAGCATTGCAGATGACGTTTTATCCCCCCCCCCCTCCCCCCCAGGGAGTGATATATTGTGCAAATTGGGCATAGCTATAGTCGATATCGCCCTAATTAAACACATTTTAAGGAATGTTCCGACTACATTTGTGTTATTCATTTTGGCTGGATGCGACCAATCTCACTCCTGGGAAAACTGTAGGATGCGTGGTCGTCTTCAGAAAGTTTATTACAAAGAATTGTATGAAATTCCCAATTTACCCATAATTCGGTTTTTTTTTCGAACAATCAAGATGAAATCGAATCGAATAAGTGAAAAGAATCGAACCAGAGTCCAATCTAGAACATTCACTGGACCGGCCCTAACCGGGTCTTCTCTTGCTATTCTGTTAGAGAAACTGTGTGGAAATCCCACCTGAGCCGAGTTGTACCAATGTGTGTGTGTCACCTCTAGACGGGAGACGAATTATGTAAGCTTTAAGCTGCTTATCAAATCCTGTCATTTATTATGTGTACCTGCAATATCTCCCATATGTACGTATTGATCATCAAAGATATCGAGTGTTTTTGGGTGGATACCGAAAATTATCTCATGAGTGACCGAGACAAATGTTTATTGAAAATATGAAAATAACCATTTGTCTCGGTCACAAGTGAGATACTTTAAGTATTCACTCAAAAACGCTAGATTTTCTTTTTATTATACGCTTTTTATAAGAATCTGATAATTCTACTTGTTCCAATCTTGAATTGATGCATGAAAGTAAACAGCGCATTGAATCATTGATACGCGGAAGTGATTTGCTCGATACTCGGAATACATAGCGTCTTGCGATCTGATTCAGTTGGCGTTTTTTTAGTCCAAACATGGCCTGAAAGTCCGTAATATAAGTTTTTGGTTTGGTACGTACCAGACCAAAACCTAAAATTACGGACTTTCAAGCCATGTTTGAACTAGTGGATTTCATGCATAAATTCAAGGTGAATATACGTGTTGAATTATTGCTGCAAATGATCGGTATCCATTCAAACACACTAGATTTTCTTTTCATTATACGTTTCTAGAACAAATTGATCATTTCCAGTGATAATTTGACTCGTATTCACCTTGAAGTGATGCTTTGAAAGCCGCCATTTTGATATTGATAGCGTGAAAATGAAAATGTCTATATCTTTACAGTGGGAGATACGATTTCTATCTTTCCGCAATTTCTTCGATAATCTATAATTTAGCGTGTAATAAAAAAGAGTATCACGTTGTTGAGTGATTATTATTTTTCCTTTTTAAATAAAAATATTGTTTAGAGGAAAATAAATGCCACGTGTTTAGATTATTTTCATAACAATTCTCAAGTTTAAATAATTTTGACAAACGTGTGCAATGGCCCGGGAATTGGAAGAGAAAATAAAAAAATATATATATACCATGATTGTTGTGTGTATTCAACATTACCCAACACAATATAGACATTGAGAAATTGTCAAGGTATTCCACTCATGGATGTAGCCTATGCGAAACAACGCCGTGTAAAAACGCGTCTGATTGATCGTCAAGAATTTGAGTGACGTTATGACGTGAATAAAATGCTTCGATATAAACAGTGTCAAGCAAGAATGTAAACAAACCCCCGAAAGTGATTTTTTTTTTAATATCGGATTCACCAACTTCAATCAAGTTTAATCGTGGTATAAATAGACAGAACGCGATGTGTGTTTGAATCGGTGGGCGTTTTACATAACGCGTTGGAATGGCGTAGTCATATTTCGCAAGAGCCGTAGGCTGGAGCGAAATATGACTACGCCATTCCAACGAGTTATGTAAAACACCCACCGATTTAAACACACAGCACATTCTGTGTTTATTACACATCCCATGCATTAAAATTCATTTAAGTAAAAAAAAATTAATTCCGATGTTTAAACCCAAAGGTGAAGAGTCCGTTTGTTTTGTTTGAAGTTGTACTGATCCAGTGGGTAGATAAAAATTCAAAACAACCTTTTGGGAACCTGTCTAAATTACATTCGTTGTCTTTTCTATTGGGCGTGTTGTTTGTGGAAATTCGTATCGCTATTTCTCTTCGGCTGGCGTCCATTCACTCCTAACCAGTTTGGTGCCTATTACTGTTATTAAAAATATAAGTACAAATTTGAGCAGATTTGCAACACAACTGGGAGAAACTTTTTTTAAAAGAAGTTCGAAGCATGTCAAGATGTCCGAAGATTTACTGAAGTAAAGTTGACCAATTTAGATTTTACGGGATCCGCAGACGAGACGATCACGGGACTGTGTTAATGTTGTGGTTGGAAATTATTGGGTTTTTTTTAAAATAATATCTCATTTTTATTTAACTAATTTTTTTGTGAACCGACTTTATTTTGCTTTACACGTTTTCATTTTCACACTCCGCGACAGACGACAGATAATTGTATAACGAAATTTGGAAACTTTTCGAAGCGTAACTAATGACTCGACGCGAAAAGTACTGGTATAAACGGTGCTGGGAGAAAAGTGTCGGCTTGTATATCACCAGCTGAATAGAGAAACATTTACGTCATAGCGGCGAGTCCGTGAAATACAAAAGATTAAAGTTTAATGTATGTGTAATAATAAATACCGAGCACGACTCGGTTAGAATACTAGGGACATGAATCAACGACCCTTGTTGGACTTTTTTCCAGTATTTTACAGCGCCCGTGAAATACAGGAAAAACTCGAACTTTGATCGACATGAATCAACGACCCTTGTTGGACTTTTTTCAAGTATTTTACAGCGCCCGTGAAATACAGGAAAAACTCGAACTTTGATCGCTGTGTTTTGTCTTATCAGAATACACTAAAGTGTGCAAGTTTGAGAATTTCTTTTGATAAATACTGTTAAGAATGTCGATCACCACTTGGAAAAAAAATATGTTTTTCGAATCTAAACGGAGCGATGTTTGTGATTCGTGAAACAAAAATAAAAACCACAGCCTGCAGTGGAAATCACGCATTCCTTTTGAGAAAGTAATATCTGCAGCTTCGTGTCAAAGTGGAAGTTATCTCCCTTCCACCAAAAAAAAGAAAAAGATTTAGAAGACCGCTGTGCTGGCTGGAACAACTGCTAAATTTTCCTGCACTCTAAAATAAGTTGGTTTAAAAATGAACCCAAATCAACAGGGCTGAGTGAATATGAACCCAATTTTACAGTGTGATTTGCAGTAAACGCAGAGTTTAGAATATATATATATGGTGTTTATAACGTTTGGATGCTAGAAGATCAGTTGTTCACGGATTAAAAAAAAAATAATGTAACTCAACCAATTTTTTTATCGAGCGGAAGACAAAGAATTTCTCTTCATGGCCGACTATAAATTGTGCCTTGTAGCAACCACTATTGTAATACATCCGCTATTGTAATAACTTTATTACAATAGCGGTTATATTGTAATAGCGGTTGGTACAGTACCTTACAATATTTTGGTCCTGTTGGTGTCAAAATATAGCCCATTTTATCACAATTGTTACGTTTAGCAACCCGGGTGGGGGGGGGGGGGGGGGGGGGGGGCTTAACTAATGCTGACGGGAATAGTTTGTCCATGCTACTTGTATATTACGGTAAATTCCTAACTACACTTGGGTAAACATGGGCAAGGTACAGAAGAACAAACAAACGCATGGAAAAGGATGGAAAAGGATGAAAACCCAAACGCATGGAAAAGGATGAAAACCCAAACGCAACGAAACAGCACTTTTCAAAGCGTAATTGGAAGAACATCGTCTCACTCTGGACATAAACACGGCCAAATTAAATATTTGAACAACTTCTGTTTGATCTAAGTTTTACGCGTCTATTTTAAAAAAAATGTAGAACAAAAATAATTTTGGGCTTTTATTTTTCATCATAATTCGAAGTAAAATGTCTCAATAATTTTGGAAAGGAGAAGGTGCTGTTACGTGTGGCAACAGGGGTGTCGTTAATAGAGGTGTAGTGCACGGGGTGTCACCCCCACCCACCTCTATATTTTTTGTCCAGCCGAGACATTTTCGTCTGGATTGGAGTGACAGATATTGAGTGGCGCTTACTAGTAACCAAGTATTTTCTTGCAAGACTGTATTTGGTACTTGGAGTTATGCTACACATATGGGAGTGCGATGGCGCAGTAATAAATAAAATAAATAAATAAATAAATAAATAAATAAATAAATAAACATAGCTCTGTGGTACCCGATTCGGCATGACCAGATGACCATTTTGGACTGGTGTTATGGTAGTCTTAATTAAATAAGAAGATGTTCCAAGACTACTACGTGTATATTTGTTTTTTCTAAGACTATTATCCGACTCACTGGTATTCCAAAAACATCACTAAGGCATGCCTTCAAAGAAGGCACGCCTGGATGATGTCGCTGGAATATGTAATTTATTGGGGAAAAATTGTTGAATATATAGCTTCTGTATTTTTTATCCTATTGTGTAGGAATATGCCTGAGGCTTGTGAAATGATGCGCATATCGATGATACCACTACGTTAGCATTTTGAAATTTAAATTTTTATATGAAATTCCCACAACTTCGGTGTTAAATTTACTGACAACTTAAGAAAATTAAGGTGAGCTAACTTTCCTGTACATCTCTTCCATGGATGAAAATTGCCTAGCTTGCCGCCTTGGTAGATGCTCATTCATCAAGTGGTTCGTGGTTCAGTGATAAGAGCATTGGACTTTAAACCGAAAAGTCGACGGTTCGATCCTGACTAGAGGTAACTGCGTTGTGTCCTTGGAAGAGGCGGCCTGGCCTTAGAGTCCACCGGGAAATTTCCAGGTGGGCCCCGCCCCCTATTGGGAGACCATCACCCAGGACCCCAAGACTTAAGCAGGCCAACACCTGGTGGCGAATGAAAGTTTGTGAAAGTGACCAAAAGGTGAAATGGATATGATTGCAAAGACTGTCGGTTTATCGAAATGCTCTCTATGTGGACTGCAAAGTCACAAAGAGAGTATTTCGATATACCAGCAATCGAGCCTGCTATTGATCGGTCGGATGCTTGGAAACAGCGTTCTTTCGTTTCGAAAATTCAAAATTTTCTCCCATTGTGCCGAACTATGGTCGGCCTGATGAGTTCGGAACACCGTTCGGTGCAACCATTTTTACCAAATGAGCAACAAAGATGATTCAAAAATGCCCTCTGTGAGGACTGTCATTGATACCTCAGGTGCATGGAAAGCAGCGTCCTGTTAGGTTGGAAAAATCAAAATGTTGTCCGTTTCGGGTCCCCTTCCCCTTGGTGCGTTTCCCGGCAAGTTTTGTTTTGGCCCACTCCGCCCCTGGTCCT
Source organism: Pictodentalium vernedei (assembly GCA_031216915.1). Lineage (NCBI taxonomy): Eukaryota > Metazoa > Mollusca > Scaphopoda > Dentaliida > Dentaliidae > Pictodentalium > Pictodentalium vernedei. The sequence continues at coordinate 434,005,499 of CM062297.1, read as the reverse complement.
TGGGCAAGTCACTAAATTCCGATTACCCATAAGGGTGTCACGGTGGATCTGTGTATTAAAGCGTACAGCACGTCGATGGTGCACTTGCCTTCAACCGCTCAAATTGTCGTTAATGGCCAACAGACAAACAAACTAGCACGGAAGAATTATATTAGAATTTTGCTTAGCCATGACAATAGAAGCGCCAAAGACTAAGGCTGTAAGGCGGGACAATCCTGGCCCACTGAGTGCTAAACTCACAGTTCTGCCGATATTCTGATGTTAATTCATCCCGTCATTCCCTGATCAAAGAGAAGACGAGGTAAAGGCGGTAAAACTACCACACCCAAAATAAATTCACAAGAACGTTGACAAGGATAATAAATGTAAAGATAATTAACAATTTGAGAAAAATGTGTGATTTACGTCTGTAGGTGATGACATACTCTGGAAACTTCTCTAACATGTTTCATTTACTGTAGTAGTAGTAATTTATTTTATTATAGTGTCACGTTTCTATACATCTTTACAGACAAATGCATTACATTGATACAGAAGAGTAAAGTAGCATGAAACCCAGCCGTGAAGGCTTATGAGACACTTGAAAAACGATATAAATTTCTATGTATAATATGTACATAATTTTTCAAATCATTCCCACACACAAAACCACCCAACCCCTCTCTGCACTCCTCCCCCAATATTTACTCGACAAAACAAGACAACACCTGCAAAAATCATTCTTGAATAATAAAAGCATTTCCATTTTAGCCTCAAAACATAGTTTACGAGGGCCATATGCTATGATTTTGAAGCAAAAATTGAACAAAACGTTAACATTTGAATGGCGATTTTTAAATAGCCTCGGATGATTAAAATCCGTCATGTTTGCCAAAGAATGAATTGTTAATTATCTTTACATTTATTAACCTTGTCAACGTACTTGTTAATTTATTTGGGTGTGGTAGTTTTACCGGTTTTACCTCGTCTTCTCTTTGATCAGGAAATGGCGTGATGAATTAACATGCGTGACTGCTGTGCGGTTAAACGATTAATTATTGTTAACATCTGAAGTATTTTGTTCGTTCAGTCACAATGAGTTGCAATTCTTTTGAAGGTCTTTTCATCATGCACGAGTTTGATTCAAACTGTCTGATAAAATAAAAACTTAGTGAACAGCTTACTTCCAAGTTTGTCCGCTGCACGCATTATGATACAAGCTATGTTGGGGAAACAAAGACAGATGTCGCTAACCCTAATCCTTCACATTTGAAAGTTATGAAATTAAATGTGTTAAAGGATAAAAGCATAGTTACTATTCAGAGAAGTACCTTCCACAAATAGCAGTGGACTCTTGCAATATTTTTTTTTGACTAATCATAAATTTTATTCTTTTATACAAACGAAATATTATTATCCCTCACAGGAACGAGATCAACGGGCTGGATGAAATAAACGGTTTGCAGTCAATGTTGTGGTTGCATTGGTATGCGACAAAAGAAGCTAAAACCGGCAAGGTGGATAGAGGCATATATTTTTCGTCAAGAAGTGGATACGGGAACCAGCAGTAGTTCATCGCAAAAGGCAGAGTTACTCCGGGTTTGTGAGCAGCGAAAACATAAATAAGGGAAGAGGTTAGGTTAAGTATTCTGGGTGCTATGAGTGATCTGCATGCTGCAGACGCCCCTTATCACTCGGCCTGTAGAGCTACATTGATGAGTCGAAGGTCTGTAGCGTCCGCGTACCTCAACAGATTCAAATCCCGATGCCGAAGCTTTGAAAACAACGATGGTTGCTTTCATGAGAGATGACCATTCCCCAATTTGGAATCGGTCGACTTGTTCAAATTGTATGTCGAGTGTGTGGGGTACATGTATTCTCCGTCACGTTTTTGTTGCCAAGCTTGCCGAGAAGTACGGCAAAGACATTTTAGTCCTTCCTCGTAGGGGATAGCCACTATTTTAGCGGATAGATCGAGACCTGGACGGGTTACGTGTAATAATTCATGAGAGGTGTGGGACGTTGTACAAACACGAGTGCGCGAATGGGCACGAGTGTTTTACAATATAGTCCCTCGCCTCGAATCAATTATTTCACGTAACCAGTCCAGTCAAGCTATTACTCTGTTTATTACTTTTCATTATTAACGATAATTATATTATTGAACCCTTTACCTAACGTAACACCAAAACCGACCGGCGCTATTATAAAAAACTAGCCAATTTTTTGTCTCTATAACATAGGTTATGACCCCTCATTGGAACGTGCTCGTCGAGCTCGTTCCAATGAGGGGTCATAACCTATGTTTTTGAGACAAAAAATGAAAAAAAATTGTTATTCGAGATTTTTTTTTTGCAAGTGTCGTTAGCTTTTCATGTTAGGTAAAGGGTTAAAAAAACAAAAAACAATGAAGTCCCCGTTACACACACGGCAAAGCGTCTTCGTTTGGGCGCAGGGATACATGACACAATTGTTGATTGCAAAATTCACTTGTGAAGTTATCGTTTATAATCAAACCCGGAAATCCCAGTAAATCACACTTTGGAAACAACTAGACTTTATGATTCTGGAGAATCATGGCTTTTCCAGATGAGATTCCATGATTTTTCATGACCCCAGAGTGTCTGATGAATTGTTTTTAACTGTCTCACTGAACTTCCTTTATTGATGTTATGAGAAAGTGGGTATAGTAGTCTCAAATGACTCAGTTTGATAACAAAAATGTTTAGGTAAAAACCATCATTAATGTTGGAGATGGTTAATGTCAATTTCGTCGTCCGACAAGTTAATACCAACAAAATGGGTTATGTTTGTTTGACACATACCCACTAAGTGCTGTGGCTATTTGAAAATGGTCCATTTTATCGCAAATGTATCCAAAATATTGATATCTGGCATTTGTAGAGGGTTAACAAGAGCTAACAGGAATATTTTTCCATGCAACTTGTAATGTCACACCAAGAACTGTAAATGTCCATTTTTTCTTTAAAATCTACAAGTTGTTTTCAGAGAAATCCAGGGAGAACATGAATTTTAAGCTTTTGGTAGGTATGATTGTTTATCCACCCAAAATGGGTTAAGTGTTGTTTTTTGAATACCCTTATTACTTCCAAAAATAATTCTCAGGGAATTCTACTTTCACTTTTGTTGATCTTTCCTCTTAACTTTGGGTGCTGTGGGTACGCAAACACATCCCATTTTATCAAAGTTTTGATGTTTGAGAACCTGCAGAGGGTTAACAAATGCTTGCTGGAATATTTTGTTCATGTAGCTTGTAATGTCACACTAAGATCTGAGAATAGCCATTTTTTCTTGAAAATCTACGCGATGTTTTTAGAGAAATCCTCGGATAACATGAATTTTTAACCTTTGGAGGGGTATCGCTCTGTAACCAGACCTAAACGGGTTAATGCTTGTTTTTTGAATACCTTCATTACTTACAAAAATTATCCTCCTTGAATTCCACTTCCAATGAAGGAGGTTATGTTTATATAGCAGGTACACATTGGGTGTTATGGGTGCCCAAGTACAACCCATTTTCTCAAAATGTCTATGCTTGGCAGCCTCTGGAGGGTTAACAAATGTTTACCGGAATATTTTGTCCATGCAACTTGTAATGTCACTCCAAGACCTGCGAATGGTCAATTGTTCTTGAAACATTTTTGGGAGAAATCCACAGAAACTGGAATTTTAAGTTTTTAAGGGGTATATCTCCTCTTCCAGTCAAAAATGGATTAAGACCTCGATTTTTGAATGCCCTTACTACTTACAAAAATGTTTCCCTATCAGATTTGCGCCCGATAAAACAAGTTACGTTTCTCTGCGGCATTCCCATTTGATGTTGTTGGTGACCAAAAACAGACTATTTTTTTTTCAAAATTTTGACATTTAGCAGCCCATGGAGGGTTAACAAACGCTTACCTGAATATTTTATCCATGCAACTGGTAATGCGACTCCAAGACCTATCAGTGGCCATTTTCTCTTGAAAACCTACGAGATGTTTGTAAAGAAATTCAGGGAAAACATGATTTTTTAAAACTGTTGATGGGTATTGCTAATAACCATCCCAAAATGGGTTAATGCTTGGTTTTTTTAATACCCTTATTACTAACAAATTTGGTCCTCGGTGAATTCCACTTCCAATAAAGTAGATTATGTTTATCTCTCGGGTATGCATTGGGTGCTGTGCGTGTCCTATTTCAACACAATTACGATGCTTAGTAGCCTGTAGAGGGTTAATAAATGCTCACCGGAATATTTTATCCATGCATCTTGTAATGTCACACAAAGATCTGCGAATAGTCAATCACAAAGATCTGCGAATAGTCATTTTTTCTTGAAAACCTACATGTTGCTTTTAGAGAAATCCACAGAAAATGGGAATGTTAAGCTTTTAAGGGGTATCTCTCTTTAACCAGTCTAAAATGGGTTAAGACTTCGCCTTTTGAATACCCTTACCACTTACAAAAATGTTTCCCCATCAATTTTGCGACCGACAAAAGAAGGTACCTTTCTCGGTGTTACACCCATTGGGTCCTGTTGGTGTCCAAATATAGCCCATTTTATCACAATTTTTACTTTAGCAACCCGAGGAGGGTTAACTAATGCTGACGGGAATATTTTGTTCATGCTACACCAAGACCTGGGAGTAACCAATTTTCCTTGCAAATCTACAAGACTCGTTCTGCCGGCGGGCTAATACGGGTAGTGGTAGATAGGTTCTATGCTGACATTGCAGAATGGAAAACTGAGTTCCCATTCCCAAGCTGTTTTGTTAACTCAAGCAAAAATCACGGCCCAATCGCATCACAGTTGGCTCCCGCGACTTAAATAGTCTAAAAGGTCAGAGACTATTGAATATCAGTTGGATGTCGTTCGTTATCACAGAACGAAACGCCCGGATATGCCTATTTCTCACGCAAAAAGATACATCCCATCGCCCCAAATTCTTTGTCACATTCTGCTCTTGCAACACCACACTTGACTTGACTAGAATGTTGCAATGAACAAACGAGGATAGAAGCTACATCAACGATGAATTGCACTGATGAATAGGATCACCAAACACCTAAAACAACCCTTTGAAATGTATATAGGCTCGGATGCAACCTCTGGTATGGGCCCGGAATGTTGTATTAGCCGCAGTCAAACATTGCGTCCGGGAAATGACGATGTCACCTTGAACGTGGATATTTCAAATTGTTCAAGGCTGCCAGACGTCCAATAAACTTCTCCGTATTTAGGAGATATTACACATACACATTCCATCGAGACAAAAAACGTTATTACACGCCTGTTCTATAAAATCCTCATCTACAGCCACACTAAATGAAATTGTTGACGGACTAATTTTCAACAGAAACGAAATTTCTCTGGAATTTTCTACAAATCGTGCAACACAATTACAGTTTGAATTGCTAGCAATACCTAAAAATCGTCCTCTGAGTGCCAGTGTGTTCTATGTGCCAGTAGGCACATAGAACACACTGGAACTCAGGGGATGAAACAGTAACACGGGTTCCCCATGCAAATTTGGTTTGACTATAAAATGTGTTCTTCTGTTGATAAGTGTCAAATGAATTGCCGAGTGTTCTTGTAATGGTTTTTTTGACGTTAATGCGTGTAATGAACACAGAATGACACGAGTGTGTGAATGGGTTAATCGATATGACACGTGTGCCATCGCGGAAGTATAAAACTCGTTCTATCCTTCCGCGATGGCTCTCGTGACATATGGATTAACCCATTCACACGCGCGTGTCGTTCTGTGTATTTGGACTCCACTTTGAGGTCCAGTACCATGGCGGCTGGACTATCATGGTCATGTGTAACAAAGCCACCATAGTGCCACAACAGCGTTCCATTTTCGAAACTATTCCCCGCCCAGGGAGGCTTCCCGTAACCCCAATGACAGTGAAATACTTCCTCTCTCGAGCTCGCCCCCAATCAGCCGCTACACGAGTCAGGTGACGCTTCGCATCGTGGCCCAAGATTAAAATGAGGCGCTCCTCCAAAACCAAAATCCTGGAACCACCCTTGTCCGCACAGCCCAAATCTTTCAATGTTAGGAGAGTGGTTACCTCTCTTAGCGGAGGTGGAGTGGGTGGCGATAATAAATATTCCCATGGAATGTAAAATTAACCGTTCCATGGACATTCGACAGTCTTGACTCCATCAACGGAAATAAGCATTTCGCACTTCTGTCAAAACGACTGCAAAAAAAAAACCAAAAAAAAAAAACAAGCAATCAGACCTAGTCACTAGAGATTATCTCGGAGGGGTTTTATGTCCTCAAATATCGCTTAAAGTTTCTGTCGGCCGCATGCGCATTGGAGCATAAAAAATATTATTTGCGCGTTGGTGTTAGAGCAAACAGATTGCAGTGTAGTTACTAAACTGATTGTCAGGTCCTTTCAACTTCACTTGCGCGCGCCGTTTATCAAATAGCATGGACGTGGACATTCTCGAAGTCCCCACCGCTCAGCGATGGAGACACCGTCCTATGTCTCGTTTCTTGTCTGATTTCGTTCATTGTTCCCAACATATACCAATCAACAGGCAGATCGATATTAACATTGCGCACATCAGCTTGGCTGCAATGTATATGGGCACTGTCTCTGATTGCTTTTGCTCCACGCCATCTATGATGTGGATGTTGTGTGGTGAAACGCTATCGAGATCTCCTGGCGGAGCAGCTCCAGTTGAGTGCATCGACTGGCTTCATGGAACTCATATATGAATGTTCGCAGTGTTGAGTCGGAGAGGCAGCTTTTAATTACCCCAATATGATGTGGTACAACTTAACCCTTTGAACTCTAGTGGTATCTTCCATGCCAGTTCAATGGCGGCAATTAGAAGAGTCCATATTCATTATTTGGGGTACACCAATCAATATTTGCAACGTGCAGCCTCGGGCTGTACGTTGGCTGCACCTTGGCTGCACGTTGAAAATGATTGGTCTACCCCACACATTTACTGAACAGCTATCCTATTTAATGACGTTATGACGTATCACGCTGTTGGCCGGAAAAACTGCCGCTATGGTTAAAAGGGTTAACTTTGGAAAAAATGGTAAGATCCCTCCATTATCGAGTAAGCATATTTCATGCGGTACTGTACTATGTTGCGAGAGTTATGTGAGAAGGGTTGTTTAAAAAAAATAATGGCTTGAGCTCAGCTTTTCAAAAGGGACTATATATATTTCTTCTTTCCCGGATGGAAAAATCCCTATTTTGTTGATGATTATTATACTATGAAATTTGGTTATTTTTATTACAAAACTAAAGTTGTAATTTGAGAAATTAAACCGGCGAAAGAATGGTACATTTTCTCATTTCATATTTTTTTTCCATATTCGTTTTTCGTTGCTACTCAAAAAGCTTGAGATATGGGCAGAGAGATATGGACAGAGGCGTTTAATTTTTTTATATGTTTTTGATAAGTCAGTGGTTACAATTGTTAATTTTTTGTACGAAATGTTTTGACAGGCAGGGTACCAATTTCTAAACTAATGTTCTGGTACAATGTGTTTTTCCTCTGCACGAAGACCGGTTTCCAAACCCATCCTGATGGTCTATTTTCACCATAACTTCACAGTTATCTAGTTATGAATCAAAACTAAAATGATCCTCTATTGGTCGTCTTCTTCTGAACAGAACGGCACATATTGGCGTCTTGTACGAAACGTTTTACGCGTGCTGCCAAGTATTCGGAAGTGTCATCTTTGTGAAAATTTATTTACACCCTCTCATCCACCTCGCGAAATTTAGCATCATTGATCAGCAAAAACGCGAAAAAGCGAAACAAAATATTAAAGAAATAAAATAAGAAAGAAAAATAAATGGAATACAATAAGATTCGTTTGCCGAAAAATCTTTCAATCAGTGCTGCATTAATAATTTGTTACAAATTGTGGCATGTCGCACATCAAGATGTCACAGATATAAAGTTTACCTCGTGATATTTATTTATTTACACTCCTTTTACATTTCCTGTACAGTGTTCCGTGGGAATTTTCGTTAACGGACTATTTTTCCACCTGACATCATAGATCCACCCAAAAACTAAACTCCCCCCATTTTCGTATCGGCCAATCGAAACTTCTTACCTGAGTTGTCTTTTTGTTTTATTTCAAACAGACGCCTGAACGGTCAAATTCTACAAATAAGTCCGAATTTAACGTTGAAGTTAAAAAATGTTATTTATCATAGAGGCGTGTAATAAACGCAGAATGTGAATGCGTTCGTCAATACGTCACCCATGCCATCGCTGAAGGATAGAAATTGCTTTCCGCACCAACACTCGTGCCGTATTGAAGGACGTATTGACACATCGGGACGTGTTGTGTATGTTTTGTCACGATCAAACAGTGACCCTGCTCACTCCTTTTCGAAGACACAACCAACAGCGATGTCGACCAAACATTTGCATGCTCTGTATGTTTGTGATCAGAAAATCTTATGCGCTGCGGGGAAAATTTATTTATTTATTTATTTATTGGTGTTTAACGACACGTTCGACAGCCAGGGTCACCTCCTGCCAAGAAGTTTTAATGGTGGAGGAAGCCTGAGTACTCGAAGAGAACCACCGAGCAACGGCGAGCAATTGTGAGACTCCCCAGCGAACTAAGTCCACACAATCAGGGTTAGCATTGATTAAAGACAGGTGCACCATCGACGTGCATTATGCCTAGTTATACAGCGCAACCGTGCCCCCATCTGGGCACTCGGGAATAAGTGCCTTGCCCAAGGACACAACGCAGTTACCCCTGCTGGAGATCGAACCGTGGACCTCTCGGTTTGAAGTTCAATGCCGTTACCACTGATCCACCGCACTCCATCGCTGTGGGGCAAAACCATACACCATCACAGATACAGAGGATCTCAAACTCGTGATGTTTGGATATAAGATTTTTTGAAACGAGTTTGATGAATTTGATTCACAACGAGCCTTTAGGCGAGTTGTGAATCGAATTCATCAAACGGGTTACAAAAATCTTATATCCAAACATCACGAGTTAAAGATTCTGTATATCACATGAATTTTCGAATGTTTTTTTACACTTTTTAGTTAATTCATTGTCGCTAAATTCTCCCAAAACAACCGACAATCAGTTCGTTGGCTCAAACGCTTCACACCATGACGTCATGAATGCGCTTTACTTGCACCTGTTGACGTAATTGACGTCATGTGAACTACGCACAAGAATACAATGCTGCTGCTATGGAACTACGCGCCAATTAGACACTAGTTGATAATCAGGAAATAAGACATGGGTTTTTACGTCGAAATTAACGACGTTTCATGTGATATATAGAGGATATTCACGAAAATTTGATGAATACCGAAAATATCTCGTTCGTGGCTACAAAGAAATATGAGGATCTTCACGAGCGACGCAGTCGCGAGTGAAGATCCTCATATTTCTTGTAGCCACGAACGAGATATTTTCGGTATTCATCAAATTTTCGTGAATCTTCTTTTTATTTAATGCTCTACGACTGCAAACTCTCCAATTTGTGGCCTTTATTTGCCATTAAGGCGCAAAATTTATGTGCCGAACCGGCGTCCATACAAAAATTACAACAACCAAACTCCAACCATTGGAATGTGTGAATATCCGCACAAAAAGTAGTCCCGTCTTATTTCTCCCCTAACTTTACGATTTACCAAGGCTGGCGAATTGAAATAATCGCAATGTGTTTCGAAGAAATAGAACAATAACAAAAAACACCACTTTCTTATTTTCAATAACAAGACACGTCATTTTATTTTTTTTGAACTCAATGCACTGAAGACGTGTGAAGTTGAACTGAAGAAATTTGAAAGTGATTTCGGCTTTTCGCTGGAAGGTGAATGAGAAAGTCAAACTTTGAAACCGCTGATTTAATAAATTGATTTAGTCACTGTCACTATCAATTATTCGAATTCGTTTGTATTTGGGACTCTGGAATTCATTACTGATGTGCCGACTCGTTTAAAGTACATGTGATTCGTCATCCGAACCTACGATGAAATATCGATTTCTAAATATCATTTTGATATTTCGTTTTGCCGACCGACAGGGGAATATGACTTAATTTTTCAGCGTGAATTGATGCCTGAGCATTAAATAAATGTAAATATCAGCGTGATATTTCATTCGATTTCTCTGAAATATTAATTTTAGACAAAAAATTAAAAGAATACGCAGAGGATGGACTACTACTGAAATACTGAGGTGTAGGCCTAAATTTTATGCCTAGGCTTAATAACAAAGAGAAGTGTTCTCCGCGTTTGTTTTTCGAAACTAAACACGACTCGGTCAATAAATATACTGCGTTGTAACACTATTCCGTTCTGCCACTGACATAACTGTGCTGCACCCGACTTTCCAGACTTCCGTTTGCAATATTGGCAATATTTAGGGTTAGGCCAAACATGGCCTGACATTCCGTATTTTAATTTTATGGATTGGCCATGCCCAGTTCAAACCCGAAAATCCCGAGCCCCGGGATTACTCAATTGCAAGGACGTAACAGGGAGGGGAGCACGTGCCCCCCCCCCCCCCTTAAAAAACAACATTATTCCAGAAAAAATTAAAATTTATTTAAAATACATATGTAGATTTTAAAGTTCGGGTGTTCCGAATCAACTAATGCCAATCAACTAATTTCATTGATAACGCTACTTAATCCAGCTGCCCCAGAGGGATAAAGTTACACTTACACTTATGTAGGCTTGTTGTCGATAGAGTATATTTTGTTACTGCGGTTAATTAAGGTCATTGATAACGAATTTAATCCAGCTGGTCGATAGGGATAAGTTACAAGACAAAGACAGCCACTTAACAAAAACACACTTATTTTCCGTTTTTTTTCTCTCTTTTCCCCAATAACCGTTAAGTAATTATTATAACCGCTATGGATACTTCGTAACCGTTATGGTTTCCCGCAGAAGCCAGCTCAACCTCTCCGACAATTTCCAGAGGCAGACTATACTTGCCAATGAATACCTCAGAAATAATATTTAACAAGCGGCAGACTATACTCGCCTGAAAAAGACACCACATCACCCTCGAGGAGAGGCAATACCTTTGTTGAGAGGGCCCACTCTCACACTGGTCCTCACCCGAGGGAGGTTAACACCTCAACCAGATCACCAATAAGAGCACCAAGACTCCTCCCTTGGTCTTTCCTCCTCTGCTGCTTCCTGTCATGGTTGGCATCTGTGAAAAAGCTTCAACTAATTACTTCAAAGAATGGTCGAATGGGGCTTGCCCCAAACTATCCCAGCGTGCCTTCGGCGCGCGAAACCATTTGATCTCCCATTGTATTCATGATGTAAAATTGGAATGTCTCCAATTTCACGGGGCAGGCAAACTAAGCGCCTCTTAGCTATTACCCAGCAAATTGTGAGAGAAATAAAATCACTTGGATTAGGGAGCGTCAGTTTTGTTGCACAGCGTAATGACGGTGCAAGTGTTTTGTCAGAACACCTATCTGGTGTTCGAACCCGTTTGAGGGAGCAGTTTCCCAATGCTTTCTTTGTTCATTGTTTTGCATATAGATTCAACCTGGTTCTCGATGATGTGTGTAGAAGTGTTGAATCGGCAGGTGCATTTTTCGCTCTGCTTGAAAGTTTACATGTGTTTATGTCCCGTTCACGTCTGTTCACGTGTGCATAAATTCATTGTGGGAATTCAGGAGAGGGATAACAGGCGTGTTAAAGAACTCGTTCGTCTTAGTGACATGCGCTGGTTATGTCGCTACTATTCGCAAACTGCCCATACACACAGTTAATACGGACTTGAATGATTTCAAACAAGAATGTCTGGTACTTGAAAAGGCAATTATTCCCTACTCAACACTGCCAAATTTACAAAAAGCGGTTAGTCTAGCACTTACCCTACCAGTGTCTTCCATGTTAAATGAACGCACTTCGGCTCTCCAATATATAAACAAAATTATCTGAGAAACAAAATCGCCAACCAAAACTGTCAGACTTAGGTAGGAGTCATCCATGATTTTATTTATGTTTTTGCGCCCCCCCCCCCCCCCCAAAGCAAACCCTGGTTACGTGCCTGAATGCCCTTCCACATGCATTTTCATCAGGCTTGCGCCGTCTCTGTATATATGTGCAAATATAGTTGTATATTGTATTGACGAGAATAACTCGTGGCCAAATGTGTAATATATTGTGTTCATATTCGATACTATTGTATATATGTGAGAAAAGCTAAAAAAAATCAAAACGATGATCTGAGGAAAATGAAATATTTGATAGTGTATCATAGTACTGTTCTTTTTTTTTTTTTTTGGTTTGGTTCCGTTTTTGCCAGCCGCATTTGGTGCCGTTTTCGTCAATTTGGTGCCGTTTTCGCCAGTCACACTTGGTGCCGTTTTCGCCAGTTAGTGCCGTTTTCGCCAACGATAGTTGGTGACGTTTTTGCACGGTGCCGTTTTCGCCTGCACCCGTGCCACCGTGACCCCAGATAACGGAGGAAAGAAACAAACCGTCGACATTTCGGTTTAAAGTCCAGTGCTCTAACCACCGAGCAACCGTGCCCAGACCCACATGAATTAACCACCAATAAATTTAAAATGCGATGTAATTATTTCACTTAGCAAATTCTAAATTCGAATTGGAGCTTCTCCAAAGATAACTTTGGTCGGAGAAGTGCTTTGATCAGGTGGATAGGGAATGAACAAGAAATACGCGTCAAAACCAAAAAGTAATAATAATAACACTTTGGCCGCCCGCTGATTTGTCGCTGCTCTCTGGTGAGAAGGTCTTAATTAGCCCTGCGTTCCCAAATGCCTCCTTATCCCAACGCATCTCCTCTCCTCCCAACATTATGAGACGAACAACTTGATGACATCCCGCACCCCATTCTTCCCAATCTGTGACGATAAGCACATATCACTCTCCTCTGTGTCACCTTCCAACCACATGTCCTTGATTCTCCCATCCCACTTCCCCATCATACTCCTGAAATAGCGAAACTGATATGGATTGACTTCCGAGCTTCAGTACCGCTACTCATGATAATGACCAAAAGAAGTTTAACACCACTCGATAATGCCGATCCGTTTGTTATTATGTCGAATTTTTCTATTTTATCTGGATATTAGATAAATAGTGGAAATTTCGAGATTTTTTCTCAAAATGTTGCGATAAAGAGTAGAAATTTCAACATAAAAAGGTCTAATTTTTTTTAACATGGTCACTAATAGGCTGTCGTATACCCTGCAGTAATGTTTTCATATGTTTAGATTTGTACGTGTTAATATCGAGATTGACAGTAAAGATACCGTGTTTGGTGTCACGTATCCAAAGTATAGAAAAATAATTCAAAATTAATGACCGAAACAGAAAACGTACACGATATTACACCACGGGTACACTATAGGAAGGACGGTACAGACCATTCATTCACATGGTAATCATGCATTATATATATATATATAGAAATAATTTATAACAAGACAAAATGTATATACCGTTCGACGAATCACTCAACTTCAGTTATTTGTCCGACAGCCAGTCGACTTCAATATCGAGAAGTAAAGAGTTTTTTGGGTTCATTGCTATGGTAACTTTTTGCGCTGAATCCGAATCTGAATGATTCAACTTAGGGACGTGGCTGGAGGCTTCTGATTGGGAAGGGGGTGTACGGTAGTGAATTTCCAACTGGTGGGAGGGACCTGGAGAGGGAAACCCACTACCGATCCCTCCCGTAGTTGGAATTGAACTTGAAGCTATGAAAGGGTGCATAAAATTGATTCTAGTAATGAAATGCGAACACATTTATGATATAATTAGCAGGTTATTATGGTTTGGTATTATTCTGGGAATTGAATATGCGCTAAACAAATGCTGAAGCTGAGAACTTTGAGCACTGCACACTGTTCTAATATTAAATCAGATCTTATGCAGCAATGATCCATTTTCGATGTTTCATCATTTTGTAACTGTGAATGATGGAATTAACTCAGGATAACGATTTTACATGATGTGATTTTCTTGAAGATCATTTCGAGGTTTTTTTTTCTATTACGATAAGTGAACGTACAATAGAGATCTCGTTTCGATTGGCATCAAGAATACTTATGAAGCTCGATATTGCGAACACTGCAGTTGTATATAGTAACAGTTGGAATTTCTGCTGATCTGAAATCGAGTTGGCATTTTGAGAAGTAAAAGTGACATCAGCATCACCAAAGAAGCTCTAAAATCCAAATAGATGGAATTTCCAACTACTCCTGACTTGTCCTCCGAATTTCCAACTATAGGGCATTTCGGCCAGGTTTGGGGGGGGGGGGGGTGGTGACACCCCACCCCTGTCGCCACGTCCCTGATGCCACTCTGCAAATCATCGACAATGCGAGATTTTTTAAGATGACGTCGAGGATGGCGCCAAAACACTATTTTCATAAATCCGTTAATATACACCTGAAACTTAGCTAAGCACCCCTTGAAATGTTTCATGACAGTGAAGTTGCTGTTATTGATTATTACGTTTTAACGAGTGCTATATCTTGCAGTACATTTCATGCAGTGAAACATGATGTTTCTGGTTGACAGCGTATTCCAAACACATCCCCTCGTCCAAGCAAAGCATGCTTCCCACGAATTTCAGAAAAAAACTATCATCCACATGCAATATCTCGGTATAAAACAAGAAAATTTGTCACTTCTTTTATCAATAAATGTTAACATGGCAAGGGGAAGTCTGTCAGAGGCACAATGATGGCAAATCTTTGCCAGGCATGCAACCAGGCATATCATTCAAAACGTTTGGAAGGCAACTTAGCTGTAGTCATTTTGTCATCAGCAGACTTTTCTAAAATATCAACAAACCAACGATGTTAAGGACCGACCAAGGCCTGGACAACCCCAAAAGACCTCGGGAAGATCGGAGTCTGACGCGCCTCGTTTGACATGAACACTTTGCTTCAAGTGGGATTTTGAAACGCCTGTGGCTCCCTAACAGGTACTGGGTAGGAGGTCCAGAAGGGGCATCAAGACTCCAGCTCAGCCCGATCAGCATCAAAGACGACGTTTGGAGTGGTATGTGGCACGACAACCTTGGAATTTCAGGACGCGAATGAGAGTCCATTGGTCAGACAAGAGTAGGTTCCTGCTTCACGTTACAGATGGTCGCATAAGAGTGTGGAGGAATACAAATACGTCTTACATGTCCAGGAACATCAGACCTACTATTCCTTATGGTGGAGGATCAGTAATGATCTAGGGATGCCTCTCTAATGACTGTGATATGGTGACTGTACGTGGGAATCCCAATGGTCATCAATACATACGGGACATTCTCAGTCTGGTTGTCGTGCCTCACCACCCGTTGGCTACTCGCTCTGTATTCATGGACGACAATGCAAGGCCACATCGTCCCCATGCTATGTTAGCATTCATTCAGAACAATGTTATTATAACAATGCCTTGGCCGGCAATGATTTGAATCCCTTAGAACACATCTGGGACTTTATTGGACGTCGTGTCCAAGCATGGGATCCGCCTGTACAGAATTTGGCCTATCGGAAAGCTGCATTGCATGAGCAGTGGCAGAAGTTGCCCCTGGGCCGTATCAGAAGGCTCACTGGTAGCATAAGGAGGAGGGTTCAGGCTGCCATCCAGGGACGTGGTGGATACACTCACTACTGACGCGATACACTGCTATTGTGTTCAGGAGATCATAAGTTACATTTTGCGTCAGTAATTACCGGCATTGTTCCATCGTGGACCCTTCCGGCAAAATACTTGTCGAGAGAAAATATTTCCATAAAAAATATTAATGACAAATATGTGTAATTAGCGCAATAAAAATACTGCATGTTTCCATCATTGTGTTATTTTCCATTTGTCAATACAGTTAAAACTAGAAGTCCTGTCACGAACTGTGCGCATATCTGGGCTTAAATGTGCGTAGGAATTGCGCGCAATTGTCATGTCGAATGGCATCCAAATGTTCTCCTGGTTACTCATAGCAAACATAGGCAAAGTTTCTGCCAATGGACCTCCGGGTTACCCGGAGATCCATTGGCTGAAACATTGCTTGCGCACAGGCCATATGTACAAAATTTGATAGCCTTACTATGATCATAACGCGCAGATTAACGCGTAGATCGACGTGCCATTTGGGCGCATTTCATGACAGGACTTCTAGTTTTAACTGTAAACCATTCTTATCGCAAATAATCTCTTTTGGTCATCTTAAAGATAGCACGAAAGTAATGGCACCTTCTATTAACACCACTGCGCAAAGCCAAGGGGTGCGTAATTAAGTTCTAGGTGTGTATATCATAATTACACAACGTATTTACCAGCTCTAGACGGTGTGTCACGTAAAAGATTCTTGACAGACCCACCAACGACAAGGTCACAGATGGAGACAACACATAGAATGAGTAGCCACAGCAACTTTTTCTTAGGGTGGTAAGTCCTAACTAGAATGCTCCGGCTGTTACCCCATCATCCCCTCAAGGGAGGTGAGATGAGCATGTAACAACCGGAGGTTCCTAGTTGAGAACAGGGGAGACTTCCACACCCACACAACGGCCTTCTAAATATCATGTCCCTTAAAGAAAAGAAATGGCTAGGGCACCCCTGTTGTAGAATCCTGGCTGAGCCTCTGGTCACGGGTTTGTGTAATATCCCCGATCTTAATGAAAAACAAACACTAAATCTCAAATTCGCAATATGAGTGCGAACATTAGGCAGGGTCGTTATCATGGGGTGGGGGACGGTTATTGTCGGTGTATTCCATGTCATCAGTCACAAGTTTGGATCGTTTATTGGTTATTATATTCGACTGGCGTTATAAATTTGTTTACGCTATATCTGGTATCCGTTAATCCACTAACGAGCGGGAAAATTAAAATATATGGCGAAGTATAATCACAAAAGTACCTGATGTGTGGAGTTTTCAGGCAAAATAGACTCAATACATGTGAAGAAGAAAGCGAAGTAAATAAAATCGTCAGTAAGTGGACTTCCCGTTTCAACCAAGAAAATTACGGGTTTAGAGGGATTTAGAGGGTCTACATATAAGACCCGACAACACCATAAGAGAACAACTCCCGCGGGTGTCTTTATTAAAATAATGATAAAAATAAAACAATAATGACGTGTGAATGTCAACGCACGTGTATTACCGTAGTTCTTTGTCGCTTTTTTGGTTCACTCCCAGCTTAGAAAAAACTAGAAATCACCACCCACCAGAATAAATTTGATAGCAGCTAGAAAATTCATCTGTCACATATCGCGAGCAGGTCGTCGCTAAAGAGAGTTGGAGTTACTCGCCCAACATCACAAAATACCTTTTTTCCCGCTGGAACATTTTTGTCTGGATTAGAGACTTCGATATCGATCCACTATTACTAGAAATCGTATTCCTTATTTAACCCTTTGAACTCTAGTGGTATCTTCTATGCCAGTTCAATGGAAGCACTTAGAAGAGTCCATATTCATTATTTGGGGTAGACCAATCAATATTTTCAACGTGCATCCTCGGGGCTGCACGTTGAAAATATTGATTGCTCCTCCCCACACATTTACTGAGTAACCATCTTATTTAATGACGTTATGACTTATCGTGTTCCTGGCCGGAAAAGCGACCGCTAGGGGTCAAAGGGTTAAGACTAAATTTGATGCTTGGATTTATGTTGCATACACAGTAGGTCATATACTGCGTTTTTACGCTGTCTCAAATAAATGTCCCGCCTATAACTGAAGATCTGTAGTGTCCGATTCGGTTTGAATTGGGAGTCCAATATAACAAATTTGGACTACCGATACGTATTAACTAGATACAGTACGGTCGCCGTGGATTGGTCACTTTCCACGGATGGGCAATATTTCTACAGGCGCATCAATATTAGATTGATGATGATATTTTATTCAACAATTCACCTTACTCACAAACATTGTAAGGGATAGGGATATTATTACATCATGTAAACAGTCAAAGAAAAAGAAAATATACAGATAGTATTGGAACATTACATACATGAGATCATATACATTATGAATGTGAGAGGCGCATTGTTTGGAGACGCCATAGCCAGATTAGCTGTCTTCCTGGCATCTCCATGTTTCTATATTGGATACTATCACCTGGAACAGACTTTCTGCTGCAGGCACAATCCTTGTTTCAACTATCGAGTTGGAGAGTTGGGACCCACGTTTTGTGTCAGGGCAAGTGCAATAATTTCATGTTGGGTCAGGGTGGATGAGATATCGGAGTTTAAATAAATTTTTGCTACCACAAACCACGATCTGCCAAACACACACATAATCTGTGGTTTAATAATCAAGAATCAGGGAACAATTAGTCTGCAATATACCTTTTAGATTGTTTATGGATTTGAACTGCTTGGTCTGCAGTCCAGGCACAGTGTGCTAACACATGTTGCAGTAAGGGAGTAGTTAGCAATAATTTTTTTGGTAAGTATACTTTTGAACAGGGATCTGGGGGCTTATGTTTTGAGACTGCTTTCTAATTCATTCCAAACTTTAGGGAAGTTATGTTTGGGTAGATTTGCCGAAAACTGTGTTCTGGCCTTATACTCTCTAATTTGTCCAGCTTGTCTTGTATGCGTGCCAATAGGGGTGTGTATACTAAACATGTTATCAAAGGATTTGGGTAGGTTCTTATTTTGCCAGTCGTACATAAATAATAAGACATTCAGTTTATACATGTCCTGAAATTTCAATATTCCATTCTTTTTAAATAAGGGGTCTGTGTGGCTGTTGTATTTTTTTAGGTTAATCGTGCGCAAGGCACGCTTCTGTAGAAGGGCTAATTTTCCAGTCGCGAATGCATTGCCCCAGATTTGAATGGCGTATGATAGATGCCTGTGGACAAGTGCGTAATATAATGATTTTAGCGCGTCTTTCGGGAGAATGTTTTTTACCTTGTTAATGCAATATATTGCACCAGAAATCTTTGAGCATACATTCGATATGTGGGTTTTAAATTTCAAGTTTTCATCAAGATGTACCCCTAAGAATTTAATCGTTTTTTCTAACATAGTATTTCCAACTACTAGCATTTCGTTATTGTTAAGATACAGTTTGAGTTGACTGGCTTTGAACGTATTATTTTGTGGGTATAGTAGAATAATCTTAGATTTTTTAATGTTTATCTGTAGCTTATTACAACAACACCAATCAAATACTTTTTCCAGTTCCTCATTTACTTTAGTTTGTAGCAGTTGCATATCGTGGTCAGACGTATACATCGAGGTGTCATCCGCAAAGGACTGTAGATTTAATGTGGTACAGTTACAAATGCCATTCACATAAATTAGGAATAAAATAGTACCACGTACTGATCCTTGTGGTACTCAACAGCTGATACTTAATTGGTGAGACCGGTACGAGTGATATTGGACATATTGACTTCTGTTAGACAGGTAACTACGAAACCAATTGTTACAGGTTCCCGGATCCCATAGAATTCCATTTTCTTAAGTAGAGTTTCATGGTTGAATGTATCAAAAGCTTTTGAGAGATCAATAAACATGACCAAGGTAGAATCTTTTGAAGGTTTGTCATTGCTTTCTACTACACAGTTAAGAAGTTGTATAATCAGGTGAATAGTTGAATGTTTTTTTTTCGGAATCCATATTGATGTTTATAGAAGATATTAAATTCAGTTAGGAAGCTTGTTAACCTCGTACACATGGTACGTTCCAGTAGCTTGGAGAAGACAGGTAAAATACTTATTGGTCTATAATTTCCGAATTCTTCAGCATTACCTCCCTTAAAGATAGGGACAACCTTAGCTATTTTCAGGTTATCTGGAACAATTCCATTGATGAATGATTGGTTGAATATATGGCATACGGATTGTGCGACTTCAGATATAGTTTCCTTCATAACTTGGCTAGAAATGTTGTTGAGGTCAGCGGTGGTTTTCCCCACAATTTATTAGTTATAAGGACAATTTCTTGCTCTGTTGTTGGAGCAACAAAGAAGTTATTAGGATAATTTCCTTTTAGGAATTCTGTGAAGTCAGTCTCGGTGTGTGGTATACCTTCGCCGACATTTTTACCAATACTTGCGAAATAAATGTTAAATCTTGATGCTATCAGTTCAGGATCCGTTATCTCTACTCCGTCTGAAATAAATGGTCGTGGTAAGGATTGTGAATTTTTGGACTTATTTATTACATTACGTAAAATTTGCCAAGTATTCTTCAAGTCTTGTTGATTTTCCCGCAAGATATCATTATAGTACAGTGCCTTACTTTGTCGTTTAACTTTATTAAAGATCGCATTGAACGCTTTATAATCTTGAATATTTTTTTCTGTGGGCATTTTTAACTTTTTTATGTAAAGGTTGTTTTTTTTTAAGAGATGACTGCAAAAACCTAGATGTCCTTCAAGGGTTGCGTTTGATAAATTTTTTGTGTTTATTTATAACTCTTTTCAGTGGAAATGCTTCATTAAAAACATGTTGGTAAATATTCATGTTCATATGCTGTATGTGGGTCAGTTGTTTGGAAGACCACGTCGAAATTGCAGTTTTATAGCAAGTTCTTAAATTTCAGAATCTTTTTATCGACTAAATGATCTTCTAAATGTAGGATTACTTACTTTAGGGATATCTGACTCCTTTCCAACTTCTTCTATATAAAATGTTGCAAAATGATCGGAGACGTCTGTGATAATAACTCCAGCTTGGTAGTTTGGCGGACCTCATTGGAATAAATATGATCAATTATCGTTGCAGAGTGTTCAGTAATTCTTGTTGGTCGAGTTATGACCTGCATGTACCCTTCACCGAACATATTATCGATAAAGAAGTTAGTTTTGCTGTGACTTTCTATGTTCAGTAAGTCAATATTGAAGTCCCCTGTTAGCAGCGCTTTTTGTGTTCTGCATTTATTTTTATTAATATATCACTAGGGGGAGACATGAAAACGTCGATGTTTGCCAAAGGTGCTGAGTTGGGTCTGTGAATGCAGCCCACTATATACGAATTTCCTTTCCTAGGGTTGACCTCGATAAATATTGTTTTGATCACGTGGGGAATAAAGATCGCCAGGTCAGGCCTCAGTTTAAATGGAATGTTGTCAGATACAAAAATATCAGCTCCACCCCTCCCATCATCCGATTCAGGACGGGTGTTATATACAAATGGATGATACCCTTCAAGGTTGTAGCTTACTTGATCATGTATTTTAAACATTTCTGTGAGCCCAATTATGTCAAATCTGTTCTCGTTCTTTTGGATATCACTCAAAAAGTCGCAGAAGGAGTCCCGGTGTGCATTAAGACTTCGGCAATTGAGGCCAAGCAGAGACATATTCCTGTTCTGAACGGGAATATTCTCTCGAAATTGCGAAGGTGGATAATAGTTACAGGAGTGTCTATGCAGGGAGAAGGGTGTTTCAGATGCTTCGTCGGAATTATTATTTATATAAGCATCATACTTGGATGCAAAGTTGTGACTCTCCCCATCAAATATCTCATCCATCGAAAGTACTTCATTGCCCGCCATGACTTGGGTGCATAAATGGTGACTGATTTTGAAACAAGGACTGTGGCAGCCTGCAGTGTGTACTCTTTTCAGTAAGCAACATTATGTTGAGAAAAGTAAGAACAATAGAAAGTGTTCGGAGTGACAAAAAGACAAATATGATTCACTATTTGCGATCTAGCCGTGAACACGGTACACTTTCTAAGGAAGTGGATACGGTTAATTGTCGGGGCGGAGAGGGAGGAAGTTCGGGGGGGGGAGCGGTTTTGAATAAGATGTGCGTCTGTCAGCTATACTATGTGAAGCCGGGAGGAAAAAAACGTCGATTTAGTTCTTCCGTTCACGCCTTAGTCACAAACATCCACACACGCACGAACACACCTCACTTTTCTTCACCCCCATCATACACACATCCCACCCCGCACATACCCATGCCTTCATAGTTCGGTGTAATATATGCTCGCACAAATAGGAGAGAAGGCGTAATTCCACCGTGATTTGAGGATAATTAACTACAGTATCAGGGACGCTTCATTCCGATCATGGCGTATTTAAGGCGCCATAAAAGTAACGGCAAGTGACTGATTTGTCTTGGCATTGTAAGAAATCAAATTTTGAAATATTTTCTTCTCTCTTCCGTATTCCCCTTCCGTATCTATAGCAATCCTTTACATAAAGGTGATTTTAAAATTGGGCAAGAAATAACGCTCCTGGTGTCCTCTCAATCTCATAATTCATCAGCCGCCCACCCCCGAGCCATACCTCCACCACCTGCATTGCACCCCAAAAACGTTTGTTGAAGCGTATTCAAACACTGTTTTGGGTGTTTTCCCTTCTTGATTGGGCGTAATTTACGTTGTCGTTATCGCTTTTTCTTTCTCTGGGTTTGCGACGAGTGCATTGTCACAAAGGAACTGATCACGGTATAATGAAGATCAGTAATGTGTTTTCTGACAGTACAGTTTGGTGCGAGTGGAAATTGCATTTTTACCCGATTTATTATTATAAAATTACAGACATTTTTTCTGTCGTTTGAGGACAGTCCCACATCAAGTGCTAACTATATAGAATAGTAAGAACTGTCGAATATAAGTAATAAATTCACATGAAGGATATTTAACAAATTGAGAGCTCAGATTCATAAGGACGTCCATATAATTTACACGAGCTTGTCCTCTGATCTGATGTGGCAAATAGATATTACAGTAGTTCATAAGGTAGGTTGTAACCTCAATTCGGTGTGGGATTCACAGTTGGGCAATGTACAGCTGTATCCAGCGTTCCCCGTGAGCTTCACGTTGCAGGATATAATATGCCGACACTATACCTTATGTTATTGATGGATGTACACATACAATGGTATGCTTTATTCACAAACAGCCTCAACTCCACAGAGTAAACTGTGAAACAGCAATACTCTCCAAAAGATATACAGTTATGATCGAAACTAGCAACCAGTTTTCTCATTTATATGGCTCGGCAGTTTCTTGTCTCAATTCAGCCTAGGCTCCACGCAGTAAATTGCAAAAGAAGAATATTGTTGCACAAATGACTTAATTATATACTGGGGTAATTGTGCTTTACAGTACACAATGTGGGACTCAGACTGAACAGTTCAGCCTCAGCTCCACACAGCAAATTGTAAAACAACAATACTCTCCAAAAAATAACTTCATAACATACAGGTGTAATCGAAACTAATAATCAGTGTTCTCATTTATGTGATATTACAGGATTTGCTGTATTGTTGGGGAACTGATTTATATACCCGACTTGTTCCTGTGTATATTGCCAACTGGGGTAATTGTGCTCTACAGAACATAATATGTGGGACTCAGGCTGAACCGCTCAGCCTCAGCTTCACAGAGTAAACTGTAAAACAACAATACTCTCAAAAAAAATAACTCAATTACATACAGTGGTGATCGAAACTAGCAACCAGTTTTCTCATTCATATGACTCGGCAGTTTCTTGTCTCAATTCAGCCAAGGCTCCACGCAGTAAGTTGCAAAACAAGAATACAGTACACAAATGACTTAATTATATACTAGGGTAATTGTGTTTTGCATGACACAATGTGGGACTCCGGCTGAACCGCTCAGCCTCAGCTCCACGCAGTAAATTTTAGAACAACAATACTCTCCAGAAAATAACTTAATTTACATACAGTTGTGATCGAAACTAATAACCAGTTATCTCATTTATATGGCTGGGCGGTTTTTTGTTTCATTTCAGTCAAGGCTCCACGCAGTAATTTTCAAAACAGGAATACTGTACACAATGACTTAATTATGTACAGTTGTGATCGACTCTAATAACCAGACTTATCATTCATGTGACCAGACAGTTTTTTATGACTGAATTATGAATGGTTGTGTACCTAACTTACTCTTGAGCCAAATAATTTCTGCAGATACTATTAAATGAATATCTGACATTACAGGATTAGCTGTATTGTTGGGGAACTGATTTATATAACAGACCTGTTTCTGTGTATATTGCCAACTGGGGTAATTGTGCTTTACATGATACAATGTGGGACTCAGGCTGATTCCAACACTAATTATAGCAATCATTATCAAACATTTAATTAATGAAACACCGGGTACAACCCGGTGCTTCATTAATTAAAATGTTGCTGGTCATGATTTTTATTACCTGGTAAACGCATGCTAGGACATCACTGCCCACACGTGGATTACGACCAGTCCGCGGCGACTGTACTGTAGTAAGTATCGTCGTGACCACTGCATGTCTGTTTTATTCACCCTTAAATAAATTTCCAAGAAGTCTTAAGTTTTTTCATAGAGGTTATTACTTGGTTAATTTTATATTGGCCAAGATATCAGCCCGAGGCAAATTCATATCAGCCTGAGCCCGGAGGGCGAAGGCTTATGTGAAGTTACCTAGAGCTGATATATCGGCTGACTTGAAACTAACCAAGTAATAACCTCTTAATTTATTAAATCAACACCACTAATTATAAAACGTTCTCGATCTGTTACAGCTTTCTAAAAAAGTTTTATTGTTTCTTATTCTTTTTACAACGTTCGAAGTTTCCTCTTCTAGTTCAGCTCTACGAACGTCGCGACCTCCCCAGTAAGGAAGTCGCAACGTTCGGATAGCTATCGTTTCTCTCACTTCGACGAATCTCCGCTTACGACTCTGAATCGTGGTTTGCGTTGCATTTGGTGTACAACTCTCTTTCTTTGCTCTTCATTCTCATAATCCTTAATTAGTGCCATCATCAATCTTCACCATACAAAAACCATTCTTTTTTGCCTGG
Source organism: Pictodentalium vernedei (assembly GCA_031216915.1). Classification (NCBI taxonomy): domain Eukaryota; kingdom Metazoa; phylum Mollusca; class Scaphopoda; order Dentaliida; family Dentaliidae; genus Pictodentalium; species Pictodentalium vernedei. The sequence goes on along the minus strand of CM062297.1, from coordinate 433,980,750 downwards.
TGAGACTAATTTTACCCATTGATTGTTTTCGACGAATAATGGCGAAAGATTTCGCTGTAAACAAAATGGCCGCGCCTAGTTATTCACCAAGGGAGATAACTCCAGCTTGGTTCATACCGACCAAGATCGTTGTCATATCAGCCGAATTTGAAAGCATATCAGCCGAGCTCAATAATGGGCATGTTTGGGAAGGGATACCATAATATCTTATAAACATGGTGCAACGCCACCAATATCCCCCCGCCAACTAAGGCAGTCATAAAATTGAAATTTTCGAAGTTGGAAAAGCGGAAATGAGCTCATAACTCTGGAAAAAAATGGACAAAACCTGTTACTTTTAAATATCTATTTCCCCATGGTGGTCTGTCAGCATACCAAAGATCAGTTAAATCCAACATCCACTGACTGAGATATGAAGGCCCCAAGTTGTGATGAACGGACGGACGGACGGACGGACGGACGTAAATACTACTGCGTGGGTGTTTGCGTATCTTATCACTCTCCGTGTCCTGCACCAAATCTTGTAAGAACAGAACAAATAATTGTTCTGTTGCCACGAAGAAGCGCTATTCGCGGGTGCAACGGGACAACAAACATTGGTTCGATATTGAAAAGTTAAGTGCCTCTACCAATGATGGGTTTGTGCATTTGCGTGTAGTTAGTTACACTTACATGAAACAAGGGTCCGTTTTCTTCTGGGTACAAAGATCGACATAAAATTTTGCGATACCATATCTGAAAAAAACAGAGGGAAGACAAAAACTACTTAATATGGCGCCATAACAATATTTATTGCACTGTACGTAATAAAGTTTGCAATGTTTCGATAAACAACTCAATTTTGCCTGTTTGCACTGACAATACTCGTCTTAACGGAAGTTTCAACGAATGGAACGCTTGTACTAATTGCCCCAGTGAATGTTCAGTTATGCTACCTAACAATTTAAGTAAACGTACAGAAAATCTGATTATGCTGTAGGACAAAAATTAAATAAATAAAATATATTTTATAGTATATATATATAATATTATATACCATTGTGACATATTTGCGATATATAATTTTTTATAATTATTATTAAAGATATTTACATTAATGTGATCTCTTGTTCTATCTATGAAATTCTTTTTGCATTTTACATCAAAGGTTTAGGAGATGAACTCCTGCATAGCGACGAGGGGGTTGCAGTTGGGGACTTGAAGATCCCAGGGCTATTTTGAGCAGACGATATGGTTTTAGTACCAGAAAGCGAAGAGGGGCTAGCGAAAATGCTGGGAATTGTCGGGAAATATGGGAGCAAATGGAGACTCGAACTTAATGAAACCAAGAACAAAGTTATACCTGTGGGCCGCAAAGTGGACCCCCACTCGGGGTGGAGAGTGGGGGAGTTCTGCATAGTGTAGGAGAGACAAGTGACTACGAGTATCTGGCGGTAAATATAAACATCACAGAAAGAGGCATCTACTGAAACTACACAAATAAATTGATTCTGAAGGGGAAGCGAATCCTTAACCAAATGAAACTTATAGGGAGAAACAGTTTCAATAAGGTTGTCGTGGGGAAAACCATTTGGGAAATGGTGGGTCTGCCAAGTATAACATACGGTACGGAAGTTGTACCCCTAAATCAGACGACTGTTAAGAGCATGGAAATCCTGCAGAACGATGCAGGCCGATGGATAACAGGGTCGAGTAATGCCGCGGCGCTAGAAGCAATCAGGGGCGAGCTTGGGTGGATGAGGATCAAGGACAGGATAGACCTAATGAAACTCGGTTATCTTAATTATTTGGTAAATCTCCCCGACAGCCGATGGTGTAAAGTAATGTTCCCGAGAATTTTCAACTCAAATATCAAGACGGGATGGATGGTTCAAGTGAGGGAGCTAGTAGAGAACTACTTATCGGGGATCTCGGACCAGGCAATAAGACGTTGGGGCAAACCAGGGTAAAAAAATCATCACAGAAAGGGTCATGGAGGATTGTAGCCGTAATTGGCGAGAGGGGGGGGGGGGTCAAAGCAAAGAGGTCTTTGGTGCCCTGCGTGATAAAGAGAAGCCTGGTTTTGAAGAGTACCCTGATGGCACCTTTGGGGGGGGGGGGGGGTCACTGTTGTTCAAGCTAAGGTCGCGGTCCCTGGAGCTGAGGGGAAAAACTGGGAAAAACAGTGAAAAGGAGTGCCAGATGTGTAATTTGGGCGTGGTGGAGACCCTGGAACACTTTCTTCTAGAATGTCCAAAATACCAGTCTAAAAGAACAAGATTCACCGGCAGTATAAGGGGGAATTGGGATAGGAAAATGAAGGACATGTGGTTAGTGGGCGACTCAACGGAGAGGGTTAATATGGTAATCGGAGAGATTGGGAAGAATGGGGCAAGGGATGTCATCAAGCAGTTCGTCTCCGAGTGTTGGGAGGAGAGAAGAAGCGTGGGAATAGGAAGGCAGTTGGGAGTACAGGGGTAACCAAGGCCTTCTCATACGAGAACTGCTAAAAATCGGTGGCCGGCCAAAGTGTTATTATTATTATTATTAGCATAAAATGCCTTTCTCGAATTTCCCTTGCGGCGAGCTGTCAGTGCCTTTCAGTTGCGCTTATTTATGTAAGTAAATGTGTGCCATTATGTAGTTGCAGGCGATGGAGTGCACACACCCTGATTGCTCACTTCGTTGGATTCGCGCCGGTGGTGTACTTGTACAAGGACCGAGGTTAAAGCAGACTCACTGGCTCGCTAGGACTCATGTCCCCTTGGCTGCAATATTCATGCTTCATTACTGATCAATGCCAGAATCTTTACGTAAAGCGCTATTGGACGTAGGAGACGACTCATATAAGACTAAGGCTTTCTTTCGAATCCTAGTCTATTTACCAACTCATTTGTCACTGTTGCTTTTATTTCGTGTACTACTAGCTAAATTTTATTATTGTTCTGTTATACTCTTATGTAATGTACACATATAACATAATCTTGAATAAATATTGTGTAAACTAATGTGATCTCCAGAGTGGTCAAACAATTTCGATCGGATCGCTACTATTTTCTGACCGCTTAGCTCCATGCAACAATACAGAGTCTCACTTGTCGAAAAACAAATAAAAGAACATTGAATCTCAGATGCTTTACTCATTTGATTTTTGTTGATACGAAATAATTTTTGCGGTATTTTATTTTCGAAATCTCAGCCCACTGGTGTGGGGGTGTCGATATCGGGTGGGTATGTATTCGCGAAAAAAGGCTGTTTTGTCATCACAATGCTGTAATTTATTCAAATTAACCACAGTTAATCGCCCTTGAGTCTGGTTATGTTGTGGACGAAATGAATTCCACAATAACCATAGTTAATCAACTCCAGTCTCATTATTTTTTGGACAAAATAAATAAATAAATAAATAAATAAATAAATAAATAAATAAATAAATAAATAAATAAATAAACTCTCATTGGAACGTTCCAAGAATAAGGCACGGGATTGTCAAAAACAAAGAACAAAAGGAAATTCCCAAAGGGCTCACCCTCCACTTTTTTAACTGGGACTGAACAATCGTAAAATTGCAGAGTGTCAAGCATTGAAGCCATACGCTGATGTTTTATAAATCTACTTCGCAGTAAAGATAGCAGGTATGGATACTGGAGTTAAATGAGGGTTCTGTGCACGCCGTGCAGGAACACCTTGTCGTCGGAGTAAGATAAGAAAAGTATCAATATAATTTTCGTGATGGATGGCTCAGAAAAAAACTCCAAAAGCCAAGTGGTCCTACACTTCCAGCCAAAACAGAAAGATTTTAAAATGTTATATATATATTTATTTAAAACTCAGAGGCATCACTCTGGTAACTATTAGGTTAAAACAAAAATCCAGTGATACGTGGATTCATTTAATTTTCGGGCGTCAAAACAGCCTTCTTCAGAAACACAACTGCATTGATGAAGAGTAATTACACGAGACCATTAATACTATAGAAGGTGTGGCAGAGAGTGTACAAAGTACACAAACAGTAATCATAAGATGAGATACATGTATATATAAGATATATGAGATAAAATAAGAAAATGGCATGGGAATTGAAACTGTCACGTCTTTTTAAAACGGTAATGATTCATTTCAACCATTTCGGCACTTTTAGGTAGTTGTCGGGCCTTTTCAGGTAATTCGACTTACTCACTCTGAATTGAATGATACTCTCTATACAGACCACGTGTTCCTCATTCTAGCAGGCCTTTGAACGTTTTCAAACCAAATAAGGCCCGTTTTGGTATTTTTGTCATTCTGGGGGCCATTTCGGTAATTAGACATACTCCCATTGAATCATACCCTCAGAACACACCCTCCTATTATTGAACTTTCTATTACATAGTAACCACGCGTTGCCATAGAAACCATGTAAACAAAATGTAGGACGGAAACATTTGCCATCTAAACAATACGGGGCGCTAATGCATTCTCACACCTCGTATCAGTAAGATAATAACGTAAGAATATAGCAAAATGATACGGGTCGGTCAATAACAAAATAAAGTAAAGCAGCTGCACTGGAAGAGGTAAGATATGAAATTTGGTGGATGCCGGTTAACACTTTAACCCGAGAGGCCGCTTTTCCGGCCCAGGAACATGGTACATCATACTTTCATTTAGTAGAATGGCTGCAAAGTGAATGTGTGGGGTAGACAATCAATATTTTTAACGTGCAGCCCTAAAGCTGCACGTTGAAAATATTAATTCGTCTACCCCTAAATAATGAATATGGACTCTTCCCATTGTTTCCACTTGAGTGTCACGGATGATACCACTGGGGTTCAAAGGGTTAAAGATAGAATAGATATCACGAGTGAAGAGACTCTACTTTAAGCTTCTAGGTTTTAACCTGAGCACGTTTTAGCAGTGGCTGTGCTGTGTGTGTCCGGAGGTGTATTTCATCACTAACGTCAACGTTAACACCATTTGCCTACCGTTCATCGTCCACCCCGCCCCCATATACACACACGCACACACAAACTCTCTCTTTCTCACACGAACGCATGCACGTATCCTCAGTCTCCCTTCTCTTTATCCCCATACAAAACAACATGTTGGCATTTTGTTCCAAACGCCGACTGAGATACCTGCATTTGCATTCCGTCCACCCCCTCCAATTAGGCACACACGCTTCTGCTGGGGATATTTGATAAAAGTGAGATATATATTTCTTCATATATCTCACTTTTATCAAATGTCCCCTACTTTTTTTGAATAGAATATATGAAGAAATATATTTATATTTTCATCAAAAAGTTGACTCCAGCATATTAGGTCAGTAGAGATTATTAAATGGTAGTATTGTTAAGGATGACTGCCAAACTGCTCGATACTCGTGAAATTCCGTGCTCCGCATTGAATATGCGCTTTCTGCGAGATCATGATTGGATTTTTTTTGTGGGAGTGGGTGGCAGAGCCTAGAGTTGGGATTGGGGGCAGATCCCTTGGCTTCCCGTGGCTACGCCACTGCCCCAACACATTGGGCCAACTTGAAACCAACTTGGATCCCGACTGAGGTTCATACTTTCAGACCGATCTTCATGGGAAAGTTGCTCGATCTCATGGAGATTCAGCCCCAAAGCCAGCACAAGGTTTCCTTTGAAAGCACAAGTCAACTGTACTTTCCCTGGAGGAGAACAGCGCCCTTCCCTCGACAAAAAACCCAAACAAACCTTCTGTGATTTCCCTTATATAGAAACTTACACAAGTTTTGTACAATTTTATTGACAAAGTGTCAGGCTATTTCAGGTCATGTCAGTCTTGTACTGGTTAATTTGCTGCCGCTGTGTGAGGTAAAGAGTTAAATAGACTCAAGTATTTGCACGCGAATCCTAGTAGAGGAACAGTGAGAATCTACATGGATTCTCTCTAGTTTTGTTGCGAATCTTTGCGTGAATCCATTCTCAGATTCTCGTCGAAATATAAGGCCTGCCCCCTCCCCCCCCCCCCCTTCTACACCCCACACCCCCAATGTGAAACATGCTCTGTCGCCACCACTACCTTTTTAGGGGGATGTTGTATAATAAGTTGGCCATTACCACTCAGGGTGTAATAATATTAGTCATCCTTGTGTTTTCCAGGGTGTATGGGAATTTACAGCGCTTTTGGAACTCATACACCCTGAGGTGAAGCCGAAGGATGTATGAGTTCCCAGACCGGTGTAAACTCCCATACACCCTGAAAAAACAAGGATAACGGATTTATTTCCAAGAATTTTGGTGTACTTAGTACTTTAACCTAAATTGTGGGAAAAAAACTGACAGAAAATATGTACTCTGTAAGTTTCTTAACAAAACCAGACAAATATGGATGTCATTGGAACTGGCTCAATGAGCCAGTTCCAATGACAACCATATCTGTAATATTTTACTGCACATAAATATTAAATTTCTTGCATTTTTATTTTTGTTCTAACATAACCGAGCAGAAGGTATGAATTAAATAATTAAAAATGGGTACTTGTTTAGCCATGTAGCCTGCTATTGTGTATTCTTGTTTTTGTACCGTGGTTAACCACGGTGTAAAAAAAGCTACTGCGGATTGCAAGTTACACCGTACCTCTCAGCCAATCAAAATGCAGTGTTTTGTTTCATTTGGAAATAATCTATTTTGACGTGAATTGTTTGTACATATTTGGAGGACGAGCATGCGTGTAATGTTTCGTTTGTTAAAAAATTGTGTGCAACGTGCAGCAGTTTGGAACTCAAATTCAATAACAAGGAAATATGTATGATTACTGAAGCTTCACGTGCGATTCTAATAATAATGCATATTATTTAGTTTTATTACTTTTCAAAGTGTGATTTACTGGAGTTTCCGTGTTTGATTATAAACGATAACTTCACAAGTGAATTATGCAATCAACAATTGTGTCCTGTATCCGTGCGCACAAACGAAGACGCTTTGCCGTGGGTGTAATGGGTTTTTGGGGGGCTTTTTTAACCCTTTTCCTAACATGAAAAGCAGACGACACCTGCAAAAAAAAAATCTTGAATAACTATTATTTTCATTTTTTTTTGTCTCAAAAACATAGGTTATGACAGTAGGTATAAAAGGCCGTTTCTGGACCACTTTGTACATGTACGTACACGTACATGTACATGGTGCGTTTACCATCGTAGGATTCAGTGTTAAATCGCGTGCACGTTCACAAAAATGTCGTTTTTCATGGTGGTCCAGAATCGGCTATTGTTTTTTAGGGTTCACAGATCGCACTTTTCACGTTCAAATACCCGTTGGCGAACGTGTCAAATGTACACGTCGCTCAAAAAGTGAAAAATGTACGAAATTGTACATAAAAATTTTCGTTGACGTTCCCATCGTGGATTAGACCTTTAATCTATTGTTGGTGAACGCGAGCAAAAAATGCTTTGCCGATTCCAGACCAGCATCAAAAAACGGATTGCCGATTCTGGACCAGTGGTCCAGAATCGGCTATTGTTTTTGAGGCTCTTCAAAAAATTGAGTTTTTAGAAAATTAGAAAATCGATGTGAAAATCGTTTGTTTACGTTTTGTCACTGCGAATTTTGTGAAATAAATCTTAATAAAAACACTTTGTAGAATTTGTTTCATTCAAATAAAAAAAAAATAGTAAGGAAATAAAAAAGTGATTGATATATATAGGAGAGAAAAAAAATATGAATAAATAGTTATTTAAAAAAATAAATATATCAAATCGAATAGATAATAAAAAATACGTAAATCATGAACGCTTCCCAGACTATTAGAGCAAGGTTTCTTTTAAAAATGCTGATGAGAGCCTACACATTCTGTGTGAACGAACAACTAGGTCGCCTCTTGTTAGAACGATGCGTCGGATGTCGGGATCACCTAGACTTCGATCATGAGAATCATTCGTGTCTGACGATGGAAAGGGAAGATATGGTCGTCAAGTATTTCGAACCGGCGTTCGAACGCGTTCAAATCGACGAAGTGATCGCGTTTTGGAAGAGATTACTCTTCTGTAAGGATCGAGACAAGCCCACAGTTTCGGAAGAACTGAAATTGGCGCGTAGAAGTCTGACTTTAGAAGACAAGGGATGCATCATGAAATTAATTGTTCAATGAAGCATACGTCTAAGTTTTCTCGTTGATATAAAATAAGGGAGAATAGAAAATAAAATAAATACACACATAAATTTTTTATCTAACATTAGAAAGAAAAAAACACAAAAATGAGAACCAGAGATAAATTGCATCCGACGTTAGATGACGACGTGGATGAGAAGCCGAACGGTGTTTTGCCGACGGCACCGTCGCTAGAAGAAAAAGAAAGAGGAGAGAGGTATCGCATCGATCAAATCAGTAGAATCCAAGCGTATCTAACTCAAGAGAGAGATTCTCGTCATTCTCTCAAGAAGAAGTATTCGCGTTTCGTGAAATTCATCAACGCGATTGACACGACACTCATCACGATTTCCATGGGTTTACACGCAGCCAGCATCGGATTGTTGTCGACTGCGGTCGGTATTCCGATCGTGTTAACCATAGAAGGAGTGGCTCTCGCCATGGATTGTTTAGCACGCTCGGAAACTTTTTGAGTAGGAAATTATATCTGAAGGCGAGGAAACACGACAAGATTCGCATCTTGGCCGACTCCAAGATCGACATGATATCCGAAATGATCTCGATGGCGTTGAAAGACGGTAGGATATCGGACGGAGAATACTTCACGATATTGGGTGAGAAAACGAAATATGAAGTCATGAAAGAAGCTGTGAGAATCAAGACTCGTCAGATCATGAAGGAAGAGATGAAGGATTCTCTCGTGGAAAAGGGGAGGAAAGAGGCCAGGGAGGAATTCAGTAAGATGATAGAACTCAAGAGCAGCGATTGAAAAAAAAATATATATAATAAGAACAGAATTTTTAAAAAAGAAATATTAAATTTATATATAAAATAAAAACGAAATTAATTTAAATAACTCTCAAAAAATGTATTGCGTAAAGTGTAAGAGAGTTACCGAGACGAGTAATTCCCAAGAAGTACGAACTAAAAACGACAGACAGATGCTTCGCGGAATTTGCGACGTGTGTGGTTCTATCAATGCTCGATTCGTCAAAAAAAGAACGCGAGCAAAGGTAAAGGCATCGTGAATAAAATGATCAATAATCTACCTTTCGAAATGCATCTGCCTGGTCACAGTTTCACGGGACCTGGAACGAAATTCAACAAGAGACTCAACGCCGATCTGACTCCTAAATCTTGGAGCAAACCTGTGAATAGGGTGGACGCGGTCGCGTATGATCATGATCTATGCTACGCCGGACATCCCGACATCAAAACATGTTGGCGAAATTGAGAGGTATATCGAATGCGACCAGGAGAGAGAAGATAGAACGTTCGCTGGTCGGTAATCTGATCGGTGCGAAACGTCGATTCGGATGGGGCGTTCAAAAAAAAAGCTCATCTGAAAAGAAGAAGAAACGATTATTGACGAGCGAATTGGCTGAGGAGTTACACAAACCCATCGTGCATAAATTTCGAAAGAGAAGGGTGTTCGTGAAGGGTTTGGATGATATTTGGTCTGCCGACTTGGTCGACATGAGATCGTTTTCGAGGTGGAACGAGGGTGTCAAATATCTATTGACGGTCATCGACGTGTTTTCCAAATAAGCTTGGATCAGAGCTTTGAAGAATAAATCGGGACCTTGCGTCGCCGAGGCTCTGAAGAGCGTGTTCGACTCGTCTTCTCGAAAACCAAATAAATTGTTGGTGGATAAGGGAAAGGAATTCTACAACAAGCACGTTCATCGATTGGTCGACCTCTACGCGATCGAAAACGAAGAGAAAGCCAGCGTGGTGGAACGTTGGAATCGAACGATGAAGGAAAAGATGCATAGATACTTCACGGCGAATTCAACCAAGAAATACATATACGCTCTGAACGGTCTGGACAAAGATTACAACAACATGTGACACAGATCGATCAAGATGACTCCCGTGGAAGCTAGCAATCCTCGAAACGAAAAATGGGTCTACGCGAATCTATATCCTGAGAGATCTAAGATCAGGAAGAAGTCTAGAACGCCGAAATTTGCAGTCGGTGATCGAGTGAGAATCTACGCTTATAAGAAGCACTTCGAAAAGGGTTATACTCCTCGATGGACCTCGGAAATCTTCTTGATAATCAAAATATTTCACACCGATCCGGTGACTTACGAAATCAAAGCTTTGGATGGAGAAGAGATCATCGGAAAATTTTATGAACAACAATTACAGAAGACAAAGTTTTGATAAAGAAAACAATTTTTTTTTATTTACTTTCTTTAACATCTTCTTGTTTACACACACATATATATATAGGAGAGAAAAATAATAATACAAAAATTAATTAAAACTATTTTTAGATAAAAAAAAATCAAGCTAATTAATAAACAAAAAACAAAAACCCTTCAAAAATGGCAAATATACTAGATATAGCACAAAGCATAGTGAAAGATGAAAGTATTCAAGAATATGAGGTTCACGAATACGAACCGGTAACCGGAATGAGTTTGAACAATGCGGGAGAGATAAGAATCAACGTCAAAACTCAAGATCTATTCATACATCCTAGCGAGAGTTACATAGTGGTGCAGGGACGTCTCACCAAGGAAGATGGGAGCGACTACGCCGACGACGACACGGTTACTCTAGCCAATAATGGCATCATGCATCTATTCAGTAATATAAAATACATGCTATCCGGACAAGAGATAGAATCTGTGTTTCATCCCGGCCAGGCCACCACGATGTTCGGACTCTTGACGTATCCTGATGATTTTTCGAAATCCAGAGGACTTAATCAGTTGTGGGTGAAAGACACCATCGGCCCTGCTAACGCTGGCGCCACCGCGATATTCAACTACGTCGTCAAGACATCCAGACCTAAAGGAACGTTTTCGTTCAGGATACCTTTGAAACTCATCTTCGGATTCGCGGACGATTACAACAAGATCATGTACGGATTCAAACACAATCTGACGTTGATTCGAAAAGGAAATGATGACGCAATAGTGAGACTCCCTTCGACCGATGCGGGTAAGTTAACTCTACACAAGATATCGTGGTTCGTTCCGCATGTGGAGCCTTCGATCATGGAAAAAGCGCATCTCTACAAGATCATAGAATCCAAGAGTAAATTACCTGTGGGATATAGAATGAGACAGTGCGACATGGCTAGCATTCCACTCTCCATGAATCACTTCGATTGGAGATTAACGGTGAAATCCGCTTCTGAGAGACCGCGTTTCATCGTGGTTGCGTTTCAGACTGATAGGGGCGGGTCTCAGGAAAAGAATGCGTCGCTGTTCGATCACTGCCATTTGAGAAACATGCAAGTGTTTCTGAACACCACGAGATATCCAGCAATCGATTACAATGCGTCATTCAACAAGAACGATTTCTGCAGACTGTACGGCGAGGTCGCTGATTTTAGAAAGAAGTATCACGGTCTAGACGAATTGATGAGCAACCCTAATATATCTCCCGGCGAATACAAGTCGATGTATCCCATGTTCGTACTCGACGTCAGTAAACAGAGTGAATGACTCAAGAGTAGCGTCTTAGACATTCAGATCAAGATGCAATTCGATAGGAACATGCAGAGAAAAACTGAAGCCTTCGCTCTAGTCCTGTCGGACAGAGAATTACAATTTGAATCTGATGGAAATAAGATGTCGATCATTCGATGAGAGACGTGTGTGAAAAAAAAATAGAAAGCAAAATAAAAAAAAGTAATGAGTAATTATTAAAAACAAAAAAAAAATAAATATAAGTAATGAGATCTAGAGAGATTGAACATCTTTCTAAATCTCATTACTTTTTTCTTGTTTTTAATAATCACACATTATTTTTTTTTTAATTAATTATTTCCACGCGTTCACTGTTTGTTCAAAGGATCTAGTTCGATCAGTAGACTCACCACGGAAGTGGCGGCTTCGGGATTATTGGTTTTTGTAACGAAATTAATCCTGTCTCCAGCATTCACTTTTGAGAGGTGTGCCGAACGTGCTAAAATTCGCGTGTTGATTCTCAGTCTTTTCAAAGGTGTATCTCTTTTCGCTCTCTACTCCATTCACCATGAGATTGACAACCGCTCTGTTATTCAAATCCGAGGAAGCCAGAATCATTCGAATGATTTCACCTCCCAACAGCATGGGATATCCCACCTGACCATGTTTTGATCCACTACCTCCATTTCCGAAAGACCATTCAGCTTTTCCCTCCTCTAAGGTGCCGGCCTCCTCGGCCCACATGGTGATCAATTGTCTAGCATATTTGACTTTCTCCACCACTGAAATCAGGGTGCAGGTATCCGTCATGTTTACGGGATCCGGTAGATTTGTGAGCGCGTGTCCACCTATGTCTAGTTTACCTTCCATGATGTCGCCCTTTCTCCAGACTGAGTTGTCATCTACGTACTTCCTGCTGACTGCGCTGGAATCGAATTCGGGATCGTGATTGAGATCGAATAAATTCTTACCGTTCATGTTGATACCACCCTCCATGGTTCCGCCAGATTGTTTGTTCAGGTAGAGACTGCCCACTTGTGATTCTACGTATTCTTGTGATCGTATCACGGCAGAATCTACATAGCCCTTGTTGACTGCTGTTGAGACCGCATCCGTGTCGTCAACCTTCAATATCTTGTTGAATCCCGCATTCAGATCCAATTTCATTTCTCGTTTGTCAGACTTTCTCTGTTCCAGATCTACGTAGTGTTTGGTCGCCACGTCCTTGGGATTCGTGGGAGTGGCCGCGTTCGTTATCTTGTTAGAATTGGCGTTCAATTCTGAGTGCATCGTTTTCTGAACATATCTATTTCTCAGATGTTTGCTGAATCTCGCGTGAGAGTCATCCGCGTATTTCTTGGTTGCAGAATCGGTAGGATCTATGGGATTCACGACGTTCACCAAACGTTTAGATTTCAGATCGAGATCGTCAGTCATGGCTTTATCCACGTAATTATCTAGCATGATTCGTTCGAAATCCACGTTCCCCTTGTCAACGTATTTTTTAGTCGCAGCATCTGCGAGATCTATCGGCTTGGGAAGATTTAGAGCTTCTTATCATTCATGTTCAAAGGTTCCTCTCGAGGTTCATATCTCCGAACGTAACGTTCGCCCAAGTTGGCAACATTGTAACCATCACCGACTTCGAGAGTCTTCCTCTTCTTTTTAGGTTGACTTTCATTGTCACTTCTACCAAATTTATCGACTGGCATGTTGTTTTGAGATTTTTGTTTTAAAAATATATTTCAAACGCAGTTTATTAAAAATGAATTATTTTACTTATTTTATTTTTCGTTTTTATTCGATTAAAATTTTTTTAATAATTTTTTAGCTTTATATACTATAAAAAAAAAATCTCTCTCTATTGTAAATCATTGAGAATGTCTTGAAACCGATCTCCTTCAGACCATCTCTTGAGAATGTAATGACACAGGTGACCGCAAAACACTTGATCTGGCGATTGCACTCGTTCTGTGTTGTAACGAACCATCGATTTGTTGAAATAGTTCTTTATTTCTTTCGGCGGTGAGATTCCGTAGCTGTCGAAATAATAATTCTTCTTCTCCCCATTCTTGAACCACGCCACCCAGTGAGTGCCTTCACCTGATAAATCGTCTAGATTTAAAATTCCGCATTCCGATTGTTGAGGTCTTCTCTTCGGCAAGGCATCACTGGAAAACACACCTAAAAATCTTTGATTTTCAAATCCTTTGCCGCATTCAACAGATCGATGTTGGATAGGGGTTTGTTAGGTAAGACGACATCTTCTACAGATATCTCTATTTTCTTATTCATAAATGCGTATATTTTTTTTTTATTTATTTATTTTATTATAATTCACTAAAATGACGTTATTTTTTTATATTTTTTTCTTTTTCTTTTTAAACTAACTCTATCGACTTCCATAATCTTGAATCTGTCTAATTCCTCGACTTCCATAATCTTGAATCCGTTTAATTCCTCTTGATTTTCTGGAATCCTATCATCCTTAATCATATCTGGAATCTTATCATCCACAATCATATCTGAAATCCTATCATCTAAAATTAGATCCAAAGTCCAATGTCCGAGTGCTAAAGTGCTTATTTTATTGTCTAACACAAATCTCTTATCGTTGTCGGCCATCAGCGAAATCTTGTTGACTATTTTGGTATACAAGTCGTGATTTTCGCTTCGAATCGATTTCATAGTCTTATACACCAGACCACTTCCTGACAGACAATCTTTATACTCTCGGAAAGAGATGTTTTTCTTCACCACGCACGCTTTAACCCCTTTGCACTTCTTGATCTCTTCATCTTCTAGATGATAAGCATACAGTTTGGGTCTCAAGCCCACGAATTCGACGATTTGTTTACCGCCGCTCTCGTCCTTAAATTTACCCAACACCTTCTTGTTGTCGTTCGATTGAATGTTGGACGGGTGATCGATGGGATAATTGCTCGTGTCGAACCACGCGGCCACATCCAGAGATATATCTCGGTAGACGTCTTTCATCTCTATCTCGTAAACTAAACTGTCTGTGTCGGTGAACAGTAGTTTGGCTTTATCACCAAATTTTTGTTTGACGTAATCGTAGTGAAACTCGTACATCAATCGCTTGCTGATATCTAAGATGACCGGTCCATGATAATATGGTTTGTCGAACTTCAGGTGCGTCTTTTGCATGTGAATGGCCACTAGATTTTCGTTGAATATGGTTCAGTGTTTGTAATTGGGTTTTGCCACTAATTTTTTAGCTTTTTTCTCAGATGTGATGAGTCGAACGTTGGTTCTCTTCCTGATGTTTTCCATCGATTTACCGTACACGCAGTTGTTCATGAGTTTGAAGAAATCTTTTTCGAAATCGTTCTTGGCTCGAATTCTGAGATTCGTGTTGAGATCGATGTATTTTTTCATCCAAGGCTCTTCGTTGAATTGAATGATGTGATGTATGTTGACTAATTTCATCCCATAATCGACGTATTGTTTCAAATTCTCACTGTAGACGACATAGTTACGTTTGCTAAATAAATTGGGAATGAGTTTTTCCTCGTCTCCTTCGTTCGGTTCCATTCGTTCGGGAGCCAGCATATAATCGTTGTGTAGATCGTGTAATTCTTCGGGATAGTTCAAATCGACTTTTAAAATGCAAGGATAGTCTCTCCATTTTTGCATCTCTTCAGGTTCCGTTACCCATTCGAAATTTCCAATCGGTAAAGGATGACTCATAGCCCAACCGTACAGATTATTAGCATCCCAATACTGTATGTATTTATTCGACCGTTTCGAATCGAAATCTTCTTTCATGTAGAGATTGTTAGCTTCAAAATATCTGTGGGAGATCATCGTAGCCCTTTTGAACATGAGCAACATGTCCACGTCGGATAATAATTCCAATTGGACTTCGGTGGTCTTCAACAGAGCGTCCCACACCAGACCAGGTGTGGTGAAATACCAAGCGGGATCCAGATCGTAATTTCGACGACAGACATCTCGAAAATTTTCGAACACGTCTGCCAAGAGCAGAACGTCAGTCTTCAGAGAGAGATCATGATAATCTCTCATGGTTTTCATATTGAATGATTTCCACACGTTTTTAGTGTGTTCATAATTCTCATCAGAAATGTCGGATTCGTATAATTTTGAATAAAAATCTTCTTTCGAAGGTAGTGTGGTGTCATCGAATCTCTTTAGATCATTCATGTAATTGTAAGGATAGACTCCTTTCCTCAACATAATGTTTACTCGTTCTCCAAAATGTTTGCTCGTGATTTTAAATTTATCCTTGCTCATGTTATCGACTAATTTTTCCAGAGCGGTCAACATGAATTTAAAACTGCCGATGAAACGTATGCCTCTACGAATGAATTTAATTTTTTCTTTCAACGTCTCTCCATTGATTACTCTTTTCTTCTCCATGACCTTCCATTTCGTGAAGGAAATCTTTCTTCGCTGTTTGCGATGCAATTTAATTCTTCGTGGGAGGTGCCGAGATTTTTCACGAACATCTGTTGTAACCTGAGAGATTGTGAAATATCACCGGATAGAAAACAGCGTCTCGATATTTTAAATTACACTTGCTGTGAGCCGGACCATGATACAGACCCGTGTAATGATCATGGTCTCTAACCTTCTTATTTTCCTCCAAATTCTCGTCGAACGATTGTCTGCATATGTGACATTCAGTGGCTCTGTTATTTTCGTCCTGCTGCTCTTGCGTGATGATCATTTTCGCCGGAGTTTTGAATTTAACGTATAACATTTGAATTTTCGATTCTAACTCTTCCACGAACCTTTGAGCCACGTCGTCGTCTTCGCACTGTTTCGTGTAGATGAAGGGACCCATGTCATGTGTCGAGTCAAAAGCACATTTCACGTAAATGCAATAACCCGAAGGCGTGTGTTTTTGATATCTTTCGACGTAACTTTGAAGAGCGTTAGGTTGGCAGGAACTCATTTTCACAGTGAAACATTCGAAATCGGCGTACACGACGAATGGTACTTTTAACCTTCTATTGCGATTTTCAAACTTCACGATGGTGTTGGGTTTGGGCATTTCAATGGCGACACCTTGATTTTCATTGCAATATTCCTGATGTTTTGCTAATGATTTTTCGCTCTGAAACGCGTTCATGCAGTTGCAACATAAACATATCTTATGTTCATGTTTATTATTTTGTCTCGACAATAATCGGCTCAGATGTTTAACCAACAATAATGACGATTGTCACAATTCGAAATCAATAATAAAATAATCGTCTTTTCTCTTTCGAGATACAAAGTCTGTCTGAGAGGATAGATCATTCGTTTTTCATCATCGTATCCCAAGACCGCTATGGTGGGATTTTGAGCCTCAAAACGTTCGATGTGTTTTAACTGGGTTGGAAAAGTCACTTCAGTCCAATCGAGATTTTTAGAAGTCTCCTCGTAATGAGAAACTCTGTCGGAGTGCATTTTGACAGGGTATAAAGCGGAGGTGACTGCCCATTTAAAACACTGATCATGTAATTCCACATAGGAAGACCCTTTCAATGAATCATTTTCAATTATATGAATTTCGAGTTTCAACACCTCATCGAACATCCAATTACTACCTTCATGTTGATAATTCGCGAGAGACGTCAACATCTTGTCTTTCATCTTTTCGAAAACCTCCGATAAATCTGAACCTCGAAATATGGGTTCGACGTTAGATCTGAAAAATACATTTGTCACGATGCTCTCGCCAGACTTCACATCGATTTTATTCATCACGCAATGGAGTATCATCTTAATTTTTAGTCCCACGTTCATGTGTTTGCGAAACAAATCCAATACTTTTTTCTTCACCCCTTCCATGAACAATTTTGGATCGATTTTCTTGAACGAGGGAACCACGTCGAAAGTTTTAAAAACGCCTTTGATCGCACTTTCCCGTTCTACAGGCTTTGATTGGAATAGTTCCATGACGAGTCGTGCTACATATTCTTCTCCTTTCCCTTCGTTGATTGCTTGTCGAATTTCGCTCGATATATCTCGTTTGTCTAGATTCTGAAGTGCATCACTCGTTTTCGTTTTAGGTTTTTTTTTTCTTTTCTTTTGAAACTTGAAGTTCTTCAATGGCTTTTCGTTTAGTCGTCTTCTTATTTTTCACAACCGATGCATTTTTTGCCTGTTTAAGTTTATCCACTTCCGATCTTTTGATTTTTTTCTTTTCATTGTTTCGCAAATAATATTCCTGTATGACTTCAATTTTTTTTGATTTGGTTCTATGATTTTTGAAATGTGGAATTTTTAATATTTTACAAATCTCGTTTAACTGAGGTACGGTTTTCTTATTTAAATTTTCCATTTTTTTTTATTTGTTTGCTCCATTTGTAAGAATATTTTTTTTTTCGAATTTTGTATTTAAATAATTTGTTAAAAAAGTTTGTTTTTTACTCTTTATATATAAAAAAAAGTTTTTTTTGATTTTAATTTTCTTTAATGTAAAAAAAAAAATTGAATTAATACGAGAAAAAAGGATGTTAAATTTAAACTTTTATTTATATAAAGAGAAAAAACACTTTTACAAAAATTTTTTTTTTCCACATTAAAGAAAATTAAAATTAAAAAAACTTTTATATATATAAAGAGTAAAAAAAAAAAAACTTTTTTAACAAATTATTATTTAAATACAAAATTTAAAATATATATTATTTGCAAGAATTCATAAAACAAAAAAACAAATAATCGATCATGACAACAACACCTAAAAGATGCGAATTGAAATTGAAACGAGTCGAAACGTGTAAAAAATTCGGTTTTAAAATCTATAGATTACAATGACACGATTCCATCGAATTGAACGAGGTCGAGACGAAGGGCTTAGAGCGCAAATACAACAAATATAACATGCCTTTGAAGTTGGATGAAGCCATGCTCGATTTGTTTTATGACTACGAAAGCGATCTGCAGAATATCATCGTCGCCGAAGAGAGAGAATTCGACAAATACGATTTGTCGTTGTTCTATGGAATTTACATATACCCAAAAAACTCTCTCGAACTTGTGAACAAATCGGGTGGTGAGAGCGCGTTCACCGATGTAAAAAAACTTAAAAAAGTAAAGATAAACATTCAATACATTTTCGAAAAAGGAGAATACACGAGTGTCTACATGTTAATAACGGACTTGGAAATATAAACAATAGAGAAATTGATTTTTAGTGAAGAAGGAAGAAAAAAAAGTAATGAGATCTAGAGAAGTTGATCATCTCTAGATCTCATTACTTTTTTTTTGTTTTTTTGTTTGTTTTTGTTTTCCTTCTTCACTATTGCCCATATATTATAATAACATTTCCTTTTTTCTCAAATTTCAGCATCGATTTTTTTTTCTTTGTTTTTGTGATATGTTACGTTTTTTTATAAGAACACATTTGTTTATCTGAATCATAATTATGAACGAATGTTGTGCATCTCTCAGTAACACTCGCATCATTACCATTCTCTTCAGAAGGTAGTGGGGATGGTGGAAAATGTCTCATTCTTTTAAATTTCAACCATCTATCCCGATCTTTATTTAACTCTTTTATCAGTTCTTTCCTAAGATATCCATCATTAGCATCTAATCGTTTTTCCACGTCTTTTTTGCACTCTATCTCACGATATTCATCATTATCGTCTAATTGTTTTTCCACCTTTTTATCCATTTTATATATTATTTCATACTTTCTATGATTTATATTTTATATAATTATATATTTTTTTACATTATAATAACATACTCAAAATCGGTATATTCTTAAATGGTGAATTCTCACCAAACAACAAACCCTTGCCGAGTTGCTCAACGTTCCGACCACTCTTTAGATAGAGACCATTTCCACTCAAAGAGTTGTCACCTCTAACGGGTTCTAGATACAATCCTTTACCACTGTCGTCTACGTGGATGCGACATATGGCTCCTCCCTTCTTCAAAAACAGTCCGCTGCCACCCATTAATTTCTCAACTGCCGAACTTGCGAGTCCCGAGAGAGCTCCCACTCCGAGAGTCTTTCCGAGAAAGGGTAATGCTTTTGCGGCAAAGGGTAATGCTTTTGCGGCGATTCCTGCCAATAGCGGTAGGAAACCGCCTTTCATTCTCAAATTGTATCACAATTGAGCGGGACTCAATCTCACCGTCAACCCTCTTCCATCACGAATTGCTTTCTCCATCCTTTTGATTTGACTTCTGGTCCAGGCGATCGAATCCTGACCGCCACTCGTCAGATCTTCGTGAGTGAATCTGAATCTCACCGCCTCGCCTGGAGTTGTTAACACTCTCTTAATTTTCTTCCTCTGTCCTGCGGATATGTTTCACGTTTTTAACCACGTATTGTGTCATAATTCTTTTTTTAAAATATATTCTCTTCAATTGTTTTTTTGTTTTAATGATAATTATATATATTAAATAATTTTTGTAAAATTAATATTGCGTTATTTTATTTTCTTATTTATATATATACACACAATATTTTTTTTTTCTTTTGCTTTTATATTTCTCTTATGAGAAATCGTATCGTCACCCTCTCTCCACAAAGATCTAACAGTTCACCATTTTGATCCGTCAACATGGTTTTGAGACTATACAATGTGTCTAAAATCACTGGTAGATAAACTAAATTTCTAGGTCGTTCCCGGCGACACGTTTGGAAAGAAGGAATAGATCGTCGGTTGAGTGCTACCATTCACGTAGCTTCCAGCAATCACATCACATCCACGTTCACCAGAATGCTATTGACAGCGAGAATGTCAACCGTATTTTCAAATGCCGCGTGCCCTCGATACATCTTTCGATCGAATCCCAGCATCTTGCCTATAGAATCGTCCGTATTGAAATCCACTCGAAAATTATCTTCCAAATCCAACATCGTCTGTAAGGTATTAGGGTTGGAAGCGAGTCTGATCTTGTTGCTTCCCTTTCCATCTGTCTTCATTCGCGTTTGAATGTAATTGTTCAAATCGTCTATGTCGTAACTTCCTTTGGGAATTCGAATCTCCAACCAATCCACTCCATCGGAATACTTGAACGAGTTATTCTTTTCGGTGACGTTGGGAAAGGAATAATAAGTCTCCAGATTCACCAACGCCATCTCATATCTTTTCTCTCTATTCAATTCGATGGAAGGTTCGAATTTTGTCGCGAATCGAGTTGAATCGCCACTCACCACGATTTGAATGGATTGTTTTGCAGCCGTATTCTCAGCTATCCGTTCTAACAATTCTCCTTGTTCGAACATTATATTTAATTTTATTTTTATTTTTTCAAAACTAATTATTTGAAGATTTATTATTTTCTTTTTTTTTTTTATTTTCACGCTCTATCTTATTATCATCAGAAACATAAAACTTGTCAAATCCGCACCGATATTTTCCGTGATTAAATTCGCTAGTCAAATCGATCACGACGAAATTGTAAAGTCCTCCATCCCAAACCCTCTTACAGAATCTCCTGAATTCCGCCGCGCTCATGTCGTTTGCGACGTGATCGCTGTAGATGTGATTGAGATTCTTGAGATCTTGGCGAAAGAGACATAAAAAATTAGCGTTCTCCCTTTTCGTCTGTCTGGGCAATCGAAAATAATTCTGCGACAGGTAGAAACAGTCCACGTTGCTGTGACGACCCCTAACGTAATACGATTCGCATCGGTTCTGTCTCTCCAAAAGCAGATCGTCAAAAATCATGAAATTCTTATCTTCCGATTTCAATTCTCTAGGATCCGGAACGTCGCTAGCGTTCTCATAAAATCGACACTCGACGTTCGAAGATGCATTTCTCTTCATCAATTCCATCGCCGCACCGTCCAAAATGGTCGAAAGAGAAGCCTCACTTTTGTCGAATTCCTCCCTACTGTCAAAGATTCTGCCTAAGACGTCCTTAGGCAATCTACGATCCATGCATTCTCGAAGCAATCTGTATTCGGGTTGAAACAAGCTCTTGCCAAACACAAACAATCTGTCGTAATCCAACCAGTCGGGTCGGGACAACAGATTCATCAACAGATTGGTCTTTCCACAATTCGATTTTCCCACTATCAAGCCTCTTATGCCTTTGGGAAAGAACTCATTATTCGACCTCTTAGTAGCGGCGTCGTTCCAAGACATATCTTTAATGTTCATCTTTGTTTATTTTTTTTGTTATTTTAGATTTTTTTATGTTTTTAGTTTAAACAATATTTATTTCCGAGTTCAATAGACTCAATAATAGAAAACAATTACAGATGATTTATATAGAACAAAAACGGAAAATGGATTCAGATGCAAGCATATGCTTATGTTAGCTGCCTCCGTTGTATTTGCACACAAAATTTATATATCAAGAAAGGATTAGTTGGGATACTCCTGTGTTCGGAAATGATAAGTAATGAAAAAGATTTAGAAAGAGAAAAGAAAAGGGAGAGGACAAAAAATAGGATAAAAAATCAAAACAGTTGAGAAGAATAGATATTTGTGTGAGTTTGTATTGAGACAGGACCTGTTGATGACAGAACTGCGGTGGTAGTTAAGAGTTAGATAAGCCATGAGGGGACTAACGCCACATGTATGTTATTCAAGCTCATATGTTTTTCATCGTCAGAAAGGAGAATATAGCTACGAAGGGTGACAGTAAATTTCGAACGCATTAAGATGGATTTACAATCAGCTCGAGTCCCACCTGATTGTGAATTCATCACAATGCGTTCGAAATCTACTGACCGAAAATTTTCACAGAAACATTCTGATCAGCAGATCTCGAACGCCCGGTGATAGATCCACATTTTTAATCAGTAAATCTCGAACGCATTGTGATGGACCGACACCCCTCATATCAAAGTGAAGTAATCCTCACAAAGCTTTAGATGTTGGGTGAGATTAGGTATCTAGGACTCAAGAAGTCTATGTACAAACTTGCTGCCGTAAGATGGGACACCACTAGCATATAATTAAGTATTTAGTTAGTGTTTAGTGTTTAGCCCAGCTGGGCGCAGTCAGTTTGAGAAGTTGACCACCGAAGGCGGGGGGGGGGGGGGGGTTGGTGTGGGAGAGGATTAAACCATTAAACCAGGTACCTGCTCGACAGCTTTTGAACTGGGAAGGGGGAAGTGTCACAATATTTCAGAGCATAATAACATTCCTCTACCCGCCGTGTATCTAGGTGGCTGGGTGGTTGTGACGAACACCTACCAGTAATAATAAGTATTAACCCAAACTGGGCGCACTAGTTAGAGAAGTTATTCACTAAAAACAAAGGGGTGAAATTCCCATTAAAACTGGTACCTTCTAGAAAAATTTTAGGACTGGGAGGAGGATGGGGCACAATATTTCAACCCATGTAGATTAACTGCCCTCTGCCCGCCCTGTATCAGGGTCGTTGGATGGTTATGACTAAAACCTACCAGTTTCCTGAATGTAGTCATGGAGGCAACTCGCAATTCTCTGGTTAGTCTGAGCATCGTAGAGCGGATTTACATATAAGAGAATGTTCGTGTCGATGGGATATGCAAGGCGATCGAGAGTTTCGCGCCTTGCTTCTGTATACAGATGACAATTAAAAAGGTAGTGTTCAGTAGATTCCCGATTACCACAACTACAGTCTGGATTGCTTGTTAAATGATTGTTATATAAATCCTCGTTGAGATTGCTGCACCTCAGGCGCAGTCTTCAATGGAGCACTTGCGTTCTGCGCGTCTTATTAAAGTAAAACGTACTGGGTATAAAAGGCTTTTCTCGGTTAATATGGGATTTGAAGTTTGTAATCGAATTGTTTTCTCTGATTGCTATTGGTAAGCTGTTCCATAGCCGGGTAGTAGATGGTATAAATGATCTTTGATGTAATGCAGTACGACTTGGGGGTACAGACAAATCTCTATTGCCACGAAGTGAGTATTCATGTGATGCTGATGAGGATGGCGGAATTAAAGAAGAAAGGTAGCGAGGCATATGACGATGATACATTTTGAAGTATTGGATCAATTTGTGTTTCTCCCTACGAGATTGCAGTGTTTCCCACCCTGTTTCCATATATAACAATTCCTTGCTGGCGCAAGTGACAATTCGAGCAGCCTCTATTTGGACTTTCTCAAGCTCCATGGACTCACCCTCGGTACTGTTGTCCCATACTGTATCCGCATATTCAAGTATAGGACGTATGAAGGCAAAGTATAACTTCTCTAAGGTTTTACGGTCAAGAGAAAATTTGAATTTTCTAATGAGTCCCAGTCGTTTCCAAGCAGACGAGATTATGTTGGATATATGATTTCCCCACGCCCCGTGATCATTGAAGGTCAGTCCCAGGTGTTTGTGTTCTGCGACTTCTTTTATACATGTGCCAGACATTAAAAAAGGAGGATGTGTGGTTTCTGTACGTTTGGGCGAGATAACCATTGATTCGGTTTTTTGGGGGTTGAAGTCCACTAACCATTTATCCGCCCAGCTTTCGATCTTTCTTATATCATCAGATATAATCTCCGCAGCTCGGCCTGGGTCCTCTACAATAACGTAGAGGGAGGTATCGTCTGCAAAGAGCCGAATGTCGCATAAAATGTCTTCCACAATGTCGTTAATGTAAATTAGGAAGCGAAGAGGTCCTAATATTGATCCTTGTGGAACTCCCGCAGAAACTGCTCTCCATGTGGACGAGTTTGATTTGATTACAACGCGTTGTTGTCTTTGATTCAGGTATGATTTGAACCACTCTAGCAAACTGCCTGTGATGCCTATTTTTTGTAATTTTAGTAATAATCCTTTGTGCCACACCTTGTCGAAAGCCTTGTTTGTATCACAAAAAAACGAATCGCATTTCTTTGCCTTCGTCGAGAGCCTGGCTGATTGTATTGTATATTTCGGAAAGTTGAAGTACTGTTGAGTCTTTTGGAATAAACCCAGACTGGAATTGAGTCAGGAGAGAATTAGATTCGAGAAAGGAAAATACCTTCTTGAAAATACATCTTTCGAAGACTTTACCTATGCAACTAAGAAGAGATATCGGTCGATAGTTGGCCACGTAATTTGGGGAGTCCTTTTTGAATATCGGTGAAACATTCGCTCTTTTCCATTGGGGTGGAAAATAACATTCAATTAGGAAACGGTTAAAAATTTGTGTAAGTGGCTTCGATAAGGACTTAGAGCACTCCTTCAGTACCCTTGGATTAACATTATCGGGCCACAAGCTTTGGAAACTTTTAGCAGGCGTAATGCTTCTAGAATATCTTCTTCTTCGAGTACAATTTCGGAGAGTTGAGGGCGTGTCGAGCTAAACGAAATAGGTGGGAGTGGGGTATTAGAGTCGTCAATACTAGAGATAGAACAGAAGTGTTCGTTGAAGGCCTCAGCTTTAGCAGTAGACGACGAGATAGTGCAGCCATCATGGTAGAGATCGGGTATGACAGACGTTTTCTTGCCTATGAGTAGTTTCAATGTTTTCCACCAAGTATGGGAGGGCGTTGTCTGACAGTTGAGGGTATTCTCTATTCTTAAGAAATATTCTGCCTTTGATTGTCTTATGAGTGATGTGGTTTCGTTTCTTTTACGGCGGTGAAGGCGCTTCCGCTGTCTGATTAGTCGCCGAATTTCAGTGTGCATCCACGGGGGTTCATTCTGTCTGCTTGTAATCAATTTATTTGGAATAAAATTTGATGCTAAATTTTCCAAGTGAGATACAAAGTGGTCAACGACCTGGGCCGAATGGGCATGGTTAATAATATCATCCCAATTACTCCATAGTAGACTGTTGTTTAGACCATCGAAGTCTGCCTCATTGTAGAGCCATATACGTCGTCTGATAGATTGTGGTCGTTTATTGGGAAATTTAAGATTTGCTAATACTGGACAGTGATATCGAACCATCTCGGCATAAAAAGGGTCTCCGACACTTTGCGACATTATAATTTGGGGGTCATTTGTAGTTATTAAATCTAATAATGATGACGAAGTTTCGGTAAAAAATGTTGGCTGGTTGATTAATTGAAATAAATTGTATTGCTGCAGTATATTCTGGATTGGCCCATTCTGAGTTGAGAGCTGATCATCATTAAAGTCACCTATTACAATGATTGGCAGTGGTTCGCATCGAGTGGCCGTTCTATGGATGTTACGATTAGATCCCATGTAGCAACATCGGAGTTGGGGGGACGGTAAAAAGTCCCAAGCAAGAAACTTTTGGTACCACAGCTGACCTGGAGCCATATACATTCAAGATTATTAGTTTCCAAGTCTGGCCGATGTTTAAAGGAAACTGTATTTTTTAAGTAAATGGCTATACCGCCTCCCCTTGACGCGCGATCCTTTCTAATCGGTTCATGAAATCCGGGTATTTCAAGATCTGAGTTAGAATCAGAAGATCTAAGCCACGATTCAGTAAAAGCGCAGATATCGTAGCTAGGAGACTCAGCGCGTAAGATGTCGAGTTTTGGTTTCAAGCTTTGAATATTAAGATGTAGCAGCATCAGACCATTTAAGTTTAAGCGAGAGACATTATGGACGGAGTGGGTATGAGATTCTGCTGACAGAGTTGAATAGTTTTGTGGGCCAGGATTTCTTTCGATATCACCGGACAGAAGCAACAGGCGCCGAACCCAAGTAGGAACAATGGAATAAGAAAGATCTTTGCATGGCGGCTGAGCGCCTGCTCTCGGTATCTGAGGTACTTGTTGGAATGGGGAAAGACCACGGGGGCGCAAATTGACATTAAAAGCATTTGAATGTATTTCCAATACTGACGTCGTGCATAAATTTTGTAGCATCATTAGGGTTAAGCCTTTCACGCCAAGACTGCAGAGAAGATTAGCAAAAATTACATCCATTAAATCGAGATATTTTTGCGGGGTCCCCCACGGCGAGCGATCGGCGCAAAAAGACCCACTCTAAGTCTGTACATAGTCTCATTAGCCATTGTCAGGTTTGTCTAACTTAAATATATCGGAGATATGGAGAGTGGGTATGTCATATATCACTAAAGGCTTTGTGTGAGTCCTAGAATGGGCCTTGTTCTGACTGATAGTGTTGACGGGTAGGTGGCTGTCGAGGTTATCAGACAGCGGTACAATGAGTGGCAAAATGTAATCTATTACTCTCGTCGGTGTTGGGAAGACGTTGGTCTAAATAACAAACATGAGTTAGAATAATGAAATTGTAAGAACATATGTTTTTATCAAACTCAGTTTTAATATTATTATTTATTTATATTACACCGTCGCGAGTTCTCTTCAATCCAGATCCACTCGTCATTTTTGGCTAAATCTTGTATGGGTACCACAGCATCCTTAAAACCTTTCCAACTTTTCGGCGTTCGCTCTAACGTAGCTCGCTTCGCCGTGGACTGATCAACTTGTCGATCAACGCGTCGGCTGCCCTCTTGCCAGCCACAGAAGCTATCCTACCACTGGCTTCGGAAGCGGCTTTCTTACCAGCATCCAAAGCCGTCTTCTTACCAACCTCAAACGCGGTCGATGCGAGTTTTCTACCTGCATCACTCGTGAACGCTCGCATTATAGAATCGACGATGCCAGAACCGCCTTGAACGTAAGTTCTAACGTATCCCCTGTTCTTTAGCACCAACATATTTTTATTTTATAATATATATGTTGTTTTCACTGGTAAATCGTTTGTTGTTTAAATACTTTTATTATTCTAATGTAAAATTTACTATTTTTATTTTATATATTTTGTTTGTTTGTTTCTCTCTACTTATTATATACATCAATCCTTCAATTCGTTCATCAGCCTTTTATAATGGTTTTTATTCAAAACCTTCTGTCTTAACAATTCGTCACATATAGTAACTATTTCATTATCTAATCCTGTGTTACCAGCACGTCTACTTGCCATCAACAAACTCAATCTCTGAGACAAAGCGTTAGAATCGCTCGGAAGAAAAGTGGTTTTCATCCCTTTACCAGTCACCGATTCGACGAACTTCTTATTCATGTCCCATATGGGTTTCACCACTTTCGTCCACTTGTAACCTCTGTTGGCTTTGGGTCTCGTCTCTCTGGCATCGTTATTTCTCTTCATGGCCTGGGTCTGAACCAGGATGTCACCATAATTGTCGAAATCATGTTCCGTGTAATCTCCAGGCTTGTCGAAAAGGAGCAATTTGTGCAGTCCATCAGTTATTTTATACTTATTCGAAACGACAATTAAATCTTCATCATCCATTTCCACTTCTGTGTCGCCCACAAAAGTTCTACCGTCCGAATCCTTATAAATTCCATACAACAGATCTCTCTTACCACCATCCTCGGACGACGCGACGCTATCAGTGGTGATAGTTGAAGCTGTATCGTCGGTCTCGCTCACATCGGTTTCGATTCTCATGGGAACGTAATCCGGTGTAGATTGAAAGGAAAACTGTTTTGTAAAACTACCGGGCAACGAACCCATTCTCAAAGAACTCTCTTTTATGGGTCTCAATTCTTCAACTATCTCTTTCTCATATAATAACTAAAAAACCAGTTGAGGAAAAACATTTTACATGATAAAACCTCTATAAATGAGTTTTGCCTCTGAACGCATTAAAATCGCATCATAGATTATTCACTCAGTGACGAACTGGAGAACTTGAAAAAGTTTGAAAGTTTTAGCGCATAAGAAACCGGTTTCTGATTTAACACGTTTGAGAATAATTACATCCGTTAAAAGGGTTCATGCATATCTCAGATTATTCACTCAGTGACGAACTGGAGAACTTTGAAAAAGTTTGAAAGTTTTAGTGTATAAGAAACCGGTTTCTGATTTAACGCGTTTGAGAATAATACATCCGTTAAAAGGGTTCATTCATATCTCCGAACATTATCACGAATATATTAAAAATTATTTACCACTTAAACCTAATTAAGTGGAAAATGCGCTTTTATTATCTATTATTAAAACGATCCATTAAACGAAAAACCTTCATTCACACCAGAATAAAAACATGAGTGTCAGTTTACCTATTAAAATTCACCCAAGTGAAAAAAGGTTTATAATAGAATTTTTATTTGAATGAAACGATTCTACGAACTATTTTTATTTGAATGACACAATTCTATAAAGTGTTTTATTAAAATTTATTTCACAAAATTCCTAATTTTATAAACTCAATTTTTTTTTCAATGTAAACGAAAAACCTTCATTCATACCAAAACAAAACATGAATGTCTATTTTTACAGATTCAATTTTTATAGTCGACTCTTTGAACGAAAACCTTCATTCACACCAAAACAAAACATGAATGTCTATTTTTACAGATTCAATTTTTATAGTCGACTCTTTGAACGAAAACCGATTTTCTAATTTTCTAAAAACTCAATTTTTTGAAGAGCCTCAAAAACAATAGCCGATTCTGGACACTGGTCCAGAATCGGCAAACCGTTTTTTGATGCTGGTCTGGAATCGGCAAAGCGTTTTTTGCTCGCGTTCACCAACGATAGATTGAAGGTCTAATCCACGATGGGAACGTCAACAAAATTTTTTAAGAAACTTTTTATGTACAATTTCGTACATTTTTCACTTTTTGAGCGACGTGTACATTCGACACGTTCGCCAACTGGTATTTGAACGTGAAAAGTGCGATTTGTGAACCCTAAAAAACAATAGCCGATTCTGGACCACCATGAAAAAACGACATTTTTGTGTGAACGTGCACGCGATTTAACACTGAATCCTACGATGGTAAACGCACCATGTACGTGTACGTACATGTACAAAGTGGTCCAGAAACGTCCTTTTATACCTACTTATGACCACTCATTGGAACGAGCTCAACGAGTTCGTTCCAATGAGAGGTCATAACATATGTTTTAGAGACAAAAAAATGAAAAAATAATGAAAATTAATTGGCGAGTTTTGAGAATAGCGCTGGGCGTTTTTGGCCGTCACGTTTGGTAAAGGGCTAAATAATATAATTATCGTTAATAATGAAAAGTAATAAACAGAGTAATCGCTTGACTGGACTGGTTACGTGAAATAATTCATTCGAGGCGAGGGACTATGTTATAAAGCACTCGTGCGCATTCACGCACTCTAGTTTGTACAACGTCCCTCACCTCTTGTGAATTATTTCATGTAACCAGTCCAGTTAATCGATTACTCTCTATTTAATGGGGGGGGGGGGGGGGCAGTGGCTCAGTGGTTACGGTATTGAAAATCAAACCGAAAGGCCCATGGTTCAATCCACGACAGGGAAAACTGCGTTGTGCCCTTTGGCAAGACACTTCATCCCGATTGCCCAAGTCGCGTGTGTGGTGGCGCTGTTCACTAAGGCGCACTGCATGTCGATGGCTCACTTCTCTTCAACCAATGCTACCCTGCTTGTACGGAGTTAGTAAGTTGGAGAGTCCTACAGTTGCTCGCCGTTGCTCGGTGGTTCTCTCCGGGTACTCCGGCGCCCTCCAACCATAAAACTGCCCGACATGAGGTGACCCCTGGTTGTCGAAGGTGTATTTAAAGCCTAATAAATAAATAAATAGTTTTAATGGAATGTGAATCACCAAGATCAAAGATGCGAAAATTACACATTATTGAATACAGCTGTGTCGTAATTTACGATTCCCCCGATGCTATTACTTTTCACTTACGCGCCACTAAATAACGGATGTGTTTATGGTGTCCAAAGCTTTTTGCACAATGCATGATATTTTGTTTAACACATTTGAAAACGACGGTTACATTAGGCTAAAGAAAATTAATCTTTTTATTCTCAGGCGGCGGCGCATTCGTTTTTTTCGGCCCGCGTTCGTCATAATTATTTCGGAGACAAAATTCAATATAGCGATTTGCGATGCATAAGTCGTATATATTGATACTGTATTGTTATTCTCTTCGCGAAATGCAACACGATTCTCATATGTATGTACAAAATAAATATCTATTTAACTGGTTGAGGACTAGATTAGTTTTGGTGGCCTGAATTTGTTCATCAAAAATTGTGTATTACAAATTATTGAAGCGTGCCAACAGGCACTCGCCAATAAATTGTAACTGAACAAATTTGTTTTAGCAAACTATTATTTATGTTTGGTTGAATAAGAAACATGGGTAAGGAAAATGTTGGCTTTTGCACTGGTGCCCTCATTTCTTGAAAGGCCTGATTGTGGCTTCTAGCACTAAACCAGTTAAAAAAACTCCTTATTATTTTTAATCTCCATTTTAGTTGTTCTATATTGATTTTGTGCTGTATGATGGCTATTGCAAAAAAAGATTTTCAGTGAAATCAACATGGAAGCTCCAGCATTTAATTCTAGGCTCTCGCAACTGGATTTTAGGCATCGGCGACCATTCTATCAGGAATAATAATTATAAAAATAAAACCTGATCCCCCTCATTCGTTTAAAAAAATGGCCTGAGCATCAATTATTTAATTTTGTTTGGCCTTATTTTGCTTTAACAAGACATTCAATAGTAGGTGTTATCGTGTCGGAATTGTTTTTAAATAGCAACAGTTCAAGAAGGGTCACAAGATCTGCTTTGTGTAAAAACAAATAAATTAACTAGAGGAAGTGATTGTACCTTCGGAACAATACACAGGATTTTCCTTAGTGGTTTTAGTCACTGTTCTACTCAGCAAGTTCTAAGGGAGCTCGATACCAAATAAAAATTTGAATTTTTTATGGTTTCGTGAAATGTTTTGGCAGAAAGGTGTTAACCAACTACCATTTTGTGCCCTTGATTATGAGAGAAATGTATTACAGTCATTCCTGTGAAAAGTTCAAGTCAATCGCCCCTTCCAGTCCAAAGATATCGGCTCTCGCATATGTGGGCGGTTTTGGCTGGAAAACATTTTCCGCAATATGCAGATAGTTTTATTTATGAGAACTAATGAATCCAGACAAAATAAAGTGAAAAAAAGACACAAGAAATTATTTTTCAACATTTCTAACCTTAGAAGCTTTCAAATCATCCCGCTGTTGAGTATTTTGATGGCAAAGTAGCCCGGTCGTAACAAAAATTTCAGACTTTTGGTCGAAAATTTCCAAGTACAATAAGTCCAAACCGAATTTTTTTCTGGTGCAATGGAATTTTTTTTTTTGTCATTCTTCGGCTTTTTCGCCTCAAAATTGAGAAGAACGCAAAAATACGAATTTTGTATGAGCCTATTAACATACATTGACGGTAGGTGATATAATGGCAAGGGTTTTTTTTACAGAAACCCTGTTTGATGTAAATGACTGGGGTCTTCTCGTTTGTCTGACAGCCATTGTTCAGGGGAGAAGTGTGATAACTACCATGATATTCGGAAGGTTGTTCTCGGGTTTCGGGGTTAGGTCAGAGAAATTTGTGGAGGGGGTAATAGCTAGAGGGCCCTAGACTTCTAGTAAGGACAAAGCCTCCCCGAGAATATTTTGCAAAATTCACTCCTCTTTAAGATTCAATCTGATCAGTTGTAGCATGTGCTGCCCAACATTGGAGAGCATTTGTGAGGGCTCTAAGTTGTGCGAAATTGCATTGGGTCAATTCTCTTCTTTCCTTTTTTTTTGGGGGGGGGGGGGGGTAAACATTTAGAAGACTTGCCCCCCCCCCCCCTTAATTCCATGGCTACGCTACTAAATCAAAACAGCAGCAATGTCGGCAGCACCTCTATGCAGTACTCCAGCTCCCAGAGGTCGCATCTAATGAAATTCTGTACTGACCGCCAAGGCTCCATACATTGGAACAACCACACCCATTCCAAACTGCGCATTATTACTATGTCGACCTCATTAAATGTCAATGAGTGGACGACATTATCAGTAAATCCACGGCAGCTGTAATTCCCATTCAGAAGTCCAAAACAACTGCTGCCATAAATGTTTCAATGAACATTATTTTCGAAGATTTCCAACCGCTTTGGCATCCGACTCTCATGCGTGGAGGCGGAAAGACTACTACATGATAGGCAGTGATGTCGTGGACCCTCACGATTGCAGAAGAAATCTAGAATTCAGAAATCAAAAAACGAGCACGTAATTGGGTGGGGTCGGGCGTTAGGATGTGGGGGGGGGGGGCTGACAATCATTATGAGCAGGAGTGTTAGTTTAATTTTTCACTCAAAACGTAAAATGACACTGAACGCCTACCCTATATAATCTAAAAAGCATATTTTCTGATTTTTATGTAATACACTCTGCTCTGGGATTTCTAATAAATAATTGGTACCTGGTATTGATGGTTTGGCAGTAACTTCGATTCAGTAAGGTGTGGTGAACCTACCCACCGATAAATTACGCTGATTGCATTAGTTGAAATTATGTAGCCTAGCTATATTTAGTGAGTTTAGGCACACCGTCTTTGCATTGCCAGTGACAGTGTGTTAACAACGCGAATTCAGGAAACATTGCACAACCTGTAAATATATTACGACGAAATCAATCAGGTTTTCGTAACATATTGGGGCTGTAAATTATTATCCATTTCTATACAATTTGGGATTGCAGTTCCCAGACATATTCGGTATTTAGTTTGTATTATTTTAGGGTGAACAAGCTGGGAAACATAATTGTGTCGATCGCCTTCGTAAATTACTCATGAAATCAGACCCAATTTTTAGCACATTTACCTTCCAGTAAAAAAATCCATTGAGTGTCATGTACTCAGCTTTTCTGTAGTCAAAGATTATATATCGTTGCAAAATGTACATCACTGGCAATGTATGGGAACTGTTCCTTATAAAGTATCGTCTATTGTTTTACATTGCGTTTGTTAATAACAGTAGTAAACACAGCCATTTATTATTGTACTTTCAACTTTCGAGACGCTGATGGAGTCACGTGGTCTTATTACCAAATATGGGATGTGCAGAGACCCGTTCATTAGAATAGTTTTAGGGGTGGATCGTACATTCATGTAAAATTGCTTATTGTTAACTCTGCTCACCCATCTAATGATATAGTTAAAGCCATCTTATGGCGACTTTAGATGTTTAACCTAATCATGTAATTCGATCAGACATGATTCATTCGGGTATACTTAACACTGTGCAGCCGATTATCACGCAAAATACCGTCTGATTTTGTATCCACGGTTCAACTTGTATAATTAAAGTTTTTACCCTTTCTTAACTAAAACTTGTTTCCTAATTCAGTGAAACATGTGTCTTTTTCATACTCGTTCATAAAATGGTTAAATTTCCACTACCATAGCAATATTTATTGGGTTATTGTTGTCCCAAACAATGTTCGGTCAGGATACTGACAGAAATAGTTCTTTCTGTCAGCATTACTGAACAAAATACGGGAATCCTGAAAGCAGCATCTTGAGTCAACCAACGTCACGTGTTACGTTATGGAAAGGTATAAAAGGCTGCATCACGGCTGTTCTCTCTCTCAGAGGACCCAACCTCTCACACTGGTCCTCACCCGAGGGTTCAACCGACATCAGTCAAAGAGACCATCACGCCGCAACCGGTGACACCTGCCGAGTATCTGAACCTGTTCCTCCTTCAACACGAATAGACGTGTCGAAATTAATCATTTACAGCCAATGAGGGTCGAAAGCGGCTTGTTCCCCATACCGTCCCAGCGCGCCTTCGGCGCGTTATACCATTCCATTCTCGCTCTCGCTGGTCTTTGATCAACAAACGCCCTTGAAAGCTAACAAATAAAAATTACCAATACTAAAAGCAAACTAGGCCCCTATCGAAGCTCATGACATTCCTAATGATATTCCTAATTCCTAACAACTTTATACATGGCTTCTGTAAAAACCAACATCAAATATTTGGTAACAACGTGTTCTGACTCACCACTTTCACAAAGGAATGCGTCTTGGTGTGCCAGAACGCTAGAAATGTCTTTCTCTGCTTTTTCGAAACTTCTCGAGGGAAGGAAGTCCACTAGCATTAATGTTGGCAGCTCGCGGCAGAAACCTGCCCACCCCCCCCCCCCCCCCCCACCTCCCAGCCAAAACACAAACACCTTCAAATTGCTCTGCGACCCCTGTGGAGTGCATTCAAGTCAGTAAGAGGTAATCGACGGTCAGTACGACGCCATCACATTTTTTATTCGACATAAATTTTAATAACAAAGAAAGTGACAATATTCAGCAGAAATCTAATTTTGTTGTGACATCTGACAATGCCGTCGGAATTGTCACCGTCATCAAATTCAATGAGGGCGGGGGAGGGGATGAGTAGCTGGTGTCATATGCCCATAAAAAATAACACACTCTCAGTGTTCTACTTTCCATTTCAGTTTAGGATACAAAATACCACTTGACATTGTGTACAGCATTCGCTGAAGTTGAGGTCGCCGGGTGCAAAATGATCAATGTTTTTCAGACGTGTTCCCTGGCTTGGACGCCCGAGTCCATAGAGTCTAATGGGTGTTTGTGTTGGGTGGGGGTTGGGCAGTCGCGTCGGATAGTTTTACGGGTGGAGGAAGAGCCTCAACATCCAAGTTCTGAATAACGGCCACTTTAACCCGTATCGTAGTACCGTTTTGTCAGGTGAAAGTGGTGATCGAAAGAAAAAAGTTTGGTTTTGGATCAAAAATTTTCAGTCCAAACCGGACCAAAAAGTTTCCAGGTAAAAAAAAAATTGTTTTCGTCTCAAAATTGAACAAAACACATAAAAAACAGAAACAGAAATTTCCGGATTTTGGTCGAAAATGTCTAAGTCCGAACCGGAGTGGAAGATCTTCAGCCATCAGAAGCCAAGTGAATAAAACCCTATTCCCATGGGGTGGGGGGTAAGGTTTAAAGAGACCGTGAATGTTGCCATTTCAATCACGGCAGCCTTATAAGAGTCAAGAACGCCGAGTATTCTCGTGCCAAAAAGAGGGTGTACGGGCCGTTGAGAGGCCGAGAGTGTACTTTTGGCGAACGCCCGAAGTCAAACGCAACAAAATTGTGCTTCCAGAGTACGGGGAATCTTTTTACCTATAAAAGGGCAACACATTCGCAATCAACGCAGCTTTTAACCCACTCAAGTAGTACAGTATAATTAGGTCAAAGTACCAGTCTGAAGACCGATTTTTCGTTTTTTGGTGGTAGTGTAAAAAAAAAATTAATTTCGTCTCAAAATTGAACAAAACACAAAAAACAAAAATTTCCGGACTTTGGTCGAAAATTTCTAAGTCCGAACCGGAGTGGTAGTTCTCCAGTCATCAGAAGCCAAGTGAAATAAAACCCTATTCCCATGGGGTGGGGAAAGGTTTAAAGAGACCGTGAATGTTGCTATTTCAATCACGGAAGCCTTATACGAGTCAAAAATGCCGAGTATTCTCATGCCAAAAAAAAGGTGTACGGACCGTTGAGATGCCGAGAGTGTACTTTTAGCGACCGCCCGAAGCCAAACACAACAAAATTGAGCTCCCAGACTATGGGGAATCTTTTAACCTATATTCGGGCTACACATTCTCAATCATCGCCGGTTTTAACCCACTCCGGTAATACAGTATAATTAGGTCAAAGTACCAGTCTGAAGACCGATTTTTCGTTTTTTTGGCGTAGTGTGAAAAAAAAACCCATTTTTTGTCTCAAAATTGAACGAAACGCATAAAAAACGAAAAAAAAATTTTTCGATTTTTTGGCCGCCATTTTGGATTAACGAAAAATCGAAACGAAATTCTTTCGATTTTTTTTTATAAAGCGGTATTACTGCCTTGAATTTGGATCCCTTTTAGAGGGCTCATTATATTTAAATCTCGATATTTCAATCCAAAATGGCCGATTTTCGAGATAACTTTCCGTTTTGTGAAAAATTTTGGCAGAAAACATAAAAAATGAAAAAAAATACCGATTATGTTTGTTTTAGACACGAGTAATTCTGACAAGTCTGTCAAGAAATTAAGTCGATAGCTTTCTTCCTTCATGAGATATTGGCCTATAAAGGTTTGGGCGTTTTGGGGCGTTTTTGCCCAATAACAAACATTTTGCCCCAAATATTGATGGTTTATTTATTAGGACTCATGGCCGTCATTGATAGTTTTTATTTAGGAGAAATAATGAATCTAGACATTATAAAGTAAAAAAAAAACACAAGAAATTTTTTTTCAATTTTTGGTCACAGTGTCCCGGAGCCATGTTTGACTGCTACCAGAAGCCAAACGAAGAAGAACTCCAATTCCAAAAGTCGTAAACTGTTCATGTGCACTGTGAATTCAGCATTTCTAACCATAGAAGCTTTCAAATCATTCCCGTTGTTGAGTACTGTGACGGCAAAGTAGCCCGGTCGTAACAAAAATTTCCGACTTTTGGTCGAAAATTTTTAAGTCCAAACCGAAAATTTTTCTGGTGCAAAAAAAAAATTTTTTTCGTCTCCAAATGGCCTGAAACGCATAAATAACCAAAAATAAAAATTCGATTTTTCGGCCGTCATTTTGGATTAACGAAAAATCGAATCGAAATTTTTTCGATGGTTTTAACAATTCGGTGATACAGTCTTCATTTCTAAGCCATTTTAGTTGGTTCAGCATATCCCTGTCCCGAGATTGAGTTCAAAAATGGTCAAAATTTGAATTTTTTTTTCGTTTTGAAAAATATTTTGGCAGAAAAGTGTTAACTACATACATTTTCGTACCATAGGCTGATAGAGGGGTATTTTGCTCACATGTCTGAGAAAATTTCAAGTCAATCGCCCTTTCCAGTCCAAAGATATGAGCTGCCGACTATTTTTGTTAAAGAGTTAACCAAAACATTTTCAGAAAAATGGGAATGTGACGATTAGTTAGAACTTTTGACCCTTTATGAGTACAGAAACTTAAAAAAAAATCGTTCAGTGCGTTTTCGAGAAATAGTGAAAATAAAAGTGTGGAAGAATAATAAAAAAAAAAAAAAAAAAAAAAAAAAAAAAAAAAAAAAAAAAAAAAATAATCTTTGCAATAACAAATAGATTTTCCCTTTAGGAAAATCCAAAAAATAATCAATGCAATAACAAATAGATTTTCCCTTTAGGAAAATCCAAATAATAAAAAGTAAACACTCCGTTCCATGTACAGTAGATTGTGGCGAGAGTTTTTGGAGCAGCGACTCGAAATTTTCAGCGTTTGTTCTAGAAGCTCTGCCAAACACGACCACGTCGCTTGAAAATCCAGAAACCCAGTATGTGGCCCGCGAGAACCTCGTGCGCATGCGCATACGCTCTTCTCGATTTCGAGAATGATGAAATGCGAAATTCGTGTCGCTCCTCATGGCATGTGATGCAGCAAATATTCGTGAACGCTGAGTTAAAATTTCATGGAAATCCGCCAAGAATCGGCTGAGAAATAGCGGTTTGAAGAGAGGAGGTAATTTTTTTGAATTTGGTCTTTTTCAAGCCGGTACGAAAGAAGACGTGGTGAATGGGCGCAGACTGCCCTACTCATCCCTCTCTGGGGTAGTTCCTCTTAAAACTTACAACTGGGTGTGACTGGTGACGAGTTGACTGTAAATCGAAGTTGCTTCTTTAAGACCACCACCCAGGGAACCCAACGCAACCTCTAAATCTTTGAGAAACGTCAGAAGTTAAAAGTCAAAAGAAACTGGCGGTAAGTAGGTTTTTGGCATGCAGGAAAAGATTCACGAAACTTTGCATATTAAACATCATTAAAATAGCACTTCAGATATACACAGGCTATGTCTAGACCGCTGCAGGTAGCGATTTGAAATTTTCTGGACTTGTTCTACGAAGCCTGGCCGACATTTTGGCACTGGAATCGAGATCTTTCACTGCGTGTAAGCACCACACGACGCGTGGAAAGAGAGAGTACTATTCGTCCCGACTTTATCAGATTGGAATGGACTTGGGCAATGATGTAGATGGCTGTACAGCAGTGATTGAGCATAAAGTGCCAGGTTTCGGTGCCACATTGATTAACCGGCTCCAAGGTATTATTGTTTGTCTCAATATCGTCCTTCACCACTCGTAATTTGTACTGTTGTCATACATTAATGTAGCCTCTTGTCATTTTAGCAACTTTCGAGCCAGAATGCCGCTAAAGTGGGAAAGTGCGGGGGGGGGGGGGGGGGTTAGGGTTAGTGTTAGTGGCTGGAGCTGCAGGGTGTGGGGGGGGGGTCCCTCCCAGACACTCCATTTAAACCTTAGATAATCGTTAGAATTTGAAGTTATAAGAAATCGGCGGTGAGTATCTTTTTGGCAGGAAAAGATTCACGAAAATTCTCCAATTAGACATTACAATTGCACTTCAGACATACACGAGCTGTGTCGAGACCGTGGAAGACAGCGACTTGAAATTTTCAGAACTTGTTCTACGGAGCCTGTCCGACATCATGGCATCCAATGTGAGTGTCCAGACCGCGTGGAAACATCGCGCATCGCGTGGAAAGTGAGAACACTATTCGTCCAGACTCTATCAGTTTGGAATGGACCTAGGCAGTGTTGTAGACGAGTGTAGAGCTGCAACTGAGCATGAAGTCCCCATTTCTTGTGCCAACTTGCCTAACTGGCTTCAAGGTGTGATTTTGCATCCGTATATCGTCGAGGCCGCCAGTAGTTTATACCGTTGCCATACATTAAGGGAACCTTTTTTTCAATTTCACCAACTTTCGACACACATTTGAGGGTACCTTCCTTCACCCTCATCTACAGCAAAATCTAGCGACAAGGGGTTTTGGGTTTTTCTATTTTCTGTTAGGGTATAAAATGAGCTATCAATTGCTGAACTTTATTTCAAAAATCGCTCCTGGGGTTCCGATATTTCAATCCAAAATGGCCGATTTTCGAGATAACTTTCCGTTTTGTGAAAAATTTTGGCAGAAAACATAAAAAATGGAAAAAAATACCGATTATGTTTGTTTTAGAGAAGAGTAATTCTGACAAGTCTGTCAAGAAATTAAGTCCATAGCTTTTCTTCATCAGGAGATATTGGCCTATAAAGGTTTGGGCGTTTTGGGGCGTTTTTGGGCGTTTTTGCCCAACAAGAAACATTTTGCCCCAAATACTGATGGTTTTATTTATTAGGACTCATGGCCGTCATTGATAGTTTTTATTTATGAGAAATAATGAATCTAGACACAATAAAGTAAAAAAAAACAAGAAATTTTTTTTCAATTTTTGGTCACAGTGTCCCGAAGCCATGTTTGACTTAAGCCAAATTAAGAACAACTCCATTTCCAAAAGATGATAACTGTTCATGTACACTGTGACTTCAACATTTCTACCCTTACAAGCTTTCAAATCGTCCCACTTGTTGAGTACTGTGACGGCAAAGTAGCCCGGTGGAAACAAAAATTTCCGACTTTTGGTCGAAAATTTCTAAGTCCAAACCGAAAATTTTTCTGGTGCAAAAAAAAATTTTTTTTCGTCTCCAAATGGCCTCAAACGCATAAATAACCGAAAATAAAAATTCGATTTTTCGGCCGCCATTTTGGATTGTCGGAAATTTGAATCGAAATTTTTTCGATGGTTTTTACAATTCGGTGATACAGTCTTCATATCTAAGCCATTTTAGATGGTTCAGCATATCCCTGTCCCGAGATTGAGTTAAAAAATGGTCAAATTTTGAAATTTTTTTTCGTTACGAAAAATGTTTTGGCAGAAAGGTGTTAACTAGATACATTTTTGTACTATATGCTGATAGAGGGGTGTATTGCTGACATGTCTGAGAAAATTTCAAGTCAATCGCCCTTTCCAGTCCAAAGATATGAGCTGCCAAATATTTTTGTGTTTTTTGGCATAAAGGGTTAACTAAAACATTTTAAGAAAAATGGGAATATGACGATTAGTTACAACTTATGACCCTTTATGAGTACAGAAACTTTAAAAAAAATCGTCAAGAGCGTTTTCGAGAAATAGTGAAAATAAAAAGTGTGGAAGAATAATAATAATAATAAAAAAAAAAAAAAAATCAATGCAATAACAAATAGATTTTCCCTTTAGGAAAATCCAAATAAAACACTGAATTTCGACTTTTTCATATTGGGCTAGCTGAGGTGACAGAAGATAGTGAAAGTGCGGTGGGTGTAAGGAAGTGAGGTGGTGGTGACAAATGTGCAAGTCGCACACACTGAAGAGATCGGTGAGGAAAAATTTGAAAAACTCACTCACAATAACGTCATTTCAGAGCCGTCACGTTTTGGCCAACAATGCTCAAAATATTTGAAAATAGTAAACAAAAAGAGTTTAATTTCTTGTTGTTGTACTGGGCATCATTAAGTCGTTAAACCTGGTGGTATCTTCCATACCAGTTCTGTGGCAGCAAAGGAAAGAGACCGTATTCATTTTATGGAGGTATACCAATTAATATTTTCAACGTGCCAACCTTAGGCTCAAGAATCTCAGCCTGTGTCAGAATAAACGACTTACTAGCAATGATGGTTGCCCCCGTAATGATCCTTGCTGCTGCGATCGGTACGTTTGATTGTTCAGCGACTTTGGTTACAGAACAACTATACCAAACGGCATCGTCGTATTTAAGAAAAGGTATAACGAAGGCAAAATATTTTTGCAAAGACGCTGCGATTGAGATCGAATTTGTTCTTCGTCGGCAAGTCAAAGCGAGAACAGGCTTCAGAGCCAGGGTGGTGGTGTCATGTGCGGGAGCTATTTAATACGACTCCTAAGTGTTTATGGGTGTCGAGCTCGGTTATTCGAGAGTCTCTTAAAAATAGAGGTGTGTGGGCAATAGAGTTCATTTTACGTGATGTGAGCATAATCTCTGTTTTGTATGGATTAACTCTTAACCCGATGAGTATTTTCAAGATATTTTTTCATCAAATCTAGAGTTGATGAAAAATTAATCTAAATATAAAAAGAAATCATTGGTGAAAAAATCCATTCAATTTACAGAAGAAAATATGTTTAAATATGCCCAAATTATACTTATATCAGTGACAAGAGAAACCCTGAGACAGGCAGGAATATCCGCTAGCAGCATGCAAAGAGTTAAACTCAACCAGCCAAGTTTGGGCCCAGTGTTCAGTTGTGGCCAGATCTTGGTTAAGTAAGATCAAGTCTTGCTGTGGATTCTCTACAATTAGATGTGGGAGAATGTCACCCCTTTCCTATTTCCATTGTATATTAAAATTAAATATGGGGAAGTGGTGACATATATTTAATTTCATGACTCCACTATATTTAATTTAAGTTTTCAGTTATATCATTAATGTATATTAGGAACAATAAAGGCCCGTGTATCGGCCCTTGTGGAACACCAGCATTAACTGGTCTTCAGAAGATGTCTATCACAGCTCACGAAACAACAAATTTAAAGTTCACATAAGACACCAATTCTCTCCAGCTTGTGGATAAGACCAGCATGTTACACCCTGTCGAATGGTTTACTGACATCACAGAAGACCACCCTAATATTTTCCATTCATCGAGCTCTTGACAGAATTTACCATACATGGAAGGCAATTGAAAAACTGTTGGAGCACCAGATGTAAAACTCGAATGAAATTGAACATCGCTCTCAATCGGAAACTGCCATCAGTGTTTGAAGACGCATTGCTCGGTTATTTTACCGATACCGACTCAGCTAATCAGTGATACCCAACGATAATTAATAACTGTATTTGTGAGCTGTTTTGTTTTTTGTTCCCTTTTTCACCTAGAAGGAAGAGAAGAGCAATTCAGTGGCATATCAAATTAGATCAAACGTGTCTCAAATAGGGATGGTTTACATTCTTTAAGGAGACGCGGATTTATAATACCGGGGCTGGATGCCTTAGAAATCTTTATCAACTTTATTGCTTCATATTATTCACACCAATGTAGAGTGATATTGTCAATTGCTTGTTAGCCGCGGGGTGGTGGACCTTGCAGGGAAGCATTCGAATCGTCAGTGGTTGAGACAGAAGTGAGGTATTCATGGAAGACTCCCATTTTCACAGCACATGAGGAATACATTTTGTTTAAATGAATAATAGCAGAAATCTCTGCCGCATTACTGCTATCGTTGAAATGTATTTTTAGAATTTCCAACCACAGAAATTTAAAGAATTTGGTTGCTCCTCAAGGTGAACTGAACTGGACTTTGGATAGTTATGACTCTTTGGCATTCCTAATAACCGATACCACTCCATTCCGCTAAAGTTTATATTTTACCAAGCATTCGGAAGACCATTGTGTTTAGCTATCCGATACAGCCGTGTTCTACGTCTTACTGGCAGTCCTATTTCGCTGTGCTTCCATTTTGGTTGACTTGATCTCGACATAATCATTTTTTGCACGCCTATGCTTTTATTTTCATAAAATACACGCTTTTTCTGCAAAAATAGAAGCGAACAATAAATTTTGTTGTATTGTCCTTGAACAATACGGATCACGTGTGCGGACTGTTTAACTATTTCCTTTTTTACGTTTGGGTTACATTTGGCAATAATTTGTGTTTTTAATAATTTTTTAGTAAACCATAAGCGTGCAATAAATACAGAACAGCATACGCATTCGAACTGTAATTTTTGTACTGCACGAGATCGATTTCGGCGAGATCGATTTCGGCGGGGGGATAATATTGAACAAGAAGCTGAAGGCTACGAGTTCAATATTATTCATCCGCCAAAATCGATCAATAATTTTTTAGTAAACTGCAGGCGTGCAGTAAACATATAGAACAGCATAAACATTCGAACTGTCATTTTTTACCTCACGAGATCGAATTTGGCGGA
This sequence comes from Pictodentalium vernedei, assembly GCA_031216915.1. Classification (NCBI taxonomy): domain Eukaryota; kingdom Metazoa; phylum Mollusca; class Scaphopoda; order Dentaliida; family Dentaliidae; genus Pictodentalium; species Pictodentalium vernedei. The sequence continues at coordinate 433,937,784 of CM062297.1, read as the reverse complement.
GGAATAATATTGAACGAGAAGCCGAAGGTATTATCCCTCCGCCAAAATCGATCGAGTGCGGTGAAAAATGATAGTTCGAACGCGATAGCCGTTCTGTCTATATATCTTAGCCAAGCGTCCGGAAGACCAATGCGTTAGCTATGCGATACGGCCATGTTCTCTCTCTTATCGTATTTTGTTATGATTCCATTTTGGTTGATTTGATCTCGGCATAATCATTTTGATGAATATTTATTTGGGTGCATCATTTATCTTACAATCAACATGTATTTTGTCTGTATTAGCTCTGCAACTGTCGTGTATCCGACCCCCTGATACAGATGTTTGTATCTGGGGGTCGGATACAAGCACGTTCCTTTCGCGTGAGTTCCATTTTTTTTCTTTTTGTTTATCCGTACGAATAAATAGTTCGTTATATATTCGTCTACATTCTTGACTTATCCCCAATATATTGTAAGATTCGACTCGTCGTGATCTGCCCTTAGAACCCGGAGCTCGACTCGGATACATATTTTGTACATCCACATAATGGTGTAGCGGTCGAGGTATAAAGGCCATTTACCAACCAGCCTGGTTGGTCCGGATCTCTTAGTCTCGTGGTAAATCGGTCGCTTTGTGTGCTAGAGGTCGACGGTTCGAACCCCGGCTCCCGCACTTATCTCTCCTCCTGTTACATTTGGGGGCTCGTCCGATCCTCAGCAGTAGGTGGCACTGCGGGTGTTTCGACCGCTCTGAGGAGGAACTTGGTTGAGATTCACATGTGGTGAATCTCAAAAGAAGGGGAGAGTAGTGTAGCGGTCGAGGTATAAAGGCCATTTACCAACCAGCCTGGTTGGTCCGGATCTCATAGTCTCGTGGTAAATTGGTCGCTTTGTGTGCTAGAGGTCGACGGTTTGAACCCCGGCTCCCGCACTTATCTCTCCTCCTGTTACAATGGTAATAATCTCTATTTATTAGATATGAGTCTCTTTCCAAGAACTGCACATTATCAAATTCGGCTGACATGACAACGTTCTCGACCGACATGAACCAAGATCAAGTTGTCCCCATCGGTGCGTTATTGGGCGCAACCAACTTGTTTACATCAAAATGTTCACAGTTATTCGTCGAAAGCAATCAGGATAATTGGCGTCACCAGGCATGGTGGAATGACTTGAAGCAGAGTTTTGTATGATGAGGAATCAAGGATGACAATTAGCAATGATTAGGTAGGTGGGTGAAGAGAAGTAAGAAGAGAGTTGTAAAGAAAATTCATGTCGACTTAACCCTTTCCCAACGCAGACGATATCAAAATTTATTATTTTAAATATAATTTTTTTAAATTTTTCAAAAAATTTCAACAAAATCATATCATGTGACCCCTCGTTGGAACGAGCTCGACGAGCTCGTTCCAACGAGGGGTCACATGACATGGTTTTGTTGAAATTTTTCGAAAAATAACATTTTTTCAGCTGCTGAATTTGCATATTACGCAGGCGGATGCGGGCGATTCGTTGGGTAAAGGGTTAAAATAAAAAATCGTAACCAGAGATTCGTCGAAGTGGCAGAAGATGTAGTTCAGATATCCGAATGTCGCGGCTTTCCCAGAAGGGGGTGAGGGTGGGGAAGGCGACATGTTGGTATACTGAACTAGGAGTAGGAGAAAAGCAAATTTCGGGCTTTGTAAAAGAATGAGACACAAGACCGCTGGCGGAACACTGCAACAGATCTGAGAATATTTATAATTATCTGATTCGGTTTAATAAATAACGAGAATATTACTTGGTTGGTTTTATTTTGACCGAGATATCAGCCCTAAGTAACTTCACATCAGCCTCTAGCTTCGGTTTCAGAATGATATGAAGTTACCCCGGGTGATGCGTCTGCCCATAGAGACTTTGTATGCACAACGCAAGGACGTGCCTGTGTCGAAAAGAAATACTGTCTTTAAAAAGGTGGCAACGCCATTCCCCCTTGAGAGTGGTCGAATCGCAATGGTTCCCGCAACCCAAGGAGTAGGACAGCCATGTCTCAGTCAAAGCAAAATGTCAAATGATGAGGATTGATCATATTTAACTGTGTCTTATTTGTGTTTGAGGCTCTGTGTATTTAGGTGGAGAATTTTTAAACTATTTTGATTAGGCTAAAGAAAATTAATCTTTTGATTCTCTGGCAGCGGCGCATTCGTTTTTTTCGGCCCGCGTTCGTCATAATTATTTCGGAGGCAAAATTCAAAGTGTATAAAATTACCATAGGATGTGATTTTAGCGATATCACATCGCGATTTGCGATGCAATATGTGGTACACATTGTTACAGTGTTGTTATTATCTTCGCGAAATGCGACACAATTCTCATATGTATGTATAAAATAAATATAAACTGGTTGAGGGCTAGATTATTTTTGGTGGTCTGAATTTGTTCATAAAAACTGTTTTATTACAAATTATTGGAGAGTGCCAACAGGCACTCTCCAATAATTTATAATAGAACAAATTTGTATAAACAAACCATTATTGACGTTTGACTGAATACTAAACATGGGTAAGGAAAATCTTGGTTTTTACATTGGTACCCTCATTTTTTGAAAGGCCTGATTGTGGCTTCTAGCACTAAACCAGTTAAAAAACTCCTTATTTTTGATCTCCATTTTAGTTGTTCTATATTGATTTTGTATTGTATAATGACTGTTACAAAAAAACATTTTCCGTGAAATCAACATGGAAGCTCTAGTGTTTAATTTTAGGTTCTCACAACTGGATTTATGGCATCGGCGACCATTCATTCAAGAACAAAAAATGAAAATAAAAACCGTCCTCTATTATTTGTTTTAAAAAAAAATTGCATGAGTATCAGTTTTTCAATTTTGTTTGGCCTTATCATCCGATCTAATAAAGTTTGGGCGAGTGTTGATTTCGATATCGCCCAACAATTATAAGATCATACCCAAAAAGAGGAGAATCGATGTAACAACAGGAACTGGGGTTATTGCTTTCAGTTTGAATGTAACATCCAAGACGTTTGCACCCCTGTACAGATACAGGGTAGAATTTACCGACTGAGGGGTGGCAGACTGAGTGAAGTAGCAAATGAGAAGAGCAACCTTGACAGTAAAGCTTCATTAAAGTGCAGCACCATTGTGAATTCAATTGCAAGTAGAATGATTTTTCGACAATCGGTGCTTTAGGCTGCCAGCATAAACTGTGAGGTTGAAAGCACATGTCCGAGCGTGTAATTGGAGGTAACAGAGCCGAGCGTTTTTTTTTTGGAGGGGGTGTCCGGTTCGGTTCCAGTTTTTGCTGAAAACCGGAAAACTGAACCATAAGATCCTGCAAAAACAAGCCGGTCGGTTTTACTGTGTATGAGCATAAACTGATCACATTATCTCACTGGTAGGGAACTGCACAAGTGGCGCCTTTGGACTTTCGTCACTTTGTCTATCCGGCAAAAGGTCGAATATGTCGTGTTCCCATGGCAACACTTCTCCCTTATTAACCACATTTCACCCTTATTGACTCGTCCACCAGATGAGTCAATAAGGGAGAAATGTGAAAACGAGAACACAACAAAGATTTTGGGAACTTCATTCATTTGCTACCTTAAGTTATATTTTTTCTGACTCAAGACTTACCAACAAATCCAGAACCGCTAAGAATGATCAAAGGGAATAAGGCTGAACCCAGTGAAGATACTTACGGACAGAGCTTTTGTGATGGGTTGTGTTCAACAAACCATGGGGTATTTTTTTCCAGGTCAATGAGCCTGAAGTGTTCTCTACTGTATGTTCTTAACACACAGAAAAACTGAACAGAGGTTTTTTCCCGAAACAGAAATAGAAACCGAATTTGAAAAAACTCAACACCTCCCAGCTCTACAAGGTAACACATTATCTTATCTTTTTTATCGTAATATTTATAATATTGGTAATATAAACTTAGTACTCGGAAATAAGGACCAATTGTGATTACATGTAACAGACTAATTGTGTTTTGAAAGATAATTGTATTCAAATTTGCTTGGAAAAAAAGGTTGTAGTGATGTGTAGTTGGCCCCTGCAAATTTCAAATATTCGTTTATCATTCAATTCGACCTCCAATATTCGATTCGATTTCGATTCGAATTTGAGGCTCGGATAATAGTTTCGAATAGTTACTGGGTTTTAAGTTCGTTAACAACGAGATTTCGCGGCTAAATTATCGATTTCGTTCACGTCAGTGGACATATCCATGGTGGAATTTATTTCGATCTGGTCTAATAAATAAATAAATAAATAAATAAATAAATAAATAAAATGGTTTGGAATCCAAACTGAATCACGATGGACAAGCGAAAATAGCAATTCAGATTCAATGTTCACGCGTATCTTTCAGAGAGATGGGACTTTACAGTGCCACGGGACGAAAAACTGAAAGACAATTTCGACTAGATTTCGACCCAGTTGCAGTATTTTGGGGTGGGATGTACTACATGTAGATCAATGTGAAGACTGCACTCCACGTGAAGTGCAGGCTTCACCCAGATGTACATGCACCACAGTATCATCAACTCACCCGATTGGCTGCCGGGGAGAAATAATGATGTTATAGCAAGGGAGGAGAGACTAGCGGACTGAAAGATAATACATTGTGAGTTCACAGGCAAGGAAAGGACACACTAATCTGATAAATTGTGTTTAAAGTCACGAAACACGAGCAGGACATGGCCAGGACAGAATATGAGAAAACTAAACGAGTGGATATCACATTGATATGCTGAGTCATGAAATATGCCTGGGAATGAACAGGACTCGAAAAGGTCGACAGGCCAAAGACACCGTCATAAATTGATCGTTCAAGTTGATCATGCATTGTATTCAATAGCATACTTCATCGTTTAGTAGGTAAATAAACAGTGTGAACGTTCGTGTATAGAAAACAAAAAGGGAAAGGCGATGTTAATATTCCATATCTCTTCCATATTACGTACATGTATGTAAGTTAACCTTATGACCGCGAGAGACCGTTTTCCGGCTCAGGAACATGATACGTCGTAATTTCATTAAGTGTGATAGCTACTAAGTGAATGCGTAGGGTAGACCAATCAATATTTTCAACCTGCAGACTGCACGTTAAAAATATTAATTTATTTATATATTGGGGTTTAACGACACTTTCGTCAGGAAAATATTAATTGGTCTATCCCAAAATAATGAATATGGATTCTTTCAATTGCTGCCATTGAACTGAAATGGAAAATACCACCAGAGCTGAAAGGGTTAAACAGTTAATTGTAGATACGGCATCTGCCCAATATTATTACCTCAATGTTTCAATCTTTCAGTGTGTTGCATTTGAACTTTATTGATAAGTACACATTTATCAGAACCATGACTTCATAAATCTACCCGCTTTGTTGTGATGGCAACCAAACTGGAACATTGAAGTGCTATGAACGTAATGGGAACTTTTAGCCTGAATATTGGTAACATATTATTTTCAACGTTGTCAAATACGTAAAAATGTTAGAATTTTCAATTGTTTAGTGTTTAAAGATGTGAAGAATTGTTCCTAAATACGGATGGGCTGCAAAGAAATTGTCAAATTATTATTTTTTTTAGATTTTTGACGACATCAAAAATAACCTATCACCTATTTTCAAGCTAACTTCTCCTTCCTTGTATAGCACGTTAATGAATGTGAAGTCCAAAGTAAAAATTCCCCCACGAAGAGAATCATGGAGGATTATAACCGAAATTGGCGAGAAGGGGTCAGAGCAAAATTTAGTCTTTGGACGGCCCTGTGTGAAAAGGAGGAAGCAGTATTTGAGGGGTAACTGGATGGCCCCTTTGTTGGTGGGTGGGGAGGTCACTGCTATTCACACTGAGGTGGAAGCCTCTGGAGGTTAAGGGGTAAATTGAGAAACACGGTGGCAAGGAATCCCAAATGTGTAATATGGGTGTACTGGAGATTGAGTGGATAACTGAGCTGGTCTCTCATGGCAGAGGTCCCGAGGTCGGTCACCGGTCGGGGAAAGTTCTCGTTGTGTCCGAACACTCTCTGTCAGCATCAATTGTACGGTTGATGCTGTGACAGCGTATCGTGCTATTGGGTGTGGACATAAAATGACTGTCCTCTGTGCAGAGAGAGACACACTCCGTGCATGCATGCTAAAGATCCCTTCGTAGTATTCGAGAAGAGCGAGTTATTATTATTATTATTATTATTATTATTATTATTAATGTGAAGCCATGGCATTAATGGAGAATGAGTCATCGAAAAAATAACATGACGCAGGTCTGAGGCATGGGAGAAAGTATGAAAACCTCGAGAGGTACAGTTATCATCCCATTTCTATAAAAGGAAAGATGGAAACATGTGATGATGCAGAGCTAACAAACAACTCATAGAGACACGCGCGGAGTGCTGTCTTCCCACACATGTACTACAGTATCACCAAATCACAAGCTACAGCAGGCAGGCGGGTGAAATAGTGATGGTACAGCTGTAGGGGAGAGACTTGCTGAATGGAAACAAGATGATACGTTCTGAATTTACGGACAAGGTGTGAACAGGCTTGGAAATAAAGAGCTAATACCACAGCCTGTTGGAAAAAAGGATGTTGTGATGCTTCTCCTGATAATCGGTTTTACTTTGCCAGTCATGCTGTTTTTCGTCTTTCTGGGATTTCCAACTGAATAAATATCAACAACTAACGCGCGATCTCGCTGAAGCGACATCGCACGTTAGCTGTTGGTATTTATTTTAGCGGAAATTCTTTTAAGATGGAAATAGCATGCCATTCTATTCATAACTGCATGCAGTACAAAACCTTGGAGTCGAGATTGTCCCGAAAGATTGTCAAGTCTTTCTGGTAAAACGTGCGAGATTAGTAATTTAATAAAGTTATGTTGTATTACATTGTGGCAGTGTTTTGTTCGTATGTGTATTTTACAACTGACTCAACCCACACGTAACCTGACCGGTTGTTCGCGAGCTATTTCCAAGTCTGTATGAATGCACTACTATTCACGTAGCATGTGCGTAACATCACGAAAACGAAGAGGCCAACACTGGGCTAATGCGTGAAGACACTGATCAACTGGATTTTAGACTGATATGTTGAGTAAGGAAACATACTGGGGAATGAACAAGAAAACAAGGACGCCAGACAATGGATCAAAAGAAACCATTAATAAAGTGGTCATTAACCATGCATTATATTCCATGGCATATTTCACAGTTCCATAGGCACATATAAACAGTGTGAAAGTTCGTTGGCTGAAAACTAAACTCGAAAGAGCAACTTCAATATTCCCTTTCTCTATCACATTAAATTTATACAGCTAATGCTGTACAGTACACCCGTAGTGGAAAGGTCAAAATAAACGCGTGGGCAATGTTGCCCACGGGCGTTTTTCTCAGTCAATAATCAGTAGTTTTCGCAAACATTCATTGAAAGAAGCACCGGGTCATGCCCGGTGCTTCATTCACTGAAAATTTGATGGCGATTCCATTGTTTTATGTCGGAGATTCATTGTTAACATGTGCGTGGAAATATTGATCACGCGTGGATTGTAATTTCCCCACGACGACCGTACTATATGGGATATCAGCCATATATTATTACCTCCATCACACTAAAAACTAACGTGTTAAAACTGACACTTTCAAGGTGTTAAACCCATTTACGTAAAAAATACATTTTATTTCTATTTTTTGTTACTCGCCCCTGTAAATGATGAACAAAAGTTTCGTCTTGTTGGGATTCGACTTGTTGGGATCGTCTTGTTGAGAAATTTTACCCGTTCGTCTTGTTAGGATTCGCCCTGTTGTGGTGATACCTTCGTCGAAGGCATTGCCTTGAATATGTAGCTGGAATATTAGTCAGAGGGGATAAAAGTAAAACAAAACTTAAGACTTCTTGGAAATTTATTAGTGAATAAGTAAAATACACATGTAGTAGTCGTTACGCAAACTCTTATTCAATTAACCCTTTACCTAACACGAAAGGCAGACGGCACTTATAAATAAAATTCTTGAATAACTATTTCTTTTAATTGGTGGGTCAAAAACATAGCTTCTGACCCCTCGTTGGAACGAGCTCATTGAGCTCGCTCCAACGAGGGGTCACAAGCTATGTTTTGGGGACAAAAAGTGAAAAAAAATAATTAAAATTGGATGGTGATTTTTGAGAAAAGCGCTGGCCGGTTTTTGGCCGTTACGTTGGGTAAAGGGTTAACTCGTACAGTATCAGTACACCGACAGGCCTAATCGCTTACAACACACATCCATTTGTTTAACCGACTCAGTGTGTGAGACAAGACCAAGTATCAAATCTAGTCTTTTAGGAAAGTACATGATTAATAGCAAGAGAGAATTGATATCTCAGACTTCAGTCCTGACGAAAATGTCCCGGCTGAAAAATTATTGTGGGGAGTGTCAGACCTCCGTACAGTACAGCTGTCATGGACTGTTCGTAATCCACGCGTGTGGAGTAATGTCCACGCATGCGTTTACCTGGTAATAAATTTCATCAACAGCACAATTTTAATTAAATGTTTGGTGATTATGCCTCAAATTAGTGTTAGGAATCTAATATTACTGGGTCCGTGGAAATTTTGCCCACCTGTAGAAAGTGACCAGTCCACGGCGCCCGTACTGTAGTTATTCCCCTGATTTTTTTAATATATATACCTTTATTTCCTCCGATTCGAAGAGCTGATATATTACATGATAAACACAAGACAAAAACAGACAATACAAACAAACGACAAAATATGTATCTAACATTATTTACCTTATACCTGTTGAAGATATAGCCCATGTGTTATAGATTATCTATAACACATACCCCTATGTCATATAGATTGGAGAACGGACTATAGTCTTTTTCTATATTATAATATAATGATGACATTCGCAAAATTGTTTATAAATTGTGTCAAATCTGGTGAAATTGATTATCAAACATATTTTTGTCATAAATCATAAGAATTGAGGCGTAAGTATATTTTCTGTAATTGCTTTCCCAGTTACAGGGCCACTTTCTAAGGGGAACTATACTCTATCATTCACTTGAATTTGTAGCCTTGTTACGCACCAACAGCTTTTCCGGGCACACCAACAGCTTTTCCGGGCACATCACATGTATTCATGCCCAACAAGAGAAAGCGGTCGACTCCACTCCAGATGAGTCGACATTTTGACACGAAATCATCCCCAAAACCCTTTTAAAAATGCAGAAAAGAACAAAAATGGTCGGTATAAGATAAATGCAAGCCTCGCGAAAAAAACTCACTTTCAACTCGTTGAGATATCAAACATATCAAAACACACTATGGTATTATCGTATATGTACATGTTAGACTAAGAAAGAGGGAAAAAGATGACATTGGTATATCATTGATATAAATACACATTTATCAGCACTCTGATTTCATAAATCTTCATAAAGCTGTAATATTTTTTAATCCTAATGGAAAAGAACTGTCCAAGCCTTTTTATTTGATGCATTTTTACACAGTATATAAGTAACGTGGTTGTGGGAAGGTCGAGTAATTAGCTGCAATGTTTATTCGAACTTCCCTATGTGAGCCTTTCCATCGACATGGGGGGCTACATCAATGTTAGTTTGACATTCCTAGCTGTTGATACAATGATCTTAAAAGCGTTACCAGAAAGATGGACTGTCTGCGAAAATATTAGGCAAAACGTTTTAAGGTCAACTTTATAACTTACCAAGGATATATGTTCTACTTGTGCATTACTGAATGACCATTTCAGTGCGCAGCAACTCGGAACAATATTTGTCAGTTTTTTGTGTGTTTCAGTCCTTACTAGTACTTGTACCCAGGAGTAGTTCTAGTATTTCCCCGACGCAGAGGCTATGATGCACGACGGGTGGGGGAGGGGGTTGCAAATGAGTCCCCGGACCCATGGGCCGACCTTGGTTCGGACCGGTTTGAGAATGCCCCCATGTGGACAATCGGGGTTAGGTGCCTTGCCCAAGGACACAACGCGGGAGTCCGAATCGATCACTCAGACGGTCACCCATCCAATGACTAACCGGGCTCGACGTTGCTTAAGTTCGGTGATCTGACGAGAACCGGTTGCGGCATCATATTTATATAAGAAAACATCTGACACCAAGATTAATCTCTTGATCACCAATACAGAAAAAATAAACAAAGTGCTTTTTTCGTTCTCATGCATTATTCATAAGCAACACAGAATGTTTGCTTATTCCTTAAACGCATGAACACTTACACGAGACAGTGTGTACAAATTAAAAAGGGTGAACTGCCAAGCACTATTGTAAATTTAATTTTCAAGGCCTCCCCGTTACTGGCGCCGATTCCAATTTCCTATCTCTTTGGATGATCTGGAATCTCAGTTTTAAATTTTTTTAAATTTTAAAAATTTCCACGACCAGCTAAACCTTTTCAGCCACCCCTGCCCTGAAATGATTAGTCGAGCGTGGAAGGTCCAATTAAGAAGCATGTAATTGTTGAGAAAACACCAATGATACCAGTAGAAAATAAAGCGAAGTTTCCGCCTGTTACTTTTAATTAAAGGAAAACAGAGCTGTCCGTTGTTTCGTTTACTAACAGTTACAAACGGAAACTTGACTTTTTATGGCAAGCTTATTAGAAGCAATTAAGTAGCTGTCCACTTTAGGTCTTTGTTAAGCGAATTTGCTTTTGTAAGTTTTTTATTCTTCCCGGGAAATAAAAAAAGCAAATCTTACCTCCTGGTTAAGAGTTCGATCCACGTCCGGGACGACCCGCGTTGTGTCCTTGGGCAAGGCACTTTATCCCAGTTGCCTACATGGGGGCACAATGACGATGTGTACTAAGGCGTACTGCACGTTGATGGTGCACATGTCTTCAACCGCTGTAACCCTGCTTGAGCGGAGCTTGAACAGAGTTAAAATGTTGAGGAGCTAACAGTTGCTCACCGATGCTCGGTGGTTTTCTCCGGGTACTCCGGCTTCCTCCACCCGTAAAACTGTCACGTTCACGATTAGCCATTGCGCATAAGTATGTGACCTTAAACACCAATAAATAAATAAATAAATAAATAAATAAATAAATAAATAAATAAATAAATAAATAAATTAATCTTACCTCCTAGACGATTATATTAATGGAAAGGACAGTGTCTGTATTGTATGTCACTATACGCATACCGCTGATGTGGTTTGTGCCGTTTGTCTCAGTTTCTGAATTTAACACCCACTGATTTCTCGCCTTGGTTCCCCCACGTTGATAACGAAAACATGTTATTCATGATTTGGACACGACCGCGATTCAGTTAGGCAACATAAGTATAGTTATCATATTGTTTGTATTTTAGATTACAAATGCAAGTAAACACGCGTCCTTTGTCAAATATCAAGTCTATACTGTTTTTATTAACGTGACTGTCGTGCAGCTATCTTGTAAATAATGTGATATTAACAGACATCCACACGGGACTCTCCTAGACCATCGTTATGGGATGGGTAAGTGAGAAAAATGTTGATTGCACTTTTTGTTCTCACATCGCCAGCAGACTGAAATAAGGGATTTTCACACTTCTGCTATAGTCTGTTTTAGTATTATTGACAGGTATTCACATTCGATCGTCCCCCGTTTGCCAGAAGCGTTATCACAAAGATGTGTTATTGGAGTTAGAATCTGAAACGGAACATTGCAAAATTGGTAATACTGAGGCAAATAACCAATTCAGTCTTTCACCGTGAGTCAATAATGAATTGGTTAAATTACCAACTGCATTAAGGGGAAAGTTGAAATTATTCCTTTCAACAATATATCATCAATTTAGTGCAACATGGCGTCATCTGCAATGTCATACCATTGCATATGACACCTTGTTGCACCCCGGAGACGATTTAATTTATTGTATAAATACATTTCGTGTGTGTAAGAGCACAAAATGTTTGTCCAAATTTGTATTGGCATATTGACTTATTAATGTCTAAAATAGAAATAATGCAATGTATTTCATTTAATTCTAAATTATCACAGAGAATAATAATCAATAAACCCCAACCCAACCTAGAAATATAGTACAGGCTATACTTTAAATCTCTATTGTCTTAATAATTAACCCTTTATCTAACCTGAAAAGCAGACGACACTTGTAAAAAAATCTTGAAGAACTCATTTTTTCATTTTTTTGTCTCAAAAACATAGGTTATGACCCCTCATTGGAACGAGCTCGACCGGCTCGTTCCAACGAGGGGTCATAACCTATGTTTGTGAGACAAAAAATGAATAAAATAATGAAAATTAATTGGCGATTTTTGTGAATAGCGCTGGCCGGTTTATGCATTTACCTTCGGTAAAGGGTTAACGCATTTTTATGGGAACAATACCGTCAGGCAGAGTGAGAACACCCCGACTGCAGTATATGTAAATTTTGTTCCTTGAGTGCCTTAGGGTGTCATCTGCAATACTAATGCGTTGCAGATGGCACCTTATTGCACACAAGAGACAATTTGCAAATAAGTTTTAAACAAGCTGTGACATTTTGTATATATTTTGTCCTTGTCATTATCAATATTTATTTTTATCACATTAGATATACTATTTCAATGTAAATTTTGTTTACATTTCGTTCAGCTTTTTTTGTACTTTTGTATTTCTTGTGCGAATTTTATTGTTGATTAGATATGCAACATTGTAAATATTGTGTAACATTTGTTAAGTTTGTTTATTGCCAAATATTTTAGTAATCTATTCATTTACCTGACGATCTAAAGTGAAATGAACTATAAGCCATAACCTTTGATAAAGTCGATAGTTAATAAATTAACAGTTTCATTGTATTTGCGGTGACTTCCCGTTTGTCCCACTTTCTTAATTCTGGTAGTTAAAACGTAATAAAAAAGTGGGACAATCGGGAAGTTTTAATTACTTGTTAGGCGGTTTGATGAAAGGTTTTGATTTATAGTTTATTTCACATTAGTGAGTGTTTTATTTGCTGAAAATTAGACGTGCATAGAATAAAAAAATTTTGAAATAATTAGCACAATTTTTACTAGTTGTTTAAAGATATTATTATTCTGAGCACCCATAATTTTCAGCAAATAAAACACTCCGAAATGTGAAAGTATTATTTATATTATCCAGAAACAACTAGCAAAGTTTCAGCTCGTGGACGCGTGTAGTATGTATTATTTATATTATCTAGAAACAACTGGCGAGTGTTTTAGTTTCACTAACAAGTTTTGACCTCAAGGAAGCGTGGCGACATCAATAAAACCGTAAAAAATCACACAGTGGAGTGACAGAGTGTTCGTTGTCGACTGAGAGCATGCGCCAAAGCTACTGTTCTCATTCGCAACTTCGCAATCGACCATGTATTCCTTCACGTGACGCCTTCTCACAAAACGCTCTAATTTTTTTTAATGTTAGATAAAAAAATGTCATAAAAATGAAAAAAGACATAACTGCATTTAATGAAGTGGGAAAATGGTAGTGAATCTCAATTACTGCTGCAGGCACACCCACGTCATTGACTCCATGTATATCCCCACCAGAGGCGACTTGAGGAGGGGAGAGTTGTGACACCCTCACCCAATAATTTTCCCAGTCGAGACAGTTTCGTCAGAACTGGAGCGTAAGATATCAATTCTCTCTTGCTAGTCATCATGTACTTACTCATGAAACTAGATTTGATGCTCGGTTTGTGTCACACGCTCGCAGTCGTTCATTCAAATGTCTGGTAACAGATTCGGCCTGTTGGTGCCCTCCATAGGCGAAGTGGTGGCCGAGTGGGTAAGTGCGCTGGTCTCCCATGTCAGAGGTCTCGGGATCGATCCTCAGTCGGGGAAAGTTCTCTAGGTGTACGAACACTCTCTGTCAGAATAGTATTCGAGGAGAGCGAGGCCACGAAGTTGCCGCTACGATGGTCATCCCACACACCTGCGCCATTGGGCCAAGGAAAGGCGTTAATATAAGTTGCATAACCTGTTCGCCAATCCTTATAAAACAAATAAGATTAAATAAAAAATGGCCAAGTTGGTGTACCGGTACGTTGCGTGTTAATTAAATAAGATGTTACGTCACAACTATTACATGTATATTTTATTTATTCACCAATAAACTTCCAAAAGGTTTTTTTTTAACTGTAATCCCGACTGACTAATATTCCACCTACATCATCAAGGCATGCCTTCGAATAAGGCATGCCTTGATGATGAAGCTGAAATATTAGTCAGTAGGAACTTGAGCCGACATAGTTGGGATAAATCTGACTTACTCACCCCCAATCGGCTGCCTTCGTGACTCCCCTGTTCCCCACTTTTTCTCACAAATCCCTCTTAAGTTTTATTAATAATGTGGATACATTCCACCTTGACGAATTTCCACACCATCCTTGAGATGTATTGTGCTCTCTGCCTGAGAAAAGAAAATCCGAGTATTTCAAAGTCCACATCCCGAAAAATTATCATCATTGAAAACGACTTTTGGGGAAAATTGTCTCGCTTGACATTACCAGGCTTGTGAAGCAAATTGAACCAGAAAGTCAACGCAAATGGGTGTGAAAGACACTTATGGTTAGTCGATGACCTGCCAAAAGTGAGGTGTGAAATCCAATTAAAGCAATATTTTTTTTTCAAACGAGCACATTTTAGCGACGTCTGACAACCTACTGAATGAGTAAATAGGATATTTTTTCAGAATTGTTTTCCAGTTGATAACGATGAACGCTCCTATTAAAAGAAACCGGGAAATGTAACAACCCCCCCCCCCCCCCCCCAAAAAAAAGAAACCAAAAAAAACAACCAGCTACCGGAAGCGCTCTCTAATTTCTGTATACCAAAGAATCGTGCATTTGAAACAAAATAAAGTCAAAACTTGTTTAGATGCTCCAGTGCTATGGCATGCTAATAAATTGAAACTCCGAATTTCACCGATAATAATCTGAAATTAGACCTACAGTTAAAACTAGAAGTCCTGTCACGAACTGTGCGCTTATCTAGGCTTAACTGCGCATAGGAATTGCACGCAATTGCCATATCGAATGGCATCCAAAGCACGGCAGGTTCCCCTGGTTACTCATAGCAAACACAGGCAATGTTTCTGCCAATGGACCTCTGGGTTACCCGGGGGTCCATTGGCTGAAACATTGTGTGTGCACAGGCCATATGTACAGAATTTGATAGCCTTACGATGGTCATAACGCGTAGATTAAGGCAAACAGGCTAAAAAAAATAAAAATAAATAGCCTCACCCTACATCAATAAACGATACATTAATAGAATGGTGAAGGTGAAAATGGAGATACGGACATGTATCCTCAAAGAGTATAAGCTGTTTGATATAATCTGGGCACGGACGGTTAAATGCTGTGCAGTATACATTTCTCTATCCCATTTGGTAGAACAATAGTAAGTTTGACGTTATAGTGATTTTTCTGAGCACGGCTAGTGAACACTTCTCGCAGACCCACGGAGTTAGCCAGCACATGCATACGCATATATGTATATAAACATATACACACACACGCATACACACGCTCGCATTTATGTACACATAAACACATACATATGCATACATATACATCATATGGCTCGTCGAAACGCTTCGTGTCCGTAAGGAAGGTATGCACACTATGATATGAAAATGATACGTTTAAATCAATTTGGCTCTGCACCAGAATATTCCGCTTATCTGCGTAAGGCGGACACTGCAAGAAATATTGTTCTGGGGTTTCATATACGTAGCCCCAATCGGAGTCGAAAACATAGAATTTGGTTTGCTCTCTTGCCAATCCCACAGTACCATGGAACGCAAATGTCCCCACTTGCCAAACCTTTTTTGTAAGAATATAACGTCAGACAGTTGCGAATAGAGGGATCCAGAGCGTTCCATAATCGTACCGTCGCGGGCAAGAAAGAGCGGAAGGAACTCACTGTGCGACAGAATATCTCACGAAGGGAGTCGTTTGATCTCAATGAATATGACGTAACATTTGCGACTTGGTTTGGCACCAATAGAGATAAATCCCTCAGGGTAACTCCATTTTTCATTTTGTAAAACAAGGACAGTTTGTGACGTCTTCTGCGCTCACTCAATGTTATAAAACCCGTTTCTTCGTACAAAAGTCGATGGCTTGATCCTCTTGTTGCCCTACAGATAGTGCGTAACGCATCTAGCTGCAGGTTTTCAAGCTGATCTAGTTTTCTTGCCGAGCAGTTATCCCAAATAACATCCGCATAGTCAAAAATTGGTAAAATGAAAGACTATAGTGTCACTAACGCTGTTCTAGATATGCGATACTTGAGGCTGCGTAGGCAGTTTATCATTGGGCTTACTTTAAGTACTATGCTGTCTACGTGGGCATCCCACGTACCAGAACTATGAAAATAAAGTCCCAGGTGTTTAGGGGTACTTGTTTCAGATATAGGCGCATTTCATGACAGGACTTCTAGTTTTAACTGTACCAACCGTTTTGCTAACTCTTAGTGTCTGAGTTCATTAGAAGCTTGGTGAACGTGTTTCCTAAATTTTAAAACGAGTTTCTGTTGTGAATGATAGTTAAATGTTCAAACTGATATGGAAAAACACTGTGATAAGCCAGTCATCACTTTTCTATACTACTCTCAGGAAAATGATTGTAGTTTACTTTATGATGAGGGCATCGAGGATATAAATACGCTAAGATAGATTAAATCAGCTTTTTATATCAAGTTCCTATCTCTCTGTGTGGTAAATTCACGGACAGTTTCAGCAAATTAAGAGAAGATATATCCTCAAAAGTCACATCGAATTATGAAGATTGTTGGCCATGCCGGTGTAACAGGAATGGAAGTCCGTAGGAAAATTAGTCCCTCTGGACTATTATTCCGCGGAATTATAGTCCTAGGTCTAACATTTCTAGGAATAGTAGTCCGCAGGACTACTATTCCTAGAAATGTTAGACCTAGGACTATAATTCCGCGGAATAATAGTCCAGAGGGACTAACGTTCCTACGGACTTCCATTCCTTTTACACTTGCGTTCTACCGAAATGCTCTCTCGCACAAACTTCTCTGCCTCCCTAGTCATTCTTGCATCCTAAATACAGTTGAATACAGCTTATTGGTTATTGGGATTTAACGGCACTTTCAGTAGCTAGGGTTATATCGTGGCTGAAGCTGAAAAAGGTATGCACATCTCGAATCCCAATGTATCTATTTAAAAACATGTTTATATACAGCAACTCTCGCCATATTCTGTAATATGACAGACAATACGCAAGGCGTAAGAAGGAACCCCAAAGTATCCAACATATTGAAATATTTCATTCCGCAACCATTACTCCAAAAACATTTTATGCAATCGAATTCCCGCAATTGTTTAATTTCAGTCAAACATATTCGTATCACAGTACTAAATATATTCCCATAGGCGACCATTCTAACGTTCAGGTGAAACAAATATGGTCGCATCATTTTAAATTTGGCATTCAAATATATTTTGTCAAGTATAGCCCTTCAGACAACCTTTTTCTGGTCCTTAAACAGGGGGTCATGCAACGAATAAGAGAGAAAAACTAACAGAAATGGAAGTGCTGGTTACTATTAGTTACCCCGTGTCTGATCACTTGGTACGGGTTTTTACCTACCCGAAGCCTCGGCCTTATAGGATACGGCTGGCTTCGGGTAGGTAAAAACCCGTACCACGTGATCAGACACGGGGTAACGAATTTATCTATTGACTTTCCGTTTTAGAAGTACAATCTATTTCACGTGTGAACACACAGAGCATGATATCTTTTATCTTCCATTGTTGAGCCATACAGGTTTCTGGGGAATTTTTGTGCAAAAGAGTTTTTGTGAAAATATGCCGATATGACTAGTATAAAAAAAATTATTGAATTTCTTTTTTTCTTTTTTGTCTCAAAAACATAGCTTACGAACCCCACATTGGAGGGTACTCGACAAGCTCATTCCAATAAGGGGCCATGAGCTACATTTTGGAGATAAAAAATTAAAATATAATACATGTACACTGTAAAACTGGAATGACGATTTTTTGCGAATAGTGCAGGCCGTGATCAGACATGGGATAACAAATTTACATGTATCTATTGACTTTGAAGTATTTCATTTATGTGAACACGCAAGGAGGGGGAACTTTATCTTTGACTATTGAGCCACACAGTTTTGTGGCGGGGGGGGGGGGGGATTTTTTGTGCTTTTCAACTATATTCTGGTATGGTACGATCATACAAACATTTGTTGTGCCGTCTGACTTCCGCCTTCCAGTTATCGGTAAATTGATTTCGATGAACGCGTCTTCTACGGGGTATGGACAATTTGTAGATTTCGGAACGAGGCTTCCACTGGGTATGGGAAATCTGTCAGTGGCTGGGTTTCAATGAATATGGTCTCATACCACGTATCTATCAACCAATCAAATCAAAAAATTCACTTTAGTCAATAGATAAATGTACATATTTCTCGGGGAATTCTCAACACATCAATAGTCAAATGAATTGTTAGATCCAACAAGTCCTCAACACATCAATAGTCAAATGAATTGTTAGATCCAAAAAGTCCTCAAATCACCCTCTTTATTCATCTGGAACATTCAACAATAATGCAAGATGTCAGAAGAATCCTTCACATGTTTATTGAAACAATACATTTTCCCAAGACTGCTTAGTTTTGGGGATTACATTATATCCGAGTGCAACTTTTCGAGGCAGGTGAAATCTAATTAAAATATTTACAACAGTTATACCTATGAGCAAACCCAACCCTACCAAAGATACATTTACCTCTTTCATGTGACGAAAGACTTATTTCTGCAATAGAATTCAACTTTTGGCTTCTGCCTAGTCAAAAGCATGGGAAATTTGTTCTTTTGAAGAGAAGTGTCCAATTTTTTGTCAACTGGGACAGAATTCCTAGTTTGTTACCTAATGAGTAAGCTGAGAGGGATAAGAATTCACAGCTTTCTTTGAAAACTACCCTAATCCCAAAATAAAACTAAAATCTGTATCAGCACACAATACCTTTTGACAAAATCTGTCTTATTTAACCATACAGCAAGATAAATAGTGCCACATCCCCATGAAACAATATGTCAATTTTGTTTCAAAATTGGGGTTGTGCAGAGCTTATAATTCCTCTAAATTTGGAAGAATCCATTTGGATTCTTGCGAAAGTCGTTGCGAGAATTCAGACCTGCAATGAGTGCCCCAGGATCCCATGAGGCCAGTATGGTTTAACCCCTGTTGTATACTGATAACACATGTTAACCCTTCACCCAATACAGCTTTTTAATTTTTAAAACACCAACTACTGATTTTAAAATAAACCCAAGAGCTCCCCTCCCCCAAGGGGCCTTAATCGCTCACCTGACAAAGTGGTTCAGATAAGTATTTAGGGTCAAATTCAGTTAGTCATGGTTCATCAACACTACATAGGAATGACGCTATGAAATTATTCATAACTCTAGTGTCCATGTCAGATGATTATTAGCATCGGTCTTCCTGATTGCTTCCAGTTCTGTCAGCTGTAGACAGGTACTGCCAAATTTCCAAGGGTTGTTGTGTCACTGCAGCTTGAAAGGCAAGTTTTATGGAAAAACTCTAAGGAATGGATTTGAACATTAAGGAACAACCTTAAACCTAACCCCGCCCCTGCCCAAATATTAAGTCAGGGACTCGAAATGGACAAACTCAAATCTGCCCCCCCCCCCCCCGCGATACCAAATATGAAAGGAGTCTGACTGGCAGATCTGAAGACAAAGAATTTCAAAGAAATCTCCTCCTATTTATTAAGTTATATTTCAACTCCAACAGAGAGCCCAAATATTAACCCAGGGACCCGATTTGAAGAAACTTCAATTTGCTCCCACTTGAGATGTTGTATCCCAAGTATGAAAGCATCGTGAATGGAGGATCAGAAGAAGATTTTTAATGAAATCTCCCCATATTGAACTAAGTTAAAATTCGGGCTCCCATAGGGAGCACAAATATTAACCCAGTTACTCCATTTGAACAAATTTGAATCTGACCCCTCTAGGGATGTAGTATACCAAATATCAAAATATTCTAATTGATTGTTCTGGAGAAGACTTTTAAAGAACACTTTTAAAGAAATTCCCTCCTCATATTGCACCATGTTAAAATAATAACCCAGGGACTCGATTTGAACAAACTTGAATGTGACGACCCACCCCTGCCCCCTCACGCTCCTCGAGATGTTGTATACGAAATATGAAAGCATTCTGACTGGTGGATTTGAAGAAGGTTGTTAAAGAAATTCCCTCACATTGCACTAAGTTAAACTTTGGGCTCCAATAGAAACCCCAAAATATTAACCCAGGAAACCAATTGGAACAAATTTAGATCTAACCTCCACAGAGATGTTGTACACCAAATATTAAAATATTCTAACTGATGGGTCTGAAGAAAAAGATTAAAAAAAAAGTTCTCATGTTGCACTGAGATAATTTGAGCTCCCATAACGAGCCTAAATATTAACCCATAGACTCGTTTTGAACAAACATGAATCGGATCCCTTAGAGATGCTGTATGTCAACTATGAAAGGATCCTAACTGGTAGATCTGAAGAAATAGATTTTTAAAGAAATTCCCTCATACTGCACTAAGTTAAACATTGGGCTTCAATAGATAGACCAAATATTAATCCAAACATACTTCAATCTAACCCCCCCCCCCCCCCCCCCCCACTAAAGATTATGTATTCCACATATGAAAACATTCTGACTGGTGGATCTGAAGGAGGTTTTCAAAGACATTTCCTCATATTGCACTGTTGATATTTGGGTGCCCATAGGGAGCCCAAATATTAACTCAGGGACTCGATTTGAACAAACTTGAATCTGCCCCCACCCACCCCACCCCACCCCCCCCCCCACCACCCTCCTCTCCCCCAGAGATGATGTACACCAAGTATCAAAATATTCTTATAGATGGTTCTGGAGAAGATTTTGTTTTAAAACAATTTATCAGAGAAATGCCCCCTTTGGGGGGCCCCTGTGGGCGTGGCGACTTTATTTGAACAAACTGGAATTCATATATGATAAGGAACATGAATATCAAATTTGGTTCAATTTGTCCCAGTTGTTTATGAGGAGAGGTTGATAATGTAAAGTTCACGCCGGACAGATGGACGGATGGTCGACAGACAGAAAGTGATCACGTAAGCTCCCCCTGACTTGCAGTCAGGTGAGTTAAAAATAAACAATATTCACCAAGCTTAAGAATTATGGATGTTACTGGAACCGGCTAATGAGCCGCTTTCAATGACAGCCATATTTGTACAAATTGTATTGCCTGTGTCACGATATTTCAGGTCATGTTAGTGTTGTATTGGTTAATTTGCTGCCTTTGTGTTAGGTAAAAGGTTAAACTGAGTCAGTTTTTTCACGTGAATCCTAGCAGCGGTGCTATGAGAATCTACATGGTTTCTCACTGGTTTTGTTGCACGGATCTCTATGTGAATCGATTCGCAGATTCTCGTCGAAATATAAGCCCTGGCGGAGGCTATATAATTCACCAATATCAATAGAAAGTGCCATTTTATCTCAACAAATGATGTCTAAGTTTCTTTTACCTAGTGATGGGGTAAAATATAGCCCTTGATGTGCCCCCCCCCCCACACCCCTCAGTATTCCCTTTTACATAAAAACCTATATTAATTTATAAATTAATTGATGTTGACACATATTGAATTTCTCATTTTTGTTTAATCACATTCTGATTTCCGAAGACATTTCACATTGTGTTTGATGAATATTTTGCAATCTTTGTAAGAAAAAGCCTCAGTTTTCTCAGTTAAGGCACCTCGAGTCATAACACAGTGATTTTTCCAACAGAATAACCAGTACCTGCTACTGTGGTGTCTCATGACACTGTTGAAATTCCTAAAATCATCAAATATTGATTCTGTAGTGCTGTGCTTGTGCTGTAAGTATCCACAAGTGCTCTTTCTATACTTTGGTTTTAATCCCCACAGGCACACATTCTGTCAAAAGGAGTGAAATTGTAGAAAATATGTTCACAAAGAGGACAAATCAGTTACAGTACAGTCGCTGTGGACTTGTTGTAATACACGCGTGGGCAGTGATGTCCACTCATGCGTTTACCAGGCAATAAAAATCATCATCGGCAAAATTTTAATTAATGAAGCACCGGGTTGTACCTGGTGCTTCATTATTTAAATTTTTGACTATTATTCCAATAGTTAGTGTTTGGCATCAAATATTATTGTATCCGTGGAAATATTGCCCACCCGTGGAAAGTGAGTAGTACACAGCAGCTGTACTATGTTTGGTTCAAGTATACAATACTCTTTGATGTTTAATATATTTGTGACAGGGCTGGGTTCAAAGTACTCAGTACTCGAACTCGTAATCTCGAGTACCACTTTTTTGACAAAGTACTCAATACTCGCCTCAGCCCTGATTTGTGTATGTGTGTGGGGGAGGTTGGAGGGTGAAAATAGCTGCAAATTATTTAAAATGTAGAGCCAGGCAACTGAAAAACAAAGAAACATTTCATCTGAAGGATAGACAGACAGACGGACATGCAGAAACACACATTTTGGAAGCCTACATAAAAGTAGTGACTGACTTACAATGAAACATATAGAGAGAAGAGACAGGGCAATGTTGTCAAACAGAAAACAAGAGGCCCCAGGGGGGCCTGACGGAGCTCATCTGACATGGTAGCTTAAATATCAACCCGGGGAATTTATTTGAACAAGTTGCATCTGCTCCTCC
This sequence comes from Pictodentalium vernedei, assembly GCA_031216915.1. Lineage (NCBI taxonomy): Eukaryota > Metazoa > Mollusca > Scaphopoda > Dentaliida > Dentaliidae > Pictodentalium > Pictodentalium vernedei. The sequence goes on along the minus strand of CM062297.1, from coordinate 433,915,074 downwards.
TAAGAAAGGCTTATACCAAATATCCAAAAATTCTGACCGGTGGATGTGGAAAAAAAAGATTTTTAAAAAATATTCCTCATATTGAACTACGTTATAATTCGGGCCCAAAAATGAACCCAGGGACTTGGCTTGAAACAAACTTGAATCTCACCCCTCTATGGATGCTGCAAACCAAATATCAAATGATTCAGATGGGTGGATCGGAAGAAGAAGATCTTTAAAGAATATTCCTCATATTGCACTAATCTAATCATAGAGAGCCCATATATGGACCCAGGGATTTGATTTCAACAAACGTGTGAATGAACCTTCCAAAGATGTAATATGCGAAATATTAAAGCCTTTGGAATAGTGGTATGGGACAAGAAGATTCTTTAAAATGTTTTTCCCATTACACACAGTGTTAAAAAATGATGATTCAGCATTTGTTCAAAGTCCCGAAAAACTACCCAATGATAAAACCGATGGCAATTTCTTTTGGACCATTCCTTTTTGCTGTTCCTAAGAAAGCTTCACACAAAATAAAAATTCTCAGTGTCATTTAGTTTTGGAGATATGGGTGTTTTAAGTTTTTCCTATATTTAGCTCCTGCGGTTCCCATGGGGCGACGAGAATTTTTTTTTTTGCATAAATTAGGTACTTATGACCCAATAAGCCCGTCATATCAAATTTGCTTCAAATCGGCCTCTCAGTTCGGAAAATAGAAATTTTGGTACAATTCAGGCTCCCACAGGCAGCCCAGATATGAACCCAGGGACTTGGCTTTTACAAACTTATATCACACCTCCCAAAGGATACTGTATATCAAATATCAAAAGATTCTGACTGGTGGGTGAGACGAAGAATATTTTTGAAGAATATTCCTCATATTGAAATAAATTATAATTCTGGCTCCCAGAGGGAGCCCAAATATGAGCCCAGGGACTTGGCTTGAACAAACTTGAATCTCACCCCCCCCACCCACCCCACCCCCCACCCCCCAAGGATGCTGCACACCAAATATCAAAACATTTCGACTGCTGGATCTGAAGAAAAAGAAAGCTTTTTAAAGAAAATTCCTCACTTTGAACTAATGTTATAATTCAGGCTCCCACAGTGAACCCAAATATAAACCAAGGGACTTGGCGTGAACAAACTTGAATCTCACCGCCCTAAGGATGCTGCATACCAAATATCAAAACATTCCGACTGCTGGATCTGAAGAAGATTTTTAAAGAAAATTCTTCATTTTGAACTTAGTTATAATTCGGGCTCCCACAGTGAGCCAGGGTTTCGCAAATATATTTTTTGCGGGACCCATTTATATTTTGCGGGACCCATTTCCAACATGTGTCTTAATCACAGGAATTATGCTTATTTATCTTCAGATACATAGGTCGTTAGATTGTTCAAGCACCACATCAAAGGCTATTGCAGAAATCATGTTTATAGAAATTAACTAGAGCTGATACGGTTAACCGATTAATCGACTAAGCAATGATCAACGTCTTGATCGATAAAAAAAGTAATTGATCAGTTAACCGTTACTTTTGAACTACAGTATTATATGGGTTAACTACGGAACAAACTTGCTCCAAAACATGCAAACATTGTCACACTGGCTCACATCAATTATATGAGACTGAGTAACGCATGCCAGTTAAGTGCTGACATACTTGTTCACTCGCATGATCATCATACTGTGTCAGTAGCTGGAAATGGTCATTCTCAACCCTTCACCAAATGCGGGTAGCAGATGATACTTGCACAAGAAATTCTTGAACTACTAAAAATGTTCAATGTTTGTCTCAAAAGCATAACTTATGACCCCTCATTTCAACGAGCTCAATGAGCTCATTCCAATGAGGGTCATAAGCTATGTTTTGAGACAAAAATTGAAAACATAAAATTTGAACGGACATTTTTGTATATGGCGCTGGCCGGTTTTGTCCATTATGGTGAGTAAAGTTTTAATTATATAAATCATCAACGGTATGGAAATTATTCAGCTACCTATTAGGGCAAGAAATTAATCAGTTAACCAAGGTTAACCCATGCCATTAATCGATCAAGAAAACCTTTTAATCGTTTAAGCTCTAAAATTAATCTAATGTTATTAAATTTTATTTGATGAAAAAATGCTTATATTTTTGCGGGAACGGTAAATGGGTCTTCTTAACAAGCATTTCCGTGAACGTCACGGGAACGAAACTACAGTTCTCGTAATTTGAGAAACCCCGGTGAGCCCAAATATGAAACACAGGGACTGGGCTTGAACAAACTTAAATCACACCTGCCTGAGGATGCTTCATACCATATAGCAAAAGATTCTGATTGGTGGATCTGAAGAAAAAGATTTTTAAAGAAAAACAAATCTGTACTAATTTCAACATTTGGACTCCCATAGAGAGCCCAAATATGGCCATAGGGATTTGATTTCAATAAACATGTGAAAAAGATTCAAAAGATGTTATATGTGAAATTTGAAAGCTTGTGGAGCAGTGGTTTGGGTGAAGAAGAGTCTTAAATGCTTTCCCCATTACCCATAGCGTTAAAAAATGCTGACTCAGCATTTTTTCAAAGTCCCGAAAAAGTACCCCATGATAGAACCGATAGCAATTGTTTTGGACCATTCCATTCTGTTGGTCCTAGGGAAAATTCACACCAAATAAGAATTCACAGTGCCGTGTAGTTTTGGAGATATGGGCGTTTTAAATTTTCAATAAGCCCTCATATTAAATTTGTTTCAAATCAGCCTCTTGGTTTGGAAAATAGAAGTTTTGGGCGGGGCGAAAATTCTTGCCCCTCCCATAACGAAGGCAAATATAGCCTCGCAAACTTCTCTTAAACAAATCCCAGTCTACACCTCAAAAGGAAGCTGCACATCAAATGCCACGTCTCTGCTACCGCTGGTTCATGGGAAGAAGATTTTTTAAAGAGTTATGCATAGTTTTTCGGCGTGGCCCTACTGAGGGGCAGGGCAACTTGATTTAAACAAAATCAAAATCCGATGACATAACAAACAATCGTCTCAAATTTCACTTAAATTGATTCAGTGGTTTTTGAGGAGAGGACGTAAACACCATGTTCACGGACGACGGACGGCGAGTGATCACTATAGCTCACCCTGACTGAAAGTCAGGTGGGCTAAAAACTCAGTGGACCACGAGTGATGCTGTTGGGCGAGAGACTTGGTTGAAGGAGTGAAGAAACTTGCAACTGTTGGCTGTCGAAAGTGTTGTTAAAATCCAATAAATAAATAAATAAATAAATAAATAAATAAATAAATAAATAAATAAATAAATAAATAAATAAATAAATAAATAAATAAATATGAGGCCCACGGGGCCTGAAACGCTACTCTCCTTGAACAGAACACGATATAAACAGAGTCCAAGAATGAATCTACATTAAGCAATCCATCTCCATAGGATGCACTGTCAATCCTTGAGACCCCTAAGGAGTGACAAACACAGTCCAAGCATCATGCCTTTTCTTCAGTTGATCATAATGTAAAATGAGGAGCTCCCCTCTGAAGCCCCTTGATACAACCTATGTAGATTAATCTTAGTTACACAACTCTAGAGGGTACTGAATAAAAAGTGTCTTGCCCAAGGACACAAAGCTTTTGCCACAGGTGGGATTCGAACCAAGGACCTCTCGGCATGCAGGCTGCGCCTCTACCTACTAAGCCACTGCACCCCTGGTGGTGTATTCTGATTATGTAAATAGATTTAAGCAGTATGTGCATGGTTTTAATGCCATATTTGAGAATTATGGGTGGTAAAGTAATAGAGTGCGCTGAAGAATCTTCCCTTTGGTATTTAGTAGGTAGCTTGGTAATGATATTTAAATCGACTGCACCTCAGTAAGCAACAGGTTGAATTGTTAATCACATGGTGACTTCTTAATTAGTTCTATTTGTGGCCGTCGGCAATTGTCTTCTTTGTTATGACAGAACAATTATTATGGACCAATATCATGACAGGGGAAACAGTATGTTTCGGAAGTGGTAATTTTTCATTCGCCAACGATGAAAAAAAAAATTCTGTAAGACTAGAGACGTGGTCAGCACTTACGGCTGACCAGCGGGGCCGACGATTAAAAGGATACTGACATAATTTTTCAACAATTCTATAAAACGACGTCACTTGTAAAAAAACTGGTCATGTAAAGAAGGTGAAAACCTTGAAAACAAAAAGTGTCAACAAATCACCCTAAATTAGTGCCGTTATCACAGGCGAAAGGGCTAAAAAGTATACTGTATATATACAGTAGGCGCAGAGTGTTTTATCACTAAATCACCCACAGAGTGGAGATTTCACCCAAACAATAATTCCAAATTTGTTTAGCATAACAAGCACAAGTTAAGCTCTGGACAGCCAATGGACCTCTGGGTTAAACCTGGAGGACCATTGACTCCACTGGGTGAAACATTGCTTATGCTTTTTGTCCATATGTCCAGAATTTTAAAGTGATACTTTGGGTGATAACTCCACTCCACAGGTGATTTTCTTGTAATCCTCTCCCCATGTCCTGTACATATACCAAATACAAGCTGTAGCTTTGGTTGTACAGCCGAGCGATATTTATCAGAGTACGCCACAAAATCCTAAAAACATAAAGCCAACAATGGCAAAACAATAAATAAAAACAAATAAATAAATGAAAATTATAAAAATTTTTTTAGAGCTGCCGGAACTGAAAAGTTTGGCCGGCCCATGGCCCAGATAAAATCTGATGGGAATTTTATTTTTATCAGATGGTACAGTAATCTGTTTTATGATACCCAGTTATCACTTAATTGCTTCATCCACGCACAGACGTTTACCATTAAAAACCAAGCTACCTACTATATACCAAGGGGTAGTTTTTGGTAACAACTCGGTCTACGTGTATATATCTTGTATTTACTCGAATAAATCAAGTAATATCACGTATATTGCTTCGAAGGAATGAATTAAATGTCTGAAATTATATTTATACCTTTTTAAACAACCCTGACTTACGTTTTTTCTTTTCACCTCGGTATCTCTTGGTATACCTCGATGTTTAGTTGGACCCTTTTCTGGAGGGTGGTTTGGTTTGGATCAAATTACCATAGGATAATTTGGGTTAAATTAGCAGCCGGTTTGGGTCAAATTACTGGAGAACAGTTTGGATGCAATTCTCACTGATGACAGTATATTATAAAACACAGGGAACGTGGATTTATTAATTTATTTATCCGGTTTTAACAGCACTTTTGACAGTCAGGGTCACCCCGTGTTGGACAGTTTTATGGGTGGAGGAAGTTGAGTACCCGGAGAGAACTACAGAGCAACTGCCAGGCTCCCAACATACTAACTCCACACGAGCAGGGTCGACAATGGTTGAAGACAAGTGCACCATCAACGTACTGTACGCCTTAGCACACAATGCCACTGTGCCAGCACATGGGCAATGAAGGTGCAATATCTTGCCCAAGGACACAATGCGGTTGCCGCAGGTGGGATTCGAACAGAGGACATTACAGCTTGCACCTATACCTCCTGAGATGCTGTGCCCCCTTCGAACGTGGATTACTGCAGAGATAATTATATAATATATATTATTTTTTAGGAGTGAAAATATATTGTAGCGTATATAAAATATCTCACAGATGTATAACTGTATTGCTTTTCTTTGGGATGAATCTACCCAGGGGGAGTTTTCCCCAGACCGAATCTTCATGTTCCCGAAAAATAATGACATGTTATTTTTGATGGCGTTAAAAATCTAAAAGGGTTGTTTTCCGTTTACTTGGTTTACAAAACTACAAACCATTATTGTTCATAAATAAAGATGGACATCACAAAGTACTTTGCTTTGATTTCTGACTGGACCGAAAAAGTAACCTATCGATATCGGGTCGTTTTGTCCCAACTGCCCTTCACCCCGGCTGGCATGTTGTTTCGCCGCGGGTCGTCTCGCCCCCTATATTGGGGCGAAATGACTCGGGTGTGAGGGGGCGAAACGGCAATGATTTTATTATTAAATTGTTTTAATGGTTTAAAGTACTTTTCCACCATCAAGTAACATTATAATGCATAAAACTAATACGGACACAACACACCATCTTGAAAACAATTTTTAACAACGGCAGAAAATTAAATCCACTGTCTGTTGCATTGGATGAATGTATTGGTATTATTATATAAAATAATAAAAGTGCGAAAGAAATTTCTTATTGGAAGCATTGAGATGAATGACTCAAACCTTGTGGAAACACATATGGAGAGATGTCCGGGGAAAAGAGTAAAAGACCCACAGAAGAGAAATGGCACACAGGCCGATTGATAATTGTAATGCATTGTTATGGATGTTATATAAATGTACAACGTTTGGACTAACAGATCGACCTTTAATTTAAAGCTTCATCTGAAGCGTTTGGAAATGTAATCCATGAAAGATACTCACTCAACGTGGTGGTATTGAAAAGTCCACGATTCTCCACAATCTGACCTCTATAAAACAATTAAATCGATTTTCGAAACAGAGAAGTACTTACGGATAAATTACGACCCAGAGGCCCAACGAACGTTCACAAAACTGCAAATAAGCGCGCATCGATTAAATATAGAACTTGGACGGCACAAAAAGCCACAGGTCCCACGTGCTCAAAGGTGGTGTACTATTTGTGTGGATAAAATCGAAGATGAATATCATTTGGCCATGGAATGTTCACTCTTCTGCGCAGAAAGAGCAGCCTTCACGGAGAAATTGACAAAAATTCTTCCGAAAGCTACGAATATGGACCAAACAGATTTTTGCCGATGGTTAATGGGACCCTTCATGACGTACCTGAAAAATATCTATAATCGCCGCCTGGAACTGTACTTCGGGGTTTTCCTCCATCCCATACTGATAACACTGCCATGTACAGACGTATATTTACATATCGTCCCCTGAGTTCCAATGTGTTCTATGTGCCTACTGGCACATAGAACACATTGGAACTCGGGGGACGATATATATACTCTCCCAAAAAAGAAAGTGTGCATGCTAAAAAATAACACTAAAAAAAGATATATATCATTTTCATTCATGGAAATTTTATTCAATCACAGATGAATCAATTTGTGATCAACACGAGAAATTTCATTACGCTACGACGAATACTCTTGGTGCCATGGAAAGTCAAAGACAATAAGGGTCAAACACAAAAGTCACACACTCAATATCTGGTATGACCTCCGTCTGCATCGTCTACTGCTGTGCATCTACGCCTCAAGGAAGCGAACACGTTAGCATGGAAGTGTTGTGGAATGTTGTTCCATATTCTGATAAGCTGTCTTTGGAGTTCCACAAGCGTAGACGGTGCATGGGGAAGCCGGCGTAGTGGACGTTTCATTTCGTCCCATACGTGCTCAATGGGTGAGATATCGGGCGAATTTGAGGGCCAGGGAAGAACATCCACTTGTTGTTGCTGCAGATACTGTTGAACAACACGAGCTGCGTGGGGTCGGGCGTTGTCCTGCTGTAGAATGACGCCGGGGCCGTGACGTTGCAGAAATGGGACAACAACAGGTGTAAGCACTTCATCACGATATCTGGCTGCATTGAGATTGCCATCAATAATGACCAGCTCAGTTCTGTTACGGGCAGTGATGCCACCCCACACCATGAGAGACCATCCCCCATAACGGTTTAGCTCCACGACACATGGATCTGCGTAGCGTTCGTTTCGACGTCTGTACACTCTCTGGCGGCCATCTGATGATGAAAGATGGAAACGACATTCATCTGTGAATAAAACATGTCGCCACCAGTGTAAGGGATGCCTGAGATGTTGTCTACACCACTGCAGTCGAGCACTACGATGACGTAACGTCAAAATCGGACGAATTGCAGGTCTTCGGGGACGTAAGCCGTATTCTCTCTGCCGGTTGATTACTGTTTGAGGATGTATCCGTCTCAGGTTAGGGATGTTCCTGGCTGTCGTCGTTGCCGTTTGTTGCCGGTTCCGGAGATGGACGACACGGATATACCGATCTTGTGCAGGGGTGGTAACTCGGGGTCTCCCGGAGCGGGGTCGGTCTCGAACGTCATCATGTTGTGCATGTCGATGGACTAGCCTGTCTACAGTGTTACGGTGGCAGTTCAAATGCTGGGCAACCTCTCTGTGTGTTCTGCCAGCTCTAACCATACCCAGGGCAAGGAGACGTTGATTCATTGTCAATCGTGGCATGCTAATGTGGAGTCGTTTTAACAACTGCGCAAGTTTGAATGTGAACGATAGGAAGGCCTTACTTTAGTGTTTAAATACCCAAGGATTCACACTTCTGCATGAATTGTCAGACTCTCCACGTGCAAAACATGCCTTTTCACAAACGTGCAGCACGTCATTTAACGTTAATGCAATTTTAACGGGGGAAGCTGTTTTGTGTTCAATATAACTTATTCATGAACATGTTAAAACTCTTTACACCTACGAAATTATTTTTGTGGAGTATGATCAATTTCTGCAATGCACGCTTTCTTTTTTGGGCGAGTATATATGTACTCCACCATTCCATCAAATTCACTACAGAAATCTCTTCGGATAGCATCACCTTTCTCGATACCACCTCACGCATTGACAATAACCACATTGTTACAAACTAATATTGCAAGCCTACATACTCACACCAATCTTTGCTTCCATCTAGTTGCCATCCCGGGCACATTGACAAAAACAGTCCATACAGTCTCGCTATCAGAATCAGGAGAATCTGTCCTGAGCTCGCAGACAAAGAAGCTTCTTTTTCTGATCTTCGGTCTCATCTTGTAAGCCGTAACTACAAGCGAGAACGGGTTGACAGTGCCATTAGTAAAGCTGATGTACTAGCACGAGACGATCCGTTATGATATCGCCCACCTACACAGAACACATTCATACCATTCGTCATAAAATTTCACCCTTATCTTTCAAATCTTTCCAACATTCTTCGAAAACACTGGCCGCTTATTGAGAATGATCCAGCCTTATCAAAGACATTTCCCAGGCCCCCAGTCGTGGCTTTCAAGCGTCCAAAAACATTCGCGACATTCTTGTTCGTGCCTCAGCCCAGTCAATCCTGAACTTGGTGTCAGCCAAGCCTGTGGAAAAAACGGTTGTAAAACGTGCACAATGATGCCTACATCCGATTGATTCAACAGCACCAGTACCAGGCAATCTTTTAGAATTTTTTGCCGTGGCACCTGCAAACGTTCAAATGTGATCCATCTACTTCAAAGTGGAATTTGTCAAATCAAGTATGTCGTCGAAACCTTATCCCGTTTCACGTACGTGTGAATAACAACCGGTCATTCAAAAGAATGGAGCGTGACAATGCTATTACAAGACACTGCATGTCAACGGGTCACCCTTTTATTTCTTTTCTGGCCTTCATCATTGATTCCAAGTCCGACTGGGCAAAAGTTGAGCGCGTTGTCCGGGAAACATTCTAGATCAAACAGCTATGCACGTATTGACCTCTCGGTCTGAGCACTCGACAAAGATACTTAACTGTCAATCAGGGATTGCAGTACCAATTCCATAAATTTCAAGCAACTGCACTCAGCGGCCTGGACGCATTTTATTTTTGTCCGACGCTACTATTTTTATCATTTTCAGTGTCTTTTTAGGCTATTTACAAATTTTCACCATAAATCCTACCACGAAATCTGTTCACTTGTAACTTGTGGCGACCATCTAAGTGTTTTAGGTAGCGTGGGAACCCACTAGTAATGTTCTTGTAGTTGCAAGTTTCGCTTAGTCGCTCCCCTGCATCAGTAACAGCGAATCTACAATCCTTTAGTGGCACAATCCACTTGGGGGCAGTCCCAGCACATCCCCACTTCGTTTCGCACCAGCTAGAAAAGCACCAAGCTCTAAAATTTCCTCCTAGCGGGCGACTTGATGCATTTTAAGGCCGCGGACTGCAAACGAATTTGTTTGAATCATCCAGTTATCATACTTTCATGTAATACGTGGACGTATCTTGACATTTCTAAAATTCCAGTTCCTTTTAATTTTTGAAGGTATTTTAAAATCGGGTTCTACCGGGAGTTAGGACTTTCTAGAATACTTTTCAGAATTTGTCTAACCGTATTGTTTTGTTTTTTTTACCTTTTGCTTTCTACTTTTACCCCGGTTTCTTTTCTTTTCGGGTTGTATTACACACCCGTTCAGTCAGAATTTGGCTTAACCCTTTACCCAACGTAACGGTCAAAACCGGCCAGCGCTATTCTCAAAAATCGCCAATTAATTTTCAAAATATTTTTATTTTTTGTCTCAAAAACATAGGTTATGACCCCTCGTTGGAACGAGCTCGTCGAGCTCGTTCCAACGAGGGGTCATAACCTATGTTTTTGAGACAAAAAATGAAAAAAATTAGTTATTCAAGAATTTTTTTTGCAAGTGTCGTCTGCTTTTCATGTTAGGTAAAGGGTTAAGAAAACTTTTATCGCCACATTTCATTTCTTTCGTCGTCGTTTGTGTGAATTTTCACTGAAGAATGTCTTCATCACACCGAAAGCTAGGTGACAATTTTTTTTTTCTGTACTGTTTGAGCTTTATTCAGACGAATTTCTGTCGCTTTAGTCTCTTGCATCTCTCAGTCACGATACTCATGGCAAATGAAGTTCTTCTGTAACTGCACTGATTCGTTAATTATATATGCATACATCGCCCACGCATGTGTGCGAATATCTTCATAACCATGCAGGATTGACTTGGTGACGAAAAGGGTCTCATATGGCCCCATTCACAATGAGATCTGAGCATGATGTTTCCTAATTCCCAGCCCTATAGTCACAATCCATCGAACTGGTCAAACTTACAGGGTATTTTTTCTCTACTGTCAACAATCAGACTAATGTAAACACATACCAAGCCGCCGGACTCTTTCATCGATATAGCACGTGAACAAATACACAGAACGACATACGCATGTGAATGGGTTAATCGATATGGCACACATATATACGTGTGGGTTGTATGTGTGTGTGTGTATGTGGGGGGGGGGGGTATATGTGTAAATCCGATTGCCATTATGTGAATATGTAAGCATGAGCGCGTGCATATGCGTTTGTGTTCATTGTTTATCTTTCACATGTATTTTTGTCTGTTACTGCTTGACTGTATGTAAACACATACCAAGCCGCCGGACTCTTTCATCGATATAGCACGAGAACAAATGCAAAGAACGGCATACGCGTGTGAATGGGTTAATCGATATGGTACACACATATACGTGTGGTGTGTGTGTGTGGGTGGGGGTGTGGGTGGGGGGCGGGGTATATGTGTAAATATGATTGTCATTATGTGAATATGTAAGCATGAACTCGTGCATATGCGTTTGTTCATTGTTTGTCTTTCCCATGTATTTTTGTCTGTTACTGTTTGACTGTCACTATTATTTTATTTTTAGGTTGTCGTGTACCAGTGTTTTGAACGTTCGACAAATAAATTTTAGTTAATATTATCGTGTCAGGAAAAGAATTTTTTCGATTTATGAATACTTCACTATTTAATTGCCCACCTGCCTTGAGTTATATTGCAATAAATTACGCTGAAATCAAATACATTTTCATTTACTATTTGGCAGTTGTTTTTGGCTGGGAATTTATAGCTTTCTAATAATTGACCGTCAACTTCTACATATTGTTTTCGTCTTTAATGCTCTTTGTCAAAAGTGCGCAACTGACTTTGTTTTCATCGCATAAACATTTCTTTCGACTCGGTTGACTTCATATCGATAGCATTGTATTTCAAATACGAAATTATCACAGTATTAACAGTTAGATATGTTATTCAGAAATTTAGTGTTATATTACATTTTAGTTTCTGTGTCGGTCTTCTGTAAATTGATTTGGATCGTTGTGGACGTCTATACTTTGCTCTGAAAGAAATCGATCTTCTGTTTTCTCGGCTACCCACAATTTATTGTTGGACGGTATTGACAAAAAATAAAATCGCAATATTATTAGTTACACAGTTTGTTGGTGGCCTAATATGGTATATATGGTGTCAGTTAATTTCATATTGCACGAGAGCGAAGCACAAGTCCAATATGGAATTAAATGACACCATATATACCATATTAGACCACCAACAAACTGTGTAACGAATATATCTTACCGACTGCTGAATCGATGTTCAGAACAAATTACAATAGCGATCCAAATTAAATGAGATAATTCTCACAATGTGTTCACGTGTCTTTGCCTTGTTACAATTTATGGGAGAGTGCCTACAGACACTCTCCCATAAATTGTAACAAGGCAAATCTATACATACCAAACAGTTTCATTTCGATGGTAACATGACACACATCCACAGAATCTGAAGCTTTTTAATTTCCCAAACTGCACTTCAGACCAAATATGGGCTTCCAACACTCAATCTTTCAACGTGACGTCTTTGAACCAATGAAATTCCCAGATACTTGTAGGAGGTAAGATATTACAATATGGTCGTCGTTGAGAGGACAGAATCCCCGCGTGGGCAATATTTCCACGCATTCGTTGCCGTGAATCTCAGACGTAAAGTAATGGAATCGCCATCACATTTCAATAAATGAAGCACTGGATACAACCCGGCGCCTCTTTCTTTGAATATTTGCTGACAACTACTGATTATTGACTGCGAAACACGCACGTGGGCAACACTACCCAGGCCTGGATTTTGACCATTCCACGGCGACTGTAGTGTACATATAACCGGGCCGCAGGGATGCCCAATTGAGGGTGTGTGGTGTAAATCTTATATGTCGCAACTGTAATGGGTCAAGTCCCGAGTAATAAAATATTCCAATTGCGTTATCGTCAATAAATAAAATATACATTGGAGAAGTAATGCGTGACGCAACATCTTATTCTATTTAACCCTTTACCTAACGTAACGGCCAAAACCGGCCAGCGCTATTTTCAAAAATCGCCAATTAATTTTCATTATTTTTTTCATTTTTTGTCTCAAAAACATAGGTTATGACCCCTCGTTGGAACGAGCTCGTCGAGCTCGTTCCAACGAGGGGTCATAACCTATGTTTTTGAGACAAAAAATGAAAAAAATTAGTTATTCAAGAATTATTTTTGCAAGTGTCGTCTGCTTTTCAGGTTAGGTAAAGGGTTAACTCTTGCCTTACTCCAAATTGACCATGCTGGAACTCCAACTCCCCGAATCGCGTGCTGTACGGCCGCCTTGAACTGGTCACTTTCTAGGAGTTGGCAATATTTCCACGGACGTAATAAGAATACATTCCAAACACTAATTATGGGAATAATCACCAAACATTTAATTAATGAAGCACAGGGTACAACTCGGTGTTTTTGTAATTAAAATTTTGCTGATGATTATTTTTATCACCTGGTAAACGCATGCGTGGACATCGCTGCCAGTGCGTGGATTACGACTTACGACCACTCCACGGGAACTGTAATGTACCAGGGCCACCCGTTTGTATAACCGCTCTCAGCAGAACTACATTGTGAGGTTATTTCTATGAAGAATTCAGCATTGTACGAGGTTGTGTTCATTCAGGGGTTCATCCCACATTACACATGATTTCCTTTAGTATTATTCATCTCCAGGTGGTTAAATGTCTACTTTTAGATTAACGCCACAGTGATATTTCTAAAGAACTGAAATACCATTTATACTTGGACAGTAAACCTCCACTATGTGACTGGTTGTGTGTAGAACATGTGTCCAATTATCAAATCTAGTCTCGTTTATTAAAAGCTACAAAAGGAGACTTGGTTTTTTCTGGCAAGCTAATTAGAAGCAACTAAGTAAGTAACTGTCCACTTTGGATCATTGTTTAGTAAATGTGTTTTTACAGTAATTTGCAAGTTTTTATTCTTCCTTGGAAAAAATAGCAAATATTATCTCTTAGACTTTTATATTAACAGAATCGATAGTGTCTGTATTATATGTCATGACGCGCACGCTGTTGATATAACGAACAGAAAAAGCCACAAACCATCAAAATATGGCGAAAGGACCGTTTTCTTATTTTTAAATAGGTTCAGAGAATAATAGTCAAACGTTCAAACTTATTAGGAAAAAAAGTGTAAAAAGCCTGCTTCTGTATTTTATACTACTATGCAGGAAAATGCCCGAAGTTTTTGAAATGTTGCAGCTTCGCTAACATTTCGAAATTTCAATGTTTATATGAACTTTCAAAAATCGTAGTGTTAAAATTACTGGTAACTTTAGAAAATTAAGGGGAGCTAACTTTCCTGTTAGTCTCTTCCAATGACGAAAATTGTCAGCCATTTCACATGTGTAATTTAATGATATAAATGTTTTTGAAACTGAGATCTGTTTAACTCTTTACCTAAAACGAAAATTAGACGATACTTGCAAATAAAATTCTTGAATAACCAAGTTTTTTTCACTTTTTGGGTCAAAATCATAGCTTATGACCCCTCATTCGAACGATCTCAGCGAGCTTGTTCGAACGAGGGGTTATAAGCTATGGTTTTGAGACAAAAAAATGAAAAAAATAATGAAAATTGAATGGTGATTTTTGTGAATAGCGCTGGCGGGTTTTGGCCTTTACCTTGGGTAAAGGGTTAACCCCAAAGTTTGGTATTAAATCAGTGCGCGTGATGTACGTAAACATATCGCTTAAAACCAGTCACGCGGCAAATTTGTAGCGCCGTGCAACTTTACGTGAGCATCAAAAATCAAACAAAACAACAATGCCGTGACAAAAGTCGTGGCAATCAGCCAAGGCTTTTACAACTCCGTTGCTTTTGGTCCTGGCTTCCCCATGAGAACCCCGGGAAGTGAAGTAGTGCTTGTTTACTATGGTACGCAAACACTGTTTTACTGTTAAAATAGACCCAGTCATCAATGCTTGGCGTCAAAGTCTTCTAAAATGGGCAACATGGGTATAAACCATTAACAAAACTTGACTTTATCTCCATGTTGCGGTCACGATTAGCCATTGTGCCGAAATATGTGACCTTACCCACCAATAAATAAATAAATAGATGGCAATGGATAATTCTGATGACGGCAGACTACTTGTCTGAATAGGTAGGTGTACATAGAACCGTCGGCCAAACATGGAGTCCCTCTCATATATATTTGAGAATAGATACTGGCCTGACTGCAATAGGCCCGACGAATCACGATTTTCCCTCGAACCAAATCTCGAATCGAATCAGGTAAAAAGGTGGGAAACCGAATCGAATCTCGAATCGAATTTATTTATTATTATTTATTTATTGATGTTTAAGGTCACATACGTATGCACAATGGCTAATCGTGACCGTGACAGTTTTGCGGGTGGAAGAAGCAGGAGTAGCCGGAGAGAACCCCCGAGCATCGACGAGCAACTGTCAGCTCCTCAACATTCTAACTCTGTTCAAGCTCCGCTCAGCTTGGTTACAGCGGTTGAAGACACTGTGCACCATCGACGTGCAGTACGCATTAGTGCACGGAGTCATCGTGCCCCCATGTAGGCAACCGGGATAAAATACCTTGTCCAAGGACACAACGCGGGTCGTCCCGGACGGGAATCGAACTCGGGACTTCTAGCATAGAAATCCAACAGTCTACCACTGAACCACCGTGCTCCCTCGAATCGAATACACTTACCACTTGTTAATATACAACGGCTGTCTGGCTGCTGATGTCTCTCTCCACTGTGTACTCAGTATCAATATGCGTACTTGTTAGACACAATTTCGTACCATCAAACAGTTAAGTACATGTAGACAGATCTATCACTTGTTTCTGAAAAAAGTTTAGCAATTTATTCATATGGCAGCCAAAGGTGTATCCGCGTAGAACGTTCGGAATGGGCCAGTGCATAGGCCCGGTGTGCAATGTACTTTCATTAACCCCCTTCACTCTGATGTCAAAATAACAAAATTTCAATCATCATTTTTTCCCATAACGCAACCAGGAATTTAACCAATTCAATCTTGTTTGACAGAGCTCATTGAGCCCTGTTAAACAAGATTGAATTGGTTAAACTCGTAGTTTTATTTACTGGAAAACTGTGCAATTGGTAATTTTGGTATTTCGACACCAGTGTTAAGGGGGTTAATTAGAGTCGTATAGGATTGTATTCTGACGCATTGACATTGAAATGTCTCAGAGTTATCGTTTTCAATGTATCACTACCAAAAAAGACTTTTTTCTGTTCTTAATATTTTAATGGTAACACTTCACACCGCAGTTATCTTGGCAGCAGGACAAGATTCAAAGAAGAATTGAGAAGGTATCACCAAAGTGAACGAAGAAAAGGCCACCTGTCCTCCCTTAGTGGAACAATATGGCATCTGTAATGCCTGAGCATTGCAGGTGACGCCTTGTTTCATTCAAGGGGCGATATATTGTGCAAACTAGGCTTAACGCGATGTCTGATATCGCTTCAAATGATATTTTTAGGAATTTCTCGACTTCTGTTATCTAGTTCGGCTGAATGCGGCCAATCTCGGTCCTGGGTAAACTGAAGAATTATTTGTCATCCCCAGAAAGTCGGCAATGAAGAAATGTATGAATTCCCAAATTCTCCAGGTTTCGATTTTCACTAAAATATAATAGAGATGGTTTCGAATCGAAAGAATGGAAAGGTTCCAAACCGAATCGAATCTCGAACGTACTCCCAGGGTCGGGGAGTGGGTGGGGGACCCTGTGTAGTAATCCCGGGCCCGGAATTATGGGATCAGGGATTGGTCCAAGAGTTCAGGATTTTTGGGTCAGGCCTGGGTTTCCCAAAGTTCTTTCTCCTGTGCCAAGCCTCCCATCCCCACCCCCACCCCCCGATCGCCGAGCGAGAATCAGCAAGATAAGTTGTCCGTCGTATTAGATTACTAGTTGCCACTCATGTAAAGAAGGGATGGGAGTGCACCGTAGAGATGCTCAATCTGTTAACCCTTTACTTAACATGAAAAGCAGACGACACTTGCAAACAATATTATTGAATATCTACCATTTTGGCGTCAAAAACACAGCTGATTGTCCCTCATTGGAACGAGCTCAACTAGCTCGTTTCAGTGAGGGGGCCATATGCTATGTTTTTGAGACAGAAAATGAAAAAATAATGAGCATCGAATGGCATGTTTTTGTGAATAGCGCTGGCCGGTTTCTGCCGTTACGATGGCTAAAGGGTTAATAGACTGTTATATATATATATACACATATGCACCAGACCAGGTGCTATCACTTCAAGAATTCTTCACTTCAAGAACTTCGGCATCTGCATCAGTATCCCAACACCTTCAAAAGAATTAACCATGAGGCCCGAATTTCCTCTCCCCGACCCTACGTCCGCCGAGCCATAGTCGGCAATAACGGATTTTAAATTTTATCAAGACAATAATGCTGTAGAAACGCTCCAAAAGTAAAATATTGATATTTTTTAGCGTTCAAGTGACGGCACACATGAAAAGGGAATAAATAGAGGATATCTACGCTATTTTTGTGAATATCGAGAATTATCTCATGAGTGTGGACTTGGAAGTTTTACTTTTCACGAGCGCTTGCATGGATTTTATTTTTGTTATATGCTGCGTGACATTTTACTGGGCAATATTCAACCCAATTCCACTGTAAATACGTACGTTTGAAAACAATAACAAAAATCAGCTGATCCTTCCTTCAAGGCAACGTCACAGTGATGTGTCGATGCGTGACGTCATTTGGGAAGCTACTGAGGGATATTCCTCGTTATTCATCAAGTCGATAGAAATCGAGAAAGATCTTTTAGATAATTTGCGATAATTCACAGGCTAGCATATAATAAATACTTCTACTTTTTCCTTGACCGGCACCCTCCTGTTTCTCACGACACAGAAGACCAGTGGCTTTGTGACTTCTTGAAACCTCGCCCTGTAAATTTCTGGTTCGCTGAATACGACGCGCGTAAGAATATTTGTTTACCTTGGCCTTGCTTGAAGTACACCAGTCAAGTCGCGTGCGTTATTTGTATCCCATTGAACCAATTGGTATACATACGGAAAATTAACTTCCGGCGACATGCTCAACCGAGAAAAATCGTTTGAAAGTAGCTTTTCTCACCCCTGGAAAATCGACGACGCATCAGTGAATCAGAATTATATTCCTCTAGAAGCACTGTTTTACATTAAGATTTAAATCTTTTATTCATTAAACGTGTACATCAATAAGTTTTTAAAACATATATTCATTCAGCACGATTGAAAATGGCTGTATTAACCCTTCCAATGATTATTTTCTTGTCTCAAAAACATAGCTTATGACCCCTCATTTGAAACAGTGCTTTGCGATCGTTCAA
Source organism: Pictodentalium vernedei (assembly GCA_031216915.1). NCBI lineage: Eukaryota > Metazoa > Mollusca > Scaphopoda > Dentaliida > Dentaliidae > Pictodentalium > Pictodentalium vernedei. The sequence goes on along the minus strand of CM062297.1, from coordinate 433,896,835 downwards.
CTGAGGGGCCATAAACGATGTTTTTAAGAGAAAAAATAATTTGTTTTTAGTTATTCCAAGTTTAATATTCAAGAATTTCTTTAGCAAATGTCGGAGGCTGTTAAGTTTGGGTAAAGGTTAAATCTACAGTGTCCGAACAAAATGGGTTTTTATCGTGACCTGATCAAGATTTATTATTACTATCATATCATAATGTTGTATCACGTCAGCACTGAGTACGTGTGTACAGACTGGTCTAATTAGGGGGGGGGGGGGGGATTCAGCTGACTCGCGGAGTACAGAGTATGAGCGAATCAGCTCAGACCAAGAACCTTTCTATAATTCCGACAGCCTGAAAATACCATTTTCTTGCTTCTAATACTTTGATTATCGCCTCAGAAAATCTGTTGAATTCTTTTTCGACAAAACTCGATAAAAAAGCGTTAAAACAAACCAAATTGTTTGTTTGCCAACTCCTCAAATTTAATTTGCGAGCTGGTGTGAATTGAGGGAAGTTAAAGGTCTGCAAAAGTTAGAGCAAACAAACTGTAAGACCCAGCGGGTAGAATTTTTCATCCGAATGGTATCCACATTTCGGGGGAAAATGCGCCTTTAGACACTTCTTCAGCTCATTATCTGCATTTGGCTCCCGGTGCAAAAAAGCTGGAAAATTAAATTACGAAAAATGGTCATTTTTGCATGAAAAACATAACTTATCACTCCTCAATGCAACGAGCTCGTTTCAATCAGGAGTTTTTATCTTTGTTCTGGAGGCAAAAATTTAAAATATAATAAAATTTAAACAAAAAGTAAATGGCGGGCCGGATATGACCGACACTGCCTGCATGGAAAGTTCACCCTGTGGGAGCATTATCGGGCCCTGAGCTAGGATGTCACAATTTACCAACACGGTGTGACAACAGTTGAAATTTACGTACACCAGTAACTCCATGTAGTCAGTCCAATTGCAGAACACATTATATGTATTCATGCAGAGGCGATGGAACCAGGTATCCCAGGGGGAACTTGTTCCACCATTTTTGCCTACAGGCATGTAACACATTATTACACAATAAGTTTTGTAAGAGATTATCTGCAAATAAAAGCAAGTTTGGATGCCTTTGGCCAAATAATTCCGCCTTCGACTGGTTATATTTATTTCTCATACTACAACAATCTTCCAACTAGAGCCGTTGCGAATATGACCGACTGGATGGCGGAAGTGTAAACCCAGGTTGTTCCAACTGTCACGGGTCAGGCCCCGATTGACAAAATATTCAAACCACACCTTAAAGGCGTGCCTTCGACGAAGACACGTTTCGATGCTGTGATTGGAATATTAGTCAGTAGGGATAATAGGCCAAAGACTCGTGCAATATGTCTGTGGATAATTACATGTAGTAGCTTCCCAACTTCTTGTTTTCTTAGCATGTGTCATACTCGAAATCAGTCAGGCCCCCAACAGTCCGAAACGGGTACCACAGACCCCATTTGCATGATCGACTGTGTGTGACTTTATCCAAGCATGTGACATAAGTATAATCTTATCTCACAAGAAAATGCATGATTGATAGAGAGAATCGATATATAGGACTGCAGTCTAGATGAAAATGATCGACTGCACAATTATTTGGGGGAGGTGTTAGACCCTCCCCACTTCCAACACACGCAGACACTTCCTCGGTCTAGTTTAGCAGTCGTTTCTGGGACTTTTTCTTTGATCTCGGTGACAAATAAGGACAAACAAGTTCCCACAAAATCGGGAAGACAAAGCCGAACCCATTATTTCTTTTTGTGAGGACCTGGAGAAAACAACAATAATCCCCCTGGGACAAAATACCCCTTAATCAGTCCGAAGTGACACTTGGCGTGACACAAAATAACGAGGCTGCGAAGCTTCGAAGTTCGATTCGATTCAAGATCGTCACGATAATTCGATTCGAGTCGTGCTGGTCCGGAAATTATCAAATCGTAGGGATGTTCTCTATCCTACAGTGTATCCTCTTAAACACTTCGTCTTCACCAGGTCTTTGCAGGAGACCTGGTGATAGATGACGTGTTCGAGAATGTTCCGCTTTCGGGACTACTTTGAGTCCATCCTTGAATATTCCCCATTTTGGTTGACTTGCCCAAACAGACGAGCCGCCATTGGATACAAGATTAGAATGGAGACTGATAATATTTATACAATACGGCCGCTGTGGTGTGGTCACTTCCCACGGGCGCGCAATATTTTCACGGACGCAATAATGTTAGATTCCAAATACTATAGGAATAATCAGCAAAAACGTAATTAATGATGCACCAGGTACAACCTGGTGCTCCATTAATTAACATTTTGCTGATGGTGATTTTTATTACCCGGTAAACGCATGCGTGAACATAGCTGCCCATGCGTGGATTGGGTCCAGTCAAACATATTCCCACAATGCAACTAAAGCGCGTGGGCCACCACTGGTATCGGTGTAGGGATACCCTCGTATGACCTTACATTCGAAATTCTTCTTACGCCCCTGTTCCTATCAGTGCTTTGCATCTGACACCCTTTATACGGCTTTATTGGGAGCGCAGTGGCTTAGTGGTTACGGCATTGAACTTCAAACCGAAAGATCCTCGGTTCGATCCCCGCCAGGGGTAACTGCGATGTGTCCTTGGGCAAGACACTTAATCCCAATTGTCCACGTTGGGGTACGGTGGCGCTCTGTACTAAGGCGTACTGCACGTCGATGGTGCACTAGTCTTCAACCAATGCTAACCCTACTTGTGTCGGGTTAGTAAGTTTGGGAGTTTGACAGTTGCTCGCCGTTGCTCGGTGGTTCTCTCCGGATACTCCGGCTTCCTCCATGCGTTCGACACGAGGTGACTCTGACTGCCGAAAGTGTCGTTAAACTCCAATCAATTAATAAATAAATACGGCTTAATTACAAAAGATCAAGAAATCAGACGTAGAAAATTCTACTTCTCTCCTCACAGAATTTCCGCCTACAAAGATAAATTTACCAATAATCTTTGGAGGTTCTGATGTTAATAACTTGGACCTGAAATGGTTAGCTTGAAAATGGTAACCGTTTTAAGGTCGCCCTGAATTATGTTTCTTCGGATCAACTACAATCTTGTTTTTCATGACAGATTATATCCTCCCTTGGGTGCAACAAGGCGCCATCTGCAATCCTAAAGCATCTGCTAAAGCATTGCAGATGGCGCCTTGTTGCACTCAAAGACGACATACAGTCCGCACGTTCTCTACCAAAGCTTATCGCCACCCAACTATTTCTGTACACCACAAAAAGAAAAGAAAAAAACCGATTGAAACTGATAATTTATTTCGTGACCATACATCGTGAATCTTTTCTTTCTTAGATTTTCTTATGAAAACGATTCATATATTCTATAGAATTGTTCAATAATTTACAATCTTTAGCTCATCGAGACAATAAATTTATTTATTTGTTTATTACGGTTTAGCGACACATTAACAGCCAAGGTCATATTGTTTCGGTGACAGTTTTACGGGTGGAGGAATTTGGAGTACCCGGAGAGAACCACCGTGCAACGACGAGTTGCTGTTAGCTCCCCAACATCGTAACTCCGCACTGCAGCACACGCAGGGTTAGATTGGTTGAAGACATGCGCACCATCGACGTTCAGTACGCCTTTGTACACAGCGTCATCATGCCCCCATGTGGACAATCGGGGTTAAGTGCCTTGCCCAAGGACACAATGCGGGAGTGGGAGTCGAGACAACAAAATAAACAGTTTTTTCTTGATCACGACGTGTTGTTTATAAGATGAATAAAATGTATGCATTAAAACGTGGGATATAGTCACGTATTGCTGAATTGTGCAGATTTTTAAAAAAAAATATGAGGACCTGGAAAGGGTTGTCTTAGCCATTCACCTAATATGATATGATCCAGTGGCGTAACCGGGAGAGGGTGCGCTGAGATGGCAAATTTCAGTCATGCCCCCTCCCCTCCCACCCCGGTGATGTGGCCTAATTATTGTTGCCTTTCACAGTTTATAATTTATGGACCTAAACAGACTCAGAGTCAAGTAAATAGCGTTTTTTGTTTCGAATTTCACGCCCCCCCCCCCCCCCCCCCCCCCTTCCTGTGCTCGCCCCATCTCGCATCTCGCCGCTACGTGTCTCGGATGATGCTGGACATCCTATGCTGTATGCCCCTGGTATTTCAGCGATCTGAACGTAGCGGCTACCCCCTACGTAGGGGAGTAGCCGCTACGTTCAGATCGCTGAACTAGCCCCACCCCTAGATATTACCCTTGTCCTAACTAGCGATGTGCACTGTTTAGGTATTGAATGCCACATCAGCAACCAAGGCTAATATCCTGTCGATCACTGTACAATAAAATCAACAGTCAGGCCATTTAATATTTTCGGTTTTTGTCTCCAAAACACAACAATACTGAAATGTTTCGTCACTCGCTTGTTTTGTAAGTGTCGCCCGCTAGACGTATTCAGGCCAGGAACTTGGATCTTCAAATTTCCGACATGATGTAGTTATGCAGACCGAACCGGACCATCCAGTGTGGCCCGGTCCAGTAGAAGGGCGGTGCAATCCGATATGGTCCAGCTCGGTGAGGCCCGGTATTCGTAACTGGACGGGTGCAAAGCGGCCAGTTCCACATATATTAGATGATCTAACAAATTATCGTATTTCATCTGCGCAATACAAATTATAATCAGTATATTTAGGGTGTAGTCTGGACTGGTAACTTTTGGTATAACTTGGGTGATTGGAAAGTATGTATTATTAGTTACACAGTTTTTTGGTGGCCTAATATGGTACATATGGTGTCAGTTAAGTTCATATTGGACGAGAGCTATAGCATAACGTGTTATTTTTATATGCCCAAATTGGGACTTCACATGTCTGTTTGAGTGGTTTGGTGGAGATTTTGGTGGTCTGTAACGGTGGTCGGGTCTATTTGGGTAATTCTTCGAGAATTTTGAGAGAATTGTAAGTCAGAAAAATACTCTAGTTCAATCGAACACACCTCCCGGGACACCTCGGTACTATAGCACTACGTACTACTACTATAAGCCAAAAGAATGGCGGTCCTAAACAGGGTTCTGAAAGAATTCGAAATAATACAACTTGTCGGGTTGTTTGTGGTAATTCTACGAATCGGGAAAATATTCCTATTCAATCGAACATACCCGCCGGACAAATCCCTGTCCTATAAGAAGGGTTTAGGTAACATAGCAATCACGTGCTACCATTGAAACCAAGATGGCGGCCTCCAGTATACAAAATGGACGACGGAAACACGTATCACCCTACAACACGCGCTGCGCATGCGTACTACCGCCACGTATCACTATGGAGATGACGTCACAACATAGCCGCTCTCGCGGGTTACCATGACAACACAACATGGCGCCACTAGGTTACGTGACATGACGTCACTTCCGGGGTCCCCCGCCGTGGTCCCCTAACCTAGACCTGAAACATGCGAGACATACTACTTACGTGGAATATACCACTGGGGTTCAAAGGGTTAACGTTCCGACAGCGTTCCCGGGTAGGTGATCGTCGGCACGAACTTGAAATATAACTCGGTTTTCTTCTTTAAAACAATAATAAACGAAAAAGGACATAAACGTTCGTTTATTATTGTTATTTTAAAGAATTACTTTCGTTTATAGAAAATAATTATTTAAAATAATAATTCACGAAGGATTTTGTGTACATGGCTATTCGATTGCCATTATACTTATCACACGCGTTTCCACACAAAGAATCTTTGAAGTTTAAGGATATTTTGCAAAGTGAAACTTGTGGTTTCGTGAAATGGTTAACTTTCATAGAAAATGTTGGCGTTCGGACTACCATCAATTTTTTACGACAGACAACAAAAGTTTCCGACAGGAAAAGTCATGGTGGGGAAGCGTGCGAAATGCCTTCCGGCCACACCACTAACTTTACGTTTGGTCATATGGCGTAAAGGGTTAAAATTTTGGGCACCCCATTTTTGAAATGTCTTTTTCAGAATGTTTAACCCTTTGAACACAAAAGTCCACTTTTAATGGCCAGGATTGTAATACGAACGGTAGTCACAAACTGGGTGGATGCTGAATGAAGGTGTATGGTAGACCAATCAATATTCTCAACATGCAGCATTTGAGCTGCACATTGAAAATCTTAGTTAGTCTACCACAAATACCGAGTATGGGCTATTCAAATTGATGCCGTTGAACTAACATGGAAAGTGCCATCAGAGTTGCAAGGGATAACTGTCTGCACACTAATGTCCAAATACCTATATTTCAAGTTGGAATTTTTTTCTCATAATGCAACTAGGAATTTAACCAATAATTCAGTCTTGTTTGATAGAGCAACTAACTAACAAGAGAGAACTGGTTCAATTACGACTTGCATTTTGGGAACAATTTGGAACGTTAAATTTCAAACCGTAACAGTACGCCTTTTAAATCGAGACACAAACCCACACTGGTTAAAGCCCTACATTACTACACGCTCCACATACCACGCGAATACCGCCAGAGATTGCAGTCTTCAAGAAACTTGTTGTATGTATTTCGGTAGTTCTAGTAGTTGGTGGGTAGTTTCCGGTGGTAGAAACCATAAGACATCATAGAAACCAAGTTGGTGGCCTCCATTATAGATACTATAGGGGAAAAATGTCCCGACTGGAAAAAAATATCCAGGGGGCTGTCGGCGATCTTGAACTTCAAATTATTTGAGGAGTTATGTTACAACTGCCTTACAAAAAAAACGAGTATGAACAGAGACCCGGCGCCTTTGGCCGCACCCCACATAACATTGCGTGTGTGCTGGGGGAGGGGGGAGGGGCTCTTTCATGGAAGAAAGTGCCACGCAATTTTTCAAAATTCCTGTTCAGAGTTTCCAACTAGAGACGAATCGCAGTTCAAATACTTCGGTCAGCTCCGGCGGGGAGGGGGGGGGGGGGGGGTGGGGGGGTCAATAAGACCAGGAATCCAATGCCTGGGGAGGAAGTCCTCTAAAATGTGCAACACGAGTATAAGCGATTGGCTGGACTTGACTTTAGACTCATGTTGTGGCCACGATTAGTCATTATGTAGACAAATGTGACCCGAAACACCAGTAAATAATAGTGAATAATTCGTAGCCGTGTACCTCTTATCTATACGCCATTGACGCGGATAATAGAAACTTCAAGTCCTTCTCTCCTAACCTTAGCCAAATGATGTCACAACCTCCTCTAACTTTTTTTACCTTCGTTCGCTCAGCGCGATTCACGTTAAAATATACATACCTCCATTCCTAGCATCCAAGCATGCACTGAAAAATATCCTGTTTGAAATAAAAATATTCAAGCCGTGTACGCCTTTTCAATACAAGCGAAGCGATTGATATGCGTATGGGAAGGAAAACTACAGTACAACGAGATGCTCGACAAAAAGAAATCTTTACCGTTGCAAAATATATTAGAACACCGGTCACGCCTTGTAACACAGTCACATGTTGGTGATTTTGAAAGATTTCACCTTCACAAATCGTCTTTCATAATTAGATTCACCTATTTCTGATAGGTGGATCTATTATTATTGCTATTTTTCTTTCTTTTTTTTTTTTTTCTTTTTTTTTTTTCTTTTTTTTTTTTTTATTTCACCGAATCTTGTCTGACGGGTACGCGAAAACGGTCTGTACGATTTTGTTGAAATTCGGCACATCTATAGAGCATCATGCGAAGTTTATCACCTGGGTCATGACATTTCTGAAGTTTTTCGTTTTCTGCCAAAATCGTACAAAATGTAGCCAAAATGTCACGTTTTGCCCCAATTCTCAAAAATGCTCTGGGCGATTGGGCCGAAACGTTCCTAGTGTTTGAAGCATGTGCACCTGCATCTGTCTGCATAGGCAGTATTATCCACGTTGACCCTGTTTTGCCACAAACGTCACCTGAAAATGCATTTTTGGCGAAAATTGCCAACATTCACATGCAATTTCTCAGCACTGCAACCACATTTTCTCAAATCACGTCCAGTGAGAAGATTGGGCATTCATCCAAGAAGAATTTTGCTGTTATATGTTTTATTCATAGTTTTGGCTTTCACTCAGTTTTCGGGCCTTGAATCAGAGGACCCTAAAAGTCTACTTAAAATTCGCTCATTTTGAGTTCAGTTTTCTTCCACTTTGGAATGGAATATTGAAAAATAATTTACATATCCGCATCCACAATTGCCTACCGATCATATTTGCTGTTGTAAGTTTGGTTGTAAAGTTTACCCCTATGCCCATTCTGGTTGCCTAAAAGTAGGTACCGTCCAAGAAAACTTCAATTTTTTAGAATTTGGTAACTTTAAGTGTCAATTTACTCCATATCTAATTGATTGAGCACTGAATGTTTTCTATGGCTGCATGCAGCAGTCAAAGTATGACAACTTTTGTTTTATATGTTATTATTAAAAGTTTAACCCTTGCCAGATTTGGGAGTTCCCATAAGGGTACTGTCGGAATAATTGTTGTTTTCGCCAGCTTTCACATGCGATTTCTCAGCACTGGGCTCATATTTTCTCAAAGTTTTTCCCATGAAAAGATAGAGCGTACATCCTAGAACAATTTTGCTGTTATATGTTTTATTCAACGTTTTAATCTTCATACAGTTTTCAGGCCTTGAATTGGACTACCCTCAAATTCTTTATAAAAGTGGTTTACTTTGCTAATGCCAGTTAAAATTCCTCAAGCTTGCTGTTATCAGTAACTGTCAAGCTGTGATTAACGTTTTATTTGTATAATATCATTAGTAGCTGACCAGCATTCTCCAGATGCTGTTTTTTCTTATTTGATAGAGCACTGCACTTTTCAAAATATCCATTAACCCTCTTTTATGGTTTTTATTGTAACAGAATTCATAAATGTGAGCAAAGCAATATTGCTATAATGCAGTTGATTTCTAACTTAACCCTGCATGCTCGGTTACAGAGAAGTAGATATGGATTTCCAGCAATTATGGCTGGAATAATATGAAAGTCTATGAGTGTGTAGGCCTACCTACCTGACTAACAGAAAGTACGTCCTGACTTCGATTTTAACCATTCACCAGTCATGTCTATGTGAAAGGGTAAAGTCGGAAGAGTTGTCAGAAATGCCTGTCTACCCTGACTTCGAAAATAACCATACAACAGTCATGCCAGTGTGAAAGAGAACAGTCTGTTAACCCTTTGTTACTGATTTTTTCATTGCAACAGAATAGATATATGTGTGGTGACACTATGTCCTAAGCAGTATTGCTATGATGCTGTTGATTTCTAACTTAACCCTGTGCACGTGGTTGCAGAGAAGTAGACATGGATTTTCAGCAATTATGGCTGGAATATTATGAAATGCAGTTTGTGAGTCTACCTACCTACCTGCCTGACAGCAAGCCCGTCCTGACTTCGATTTTAACCATTCACCTGTCATGCCTGTGTGAAAGAGTACATTCGGAAGAGTTGTTAGAAATGCCTGTCTGCCTGCCTGCCTGCCTGCCTGCCTGCCTGCCTGCCTGCCTATCTACCTAACATCAAGTCTACCCTGACTTCGATATTAACCATTCAACAGTCATGCCTGTGAGAAAGAGAACAGTTGGAAGAGTTGTTAGAAATGCCTGCACGCCAGCCTTTCTGCGCGCTTGCCTGCGCCTGCATGTGCGCCTGCCTGCCCGACTGCCTGTGCCTGCCTGCCTGCATGCGCACCTGCTGGCGTGCCTGCCTAAGCCTGCCTGTGTGCCTGTCTGCGCTTACCAGCGCCTCCCTGCCTACGCCTGAACACAGTCTGTCTGTTTATTTACCTACCTGACATCAAGCCAGCCCTGACTTCGATTTTAACTATTTACCAGTCACGCCTGTGTGAAAGAGTACAGTCGTTGTTGTTAGAACTGCCCGTGCGCCTGCCTTCCTGTCTGCGAGCCTGCCTGCGCCTGCCTGTGCTTGCCCGAGTCTGCCTGCGCGCCTGCGTGCCTACCTGCGTGCCTGCCTGCCCGCCTGCTCGTGCCTGCCTGCCTGCCTGCCTGTGCCTGCCTGTCTGCACTAGATGCCTGCGCGCAGTCTGTCTACCTATCTACCTGCCTAACATCAAGCCCGTCCTGACTTCGATATTCACCATTCAACAGCCATGCCTGTGTGAAAGAGTACAGTTGCCCGCCTGCCTGTGCGCCCTGTATGCCTCGTTCTGAGCCTGCCTGCATGTTCCTGCCTGCCTGTGCCTGCCTGCCTACTGGCTGCCCGCACCCGCTGCCTGATTGCGCGCATTCACTTGTCTTCCTCTTTGGAACGGAATATCGAAAATGATTTGCATGTGCGTATTCACAATTGCCTACTGAGCATATTTTCTGTTGTAAGATTTGTTGTAAAGTCTAACCCTATGCCCATTCTAGCATCATAAAGATAGGTCCCATCCAAAAAAAAAAAACATTTTCAGTTCAAGTGACAATTTACTCCATATCCTAATTGATTCAGCGCTGAATGTTTTCTATGCACCAGAAACTCTGTCAAGTTGTGATTGATGATCTTTGGAAACTGAGATGCTTTATTTATTTTTTGTGTAATATGATTCTAACTGGCCAGCAGTCTCCAGATGTTGTTTTTCCTATTTGATAGAGAGAGAGTACTGCCTGAAAAAAATACACTTTTCAAAATTTTCATTAACCCTCTTTTACTGATTTTTATTGCAACAAAGCAATATTACTATAATGCTGTTGATTTCTAAATTAACCCTGCATGCGCTGTTACAGAGAAGTAGATATGGATTTCCAGCAAAAATGGCTGGAATAGTACGAAAAACGGCCTGTGAGTGTGTATATCTTCCTTCCTGCCTGACAGTAAGCACACCCTGAATTCGATTTTAACCATTCGCCAGTAATTTCTGTGTGAAAGGGTACAGTCGGAACAGATGTCAGAAATGCCCGCCTGCCCTGACTTCAACTTTAACCACACAACAGTCATGACAGTGTGAAAGAGAACAAACAGTCTGTTAACCCTCTTTTGCTGATTGTTATTGTAACAGAATTGATAAATGTGTGGTAATATTATTTTCTAAGCAGTATTGCTAGGATGCTGTTGATTTCTAAGTTAACCCTGTGCACGTGGTTTCAGAGAAGTAGATATGGATTTTCTGCAATTATGGCTGGAACATTATGAAATGCAGTCTGTCAACCTACCTACCTGCTTTACAGCAAGCATGCGATGACTTCGATTTTAACCATTTTCCTGTCATGCCTGTGTGAAAGAGTCCAGTCAGAAGAGTTGTTAGAAGTTCCTGCCTGCCTGCCTGCCAGCCTGAAAAAGCCTGTTAAACCGCCCGCCAGCCTACCAGCCTGCCATGGCTTCGACATTAACCATACAATATCCATGCCAATGTGAAAGAGAACATTAGGTTAACCCTCTTTTACTGATTTTTATTGCAACAGAATTGATAGATGTGTGCTCGAACTATTTTCTAAGCAGTACTGCTGTGAGGCTGTTGATTTCTAACTTCACCCTGTACGTGTGGTTTCACAGAAGTAGATATGGATTTTCCAGCAATTATGAATGGAATCATATGAAATGCAGTTTATCAGTTGGTCTGCCTACCTACCTGCCTGACAGCAAGCATGCCCTGACTTCGAGTTTAACCATTCACCTGACATGTCTGTGTGAGGGTTCAGTTGAAAGAGTTGTTAAAACTACTTGCCTGCCTTCCCGAAAAAAGCCTGTATACCCGCCAGCCTGCCTGCCTGCCCTGACTTCGACATTAACCATGCTACTTTCATGCCAGTGTGAAAGAGCACAGTCTGTTGACTCTTTTTTACTGATTTTAATTCCAACAGAATTTAACCCTGAGGTTAACCCTTGCAGATTTGAGAGATTCCATAACGGTACAGTCGGAATAATTGTTGTTTTCGCCAACTTTCAAAGGTGATTTCTCAACACTGTAACCGTCCGTTGGCCTTTCGGTGGTGCAACATGAAGCCGCAAATAGTTCAGGTTGAAAAGTTCATCAAATAGACAGATATAATGCCAAAGTCAGCCGGTGACAGGTAAAATAATGAATGTAAAAGCCGTTGAATTGAGAATAAAGTAGGCGCGAATCATGCCCTTGGTTTCCACCTGATCCGCGGTGTTTCCACGCGGTCTAGGCACTCGACAGAGATAATAAGCTGTCGGCCAGGGAGAGTAGAACACACTCTGAGAATTTCAAGTTGCTGTCTTGCACAGTCGGGACATAATTGGCATATATCCAACAATGTATCTGTTCAATTTGAATATTAAATTAGCCAGATGACGGCTTTTTCGCCACCGTGTCAAGTTGTCAGTTTCTGTCGGTACGGCCTAAAATAAGCAGTTTAACTCCACACTTTCTGTCCCATGTGAATGTGCGAATATTTAAAGCTGAACAATTCATCAAATAGACAGAAATGATGCCAAACTCGACCGACTTGTGGTGGGTAAATAGTGAATGGAAACGGCGTTGCATTTGGGAATAGAGTAGGGACGAATCGCCCCCATGGTTTCCACGCGATACACGTTGTTCCCACACGGTGACGCCACTCGACAAAGATACTAGCCTGTCAAGCAAGGATAGTAGAACAACATCTGAAGATTTCGTGTATCTGCCTTCACTGGCCTGGACGCAGTGGGCATATGAGCGACACTGCTGTCTGTTCAATTTTAATGTCAAATTAGCCAAATTTCCGCATTTTCGCCATTAACCCATGCGCGATTTCTGTCCACTTTTCATTTTTGGAAATTTTCTAACTGTTACCAGCTTAGCGGGGTCCATTTGGCGCAAGTGTACACAAAACATCTTTCTGTCACCAGCATCTCTCCACCAGTGACTGTGAATCAAAACGATTCAAGTGGAACTACCTCAGAGAGGGAACAGTCCCACAACCCCAGGCATACACCCAGCGTCAGGTTGCACCGGTTAGAACAGCACCAAATTAAAACTATCACCGCCACTCATCACAACGCTATATCTCAGCCAATTCTAGGCCGATTTCCATGAAATTTTCACTCATTTTTCACAAAGAGTTTCGGCATGGTTTCACATGGAGAGCTACATCAATTTTGCATTTTTGAATGTCAAGAAAGCGTATGTGCAGTGTGTGATGGGGGTGGGGGGGGGGGGGGGAGGGAGTCCCGCGACGGGCCCATGCTTGGTTTCGGAACTTTCTAATAATATGACAGAGTTTGCGCGAACTTCAAGAATAAACAACAAACGCTGAAAGATTGGAATAGCTGCTACGAAAACATTCGCCACAATCTGTGATGCCACATACGCACATGTTGTTATTATTAAGTATACACGATGTGTTCAACAGGTTTGCTATTTAGCCCTAACTTGGAGATTAACCATACAGCATTCACGCCAATGTGAAAGAGTATTGCCGAAAGAATTGTTAGACACTGTAGGGAGTTTTCTATCGGCTATGCATTTAATATAGCCTAAAAAACTACCAGCTCTATATGCAATCTTATTTCGTCGCTGCCTAAAAAGACAAGCGGAATAGGTGAATCTCTCGATTTCTTGAAATCGAAAAATCTAGAAGGAGGGGGTTGGACGGGTATGATGTGTTCAACAGGTTTGCTATTTAGCCCTAACTTGGAGATTAACCATACAGCATTCACGCGAATGTGAAAGAGTATTGCCGAAAGAATTGTTAGACACTGTAGGGAGTTTTCTATCGGCTATGCACTTAATATAGCCTAAAAAAACTACCAGCTCTATATGCAATTTTATTTCGGCGCTGACTAAAAAGACAAGCGGAATAGGTGAATCTCTCGATTTCTTGAAATCGAAAAATCTAGAAGGAGGGGGTTGGACGGGTACGATGTGTTCCACAGGTTTGCTATTTAGCCCTAACTTGGAGATTAACCATACAGCATTCACGCCAATGTGAAAGAGTATTGCCGAAAGAATTGTTAGACACTGTAGGGAGTTTTCTATCGGCTATGCACTTAATATAGCCTAAAAAACTACCAGCTCTATATGCAATCTTATTTCGTCGCTGCCTAAAAAGACAAGCGGAATAGGTGAATCTCTCGATTTCTTGAAATCGAAAAATCTAGTTAAATATTTACATTTGGTGTGTCAAAGAAGATGTCTGCCATCAAGCTATCTTCCTGTGAAAAGGTACGAAAGTAAACGAATCGGGAAGCCGATTTCGAAATCGAATCGAATCTCAAAGCTTCGCTGGGTCTAGGTCTGCACGATATTCAAAACTGAATACCGGTATCGGTAATCAAAAAAACACCGCGGTATACCTGTATATCGAAAACTGTTCAGATATATGAACATGAGTACCACAATCGTGACTTCAGGCAGTCGGAAGGAATTATCACGCCTTGATGATGTGATTCGAAAAACCTTCACCCAACGCAGACGATATCAAAATATTTATTATTTTAAAAATTAGTTTATCAGATTTCCGCCCAAAATTTCTTCAAAACAATATCACGTGACTCCTCATTGGAACAAGCTCAACGAGATCGTTCCAATGAGGGCCACATGATATAGTTTTGTTGAAATTTTTGAAAATTATTTTTTCAACTGCGGAAATTGTATATTACGTGAGCACATGCAGACGAGTCCTTGGGTAAAGGGATGCTATTATTCATTCGGGACTACAGTTAAAAAACTCAAGACATCTTGAAAATTAAATTGTGAGTAAATAAATAATGACGATAAACCGATATTTTTATAATTACACCGGTATTCAATCGATATTGGTTTGAATACCGGTATACATCGGTTTATCGATATACCGCCTAGCTGGGTCATATATCAAAATTACGGAAACGAAAGACGAAGTAGTTGTTTCTAGTCAATTATCATCTGTCTATTCAGGCAGACGACTGATTATTTAGACGACATTTAACTAGAAACAACAGCTCGGATTATATCAATTTTCCTTCCCACGATTATCCAAAGTTGCAGTTCCTGTACAAATGATAGAGGATAGTGGACCAAACTTCAGTAATTCTTGATGTCAACAATTATTTGAAAAATTTCGATTTTGGACAATTTTTCTCCCCCAGGACCACGACTTGATAAATTGGGTATGTCAGCACGTGACCGCCAATTATCTATAATGACGTAATCCTCGTGTGTGGGGAGAAAAATGATCCTCGATGAGTCTGAAAGTGGGAGTGGGGAAATCTCACCCTCGGGGCAAGATATTTGAACCAGACCCTCGGCAAACCTCGGGTCTGGTTCAAATATCTTGCCCCGAGGGTGAGATTTCCAAATCCCTCCTCCAGATTCATCGGAGATCATAATAATCCCACACATTTCACTTAGTTGTCATCCTACTTAATGAAATTATGGCGTATCACGTTCCTTGGCCGAAAAAGCGGCCTCTCTGGTTAAAAAAACTAATCAAATTTATAAAAACTAGATACGACGACACTTAACAGATAACTGAATGTGCGTCCCAGATGGGAGGCCAGAAACAGTTTTTGAACTCTGTGAGTAGACGTTATCTTAATGTTAATATTTATTCTAATTGCGTTCCATATGTTTCATTAACCCATTGCTGCCGGCAAAAATGGTGTCTGAAATAGTACTGAAATAGTCCTTTAATAGTATTTTGTACCAAGATCTCGATTCCTTTGTGCGGGAGCACAAACAACTGGACATGAAATATACATGTGAACACAATGCTCGTTTACGTGTGTAATGACCGCGAGTTTCTACGAATAGGGCCGCAAAATCCTGTGTACAAAGTCACCTTGTGTTCTGCTAAATCAGCTTGTGGGCACAATCGAAAGGCTTGAAGCTGGGATCTAAAAGTTTTTCGATATATTGGAATGAGAGTAAAAATTTCCCGACGGTGTTCGTGGATCTTCAGTACGAAATTGAAACAAACCTAGCTCAATGCACATATTTAAAACAATGTCGTATATGCTTATAAAGAGCGCTTTCATACAAAGGGTACATGAAACTTGAAGGATTTTTGCATAATACAAACTGTGGTTTTGTGAAATGGTCACCTTTTTTCAAATTAGCGGGTTTCAAACAAAATGCTGGCGTTCGGGCGACCAACAATTTTTCCGATAGAAAACAGCTCGCGTTTCTCGGAGACTATCGGAAATAAGGGGCCTCGCGAACCTATTCGGCAAGATCTGTGTCATCATTATGGTATGATATAGAATCACAATTGTACACGTATGTGGTGTATCTAATCTACCACGTGATACATATTTTATCCTTTGAGTGCACCAAGACGTCATCTGCAATGCTAAAACATTGCTGACAATGTCTTGATGCACTTAGGGCAAATGGGGTGCATGTTGAAAATATTGTTTGTTCTTCACCCAAGTGACGAATATAGACTCTTCCAATTGATGGCACTGAACTGGTGTGGAATATACCATCAGGGTTCAAAGAATTAAACATGAAAGAGCATGACAAAATAGACGACAAAAATAATCTCACCGCACACAGCAGTATGAAAAGTAGAGGACAAGCAGTCACAGCAGTCGCAGTCGCAGCTAAATGTTCACATTACAAGTGGCCAGGTATGAAACTCCAGAGTTAGTTAGCCGGAAATCAAACGAATGTCACTCTGAATAAAGCTCACTGACAAGGCTTTTCAAACTCGTCTCAACTGGAGCGATTCTATACCGCCCACCATTAATATTTGGGAAATTAAGTGAACCGTACTGATGAAATACATAATTCTTAATCAAAACTATTGAATAAAAGACGAAGTACGTCACCATATTAATTTCTACATCCAGGGACGTGACGACAGTGTGTGTGTGTGTGTGTTGGGGGTGGGGGGGGGGGGGGGGGGCAATCCTGGCCCGAATTTCCTACAGTTGGAAATTCGAAGGACAAGTCATGAGTAGTTGGAAAATCCATCTTTATGGATTTTAGAGCTTCTTTTGCGATGCTGATGTCTCCTTTACTTCACAAAATTCCAACTCTGTTTCAAATCGGCAAAAACTCTAACTGTTACTATTTACAACTACAGTTGACGCAAAATCGAGCTTCATAAATATGCATGATGACAATCGGTACGAGCTTTCTATAGTATGTTATTTATCGTAATAAAAAAAATCCTCGAAATGCACTCCAAGAAGATCACATTTTGTAAAATCGTTATCCTGAGTTAATTCCATCATTCACAGTTACAATAGGATGAAACATCGAAAATTGCATAAGGTCTGGTTTAATGTTAGGAGAGTGTAAATTGCTCAAAGTTCTCAGCTTGAGCAATTGTTTAGCACATATTCAATTCTCAGAATAATACCAAATAATAATAACCTGATAATTTTATCATAAATGTATTGGCATTTCAGTTACTAGAATCAATTTTATGCCCCCTTTCATGGCTATATTTTCAAAATGTTTCTAGGTACTGAATTTCCAACTAGGGGAGGGACCCGGAGGGGGTTCTCCTCCCGGTCCCTCCCCTTGTTGGAAATTCACTACCCTACACCCCTCCCCAATCGGAAACCTCTAGCCACATCTCTGTGTACATCTATTTACAAAATACAATATTCGGCGAAGCAAATAATCTCATCAAACACACCGATAACAGAATCAACCGGTACATGAACATAGACATAGGCCCTAAAATATAATTTCTTAGTTCACTGAAACGCTTCTGTAATCAAGTATTATATAGACGAAATGTGACAATTCTATAAAGAAAACTAGATTCCAGATGTTTGTAATATCGAATAAACCGACGAAATGTTTGGAAACTGTGAATTGGAGTAACTGCTGAGATTTATTTAAAAAAAAAACTTTGCGCCAATATTTTTATATGTCTTATTGCTTTTAAATCACGACACAATTTATATAATCTCAATCCAATATTTTAATTTCGAACAGAGGGGGTGGAACCAAGGGAGCACAGTGGACACGTGCCCCTCCACTTTTTCCACAGATATATTGCGTGGTTATTCAATGAGTTAAAATGGACGCATGCAAACATGCCAAAATAAGGCATTCCTGTAAATGGCCAATATTATTTGCAAATCCAAACAACATTTGGCCAATGAATCCCAACTTCGGTCGTATCGGTCCGTTTCTTCAACTTCGACCATCTTCCAACCTGAAGGCTAGCCATCAGGATGGAAGATGATTGAAGTAGAAGGAACGGACTGGACAGTGACCACACCGCGGCATGCTCATCTAAACGAGACTCTATAGTGTGTCACGGTACGATTGTAACTTTTTCTCCCACTGAGCCGAACCATAGTAGCCTTGAAGATTTGTGCCCCTCCACTTTTATCGAACTTCGGCCGTTTCTGATTTCGAATTTCTTCCATGATCACTCCGTGATTCAGGAACATAACAGTTCCAGACAAACTCTGAGCACAAATGATATTAATTCAGTGTTGTAGTCAAAAGAGGGGTTACACCTGATCTCTATACTACTGGATTGCTGGAATTCCCATTGGTCACATACTGTGTCATAAACTATAAGTATGTACATAAGTGTCCCCCACCGCTGTCATCTTGTAGGGAGGGGGGGGTGGGGAGGGGGGGGGGGGGGGGTGGGCGAAAGTTGATACAAATGAAAAATGATTAAAAACATTTTTTTTGGATGTAGCGACACTTCACAGTCTCCATTCGGTCATAAAGAATGTACTTTGATGTATACTGAAAATGAATATAACGAGTTAATGATGCTATGCACATTTTTCGTGGCAACGCATGTCAGGGCAAAGCCAGTCTAAAAGGGAGGAGCCCCCCCCCCCCCCCCCCCCTTACTTTCAAGTTCAGGTATATGTATATATATTTCTTCTCTCTGTATTGTAAGCACACGTGTTTTAATTAATTACCCCTAGGCGATTCACAGTGGGATACTTCTCTGACATATTACTTGTCAGCAGAAAATGTTTCCATGCTATCTAAAGTCAATTAATATCGAAGTGACCGACACTTTCAATCGTCACGGCTATCAAGTATATTATTTCTCGGGATACGCTTGATAGCATATGCATTGGCGCGAGGTATTTTCATCTTCAGAAATGTAACGTGCCATGTTTAGGCATCTTGACATATTGCTCTCTGACCATCCCAAGACGAGATATAAAGTGTGGGGAACAAGTTATTTCAGGGAGACTTGGGTTCCGACCTTTAGGGGGGAGAGACTTGGGTTCCGACCGTTGAGGAGTGAGACTTGGGTTCGGCCGAATAGGAGGCCATATAGGGTCTCGTACGAGTGGAATTGCTGGGTAATCTACGAAGCTCCGTTGTACGCTGCTACTATCAGATTAGGTGGACGGAGGAGTGCTACAAGCCCGAATTTGGAGAGTAGATTACGAACCCAAGTAACGGCTAAGTTTAGATGTCATTAGCGAGGATCGACTCGCACCTGTCTCAAAGTGTGGGCTATTGTATAGTGGTATTAACCCTTGAACGCAGAGGTTGGTCGCGTAGTGGCCTGTTTCAGTATCAGAGTGCTGTGAATATCGACACAAGGTCGACAGCGAAGATTCGCGCAAGCTCGAAAGCGCATTTTGAAGTTGTGAGTTCTGCATGAACTGTGTGTATTTCAAAGGTCGGGAACATTCTAGAAGAGTTCTATCAAAGGACACGTGTATAAGGTATGTGACGTAGACTTGCTAAACTAGCCGACAGAGTGGATAAAATGAATCCAAATCAGAACTTTGTTGCCACAAGGTAATTAATATTGCTAGTCGGAATCCTCAGGCTGGCAGAGCTGCAGACGCGCACAGACACGAAAGAGTAAGATTCGGTGTTTTAAGCTCCTGTTGCGAGCCCGCGACAGTGACATTTTCAGAACGCACTATAGCGCCAGAACAGGGCTATAGATAGACTGAATTGATGAAAAACTATTTAACCCCTGTGATAAGTCTTTGATTTGGGTTGATCAAATTGTTAAATGTGTGGAATATGGAAATGAGTTTATTTTAAATGTAAATAAAAGAATCGTTGTTACTTTAATCGTTTATTCCTTTCCGTAGCCTGAAATGATTAGGAATCACACCTAACGAAGAACGAACCTATATTTCGTATTCACTCGGCACCGAAGAAAGTCATAGTGCGGTCCCAACTCAGATCTGTGAGCCGTGTTTGTCCCGTGCCCGGATTCCGACCCTCCTCGTTGGCTCGTCCCCCAATATTTTTAATGACGAGGCTAAACAACCCCATGTCACCCCTCTACGTGGATAGAGGTGTTGTGACAGCGCAAATTAAATATTTACAACATAGTTTAGTTATCGTTGACAAAAAACGAGTGACGAAATTTGAAACTTGATACGGCGTTATTAGTTTTTATGTAAGGTAAGTACAATGTCTTTGTTGAAGTGAAAGCTGTTACGCTACAGCGTAACAGCTTTCACGTCACCAAACGTCATGGCTTAGGAGAGATTGATTTGACGCCCTCTGGGCGTGGGCACAGTTTTATTAACGACGCTTTTCCCTGTCGTTCCAGCAATTCGGTAATAAAGAAATCAGTGGAGTAAATCTAAGAGCGGTTTGGTTGGAAATAAGTGCTTGTGGTACGACCGCATTTGAGGAGTGAAACGTTGTATAAAATGGAATTTTTATCCATGTGTCTTGCAGACGTGCAAATTACCAGTTTGCTGAACTTTTACTTGCCAACATGTGAACAGAGAAACAAAAACTATAATACCGGTACATGCACAGAATCACGTGGAGAAGAAACTCTAAAGAAATGTTCATGAAAACAGGTAAATTATTAAGAGAGTTAGCTCATTGTCGAACTCATACATTTTCATAAGAGAAATCGTATATTCAAAACACAATTACACATAATTAATGAAGCCAATAGCGTGATTAAGTATCATTATTTTTTATATTTTTGTTCGTTTTTTCGACATTTGTTATTTTTTACAACTGATTCCACATTATTATTTTTAAAAAGATATGTAGTTTCACGTTTAGTTCCATTAGCATCAGGGTGTCCACATTCCGTCCGGGAGGACTGGGTGATATTCATCTTCAGCTGAATCTGATGTCAAAATCAAGGCAAGAATTGGTTTATTCATC
Organism: Pictodentalium vernedei; assembly: GCA_031216915.1. Taxonomy (NCBI): domain Eukaryota; kingdom Metazoa; phylum Mollusca; class Scaphopoda; order Dentaliida; family Dentaliidae; genus Pictodentalium; species Pictodentalium vernedei. Next base: position 433,875,872 of record CM062297.1, on the reverse strand, counting down.
AATATATATAGAGTCAAAAAAGAAAATATAATAAACTTTGAGGAGCATTTTTTTTAGTATTAACTTTAATCCCAACTTTAGTATCGACTTTAATCCAAAACAAATTATTGTAAATCATCAATATATAGTTTGCAAGTTGCGCTTCAATTTGAACCTGCCTTCCATTTTATATGTAATTAGTTTAAACAATATTTATTTCAAGATAATGTTATATGTATACATTACATAACAGGATAATAGATTAATGAAAAAGTTTTACTAGAAGTACAGGAAATAACAGCAACAGTGATACTCAAGTTGGTAGGTAGATTAGGATTCGACAGAAATCCTTCGGCTTATATGAGTCGTCTCGTACGTTTGATAGCACTTTTCGCAAATATGATGGCATTGATCAGTAGTAATGAACGAAACATGTATATCGTAGCTTAATGGGCATGAGCCCTAGCAGGCCAGTGAATCTATTTGAACCTCTGACCTTGTACAAGCACACCACCAGCGCGAGTCATACTAGGTGAGCATTCTAGGTGCGTACGCCCAGTCACCTGTAACTACATAATAACACACATTTATTTTCATAAACAAGCGCAGCTGAAGGCCACCGACAGCTAGTCAGGAAAATTCGAAAAAGGCAATTTATACAAATTTCACGCGTAGAACAAGCTGACCAACAGACTCAGCCCCATACAGCCAGCGATATACGCGATTGTTAAACTACTCATACGTGTGAAATAAGAAGTGGTCAAACTGAAAGAAAAAAATAAGCAAGAAAGCAAGCGAGAGTAGCCATCCCGAATACACGGTGCACTGTCTTTAAATAGAGTTGAATAGAAAACGAAGTCTTGAAATTAAGCAGCTCCATTAATAACTAAATAATAAATACAGATTATCATGATAATGTGCATGTCCTGTGATTTGTATCAGATTCGAGGTGGTGTCCAAAATGGGATCTCAACGAGCCGGCTTTGAGAATCTGATACAAATCACAGGACATGCACATTATCATGATAATTCATTTATCTAACAATTCTGTCACAAAAACAGATTAAATTTTAACCCTTTACCCAACGTAACGGCCAAAACCGGTCAATGCTATTCTCAAAAAATCGCCATTTAATTTCCATTATTTTTTCATTTTTTGTCTCAAAAACATAGGTTATGACCCCTCGTTGGAACGAGCTCGTCGAGCTCGTTCCAATGAGTGGTCATAACCTATGTTTTTTAGATAAAAAATGCAAACAAATTAGTTATTCAATAAAAGTGTCGTCTGCTTTTTATGTTAGATAAAGGGTTAAATTATTTTTAAACATTTTTGGGACATGATGTTCGGTCGATCACTGAAACGCACATATAATGTATAAAAGTGCCTGTTATGATAGCCCGTAGCTCTACGAGTCGTCTATATGATACAGAATCAGAATGAGTCGTCCACATGATACGGAATCGGAACACATTATGTGATACGTACCGTTTCTCGTGGTTTTCAGGTCAAAATCTATATGATTGTTAGATAAAATTGTAGAACATGGCCTTAATCGTGCGGATACCGAAAGAGGACTATTTAGGGAAGGAGAAGTATGTTCGAAAATCAGTTGTTGTCAGTGGAACCTGCCACTCTGTAAGATGAAGTCGTGCTCTACATCAAAAACTAGACTGTTCTCCTCGTTACTAAAACATTCTGAACCACAAAAATATCTATGGTGAAAGGGAATAAATTGGTGGTTCCATGCGTGCGTTAAGAAACATTGGACAATGAGTAAGAAAGTGTTCAGAAGTCTCAAGTTCACCAACTACTCACAATAGCGGGGGAGGAATTCGCTAGAATTGTGCACTTGGTGATACCTTCCTGAAATTTGGCATGATGTAAGGGTAGGCATCAGAGATTTCAAAATCGATCGGCTACAAGTTGGCACCATCCTCTAGCCACCACTAGCAGCGAAATCCAAAATGGCCGCCAAGCGGATCGAAAAAAAGCTATTTTCGCCGATCGCACAACTGAAGCTCCAAATCTAACACCATACATGTGCTGTAATTGATGTGAATGATGGAGTGAAGCCCTTGGAACAAGTTGGGGGGAAGATTAATGGATAATGGGATCAGAATTTCCGTCGATGTGTGCGTCTGTGTGTCTGACTGTCAGTATGATCGTCCGTCCGTAGATAAATTAGTGTTGAATGTTTCTCGGGAATGCAATGGTCAAATGAACATGGTATGAGAGATTCCTGTCAACACATGAACAAGGGTACTCGATAGTATGCAGCAGTGGGGATACTTGGACATTTGATAATCCAATTAAAGTGACAGTCTATTCTCAACTTCCGGCATTTTCGATAGATTTATTTTCTAAGAAAATAAAACTATCAAATTTCTAGAGGAGTTCTGGTTCAATCTCAACACCATAGCGACACGTCTGCCAGCAAGGGCAGTGCTGGAATGAACTCGGGATGCATTAGTTCCCGTTGTTAATTATACAATGTTATCTTGCCAGTATAGAACATTGGCAAAATGGGACTAGAAGGGGTGAGTGTATGTTTGCAGTCATTCGAGGTACAGGAATATTTTTTGACTACAAGTAGTATTCTTCATTTTCGGCCAGTTAAGATGTGGTGTGTTCCAAGTCAGGATTAATGTTGCCGACACTTAATGCCCATCCCTCATGGTATGCTACTTTACCAGGGATATAGAGATATAGCCACCACTGGGAGCCAAAACATGACCTTTGATGTCGATGAGTGGTCGAAATGTTTTAGCGAATAACTTATCGAAATATGATCCGGTATGGCAATTTGATACCTTACGTTAGATTTATTAGATCAACTCAGGTATGGATTCATTGAGACATGAGTGCGCTACAAGATGAAGGATTTCCAAGTTGATTTGCTATGGAGTAGGAACTGACTAGTCACATGTGGCCTATGGCCAGAGAAAGACAAGGATACCATAGATGAACACACGGGTGAACGAAGGTATCAACTGTTGTACAGAGGCAAAATAGTTGGGGATATTGTATCATGCTATGCATGAATTAACACCGTCTTGTGCAGTAAATAACAGACTATTTTCCGAAATCTAAAACTGTATTCCTATACCCCGGACAATGTAGCAAGCCACATGGGATGAACATTTGTTAGCAAAATCAACTCAACTAGAAACATGACATGTGTTAACTGGCCGAAAATGGAAAAAAAAATACCAGAATAGGAGATGACTGGTCCTAACATGACAGTATACTACTCAATATTGTTACAACAGCCACCTTCACACTTACACAAAGGTGTGCACCTTAATCCAGCTTTCAAGCATTTGCAATTGCCCTTGCAGGCCTTGGCACAACTACAGTGGAGCATCAGTGCACATGCAGCACTTGCGTCTCCTAGGTGAGTCCAAAATGGGACCAGAATATTGAGACGTGGATTCCACTCCCATCCGTACTGTGATGGGTCTGGCACACATAAGTGTTTCTGCAGAGCACGATGCCAAATGAAAGATGACACAAGAATTACCCTTTTTACATGTTGATACAGAGCTGCTTTGGTGGGCGGGATGTTTTCCATAGACTTAAGGCCATGTGTGAACATATGCCGTCTCGCATCATTGACACGTGTACTGACACAACTGTTACTGTACATCTGTATGGTGAGTTTTTCGATATGCTGCATATGAGGGGAATCCTCTGAAAAGACTTGCGGATTCTCAGTCAATTCTATCATCATTTCAGTTGATGCGGGAAAATTCATCCATGCATTCCATCCTGTCTTCTTCCCAATGCCGAGCATGCTGGATGTTACATCACAACCTGTGAAGGCGTGGAAGAAAGTCAGGGCCTTACAGTAATCAGGTCCAAGTTGTGAAGCTATCTCATGAATTGGCATATCTTTATATGCCTTTCCAATTCCAAACCCAATCCACAGCTCACTGAGTCCAAGGTCACGGAATGTTGCGAAATGGTGCAAAGACAGAATGACGACATCAGAATCAACCGTGCGAAGAAAAGCTATTTTGTGACCTTGTGAGACTGCATGGTTGAGATGAAGCATCATGCGCGTGTCTGCTTCCTCGTGGTTCGATGGAGATATGTCACATAAGCTAACATCCTTATTGCATAGTACATATTCTCCTGATGTCGTTAACAACTGGTACTCGGATGTTGATGTTAATTTCAGCAGTTCAGCAGACAGGAACTTGAAAAATTCGTCTTTATTCTCACTAACTTTCAAGAATGCCTGCCAATTCTTCCCTTTAGGTAAAGGGACGTTCTCGGACACCCGTATCAACCTAACTGCTGTCTCACCGAGGCGTTTTGCTCGCGTCTGATTCTTCAAACTGCCTTCGGGGTAACAGTCATAGATCGCATCAACCCTTGTGGTGTTCGTGTTAATCAGAGATTCGATGTATGGCAATAATTGCAATCGAGCATATTCTCCAAACAGATCCGCTTTCTGTGGTTTGATTACATGGACTACAGCAGGCATATCCAAGATGACAACTGAAGCTTGTCTAGCTGCTGAATTCTTCCCTTGTGCAGGAATAGCTGGTAAACAATTGAGAATTTGAGATTTTGTCCCACTCCGTAGCTTACCTCTATCGGATAATGCTGGCGGATCACGTGCATTCTCGTGCATGAAAAACTCATCCATGTTTGAATCAGGCCGGGCTTGCAGTGAAACGAACATCTGGGTAACTATTGCGGCAGTTGCTTTACTTGACATGAGTTTGTCTCGGCCTTTGTCCAGGTTGGCTGGGGGTGGGTTAAGGAAGGTATATATATTTGCCTTGGGAATAACATCATTCAGGGGTACGGTGCATTCCACAAGCCTTTCCTTCAAGAAAGTGGAATATAAATGCTTGCCCCTTTCGGGTAATGACCGTAAACTCTTACTAACTTCGGGGTCCATATATTCACCAGTATCTAATGTCACCAGCTGACCACTAGTTTCATCATAAGGGTTGATAATGAGTCCCTGATTCACCAGATCGAGGAGAGATTTCAATTGATTCAGAAATTTTTTCTGCTCTGATACCGAACTTTCCGGGTGTTCCGTGTTATCTGATGATGTTGTGTGGAAACTTGCATATTCATACTCATCTATAACACGCAGAACTTCTGACCTTGAAAGCTCAATAACGACTTTCTCTTCAGCCTGGCCATAGAGACCTTTCGGACCACTGTCTTCTTTGAGTAGTTGGATACTATGTTCTTGGCTCTGATCTAAACCCATCATACTGAACTTCCTCTCACTACGCTGGACCACAAAATGGCCTTCCATGAATTTGTTGTGGATTGAAGGATGCCGCCTGGGTAGCTGAGACATGTCTCTCAGAAATACGGGGACCCACCGACAATAATTTGTATGTCCTAGGGCAAAAAAGTAACTGCACAACTCATCGATAGAACACAGTGTACCAGGCCAGTTACCGATTCGTTGGTTCCGAACGAATTGACAGCTTGTCAAGAGAAAGTTCCGAACGATTTCACCCCAATAGCGCGCAGTTGGAGATTGTGAAAGAATCCTCTGTTCCCACATTTCAAATGACTCATGGGGCCCAGTCTGCTGACAGTAAATCTCATAAGCATTCTTTCTGAGGATCTCAAGCCAAGCTAGAGTGAGAAGATATGCCTGTCGCGTCCTCTTGACATGTTTCCCACCAAGTAGGGATGATGCTACACCGGGTGTGAATATCTTTGCGAGGTGAAACATTCGCTCCCAACCAGAACCACCCATAAGCTTACCACCAGCTTCTTGGGTGCACATTTCAAGATGCAGGAATCCAATCATACACACCATTCGATCCTCACCTATCTCCTCTGGGAACAGCCATTGACATTTTTTCTGCCTGGCATACAACGGACAGTCACCTTCAATGACAGGTATCTGGCCGGGGTTTACGAAAGCAGTAGCTTCCCTGACCACATACATAGCATGCTTCTGCATACTGAGTGAGTCCGCTTTCTGCTCACTGAAAACAGGGAATACCCCAATAACTGCACGAGGTTTGACATTGTCTTGATCTTCATGTTTTGAAAAGAAGCCTGAAAAGGTCACAGGGACTTCATCAAGCTGCCAGCTGCCATCAACCTTCCCTTTATTGCTGATCTGTGACACATGAGACAACCAGTCATTCTCTCCCACGTTCAAATCTGCATATTCATTGGGCCGTACATTACATTCATCTGGAGATTCAAGCCTGATGTCCCCACCAAAGTCTTCAACGAAAGGAACAAATGCATAGTCGTCTGGGAGTTCAATTTGTGTGTCTTCTGGAACATCTAAACTCAGTGGTGGGGGATCAGTACCCACATTGTCCCTGCTCAGTTGACCAATGAGTGTGATGGACGTACCATGCATATCAGATCTACCAGATACATCAATGTTATCAGTGGTTCCTATCGAGAAAACATTACGTTTGCAGTTAGCTGGGACTACAACACCTTCGTTCTTGAACCGCAGTGAAACAGCTCTCGCGAAACTCCTGCGAACATCCATTACGCGATCATAAGAGACAGAGAGTCCCATTTGATGAAAATCTCTGATAAGATTTTTCATACGATCATGGGCATGCAACTTCAAACCCACATAAAGAGGCATTGGAGTTTCTCTGTCACGTCTCTGGTGAACATTTTGTGCATGTTCGGAGCGTTTCGCTGAATTGCTGATCAACATCTGTGAAATAGTACAAGCCACTCGAGTCTTGGCATTAACAGTCTCATCATCGCCTAAGTTCTGTATACTACATGTGCCCTCAAGTAGAACTCTAAGAAGAGTCAGGAGTGAGTTGGGTACAGGCTCGCTCAAGCAATAAGATGAAAATGATCCCGTGAAAGGAGCTTGAGATATGAGTATGTGTTTACGCAGAAGAAGACCCACATCAACTATCTTTTTTGCCTCTTCCTCAGACACTATACGAGTTGAAGATTCGGACAACAAGGAGCCAACTCGAAACCTACTTGAAATAAACACATCTCTACCCTGTGTGAAGGCGTCCCAGCCATCGCCCAATTTCTGCAACAAATGTTCTTTGAATCGAGTGGAATGTATTTCTTCACTAAGCCAATCAGAACCGACTTGCTTCAACCTCCGACTGTACAGATTCTTGAGATCGACAAGCTTCATCGCGGAATCGTTGTGTTCAACAAATGTTATGAGCTCTGCCATAACGAGAGGGTCATAGGGCAGGCCTGACGCGGAATGTTCGGCGTTCTTCGACTTTTTAGATTTAGCCGCTCGTGCTTCATTGGCAAGCTTACAATAACAGGTTTTGTGATAGTAAAGATCACTAGCAGCGGAATCAAATGCTGCATTGACCCGAGAAAAAACAACCCAGTTCTCGGCTTCCTTTGCCATAATTTTGAGTTTATTGTTATCAGACATTGATCTGCAAATAGGCTCACTGCTGTCACCTTCGCGTTTGTGACAATAAACACACTGGGGCAGTTTCCTGTCACAGCCAGATTCAAAACTTGTCCGTGTTCTTTTAGGACTCAGCGTGGAGCAGGATGCCACTGCCTCATTTCGCTCTCGCTTGTGTAGCACGCGCTGTACGATGTGAGTCCGAATACTGTCACGGCATGTCTTATGATATATTGCCTTATTCGTCAACAGTGACATCGACATACACTCATCACTCTCTCTCATCAAACAATCAATGGTCAAATTATATGGAAGCTCAACGCCATTATCTAGGAAGCGCGTTATGTCTTCCTCAATAGCTTTATAGGCGTCATGAAAACGAGATTCTCTATACGGACGCATCAATTTCTTGGAACTGTCTTGCTGGCAAAAGCAACAACGTTCCCAGTCAGTACTAGTCCGTACACGAAGAGGATTCTCACTCATTCTGTGAATGATTTTTGTGAACAATCGCGTTCTCGAATTAATTTCGACAGACAAATCAGAATTGCTTGCGGAATTACGCCAAACAAGAGATTGTATGGCAAAGAGACTGCTTCATAAAGAGCGTTGTTTCTCCGGGATCAGCGTCATTCAGGTTTGCCTGAATGACGCTGATCCCGGAGAAACAACGCTCTTTTCAAGTTCCAAGAAATTGATGCGTCCGTATAGAGAATCTCGTTTTATTCTACATCATCTCCCACGTCTGTTTCCAACACGTGCGTGGATCAGAGTTCACTTTCGCGCCCTTACAATCGGATGTATAGTCGGTAGACCGTCGAAAAGGAGGTTCCCTTCAGCCGCTGGCGGCCATTTTGGATTGTGCCGCTACTGGTCGCCACCGGTCGGTGTCAACTTGTAGCCGATCGTTTTTGAGAACCTCATAGCCTACACTAACAGTGTGCCAAATTTCAAGAAGGTATCACCAAGTGCACAATTCACCTGTATGTGACGAATTCCTCCCCCGCTACAATATAAAGACTAAAAGTCAAGCCTGTTCAAACTATAAGCTATACGTATGTATGGTTTTCAAGATAAAGATCTAATGTAGTTCCTTATCACGCCTGATTCATGTGTTTTGGTAGAGGTCAGGGTCACTCAGAAGTACGTCAATAATACGGATATCAAAATTGTCGGATGAGTAGTCCGGTTCATTATAGTGTTTGCTGGCGGGTTTATCAAATTTGTTTTTGATATCCCTTAAATGTTCCAAGATACGGACGCGAAATGCGCGTTTTGTCTCACGGGCATATTATATGTTGCATTTGCTACAGGTCAAAAAGTAAATCACATTTCTGCTTTGGCAGTTGTGTCTGTTTTTTGACTTGAACTTCTGCTTGGCATTCGAAGTCTCAAGATCACCACACTTACAAAGTGGACTAGGTGCTAGATGATTATCATATCAATGGGCATAAAGGCTACTACTACGTAACCGCAACATACAATGATGAATTTGAGCCGAGCGAGATTTCGCGCCACTGTAAAATAATGGTGGTCGGAGTTTGCCACCATTTGAGAAGGTCTTAAAATTATACACTGACGAATTCTCATGAACAGATAAAGGCAAGTTATTACATCCGTGAGTTACATAAGGAATGAATGAAATGTAATTTATGAGAGCTCAAAAGAATCTGAGGCATTTTGGACTTGAATTTTCTTTCAAGGACGCTTTTATAAATTAGGCTTCTCAACAACTATTTGATTTGACCAGGCTTTTATATATCTTTCACTCTGGACATTCCCAAGCATGAAATGGATTTCAACTTTGGAATGTTCAAGTGTGCTGCCAACTGAATTACCGAAAACACAATCATCTGTCAGTTCATATGGTCTTGATCAAGCAGGACGTTTCTTACTCATACAAGTTCAATGAATTACGATTTGCTCGTGATGGTATTTCGACATGACACTTTGCTTTTCACGACATCAACATGCTATCAGTTTTCCACTTCAATTTGCTGCAGCAGTCTGGTTCTCGTGATTAATATCTACCTTTACTTTGTGATCATACTCAGGTATGAAATTCTGGTTTTCCATATTCCATTTTGTCACGACCTTCACACAAGCTGCGGAAATCACACACTGATTTTTATTTATTTATTTATTTATTGGTGTTTAAGGTCAAATACTTATCCACAATGGGTAATCGTAACCGTGACAGTTTTACGGGTGGGGGAAGCCAGCGTACACGGAGAGAAACACCGAGCATCGACAAGCAACTGTCAGCTCCTCAGCATTCTCACTCTGTTCAAGCTCCGCTCAAGCAAGGTTACAGCGGTTGAAGACGTTTGCACCATCGACGTGCAGCACGCCTTAGTACGCGGCGTCATCGAGCCCCGTGTAGGCAACCGGGATAAAGTGCCTTGCCAAAGGACACAACGCGGGTCAACCCGGATGGGGATCGAACTCGGGACTTCTAGTCCAACAATCTACCACTGAGCCACCGCGCTCCATTATTGATTTTCATGACTGAGAAGGATTTTTTTTCTTTATTTTTGGATTCAGCACAGATATTCCCATCACTGCTGCATGTCAAAACGCTGTCATGTATTCATTCCGAGCATTCTGGTAGTATTTCAAAATTTTCCTTATTGACTCCATATTGCCCAGGCAGCATGGGAATTAAAAAAATATATCTTGTCTGACAGAGCTCATTGAGCTCTGTCACACAAGATATAATTTTTAAATTATCAGTTGTATTGTTGGAAAAATTTGCGGCTGAAACCTTTGGTATTTTGACATCATAGTGCAGAGGATTAATATGCTGTTAACATTATTAAAACGGATTCAGCAACGGAATTCTCTCTTAACGTATCGCCTTGTACAATTTCTGATGCTAAGATCTGGAAGTTTTGAAGGTGGCAATGTCAGTCCAGCCAAGCTTGCAGTCCAAGCATGTTCTTTTTACAAAATAGTTTTACCTTCTAGATGTTTTTCAAGTATCTTCCATATTTCTTTGTTTTACTTTCATAACATAATCTCTTTACGATATTTCCAATTGATAACCGAGTATTTTCTATCTCATATCCATCAGAGACATCTACAGACAGTATTGGGTTGGGATTCTTCTTTACCAAATTTCGAGAAGTAACTGTCACAGAGTTTCATTTGTGTCATCCAAATGTTTCCCATTCCTTGGAAACACTTGGTAGCAACTCGTGTATCGGGTTTGTTTGTGGGATAAGAAATACTCTTCGAACATCTATTGCTTTGAGATGATATTTCGAGGACTAAGTGTTTTCTTTCGTGTAATTCTAGGAATAAAGGATGAGGTTGAAACCCTGGTGCTTTCCCTGAGTTCGGATTATATAAAAGTTTCTAATGCCTGGACATGAACCATCACCAGAGAGGTTCAAGTCTTTTCGAATTCATGCACATACGCACCTGGAACTTAATTAAGTACCCCCCCCCCCCCCCCCTGAAATGTTTCATGCCAGTGAACTTGCTGTTAATGATTATTATGTTTTAATGATTGATATGTCTTGCAGTACATCTCATCTAGAGAGACATGATGTTTCTAGTTGATAGCGTACCCCAAACATACCCCCTCGTCCACGTGAAGCATGCTTTCCCCGAATGTCACAAAAACATTATCATCAAAGCTATTGGAAGGCAACTGGGCTATGCTCATTCTGTCAACAGCAGACTTGTCCTAATACATTAACAAACCAACGATGTTAAGGACCGACCAAGGCCTGGACAACACCAAAAGACCTCTCCTCGCGAAGATCGGAGTCTGGCACGCCACTTTAGGCGTGAACTCTGCTACAAGAAGGGTTTTGAAACGCCCTTGGCTCCCCAACAGGTGTTTTTGCAACAGAACTGTCCGAAACAGTCTCAAAACATAGGGTATGAGGTCCAGAAGGGTCATCAAGCGTCCAGCTCTGTTCCATCAGCATCAAAGACGACGTTTGGAGAGGTGAATGGCACAGCAACATTGGAATCTCAGGGCGTGGAGGAGAGTCCATTGGCCAGACGAGAGCAGGTTCCTGCTTCACTACACAGGTGGTCACATGAGAGTGTGGAAGCATAGAAATACTGCTTACATGCCCAGGAACACCAGGCTTACCGTTCATTATGGTGGAGGAAGCAATTCCTGTAGTTATGCACAATTCTTAGTCACCTTCCAGTTCGAGGTTCTCAGAGGTCTGACCCCAGTGCCCAACCTCCAGTGCGCACACTCAAACCAAATAAGATTATTGACCCTTAAATCTCGTGGATTCATAACCAAATATAGTTGTTCGGATAGCAATGGATTTCAAATCCCACATCCTCCCTGTGCGTAGGGTTTAATCCGGGAACGGGAATTTCCCGGTTCTCATTTTTGAAAGTAAGTGACGATGCTGAGAATTTTCCGGTTGTCGTTTCTGAATATCAGTCCTGATACCCTGGTAATTCATAAGACGCAATCTTTGAGTCTTGATTTTAGTCTATGAATTTTCCAGGCTTTAGTATTAATTTTTAGAACCGGTGACCGGGAAATTCCAGTTCGCGAGACTAAACTATAGCCCCAACGGCGATGCTGGTCTCGGAAGAAATTGATATTCGCGGTAATCTCATAAGCTATAATACGCAATCATTGATAACATGGTCTATGGATTTCACTGTTATTGTGATTGACTTTCAAATCCTGGAGCCGCAGAGCTGTGCAATCTCCGTTCCCGGTATTAAGCCTTACATGTGCGCCTTACACAAATAGTAGAAACTTGAATTATAATCAGTTTGTTAATGTAGACCTCGGATTTTAAATTTGAAGATTTTTATTTATTTTGTCGTAGGATTGAAACCACGCACGCACGTAACGACAGGGGGTGGAGTGTCACCTCGCCCCAAATCCTGGCCAAAATTGACTATAGTTGGAACTTCGGAGGCCAAGTCGTGATTCAATCAATCTGGATTTTAGAGCTTCTTTAGTGATGCTGATGCCTCCTTTATTTCCCCAAATTCTGACTCGGCTTCAAATCCGCAAAAATTCTAACTATTACTCTTTGCAACTACAGTGTGCGCAATATCCAGCTGTATAAGTATGCATGATGTCAATCGGTATTGGATTTTTATAGAACGTTTACTTATCGTCATGAAACATCCTCGGAATGTACTTCAAGAACATCATATCATGTAAAATCGTTATCCTGAGTTAATTCCATCATTCACAGTTACAAAAATGATGAAACTTCGAAAGATGATCATTCCTGCATAAGATCTGATTTAATGTTAGGACAGTGCAAATTGCTTAATGTTCTCAGCTTGAGCATTTATGTAGCACATATTCATTTCCCAGAATAATACCAAATAATAATACCCTGATAATTCTATCGTAAATGTGCTGGCATTTCAGTTACTAAAATCAATTTTATGCCCCCTTTCATGGCTTCATTTTACAAATTTTTCTCCGTAGTGAATTCCCTCCCCTTAGAGGAAATTCACTACCCCCCGCCCCCACCCCCCGCCATCGATAAACTCTAGCCATGTCCCTGAAACCACGTCAAATTCAAATTAATTGCCCACTACAGTACCGAAACACATTCGAAATTGGGTGTTTTATTTATTAAAAGCTTTAGATAGTTGGGAAATATGTTGCAGGATAACAGCAGCTTTGTTCTCATTTTTGGACTAATTTCACAAAACAGAGAACTAGCAGCTCAGTGGGTTTTGCATTCGTTTAATAAATTAACCAAGCAGCAGCAACATCAGCAGTAGAAACAGTAGTAGCAGCAGCAGCAGCAGCCGCAGCAGCCGCAGCAGTAACACTGTGTTTGGGTGTCAGGAATTAGCACAGAAATGAGATACTACAACTGTTTACAAATATATATCACTCCATCCACACAGGATATCCAAACCTTTGCTAAAGGGATGGGGATGGAGTCGGTTATAATCCGCTTGATATTTTTAATCACCTTTTTCCTCAAATACATAGCATATTCCCACTTACTGGAACAAGCTCAACAGCTTGTTCCACTGAGGGGTCATAAGCTGTGGTCTGAAATAAAGCAATTGTTTAGCTCCTTTAGAACAAAAATCCATGCAATTGTTGTCCACTATTCGCGAGAGGTGAAGGGATGATGTAATTATTAGCTTGACCCGGATCGAGAACAATGTCACCCATCCCCTTCCCCCCAAATAAAAAAAATGGCCATTGGGAATCATTTGCATAACAAATGCATAAAAATATATACATAGAATAGAATAGAATAGAATAGATTTATTGCAATATTACACCCACATGGGCAGTATGCACAAATACAGTAGACAATGTTAGGCCTACATTTATCATTTAAAACAGACAACAAATATTTCTTACGAATTTTTACGAAAGAGAAAAAACTCATATGATTTCTTCGTGGACCCAATGGGTGGGGTGGAGGGCGAAAGTCGCCGCCCATTCCATTGTCGACCCTCCATTTAACAAAAAATACTCAATCTTGAAGAGCCAATATGTATGACAAAATGTCCTCCACAGCAGGACAAACATTGCCTAACATTCCGAAAATGGAGGTGAATAGATTGTGCCACACAAAATAAATAAATTGATTCTCATTTTGTTGTTTTTCCAAATCTGTGAGGGAGGGAGGGTTTTATTTTTAATTTTAATTTTTGCTTTTTCAAAAAGCGAGCAAACATGGAGAGGAATTTTGGCTGTCGTTTTACACATAGAAACATAGAAAGTGCATGGTTATACAAATAAATTCATTTTTAATTTGAAAGGTAAAACATTCCTCTAAAAACAAACTGTAGCTACTGCAATTCAAAGCCTTCATGTTCTTCCGATGTTCTTCATATTATCTTTGAAGTAAAAGTATTTAATCTATGGGGATTTGTCTCGTTACAATCTATGGGAGAGTGCACTCTCCCAAAAATTGTAACAAGGCAAACATTTTAGAGACGCAACTAAATAAATATTCATCAATCAAAATATGTAAAAAGTTTCGGGTCTCCCTGAGTCTGTACTAATATTGAAAGGCACTGAAAGCAATAAACATTTTCAATGAGGGGGTTCAAAATTCAATGGGGAATTGCCGGAGAATCAAAACACTCTTTTTAGCCTTGGAGTACTTTAGACATAAATTTTTGAAATGCTAAACATTTATATTTTCTGTGGTTTTAATACCCACATTGAAATGAAGTGAATGATACTGCATTAAATATAATAAATTCACCAAATCTAAACGATTTCTCACAATGACGTTTATTCGTTTAATGTTTTCTTCTCAGCTGCAACTTACTGTAAGTGTGTTGATAATATTAATTAAGCACCATACTGTAAACAGAATATCAAAGTATCATACAATACTGTTCTTTTTAACTCTCTAACAAGAATGTCGTGGTAACAAAATAGTCGACATCAGACTACGAGGAATCTACACTGCAAAAAATATAGGTTCTCTTTAGAACCCAAACTGGTTATAATTTTGTCCCTGAGATGGAACCAGTTCTGTTTAAACAGTATTTATTTCAAATCAAATAAATTTACCAAGATTAGCATTCAATTTTAACAGAATATTACATGAACTGAAGTAAATTCAGCAGTAAACTTGGAGCTTATTCAACGCAGTCGCCAAACATTTTGAAACAAAGGAGATATGAACAGTTGGCATATCGAACCAGTTTTGGTTCTGAAGAGAACCAAAACTGGTTCGATATGCCAACCTGTTCATATCTCCTTTGTTTAATAATGATTTGAGACAACATCGTATAAGCTCTAAACTTACGGCTGAAAATCCCCTCAATTTATGTTTAATTCTGTTAATATTTAATGTTAATTGTTATAAATTTATTTGATTTGAAATAGACACTGTTCAAACAGAACTGGTTCCATCTCAGGGACAAGATTAGAACCAGTTTTGGTTCTAAAGAGAACCTATATTTTTTGCAGTGTATATTTTAGCAGCAAATAAACAAAAATGTTTGCCAGGTACCAGCTAGTGCACGAAGATCAGCTAGTTGCCTTCCTAACTACCCTTTGGTGAGAACAACATTGGTACTGGAAACGTGTTTATGTGTGTGTGTGGGGGGTGGGGGGGCAGGAGGGGCAAGGGGTTAGGGCGCCGCTCACTTCTCCAGATCATACACCTCCCACCAACTGTACAACTTTTGATGAATAAAAAGTTATCCATAACGTTTTTTGGTCATCACCAAGTTGTAGACATAAAGAATTTTTGAAAATGTCTAAATTTCATTTCAAGTCGAATTTTCGAATTTTTATATCGAATTTTCGGATTTCTATCTCGAAATTTCGACTTAAAACTAAACATTTCGACTTAAAATCTCAAAATATCGACTTAAAATCTCGAAATTCCTACTTATGTTAATATGACATTTCTACATTTTATCTAACAAAGCGAAAGTTCGTCTTTTTATCTAAAATCTCGAAATTTCGAGATAAAAAAGTAGAAATATCGAGATGAAAGTCACAATTTCGGGATAAAAAGTCGAAATTCCGAGATAAAAAGTCTCATTTTTATAAAATTTCTACACCTCATTCAGACGCTTCGGTACATTCCTGAGGTATGCTTTGAAATATTGTTGCATAGTTTTGGTTAAAAATGGACCTGGTGTATTTTTCAATTGGGGCAGGAACACACATTTTTTGTTAAAGTCTGGTTGGTTTAGTGCCACCCGCCTCTCCATCACACACACACTTACAGTTTAATTCTGCCGCCACTGACTTCCACTCAAAGATGTTCGTCCACCATCCTGTCCTTCTCGAACGAGGCCCTAAATATTTAGATGCTCGAACCCGCAAAAAAAAAAATAAAATTTACACTTTATGATGGCTACCGAACTTATTTCACTCCTGAAAGAATCGATAATTCATTGCGATGTCCACGAATCACTCATAGAACGCCGTGGCATCATTGCACGAGCGATTTCATACATGTCTCAAATTCTGGAATTTTACATAAATAAAATAGGGCGATCATTCGATAGTTAATTGTTAATCACTCCATCCCCTCCATTTCTTAAAATAATTGTCCCCTCCCCGAAAAGTCTATCGAATGCAAATGCAAATGGAATATTTTTTTCAAGCGTCGGGGAAAATCGGTTATAAAAAGTGCATAGTCCAACAGCTTTATAGGACTGGTGGAATAACCCAAAACCTATCTTTCTCAACAATCTGTTGTCCAAGGAGTCACCTCACATTTCGTTCAATATGCCTCCCAATAGAAGGGGGGGGGGGGGCTTAGAGGCCTCCTCCTAAAGAATAAACACGCTACAAATGTCTCAGATACGCTTTTAGCGCACTAAAGTTTGCAAAAGTTTCTCGGTGGTGTGTCTGTGGTGGAAGGGGGTGTTAGTCCAATCAGGCAAGTAGGAGGAAGGTCCTACTTAGACCTAGGAGACGCCTCCGAACCCCCCACACAATGCCTTTTCAAATATCACCCCCACCCCCTCCCCAAAAGATGGATAGGGCACCCCTTATTACAGAACCCTGGCTAAGTGCCTGAACATCTTTATCGGATTGGAGGAATAATGTAAACCGTGCCTTTCTCAACAGTCTGTTGTCCAAACAATTATCTTCCACTGGTTGTGGAATTTCGTCCAATGTGCTTCCATACTGATAGTGGCCGATCCAGACCACCGAAAAAGCGGAGGCGGTTAGAATTCTCTAATTATGTTTGTTAATTGTGACGTCCGATAAATGGCTCAAGACCCTAAACTGGAGCAGACTCGGCGAGTGCCATTAACTATGCTTTTGAAACAAAAACAAAAATATTTTAAGAAAAATAAGTATCATCTTCTGTTTGCGTTAGTCGAAAAAATAAAATAAATAATTACACTGCCACCGACGGAGAACCGGCCCCGTACTTTCGCGATTCCTAAACAAAAATAAGAAATCTGGCGTTGCCACAAGAAATGAATTTCATAAAAAGATGCACTTGTTTTTTAAAGGGCCTGGGAGACTTTCGAATCTTCGCTCCTCCTCATCTGCCATAGCGCACGGATATAAAATGAAAAACTTTACCTGGCGGTTGTGTTGTACTGATGACGTTGTCTTTGTATGGGACACCTTTCTATTGTAGTGACATTGTATTTCTGCTCACTGCAAAGGATCTCGTTTCCATAAGCTTGAGCGCTTTGTAAACTTCCTGCCACATTATATCCAAATGTCTCAATAGAATTTGAATTTGTGCGTTTGTATTCGAATCACGGGTTGGCTCTGAAGTGCTTTGTTGACACATATCTTTTTAGCTGCTTCATTTGCCATTAACTCGTGTGGTGCTGAGGCACATGTCGGAGACAGTCAACACTTTATCTAACTTAACAACAACGTGGACGTGGCTAAAGGGGAGGAGTGTTGGGGGATGTTTCACTCATAATACCGGCCAAAATTTTCAATGGTTAGAAATGTTAAGTCTCAACCTACCAGCAGTTGGAACTTTCATGCCCTATAGTTGCAGATTTCGTAGCGTTTCATCCTCAGCTGTGACAGTTTGTGACTGCTGTGTCTCGACTTTCCGTTTGGACGACTTTTTAAAATTCTCGATCTGCCCGCAAGCTAATTAAATATTTTCTCGGTCCTGCAGCTCAGAAAGTATAACTATGTTTTAAATAATAAATTAACAATGTTATACTATCAATAATTACTATTTATTAATAAAATTACTTCATTGACACGTGAAGTTTGAGCTATTTCCTGGTGTGCAGGTAACTCAACTTAATGGATTCACATTCTATCCACGTGCTTCATATTATCTATGTATTTCGTATGTATGGATTTGACTTGTTACAATTTATGGGAGAGTGCCTACAGGCACTCTCCCATATATTGAAACAAGGCAAAAACAAATGAACAAATTTCGACGACCGACAGTAATTTAGCCCCCTGACAGTTAATGTATGCATATATGTTACAGTCAATATGTCAAGTCAGTCATTTAGTTTAAACAATATTTATTCAGAATTGAACATGACATAATAAATACAAGAGACTGATATTATTTGGTTAGTTAGTTATTGATGTTTAAGGTCACATATTTATGCACAATGGCTAATCAGGACCGTGACAGTTTTACGGGTGGAGGAAGCCGGAGTACCCGGAGAGAACCACCGAGCAACGACGAGCATCTGCCAGCTCCCCAACATCGTAACTCTGCACTGCAGCACAGGCAGGGTTAGATTGGTTGAAGACATGCGTACCATCGACGTGCAGTATGCCTTAGTACACGGCGCCATCGTGCTCCCACGCGGGCAATGGAGATGAAGTGTCTTGCCCAAGGACACAACGCGGTTGCCGCAGGTGGACTGATATTATTACATAAACATTTATTTTACTGAATGAAACTTTATTGTGCAGCATACTCATGTACAGTTTACATAAATACAAAATAACAATAAAAAAGTGTACACTGAATGGAAATGGCATAGCCAGGAAGGCCGTCTTCCTATCATTCCCTGTACATCATTTGTAATAGAAGGTGTGCATTACAGCAAGACATATAGAAATAGCTGACAATATCAAAGGAGAGGTTCCGACAGAAAGCACTCAGATTACAAAAGCCGTCTCCTGGGACATTTCAAAAATAGCAAAGTATAAAGGTGGCTGTTAAAACTGAGTAAAATATTGTTTGAACTCATCATCGTTGATGGGTTGGAAGAGAAAAGTAAGAGAACTAGGGAAAAAAGGGGAACCCCCCCCAACCCCCCCCCCCCCCCCAAAAAAAAAACAAAAACAAAACAAAACAAACAAACAAAAAAACACAAAAAAAGAACAAAAAAAAGACAATCCAGAAAACAAAAACAAACAAGCTAATGGAAAAGAGACGCAGAATAAGATGCAGATGAAACTAACATGAAAGCAGTATTACATACCAGTAGCGATCACATGAGTGTAGTCTATAACTCTATTAAGTAAGTAAGTATATCTTTATTTTTGTGACATGTGCTAAGATTTACATAGGTTAAAACAAAAATGTACATGTTTAAAGCACCAGGCCCTTTGGACCTATATGTCACACAGAATTTACTGGGTGTATTTACTGTGCCTCTGTTGCTCACCCTCCTCTCATTCTCTATTTTCTCTACCTTTCATATAACCTTTCACGCTCACATACATACATCCATACTCACCCATGCGCGCAATACACCCACGCATCCTCACGCACACCCTCAAACCCATTTCCATACGTATACGCACCTCGTCGCCCTGGAACCATCATGTCCCAGGTGCACTTTTATAATAGAGTGAATCTAGGACAAAATGGCTCCAAGGCAGTGACATACCCACTCAAGCGTCACTCCTGATCATAAACATAGTATCCAGACCTCAAACACAATCCTCATCAGGCTATCGCACTGCTCACATCAACACATGACCATACACCCTTTTTCAATTCCACAAGCACATACTCAGGCATACCTGGTGTTTAAGTAGGGAGTGATCGACTTTAACAGCTGACAGTAAATTAATACCTACGAATACTAGCTATAGGAAGATGCATTACGTAGTGAATATTATACAGCTCCAGTGGCTATGGTAATACTACTTATTCCAATTTGAACGGTTCACCAAAGCACATATACCTCATGGTCGTTGGGAAATCCACCAATAACCCAAATTATTTATTTATTGATATTTAAAGTCACACAATTCTACGCAAAAAAGACTAAACATGACCACAAAACTATTTTTGCAATATCACCACTTCACCCAAACACATACGCCCCATATCCATGGCCATTATGTTGTTCGATAATAATCGGGATTATTTATCTATTTATTGGTATTTAAGGCCCGGAATATATTAGTCCTATGCTACCAACACAAGGGGTCTGTCTACCACAGGTGACAATCACTTTTTCATTTACCGGGATCTACTGGAGAGACCAACCAAAATCTTACTTACATTTGAATAGCATGGTGCACTTATTTCACAATGATTAACCTTTAAAGGCCGATTATTGTTTGGTATAGAAGAAGAATTTGCGTTTCTCAAAGGCTTTTGTCAGATAGTTTGCACACTGACGGGGGTATTTTTGAATTAGAGTAACAAACAATTCATCAGATGTAGTCGAATGTTCCGTGGTAATTTCACTTATCACAGGATGTAAAATTTCCATTCTTAGATTTTTGTAATAATCACATTCCAAGAGAAAATGATATTCATTTTCTATCGAATTTTTCGCACAAAGCAAACATAATCTTTCATTTACTTGTTCATTTTTGAAGCGCCCAGTTTCAATTCGAATTGGAAACACCCCACAGCGAAATTGAGCTAAGACTGAGCGTTGTTTTCGGGGTAAATTGATTTTCACATAACTCTCGGTTTCATATATACTTTTAAATAATTTGTATGTTCTGAGTTTAGGTACATACTGTATACTGTCCGTCCACTTTGTTGAGAAGTATTCATTCAGTAATACTTTTATTTCGTCTAAATTGCACGTTAATTGGCTTTCAAAAATATCATTTCTATCAATTTGACAAAAAATATTTTTTATATCCGAGCACCATCCATTTTGACAATTATTATAATCCCATTGAAAAACCCTATTTACCAGTCTTTCATTATCAGTTGCTATTAAAAAATTCCAAAGTCGTATAATATTGAGCCAATTACGTTCTTTACTAGTTTTAATCCCCATATCTCCATTTACAGCTAACAGTGGAGTAAAACGGTGAACGCCTAGATAATAACGTAACGCTCTGTTTTGTACAGCATCAATACACGTATAAGATTTATAACCCCACGCCCCGGATGCATAATCTAAAACGGGACAGACGCAGCTGTTATACAATTTCTTGAAAGTTTGGAACCCTTCGTCCTTAAAGGGGTGTATTTTTGATATTATGGCCCAAGGGCCCTACCTCCCGATTTTCCTAGATTTTCAGCTGTATGGATAAAAGATTTAAATTCATGTAATATTACGCCCAGATATTTGTATTTATCAACAATTTCGATTGCCTTGCCATTGAATATAAAATCACGAGAAGTTTGTTTAGCCCGGTTTTCTCTAAAGTGAACAATTTTAGTTTTATTTTCATTTATTAGCATGCGCCATTTTTTACACCAGCCATGCACAATATTCAACATATCTTGCATATCTTGCTCGTTTTCCGCCAAAAGAACAATATCATCGGCGTACAGTAAAATGGATACGGTATCATCATTTATATTCACACCCAATTGCGAGTCTTTAATTTCCTTAGCCAAATCATTGATAAAAAGGGCAAAAAGTGTTGGCGATAAATTATCTCCCTGTTTTACGCCATTATTACATGGGAAACAATTAGTGAGATAACCATTTACTCTTACACTCGACCTTCATACATATTCTTAATTGATTTATACATATTACCGTCGATACCAAGCTTCAGCAGTTTATACAACAGCATTTCTCGATTTACACGGTCAAATGCTTTTTGAAAGTCGATAAACGTGCCAAAAAGCTCGTGTTTTCCCCTGATTAGAGAGGCAACTGTATAAACATTGTCAATACATGACCCATGTGACCTAAATCCGTTTTGTTCGTCAACAAACAAATTGTTTTCTTCAGAGAAGTTAACCTTTCTATTATTCAGTACAGTACAATACAACTTACTACAAGTGGGGGTTAGGGAAATACCACGGTAATTACTGGGAAGTCGAGGATCATTTAAAGGATCTTTAGGTATTGGGCAAATTATTGAAGTCTTCCACAAAGATGGAATAATGCTAGTTTCAAATATTAATTCAAACAATCTATGTAGTAATCCTATTACCTGTATGAATTTAAACGCCTCATAAGGTACATTATCACATCCCGAGGCCTTCCCATTTTTTGCCTTACAAACGACTTTTTCAACTTCTTCAAGTCGTATAGGGTGGTTTAGTGCCCAATTTTGTTTATATAATGGATCCAGAAATTTATCTTCTATGAATGATTTTTCTGCTTTAATACTTTGGTAAAAAGTTTCATCAAATTGTCCAACTTCGGGGCTTGGGTTATAAAGTTCCCTAAATGTCGAGGCCCACACATCAAGTACCCGAGTCCTATCTCCCACAACAGAATCGTCACCCAGTTTTACCTCGTTTGGGATTGATTTTGATCTGCTTGGGCCTAAATCTTTTATCTTATCCCAGAAGCTTCGGGGGTTATTTTCACAAAAACTTTCAGTTTCCAACATGAGTTTTCGTTTATATTCTCGTTCGTAAAAACGTAATCGGTTATTAAAAAGCTTACGAGATATTTTAAATGATATGTAACTGTTGTTTTTATCCCCAGCCCGCTTGCCTACTTTTGATACTCTTAGAAACTCTTTTTCTTTGTTATGCATTTCGTTCCACAAGTTTGTCAACTCTTGGTTCCAGTAAGGTTTAAAATACTTGAACTTTTTATTTGTTTTATAGGACGTAGGCTCACCGAACCCAGGTATTATTAATTTTAGCTCAGTTACAACAGTTGCAACCAGTTTATTATAAATTTTGTCAATCTCTTCTTGCGATTCCCTCGCACTTTCAATTACATTTATAATTTCATTAAGGCAATGAAGTGAGGCATCATTTTGGAGAAAATGATCGGGTAGAGGTTTTTTTTCAATTTTGTTTTGATTCCACGTTTATCACAAACACCAGGGAATTCAAACTCTGTGTCTATATTAAAATCAAACTCCAAAAAGCTATGGTCAGGGGGTTTGACTTTTTCTCCCAGGAAAGCTTGTAAGTTAAATTTCTCAATTAAAGCAGACTGCGTATTAACCCGAAAATTATCGCATTTTGTCATACTTTCATGCGAAACACATATGTAATCTACAACAGATTTCCCTCTTGCGCTGATAGATGTGAAATTATCATCCGAGGGGTTGCCCCTTCCATTCAGGCAATATAACTTGGAGTCGTTTAAAAATTCCATAAAAGCACGCCCGTGCTGGTTAACAACATTATCAATCACTAACCATTCCGTTAGATTATCAATTTCAACATTACAGTCATCATGTTTTCCCATGCGTGCATTGAGATCACCACAAAGTATAACAGGGTGGTTATCGCAATACATGTATAGGTCAACCAAAATTTCTGAAAAAAAATTATCCGCATCCCTTCCCCAAGGAGAGTTTTCCGGCGGTAAATAGCACGAAAATACTATAAATACTACATCACTGTACTTATCTTTAAATTTAACACACAGAATGCCGTCACTTGATTTATCTAATATGTCATACTCAAAATGTACGGCAAATTCATTTCTTACCAACAAACCAACTCCTCCTGACCCTCTCGGTGCTACTCTGTGCTTCAGTTTCCTATTATTACCTATCCATGTGTACCCAGGTATTACCAGGTTTGCATCACCCACCAGATGGCTCTCACTTACAGCGAGTATATGATATCCCAAAGATGTTATCAAACTTTCCTTCAATAATCTGCTCTCTACCCCCCAACCATTTAAATTCACATGGACTATTTTAATCTTGTCGACTAAACAAACATTTCTATTCACATCGTCTCCTGAAACATTACCAGAAACATTGAAACCCTGTTTATTATCAATAAATTGTTTGTTTCAATTCTGCTCTTCTTCGCGTTGATCATTCCGTTTAACTATTCTTCCACTTCCAGAAACTACAAAGTCTTTCCCGCCTGATAATTGCCCAAGGATCGTTCTCGCATTAAGGGCCTATATAAGCAATGGAATTTTGTTTATTTTGAAATTCTCACCTCTCATATTCCTTAAATTCAGATTAAATATACACAAATTATACATCAAAATGAAGGTTGGGATGTACAGAACACGAAACACATATGTAATCAACTCATAGAGTCCACTGTAGGCACCACTGGTTCCTGGAAGTCTGCTACCGTATTCGCACCAGAACTGATAATAAAATAATATTTCATCAGAACAACTTGTGGCCAAATGTGCTTCATATATCCAAGAACAAAGCTAGGCATTCAAAACACTTTCGAATACAGCGATAGGACTGCATTTTGGAAAAGGACAACACTGTCTGCATTTTTTATTGAAGATGGTTTCCATGCTCGACAGACATGCGCAAATCATTCGTTACCACGAATTTCCATCGAAAAACAAAATCGTAATTCTAAGAAATTTCAACAGGTATCATGATACCTTGCATTGAATATGGCAACTGTGCAATCTCTATCTAATAACAGTATACTGTATGAAGGCGATCTTTTTCATTATTTCATTTTAGACGGCGTTGTTTTTACATGCTTTTTCTGTCCGATGACGTCGACCGGAAATCGAAAGTATACTCATACGTAAACAAAAGCAAAGGCTTTGGAATTTTCCCCAATGCAGCTCTGTCGCCGTGTTTTGAAGAATTTTTATCCCCTAGCTTTGTTCTTGGATATATAAAGCACATTTGGCCACAAGTTGTTTTCTTGAAATATTATTAAATTATCAGTTCTGGTGCGAATACGGCAGCAGACTTCCAGGAACCAGTGGTGCCTACAGTCGACTCTATGAGTTGATTACACACGTGTTTCGTGTTCTATACATCTCAACCTTCATTTTGATGTACATTTTGTGTATATTTAATTTGAATTGAAGGAATATCAGAGGTGAGAATTTTCAAAATAAACAAAATTTCATTACTTATATAGGCCCTTAAGTTCAATTAAACGCTCCACGTGAGATTTACCCCCTCGTAAGTAACATTGTTTAAAGTCAACACTATCTTTCAACAGTCTCTTGTTTCGCAACACCAATATTTTCTGCTCTAAGGATTCAAGTTCAATTTTTAGAAGAGCTGTCTTGTCATGGTACCTTTTACGCAGGCGGCTAGCATTAGCTATCTTATTACCTTATTATCTTTATTACCCTCTACCTGAGGTCCCAAACAGGACACTAACATGTTAGCAACATCAATAGTGTTCTCAACCCCATCGGTTTCCCGAACATTTGTAGCGATGATAACTGTATCACTCTCGGACGTTGGTTTTTCACCACAGCTATTCTTGGAGACAGTTTCACGAACATGTTTATCAAAACTGACTTGCAGTTTGTCAACCTTCTGAATCAACTCCTTATCATGGACAATAGTTTGATCATGAATGTTTTTATCAACAAACGCACGTGACTGCAAATCATCCAACCTGAGAAACAGTTCATCAATTCTTTTCTGTTCTTTAGAAAGCTGAAGATCTAGGTCATCTTTCATCTTAAAATTTAAGGTTGTCATTAATTCACCCCTTAATTTATCTAACTTACTGTCTATACTTCGTCTCAATCCATCTTGGCCCTTTTTAATATCTGTAACCAGTTGAAAAATGTCATTCAATTTAGGAGATGCTGTATCAGGTACTTCGTGATCTGTTGACAGAGCTGCTTCAGGCTCGATGTCCGCCATCTTAGCCACTTTTCCATCTGGTTTTGGAGTCGAACCATCAGAGGAACGTTCACGCCTCATTGGTATCCCTTTGCCCCTCATGTGGTACAATATCAGCCTATGTATGTTTATACAACTTTTACAAAATACTGGAGGCAGACAAGTATTTCAAAATATATAGAAAATAGAGAATTTGACCATCGAAAAACTCCAACATCACATTCAGCTTGAGCATGCGCACTATATAATCTATTAATGAACAGTACTATCGTCGCTAACAGACAAGAGTCCGCGCCTGGACGGTTCGCACATCTCTTCCAGCTCAGAGCAGTTAACAATTAGTTTCAAGAGGATACTGCTGGCGCGGGGAAACAAATCAGGGGCGGACTCCAGGCAGTCCGCGGTATACTTCCCCAAGAAATTACTAAAACGTTCAGTCATTTGGGCAAATGCCTGTGACCGTTAGTCATTTGGTCAAATGCCTATTTTTTCAGTCATTTGGCCACATGACTGAAATTTAGTGCCCTGAATTTGACAGTTTGCCTAATTTGGAATATTCCAGTCGATATGTCAAATTATGTATAACCGGTATTTATACAAAGTGACTACTAATCAATTTTTAAAACAACACTAAGTTTACAACTAAGACTGTTTTGTGAACAGTGTTGTTCCTTCTGGTATTCTGAAAGGAAAATATGGTCAGTTTGCCTTATGCCCCCAGTGGCTTCTGAGTGAATCGGACATTAACAGTGAAATAAAATCATTCCTTCCATCCCAATTCAAAATGAACTACTGTAATAATCTAGGTATTGACTTTGTATGGTCTTATGTTCGGGGGGGGGGGGGGGCACCAAAATTTGTGAGACGTTATGTGTGGGGTTGGTGGGTCTCATGGGTGCGCTAAAACGTGCAATGTTTTCATACTTTTCTGCAATACATCATTATTTATGTTCCAAACCGCTGAGATAATGATGTAAATCAACCCTAATAGGTTAACTGCAACACAAGGAGCTATTATATGGGTTCACTCCCATAATGCAGAGCTCCCAAAATGTCGACCCCCATAACGTAGACCAATTAGCTTAACTGGTTATATAACACATGCTATTCAATCCTATTTCACAAGCAGGTGGGACAGTTAAATTAAATCAAGAGAAAACGAATAAATTTATAGCTACGATTTATTATGTATACATATTCACATACAAATTTGATACAACACTAATGAAACTTGTTACAATGAAAGATATAAATAATACAAATAAATAAATAAATATTAATAAATAAAATTTAAAAAAATAAATATCTACTTTTTTATAATATATAAATATCAATACTAATGCAACTCGATACAATTGTGACCCTAGGCTTGGGAGGGTCAGTGACCGGGATTGATCACAGCCCACTTTGGGCTTTCAGTACTATAGATTAAAGAATTCAGCAACAACAATATTTTATTTGTACAAGTGAGAGGTATACACATGTTGGTTCAAAGTTGACTGTCTCTCCCTCAAGCTCAGAGGTGACTTTATGTATATATACAGTTTATGAAATAGTCAAGTATAAATTTATGACATAACTAATTACGTATTAAATCTTTGATAGGAATGATACTTCTGAATTGCATAATTTTGATGGGAGGTTTAGTTTAAGCAATATTTATTTCCAATGTACATAGATACTACGTACAACAAAAACATTTGTGTGGATTTGACAGGAAGCTGCAAGCTTATCAAGGTCGTTTCCACCAAAATACAAATACTACTATGACAATCGAGGTGGCAACTACGTATGTAATATTTTTATAACCCAACCCGTTGCCAATAGCTTCATATAAGTGTGAAAAATATTTCATTCGATGGGTTATAGAGAAACAGCTCGATATTGATTGGAAGTAAATTTTACTAGATTGGATATAAGGTTAAGTAGAGGAAGGAGGAATATTAGACCGAGACAAGATATAGTACTGATGTGCTACGCTCAAAGGAGGCCTCGACGTTACTCCGAATCCAAGTCGGACAATAAAAGCCTATCTGCTTTGGGTACAGACCACATGCCCTTTACGTTAAAAGTATATTGTAAGTCCGCTTAATAAGGTAAGGGGGAGGAACCTTCAAGTACAAGCATGAATAGCATTTGATAACAAAGACGTCAAGAAGCTAGAAATAAATTTACAACTACGTTCCATAGAGGTATTACATTCAATGCAGAAATAGACAGACGAGGAAGAAAGGTACGTAATCAACTTCAAATCCATTACCCACCAAAGTAGTTGTGTTTCAAGACCTAACACATAGAGGAACAACGTTTTATAACCGGTTACGATTCTGGGAAAAAGAGAGATTCGCGCACTGTTACCGGAGAATTATGAACAATCTACTATAATTGTGTAACACGGAAATGCTCCTATTGTCTATTGCGTAACAGATTCGATTCATGTACTATGAATAAGAAGAGAGTTGTTGAAGCTAGAAAAATAGTCCTAAAGCATGTAAATATTTTTGTTACTGTCCTTGTAGTTCGTCCTGACGCCCCGATACCTGTGTGTATCAATGTTATGTGCGGTAAGAGATGAGGACCTTTATTAGTAAAACAGCTCGGTAGTACTGTCGTCCAGTTCTAGAACTAATGTCTAATCATCAAACTTGATGTTAAGTGAATTTTGCTGAATCAAGAATACATTTATGAACTATTTCAAAGATGGTTTTATTGTCCACTTCGCGGTAAAATTCAGAGCCGTACAACAACGTATTACAGTCGATAGGATAGGGGAGTAGTTCAAGTGTCACTCTTCGTACCTCGTTATATATGGGACAGTTTAACAAGAAGTGTCCAGTGGACTCGCGCTCACCACAGGAGCAGTACGGAGTATCAGACAGGTGGTTATCAAAAAGATGTTCCTTCAGATTACTACATCATAGGCGCAACCTGCAGTGATAAATTTGTGCCTTGCGAGAAATCGAATTAAAGAAAAATTTAGGTGGGCGATTAACATTTCGATTAAGATAATTTTTAAACGCAACCAAAGAAGGATTATCTCTTATTTTGAGAGGTAACTTGTTCCATAATTTTGTTGTCGAAGGAATAAACGATGTTTGAGAATTTTTGGTTCGACAAAGGGGTACGCGACGATTGTTTGCTACTGGGAGATCGTGGGCTTGATTGGTCGAGATAGGAGGAGGGATTCTGTTGGGTATATGAGGGGAACCAAATTAAGAAACATTTTGAAGTACTGTATCAATTTATGCTTCTCTCGTCTTGTTCTGAGGGTATCCCATCCAGTTTCCACATATAACACAGTTTTGCTGGCGCTTAGAGTTGCACCAGACCCAATACTTTTAAGCTTCATCGAATCAAGTTCTGCACAGTTGTCCCAGACCGCATCAGCATATTCAAGCAAGGGGCGGATGAAAGCGAAGTAAATTTTCTCCAGAGTTTTACGATCTAAATTGAATTTATTTTTCCTGATTTGATCTAACCGTGGCCAGGCCATTGAGCAAATATGTTCAGTATGGTTTTCCTAGGTACACCGTGAATTTAAAATAACACCAAGATGTTTGTGTTCAGTGACTTCTTTAATGGCAGTGATGGCCATTACTAAATCGGCATATCCAGCGTGGTCTTTCTTTCGAGATATGACCATCGTTTCGGTTTTTTGGCGGTTAAATTGAACTAACGAAGTTTGGGCCCAATGTTCGATTTTCGCCAAGTCGCTATTTAAAACAAGGGATGCTCTGTTGGGATTATTAACTATTAGACACAATGTTGTATCATCCGCAAATAAACGAATAATACTTGTCAAATCCAAAGCTATATCATTTATATATATATTAGGAAGAGCAGATGCCCTAGAACTGAACCCTGGGGAAAACCTGGCGTAATCGGTTTCCACGATGAAGTGTCGGAGTTCACAACCACTCTTTGTACTCGGTTATTGAGGCAAGATTTTAGAAATTCAAGGAAATCACCGGTGATACCAATTTTATTCAGTTTATAGGTCAAACCTTTATGAAACACTTTATCGAAAGCCTTGCTAATATCACAGAAAACAACCCTCACATCTTTGCCTTCATCTAATGCGCGACTAAACTCATCATAAATGTCTGTGAGTTGAAGTACTGTCGAATCGTGCGATGTAAAGTCTAACTGGAAAGTACAAAGTACATTGTTTTGGTCTAAGAACTGCCACATTTGTTTGAAGACACACCTTTCGAGAACTTTCCCTAGGCAGCTCAGTAATGATATCGGACGATAGTTGGATACCAAATTGGGAGGATCTTTTTTCAGTACTGGGACTACGTTAGCCCTTTCCATCGCAAAGGGTAATAAAACTTTTTAAGCAAAGTGTTGAATATCGTGATGAATGGTTTCCTCAAAGAGGGTGTAAACTCCTTCAAGATACGCGGACTCTCTTAGATCCGGACCCGATGCCTTTGCTATTTTTAAAGATTTGAGCGCTTCACTTACTTCTTTTTCACTTAATTGTAGGTTGCTAATGGTTGGACAATCCTGGGAGGGTAATTTAGGAAGTCTTGCATGCGTGTCATTAAGTGTAGGAATTCTACAAAAATAATCATTTAGGGCTTCTGCCTTATCTGCTAGCTCGAGATAAGTCTATTATCATGAGACAGGTCAGGGACTTCGGCCACTTTATTCCCCAGGAGCAGCTTTAGTGCCTTCCACCAAAGAGATGGACTGATAGTCCTATTGTTCAGTATCGATTGAATGTTTTTTTTATGATATTACGTTTTTGAGCCTCGTATAGCAGAAACTACTTTATTTCGTTTTACCCCGGGGGGGGGGGGGGGGGGGGGAGGGGGGGACTAAAAATTTGCAAGACGTGACGTCCTATTTTTTATTCGGCTCCTTTTTACACCCACCCACTACGTGCAAATTTTCTACTACCGTTCTTAGACACCCACCCCCACTCTCCCATTAAAATCCAAAATAAACTTACCCCAATAGCCCACGTGGGGGCACAATGACGCTGTGTGCTGAGACGTACTGCACGCCGAGGTGCACATGTCTTCAGCCAATCTAACCCTCTATGTTCTGTGTAGTACGCAGTACCGCCGTGCAGTGTGTAGTATAGTCGTGGGTTATGATGTTGAAGAGCTGACTGCTGCTCGTCGTTGCTCGATGGTTCTCTCCGGGCACTCTGGCTTCATCCACCCGTAAACCTGTCACCGACACGATATGACCATGGTTGTTAAAGTGTCGTTAAACATCAATAAATAAATAAATTAATAAATAAATAACTTGGGTTGAATTTAGTGCATCAGAGAGAATTTTCCCAAAATATAGTCTGCACATTTTCTACATTTCGAACAACACACCCACCCCCTACTAACGTGTGACATCTTCTAGATTAAGTCCAATGTTCTCACATATAAAGCCTCCTGATGTTTTATGTATGTTAAGAGTGTGATGTACAACATCATCTTTAAGGTTTGAAACATAAATGATGGTATATATTAGCTGATATATTGATATATGTTTAAAAAATTCAAAAAATTTCACAAGTTGGAAATGCACATTTTTGGCGCACTCAAGAGACCCACCCACCCCCACGTCACGTCTTGGAAATTTTTGGTGCCCCTCCCCCCCCCCCCCTGTTTTACCCGATATTTTTCCCAAGTTTCGGGTCTATTGCTAGATTTGCCCAAACGGTAAAGGCGTTTTCTCTGCCGCATAAGCAGCCTAATTCCATTATGCATCCACTTTGGTTCCATTCTTCTAACAGTGATGACCTTGGTTGGAATATGCGCAGATGCAAGATCGAGAACTTTAGAACAAAAGGTTTCGATCATTGTCTCCAGATTTGCATCAGGCAAAATAATGTCCCAGTGAGTCCTTTCCAATGCATTATTTAGTTCTCCGACGTTGCCCTCATCATATAACCAGATTTTACGTTTAAAACTTTTAAATGCTATTTTTCTAAAATATACTTCGATCTTAACTGGGCAATGGTATCTTATCTGATCGGGAATGAAGGGGTCAGCTACCTCACAAGATAACCCATTTACTGATTCACTAAAGGCAATAAGGTCTAATAACGTTTCTGGTGTCTCAGTGAAATAAGTAGGTTCACATACCACTTGTCTAAGATTAAAGTAATCCACAGTTTCACTAAATCTTCCCCTTTTCGATGGGAGTAAGTTATCATTAAAATTAAAATTTTTTAGTAAATTTTATTTCTTAACATACCTACCACAATTGTTTACAATTGGCTGTAACATAAGTGCAAGCCCTACTTCGGAACTAACTCAAGCTTTTAAAGAACTTTTCCAAACAAGTTGGAAAAGTAATAGAGTGCAAAAGCACGAAAAAGATCGAAAAAAGGGTCGAGCAAGACCGGCGCTCGAAATTACATGTACTCTCTCTGCACACCTCCTGCGTTTACAGAGCGCATGCGCAACAACCGTGACGTCAATATTCCGTATTTCCGCCAACGAGAAGTTTGTGATTTAGCGGTGAGGCATCGATATCAAGGATGTCCCCAAGGAGGGTGGGCCTCCGGTAAACAATTGTGGTTGGTATGTTAAGAAACAAAATTTACTAAAAAATTTTAATTTCTTTTCAACCTACTCACAATTGTTTACAATTGGCTGAATAAACAATAGGAGGAGGTGAATCACATAATCAATACCAATAAGAGTAGCAGAAAGAAAAGCAAGGAGGGCAGAGAACAATAGCGAAACCTGTAA
Organism: Pictodentalium vernedei; assembly: GCA_031216915.1. Lineage (NCBI taxonomy): Eukaryota > Metazoa > Mollusca > Scaphopoda > Dentaliida > Dentaliidae > Pictodentalium > Pictodentalium vernedei. The sequence goes on along the minus strand of CM062297.1, from coordinate 433,843,509 downwards.
TGAAGATAGAGAGAAGGCACCCGAAAAGAACAAGGCTGAGCGAAGCACAACCTCGATAAAAACAATTTTAACGAGGGTGCACAACAGCCTGAGCAGTAACGAGAGGGCCTAAAGAATAAAAGTCCTCAGATTGCTGCTGAAGGTGGCGGAGATAAAAGGAGGAGAAGGTAGAGGCATTCCTCCAGTAAGCCGCATTCATAACATCCCGGGGCGAAACAGAATTGGAGAACGCCCAGGATGTAGAAATGGCACGAACCTCATGAGCATTAAACCGGTTCGAAACAAGATCCGACGCAGACAAGCGGGAATAAGCCAGCTTGATTGCAAGACAGATCCACCTGGAAATAGAATGGGAAGAGATAGACTGCCTCTTAGGAATGAGAGACAGAAAGAATCTCTTCCGACCCCTCCTAATGAACTGAGCGCGAGTAATGTAAGTCTTGATCGCACGAACAGGACAAAGAAGAGGTCTCCGGCCATCGACAGCAGGGAGAGCCCGAATGCAGATGGGAGGAGGTACTGAATCAGGAAGTTGATTCTTAGCCAGAAAAGAGCAGTAGTGAAGGTGACATTGTTAGCTTCATTTCTGAAGAAGGCGGAATCAACAGATAGCGCATGAAGCTCACTGACTCGTCGAGCAGAGGCAAACGCTAGAAGAAAAGCCGTCTTACACATGTCCAGCATTCTGTCCGGTAGGGGAGTTAACTCGAAATACTGGGGTGAACGAATGCAGAAAACATCAACGAGCGAGAGAATTAACCGAATAGTTTGTGATTGCCGTAAAAACAATCAGATGTACAAGCGGATCTTCATTATTACTTAGATCATATATGACAATATTAGTAACACCTTAGTCGGTCTCTAATCTGTAGCTGTTAACAGAAGATCTGGTTTATATATTTTATCCATTGTCTCTTCGAGGCTTCATGTCTTGGGATTATAATTACTTGGATTAATCCACTGCAAGTGTAAAGAAAGATAGCATGAGAGAAATCCAGTGTAATTTTCTGAACTGTGATTGTATTCTTTATCATCACCTTAATAAAAATATACTCAACGGGAGATTTTTAACCTTTCTTTATGACAATAAGGAGAAATTTCATTTTTTTTAAAACTAATCCTAGCGGTAGTGTTCTTTGATAGAGATTTCTTTCTTTCCTTTCATATTTATTTCAACTGTATTTCAAGAAAAAAAATCACCAATGCTCACGAGCCTTTAATTTCAGATTCATTATACATAAGAGAAGCAGAAATGACGAGTGAAAAAAAAAAAAAAAAAATTATGGAAATTATAATCACCTTAATGTAAAATTGTGAACAAAAGTCACATAGCACATGAATATTCCACTTTATCAGAAGTAAAGAGAAATACTCTGCCTCTTAAAAGACGAGTCTCAGTTCACGCGTAATCTGACGCTCACTTGAAATATTCTGAAAAATGCTCTTTTTCAGCCAAAAAAGGAAGCAAAATCAAAATATCGTACACTCATTATATTTATATTACTGTTTTCTGTATTTATTGCAGATTACTAAAATAACGCGTAAAAATTTCACCTAACATATTCAAAGGTCAAAAAATACATTTAAACACACTTGGGGTCGGCTTTTTTCGTAAAATTTGCTAAGGTTCTACACGATGTTCAGGACCAATTTTCAAATTAAAAAGGAAGCAAAAAATAATTGCGCTATAATCAACATAAACATATTACATTAAACTAGAATAATGGAACTAAATGGAAATGACGCGTAAAATATTGTCTTTCAACAGGTTATTTGTGTAATTAATGTTTAAAATATTTTGTCCATAGGCATCAGTGTTAAGATTTAGACCCACTTTTTCCTCGAAAGTGACGCATGCGCAGTAGACACCGGACCGAAACCTGGGTATGGGTGAGAAAACGCATATCGGTCTCAGATAAAGGCTCGAATGGCGCCCCCTCCAAACAGCGCAACACCCATGCCAAGTTCCACTTGGGTGTAAGACGCAAAACTCGAGGCCTCTTCAAAGACAAGTGCCGAATGAGTTTGGAGAGAAAAAGATTACGACCGATGCACCGCTTTCCCACATAAGAGAAAGTATCAGACAGCATAGACCGATAGCCCTTGATCGTAATAGGCTGGAGGCCCTTGGAGTCAAAAAGATATACCAGAAAATCCGCAATTTGAGCGATTGACGGATTATGGTAATCCACATTGTGATCTGCACACCAGCGGCAGAAAACCTTCCACTTCACAGCATAAGTCATGCCAGTGGAATGTCGCCGCGATGCAGAAATGGACTCCACTGTTCGTCTCGAAAAACCTCTACGTCGGAGACAGGACCTGATAAAAGACAGGCGTGAAGGGACAGGCTCGCCAGGTTGTTGTGATACTTCCTGGGCTGACCCTGGGAAAGAAGATCGCGACGTAGAGGTAGACGAATCGGCCGATCTGCCAACAGAGGCCGCAGCAGATTGATCCACACCCTCTGTGGAGACAGAGGTGCGATCAGAATGATCCTGCAACTGCAAGCACGAATCTTTGCTAATATTTGAGGAAGAATCGGTGCAGGAGGAAAGGCATAGCCGATCCACCCTGTCCAGTCCAGAGACAGAGCGTCGACTGCAAGTGCCAGAGGATCTGGACAAGTGGAGACAAAGGTCTCTACCTGATGATTCCAGCGAGTAGCGAAAAGGTCGACCTGAGGACGGCCCCACTACTCGCAAATCGCCTGAAACACCGACCGATGTAGCATCCATTCGGTTGGAAGGACACTGTCGCGTCGGGACAGGGAGTCTGCTAGGACGTTGAGACGCCCGGGAATGTGTCTAATGGACACCCGAGCGTTCACATCCCGCGCCAACAGAAGAAGATCCCGAGACAGCCGATACACGGGAATCGAATGTGTGCCTCCTTGATTCCGTATGTAGGCCACTACTGTCGAATTGTCCGAAAGAAGTAGGACAAAATGGTCCGACAGATCAGGGATCCAAAGCCGAAAACTCAACAGAAGAGCAAGGAGCTCCTTCTGGTTGATATGAAGGCCCACCTGCTCGCTGTCTCACTCGCCGTGAGTAGACAGACCGAGAGGATCCAACGTAGCACCCCAGCCCCGATCGCTGGCATCCGCAGTAAGGATGCGATCGGCCAAAGGAAGATCCAACGGAACACCCTGTGTCAGCCAGGGAATATCGGCCCAAGGGTGGAGGTGACAAAACAGAGACCGAGGAATAGTGAGTTCCAGGTCCAGCGGATCTACATTCGGACGCCAATGATCCAACAGGAAGTGTTGGAGAGGTCGGACAAACAAGCGTCAGAGCGGAATGAGATCTGTCACCGAACCGCAAAGGTCCAGCATCCGAAGGAAAGTCCTGGCCGAGACCGAGGAAGATTGAAGCAGGTTCGGAGTGAAGGCGGAAAGAATCGTCGCTGGAGCATGGGGGACCGACACTACATTGTGAAGAGTGTCGAAATCCATCCCCAAATGACAGAATCGCTGAGAAGGAAGGAGATCCAACTTCTCGCGATTGACTCTGAAACCTAGCGACGCTAGCAGGCAAAGAAACTGCCGGACATCTAACTCCAGAACAGCAGCATCATGGTGCCGTTGGAGGATGTCGTCCAAGTAGGCTGACGAAGTCACAGCCGACTGAGTACGGTGGAAAGCAAGCACATGTGACATCAGTCGGGTGAAGGCCCAAGGAGCCAGGTTCAAACCGAACGGGAGAGCTCTGAATTGATAAACTCGATCCCGAAACGAGAACCGAAGGTATTTCCTCATTTGAGTGGGTACATGGAAGTAGGCATCCTTCAGGTCGATACTGGCAGCAAAGTCGCCCTGATGAACTGAACGTCGAACCGACCGGAAAGTCTCCATACTGAAACGAGGAACTATAATGTACTCGTTCAGGATACTCAGATCGATGACAGGACGAAATTGGCCGTATTTCTTCGGCACCAAGAAAAGTCTCGCGTAAAACCCCGGTGAAAGGGTGTTCCTGACCACCTCGATCGCCCCTTTGGAGAGGAGATTGTCGATCTCCTGCACCAGAAGGTCCCGACGCAGAGAATCGGAAGGGACCTGAGTCGGGAGGGGCACCCGAGATAAACTGGGGTGCCGATGGAAGGACAGTCGCAGACCGGATTGAATGACGTCGAGGACCCAAGGGTCCGACGTTATCTCTGTCCAACGGTCGTAAAACAGCGACAGCCTTCTCCCGACTGGAGGAGAATCGAGGTGACAACCTTCACTTGCGGCCTCAATGAGGCCCCCGAGAGGAGAAACCACCTCGGGAAGTGACAGCGAGCCTGGCCACGTCGGCGCTTCTTATGTGCAGAAGGAGCAGACGGAGCCGAAGGCGTAGCCGACGTCGCCGACGAGGCAGACGCAGCAGCACGCTTGGAGGGTCTGGAACGACCACCACCCGCATCAGCAGGTTGGTCAAGCTGTCGCAGCAAAAGCTGGTCCTTCGAATGACGAAGAACTTTCGCCACGAACAGCTTCCACGGAACCATGGAACAACTGAGGTCCCACCAATGAGGCAGACCTCAGAACAGCCCGTTGCTCAGAAGGAAGGGATGGAGAAGAATCCAACACCGCATCCCGGCGTGCCAGCTCCAAATTAGCCGTATTACAGGCGTGAGCGTGTGTCAAGTTCATAAGAGCCTGTGACAAAACGCGAAAAGGCGCCTGAGCGTCATCAAACTCCCCTGGTGGAAAATATTCAGCCAGAGCAGCGACGACATGGTCCGCGAGAGATAACATACCCAGCATCTCTCGGGACAGGCCCACCATAGATTCAACAACCGACATCGGAAGAACTGCCGACTTAGGCTTAGTTAACCCGAGGGGAGAAGAATCCTCATCCACAGTAGTCATCCCTCGGAAGACTGGTGGACAGACGGAATCGTAAACACGAAACCGCGATAGAGGCAGAAAGGCATCAGCTCTAGAAAAGAAGGAACCCTTGAGGGCCTTAGAACGCATTTTGGTGTCTAAGCCCTGGAAGGATTCAACAACCTGAGCTGATTGCAGAGGTATTACAATGTATGATTTGTGACCACTTGCAGAAAATTTGTTCATAAATAATAGGATATCTATATTACCAAGACAGACTATTTATTTGTATTTATTTATTATTTTACTCATTTACTTTATTAATTTTGTCGAATATTAGTTCGATTATTTAGCAAACAGAAAATAGATGGGGATTGTTGAACAGGCTATAGAGCCTATGCTGAATGGAATATTCAATCTTACAAACATACATAAACACGGCTCTAGTGATCTGTGTGTTAAAGTCCCTGAATCCTGTATGGCAGTGCTCAGTGAGCTGTGTCTAACAGGATAAACGATTTTAACGTCCTGTTCATTCATTTCTCAAATATCCAAGAGTTTGTATCTCAGCTTGTTTCTACCACGTACTAGTAATGTGAATCAATGTTTACTGAGTGCGTGGTCTGGAGATTCAGCACGTTGTTTGGATTAATTGATCAGAGGACACTGCTCTTTAATCATTGACTAAGGGCTACAGGTTAACTGTAAAGATTATAGTTTACAAGTTAAGATCTTCTGGGAAATAGATGGATTTTGAGTGGGGGTCAAGGTTAGGCACTCCCAGGCATCAATCCACCTTATGCGAAAAAATACATTAATAAAAATAAAATAAAATAGATATTATGAGGGTGTCACATCTGGACGTTGATGAGTAATACTCTGTGTTCGGACATTATTTACGAGAGTCTGATAGCTAACCTTTGTTGAGCCATGTCTAAACTGGTCGACGTGCTCAAGCTACCAGAGTTTGACTGAGTAACAACTTATTTAGTGTTTGGGACTCGGATATTCAGTAACTATACCTAATGGCCGAAGTGTTATTGTTAATCGCCGCGGCAAGTGAGTAGTGCCATCAAGTCGCCGTAGCCTGTTCTACGGAACTCATAGGAGCTGTGTCTAACAGGATACGACGTGTTAAATCTCCAATTCATACAGATCTCTTAACCCGACAATGTGTGTCGAGGCTTGTATTACGAATTTATATTTACTGGTAGAGTAACAGTGAAGGCCGTTACATGAATGAAAATAATTAATAAGAGGTCATAATAAATTGATCGTCGAGGAGAATTCCAACCGTGAAAAGTACAAGTAGTTCACGCAACATAGTGGCTTGAAAGTTGACTACAGTTTCGTCCAGGCGTCGAGATCTTATTGTTAAGGGGTGAAACGGATACAGCTAATTATACGCTTGAATCGCTGTATCCTATCCGGCAGAGCCCCAGTAGCTGTGTCTGACAAGATACAGAGAATGAAGTATTGCGTTCATTCGAAAACATTGTTGTAGCAATCGTTGAGGCTTGTAGGGTTAGACCAGAGCTTCGTTGTTCACATGTGTTAGAACGTATAAATGCATGTACGTGGGGGTGTTCTGGGTTTATACTTACATCAAAGCGGCATGTGAAGTAAGAAATTCCAATCGCTATATCCTGTCTGGCAGATATCCCAAGAGCTACGACTGACAAGATACAGTGAGTTAATCATCAAGTTCGCTGCATTTCAAGAGTCTGTGTTCGGACGAGTTGGAGTTTAGCGATATGAGTCTATATTTACAGGTTGAGGAATCGTGAAAGATAATTCTTGAATGTATATATTAGCAAGAGGACTAGTTTGTCAAGGCACGCAGCGAATTTATCATAGACGAGAGCCCACCGCAAAAAGGTGGTTTACGCTTATTAACAATTTTCTGTCACAGCGTCGTAATCTTCAAGGCAATAGTCGAAGTTGGGGAGCGTGAAAATGAGACATCCCCAGACCCCATTCATCCTTACACGAAAAAAGAGAGTGCCCTCTCTTCGTGCGAAAGCCTCGATGAGTCGAAAGGTAAGGAGGAATTATGAGGATGTCACAGCTGGACGTCGATGAAAAGTACACTATGTTAGTAGGTAGAAATTGCCGATGCAAGCGTACATGTACTTGTACGTGTACATGTACATGTACATGTCGTGTACACCTCCATAGGATTTAGTGTTAAAATCGTGTACAGGTACACGTACATGTACGTTTTTAGAAACGAAAAAACGTTTTTTGCTCGCAATTTAACACTGAATTGTATCCTAGACGTCTGACAGGTACACGTGCATGTACCTGTACACGATTTTAACACTGAAACCCTATGGAGGCGTACACGAAAATCCACTTGTGGATTTTAAATTGTGTAAAAAGGTTGTGTTAGAATTCACAAACCCACTGACGCGTTTCTCGAAGTAAGACTAACGCACGTTATTGCGAGGTGATCTTAATAAGCACTTAATGGAAATGTTTTGAATGAAGAGTGTTCAAACTCGCTGTCACGTTTTCCTGAAGTAAAAACTAACACATGTTATCGTTATGACTGAATGGGGTTTTTCGTTCAAAAAGAGCCAATTATAAATATGATCTGTAAAAAATAGAGATTCGTGTCTTGGTTCGATGTGACGAAGAGAAATTGAGTTTAGGGATATCGTTCAAAAGAGTCGATTATAAATATGATCTGTAAATAGACATTCGTGTTTTGTCTTGATGTAAAGAAGAGAAATTGACTTTTAAGCGTTCGTTCAAAAAGAGTCAGTTATTGAAGTAATCTTAATAAACACTTAACGGAATGTTTAAACGCATTTTCCGCTCAATTAGGTTTTGAGTGGTAAAATTTTTAATATATTCACGATAGCGATCAGAGAAATTTGAAAATGAATAAGTTCCTTTAACGTTAAAATTTAGAAAACCAGTTTTCTTTTGTGTGTTGAAATGTTTTTAACCGTCATCAAAAGGATTCTCTCTTAATTCGACACTGAGTGAATGGTTCTTTGATATGTGAATGAAATTCCTTTGACAAAACGTAATTACTATTAAAATGTGTTAAATCAGAAACCAGTTTGTCATGTACTGCTTAAACGTATTTTAAACTTCTCCAATTCAATCAACACTGAGTTGAGATGTGAATATTTTTAGTTTATTATATTAAAGATGGAAAGATTTTTATTACTTAAAAACATAAAATATAATTAAACATTTAATTTTGAAAATAATAAAACAATTAAAAACGAAAAATGTTTTTACAGATGGATTCTAGACACCGAGATCGAATTTTAGAGGAGTTTGAACGTGCTAAGAAGGGCATTCAGTCGGCTGACATAAGCAGACGTCTTGGTGAGATGGAACTCAAACGCGAAGCCACAAAAATATTTAAACCCGTGACGGAGGGTCAAGAGCGAAGCAGGAAGGAGATAGTCGAAGAATTGAGACCCATAAAGGAGAGTTCTTTGAGAATGCGTTCGTTGCCTCTTAGTTTTGGAAATCGGCATTCCGTTCAATCTACACCGGATTACGTTCCCACGGGGATTCAAACGGAGAGCGAGTCTGATGATACAGCTTCGACTATCACCACTGATAGCATCGCATCGTCTGATGATGATGGCGGTAAGAGAGATCTGTTGTATGGATTTTATAAGGATTCGAAGGGGAGAACTTTTATTGGAGACACAGAAAAAGAAATTGGCGATGATGAATTGATCGTTGGTTCGAACAAATACGAATTGACTGATGGACTGCGCAGATTGCTCCTTTACGACAAGCCTAGCGATTACTCGGAACAGGATTTCGACAATTACGGCGACATTTTGGTTCAGACCCACGCCATGAAGAGAAATAACGATGCCAGAGAGACGAGACCCAAAGCCAACAAAGGTTACAAGTGGACGAAAGTGGTGAAACCCATATGGGATATGAACAAGAAGTTCGTCGAATCGGTGACTGGTAAAGGGGTGAAAACCACTTTTCTTCTGAGCGATTCTGACGCTCTGTCTCAGAGATTGAGTTTGTTGATGGCGAGCAGACGGACTGGTAACACAGGATTAGATAATCAGATAGTTGCTATATCTGACGAATTGTTAAGACAGAAGGTTTTGAATAAAAACCACTATAAAAGGCTGATGAACGAATTGAAGGATTGATGTGTATATAATAAGCAGAGAGAAACAAACAAACAAACAAAAATAAAACAGTAAATTTTTACACTAGAATAATAAAAGTATTTAAACGGCAAAAACGATTTACCAGTGAAAAAACGAAATATATTATAAAAATAAAATATGTTGGTGATAAAGAACAGGGGATACGTCAGAACTTACGTTCAAGGCGGTTCTGGCATCGTCGATTCTATAATGCGAGCGTTCACGAGCGATGCGGGTAGAAAACTCGCATCGACTGCGTTTAAGGTCGGTAAGAAGACGGCTTTGGATGCTGGTAAGAAAGCCGCTTCCGAAGCCAGTGGTAGGATAGCTTCTGTGGCTGGCAAGAGGGCAGCCGACGCGTTGATCGACAAGTTGATCAGTCCGCCGGCGAAGCGAGCTGCGTTAGAGCGAACGCCGAAAAGTTGGAAAGATTTTAAGGATGCTGTGGTACCCATACAAGATTTAGCCAAAATGACGAGTGGATCCGGATTGAAGAGAACTCACAACGGTGTGATATAAATAAATAATAATATTAAACAACGAAGTTTGAAAAAACATATAAAATTTGTGTTTGAAAAGAATCTAAAATAACAAACAAAAAAATAAAACAAAGATGAACATTAAAGATATGTCTTGGAACGATGCCGCGACTAAGAGGTTGAATAATGAGTTCTTTCCCAAAAGCATAAGAGGCTTGATAGTGGGAAAATCGAATTGTGGAAAGACTAATCTGTTGATGAATCTGTTGTCCCGACCCGACTGGTTGGATTACGACAGATTGTTCGTGTTTCGCAAGAGCTTGTTTCAACCCGAATACAGATTGCTTCGAGAGTGCATGGATCGTAGATTGCCCAAGGACGTCATAGCCAGAATCTTTGACAGTAGGGAGGAATTCGACAAGAGTGAAGCTCCACTTTCGACCATTTTGGACGGTGCGGCGATGGAGCTGATGAAGAGAAATGCATCTTCGAACGTCGAGTGTCGATTTTATGAGAACGCTAGCGACGTTCCGGATCCTAGAGAACTGAAAACGGAAGATAACAATCTCATGATTTTCGACGATCTGCTTTTGGAGAGACAGAACCAATGCGAATCGTATTACGTTAGGGGGCGACACAGCAACGTGGACTGTTTCTACCTGTTGCAGAATTATTTTCGATTGCCCAGACATACGATAAGGGAGAACGCTAATTTTCTATGTCTCTTTCGCCAAGATCTCAAGAATCTCAATCACATCTACGGCGATCACGTCGCAAACGACATGAGCGCGGCGGAATTCAGGAGATTCTGCAAGAGGGTTTGGGATGGTGGACTTTACAATTTCGTCGTGATCGATTTGACAAGCGAATTTAATCGCGGAAAATATCGGCGCGGATTCGACAAGTTTTATGTTTCTGATGATAATAAGATAGAGCGTGAAAATAAAATTTAGAAAATAATAAATCTTCAAATAATTAGTTTTGAATAAAAAAAAAATAAAATTAAATATAATGTTCGAACATGGAGAATTGTTAGAACGGATAGCCGAGAATACGGCTGCAAAACAATCCATTCAAATCGTGGTGAGTGGCGATTCGACTCGATTCGCTACGAAATTCGAACCTTCCATCGAATTGAATAGAGAGAAAAGATACGAGATGGCGTTGGTGAATCTGGAGACTTATTATTCCTTTCCCAACGTCACCGAAAAGAATAACTCGTTCAAGTATTCCACCGGAGTGGATTGGTTGGAGATTCAAATTCACAAAGGGAGTTACGACATAGACGATTTAAACAATTACATTCAGACGCGAATGAAGACGGATGGAAAGGGAAGCAACAAGATCAGACTCGCTCCCAATCCTAATACCTTACAGACGATGTTGGATTTGGAAGATAATTTTCGAGTGGATTTCAACATGGACGATTCTATAGGCAAGATGTTGGGATTCGATCGAAAGATGTATCGAGACCACGCGGCATCTGAAAATACGGTCGACATTCTCGCAGTCAATAGCATTCTGGTGAACGTGGACGTGATTGCTGGAAGCTACGTGAATGGTAGCGCTCAACCGACGATCTATTCCTTCTTTCCAAACGTGTCACCGGGTTATAAGATTGTGGAGCGACCTCGAAATTTAGTTTATCTACCAGTGATTTTAGACACGTTGTATAGTCTCAAAACCACGTTGACGGATCAAAATGGTGAACTGTTAGATCTTCGTGGAGAGAGGGTGATGATACGATTTCACATAAGAGAAATATAAAAGCAAAAAAAAAAAATATTGTGTATATATATATAGATAACAAAAATAAAATAAACGCAATATTAATTTTACAAAGTTATTTTAATATAAATAATTATTATTAAACAAGAAACAATTGAAGTAAATATATTTTAAAAAAAACAGAATTATGAGAGAATACGTGATTAAAAACGTGAACATATCCACAGGACGAGGAAGAAACTTAAGAGAGCGTTAACAATTCGAGGCGAGGCGGTGAGATTCAAATTCACTCATGAAGATCTGACGAGAGGCGGTCAGGATTCGATCGCTTGGACCAGAAGTCAAATCAAAAGGATGGAGAAAGCAATTCGCGATGGAAGAGGGTTGACGGTGAGATTGAGTCCCGCTCAATTGAGATACAATTTGAGAATGAAAGGTGGTTTCCTACTGCTATTGGCAGGAATCGCCGCAAAAGCATTACCCTTCACCGCAAAGGCACTACCCTTTCTCGGAAAGACTCTCGGCCTGGGAGCTCTCATGGGACTCGCTAGTTCGGCAGTTGAGAAATTAATGGGTGGCAGAGGACTGTTTTTGAAGAAGAGAGGAGCCGTGTGTCGTGTCCACGTAGACGACAGCGGTAAAGGATTGTATCTAGAACCTGTTAGAGGTGGCAACTCTCTGAGAGGAAATGGTCTCTATCTGAAGAGTGGACAGAACGTTGAGCGACTCGGCAAGGGTTTGTTGCTCGGTGAGAATTCGCCGTTTAAGAATATACCGATTTTGAATATGTTATTATAATATAAATTATATAATTATATAAAATATAAATCATAGAAAGTATAAAATAATATATTTTAAAATGGGTAAAAAGGTGGAGAAACAATTTTATCACCTGGATGAAAAGGTGGAGAAACAATTTGACGATAATGACGAATATCGCGAGACAGAGTGCGAAAAAACAAAAAAAGATGTGGAAAAGTGGTTAGACGCTAATGATGAATATCTAAGGAAAGAACTGATGAAAGATATAGAAAAAGCACGGGATAGACTGTTGAAATTGAAAAGAATGAGACGCTTTCCACCGTCACCACTACCTTCTAAAGTGAATGGTAATGATGCGAGTGTTACCAAGAGATGCACAACATTCGTTCATAATTATGATTCGGATAAACATAATTATGTGTTGTTATAAAAACGTATCATATCGCAAAAAAAAGAAAAAAAGAAAAGAAGAAGAATTGACGCTGAAATATGAGAAAAAAGGAAACGTTATTATAATATATATGGGCGGTAGTGAAGAAGAAGAAGGAAAACAAAAAAACAACAACAAAAAAAGTAATGAGATCTAAAGATGATCTCATTACTTGTTTTTTTTTCCTTCTTCTTCGCTAAAAAATCAATCACTCTATTGTTTATATTTCCAAGTCCGTTATTAGCATGTTGACACTCGTGTTTTCAAGATGATCTCATCACGTTTTTCCTTCTTCTTCGCTAAAAAATCAATCACTCTATTGTTTATATTTCCAAGTCCGTTATTAGCATGTTGACACTCGTGTATTCTCCTTTTTCGAAAACGTGTTGAATGTTTATCTTTACTCTTTTGAGTTTTTTTACATCGGTGAACTCGCTCTCACCACCCGATTTCTCCACGAGTTCGCGTGAGATTTTTGGATATATGTAACTTCCATAGAACAACGTCAAATCATCCTTGTTGAATTCTTTATCTTTAGCGATGACGATTTTCTGCAGATCACTTTGATACTCGTAAAACAAATCAAGCATGGCTTCATCCAATTTCAAAGTCATCTTATATCTGATGTATTTATCCTCTAAGTCCTTCATCTCGATCTCGTTCAATTCGATGGGATCATGTCGTTGTAATCTATAGATTTTAAAACTTAATTTCTTATTCGTTTCGACTCGTTTCAATTTCAATTTGCATCTTCTAGGTGTTGCTGTCATTATTTGGTTTTTCTTTTGTTTTATGAATTCTTACAAAATAATGTATATTTTAAATTTTGTATTTTAATAATTTGTTTAAAAAAAAGTTTTTTTTTTTTTTTTTGCTCTTTATATATATAAAAAAAAAAGTTTTTTAAATTTTAATTTTCTTTAATGTAAAAATTTTTTTTGTAAAAGTAATGTGATCATCTTTAGATCTCATTACTTTTTTTCCTTCTTCTTCACTAAAATCAATCTCTCTATTGCTCATTATATTTCCAAGTCCATTATTAGCATGTTGAGCTGCGTTATTCTTCCTCTTATAAAAATGTCTTGAATGTTTATCTTTACTCTTTCGAGTTTTTCTACATCGGTGAACGCGCTCTCACCACCTGATTTGTCCATGAGTTCGCGTGAGATTAATGGATATATTTTTTTTTCATAGATCATCATCAAATTATTCATGTAGGGTCCTCTGTTTTTGTCATTGATATTATTCATCAGATCGTCTTGATACTCATAAAACAAATCGAGCATGGCTTCATCCAATTTCAAACACATTTCATATTTGTTGTCGTAGTGCTCTAAGTACACCATCTTAACATCGTTCAATTCGATGGGATCGTGTTCTACTCTATAGATAGAAGTATCTGTTCGCGTATTAAAAAAACATTCTTTCAATTTACATCTTTTATGTGTTGTTGTCATGATCGATTATTTGGTTTTTATGAATTCTTGCAAATAATGTATATTTTAAACTTTGTATTTAAATAATAATTTGTTAAAAAAGTTTCTCTTTATATATAAATAAAAGTTAAATTTTAACATCCTTTTTTTTTCATATTAATTCAATTTTTTTTTCACGTTAAGAACATATAATTGATTAATTCTTTTTGAAGGAATTAAAACATATTATAAACAATTTTAAAACTTTTTAACAAATTATCATTAATACAAAATTCGAAAAAAAATATTCTTACAAACTCAATTTAAAGGTAAAAACAATGATCAAGTCCGAACATCTGAATTATAGTTTAGAACCTGCAAGACTTCAAACGTTTAAAAATTGGCCTTCGCATCTTGCTCCAAAACCCAAAGATTTAGCCACTGTGGGTTTCATTTATGTGGGTAAAAGCGACAAAGTTAAATGTTTTTGTTGTAATATACATTTGATGAATTGGGAACCTCACGACAGACCTTTACTAGAACATATAAATAATATTAAAAAAGGCGAATGTGATTATTTGAACAAGATCCTAACGTTGGGATTGATTAAAATCGAAGACGAAGAGTGGGATAGAAACAAAAACCAAAAATTATTGATGGATATGTTACAATTAGGGTACACTAAGGAACAATTGTACAATGCGTTAAATAACGCAAACAAGATCTTATCTCAATTTTTGACTTTAGAACATCTGATTAAATTCATGACACAAGTGGACGAGTTATCGTCGTGTGTCGAAAACGAGTCGAGCAGCACGAACACTTGTCTACTTTGCGAAAATGTTGCAAACATTTTGTTTCTACCGTGCGCACATTTGTGTAATTGTAAGGAATGTTATTCTAGAGACGAGAAAACGTGTTCATTCTGCAAACAAGAAATAAAAGCAATTGTAAATTGTTTTAAATAAAAACACATTAAAGAAAAAAATTTGAATTAAAAAAAAATCTTTTTTTTTTTTTCTTTTTTTTTATAATGAGTAAAAACAAAACTTTTTAAACAAATTATTAAATACAAAATTCGGAAAAATATATTCTTACAAAATGAAGCAAACAGATAAAAAAAAATTTAAATGAGAAAACCATACCTCAGTTAAACGAGATTTGTAAACTATGAAAAATTTCACATTTCAGAAATCATAGAACTAAATCAAAAAAGACTGAAGTCATACAGAAACATTTGCGAAACGATGGAAAGGCAAACGAAATGCCGATAGCAACGACGTCAAAAAATGCATCAGTTGTGAAAAATGAGAAGAAGAAGAAAAAGATAGTAAAAGGAATTGAAATGCCGACGTCGAAAAAAACCAAAAGCATTTCGATTGTGAAAAATAAGAAGACGACTAAACGAAAAGCCATTGAAGAAGAACTTGAGGTTTCCAAAGAAAAGAAAAGAAAAACTAAAACGAAAACGAGTGATGCACATCAGATTCTAGCCAAACGAGATATATTGAGCGAACTTCAACGAGCAATAGACGAAGGGAAAGGAGAAGAATATCTAGAGCGACTCACCGTGGAACTATTTCAATCGAAGTCCGTGGAACGGGAGAGTGTGATCAAAGCCGTTTTTAAAACTTTTGACGTGATTCCCTTGTTGAAGAAAATCGATCCAAAATTGTTCATGGAACGGGTGAAGAAAAAAGTATTGGATTTGTTTCACGAATACATGAACATGGGACTAAAAATTAAGATGATACTCCATTGCGTGATGAATAAAATCGACATGAAGTCCGGCGAGAGCATCGTGAAAAATGCATATTTCAGATCTAACGTTGAACCCGTATTTCGAGGTTCAGATTTATCGGACGTTTTCGAAAAGATGAAAGACAAGATGTTGATGTCTCTCGCGAATTATCAACATGAAGGTAGTAATTGGACGTTCGATGAGGTGTTGAAACTCGAAATTGACATAACTGAAAACGATTTGTTGAAAGGGTCTTCCTACGTGAAATTACCATATTTCTTAGCTAAAAAACAATCCGTGGTCAGTGTGAGAAATAAAGATGATCAGTGTTTTAAGCGGGTAGTCACCTCCACTTTATACCCTGTCAAAATGAATTCCAATAGAGTTTCTTGTTACGAAGAGACTTCTAAAAATCTCGATTGGACTGGAGTGACTTTTCCAATGCAGTTAAAACACATTGAACGTTTCAAAGTTCAAAATCCCACCGTAGCGGTGAACGTCTTGGGATACGATGACGAAAAACAAAAGATCTATCCTCTCAGACTGACTTCGTATCTCGGAAGAGAAAAGATGATTATTTTATTATTGATTTTGAACGGTGACAATCATCATTATTGTTGGGTTCCAAATCCGAGCGGATTACTGTCGAAACAAAATAATAAACATGAACATAAGGTATCTTTATGTTTCAATTGCATGAACGCATTTCACAGCGAAGACTCGTTGGTGAAACATCAGGAATATTGCAACGAAAATCAAGGTGTCACCGTCGAAATGCCCAAACCTAACACCATCATGAAGTTTGAAAATCACAATAGAAGGTTAAAAGTACCATTCGTCGTGTACGCCGATTTCGAATGTTTCACCACGAAAATGAGTTCCTGTCAACCCAATGCTCTTCAAAGTTACGTCAAAAGATATCAAAAACACATACCTTCAGGCTATTGCATTTACGTGAAATGCGCTTTCGACTCGCAACACGACATGGGTCCCTTCACCCACACGAAACAGTATGAAGACGACGACGTTGCTCAAAGGTTCGTGGAAGAGTTAGAATCGAAAATTCAAATGTTATATGACAAATTTAAAACTCCAGAAAAAATTATCATCACGCAAGAGCAGCAGGACGAAAATAACAGAGCCACCGAATGTCACATATGCAGACAATCGTTCGACGAGAATTCAAAGGAAAATAAGAAGGTCAGAGACCACGATCATTACACGGGTCTGTATCGTGGTCCGGCTCACAGCAAGTGTAATTTAAAATACCGAGACGCCGTTTTCTATCCGGTGATATTTCACAATCTCTCGGGTTATGACAGTGATCTGTTCGTGAAAAATCTCGGCACCTCACACGAAGAATTAAATTGCATCGCGAACAGCGAAGAAAGATACATTTCCTTCACTAAATTGAAGCTCATGGAGAAGAAAAGAGTAATCGACGGAGAGACGTTGAAAGAAAAAACGAAATTCATTTGTAGAGCCATACGTTTCATCGACAGTTTTAAATTCATGTCGACCGCGCTGGAAAAATTAGTCAAAAACATGAGCAAGGATAAATTTAAAATCACGAGCGAACATTTCGGAGAACGAGGAGACGTCATGTTGAGGAAAGGAGTCTATCCTTATGATTACATGAACGATCTAAAGAGATTCGAAGACACCGCACTACCTTCGAAAGAAGATTTTTATTCAAAATTATACGAATCCAACATTTCCGACGAGAATTACAAACACGCTAAAAACGTGTGGAAATCATTCAATATGAAAACCATGAGAGATTATCATGATCTCTATCTGAAGACCGACATTTTGCTCTTGGCAGACGTGTTCGAAAAATTTCAAGAAGTCTGTTGTCGAAATTACGATCTGGATCCCGCTTGGTATTTCACTGCACCCGGTCTAGTGTGGGACGCTCTGTTGAAGACAGGGCTGCGAGAGGTGGCGTCTCGATGATCTCTCACAGATATTCTGAGGCTAACAATCCCTACATGAAAGAAGGTTTTGATTCGAAACGGTCGACTAAATACATACAGTATTGGGACGCCAATAATCTGTATGGTTGGGCTATGAGTCATCCTTTACCAATTGGAAATTTCAAATGGGTGAAGGAACCGGAAGAGATGCAAAAATGGAGAGACTATCCTTGCATTTTAGAAGTCGATTTGAACTATCCAGAAGAATTAAACGATCCACACAACGATTATCCACTGGCTCCCGAACGAATGGAACCGAACGAAGGAGACGAGGAAAAACTCATTCCCAATTTACTTAACAAACGTAACTATGTCATCTACAGCGAGAATTTGAAACAGTACGTCGATTACGGGATGAAATTAGTCAACATACATCGCATCATCGATTCGTCGAAGAACCTTGGATGAAAAAATACATCGATCTCAACACGAATCTCAGAATTCGAGCCAAGAACGATTTCGAAAAAGATTTCTTCAAACTCATGAACAACTGCGTGTACGGTAAATCGATGGAAAACATCAGGAAGAGAACCGACGTTCGACTCGTCACGTCTGAGAAAAGAGCTAAAACATTAGTTATGAAACCCAATTACAAACACCGAACCATATTCAACGAAAATGTAGTGGCCGTTCACATGCAAAAGATGCACCTGAAGTTCGACAAACCGTATTATCTCGGACCGATCATCTTAGATATCAGCAAGCGATTGATGTACGAGTTTCACTACGATTACGTCAAACGAAAATTTGGTGATAAAGCCAAACTACTGTTCACTGACACGGACAGTTTAGTTTATGAGATAGAGATGAAAGACGTCTACCAAGATTTATCTCAGGACGTGGCCGAGTGGTTTGACACAAGCAATTATCACGCCGATCGCCCGTCCAACATTCAATCGAACGACAACAAGAAGGTGTTGGGTAAATTTAAGGACGAGAGTGGTGGTAAACAAATCGTCGAATTCGTGGGCTTGAGACCTAAACTGTATGCTTATCATCTGGAAGATGATGAAGAGATCAAGAAGTGCAAAAGCGTTAAAGCGTATGTGGTGAAGAAAAACATCTCTTTCCAAGAGTATAAAGATTGTCTGTTAGGAAGTGGTCCGGTGTATAAGACTATGAAATCGATTCGAAGTGAAAATCACGACTTGTATACCGAAATAGTCAACAAGATTTCGCTGACGGCTGACGACGATAAGAGATTCGTGTTAGATGATAAAATGAGCACTTTGGCACTCGGATATTGGAATTTAGATCTAATTAGAGATGATATGAATGTAGATGATTGGATTCCAGATACGATTGTGGATGATAAGATTCCAGATATGATTGTGGATGATAGGATTCCAGAAAATCAAGAAGAATTATATGAAATCAAAATTATAGAAATCGATAGAGACATTGAGAGAGTTAGTTTAAAAAGAAAAAGAAAAAAATAACGTCATTTTTTAGTGAATTATAATAAAATAAATAAAAAAAAATATATATACACATTATGAATAAGAAAATAAAGATATCCATAGAAGGTGTCGTCTTACCTAACAAACCCCAATTCTTGAATTCCGAAAACGTTCGAACTAAGAGAGACAAACTACGTTTGATATCTCTTTTTGCATCATCTTTTTTCGCAGGTAGTGAAAAAGACGTATTTGAATATAATAGATATTTGCAGTTGTTATTCCTGTTAAAAAAATTGTCAAAAGATCAAGAGAAATACATTTACAACACGGTGTCTAAAAAATTTCATTCGTTAAATCACTACAAAACGATCGAATCTGTTCTACTGAAAGATGGTAATATCAGGATTCCTGAAAATCAAGAGGAATTAGACGGATTCAAGATTATGGAAATCGATAGAGACATCGAGAGAGTTAGTTTAAAAAGAAAAAGAAAAAATTTTAAAAAAATAACGACATTTTAACAAATTATAATAAAATAAATAATTAAAAAAAAATATATATGCATTTATGAATAAGAAAATAAAGATATCTGTAGAAGGTGTCGTCTTACCTAACGAACCCCTATCCAACATCGATCTGTTGAATGCGGCAAAAGATTTGAAAATCAAAGATTTTCTAGGTGTGTTTTCCAGAGATGCCTTGCTGAAGAGAAGACCTCGACAATCGGAATGCGGAATTTTAAATCTAGACGATTCATCAGGTGAAGGCACTCACTGGGTGGCGTGGATCAAGAACAGGAAGAAGGAAAATTATTATTTCGACAGCTATGAAATCTCGCCACCAAAAGAAATAAAGAACTATTTCAACAAATCGATGGTTCGTTACAACACGGAACAAGTGCAATCACCAGATCAAGTGTTTTGCGGTCACCTGTGTCTCCACGTTCTCAAAAGATGGTCTGAAGGAGATCGATTTCAAGACATTCTCAATGATTTACATTAGAGAGAGATTTTTTTTTTTATAGTATATATAAAGATAAAAAATTATTTTAAAAAAATTTTAATCGAATAAAAACGAAAAATAAAATAACATAGTTCATCTTTAATAAACTGCGTTTTGAATATATTTTTCTAAAAACAAAAAAAATCCCCACAACAACATGCCAGTCGATAAATTTGGTAGAAGTGACGACGAAAAAGTCAACCTAAGAAAGAAGAGGAAGACATTCAAAGTCGACGATGGTTACAACGTTGCCAACTTGGACGAATGTTACGTTCGGAGATACGAACCTCGAGAAGAACCTTTGAACATGAACGATAAGAAGCTCTACAATCTTCCCGAGCCGATAGATCTCGCAGATGCTGCGACTAAAAAATACGTCGACAGGGGGAACGCTGATTTCGAACGAATCCTGCTAGATAATTACGTGGATAAAACCATGACCAACGATCTCAATCTGAAATCCAAACGTTTGGTGAACGTCGCGAATCCCATAGATCCCACCGATGCCGTGACCAAGAAATACGTGGATGACTCTCATGCGAGACTCAGCGAACACCTGAGAAATAGATACGTTCAGAAAAAGATGCACTCGGAACTGAACGCCAATTCTAACAAGATAACGAACGTGGCCACTCCCACGAATCCCAAGGACGTGGCGACCAAACACTACGTAGATCTGGAACAGAGAAAGTCTGACAGATGAGAAATGAAATCGGATCTGAATGCAGGATTCAACAAGATATTGAATCTGTCGACGATCGACAACACGGATGCAAACTCAACCACGGTCAACAAGGGCTACGTAGATTCTGCCGTGATACGATCACAAGAATACCTAGAATCGCAAGTGGATGATCTCTACCTGAACAAACAATCTGGCGGAACCATGAAGGGTGGCATCAACATGAATGGTCACAATTTATTCGGTCTCGATCACGATCCCGAATTCGATTCCAGCGCGGTCAGCAGAAAGTACGTGGACGACAACTCGGTCTGGAGAAAGGGTGACATCATGGAAGGTAAACTAGACATGGGTGGACACGCGCTCACGAATCTACCGGATCCCGTAAACATGACGGATGCCTGCACCCTGATTTCGGTGGTGGAGAAAGTTAAATATGCTAAACAATTGATCACCGTGTGGGCCGAAGAGGCCAGCACCTTAGATGAAGGAAAAGCTGAGTGGTCTTTCGGAAATGGAGGTAGCAGATCGAAACATGGTCAGGTGGGATATCCCATGCCGCTAGGAGGTGAAATCCTTCGAATGGGTCTGGCTTCCTCGGATTTGAATAACAGAGCGGTCGTCAATCTCATGGTGAATGGTGTAGAGAGCGATAAGAGATACAGCATCGAAAAGACTGAGAATCAACACGCGAATGTTAGCACGTTCAGCACGCCTCTCAAAGTGAACGCCGGAGACAGGATTAATTTCATTATGAAAACCAATAATCCCGAAGCCGCCACTTCCGTGGTGAGTCTACTGATCGAACTAGTTCCTTTGAACAAACAGTGAACGCATGAAAATAATGAATTAAAAAAATAATGTGTGATTATTAAAAACAAAAAAAACAAAAAAAAAAAGTAATGAGATTTAGAAAGATGTTCAATCTCTCTAGATCACATTACTTTATTTTTTTTTTGTTTTTTTTTTTTAATAATTACTCATTACTTTTTATTTTTTTTTTTTTTGTTTTTTATTTTTTTTCACACTCGTCTCTCATGGAATGATCGACATCTTATTTCCGTCCGATTCGAATTGTAATTCTCTGTCTGACAGGACCAGGGTGAAGACTTCGGTTTTTCTCAGAACGTTCCTATCGAATTGCATCTTGATCTGAATGTCTAAGACGCTACTCTTGAGTCGTTCACTCTGTTTACTGACGTCGAATGCTAACATGGGATACATCGACTTGTATTCGCCGGGAGATATGTTAGGGTTGCTCATCAATTCGTCTAGACCGTGATACTTCTTTCTAAAATCAGCGGCGTCGCCGTGCAGTCTGCAGAAATCGTTCTTGTCGAACGATGCGTTGTAATTGATTGCTGGATATCTCGTAGCATTCAGAAAAACTTGCATGTTTCTCAAATGACAATGATCGAACAGCGATGCATTCTTTTCCTGAGACCCGTCCCTATCGGTCTGAAACGCAACCACGATGAAACGCGGTCTCTCGGAAGCGGATTTCACCATCAATCTCCAATCGAAGTGATTCGTGGAGGGAGGAATGCTAGCCGTGTCGCACTGTCTCATTCTAAATCCCACAGGTAATTTACTCTTGGATTCTATGATCTTGTAGAGACGCGCTTTCTCCACGATCGAAGGCTCCACGTGCGGAATGAACCACGATATCTTGTGTAGAGTTATCTTACCTGCATTGGTCGCAGTGAGTCTCACTATTGCATCGTCGTTTCCTTTTCGAATCAACGTCAGATTATGTTTGAATCCGTACATGATCTTGTTGTAATCGTCCGCAAATCCGAAGATGTGTTTCAAAGGTATCCTGAACGAAAACGTTCCTTTAGGTCTGGACGTCTTGACGACGTAGTCGAATATCAAGGCGGCGCCGGCGCTAGCAGGGCCTATGGTGTATTTTACCCACAACTGATTAAGTCCTCTGGATTTCGAAAAATCATCAGGATATGTCAAGAGTCCGAACATCGTGGTGGCCTGACCGGGATGATACACAGATTCTATCTCTTGTCTGGATAGCATGTATTTTATATTACTGAATAGATGCATGATGCCATTATTGGCTAGAGTAACCATGTCCTTGGTGAGA
Organism: Pictodentalium vernedei; assembly: GCA_031216915.1. Lineage (NCBI taxonomy): Eukaryota > Metazoa > Mollusca > Scaphopoda > Dentaliida > Dentaliidae > Pictodentalium > Pictodentalium vernedei. Next base: position 433,820,832 of record CM062297.1, on the reverse strand, counting down.
CGTCCCTGCACCACTATGTAACTCTCGCTAGGATGTACGAATAGATCTTGAGTTTCAACGTTGATTCTTATCTCTCCCGCATTGTTGAAACTCGTTCCGGTTACCGGTTCATATTCGTGAACCTCATATTCTTGAATACTTTCATCTTTCACTATGCTTTGTGCTATATCTAGTATATTTGTCATTTTAAAGAATTTTTAGTTTTTTTGTTTATTAATTAACTTGCTTTCTTTATCTAAAAAATAGTTTTTAATTATTTTTTATTATTATTTTTTTCTCTCATATATATATGTGTGTAAACAAGAAAATGTTAAAGAGAGTAAATAAAAAAAAATTGTTTTCTTTATCAAAACTTCGTCTTCTGTAATTGTTGTTCGTAAAACTTTCCGATGATCTCTCCTCCATCCAAAGCTTCGATTTCGTAAGTCACCGGATCGGTGTGAAATATTTTGATTATCACGAAGATTTCCGAGGTCCATCGAGGAGTATAACCCTTTTCGAAGTACTTCTTATAAGCGTAGATTCTCACTCGATCACCGACTGCAAATTTCGGCGTTCTAGACTTCTTCCTGATCTTAGATCTCTCAGGATATAGATTCGCATAGACCTGTTTTTCGTTTCGAGGATCGCTAGCTTCCGCGGGAGTCATCTTGATCGATCTGTGTTGGGTGTTGTTGTAATCTTTAACCAGACCGTTCAGAGCGTATATGTATTTCTTAGTCGAATTCGCCGTGAAGTATCTGTGCATCTTTCCCTTCATCGTTCGATTCCAACGTTCCACCACGCTGGCTTTCTCTTCGTTTTCGATCGAGTAGAGGTCTACCAATCGATGAACGTGCTTGTTGTAGAATTCCTTTCCCTTATCCACCCACAATTTACTCGGTTTTCGAGAAGACGAGTCGAACACGCTCTTCATAGCCTCGGCGACGCAAGATCCCGATTTATTCTTCAAAGCTCTGATCCAACCATATTTGGAAAACACGTCGATGACCGTCAATAGATATTTGACGCCCTCGTTCGACCTCGAAAACGATCTCATGTCGACCAAGTCGGCAGACCAAATATCATCCAGACCCTTCACGAACACCCTTCTCTTTCGAAATTTACGCACTATGGGTTTGTGTAACTCCTCGGCCAATTCGCTCGTCAATAATCGTTTATTCTTCTTTTCAGATGCGCTTTTTTTGAACGCCCCATCCGAATCGACGTTTCGCACCGATCAGATTGCCGACCAGCGAACGTTCCATCTTCTCTCTCCTGGTCGGATTCGATATGCCTCTCAATTTCCCCAACATGTTTTTATCGCAGACGTCGTTGCGAGTCTTGGTGTCGGGATGTCCGGCGTAGCACAGATCGTGATCATACGCGGCCGCGTCCACCCTATTCACAGGTTTGCTCCAAGATTTGGGTGTCAGATCGGCGTTGAGTCTCTTGTTCAATTTCGTTCCGGGTCCTGTGAAACTGTGACCGGGCAGATGCATTTCAAAAGGTAGATTATTGATCATTTTATTCACGATGCCTTTACCTTTGCTCGCGTTCTTTTTTTTGACGAATCTAGTCTTGATAGAACCACACACGTCGCAAATTCCGCGAAGCATCTGTCTGTCGTTTTTAGTTCGCACTTCTCTAGAATTACTCGTCTCGGTAACTCTCTTACACTTTACGCAATACATTTTTTAAGAGTTATTTAAATTAATTTCGTTTTTTATTTTATATATAAATTTAATAATCAATTCTGTTCTTATTATATATATTTTTTTTTCAATCGCTGCTATTGAGTTCTATCATCTTACTGAATTCGTCCCTGGCCTCTTTCCTCCCCTTTTCCACGAGAGAATCCTTCATCTCTTCCTTGATGATCTGACGAGTCTTGATTCTCACGGCTTCTTTCATGGCATCGTATTTCGTTTTCTCGCTCAATATCGCGAAGTATTCTCCGTCCGATATCCTACCGTCTTTCAACGCCATAGAGATCATTTCGGATATCGTGTCGATCTTGGAGTCGGCCAAGACGCGAATCTTGTCGTGTTTCCTCGCCTTCAGATATAATTTCCTACTCAAAAAGTTTCCGAGCGTGCTAAACAATCCGGTGGCGAGAGCCACTCCTTCTACGGTCAACACGATCGGAATGCCGACCGCTGTCGACAACAATCCGATGCCGGCCGCGTGTAAACCCATGGAAATCGTGATGAGTGTCGTGTCGATCGCGTTGACGAATTTCATGAAACGCGAATACTTCTTCTTGAGGGAACGACGAGAATCTCTCTCTCGAGTTAGACACTCTTGGATTCTACTGATTTGATCGATGCGATACCTCTCTCCTCTTTCTCTTTCTTCTAGCGACGGTGCCGTCGGCAAAACGTCGATCGGCTTCTCATCCTCGTCGTCCACTAACGTCGGATACAATTTATTTCTGGTTCTCATTTTTGTTTTTTTCTTTCTAATATTAGATAAAAAATTTATGTGCGTATTTATTTTATTTTCTATTCTCCCTTATTTTATATCAACGAGAAAACTTAGACGTATGCTTCATTGAACAATAATTTCTTGACGCATCCCTTATCTTTTAAAGTCAGACTTTTACGCGTCAATTTCAGTTCTTCCGAAACTGTGGGCTTGCTTTGATCCTTACAGAAGAGTAATCTCTTCCAAAACGCGATCACTTCATTGATTTGAACGCGTTCGAACGCCGGTTCGAAATACTTGTTGACCATATCTTCCCATTCCATCCACAGACACGAATGATTCTCGTGAATGATGATCCCGACATCCGACGCATCGTTCTAACAAGAGACGACCTAGTTGTTCGTTCACGCAGAATGCGTAGGCTCTCATCAGCATTTTTAAAAGAATCCTTACTCTAATATCCTGAGAATCGCTCATGATTTACGTATTTTTTTTATTATCTATTCGATTTGATATATTTATTTTTTTAAATAACTATTTATTTATATTTTTTTTTCTCTCCTATATATATCAATCAAAAACGCGACAGCGGGTTTGAACACTCTTCATTCAAAACATTTCCATTAAGTGCTTATTAAGATCACCTCGCAATAACGTGCGTTAGTCTTACTTCGAGAAACGCGACAGTGGGTTTGTGAATTCTAACACAACCTTTTTACACAATTTAAAATCCACAAGTGGATTTTCGTGTACGCCTCCATAGGGTTTCAGTGTTAAAATCGTGTACAGGTACATGCACGTGTACCTGTCAGACGTCTAGGATACAATTCAGTGTTAAATTGCGAGCAAACAACGTTTTTTCGTTTCTAAAAAACGTACATGTACGTGTACCTGTACACGATTTTAACACTAAATCCTATGGAGGTGTACACGACATGTACATGTACATGTACTCGTACATGTACATGGACGCTTGCATCGGCAATTTCTACCTACTTATGTTGATACATTGGGGGTAGTGTAGGTTGAGGCTTGGAGGGTTTGGCAAAATCATTTCTATATATATGTATGTTTAGTTCCAATTTGCGAGTAACTGGAATGTTCTATGTATGAAACATACACTTCTTCGGAGAGGGAAATAGAAAGTTCAAATCGCTGTATCCTGCCCGGTAGAGCTCCGGGAGCTGTGTTTAACAAAATACAGCTAATTAAATATTCAGTTCGATCAGAGGTCACACGGGATAAGTAAGGGAGGCCCTGGTTGAGGCTTCCAGGTTTAGACCAATATATCAATATACAAATAACAGGGTCACCACCATGTGACATACTTAACTTAGGTAGCACTCTCCCCTCCCCCCCCCCCCCCACACACACCAGATTATTACAAAATAGTTGGGGTACATGGCAAACCTACAAAACAATTTTTGGTTCATAATTAGCGTACGGTCAGCAAAGTGCTAAATATATTAAAATTTAAGGAAATCAATTATTGTCGCTCGCACACGCACGAACGCTATGCGGTACACTAAGCCCACCCCCCCCCCCACCCCATCCGCACTGATGGAGAGAGAGAAAAACAGTCCCCCCCCCCCCCCACTGCACTCTTATTACATGTTTTGAATGGTACGTAAGATGAAGTTATCTGCTTAGTAGGTTCAAATGGCAAAAAATACGTGACGCATTGTAACTCGGGTCATACTCATAAATCTGTGAGCTCTGCGCATTTCGTATTGTCACCACAAGCTTAAATTTTTCTTCAGTGGAAGCCATTTCCGCATCAGTGGTAACACGTCGAACTGAATTGTCCTGCAATTTAATAAAAATTACTCCGTCATAAGTCCAAGTTCCAGCGATGTTTGTTCCTTTAACATTAGTCCAGCTAGTTGAGCGAGGGCAGAACGCTGTTTAGTGAGATGTTCATTAATATATACATTTTTCATATTTATATCGCCTTTGATGTTTCGTCGCGCCTTGCAGAAAACGATCCCGTGACCGATAGCTACCGAATTTAACAAGTAGAGTTCTTGGCTTTCTGTTAGGCGGGCCCGATCGATGACTTCTCTCAATCTCTTCAAGTTTAAGCGGAACTCCCATCGTTTTAACTACATTGGGGACAATCTCGTCCGTATTTTCATCAGCTGATTCTTGGATGCCTGCGATGCGTAAAGAGTTCCCCATTCCATATTGGTGCAAGTCATCAAGTTCAGTTTCCAGATCACTAATAATGGCATTTTTTACCTCAACAGTTCTCTCTAACATTTCCACTCCTTTATGAAAAGTGTCCAGTTCTGAGATTGCTGAGCTCAGTGAGTCTTTCAGAATACATCGCATAGAGGGATATTTTAATGCGCCAACGAACATACTCACGGCCTCTCCAGTGGGGTGCCTCGGTGTGGAGGTAATGGATGACTCAAGGGATTCCGTACTGTCTTGAACTGAGTTATCAAATTGAGCAAATTGTACAAATTCACAATCTGGAGAACTTTCAGACTCCAGAATTGTAGAACCAGGGGAAGATTTTTCTTTTGATCTTCTGTATTATATGTCTATGGAAGCAGCAGATGCACTGGACTCGCGTCTTCTTTTATCATTTTTATTAAGGTTTTCCATTGAAGTTTACGCAGGCCGATGGCTTATCAGATTTAATTTGAAAAATAATTAACTTTAACACTTTGAACAAATGATTTCGCTGAGACCAAGAATAACTGTATCGGATGACTGACTGTCAATCGATCTGGTTACAGACAACAAGTCTGATGACTGATCTCCCACAACTAACGTATAACGTACAGTTGACATTGGGGAATAATGACATTTTGTTATTAAATATGACACCTGTCAACAGAAGAAAAGATCGATTTCTCACTCACGCCACTTGAGGCATTTGTAAGACAATATCCATGAATACAAGTGTTATTCCATTTTTCCCACTATCAAAAAGTCGCATTGGATATCAGATAATACTCTTAGTTAATATATGAACACCTCATCACCTCAGCCATCATCAACAACTACACCGCAACTGGCACAAGATCGAGCATCTCGTTTAGAAAAGTATCACATATTCACCATATTCCAATGTCTTAATCGTTCCCCATAGAATCAGCAATGTCAGAAGTCCACGATACACATACAAATTTGAGCGATCACATTTTTCTCAATAAATAAAACAATATTTTCCTCAGATGCAGGCAGAGCTGACAAAAAATTTAGTTGCCACCACACCTGGTCACGTGATTTAATGATGGGAGGTTTCTTCGGTAATATAGCTTAAATAGATGAGTTGTGCAAATACTCTTACACAACATAATAAATAGTATATGTGCTGATAAGTTATATTTCCTTTACATACTTAACCCTTTTCTACCCTGGCTACACTCCTCCTCTCTCACTAAGAAGCAATATTTATAAAACAAAAAAGTGTTAAGATGTGCAATATAGTTGAGGTTAATGTCGTTAGTAATTGTATTATATACAACATTGCGGAAAAGAAAAAAAAGAGGAAATATGCACGAAGTATGGCAGTGTGTATGTTACTGCGGTGCACCCGCTGACATCTACCCTGCCTCACTAAGATGCATCAATGAGCTCATTGAATAAGAATGCGACGCAGCCCGAATAATTAGCTGGTTGACACGATCTGTTCCACGAGATCGACTTCTGTTGGAAGTTGGTTGGAACAACTTGGAAAGCAGGCGCTATGTCCAGAAACTGTGTAACTTTTACAAAATTGTGACTGGCACTGCTCCGAGTTTTCTCCATGACCTGATACCACCACGTATTTCTGATGTATCCCAATATAATCTACGAAATTCGTCTAATTTTGTTCCTGTCGAACAGAGCTGTTCAAACGTTCATTTTTCCCTTCGTGCGTCCAAATTTGGAATACCCTACCGGAGACGGTACAAAATAGTACGTCGCTTGCGGAATTCAAGAAATCAATTTTAACACCTTTGTATAAGCCTCCGTCGTACTTCTCAACCGGAACAAGAAAATACAATATCATCCACCCAAAACTACGAACTGGTTGTAGCGACCTCAATTGTGACAAATTCAATAATTACATATCCGATACTCCATTTTGTTCATGTAACGAAGGTGTTGAGGACGCAGAACACTATTTCTTCGTGTGTACCTTGAATTTTGATATTCGCAATACCCTCATCGGTGATTTGTCAAAATTCACAGCCCATTGGAATTCAACTGATTTAGTATTATATGGAAGCCCGTTATTACCCGAAAGTAGTAATATATCTATTTTTTTATCTGTTCAAAAATTCATTCGTGACTCACACAGATTCGATCTACAGCCTCACAATTAGGTATGTTCTCTATACAATTGTGTCCTCTAGGATATAATAGAAATAATCTGACTTCCGCCGTGGGTATGCTATCGCGGCGGGACCTGAAACTCTCACTGTGAGAATGTACCCACGGCGAAAGTTAGATTATCAAGGGTTTGACCACGAGATGAATTTTGAAATAGTTGTGTGAACTTACCCAGAAGTGAAAACCTATGCTTAGTGGCAGTAATCAAGATGTTAATTTAGACTCACATTACGGCCAAGATACTATAGAATGCAAATGGGTGGGTGGCGGGCATCATCACTGGATCTAATGTTGTATTTCATGTTTATATTCTATTTATTTTTTTTGATATCTTCTCTCTCTCTCTCTCTCTCTCTCTCTCTCTCTCTCTCTCTCTCTCTCTGTTTAATTTGTGTTTGTCTATAATGTTTATAATATTTAGATTTTGTTAGATTTCTGTTATTTATGGAATACGTTCTGCCATATTGTAAATTGTTAGTCTTTCTACAGGAACGGAGGGGCTTCTAAGTGGTAGGCACTTGTCATCCAATCCTGATTTGCATTGTCAAATGGCAAATAAAATATGTTTAATCAAATTAATCAATTGAATAAGAAAACATAGATGAGTACCTGAAAATGATTAAAAGTTAGTAGAGTGGAGCAATAGCATGAAAATGGAATAAAATATGAAAATAGGATTAAAGTTTCTCATAAAATTATTTAAAAGTTTGTTTTCATCTCTTAAATCTCAAAATTCTCATTGTTTCAACTGAGGCACATGTACAGTTCTGCATTATCACCAACTTGGATTTGGCCTTTGAAATATACTTAGTCAAAAACGAAAGTAAAATAGAAACAAATGTGAAAAAATAGCATAATGGATGAAATGTAATAGTTTTAATGTTGGATGTTTGTTGACAATAAGTCGTGCAAAGAGTTTAATGACATGTTGTTGTTGTCCACCCAACCGTATACAATTTCAAAATAGAACGTGCTGCCCGAGAATGTCAAATTGAACGGGTGACCGACGATTTTCTTTGTGTTATGTTGTGCTAGAGAGCCTGGGTTATTGAGAAAACACGCTAGTTTTTGTCTTCCGACATGTTAAACAATGCCAAGGTTAACCGAAAATCAGAGGTTGCGTCCCATTAGTATGCATGAGGCTGGGATACCTCCAGAGGAGCTCGCTGCTGAGTTCAGAGTGACTGTGGCCACTATTTACCGCCTTATTGGAAGGTATAGCACCACTGGATCTACTGCCGATCGACCGCGTTTAGGTCGATCAAAGTGTTACGACCCCTCCACAAGACCGACACATCAGGACGTCTCACTTGCGGGATCGCTTCCTTCTGGCGACGAGGACAGCAGCAAATAAATACTCTTGTGTGAACTAACAATAGAATCAGTGCACAAACTGCCCGCAACAGACTCGTTGACCACGGCATCCCACGTAGGCGTCCATACCACGGACCAATCCTTACCTAATGTCATCGTACCGTCAGAATGAAATGGATACATCAGCGTGTTCTCTGGACTCAGCAGCGTTGACACACAGTTCTTTTTAGTGATGAATCACGATTTTGTCTACGGCGCGGTGACGGTAGGGCAAGATTGTATCGCCGACGAGGAGAACGGTTTCTGATGCTTGCGGGAATACGACCGTTACGGCGGGGGTAGTGTAATGGATTGGGCAGGAATGTCTTTGTACCATCGAACCCAGTTGATCTTTGATCTTCATCGATGGTAATCTGAATGCACGGCGATATAGGGACAAAATTCTTGTCCCGTTGTTCAACGCTTGCGTCGAATTTAAGTTATTCCAGCAAGACAATGCCCGATGTCACGTGGCGCGTATCTGTCGTAACTTTCTTGAGGAGCAGAGCATCGAACTTCTTCCCTGGCCCCAACTTTCGCCAGAGTTGTCGCCAATCGAGCATCTTTGCGATCAACTGGGCCGTCGGGTACGACTTCATGATCTTCAGACGTTAGGCGATTTACGTAATGTTCTAAGGCAGGAGTGGAATGCAAACCACCGTGTGATATCCAGAGACTTATCAGGTCCATACGCCGTCGATGTCTTGCCACCCAAGAGGCAAACGGTGGACTTACACGCTGTTGACTGCTTGCGTGAACTTTTCATTTCACCCCATGTCTGAATTGCGACGTCCTGGCGTGACGCTGGTAACAGTAAGAACATGAAATTAGGCAAATTCATACATCTAGACTCGAAATATGAATTTACAATAATTAATTGTTTGGGATTAAAGTCGATAATACTACAAAAATTGCTCCTCAAAGTTCATTATACTTTCTTTTTCGACTCAGTATAGTACATCAGGTAATTTTGAATTTTGCCAATGGGGTTTGGTTAACTGAGAATCAACAGATTTGATGCAGAATATTTTGCTACATGTGCCTGTATGCTAAAGTACGCCGGTGAACCATGGACATCTTTCTTGAAAAATGATATTGGCCTACTAGGCCTAGTAAATAGAGTAAGATTTGATGTTCAGAGTCCTGGAAATATCTAGGAACACTGGAAAGGTCAAGTCTAGCAATATTGGATTTCTGGAATGCAGCATTGGGTATTTATCCAAACATTGTATTGTCTTAGGAAACTAGATCAAATATTGGCCAGCACTTTGTAGAAGGATTATGTTCTTTTTGTCAAGTTTCCGAAATGGCGTATAGAACTTAGACGAAGCATATAGGAAATTATGTAATTGCATTCGAAATAAACTGTCTTGGTGAAAGTAATTTTCCAGATCGCACCTCTGGAGTCGTATTTTCATTCTTCCTAGATATAAACTAAATTGGCTATTGCCTCTTCGGAGCAGCTTATCAGAATAGCATGAATTTGCCATGAAGTAATGTTACTGTTCTGCAGTAATGTGCATTACCATCTTGGAATGATACATGTCACTTTTCATGTACCGTAATATTGGAACTAGGTGTACTTCATTTACGCATGCGACGGGCATTTATGTGGGACATCAGTGTCCTCTATGCAGACGAGTGAGACAACCACTGTAATCTTACATTATGACACCATGACTTGGCCTAATATTTTGGCTTTGCCGAATGACGGTTTAAAATGATAGTGGCACCAACAGATTAGAAATTAATTAGCGAAGACTTTGCCTTTACATTTTCGCCCCACACATTGTGAAGTTACAATTTGGCCCTTTATATGTACGGTACTGTCTGTGGTAGTGAACTGAAATATTTCTTACGTATTTGATTTTCTGCAATGTTTTTTCTAGATTGGTTTTATGAACTCACAGTAATGTAAACACAACTCATTTATTTCACTCTGTTTAACTAGTTTAATTATTTGTGTATTTTTCATTCATTTATTCAATTTTGTTTTCTCTATTAAGGATTTATACTTCTTTTCTCTTTTATTATTTATCTTTAGAGCCTATTTATCTGGAGGGTGGTGGTAGGGGTGGTGGGGGAGGTAGGTGGGCGTATTCTATCAATGAACTATATGACGCTTGTAACTGAACATCAATACAGTTAAAACTGGAAGTCCTGTCACGAACTGTGCGCTTATCTGGGCTTAACTGCGCGTAGAAATTGTGCGCAATTGTCATATCGAATGGCATCCAAAGCACGGCAGGTTCTTCTGGTTACTCATAGCAAACACAGGCAATGTTTCTGCCAATGGACCTCCGGGTTACCCGGAGGTCCATTGGCTGAAGCATTGCTTGTGCGCAGGCCATATGTACAGAATTTGATAGCCTAAGTATGGTCATATCGCGTAGATTAACGCGCAGATGGACGTGCTATTTGTGCGCGTTTCATGACAGGACTTCTAGTTTTAACTGTAGGCGTGCCGTATACCTGCAATTTGAGGCACTTCGCTGGCAGGTTTCAACTCGAAGACGCTCTATCTAATGACACAAGTTCAAAAAGATTAATATTTCGTTACATTTGGAAAGGAGAAAAAAAATAGGAGTAGGGAGTAATTATCGTGGTGAGAATCTGTTTCGATTCCTCCCAAATCTTCGGCTTTCTGCTGCCATCACTCCCAGAGCAGATTGCAGTCTTCTTTCAAGATCTGTGAGTAATCCTGGTGGACGGTTTATGGAGCTGCACCATGCTGGATAAAATCTGTACATATTCTTGTTTATTGGATGTATCAGGAACATGGGCCTGCAATCAGCTATTTTGAAATGTGACAGATGTGAAAATTTCCTAAGTCGATTTGGAGTAGCATGTTGCTTGTTCATCGTAGTTTGCAAAACATTTGCTAAGAAGTGTGCATATTTTCACCTTTGAAGACTGTAATTGATTCCATCATTATGGATACAGTATTTGAATTCAAGTTTCCAACTGGTAGCCAAGGTGAATGAAATCTTTGAATTGTGTTGTAGAGTTTTCACAAATGTTTGTTGACTGACAAATTTCCTTTTTAGTATCGCAAATGTCTACCAGTTGATAATCGTCTTCATACTTTCGTGTTCTGTAATGTGCTGTACTGATGGTGGTGTGCTGGTCTGGTTTGAAGAAAAAAAACTTGTGTTTGTTACTTTGGAGTTTTCTTTTCTTGTCGGATTGAGTTTTGCCTTCATGGAATTGGTGCCGCATGTGTTTTGGTACTATATCTTTGTGTACCCAGTCAGTTTTGGAAATGTTTCTCAGTTTCACTTTGTAGCAGAGCTGATTTTGTATCCATACAGATGATAATTTTTTTTCAATGTCGTCGGGACCTATTTACAGAGTTTCTTCCATTTCTGGGCGATTATCGGCATTATGTTGTGCATACGGTTGACATTTGGATTTAGTGTGATTTTGAATAACCTTTTCGACTCTTTCTTCTAGACTTCTGTGACTATTCTTTTGAATTGCCCTATCATTGTTATCGATATCCTGAGTCATATGGCTGTCATTAGATTCCTGACCATTCTCAACAGCAGCTCCATTTTCAGCATTATCATCACCAGCGTCATCATCATCTGTGCCGTCCTTTAAGTAGAATGGTCGATCCAGTAACTCATTGTATATTTTTAATTTCGTGGCATTTACCAGCGTTTTTTCTGATTTTCTTTGTCTTAAAGGTTCCGTGTGGTCTCATTTTCAAAACTGTGTAGGGGCCGATCCACCGCCTGATAAGCTTCTTACTTATTCCGTTTGGAGTCCTGTCACTGTAATACCAAACTTTGTCGCCTAGTAAAACTTTTGTTGGCACCACCTTTTTGTCATAATGTGTTTTATATTTTTCCTGGGCTCGTTTCATATTCTCGGCTGCAATTTCTCTTGTAGTCTGTAACCGTTTTATTATTTTGGTCAGGTGTTCTTTGTGATTTCTTGCCATTGATTCTTTGGGAAATAGGGAAGTATCTATCGGTGTCCGCGTTTACTGTCCAAAGCAGCAAAGGGAATGGCGAGTAACCTGTCAAATGAAAAGCTGGTGTAATTCAGTATACCATCATAATGGGTGTTATGTAGTTTGGCATGTCAGTTTGGCTGTTACAATAGGTTCGCAGTGATTGGATGATAAAGGAGTTTAAACGCTCGACTGCACCATTTATCATCGGGTGGTAACCACTCGTATAATAACGTTTTACATGTAGAAGTTCGCAAACGGCTTCGATCAATTTTCAAAGGAAGTTTTGATCTCAATCAGATACGATTGTCATTGGCGCTTCCTAGCGTGCAAATATTTCTTTGAGCAAAACAGTTGCAATCTCCGTGGCTTCTTGGGTTTTCAATGGGAATGATTCGCACCATTTGGATCCTGCGTCTCCTAGAAGTAATAGATATCTGTCCTTGTCTGGTGTCATTGGTAATTCTAATATGTCCATGTGCCATCTTGCAAATATGTCTTCACGCGGCATAGGGTGTAATGAAACTGGGTGCTTTTGTGAATCTCTTTGGACTGTTGGCATTCTTGACAAGTTTTTACATACGTTACTACATCAGTATATAAGTTTTCCCAATAATGTTTTGTCTCATAGCTTCATATGTTCTCTCCTGTCCTTGATGACAGCTGCCAGCAATACTATCATGGTAAGCATTCAACACTTCTTTTCTTAGTGGTTGTGGAACAGCTAGCAGTTTTATAACCCTCTCGCCTTTTGGGTGGCCTTTCGCTCTGAATTGTAAAAATGATAAAGGATGTCATTACTGACTTCAAAATGGTAGGATTTGGCATCAAGTGTTCGGGCTTTTTGGCGATCAGTTGGTACCATTCCATTTTGTTTATAGTTGTTTAAGTGTGGCTATGTGCTGTAATTTGGCAGGGTCGGTGTCTTTATCTTCTGTATTTTCTTCACCTTCGTTAATACTACTTATATTGTAAATAGGAGAGTTTGGTTTTGTTTCCCAGTCATAGTCAAAGTGATTGCATTGTAATTCTTTGGTTCCTTTTGAGACGAAATGTTATAAAGTTGTTCTATCAGGTCTGGCATTTCAGCGGGAGTAGGATTATGTGGGTATTCAAGCCATTGTTCTTCTTACCTGGTCTCTGTAACAATTCAGAGTTATAGCCTTGTAACTGTAGAGCTCATCTTCCTAGGCGATTGTTTGCATTTTTGGCAGACTCAAGCCAGAGGACAGTGATATTATCTGTGTAAACTTTAAATTTATTGCTTGCAAGATATGGCTTGAAATGTAGTATGGCATCTCGTAATGCAAGGCCTTCTTTCTCATCTGTATGCCATTTCTTTTCATGTTTGTTTGGTGCTCTTCCGCAAAATGCTATTACATGCTCGTTTGTTGTGACTGAATCCTGTTGGCTTAATATGTATCCAATAGCCGTGTCAGAAGCACCAACTTATAGCACGAATGGCCTATTGAAATCTGAGAATATTAGGATTGGAGGTGAAATAAGTTTTTGTTTTAATTGGTCAAAAGATTGGCACTCATTTGTCCAATTAAACTGCTTATCTGTCTTTGTTAACTCTATAAGAGGGGTTGCTAGTTTTGCATATTCGTTTATGAACTTCCTATAGAATCCTGCAAGACTTGAAAAGTTACGAACTTGTTTGACTGTTTTGGTTACAGGATACGTTTGAACGTTTGAGTTTTTTTCTGGGTTAATATGGATTCCAGATTTGGATATGACGTGGCCTAAATAATCTACTTTTTCTTTGGCAAAAAGACATTTGGATGGTTGTAGGGTTCGATTTGCCTGTTTAAGCTTATGCAATACTAATTGCAGATGTTTTAAGTGAGTATCAAAATCTGGACTAAAAATTAATATATCGTCAGTGTACACGAGTGCTGTTTTCCAATTTAATTCTTTAAGCACTTTTGTCATTAGCATTTGATAAGCCATTGGGGTATTCACAAATCCGAAACTTAATTTGCGAACTTCATAATGGCCGCAGTGAGTAGAAAATACAGTTTTGTGTTTTGTTTCTGGGTCAAGGGGAATTTGGAAAAAAACACTAGCTAAATCTAGTACAGTAAATCTTGATGCTTTTGCATCAGCTACCGTATCGAGAACGTCGTCGATTCTCGAAATCGAAAAAGTGGTTAGCGTTGTGAGTTTATTCAGTTTTCGATAGTCTACTGAAAATCTATATTGGCTAGACGGTTTCTTTTTGACAAGCACTACTGGGGACTGCCACATTGAATTAGATTCTTCTATTATGTCACTATCTATCATTTCTTTAATTTGCCTTTCTGTTTCTTTTCTTAGTTGTGGTGTTTGTCTATAGAGGTGTGTTGTCACAGGTGCAGCATTCCCTGTATCAATAATGTGATGCTGCAAATTTGTTTTTCCGAATTCTGAAATATTTTTTGGCAGCAGGTTTTCAATTTTGAGCAGTTAAATTCACAATTTTGCTTCTTTGATATTTTGTGAGATTTTTACTTATCTTAATTCCTAACTCGTTAAGAGTTTGTTCATTCAGCGACTTTGGTGAATCTGTTTGGGGAATTTTATTTTCATTTTTTAAGGAGAATATGTGATTTCCGTCGATTTGGCAGGAATTTGATAGTTTCGCATTAACACCTATTTTAATTGGATTAGCAGTTTTGTTAAGAACCCCATAAATAGATTTGCGATTTGTAAGTTCTGCAACACATTTTCAACATACTAAATTTTTAATATTGTTTAAAAAAGTTGGCGCAATTAAAACAAGTTTTAGAATTTCGATTTTGTGAAATTTTAACTTCAATGTTCATTTCAATTTCAGAATGAGGGCACTATAAAATCCTTAACTGATCGGACAGATCCAAAACTTTCTTTAGTCTGGTCGACTTTACTTTTGAGGGGTACTTCTAAAAACATCTCCTGAAGAGATCAAGTATTATTTTGGAATTTATCTGTGCTTTGTTTGACTTTAAAAAAACTAAACCTAAAATAATATCAACAGAGAGGTTTTTGACTACTCTTGTTAGCTGATAGATTTGGAGGCCCTCCATATACATTTCGAAATCAATATTACCTAAAATTTCATGAACAGCACCACAGGCAGCTTTTATATTCATTTCTGTTTTCCTTCGTAAATGAATGCGGTTGAAACACTGATGCAAGCATTTTTCGGAAATACAAGAAATGCTTGTATCAACCAATGCATTTGCATGTTTCTTTTTGCCGATTCTGACATTCAATTATTTCTACTCAATAGTAGGGTATAGAAGGGTGAATGCTATTTGAGGGGATTTCTATAATTATTTAAATTATGTTGACAAACTCTTTTAATAAAATAAATCTATGGTGTCAAAATGCAGTATAACGTGGCTGTACTCACCATCTGCAATCTCCAGGAAAATCATTTCACGTTGTTTCCTTTCATCTCCTTCCTTAGTTGACATCAGTGCAGTGGAAGCCGATTACCCACCATCTGTGACCCTGGGCTTGGAAGGGTCACTGACCGGGATTGATCACAGCCCATTTTGAGCCCTCAGTACTATAGAGTCAAGAATTCAAACAACAACATTTTATTTGTACAAGTGAGAGGTATACACACAGTGGTTCAAAGTGTCTCCCTCAAGCTCCGAGGCGGCTTTATGAATGTACTGTTTATGAAATAATCAGGTAAAAATTTATCACATAACTAATTACGTACTAAATCATTGATAGGAATGATACTTCTGAATTGTCTAATTTTGCTGGGAGGTTACCTTCAGTAATATATAAGAGATGAGTTGTGCAAATACTCTTACACAACATGATAAATAGTATATGTGCTGATAAGTTATATTTCCTTTACATGCTTAACCCTTTTCTACCCTGGCTAGTCAATGAAAGATGATAATACAAGTCATAACATAAGTCAGTTCAACTCACTTTTAACAGGTGACCTACGGCATCGAGGAATTCCAAAGGGGTCTTCCGCCCTTGTGTGAGATGATCTTTTAATCGCATCAGTCTGTTTTCTGTTTCTTGCAAACTCTCTTCTTGGTGGGGGTGCTGCGCCGAAGGTTATCTTGTGGAATTTGGCTCGCTCGGTCATCTCTACTTTCCTGATGTGCTGAATGTATCTGTATACATTGGGATGTTGATGCTGTAAAGACCGGTTCAACCTTGAATAGAAACTTTCCATGTTGTTGTTAGTCTGGGTCCAGTGGTGGTATGATGTTTCCATAAGGGCATAGAAAAACGAGCGTCGTCATCTACCAATGTTGAAATCATATAATCGTTCATGGCTTCACTGCAAGGAGGATGGCTGTGCTCAAAGACCTTCTTCACAAAGTTGCCTGTGCAGTTACGATCAACACATCTCCAATGGATATTTTCACCCGTATCTCTATTCTTGGCAAACAAGTATCCGTCGAGTATGATCCGTTGAGCTCCTTTCTGTGATTGAACATATTCTGCGCCTATTAAACATGCTACTGTGCAATGATGTGATGTGCAGCAGGTATTAGCCAAGCAATATATTGCCATTATTGTGACAACAAACGTTACTAAAAATCTATAAGTTCGTTTATTTGATTTTCAAAACCAAGTCTTTGACAAAGAAATAAGAAAGATGCAAAGGCTAGGTGTTTGCGCAACGACAGTCCAGTTAACTCATCTCATAACAACCTGTTTTCATGGGGAGACCATTCATGATAGTATATCACACGCAGTCAAACTGGTGCATTTTGGTTTATTACAACACTGCTCATTAACTGTGATTAACATGATTTAACCCTTTAACTAATATGGAAAGCAGACGACACTTGCCAAAAAAATTCTTGAATAACTATTTTTTTTCATTTTTTTTTGTCTCAAAAGCATAGGTTATGATCCCTCGTTGGAACGAGCTCTTTCCAACGAGGGGTCATAACCTATGTTTTTGAGACAAAAAAAAAATGAAAAAATAATGAAAATTAATTGGCGATTTTTGAGAATAGCGCTGGCCGGGTTTGGCCATTACGTTGGGTAAAGGTTTAATAGAAGATCACATGCAAACAAAGAGGTGCATCTTTGTTTTATCACAACACTGCCCATTAACAGTGATTAACAGTATTCTAGTTGGAAATTATTCTACAAGTTTACAGCGCAAAACATTTCCAGTTAGTCACCCATTTTTGAATCCTTAATCAGCTTCCAAGTAGTCTCCAATTTCAAACAGAGGGGTGAGTAGCATGTGCTACGTGAGGCGAATCCTTAACCCTTTACCTAACCTGAAAAGCAGACGACACTTGCAAAAATAATTCTTAAATAACTAATTTTTTTCATTTTTTGTCTCAAAAACATAGGTTATGACCCCTCGTTGGAACGAGCTCGTCGAGCTCGTTCCAACGAGGGGTCATAACCTATGTTTTTGAGACAAAAAATGAAAAAAATAATGAAAATTAATTGGCGATTTTTGAGAATAGCGCTGACCGGTTTTGGCCGTTACGTTGGGTAAAGGGTTAACTAAATGAAACTTATAGGGAGAAACAGTTTCAATAAGGTTTTCGTGGGGAAAACCATTTGGGAAATGGTGGGTCTGCCAAGTATAATATATGGTACAGAAGTGGTACCCCAAACCAGACGGCTGTAAAGAGCTTGGAAACCCCGCAGAACTATGCAGGCCGATGGATAACGGGGTCGAGTAATGCCACAGCACTAGAAGCAATCAGGGGTGAGCTTGGGTGGATGAGGATCAAGGACAGGATAGACTTACTGAAACTCGATTATCTTGATATCCCTGACAGCCGATGGTGTAAAGTAATGTTCCAGAGAATTTTCAACTCAGATATCAAGACAGGATGGATGGTCCAAGTTAGGGAGCCAATAGAGAACTACTCATTGGAGATCTCGGACCTTGACGTTGGGGCAAACCAGGGTAAAAAAAATTGTCAGAGAAAGGTCATGGAGGATGGTAACCTCAATTGGCGAGAGGGGGTCAAATGAAAGTCTTTGTGTGGCCTGCATGATAAAGAGAAGCCTGGTTTTGATGGCACCTTTGGGGGGGGGGGGGTCACTGTTGTTCAAGCTGAGGTCGCGATCCCTGGAGCTGAGGGGAAAAATTGGGAAAACCGGTGAAAAGGAGAGCCAGGTGTGTAATTTGGGCGTGGTGGAGAACCTGGAATACTTTCTTCTGGAATGCCAAAATACAAGCCTAAAAGGATAAGATTCACTGAGAGTATAATGGGGAAGTGGGATGGGAGAATGAAGGACATGTGGTTAGTGAGAGACTCAAAGGAGATGGTTTATATGCTAATTGGAGAGATTGGGAAGAGTGGGGCAAGGGATGTCATTAAGCAGTTCGTCTCCGAGTGCAGGGAGGAGAGAAGAAGCGTGGAAATAGGGAGGCAGTTGGAAGTACAGGGATAACCTAGGTCTTCTCATCCGAGAACCGCGACAAATCAGCGGCCGGCCAAAGTCTTATTATTATGTAACCAATTAAGCTATTTGGTTTACGTTATGGGAGTCTACATCTTGGAAGGTCTGCATTATGGGAGGACACCTTTGTAAGTGTTAGTATGAGGTGATATCTGTGCAAATGTCTCAAATAATACATGTTGATGGAGGAGTGGGTGTCTGGTTCTCAGCGAAGAAAATATGCCGGACAATTTCAAAAATGCTCTATAATGCACCAGATACAACATGAATTAATCTAAAAATGTGCTGGTATCCATTAATATTCTATTCACTTCAAGGGCTTCACTTATTCACTCAAATGTAAAAAGGATATTTGAGAATAGTTTGTGTTGTTTACTCGTTGTCATTGCTTTAGTATTATGACGCAGAAGGAGTGCTAGTGAACTGATTGTGAAAACTGCCCTGTTTGAACTTGTTTAACAGTTCCAACACCCTTTAAAATTTCAGATATTGTTGCATGACCTAGTCAGAATATAATATTCAGTATAGTTTAACTCGCTATAATTGTGTATTAAGACGTTACCACATACGTCATTGGTAACTTGAGATTTTGGAAAATTGACAAACATCATTGTCAATTTATTTTTGATAGAGAATCATGCAAAATAAACAAAAACAAGAGGCCCCACGAGGCCTGAAGCGCTCACTTTTGAACAGAACACAATATAAACACAGTCCAAGAATGAATTTACATTAAGCAAGAAATACTTCATAGTGCACTAAGTTAAAATTTGGGCTGCCATAATGAGCCCAAATATTAACCTACTAACCCGATTTGGACAAATTTGAATTTGACCCCGCCCCCTAGAGATGTTGTATACCAAATATGAAAGCATTCTGACAAGTGGATCTGAAATTCGATCTAAACCGCTCCCGAGCAACCATTATGTAATCAAACCACGTACCACTACGTACTAATATTTCCATTGGCAATTTCTATAAAGTAGATTACGTATGGGCGAATGCTGGAGTCCGCTTTCTGTGGTCGGTCGGCTTTTGCTTATGTATATATATATAGTGTGTGAGTTTAATAAATAACACATTTTGCAGACTATATATATATGTGTATATCGGTGGGGCCGACCGTTCTTGGGGGGGGGGGGGGCGGACCCTATCATCTATTTATGTGCATTTATATGTATGTATATGTGTATGCACATGTATATTATATATATGTACAGTGTGTGGAGAGTGTATTGTCATGGAATCACCCGCGGAGTGGGGATTCCACCCGAGCAATAATTGCAAATCTGTTGCGAAGCATAACCACCACAATCAAAGTTCCAGCCAATGGACCTCCGGTGATTATATTTACACACTCTGGTTATACTGCCTTGTTATATAGGCAATATGTATTACATGGAGCTCATCTACCTTCTGCGTGCGACCTGAATTTATGACTACTCTGCTTTTCAGACTAATCACTTTTCAACCCATCCCATATTGAGAGAGCAATCTAGATGCACCCTGCCCCCGTCATATATTTCACGCATAGGATCATTAAATGTTTGTTACCATATTGTTTGGAAGGAGGGACAAAGCTGCATGGATACTCATTCCTCATTCCAGGAGGAGTGAGTGTCAATGCAGCATTGTGTCCAATACATATATCCCGGTTGTATTGTATTTTTGTATAGGCTATATGTATCGTATAGAGCATATCTAGCTTCTATGTGTGACCCGAATATATGACCACTGTACTTTTCAGACTAGATCTTCTCCAACCTACCTCATATTGAGAGAGGAACGTAGCAGCACCCATCGCCCGTTATATACATCACGCATTGGATCATTAAAAGTTTGTTACCACATCTTTGTTTGAAGGGGAGGGGGGGGGGGGCGATGCTACATTGATATTCATTCCTCATTTCCGGAGGAATGGGTGTCGATGTAGCATCGTGGCTTGTAACAATCAGTAGTGTAATAATCAACCGTGGTGTAATAAAAATTAACCAGTAGTGTAATAATCAACCAGTAGTGTAATAAAAATCAACCAGTAGTGTAATAACCAGTAGTGTAATAAACTTAACCAGTAGTGTAATAAGTAGCCATGAAAACCAACAATTTTTCAACAAAATTCTAAAAATTTTGAGGTGGCTCAAATCATAGTTTGTGTCCATGTGATCGATTTTTTAATAATTTTATCGTACATTTAAAGGCGTTTTGCAGGTCAAATATCATTTCGTGGGTTCAATACGGCGCGGAAAGGCATTTTTATGATTTTTATATGATGTGCGTATTTGTTTGTGTTTAATGTCACTTTCTGCGTTTGTGGCTTTTTGTAAATTAAAAGTTGACTTATTATTTATAGTAATGCTGAGCTTTTAAGAGATTGTTTACCCCATGCATAAGCTGTCAGGTTCTATCATACCAGAAAACTTATGGGTGATAAAATGTGGTATTCAAGGGCTTCACCGAAGTTAAGCAACGTCGAGTACGGTTAGTAGTTGGATGAGTGACCATTTCAGCGACTGATTCGCGCTCCCGCGTTGTGTCCTTGGGCAAGGCACTTAATCCCGACTGCCTACATGGGGGCACGATGACGCTGTGTATTAAGGCGTACTGCACGTCGATGGTGCACATGTCTTCAACCAATCTAACCCTGCCTGTGCTGCGATGCAGAGCTCAGAGTTACGATGTTGGAGAGCTGACAGCTGCTCGTCGTTGCTAGGTGGTTCTCTCCGGGAACTCCGGCTTCCTCCACCCGTAAAACTGTCACCGACACGATATTACCCTGGCTGTTAAAGTGTCGTTAAGCCTAATAAATAAATAAATATTCAAGGGCTAGAATTGTGTGATCTCCTGCGTTGTCTACAATTATAATATTTAATACGGTCCAGGCGAACTTTGAAGGTCTCTCCCACATCCACCCATTTCAGTAGCTGTATCATTATGCGTGGCTTTCTCCGTCCAGTTGACCGTTTTGAATTCTAAAATTCGTTTTTTTCTGGGAGTGGTGCTCATCATATTCCTTGAGCGTAGACACTCTACCATATTTTACGAAGGTGCGGTGGGGCTGGGTGTGTGTGTGGGGGGGGGGGGGCTGGTTTACCTAAAATCTGCGGTCAATTATTTTTTTCCATCTTGAAGTGGGAGGTCGATAAGAGAGTAGAGGGTATCTAAGCGAGGTGAATAAGGTGGGTGCGTTGGAGGTCCACTGGCATTTCCGTCTGCCAAGTGATTGTTCTCGATTACCAATGGTGGACAACTATTTATACCTGTGATGGTATACATTTAATGTAAAAAGTTTGAACTCATTCAACATGCAGAAAATATTGTTTCAGCAGAATTCCTTGATGGGTTTACACTACTCTTGTACTACATTAGAAGTGTGTCATATGGATAAATGACCCTCATTTGGGGAGAGGATGGGGGAGGCGCAAGGGGCGTCATAGTCACGGGACCCAGGGACGCCATGTTGTGTTGTTATGGTAGCCTGCGTGAGCGGCAGTGTTGTGACGTCATTCCCATAGGGATATGTGATGCAAGAGCGCGCGAGCAGCGCGTGTAATTAGGTGATACGTGTTTCCGCCGACTATTCTGTCTACTGGCTACCGCCATCTTGGCTTTAATGTTAGCACGTGGTTCCTGTATGGACCTAATGACTTCTAATAGAACGAGGATATGTTTTGAGGGTAAGTGCGATTGGACGGGAGTATAATGAGTACCCAAATGAGACCGACAACTATTTTTATCTGGATCGGATTCGCGAAGAAAGCTCGTTTTCTATGTTCTTAGCCTTTCCCGGGCCCGGGTTCTCCCAGAATCCTCGTTTCTAACGGACACTGACCCCTGCCCAGAGTTCCACGCATACTATATGACCTTAAAAACGCGGTGTTTGATTGTTCTATAGTATTTTTTTCTAAGAGTGGCCTTACAGGCAAATCCTCGTTTCCACTCTGTTACAGGATTTTATTAGGTCTGATGGATGCAGTGTAAGTCTTTTGGGGGAGGTTATAATAAAGGTCAGACTGAGTATTGAGGCGCAAAGACATCAATGTGTCATGAGATTGTGCATCGGTGGAGGGAGTTGGTTGGGATACTCATAAGTAAGAAGTAGACAATGTCGTCCCTGTAGGTCCTTTAGGTGGTAGATATCTGTGTTGCGTGCCATGTAACCTATAAATCTCCTCGACACTCCAGATTCGGTTTGGTTGAGAGGCGGCCCGAGTTGGCTGAGTTGAGTGAAACCCAATTGGGTTCGTGTTCGCTCGGCCCAGCTGATTTGTGCTTCACCTGATTACATAGCACAGGACCCACTATGGCGTACCCAAACTTTCATAAGATTATGATGCTAAAGAATTGCATCGAAAATTGAATATTAATTATCGATCATCTTCCTCTACTCCATAGATAATTCAAATATTGCTGAGACCAGTATCCGGATGCTGATAGCTCAAACAGTTCATTGATTGCAACATGAGAACGATTACCCATCTCAAAGTAGAGAGTACTTCGAGACTTCGATAATGCAGATTTTACCCTTGTTTTCAAAACATGTTCTACAGTTTTCATGTATATATTTTTCACTTTTTCCTCTACTTCATATCCTATGCTTCTTCCTTATGTATGCTTAAATATCTCCTTTTGAATACTTTTCACTCAAATATCTTTCTTGCAGCTAGCTTGACAACATTTTGCTTTCAATACAGTGTTGTTTGTTTCCATGTACTTTTGACCAATACCGCACTCCGAGCAAGAAGAAATTTTTGTTATATTCAAATAACTTACTATATTAAATAAATGTGTGCAATAGAATCATACCGTTCTCGGATGGGTATCTTCAATTTCTTATTTTATGTTCGCCGCTTAAAGCACAAACTTTCAAAAAATCAGTCAATTGTTGCTTTATTCTTTCTACACCTGCGACTCGGTGGTAGGAAAATCCAAGAAAGCTTCACAGCTATGGTAATTTTGTTTCGGTAGTTATGTACCACAACAAGTATCTCAAATACTACAGCGCCCCTTGTTAGACACACACGCCGGCACAGCAGCTCCCACGTCCAGTTCTTTCTAACCTCTTTGGGAATATTAATCTCAGTCGTAATCATTAATTTAATGATTCTTTGTCTAAGTAAAATCTTACTACTGTCGGTCGACATCGAACTCAACCCTGGACCAAACTCCATCAACACACACAATTTGAAAATTTTCCACTTGAATATTCAGAGTCTAAGACCAAAAATAGAAGCCGTCGAATACGAAGCGCCCTAATGGTGTATTGGCACTAACGGAGACATGGCTGCAGGACAGCGACCCCACTTCCGACATTTCAATCCACGGGGTCCATGAACCGTTGCGCCAAGACAGACTCACAAGAGGTGGTGGGATTGCCGTTTATATTAAAGACCACATTTCTTTTCGACAACGGCCAGACCTGGAGATATTGAACATAGAGTGCTTATGGGTCGAAATATATACCAAACATAGTAAGTCATTATTGTTGGGGGCCTTCTACCGCCCACCAAACAGTCCCTAAGAATCATGGCATAGCATGTCAACTTCCATAGAAAAAGCCAGAGACATGCTAATTGACGATTTAATTGTCACTGGAGACTTTAATGATAACCAACTTCTTCCTTCAAGACATGGTTTTGTGGAAATAGGAAATGCCTTCAATCTGCGACAGCTTGTGAATGAGCCAACATTTTTCACTGAAACGGCAGCCTCTCTGGTAGATCTCTTTGCTGTGAGTGACTCAGTGAATGTGGAGGCTTGTGATGTCCTAGAACCAATTGTGCCAGACATGATACGTTACCACTGCCAGTTATCCATGTACATCGACTTTTTGAAACCATATCCCCCATCCTTTAAGAGGAAAGTATGGCTGTATACCCAGGGTGATTATGAAGCCTTAAATGGGGTCCTCTCGAACGTTGACTGGAGTTCCCTTTTTGATGAAACATTCCTTGACACCATCATTTCGAATTTCAATCACAAAATACTCGAAACGGCATCTGAACATATTCCAAACAAAATCATCACTGTGCGATTGGAGCAGCCAAAATGGTTCCACAGCGAGATTAGATTACTAATCAGACAGAGAAAAGGGTTATACCTCGTCTCCAAACGAACTGGGCATCCGAATGCATGGGTCAAATATAAATGTAAACGCAATGAATTAGTATCAGCAGTAAGAAAAGCCAAAGCGGCGTATCTATCCAAAGTCCAGGCTAGTTTGGGAAGTAACAAAACACCAGCTTCACATTGGTATAAAACGCTTAAAACGTTCATTGTTAGCAGCAAAACAGCGGCAGTTCCTACTCTTATTCATTCAAATAATGTCTTTTCCACCAACGTTGATAAAGCCGAGGTGTTGAACGAATACTTTGTTTCGATATCAACCGTTGATGTGTCTCTCCCTGACCGCGAACCTCAAACTCTTGGCAGTATTACTCTCCATTGTGGAGAAATACTAGAAGTGATGAGATCTATAAAGGCTTTCACGGCATCTGGCCCCGATCTTATAAGTCCGCGTCTCCTAAAGGAAATCGTCGCTATGTGAACCTCTTACAATTCTTTTTAATATACTGTTGAATAACTCGTATTTTCCTTCACTGTGGAAAAAAGCTAATGTCTCTCCAATCTTTAATAAACAGCCATCGAACTCAGTCACTAATAATCGTCCAATATCATTGCTCAGTTGTGTAGGTACAATTTTTGAAAAATGAGTTTTCAAACACTTGTGCAATACTTAACTGATAATAACATTCTTAGTCAGTTCCAATCAGGTTTTACACCTGGTGATTCAACTGTCCTACAGTTGACTGATAACTATGACGAATTCAATCGAGCTCTCGACGAAGGAAAAGAGATCAGGGTAGTTTTCTGTGATGTCAGCAAGGCATTCGATAAAGTGAGGCATGGTGGTCTTATTCACAAGCTGAAGCAAATTGGTGTCTCAGGTGAATTACTCTTATTTTTTATATCCTACCTTTCGGATAGGTCACAACGGGTTGTGATAGGGCCTGATGCCTCATCATGGAGACCCATCAATGCTGGCGTTCCGGTCATCTACTCTTCTTAATATACATCAACGACATAACTGAACATTTACTTAGCAACATACACCTCTTTTCAGATGACACTTCCCTGTACTTAATTGTTGAGAACCCAGAGCAAGCTTCGATCCTAATCAATCTTGATTTGGCGACAATTGAACATTGGGACAATGCATGGCTGGTTGAGTTCAACCCCCTCAAAACAGAGAGTATTCTTATAACACGTAAAAGTGAATCTACCACCCATCCACCACTCTTTTTAGGTAATTTAAAAATAACCGAAGTCAGTAGTCACAAACACTTAGGAGTCATATTAAACACCACGTGCACCTGGAACGACCATATTGACCATATATGCTCTGAAGCCTGGACTCGTTTAGATCTGTTGAGAAAGCAGAAATTCAAACTCGATCGCAGCATTCTAGAGAAGATATATTTTGCATTTATTAGGCCCCTGCTAGAATACGCCGACATTGTATGGGACAGCTGCACAGCAACTAAAGTTGAATAATCAGAAAAAAATCCAGAATGCAGCCGCGAGGATAATTACAGGGGCTACAGCCAATTGTAGCAAAGCTTTACTCTACTCCGAAACTCGTTGGGATCCCCTACATGAAAGACGCGGGAAACACAAATTGTTACAATTCTTTAAGATGTTTCATCGCATGTTGCCTCCATATATTGCCAACAAAGTCCCTCCAGCCATCTCGTCGTCGAATTTCACGCACAACCTCCGATCAAGTCATAACCACAGAATCCCATTCTGTAGAATGCAGCTGTATCAGTCATCATTCATGCCAAGCACCACTGACCAATGGAACCAACTGCCTCTTTCCGTCCGTGATAACTCTTCACTGACCAACTTTAAAATGTATCTAAACGCGGGAAATCAACACCCCCCTAAGTTTTATTGCTGGTCAACGCCTCGAACAGCCCAAATATACTATTGTAGGTTGAGACTAGGTTGTAGTAACCTCAATTCTCGTTCATTTGCCAATCACCTCTCTCTCACCTCTCTCTCTGCGGTATGGAAGAGACGCCAGATCATTTCATTCTACTCTGTCCTTTTTTGCAAACGTTCGAGATAATGCCATCAATCTACTCCCATTCCCCATCGACATATCAACACTTCTTTTTGGCTCAGAGCTTTTGAGTACTTCAGAGAATTGTCTACTGTTAGAAGAGGTACATACTATTATTCTATCAAGTGGACGTTGCTGATGACTGCCAAATACAGACAAATAACCTTACCTTCTAACTACACTAAGAAGATTATCTGCTTTGTCCTTCTTCAATTTCCCATCAAAAGGCTTTCCCCTACCTTGTCGCTTACTTGGTGTATACATAAGCTGCCCCACAAACGACTGTCGTGAATCTAAAAGCATTTCGTCGTGTTCTAAAGATGGCTTTCTATGATCTGTTCTCTTCTTGTTTTCCTTCGCTGCTTTCCACATCTCTTTGTACACAAACAAAGTTTAAACAATATGATGTATTGCCGTGTTGGGGTCTGGCTCTTCACGCCCAGAACTTACTTTCTGACATGGTTCTCCTACCTCACGACTCAGAATCGTAGGCTACCCATGCTGCGCAGAATTGTTTTTGTACCGGGATGCTGATTAAAGAACAAACGTAGCCACGCGCCCAATACGGCAGTATATTCATTCATTACACTATTTTATACCGCCTTCCTAAGTTGTCTATGTCTAGTTTTGGGAGATGACCAGAATAAGCTACAAGCTTTCTGTCAAATCCCTCATTTACCTTGTACGATGTAACTGTTTATTGTGTTATATTGTCTTACTGTTTATTTATTTTTGAGTTGATAATACACTGATGTCTCTATTATGTAACAATTACCACTTATTGAAAAAAATATTGTTTAAACTAGTGGATCTGAAGAAGAAGATTTTTAAAGAAATTTCCTCATACTACCATAGGGAGCCCGAATATTAACCCAGGGAACCAATTTGAACAAATTTGAATCTGACTCCCATAGAGATGTTGTAAACCAAATATGAAAGGATTCTTCTGACAGGTGAATCTGAAGAAGAAGATTTTTGAAGAAATCACCTCGTATTGTACTAAGTTAAATTTCAGGTTCCCATATGGAGCACAAATATCAACCCAATCACTCGAATTGAACACATTTGAATCTGACCTGACCCCCCCCCCACCTCTTACCCCCACCTCCTCCCCCACCTCCCAGAGATGTTGTATAACAAATATGAAAGCATTCCGACTGGTGGATCTGAAGAATTTTTTTTTTTTTTTAAATTCCTGTTATTGCACTAAGTTAAATTTGGGCTACCATAGCGAGCCCAGATATACACCTAGGGACCCAATTTGAACAAATTTGAAGCTGACCCCTAGAGATGTTGTATAGCAAATATGAAAGTATTTTGACTGGTGGATCCGAAGAAGAAGATATTTAAAAATTATCCCCCATAATATTAACCTAGGGACTTAGTTTGAACAATCTTAAATCTGACCCTGATAACAATGATGTATACCAAACATAAAAACATTCTGACTGGTGGTTTTGAAGAAGATTTTTAAAGAATATTCCCCATATTGCACTAAGTTAAAAATTTTGGCTCCTGGATTGAGCCCAAATATGAACCAACGGGCTTTATTTTAACAAACTTGTATCTGACCCCCCCCCCTATGAATGTTGTATACCGAATATCAAAAGATTGTGACCATTGGTTCTGGAGAAAAGATTTTTTTAAATTTTTGCAAATATGCTGACTCAGCATTTCTTCCATGCCCTCTACAGAACACCCTAATATAATCATGGCATTTTGTCTGGTTTGGTCTAAGGATGCTTCATACCAAATAACAGCTCTCTGTTCCGTGTGGTTTGGGAAATATGGGCGTTTGAAAGTATTTCTATTTTTAACTCCAGTGGTTCCCATTGGGATACGGGAGTTCTTTTAGTACGAGTCAAGTACATATGACCCAATAATACCACATACAAATTTGGTTCAAATCAGACCATCGATTCAGAAAATAGAAATCTTGCCCCCCCCCCCCCCCCCCCCCATTACAAAGCCAAATATTGAGTCACGAACTGCGTTTGAACAAAGTTTATTCTACACCTCAAACAGAAGCTTTATAACAAATATCAAGTCATTGTACTCACTGTCTCATGAGAAGATTTTAAAAATATTTTGGAGCATTTCCCCCACACCCTTCCTATGAGGCTGAGAATGTTGAATTGAACAAAAATGCAATGCCCCTTTGGGACCATTACTCATACAAAGATTCACTTGAATTGGCTCAGTGGGTTTGGAGGAGAAGACCAAAACATGGTGCTGACTAACGTCTGACGACGGACGGAGAGCGATGAGATTAGCTCAGCTTGACTTTGTCAAGGTGAGCTAAAAATAAATAAACCATACGAACAAGGTTGGAACTTGGAGTCACTTCTGGAAACGATCATGAAGACTCCTGCCAGAATCAAGTAAAAAATAAATAAATGGATCAAAATGGATTAAATTTTTTTGTCATTTTTTAGCTTACTTCAATCAGCTCCTGTGGTACAAATCATGGGAATAATTTAAACATATTTTATTTACGTCAAATCAGGGAAATTAGCTTGGGCATATCTTAGGCCATCATACACACTTTCATGGACATTGAGCTGTTCTGAGCGAATTTTGTAAGATTTCTAAAGCCTCATTTTGCAAACAGGAAGTGAAACTAACATTTCTGGGTAATAAAAACGTGTAACTGGTACTTGGAATCACTGGTGAAATCAAACTCCTCAGCGAACTATTCTTCTTTCCATACCTATTATGATATTTGTCAAAACAATTCGTAATTTCAATGGGAAGGCGGGGATGAGTGACTGAAAATGGCAGTGGAAAATTGCATACGGTGGTGGGTGGGTGTAAAAAGGGGCTTAGAAAAATGGGACATGACGTCTGCAAATTTTCGACAGCCTCCTACCCCCCCCCCCCTCCCCCGTTATGTTTTTATATTTTAATGAAGCTTTTATCAATGAAGTTTCATCGAATAATTTATTGTACTTATTAGAACTAAACTAAAACAGTAATCCTTCTAAAGTCATGTTCTCATTGTAGATTTTTATCGTACGTGTTTTATCGAATGTCTTTGTCGATCAAATGTTGTCGAAGGTCAAAACTCTGAAGGTTGTTCTAGCGATAGACTTTTGTAGTACGATTTTTTTTCTGGAGGCTGGTCATCCGTAGTCCCTTCGCAGGGGCGGCGGAACCGGGGGGTGTGGGGGCTGGGGGCTTCAGTCCCTCCATTTTTTTGCCGGGCCATGTTTTTTTGTATGCATATATTTTAACACAACAAATGACTGATGAAACAAGGGGAGGATCCAGAGCCTCCCCCCACATTTTCGCCAGCTATGTTTCTCTCGTACTGGTTCAGTTTCGATGGATTTCGCATCATTTTCGTAGTAAGTGGCAGGAAACGCTAGAATGTATACTGTCTGTTAAAAATCGATCAACTGAAGTAGATCGTAATCTTACAGACATACAAGTACCAAATCCACCCCAGACAAGATAATACACAGACAGTATAATTGCTAAAAACGTCTAGTAAAGTATACAGGTGAGGTCTATTTATCAACTTTGGTCGTTATGACGAAAGCTGATAAATAGACCTCACCTGTATGCTTCACCGACGTTTTTTAACGGCTCTCAAAGTGTGAAATCTTTCAAATACATCTCCTGAAAAAAAATCAAAATATCCACTTAGATGCTTCGAAATGGGTTTTTTGGGACCCTGGAATTTAAAATTTTCATACCGACGACCATCCATCGCCCGATCCAGCCCTCCCCCCCCCCCCCCCCCACACACACACACTTTGAAAATCGTTCCGCCGCCTCTGCTTCGACAAATCGAAGGAGTGTTTCGATTAAAGAAGCTGAAATCAAACGTGTTTGATTGTTTCAACAAAAATCGTATCAGTCAAAAATCGAAAGAAAGTCATCCGTCTTGCGTGTTCTCACTGTGGATTTTTGTCGATTGACACCAACTTTGTCGTTTACTGAAAAAATCGTACGATAAAAATCTGTAGTGAGAACACACCTTTAAACTTCGACAACAGATGTTGTTTTATCAATCGCAATGCATCACTGACTATTTAGAAAACAATAGAAGGCGGTACATCAAGAACCCCCATCCCGTTTGTAACAGAGATTTAATGATTTTTAACCACATTACATGTGATTTTGTTGACTGCTGTCACCATTTCGTCCCTTGAGTGTAACAAGGCACCATTTAGCAAATTTAGCAATGGCGCGTTGTTGCACTCAAGAGACGATTCCAACTGGAAAACACAGGGGTGGGGGGGGGGGGTGCATTCGGATTTTTCAGCAGTTGGAGGTCCAAATACACAGGTAACAGTTGGTAATTCTCACTCAAGAGTGGCGGAGTTTGAATGGTTTTATTAAACGTTGGATGTTCGGCAACCCGTAGGGGGAGGGTCGGAAGTTTAGAGGGAACGGACCCTCCCCAACCAACACCCTCTAGCCACGTCCTAAACGACAACAAAAGGCATGCCTCTTCATAAAAATATAGCCATTTAAATTTTGTTATTTTTCTTTTTAACACTTACATACGAAATATATATAGTTAATGAATCCTCCTTGAAACCAGCTCGTCATCGGCCATGTTTTTGAATTACCAGAAATTATTTTGCATTTGTCGTCATCAAGTCGTTTTAGGTAAAACGTTCTTAGCGAAATAACTCACCATCATGTCCTAACTCATTTGGAGCCAAAAATATATTTTAAATATTACACGGCTTGAAGTTGACCATGGTCAACAACTGTCGCTAATCCAGTGGCGCAACCAGGGGGTGGGGGTGGCTAGGGGGCCATGGCCCCTCAACAATTACAGTGCCCCCCCCCCCCTCTCAAAGTGGAAAAATTAAAGCACAAGAAGGTGCCAGATTCACTCTTAGGGTACTGAATTTTCAAAATTTTCTCGGGGCAGCCTCCCGAACCCCCACGAATGGGAGGGGGATACTGTAGGCCTGGGGTGAGGTGGGTATGGCCCTCCCATTGGTGGGGGTTCGGAGGAGTCCACCAAACCCCCACTGTGGGATGGCCATACCTACCCCCACCTCAAGCCTACGGCCTTCGGATATACCTGTGGCATATATCGAGCTGGTACCCTAAAACAATTATGGCCCCCTCAATTTGAAATCCTAGCTACGCCACTGCGCCATTGTAAAGGATATACAGGAGTTAGCTTCCTTTAATTTTCTAAAGCTGTCAGCAAATTTAACACCAAGGATATAGGAATTTCATATAAAAATTGAAATTTCGAAATGTGAGCGAATTTGTATCATCGATGTACGCACCATTTCACAAGATTCAGACGTTTTCCTGTACAGTAGAATAAAAATACAGAAGCTGACTTTTACAATTTTTCCCCAATCAGTTTGAACGTTCGATTGATATTCTGTTATTTGAGAATGTATTCTGTGGTGTGGGTCTTATTTCTCCAGGCTCATGCCATATAAGACATTTTAAAACAAATGTCTTGAAAAACTCCATATTACTCTAAACAGATTCAAATCACTTCAAATTCTTCAATTTTTCCAAATTTATTATTATCAGTTAATACCGATTGGTAACGAATAATGAAGAAAGCAATAGTTTCTAGATGTATTTTGTGATGTGAGTCTGCTATTATCCAGGATCATGCCATGAAAGACATCTTGAAATTGTC
Source organism: Pictodentalium vernedei (assembly GCA_031216915.1). Classification (NCBI taxonomy): domain Eukaryota; kingdom Metazoa; phylum Mollusca; class Scaphopoda; order Dentaliida; family Dentaliidae; genus Pictodentalium; species Pictodentalium vernedei. The sequence continues at coordinate 433,788,645 of CM062297.1, read as the reverse complement.
GCTCTGAAAAGCATCATTAAAATTTCAGCAAAATAAATTGTTCATGTTTACAAAACAAAGTGTCTAAAACTTGCCTGTTGTCGGGCTGGATTTCCTAATGCTTACATAGTACCTTAAATGATGCCCTCATGGCCAAGTCACGCGAGTGTGTAAATGGATAAATTAGTAATAATACTTATTTAATACTCTACCTTATGGTAAATTACAAGTAGAGTGAAACTGTTATTCTCCAGGCTCATATCAGGGGTTGGGTGGGAGTGGGGGGGGGGGGGGGCTTGGGGTTAATTTTGAAACTTTTGACCATCCTATTTTAACAAATTTCAAACGACTTAATTTTTCAAAAGAATATACAATCAGTTTAATACCGATTGATAATAAAGAATAAACCGAACAATAGTTTGAGGATGTATTCTGTAACTTGGGACTGTTATTTTTCCAGGCCCATTCCAGAGAAGGCATTTTGAAACAAATGTCTTGAAAAACTCCAGGTAGTTCTGAACAAATTCAAATAACTTTTTTAAACAAAGTGTCTAAACTTTGCCTGTTTTCGGACTGGATTTCCTAATACTTACACGGCACCTTAAGGTGCGATATAAGAAATGGAATTTTGTTTGTTTTGGGGTTCCCAACACTGATGTTCCTTGGGTTCGAATTAGGTGTGCACAGGTTGTACATCGGAATGAGGGTTGAGATGTGTGGAGCGCGAGGCACATGTGTGGTTGACTCATGAAGTAGAAGGCGGGCGCCACTGGTTCCTGGAGGTCTGCTACCGTGTTCGTGTCAGAACTCATGATAGAATAATGTTTCGCGAGAGCATCTTGGGGCCGGGTGTTCTTGGCATATCCAAGAACTAGGCTAGGCATTCTAAACACTTTAGAGTGCAGCGACGGGACTGCTTTTGGGAAAAGGACAACACTGTCTGCATTTTTTATTGAAGATGGATTCCATGTTCGACGGACATGCGCAAATCATTCGATACCACGAATGTCCATCGAAAAACAAAATCGTAATTCTAATTTTCAACAGGTTTAATGATACCTTGCATAGAATATGGCAACTGTACAGTCTCTCTATGATAATATTATGTTGTATCAAGGCTATGTTTCTCATTATTTGATTTTACACGGCGTTGTATGTCGATGCTTGTTCTGTCCCATCACTTTGACCCGAAATCGAAAGTAATTTTCAATGTAAACAAAGGCAACAGTTTTGGAATTTACATGCAGCTCTGTCGCTTTGTTTTGAAGATTGAAGAATTGATGCCCTTGCTTTGCTCTTGGATATGTGGAGCAAATTTGGCCGCGGGTTGTTCTCGTGAGGTATTGTTTTGTTATCGGTTCTGGTGCGAGTACAATGGCGGGCTTCCATGAGCCGCTGGAGCCTGCTGTCGGCTCTATGAGTTGATTGCATGTGTGTTTCGTGTTCTGTGCATCTCGACCTTCATTGTGTGATTTTTGTGATTTGTGTGTATTTGCTTTGAATTTGGGGAGTGTTAGAGGTGGGAATTTCGAAATGAACGGGGTTCTGTTGCTCTTATAGCACCTTAAATCATGCTCTTATGGTCAAGTCACCCCAGTGTGTAAATGGATAAATTAGCATCAAGTATAATACTTATTTAATAATCTACCTTATGGTACATTACAAGTGTAGTGTTCAAATATGAATAAAGAATTGTAATGCTTCCTCAATGGTAATATAAATCCAGAAAAAACATCGACAGAATAGCAGCATGAAGACTCTATTTTTCGCCATTTTCCTCGCTCTATTTCTTGAATTAACTAACCGAACTGCCCTTTTTATCTATTGAAATCGTGTCCCGTGGACCAGTTTCCGGAATGTCAAAAGCATCTGTGGAATCCCCCACAAGCAACAATATCCTTGACATGATGTAACTTCCATTGTGTACGTTGCTACATACATATACTCACGACACTTCCAAATTGTCAGTATCAAAATCTAAATTCAGGTGACTTGCACGTTTTGCAAACACATAACAGTTAAATCATTGATTTATGACAACCTTTTGGATATTATCACGACAGACATATCTTGTTTTCTCAGATGTACGGCGTTTTTCTGAGAAATAAATAACGATATTCTGTCAGAATATTATCAAATAGGCAAGAAGATCGTCACTCTGATCTGGCATTTAATTAGGAGGATGAGTACTGGTAAAAATGTTGATGCTAAAAACTTTGTAATTGGGAGCAGTTTAGTTTACTGTTTCGTCGTAAAATTGAGTGATATATACTATTCAAAAAAGTAGAGGATATTTGATAAAAGTGAGATATATGAAGAAATATATTTATATTTTCATCAAAAAGACAGTTGAGGCATTGCACTGTGGCATCTGGTGAACGATATCATTGATAGTTGGGTGTCTGACAAGCATTCCACGCAAAGAGCTGTAGGAGACATGGACGGTCAGTCAGAGAATTTACCACATTCAGTCCAAGACCTCAATATCTTGTAAATCCTCCTCGGTTCGCGAGACAGCTTGACTGATGTTATTCCATTCTTCCTGCAGTGCTGCAGCGGCAAGTTCCTGGGCATTGGTAGGGGGCTGTTGGCGTTGTCGTAGGTGTCTGCCAAGCATATCCCATACGAGCTCGATTGGTGAAAGGTCTGGACTTAGTGCTGGCTAAGGCAGTGTAGTGATGTTTTGCTCCTGGATGAACTTTGTAGCGACACGGGCCCTGTGTGGTCTTGCATTGTCATCTTGGCAAATGTATCAACGGCCATGACGTCGCGCAAATGGCACCACATGAACTGCGAACATGTTGTCACGGTAGTTTTGCCCTGTGACACTCCCTTGGATGACATGTAATGCTGTTCTGCTTGTCATGGTTATGCCTCCCCACACCATAACCGATCTACCATCAAATCGATTGTTCTGCCTAATTTCTGAGGCACTTTGGTGGCGTTTACGTAATGCTGTGGTTCGGATGAAACATCCTGGTTAGCAGTTGTCGCCCTTGGACGACCTGACCGACGTCTGTCATCAACATTACCTGTCTGACGGTAGCGTGACCCCAACCTGATAATCACGGATTGATTGACGTTGAGAATTTGAGCCACTGCAGTCTGTCATTTGCCAGCTTCCAACATGCCAATAGCACGAGAACGTCCGTCCCGTGTCAGTCTTCGCTTACCCCAAAAGTTACGTTTCGACCAGAAAGTATTAATGAACGAGTTTATACCAAGAAAAGAACGATGAGACCTCCAACAAATCCGAATATTTCGAGACGTACCCCACAGACATTAACGCGGCGCTCGTGCGAATAACCTGCACGAAGTTTTCGTGGGCCGGTGATATTCATGATCCACGCTCAACTTGGTAACATACTGATGTGAAAAATCACGCGTATCTAATACCATTTTCCGAAAATATCAACATGAGTTTGGATATCCCCACTTTTTTTGAATAGTAAATATGGCTTCTTCAGTACTGTACACATTATCCTTTGGTAAGCGAATATGGGAGGGGTGGGGGAGTTAGAAACGGCGAGCGTTCTTGTCGGTTTTGAGGTCAACTGGTTGAGTGCTAGAAGCCACTATCGCGGCTCTAAAAAAAGAGAGGGTTCCAGCGCAAGAGCCTGTTTTCCGTGCTCATGTTTCATATTCAGTCAAACGCAAATTTTGATTTGTTTTTATAAGTTGTTCTGCTGTAGATTTGTAATAGAACGGTACGCTTGAGATGATGTAGTTTCTCTTGTTTACATTTCTTAATATATATATATAACAGTGTTCAGATTGTTGTAAATTATGCCGCATCAGTTTTCAGTGAAATCTGTGCATGCAGGTTGTAATATAAATGCCAACGATCTCATTTCTGTATTATCTGTTTCGTCAAAGGCTTGGGTGATGTATCTGGCTTATCCAGCACTGCACACAGTATCATATCGTCGCCTGATTGCTATAATGCCCTATGTCCCGAGGACATGGTAATCAATTGTGAATGCGAGGAGTGTTCTCCTTAAAGGCCATTGCGCACTAATTGTGGTGCGGCTGCCACGTGGGGGTTGGGGCTGTTTTGTAGAACCTGCGCGGGCGCTTTTCAGTTTGCGGTAAACTGGTTGAGTGCTAGAAGCCACTATCAGGGCTTTTAAAAAAGTGAGGGTACAGGCGCAATGTTTTCCTTTCTCATGTTTCATAATCAGTCAAACGCAAATACTATTTTGTTTACAAGTTTCTTTTGTTGTGCATGTGGGCACTCTCCAATAAAATTTGTAATTGCGCAAATTCTGGAAAAACAAATTCAGAATACTCAAAATAATCTAGCCCTTAAAGATCAGCTGGGGAGCAAGTGGGTGGTGGGAGACTTGGCTTGGACAAGAGTGGTGTTTTTTTTTTTTGTTTGTTTTTTTTCTCTCTTTTGATGCTGTCAATTTGATCGAAATTGCAAATGTTTGTTCGCGGGTACGGATGGACAGTCGAAAGGTCACATGTTCTTTTGTCTGTATGTTTAGGGCATCGGGGATGTCCTGTTCCCTGATTTCGGGCTGGTTTCCCGTCACCTGTATTGCGCCTTAAGAAAAAGATTTAGCGAAAGACAATTTGGGTGGTTGTGGTCGTTGATTGCACTTTGTCCGATGTGCAGGCCACCGCAGGGAATATTCTGATTGTAATTTTTTGGGAACTGATTACTTTATGTGTCACGTGACGCATTGGTTCTCTTCATTTCGTAACCATTCAGAACTACAAGCTTCACACTAATTATGAATCACGAGCGGGGAAATGATTGCATTTGGTGTTGGTTTTGTCGCGTCGAAATTGCCTTTAAAAATGACTTCTGAATCTCTTTGTTTTCTGACATATCTCAAATAACACCGGTGTTTGCAAAGGTGTATGCAAATATCCATTAATGGATATCATCTATCATATTAATGTACTGTTAAGGAAAGAAGTGATGTCAATCGTTGCCACGATCTTACATTTCACTAATTTTTTGACATGTTTTATTTTTACATTCGATCAGATTTCATAGTTTTTCAATACTTCAGCACACATTCTTCAGTCTGTTTTGAGTGTCTCAGTGGTCTTCTTGATACAAAGCCAACAAATAAACGCGAGGCAAGACATTTTCGCGGCCAAACTGTCATGTCCTCGCATATTCGGTAGCTTTATCACACGTCATCAACAGATGGCGATTGATATAGCTACATACTGTGTGAGAATTGGTCTTTTTACTGCGGGAATATTTCGCTTTGTTCTTGATCGTACTGATAAACACCAGAAAATGATGATGAAAAAATTTGGGGTTTCAGATTTTGTTCTGATGATATACTATTTACTGATACTTCGGGGATATTGAACTTAATCCTGATGAAACTAGTAAAATCTCACTAGTACATCCAAATGTCAGGGATTTGTGAAATAAAACTGATTTAATTGCTGCCGAATTAGGAGAATATGATGTTGTCTCGATAACCGAGAGTGACCCTCGGGAGAGATTTCGGACCAAAGTATTGCTTTGCCCGTTTATTATTTCCCTCCTATTCGAAGAGATCGCCGCGATGGAAGAGGTGGGAATATATTTGTTTATATTAAACGAAGTATAATATATAAAGTTAGGCCGGATTTTGAAGTTCCGGGTGTAGAGGCAGTATGGACTGAAATACGGCATGAAAATCAAAAGGTTCTTCTCGGAGACTTTTACCGCCCCCTTCTGCAGACAATCTTATTTGGGAGCTAATAAATAGAGAGTAATCGCTTGACTGGACTGGTTGCGTGAAATAATTCCTGAGAGATGAGGGACGTTGTACAAACACAAGTGCGCGAATACGCACGAGTGTTTTACAATATAGTTCCTCGACTCGAATGAATTATTTCACGTAACCAGTCCAGTCAACCGATTACTCTGTTTATTACTTTTCATTATTAACGATAATTATATTATTTAACCCTTTGCCTAACGTAATGGCCAAAAACGGCCAGCGCTATTCTCAAAACTCGCCAATTAATTTTCATTATTTTTTCATTTTTTGTCTCTAAAATATAGGTTATGACCCCTCATTGAAACGAGATCGTCGAGTTCGTTCCAATGAGGGGTCATAACCTATGTTTTTGAGACAAAAAAATGAAAATAATAGTTATTCAAGAATTTTTTTTGCAAGTCTCGTCTGCTTTTCATGTTAGGTAAAGGGTTAAAAAAGCAAAAAAAAAAACCAATGAAGTCCCCATTACACCAACGGCAAAGCGTCTTCGTTTGCGCGCACGGATACATGACACAATTGTTGATTGCATAATTCACTTGTGAAGTTATCGTTTATGATCAAACCCGGAAATCCCAGTAAATCACATTTTGGAAAGAAATAAATGATTCTATAGCAATTGCTAGATACGATATGTCATTAAAATGCATAGGTATGAGTGATTTTAATGCTAACTGTTACCCAATCATTCACCCTAAAGTAAAGAGTATGGAAGATGCTCACGGTATCAAACAAATCGTCACGTGGTCAACTCGTGTAATAGAACACAGTATTAGTCTAAGAGATTTGATAATAACGTCATGTCCAGATTTTGTTACAAGATGTGAAACTATTCCACCCTTTTGTAGCGATCACCACCCAACGAGTGTGTTCTTAAAACCCTGGTAGCCCACCCCTTTAAACCAGACAAAAGATTAATTTGGAATTATAATCAAATGGACATAGAAGGAATGGGTATGAAATTGTCGAGCACTGATTGGAACTCCTTTTTACTCCAACAGGAGGTATTAATGAAATTGCCAAAAATCTAACTACTTATATCTCAGAAACGTTACAGAAGTTGATTCCTCATCACTATATTTTACCAAGAACGAATGACAAACCATGGATGACCCCAGATGTACGAAAATAGATGAAAATTAGAGATAAGGATCACAAAAAAAGCAAAAAAAAAAAACAATAATCTACAAGACTGACATATCTTTAAGCAAGTACGAAATGTAATAATGGCGTGTGTTAGAGCGGCAAAACTTAAATACGAGTTAAAGACAGAATCTTCCGTTTGTACGCAAAATGTCTCTTCTAAACAATGGTGTAAAACACTAAACAACGTTTCAGAACAGCAATGTAATACTATTCCGATATTCCCTCCATTGTTTGAAGATGAAAAGGTTATCAGTGACTCCACGTCACGGGTAAGGATATCCGCAATAGACGTGAGTAGGGTAGAATGGAGAGTAGTGGCGCAGCAAAACTCGTACCTCACCAAAAACTTAGTTTTTCAGATAAATTGCGCGCGTCACGATCGTAATCCATCGACATGCGCGATGCGACACGTGTGCGTTCACATCGTCACTTTCTCCCGGTTTTTACAGTGGTTGCGATAGACGAAGCGTCGTGGGTTCAACATTCCATTTCTCTAACGGTCAACCCTGGCGCAACTAAAATTTCAAGTGAATTTATTAAAAACCCTAAAAAATTCACTCTCTTAAAATTTCACCTTCAGGTGCGATAGCAGGTTTTGACAACGGCCGTTCTTGGGGAAAACCCTGGCCTTTTCTCAGAGGTGACACGGATTCTCATTTTAGGTGAATTGTTTTCGATTTGGATATTGCGTGTTTTGCACGATTACGACGGATGCGCGATTAGCACTGAGACACCCACTGACAAAAATTCCAAAACGGCACATTCGTTGACGAGTGACGAACGCGGATTTCCGCGGAAAAAACGGAGTCCGAATCGAGCCGTGAATTTTATCAGGTGCGCCAGAACTCTCCGGCGATGACGCACGAGGTTTTTTTCTGGACGAGGAGAGAGATTACTCGTCCGAGTCTAAAAAACAGTGTGAGGTGCGCCGGAACTCTCCCGCCGCCCGCCGCCCTGTGGAAAAAAAATGTGCGTGATACTCATATTATGATGAGTTTCGAGACGAGTGGTGAAAAAAAAGAAAACCTGACTGTTTAAAAAGATAATATATATATATATAACAACATTTTTAAAAAAAAATTGATTGTTTTAAAAACATTTAAAAAAAAAAAGAATACAAAAAAAATATAACCGTTTTTCATTAAAGAAAAAAATAAAATGAAATAAAATAAAATAAAATAAATAAAAAACAATGTTTCTACATGTGGGAGATTCTAAGCGAAGGGTCGAGCAGGTTCGCGAATTGATACGGAGCAGGGAGAACATTCGGGTGCAGGACAGGTTCTTTGCGTGAAACAATTTTCCAGAACAGACTTCGTTTTCCGAATTCAACATTTTCCAGATTCAGATGTATCTTGTTCCTGTGTCTCGAATGTACTTGATCTTCAAATAATATACTCTCCAAGTACTTCAATTTTTCCGCGTCGGTCTTGTGTAAAAATACAATCCTCATGTACGTTTTCTGTATTGTTATCATCATTTGTTCATTCTAGATACAGTTTTTTATCAAAACGTCTTTTTACATAATCCTTGGCCTGAAACAATTTTCCAGAAAAAAACATCATTGTCCGAATTAAATTGTTTCAAAGTCGAATGAATCATACACCAATATTTTAAATGCGCTTAATCTTCAAATAATATGCTTTCTAAGTATTTCATCTTTTCCGTGTCGGTTTTGTGTAAAAAAAAACAATCTTCATGTACGTTTTCTGTATTATTATTTATTCGTTCTATATACAGTTCTTTGTCAAAACGTCTTTTTACATAATCTTTTGCGTGAAACAATTTTCCAGAACAGACTTCGTTTTCCCGAATTGAACTTTTTCCAGATTCGAATGTATCTTATTCCTGTGTCTCGAATGTACTTGATCTTCAAATAATATGCTATCCAAGTACGTGTCGGTCTTGTGTAAGAAAGAACTGGTGTAATTTTGTTTCACAACTCTTTATGTTATTAAAGGAAAAAAATGTGAAAAAAGTTGTTATTTTTACATACATATTAAGAAGTAGAAAAAAAAAAAAAAAATATTTTTTACAATTAATAATGATTTATTATTAAAAAAAAATACACTCACAAAATTTAATAACCGTTTTTGTCATTAAAGAAAAAAAACTTGTTAAAAAAAAGTTGTTATTTTCACATATATAATAATAAAAAAAAATATTGTTTACAATTAATAATTATCATTTTGAAAAAAAATAATCGGTCATGGAATTGTCAGTACCTAAACAATTCACATTGTAGAGAGTCGAGAGATATTCCAAGTTCGGTAGTAAAATTTATAGACTACAATCGCACGATGCGATCGAATTGAAGGAAGTGGAGATGAGTGGATTGAGAGAGGAATATGACAAATATACTTTGCCTTTGAAATTGAACAAGACCACTCTAGATTTAGTGTACAAATGCCAAGACGATCTAGTAGCCATTCTCTCGGAGAAGATAGAAAATTTCAATCCAGACGATCTGTCGTTCATCTACGGGAGAAATATATATCCGATCATTTCTAAAGAAGTGGTCAACAAACTGAAACTGAACAAGGGGGAAGAACAAACGTTCGAGAGTGTGAATATAGTTTTCAGATGGATTTATCATGGGGAGATGATAGCTATAAAGTTAACAAGCTCGTAATGGACGCGAAAATAAAATGAGAGAGTTAGTTTATTTATATAGATAGATTTAAATCTCGACTTGAAAAGCTCATTAAAGTACTTATCATGAGTTAGTACATGTTTTTTCTGTTTGTCTTTCTATTTTTTTCTGTTTGCCTTTTTGGTATTTTTTTGCCATTAAAGAAAAAAAAATTGAAAAAATATATAATATAATAAGAAGAAGTTTAAAAATTCAAAAAAAAAATTGTTATTAAATAAATTAAAAATATAATATATACATATTAAATAAGAACTTTAACACACAAAAAATGTCAAACACAAAAATGTATATCGTGGAAAAAAAATTATTTTTGTCTACCAAACCCCAGTTGAAAAAGTACTGTAGAAATTTAGTAATAAAAATTATAACTGTTACAAAACTAAAGAACGATTGATCGAAGCCGTGTGCGAGGAGACTTGTGATCTATCACTGGTGAAATTACAAGCTAAAGTGCATCAGTCGTTGAAATTGAAAGGTGTCAAATACATGAAAAAGACGAATGCATAGGTCATTTGCTCAACGGAAAGGGAATGGATGAAAGATCTGTGGTAGCGACAAAAACAATTCAAATTGCGAGAAAAAAAACCCGAGAAGACAGTGATGACAAAACAATGTCAACAAACGACCGCAGAGGAAACTAGGAAGAAGACAATCATTAAACAAAAAGTGGTGGAGTGGCAGAAGGTTTCGAAAGAGAATAATAAAAAGATGAAAAGTGACATGGTTCAAGATGATGATTCATTAGAAAAAAAGTGATGGATGAAATCGCGAGAGTGGTGAATGAAAAAAGGGATTCGATGCGATAAAGGAAATCGTAAGGGGAGCGTTGAAGTCACCATTGATTTTGATAGAATGAGATGAAGCCATCAGAGGATGGTTTAAAACTTTCGACGTGAAGCCCAGTCTCACAAAAATCGATCCTAAATCGTTCCTGAAATGGGTGAAGGGTAGAGTGTTGAACGTAGTTCAAAAACATCTAGATAAGGGTTTAAAAATAAAAATGATCTTGCTTTGTCTAATGAAAAAGGTCGACGTGAAGACGAGCGAGAGGGTGGTGGAAGATACTTATTTCCGATCTAAAAACGAGATTGTTTTTAGAGATGACGAATCAGCCAACGTTTATGAAGTGATGAAAAACAAGATGTTGAAATCTATGTCTATCTTTCAAAACAAGGGAAGTGGTTGAACGTTCGAGGACATATTGAATCTCGAGATTCACGTGGACAGACACGATTCTTTGAAAGCATCTTCCATTATAAAATTGCCTCGTTTCTTGTATAATGAAAAAGCTTTGGTTAACGTGAAAAATAAAGAGGATAACGAGTGTTTCAAATGGGTGATCACATCGGTCCTGTATCCCATAAAAAGGATGCTCAGACAGTTTTCAAGTACGTGGAGACTTGTAAAAATCTCGAGTGCCGTTCCCGACGCGATTGAAAGACATCGAGCGTTTCGAAAAGCTAAATATCTCCGTGGTCGTGAACGTCTTGAGATACGATGGAGACAATAAAAAAGGAATAGTCTATCCTCTCAGACTGACTTCGCGCAAAGAGAGAGACAAGATTGTTAATTTGTTGTTGATTTCCGAGGGTGACAATCAACATTAATGCTGGATAAATATATGAGTTATTTACTGTCGAAGCAGATTAGTGAACATAACGGCGAGGGATTTTTCTGCTTCAACTGCATGCATTCATTTCGTAGTCAAGAATTGCTGACGTGTCATCGAGAATATTGTAGCGAAAAGCAACATGTTGCTGTCGAAATGCCTAAACCTAACACTTACATGGATTTTCGCAACTACAAAAAAATTAGACCCACCATTTGTCATCTACGCCGATTTCGAATGTTTCACCACAAAAATAAATTCTTGCCAGCCCGACGAGCGTAGGAGTTATGCTGAAAAAGATCAGAAGCACGTACCTTCAGGCTATTGTTATTATGTGAAATGTTCTTTCTACAATCGAGAATCGTCGGGTCCCTTCATCTACACCGAACGTTCAGATGACGACGACGTAGCTCAAAGATTTGTGGAAGAGTTAGAATCAAAAGTTCAAATATTAAACGACAAATTTAAAAAACCTAAAGATATGATCATCACGCCAGATCAACAGCGAGAATTCGAGAAAACCACCAAATGCCACATCTGTAGACAACTATTCGATAATCAGTCTGAAAATAATATAAAAGTTAGAGATCACGATCATTACACTGGTCTGTTTCACAGTGCTGCTCACAACAAATGAAATTTGAGATTTTGAGACGCTGAATTCTATCCGGTGATATTTCACAATCTCTCAGGCTATGACAGTCACCTGTTCGTGAAACATATGGGTGTTAGAGAGGGAGAGTTGAGCTGCATCGTGCAAAGCAATGAAAAATACATTTCATTTGCTAAATGGAAGATCGTTGATAAAAAAGAGAGTCGTCGTTGGTTTCACTGAGAAAATGAGTCCCATCCATAGAGAGATACGTTTCATCGACTGTTACAAATTTATGTCGACAGGTCTGAAAAAATTAGTCGACAGTTTGAGTAGGGAGAAATTTAAAATCATGAGTAAACATTTTAAAGATCAACGAGAATTGATGAACATCATGTTGAGGAAAGGCATCTACCCTTATGATTACATGAGTGATCTCGAGAAATTCGATGACGTCACTCTACCTTCTAAAGAAGATTTTTATTCGAAATTATACCAATCTCACATTCCCGATGACGATTATGAACGCACGCACGCAAAAAGTGTGGAGATTGTTTGACATGAAATCCATGAGAGAATATCATGACCTCTATTTGAAAATTGACATGCTTCTCTTGGCCGATGTGTGTTTGAAATTTTTCCACCTGTGTGTCGTTGACATTATGAATTAGATCCGGCTTGGAATTTCACAGCACCCAGACTCACTTGGGATTCTCTCTTGAAGACGATCAAGGTTCGATTGGAATTATTAATGGACATCGACATGTTGCTCATGTTTGAACAAGCTGTGAAGGGTGACGTCTCTATGATTTCTACCACATATGCCAAAGCTAATAATTCTCACATGGGAAAAGATTATCGGAAAAATCAAGTAAAAATGGGATGCTAATAATTTGTACGGTTGGGCCATGAGTCATCCTTTACTGATTGGAAATTTCAAATGGGTCGAAACGTCAGAAGAAAAAAAAGAGTGGAGAGATTGTCCTTGTATTCTAGAGGTCGATTTGGATTATCTGGAAATGTTACACAATCCACACAACGATATTCTGCTGGCTCCAGAATTGAAGTGAATTGCGTCGAAAAACTCGTTCCCAATTTCAATCACAAATGCAAGTACGTGGTTTATTGCAAAAATCTGAAATGTTACATCATTCACAGGATGAGATCGATTGACATGCATTGAATCATTCGATTCAACAAGGAGCCTTGGATGAAAAAATACATCGATCTCAACACGAATTTAAGAAATTTATGATTGAGAGCGACTTCAAAAAAGATTTCTTCAAACTCATAAACAATTGCGTGTACAGGAAATCTATGGAAAACATTAGGAATAGAACCAATGTTCGACTCGTCGCGTCTGAAGAGAAGTCTAGAAAATTAATCGTGAAACCCAATTATCAACATAGAATCATATTCAATGAAAATCTAAGGCCATACACATGCAAAAGACGCATCTGAAGTTCGACAAAGCTTGTTATCTTGGAGCAATCATCTTAGACATTAGCAAGCAATTGATGTACCAGTTTCACTACGATTATGTCAAATCCAAATTCGGTTCAAAAGCCAAACTATTGTTCACAGTCTGGCTTATGAGATAGAGACTGGATACGTCTATGAGGAGATAGCGCCAGGCGTGGACGAATGGTTCGAACGAGTAATTATCCCGACGATCATCCATCTAATATTCCAACTGGAGTCAATAAAAACGTGTTGGGTAAATTCAAAGACGAGAGTGGTGGAAGACAGATAACCCAATTCGTAGGTCTGAGACCAAAATTGTATGCTTATCTCCTCGATGGCAAAGATATCAAGATTTTAAAGTCATTCAAGCATGTGTGACAAATAAAAGCATCACTTTCGACGAGTATAAGGAGTGTCTTTTCTAAGGTTTGATGGTGTATAAAAAGATGACTGCGATTCAAAGTGAAAAGCACGAGATGTACACCAAAGAAATCAATAAGATTGCATTGATGGTTGATGATGATAAGATATTTATATGTAATGATAAAATACACGCTTTTGCATTCAGACATTATTCTGCAAGATTTCAACAACAACAAAATCGAGAGAATGATGAATGGAATACGACTGAAGACGTCAAAATGTCATAAGTTCAAAAAACACTTGCGAGTTTATAAATTAAAGAAAAAGAATAGAGAGAAAAAAATAATAAACAAAACAAAAAACAAACAAAAAACAAAAACATATTTATGAATAAGAAGAAAATAAAATGCATATTTGTTGAAGGTGTCGTCTTACCCAACGACCTTCTATCTAACATCGATCTGTCGAAAGCTGCAAAAGATTTAAAAATCAAACATTTTCGAGGTGTGTTTTCTGGAGATGCTTTGGCGAGAAAAAAAGATGACGACGATTTGGAATGTGGAATTTTACATCTGGATGATATCGGAGCTGAGGGTATGCATTGGGTCACGTGGTTTTCGAACAATAAAAATTATTATTTTGATAGCTATGGAATCTCACCAGCGATGGAAATAAGAAACTATTTATCATCAGTTATTTACAATACCGAACGAGTGCAATCACTGGATCGAGTGTTTTGCCATCACCTGTGCCTCCACGCTCTCAAGAGATGGTCAGAAGGAGATCACTTTCAGGATATTCTCAACAAAATAATATTAAATAAAAATAACAACAAAACAAAAAAAAACCATGCCAGTTGATAAATTTGGCCACGTTGACGATGATGAAGGTTCCTCTAGAAAGAAAAGAAGAACTACATTTGGAGTTGTTGATGGTAACATTGCTAACTTAGATGATTAGTTCAGAGATACGAACCTCGACAAAAACCTTTAAACTTAAACAATAAGAAAATCTACAATCTTCCCAAACCGGTCGATCCGTTGGATGCCACGACTAAAAAATACATCGATCATGGAGACGAAAATTTCCAGCAGATGCTGAGAGATAATTACGTGAATAAAGACATGACAGACGATCTCGACTTGAAATCTAAGCGAGTGGTGAACGTAGCAGATCCTAGAGATGCGACTGATTTCGCTACTAAAAGATATGCAGACGACTCTCACGTGAGATTCAGTAAACATCTGAGAGATCGCTACATTCCTAAAGTGATGCAGTCTGAATGGAACGTGAATTCTAACACGATAATCAACATGCCCATTCCCACGAATCCCAATGATGTGGCAACGAAACAATATGTAGACTTGGAACTGAGAAAGAATAATATCGACAAGTTAGAAATGAAATCGGATCTGGATGCGGGATTCAACAAGATATTGAATTTGTCTGTGATCGACTATGATGACGAAGACTCGACGGTTGTCAACAAAGGTTATGTTGATTCTGCCCTACTGGATTCTCAATCCTATCTGGAATCTCAAGTCAACAAAAAATCCGGAGGAACCATGGAGGCCGGAATCGACATGGCTGGTCACAATCTATTCAGACTCGATGACGAGCTGGAATTCGCTTCGAGCGCGATCAGCAGACAGTACTTGGACAAAAATATGGTTTGGAGAAAGGGCAATATCATGAAGGCAAAGTGGACATGGGAGGACACGCCCTCACGAATCTGTCGGATCCCATCCACATGTTGGATGCCTGCACTCTGATCTCCACCATGGAAAAGATAAAATATGCCAGACAATTAATCACCATCTGGGCTGAGGAGAGTGGTACGTTAGATGTGGAAAGAGCTGAATTGTCCTTCATAAATGTAGATAACGGACCACCGCATAGTCTGATAGGATATCCCATGCAAGCGGGAGGCGATATCATTCAAATGAGTCTGGCTTCTGTGGACTTGAGCAATATAGCGATTGTTAATCTCATGGTGAATGCTGTAGAATGTGACATGAGGTACAGAGTAGAAAAGAAGGAACAACGCTCGAACAACAAAGTCTTCAGTACGCCTCTCAAGGTATAGATGGGTGACAGGATTAATTTCAAAATGAAAACCGATAATCCCGAAGCAGCCACTTCGATAGTCTCTCTGTTGATCGAACTGGAACCTCTGAACAAACAGTGAAAAAAAAAATTGAAATAATTACTTTTTTCGTGGTGTAGGGGAGACAACTCCAATTAGATTTTATTAAACTTTTCATAATAATTTTTTTCTTCTTCTTTTATTTCTGAAATAAATGTAAAAAAAAAAAAATATTTTTTTTTTGTTTTTTCAAATTATAGTTAGTATTTTTTTTTCAAATTATAGTTATTATTATTTTTGGGGGTATTTTTTTAATTATTATTTATTTTAATTATTATTAATTATTATTTTCATTGAACGATGGACATTTTTTGTCCATCCGATTCAAATTCTAACTCTCTATCCAACAGGACCAGGGCAAAAGCTTCGGTTCTCCTTGACACGTTCTTGTCGAATTGCATTCTGATTTGAATGTCTAAGACGCTACTCTTGAGTCACTCGCTCTGTTTGCTGAAGCCGAATATGAACAGGGGATACATCAATTTGTATTCGGTGGGAGTAATGTTAGGATTGACCATCAATTTGTCCAGTCGATGATATTTCTTTCTGAAATCTGCGGTGTTACCGTATAGTCTGCAGAAATTGTTCTTATCGAAAGAGGTGTTGTAATCGATTGCAGGATATCTCGTGGCGTTCAGAAATACCTGCATGTTTCTCAAGTTACAATGCTCGAACAGAGAAGGATTTTTCTCTTGAGATCCGTCCCTGTCGGTCTGAAATGCCACTACGATGAATCGCGGTCTTTCTGAAGCAGATTTCATGGTCAATCTCCAATCAAAGTGATTGCTAGATGGAGGAATACTAGCCGTGTCACACTGTCTCATTCTAAATCCCACAGGTAATTTACTCTTCGATTCTATGATCTTGTAGAGATTTACTTTCTCCGCAACCAAAGGCAACACGTGCAGAACGAACCCAGATATCTTGTTCAGATGTATCTTACCTGCATCGGTCGCGGTGGGTCTCATGATGGCTTTGTTGTTTCCTTTTCGAATCAACATCAGATTGCATTGGAATCCGTAGATAATCTTATCGTAATTTTCCGCGAATCCGAATATGTGTTTCGGAGGTATCCTGAATGAAAACGTTTCTCTTGGTCTCAATGTCTTGATGACGTAGTCGAATCTCAGAGCAGCACCGGTATTGTCTGGACTCATGTTGGTGATGGTGTCTTTCACCCACAATTGATTGAATCCTTTAGATTTCGAAAAATCGTCCAGATACATCAAGAGTCCGTACATCGTGGTGGCTTGTCCCAAGAGCATGTATTTTATATTACCAAACAGATGCATCATGGCATTATTGGCCAGAGTGACCACGTCATCGTCTGTGTAATCGCTTCTATCTTCCTTGGTGAGACGTCCCTGTATCACTATGTAACTTTTGCTGGGATGAACGAACAGATCTTGTATCTCGATGTTGATTCTTATTTCACCAGCATTGTTCAAACTAGTTCCAGTCACAGGTTCGTACTCATGAACTTCATATTCTTCAATGCTTTCGTTTCTCAATATACATTGGGTTATATTTAATATATTTGTCATGTTTTTTTGTTTTTTTGTGTTGACTCGTTTGCTTCTTTTTTTTTATTATTATAATGTTTTTTTTTTTTAAATTATTATCTTATTTTTTTTATTTATTTTTCCCTTACTATATATATGCGTAAAGGGAAAAAATAAAAAGTGAAGGGTTGGTTCTTCAAAATGTCATCTTCTGCAATTCTTGTTCATAAAATGTTCCGATGATTTCGCGAAGAGTGACTTATAAGAAGTGATTCTCACTTGATCGCCAACTGAAAATTTTGGTGATTTGGACTTCTTCTCGATCTTGATCCTTTTGGGATAGAGATTTGCGAAGATGCGTTTTTTCGTTTTGGGGATCGCTATCTTCTGCAAGAATCATCTTGATCGATCTGTGTCACGTGTTGTTGTATTCTTCGACCAGTTCGTCTAGAGCATCGAGATATTTCTTGGTCATGTTGGCCGTGAAATACTTATACATTTTCTCCTTCATGGGTCTATTCCAACGTTTGATCACGTTAGCTTTCCCTTCGTTTTCGATAGAATAGAGGTCTACCAACGGACTGTTGTAAAATTCCTTTCCCTTGTCCACCCACAATTTATCCGGTTTTCGAGAAGACGATGCGAATATGCTCTTCAGACCTTCCGCCACGCAAGCTCCCGATTTATTCTTCAGAGGTCTCATCCATCCGTATTTTGAAAACATGTCTATGACCGTCAGTATGTATTTAACACCCCCGTTCCATTTTGAATGTGATTTCATGTTGACCAGATCGGGCGACCAGATCTGATCCAGACCCTTTACGAATACCCTTCTCCTTCAAAATTTACGTGTGATGGGTTTGTGTAGTAGCTTGTTCGCCAATGCACTCGTTAATAATGCGTTCTGGACGTTTTTTTATGTCCCCATCCGAATCGACATTTGGTACGGATCACTTTACCGACCAGCGAACGTTCGAGTCTCTCTCTCCTAGTGGGATTCAATATATTTTTCAACATCGTCAACATGTCTTTATCACAGATGTGATTACGAGTCTCAATGTCAGGATGTTTAACACAACACAGATCATGTGCGTAAGCAGCCAAATCCACTCTATTGATGGGTTTGCTCCAAGATTTAGGTGTCAGATCTCAATTCAATCTCTTATTTAATTTTGTGCTGGGTCCTGTGAATTGATGTCCTGGCAGATGCATTTCGATGGGTAGATTATTAATCAATTTATTCGTCAGACTGGCACCGCATTTGATGAATTGCATCTTGTTCGAACCACACACTTTACACGTTCTGCGAAGCATGGGCCTATTATTTTTCGTCAGTACTTTTTTAATGTTAACCGTATCAGTAACTCTCTTGCATTTGATGCAATACATTTGTTTTGTTTGTTTTGTTTTTGTTTTTTCATATATACTTTTTTATTATTTATTTTTTTTTTAATATATATAAGTTTTTTTTCTTCTTTTATATATATACATTTTTTTTTGTTTTCAATCGATTCTTCTGGAATCTTTTTGGGATCCAACAATTTACGAAACGATTGTCTCGCTTCTTCCCAACCTTTTTCCACAAGAGAATCCTTCAATTGTTCCTTGATGATCTGACGACTCTTGACTCTTATCTTCACTTTCATGACTTCGTATTTTTGTTTTTCGTTCAATATGTCAACGTATTCGCTGTCCAAAATCCTACCATCTTTCAATACCATGGAGATATTATCCAACACGGTGTCGATCTTTGCATCAGCTAAGATGCTGATGTTTTCGTGTTTCTTTGCCTTCACAGATAATTTCTTAATGAGAAATTTTCCGATCATACTGGCTAATCCGGCAGTCAAAGCCAATCCTTCTACGGCCAACATGACTGGAAAAGCAATGATGATGGTTGACAATAGACTTATTCCGGCAACTTTCAAACCCATAGAGATTGCAATGAGAGTCAAATCCACACTACTCACGAATTTCTCTAACGATGGATATATTTTTTTACTTCGAAGTTCCATTTTTATTTTATTTTATTAATATCTATTATTATTATTTTTTTACGGATTTTTTATTTTCACCCCTTATTTAATTAACGAAAACATTTTCTAACCTTCAACAAGGAATCCATAAAAACGTGATTCCCGTCAGAACATTGCCTTAGTGATATCCCCCTTTCCAACAAATATTCCAAAACGCATCCCCTGTCTTCAGTGGTGAGACACCGATGGGTTAACCTCAGCTGTTCCGGTTTTGTGGGTTCGGGTTCTCCAACACAAGACATGAATTGCTTTCAACATTCGATCACGTCGTCGCGTCATACGCATTCCAATGTGAACATGAAATATGTGGTGATGATGTCTTCCCATTCCATCGTGAGACACGAATGATTAATGTGATTAAATTCTCTCTCCTCCAGATAGCTGAGACATCTTTCGTGCAAGATCCTAGGAAGTTGTTCATTCACAAAGATCGTGTAAGCTCTACAAAACGCCCTTAGAAGAAACCGAGCTCTCAATTCCATGGAATCATTCGTTTTACTCATAATTATATGAAAACGAACAAAAAGTTTTTCTAAGTCCTAAAAATTTTTTTTTTTTCTAATTTTTTATATTTTTATTATTATTATTATTATTATTTCCTATTATTTATTCTTTCTCTCCAAATATATAGTACACTTCTCTTCATCTCATCATCAAGTGAATGAATGAACTCTTTTCGTTTTTTACAAACGATTGCACATTTTTTTATTATTATTATATTTTTTTGAAAGAAGGATTTTATGATTTTCGTGTTCCAATAAAACCATCATTTTTTCGTCGTCGTCGTCGTAAAGCATAATGATTTCTATCCTTATGGAAAATTCGATCCATGATCTATTCGACGCGATTGAGTGTAATCTACGAATATATTTGTCACACTGATGAATGGATTTTTCAATATGTTCATCACCACGACCATGATCGAATACATTAACAACATTTTTCACGCAAACATACATGTAATAAATTTCCCCACATTTGTAACATTTTACAAGTTTCAGTTTGTATTTTAAACGATCTAGGATATCTATAATCACGTGGTAATATCAATAATAAAATGCATTTTTATCGATCGAACATGTTTTGATATTTTTGAGATAGTTTCAATTTTGAGATATGATTGACAATAGTAACAAAAACAAGTTTATGCACCCGTTTAAATGCGAGTCGAATTCGATTTGTTCCAATCAAATTCTTTCTAATGTGCACCTGTGTAAATGTTTAGAAAAAGCTAAAAACTTTTCAGAATGCAAACGTTGTTTTGATGATGAAAACGTTTTTGTTAACACGTCTTTTAAAAGAAGTTTTTTTCTCTCACCTTTTGTTTCATTTCTTCTTCATAAAACAAACATTGTTTTGATGACGAAAACTTTTTTGTTAACAAGTCCAGGCGATCCGATCACTACCTCTACTCGCCAGATCTTCGTAACGGAATTTAAATCTGCCAGCTTCACCTCGATTACCCAATGCTCAGCGAAGTTTAGCTTTCTGTCCTTCGGATATGTTCATGTTTTTAATGATGTATTGAGTCATTTTTTTTCGCTGGATTATATATATATATTGTTTTTTTAATTAGGAATATTATAAGTTTGATTTTATTTATTATTATCAATGTTATAAGTTTTTTTTTTTAAATTTTAGTTCTTATATATATATAAAAAAAATACCAAAAAAATATTTCTTTGTTTTTTTTTTCAAATTATGTATTTATTTTTTTTTTATTTACTTGATTTTTTTTTCATATCTCTCTGATGTGAAATCATATAGTCACTCTCTCTCCGTGAAGATCTAACAGATCACTGTTCTGATCTATCAACGTGGTTTCAATGCTATACAACGTTTCCAGAATCACAGGTAAATAGACGATATTTTGAGGTCACTTCACGATCTTATAACCCGGCAAAAGTCTGGAAAGAATGAGTAGATCATAGCTTGAGCACTACCATTGACGTAACTTCCCGAGATCATGTTCACATTCACTAAAATGCTATTGATTGCGAGAATGTCTACCCTATTTTCGGACGCGGCGTGACCTTGATACATCTTTTGATCGAATCCCAACATCTCACCGATCAAATCTTCCCCACTAAAATCCACTCAAAAATTATCTCCCAAGTCTAATATCATCTGCAGAGTACTCGTATTGGGAGCGAGTCTTATCATATTGCCTCCATGACCGTTGGTCTTCAGTCTCGTCTGAATGTGATGGTTCAGATCGTCTATGTCGTAACTCCCTTTGGGAATTTGAATCTCGAACCAATCCACTCCATCGGAATACTTGAACGCATTGTTCTTTTCCGTGATGTTGGGAAGCGAATAGTAAGTCTCGAGATTAACCAATGCCATCTGGTATCTCTTTTCCTTCTTCAATTTGATGGAAGGTTCGAATTTCGTCGTCGTGTCGTGACTCACAATGATTTGAAAGGACTGGTTCGCATCCGTATTTTCGACTATCTGTTCCAATAGGTGCTGTTCTGACATATTTTTTTTTTTTTATATTTATAAATTATATATTTTTTTTTTATATTTATATTTTATCAATGCTTTTTTTTATTTTTTTATTTTTAATCTCTTCTCTATTATTATCGTCTGGAATATAAAAAAATCATCGAATCCGCTTCGATATTTTCCGTTGTTAAATTCGCTAGTCAAATCGATCATGATGAACTTGTGAAGTCCCTTGTCACACACCTTCTTACAGAATCTCCTGAATTTTTCCCTGCTCATGACGTTGGCCACGTGATCTCCATAGATGTGATTGAGATCCTACAAATCCTGAGGAAAGAGACACAGAAAATCAGCATTCTCCCTTATCGTCTGTCTGGGCAGTCGAAAATAATTCTGAGACAGATAGAAACAATCCACGTTGCTGTGGCGTCCCTGAACGTAATACGATTCGCATCGATTTTGTCTCTCCAACAACAGATCGTCAAAGATCATGAGATTCTTGTTCTCCGACTTCAACTGTCTGGGATCGGGAACGTCATCGGCATTCTCGTAAAACAGACAATCCACGTTCAAACACTCGACGTTTCTCCTGGTCAATTCTCTCGCCGCTCCTTCCAATATATTCGAAGTCTTGTGTCCTTCGAATTCACCACGATTGTCGAAGATTCTCGACATGATGTCCTTGGGTAATTTACGCGTCATGCACTCTCGAAGCAATCTGTACTCCGGTTGAAAGAGATCCTTGCCGAAAACGAATAATCTGTCATAATCCAACCAGCCGGCTTGCAACAACAGATTCTTCAAGAGATTGGTCTTTCCACAATTCGATTTTCCCACTATCAGACCTCTTATGCTCTTGGGAAAGAACTCGTCGTTCGACCTCTTGGTCATTGCGTCATTCCAAGACATGTCTTTGATATCCATTTTTTTTCCTGTTTTTTTTTACTATGTTTTGAATTATGGTTTTTTTCTATTTTTTTATTTTTAATTTCTATTTTTTATATATATATAAAAAAAAATAATTTTTTTTATTTCTCTATGAATAACATTCAATCCCGATACTCTCGTCATTTTAGCCAAGTCCTGTATCGGCACGACATCGTCATGGAAGTCTTTCCAACTTTTTGGTTCGATGCTCGAGCGTTTGGCAGGTGGTTGCGATGGAGTTATCAATTTATTAATCAACGTGTCGGCTCCTCTCTTGCTGGCTTCCGAAGCTATTCTACCGCTCGTTGCAGCAGCAGCTTTCATACCGGCGTCGATCGTCGTCTTCTTTCCGACTTTGAGAGCGCTTGACGCGATCTGTTTCACGGCGTCGTCGGTGAATTTATGAGTTAAGAATCGCTTCATCAAATCGACGATGCCCGATCCGCCATAGAGGTACGATCTAGCGTATCCCCTGTTATTTATCACTAACATTTTCTTTTGAGAATTCGTTTTTTGTTTTTTTTTTTAATTATTTTTTTCTGAATACATATTTTTTTATTTACTTTCAAAAACCTCTGCCTGAACAATTCTTCACACACGCTCACTATCTCATTATTTACTCCGGTGTTACCGGACTCTCTGCTTTGCCAACAACAATCTCAATCTCTCCGTCAGGGCACGGGGATCATGTGGAAGAAATATCGTGTCGGTCTTCATTCCCTTTCCAGTCGTCGATTTCACGAAATACTCGTTCGCCTTCCACATGAATTTCACCACGTGCTTCCACTTGTAACCTCTCCTATCCTTCGGACACGTCTCTCTAGCATCGTTGTTCTTCTTCATGGCATGAGTCTGAACCAGAATGTCTCCATAATTATTCAGATCCTCTTGGGTGTAATCGCCGGGTCTCTTGTGAGAGAGCAGAGTGTGCAATCCGTCGGTCATTTCGTAGCTGTTCGGACCGACGATCAAATAGTCGCCTTCAAACCATATTTGCGTGTCAGCAACGAAATCGTCATCACCTTCCTGACGAAATCCGTACATCGAATCTTTCTCTCTACCGTCGTCAGATCTAGCGCTGCTGACGACGCTACTCGCATCGGCCTCGATCCTCTCCGGAGTGTATTCGGACAAACTTTTCGGCGTAACGCTACCGACGCTACTCGGATCGATCACGATTCTCTCTGGAGTGTAACCGGACGGAGTTCTCGACACAGAACTACCGGGAATAGAACCCATCCTCAGAGAACCTTCTCCTATGGGTCTCAGTTCCTCCACGATCTCCTTCCTCGCTCGTTCCTGAACGTCGGTGACGGGTCTGAACAACTTGGTCGCCTCTCGCGTCAGTCCCATCTCTCCCAATCGCCTAGCCCTGCCCCGCGCCTGAATGTTCTCCCTGCTCCGTATCAATTCGCGAACCTGCTCGTCCCTTCGATTAGAATCTCCTATGTGTAGAAACATTGCTTTTTATTTATTTATTTATTATTTTTTTCTCCCTTTAATGATGGAAAAATAGTTATATTTTATTATTTTTATTTTATTTTTTCTTTAATGAAATGTTGTTATATATATAAAAAAAAAATATTTTTAGCTCTTCAAACAGTCAATTTTTTTTTCACCACTCGTCTCGCAACTCATCATAATATGTGTACCACGAACATATTTTTTCCACAGGGCGGCGGGAGAGTTCCGGCGCACCTCACACTGTTTTTTATACTAGGACGAGCGATCCCTCTCCTCGTCCAGAAAAACCTCGTGCGTCATCGCCGGAGAGTAGCGGCGCACCTGATAAAATTCACGGCTCGATTCGGACTCGTCAACGACTGTGCCGTTTTAGAATTTTTGTCAATGGGAATCTCAGTGCTAATCGCGCATCCGTCGCAATCGTGCAAAACACGCAATATCCAAGTCGAAAAAGATTCACCTAAAATGAGAGTCCGTCTCACCTCTGAGAAAAGGCGAGCGTTTTCCCAAGAACGGTCGTTGTCAAAACCTGCTAGCGCTCCGAAAGGTGAATTTTTAAGAGAGTTAATTTTTTAGGGTTTTTAATAAATTTACTTGAAATTTTAGTTGCGCCAACGTTGAAATGGAACGTTGAACCCACGACGCTTCGTCTACCGCAACCACTGTGAAAACCGGGAGAAAGTGACTATGTGAACACACACGTGTCGCATCGCGCATGTTAATGGATTTCGACCGTGACGCACGCAATTTATCCGAAAAACTAAATTTTTGGTGAGGTACGAGTTTTGCTGCGCCAGTACTCTCCGTTCTACCCTACTCACGTCTATTGCGGATATCCTTAATAATTATTTCATTAGTCAAATTGATACGGTTCAAGACTTGACCCTCCCTAGTATCCCAATAAGTGAATTATGTATCCATGCATTTATAACTGACCCCGAGAAGTTGAAAAGCTTTTCAAACAACTTAATGTGAAAAAGGTAAATGGTCCCGACAATATCAATAACAGAATTTTAAAAATTTTTCTCATCACAGTTGGCTTTTCCATTTTCCACACTCTTCAACGTGTCGTTGGCCCAAGGCAAATTTCCTTCTATGTGGAAGCAAGCTAATGTTGTGCCCATTCACAAAAAAATCGTCAATGAATCTAAAAGAAAATTATCGACCAGTTTCGTTAACAAGTAGTGTGAGTAAAGTGTTTGAAAAACTTATTTTCAAACATGTTTTCGGTTTCTTAAGTGAAAATAATTTATTAACCAATCTGCAATCAGGTTTTGTCACAGGGGATAGTACTATATACCAGTTGATAGACATTGACCACAACATTAGATTAGCACTGGATCAAAATAAGGAGATTAGGTTTGTCTTCTGTGATATAAGTAAAGCTTTCGATAGGGTCTGGCATAAATGTCTTATTCACAAACTGAATGCCATAGGAGTTAGAGGTATGTTGTTTTCTTGGTTTGAAGATTATTTAACCGGGCGTTGTCAGAGTGTCGTAATTAACGGACAGAATTCTGAAAACAAAATCAGAGATCGGTCTTGGGCCCGCTTCTGTTTAACATTTATATTAATGATATTGTAGGCGAAATCAAATCCAACATAAAATTATATGCTGATGATACATCGTTATCCTTAATTGTAGAAAACCCCTCTCTTGCATCGGATATACTGAATTCTGATCTTAGGCTCATAGGTAATTGGGCAAAGGCATGGCAAGTACATTTTAGTCCGAAAAAAAACATTATCGCTAAGTATAACACGCAAAGCCACTCCAAACCCCAAACCTCCACTTTATTTACTTGATAAGTTAGTAACAGAAGGGTTTTGTTATAAGCATCTGGGTCTCATGTTCCATGATAATGGTTCATGGAAAAAAACATGTAGACAATATTATTAGTAGGGTGAGACCGGACGTAAATTGTTTCCGGAGTTTAAAGTACCGACTAACAAGGTCAACATTAGAAACGACGTATAACTATTTTATCTTGCCCCTTTTTGATTACGCGGATGTCATTTGGGATAATTGTACAAATGAGAAAACAAAACAGCTAGAAGATCTCCAACTTGATGCTTTAAGAACTATATGTGGTGCCAACCGAGGGACAAGTCATGAATTACTATATAAGGAAACGGGTTATGTAACACTGAAGAACGGATGCGAAGACATAAATTAACAATATTATATAAAATGAATAATGGAATAAGTCTCGTATATTTGTCAAATTTGGTGCCCAAGCCCGTGATGCGGCTGTCCTCGTATGACCTTAGAAATGTCGATCAACTGAGGGACCCCTTTTGTCGGACTCTAGAATTCTTTAAATCTTTCCTGTCGTCGTCGTCAGTGAGGCTGTGGAATGATCTCCACGCTGAAATACGTAATAGTGAAAGTGTTGAAAGTTTCCAAAATAAACTAAGGCGTGGAGACCATACTGTTCCACAGTTCTACCGCACAGGCTGCAGGAAGGGGGGAATATACCATTCCAACCTACGCCTGTGTTGTAGTGATTTAACTGCTCACAAATTCATTAGATTTATATCTGATGACCCGAGATGTTCGTGTGGGCATTTTGAAGAAAACGAGCAACACTTTGTGTTTGAGTGTCGTCTGTGGTCACTACAGAGACAGGAGTTGCAGAACAAAATAAGCAGGTTTACCATCACTTTAGAGAGTATTCTTTCCAGTGATTTATCTTTGTCTAATTCGGATAATCTTCAGATATGTCAAGCTTTCCAAGACTATATTTTAGATACAGGACGTTTTCAACGGGATGGGTAAACTATGATAAACTCCCCTCTCTCTCTCTCTCTCTCTCTCTCTCTCTCTCTATCTTTCTCTCTCTCTCTCTCTCTCTCTCTCTCTCTCTCTCTCTCTAAAGAGAGAGAGAGAGGGGAGAGGGAGTGAGGGCGGGGAGGGGACTGGGGGGAGATCAATCAATCAATCAATCAATCAATCAATCAATCAATCAATCCATCAATCAATCAATCAATATCAGCCTATTTCAGTGGCCACAACTGTGTTGTAGCTGTCATAAATCTAATGGACCAGTGCGTATTCCGATGTTCGAAAATGTCTGTTTGTCATGCGAAAATTCATCTAAGATTTATAGAAGAATAGATTTCCCTCTTTTTGGAGGCAACACGCATAGAATGTAATTAAGTGTTTCATAAAATGTGATTAATCAAATCAGAATTATGTGTTACCCCCATTGCACGCGTACTTGCACCCATTAATTATCTTTTGTAATTTGTGAAATGTATTGGGAGATACAAGATATAGACTATGCTTGCTCATCGAACCCTATTTCTATTTTGAGAAATAAAATTATGTTTAAAAAGAAGTCTTATTCTCTGTTCAAACCAATTCAAAAATAAGAAGACGGCATTTTCTCCATCTTTGGATGTTCTCAAACTTTTTATTCTGTTGATTATATCAGCAGTGTGCGCATAATCGTATATAATACAGACACCATCCTTTCAATTAACATAAAAGGAGGTAAGATTTGCTAATTGTTTTCGTGGGATGAATTAAAACTTGCAAATTACTGTAAAAACACATTCGCTAAACAAGAGTCAAAGTGGACAGTTACTTAGTTGCTTCTAATTAGCTTACCGTAAAAGGCCAAGTTGCCTTTTGTAACTTTTAATAACAAAAACAACAGAGAGCTCATGGGGCTGTCTGTTGTTTTATGAAGAAAAAAAAACAAAAGGAAACTTCGCTTTATTTTCTTCTGATATCATTGGTGTTTTTACAACAATTACACGCTTCGTAACAGGACCTTCCTCGCTAGTCTAATAATTTCAGGGGAGATAACTTTATCAAAAGACGATTGTCAGGACGAGATAAGTCAGAAATGCTATGCCAAAATTGTTGTCCTCTGGGAAGAATAGCCCCCTGGACTATTCTTCATCGAGGACCACAAAATTGGCAAAGTCAACGACATGCCTTGCTCTAATTATCACATCATATCGAACAAACGAAGGAAGCATCTTGCTACCCATCAAGACTCCAACCCTTAGAACATAGTCTATTATCAGGGACCTTACCCAAGACAAGCCCTCCCATTTTTAAACTCTGACACCAAGAAACAAAATTCAGAATTTTTTTTTTAAAATGGTGACTTATGTTCCGTCATTCGAACGTCCACAGCTCATTTTAGAATGAGTATAATGCACACAAATACTGCATGATTATTTTTAGAACCCGCGATAGATAAAACTATCCAAACCTGGAAATAAGCGACCTGTCATTTTCAGATGAAGATCACTAGTGGGTGATTTTGCTGATGCCGTCCCATGCAGAGGGCTAGAATTCCGCAATATATCATCTGCTTCCTTCAACCATTTTACTCGTCTCAAATGATCGATCAACCCACGTTTTCAACCTATCCATTCTTTCATTAAAAAGCAACAACCAGATGCCCTTGAAAGTTTCATGATTCAACACACAGTATTATATATTTGTATATCAGGATTCTTATGTTTATGTACAAAATGTTGTGTCAGAGTCGAGCCCTTGTTTCTGATGCCATATCTCGACGAGTCGAGATATAGCCTTAGAAACAAGATCGAAACTCTGATGCTCATTTTTTACATAAACAAAATGATGATGATCGATTTATCTTCAAGTCTGAACTGTAATGACTGGATCAACACTTTATCTAACGAATTAACCGCACCCCCACCCTGCCCCCTCCCCAGCGTAATTTACAAGTTCAGTAGTTGAAAAAACATAATTTTTCTAAACGTTCAACAAAAACACATTATGTGACGACTCAATTTGGACAGTGCACTTGAGAAACTAGCAACTTTATCAGACCTCGGGATTACAATATATCCTGGTCTATTCTAAAATTTTTCCAATTTTTGATGAATTGTCTCTCTTATTTGCGGGTGATGTTGGTACGTGCTCATTACAAAAGCAGGCTCACCCACAGACCTATACATAACATAATATACTTTAATACAGTTTATACAAATTTAAACATTTTTTACAGAGTTCGGGGAAGTTGGGGGTAGCGGGAAGGGGAAGGATGCAAGAGTAAGTGGGGATTTTTTTCTCTTCACAAACGGGATTGGTCACTGCCTTCCGCTCGGAAAAAAAACTTTTGCTCCCTGTGCCCCTGTCAATGTTTGTTCTTTGTAACTCCCCTCCTAATTTCAGTCGTGGTCGTTTGAAAGACAAAATATTGGGAACATTTCTGCTAATTCTCCCTTTACTGTTCAATACGAATTGAAAGGAAGAAATGTTACACAGTCTTGTTAGAAAAAAACGCGCAAGCGAGCATTATCGTTTTATCTACAGTAATCTTTACGTCCATGATGTAATACACCATCTCCGTGACAGGACAATATATATTATTCAAACAAAGTAGGGGATATTTGATAAAAGTGAGATTTCTGAAAAAATATATTTATATTTTCACCAAAAAGACAGTTGAGGCATTGCACTGTGACTTCTATGGAATGATTTCAGCAATAGTTGGATGTCTGAAACATTCCACGCACTGATCTGTAGAAGACAAGAACGGTCAGTCGGAGGATTTACCACATTCAATCCAAGATCTCAGTACCTTGTAAATCCTCCTCAACAAGCGCGGATCCGACGTGGCGTACTCCTCACCAAACGTCCAATTTGACTAATGTCATTCCATTCTTCCTGCAGCGCTTTAGCGGCGAGTTCCTGGGCATTCGTAAGGGGGGGGGGGGGGTGTGGGGGGAGGGGGGGCGTTGTCGTAGGCGCTTGCCAGGATAACCAGGATAACCAGACGTGCTCGATTTGTGAAAGGTCTGGACTAAGTGTTAGCCAAGACATTGTAGTGATGTTATGCTCCTGGATGAACTCTGTATCGACACGGGCCATGTGAGCTCTTGCATTGTCATCTTGGAAAATGAATCAACGGCCGTGACGTCGCGCAAATGGCACCACAAGAGCTGCTGATATGTTGTTACGGTAGTACTGCCCTGTGACACGCCCTTGGATGACACGTAATGCCGTCCTACTTGTCATGGTTATGTCTTCCCACACCGTAACCGATCCACCACCACAACGATCGTGCTGCCCAACGGATACGTCATGGTGTCGTTCGTGCCGCCGCCGCCGCCGCCGTCGCCGCCGCCACACCCTGTTTCGCCTGTCGTAGGAGTAGAGAGTGAACCTCGATTCATCGGAAAACATGACGTTGCTCCACCGATGATTGTCCCAACGCTGTCATGCTCCCCACCAATTACGCCTTACTGCGATGTGACATTTAGTAAATCGTGGAATTATTCGAAGTTTAAAAAACGTAAGGTTTTGAAAATAAAGGACCACTCCAAGGAATCAAAAGCTTTCTTGAAATCCAGTAATGTTAAAATACCGGGAATATTTTGTTCCTCACATTTTTCAAGTAGGTCAAAGATTAATCGGGTTGATATATATATCTATCTCCCCTTTAGAAAGCCAAGTTGTGTTTCGGATATTAATTGTTGTAGGACCATTTTGATTCGATTCGCAAAAGCAGCAGAACTGATCTTGTTTCGGTACACATGTTATGATACCAGTTCGTTGGGTGGTTGAAAGTTATTTTGCAGAATAACCAGAGTTCAAGGAGTTGATTAAATACATGCTAATGTCATTCCAGAAGAATTTGTAAAATTCGGCTGTAAATCCATCTGGGCCTGTAGATTTGTTATTTGGCATTTGTTTTAGGGAGCTTGAGCATTCAGCCTTAGCGAGTGAACCTTCAAGGGAATTTTTTTCATCTTTTTCTAAGAAGTTTAGAAATGGGTTTTTGGCATTAAAGAATGTGTTTTCGACTTGGATAAGTCTGTCAGAAGATGTAATTTTTTAGGCACACAGGTTTTGGTAAGAGGTTTTCTGTTCAGATATTATTTCCTGCAAGTCACTTGTTTCTGTACCATCGGAGTTTATTATTTTGGGAATAATTTTTTCAGTATAATGTATTTTTTCCAGATTACAGACGTATTTCGTAGCTTTCTCCCCTTCCACTTTCTATTTAGCTTTGGATCGAAGAATTATCCCCTGTACCTTCTTATTTCTGATTGACTTTAGTTCTGTTTCCAGGGATGCGATCTCTTCGGTAACAGGTAAGTCGCCCTTGTCTAGATTCTCGATCAAGATTCTTAGTGTCTGTGCGATTTCCGATTGCCGTTTGTTTGACCGTCGTTTTAAGTTTGCTGAATAAGAGATAGTTTTCCTTCTTATCATGAGTTTCAAAGTCTCCCAGAACAGCTGATTGTCGATTGTGAGTCGTCTATTATTATTATTATTATTATTATTATTATTATTATTATTATTATTATTATTATTATTATTATTATTATTATTGGCTATGACAGTAGCATTACTAGTAGGGACAGTTGTTGTACTGTACTGGTCAATTGTTTCTGCTGTAGTCCGTTTTACTACATTTATGTTTTCTTGTCATCAAGAAGGCTGTTATTGAACTTCCACCCCCCCCCCCCCCCCCGAGGCTGGTTAAAGAAGGACAGGCCGATACTTATATGGTTATGGTCTGATTTATATCGAATTTGGATGTCTATCATTTGGAAAAATATGTGCAAATCACTTGACATAAGAAAGTAATCCAATCTAGCTATTTTGTTTTCAGGTATATACTGTAAAATGCTCTCATTTGCTTTGACATTATTTCTGTGCTTATAGTTGATAGTATCCATGTCATAGTTCTGGGGTACATTCCAGTCTCCTATTAGAACTAAGGGATTACCTATTTCTTCTATTTAGAAAATACGTTTTCATAAAAGCCCGGGTTGTCATCATTTGGTCCATACAAAACCGATATTGTTAATCTTTGTTCCTGTATGGTTATATCGAGTACAATATAATTACCTCTGGGGTCTACAATTGACTTGTTTATTGAATATCCAAACGAATTTTTGAACAGAATTGCTGTTCCTCTACTTGACCTTGAGTAAGAGCAAAAGACCGCTTCATATCCCACTCGTTTTTCCATATCTGTTCAATCTCTTGATAAGAGCGGGTGTCGACAAGGAGAGTGATATCAAATTTATTTCTGCAACGTTGGAAGATGTCCCGTCGTTTGATAGGATCAGAAGAGATACCTCGACAGTACACACTGCCAACTGTGATTTTAGCAATGTTGAAATTTCAGAAGGCTAATCTCGCCATAACACTCATCGACACATGTTGTGCTGAAACAAAAATTCAATTGAAAACAATAGCAGAATAAATGTACATATCTGAGAAGGTTTGAGTTTTTTTGGTAACAAGAACAAATTTCTAACAATAACCTACTTTCCGGTTATCGGGTTCACCAGCTCGAAAGTTCCCTAATTTCTTAGATGAATAACCAGCATTAATTTGCTTCTAAGAAGAGTCGAAATAAACAGGTGCCAACACCACAAGACCTCCATAATTGCACCCCACAGAACTGCATTTTTTTGTTATAATTTAGCTATGATACTAAATGGGTTAAAAAGAAACATTAGCACTCCCAAAGACCAGGCAATTTGCCAATTGCAATTTGCCAATTGGCAAATTGCTACATATTCCAAAATGCCAACGATTCATTCCAGTCAGTTATATTAATAGATAAGAAAGACAATTCCAGAAAATACACCCCAAAACCTTCATAGTATTGGCTCCTGGTGGACATTTGTAAAAAAACATCCATTCTCGGAAGCGGATGTGGACTGGCAAACGGGACAGATCATGAAAAAAACAGAGTACAATGTATAGTGAGTGAAAAGAAGGATTGAGTGAACTGGTAGTACATGCGAACGAACGAACGAACGAACGAACGAACGAACGAACGAGCGAACAAATGAACAAAGTGACAAATGAATGGACGAATGGATGAATGAGCGAACGAACGAATGAAACGAATGGATGAATGGATGCAATCCAGTCGACCATAAAATCGCTCAAGCATTATCTCAATCAGTTCATCGAACAGTCAATTCAAACCAGCAGTGCATGGCTTATTCGATTATTTTAATCTTATCAGGGTTTGGAACTTGAAAACGCGTACGAAAAGATGTATTCTGCAAAATCCCTGTGAGAAAAAAGAGGTCAATACACGTATGCATATTTGCGAATAAATAAATGAGATTATGTTACCCCTTTGAACACTGGGAGTATCTTCCATGTCAGGTCAGCGGCAGCAATTAGAGCCTGTGTTCATTGATTGGGGGTAGACCAGTCAATATTAGTAGGTAATAATTGACGATTCAAGCATCAACGTACATGTACGTGCACGTGTACACGTACATTCGTGTACACCTCCATAGGATTTAGGGTTAAAATCGTGTACAGGTACACGATTTGAACGTTTTTAGGGTGATGTTAGAATCGGCTTTGCCGATTCAAAAATCACTGAATTGTATCCTAGAGTGAAACAGACGCCCGTAGCTTTACGTACACATTCACGTACCGTTTTGATTGAAATCGACAAATGGATTTCTCCCATAGGATTCAGTGTTAAATTGCGAGCAAAAAACGTTTTGTCGTTTCTAAATCATCATCTTGCCGATTCTAAATCATTCGCGTCCGTACACGATTTTAACACTGAAACCCTGTGGAGGCGTACACGTGATGTTTGAACCGGCAAACCCACTGTCACGTTTCCTGAAGTAAAACTAACACATGTTATTGTGAGGTAATCTTAATAAACACTTAATGGAATGTGTTGAATGAAGAATGTTGCCAGGGTGTTAGAATCCGCAAACCCACTGTCACGTTTTTGATTGATATATAGGAGAGAAAAAAATATATATAAATAAATAGTTATTTAAAAAATAAATATATCAAATCGAATAGATAATAAAAAAAAATAAATACGTAAATCATGAGCGATTCTCAGACTATTAGAGTAAGGTTTCTTTTAAAAATGCTGATGAGAGCCTACGCATTCTGCGTGAACGAACAACTAGGTCGTCTCTTGTTAGAACGATGCGTCGGATGTCTGGATCACCTAGACTTCGATCACGAGAATCATTCGTGTCTGTGGATGGAAAGGGAAGATATGGTCGTCAAGTATTTCGAACCGGCGTTCGAACGCGTTCAAATCAATGAAGTGATCGCGTTTTGGAAGAGATTACTCATCTGTAAGGATCAAAGCAAGCCCACAGTTTCGGAAGAACAGAAATTGGCGCGTAAAAGTCTGACTTTACGAGATAAGGGATGCATCATGAAATTATTGTCCAATGAAGCATACGTCTAAGTTTTCTCGTTGATATAAAATAAGGGAGAATAGAAAATAAAAATAAATGCACACATAATTTTTTTATCTAATATTAGAAAGAAAAAAAACAAAAATGAGAACCAGAAATAAATTGTATCCGACGTTAGTGGACGACGAGGATGAGAAGCCGATCGACGTTTTGCCGACGGCACCGTCGCTAGAAGAAAAAGAAAGAGGAGAGAGGTATCGCATCGATCAAATCAGTAGAATCCAAGATTATCTAACTCGAGAGAGAGATCCTCGTCATTCCCTCAAGAAGAAGTATTCGCGTTTCGTGAAATTCGTCAACGCGATCGACACGACACTCATCACGATTTCCATGGGTTTACACGCGGCCGGCATCGGATTGTTGTCGACCGCGGTCGGCATTCCGATCGTGTTGACCGTAGAAGGAGTGGCTCTCGCCGCCGGATTGTTTAGCACGCTCGGAAACTTTTTGAGTAGGAAATTATATCTGAAGGCGAGGAAACACGACAAGATTCGCGTCTTGGCTGACTCCAACATCGACACGATATCCGAAATGATCTCTATGGCGTTGAAAGACGGTAGGATATCGGATGGAGAATACTTCGCGATATTGAGCGAGAAAACGAAATACGATGTCATGAAAGAAGCCGTGAGAATCAAGCCTCGTCAGATCATCAAGGAAGAGATGAAGGATTCTCTCGTGGAAAAGGGGAGGAAAGAGGCCAGGGAGGAATTCAGTAAGATGATAGAACTCAAGAGCAGCGATTGAAAAAAAATATATATATAATAAGAACAGAATTAATTAATTATTAAATTTATATATAAAATAAAAAAACGAAATTAATTTAAATAACTCTTAAAAATGTATTGCGTAAGGTGTAAGAGAGTTACCGAGACGAGTAATTCTCGAGAAGTACGAACTAAAAACGATAGACAGATGCTTCGCGGAATTTGCGACGTGTGTGGTTCTATCAAGACTCGATTCGTCAAAAAAAAGAATGCGAGCAAAGGTAAAGGCATCGTGAATAAAATGATCAATAATCTACCCTTCGAAATGCATCTGCCCGGTCACAATTTCACGGGACCTGGAACGAAATTGAACAAGAGACTCAACGCCGATCTGACTCCCAAATCTTGGAGCAAACCTGTGAATAGGGTGGACGCGGCCGCGTATGATCACGATCTGTGCTACGCCGGACATCCCGACACCAAGACTCGCAACGACGTCTGCGATAAAAACATGTTGGGGAAATTGAGAGGCATATCGAATCCGACCAGGAGAGAGAAGATAGAACGTTCGCTGGTCGGCAATCTGATCGGTGCGAAACGTCGATTCGGATGGGGCGTTCAAAAAAAAAAAGCGTATCTGAAAAGAAGAAGAAACGATTATTGACGAGCGAATTGGCCGAGGAGTTACGCAAACCCAAAGTGCGTAAATTTCGAAAGAGAAGGGTGTTCGTGAAGGGTTTGGATGATATTTGGTCTGCCGACTTGGTCGACATGAGATCGTTTTCGAGGTGGAACGAGGGAGTCAAATATCTATTGACGGTCATCGGCGTGTTTTCCAAATACGGTTGGATCTCAGCTTTGAAGAATAAATCGGGACCTTGCGTCGCCGAGGCTCTGAAGAGCGTGTTCGACTCGTCTTCTCGAAAACCGAGTAAATTGTGGGTGGATAAGGGAAAGGAATTCTACAACAAGCACGTTCATCGATTGGTAGACCTCTACTCGATCGAAAACGAAGAGAAAGCCAGCGTGGTGGAACGTTGGAATCGAACGATGAAGGAAAAGATGCACAGATACTTCACGGCGAATTCGACCAAGAAATACATATACGCTCTGAACGGTCTAGTTAAAGATTACAACACCCGACACAGATCGATGAAGATGACTCCCGCGGAAGCTAGCGATCCTCGAAACGAAAAACAGGTCTACGCGAATCTATATCCTGAGAGATCTAAGATCAGGAAGAAGTCTAGAACGCCGACATTTGCGGTCGGTGATCGAGTGAGAATTTACGCTTATAAGAAGCACTTCGAAAAGGGTTATACTCCTCGATGGACCTCGGAAATCTTCGTGATAATCAAAATATTTCACACCGATCCGGTGACTTACGAAATCGAAGCTTTGGATGGAGAAGAGATCATCGGAAAGTTTTACGAACAACAATTACAGAAGACAAAGTTTTGATAAAGAAAACAAATTTTTTTTTATTTACTTTCTTTAACATTTTCTTGTTTACACACACATATATATAAGAGAGAAAAAAATAATAATAAAAAATAATTAAAAACTATTTTTAGACAAAGAAAGCAAGTTAATTAATAAACAAAAAAACCCAAAAATCCTTTAAAATGACAAATATACTAGATATAGCACAAAGCATAGTGAAAGATGAAAGTATTCAAGAATATGCGGTTCACGAATACGAACCGGTAACCGGAACGAGTTTGAACAATGCGGGAGAGATAAGAATCAACGTCGAAACTCAAGATCTATTCATACATCCTAGCGAGAGTTACATAGTGCTGCAGGGACGTCTCACCAAGGAAGATGGGAGCGACTACGCCGACGACGACACGGTTACGCTAGCCAGTAATGGCATCATGCATCTATTCAGTAATATAAAATACATGCTATCCGGACAAGAGATAGAATCTGTGTTTCATCCCGGTCAGGCCACCACGATGTTCGGACTCTTGACGTATCCTGATGATTTTTCGAAATCCAGAGGACTTAATCAGTTGTGGGTGAAAGACACCGTCGGCCCTGCTAGCGCCGGCGCCGCCTTGATATTCGACTACGTTGTCAAGACGTCCAGACCTAAAGGAACGTTTTCGTTCAGGATACCTTTGAAACACATCTTCGGATTCGCGGACGATTACAACAAGATCATGTACGTATTCAAACACAATCTGACGTTGATTCGAAAAGGAAACGACGACGCAATAGTGAGACTCACTGCGACCGATGCGGGTAAGATAACTCTACACAAGATATCGAGGTTCGTTCCGCACGTGGAGCCTTCGATCGGGGAAAAAACGCATCTCTACAAGATCATAGAATCCAAGAGTAAATTACCCGTGGGATTTAGAATGAGACAGTGCGACACGGCTAGCATTCCTCCATCCTCGAATCACTTAGATTGGAGATTGATGGTGAAATCCGCTTCCGACAGACCGCGTTTCATCGTGGTTGCGTTTCAGACCGATAGGGACGGGTCTCAGGAAAAGAATGCATCGCTATTCGATCACTGCAGTTTGAGAAACATGCAAGTGTTTCTGAACGCCATGGGATATCCAGCAATCGATTACAATGCGTCGTTTGACAAGAATGATTTCTGCAGACTGTATGGCGATGCCGCTGATTTTAGAAAGAAGTATCATGGTCTAGACGAATTGATGAGCAATCCTAACATATCTCCCGGCGAATACAAGTCGATGTATCCCATGTTCGTATTCGACGTCAGTAAACAGAGGGAACGACTCAAGAGTAGCATCTTAGACATTCAGATCAAGATGCAATTCGATAGGAACGTTCCGAGAAAAACCGAAGCCTTCGCCCTGGTCCTGTCGGACAGAGAATTACAATTCGAATCAGACGGAAATAAGATGTCGATCATTCGATGAGAGACGAGTGTGTGAAAAATAATTAATAAACGTTAAAAATGTGAATGTAATATGAATTAAAAACCAAAATCTCGAAAACAAAATGGATGTTTTTGACACGAAAACAACAAATCATCTGTTCACTTCAGATTACTACGACGTTAAAATAAAATACTTGGAAAAATGGATTCAAATTGAATATGAAGATAGTAACACAAAAAAAAGGATGGAATAGTTGTGATTTTAACGAATATCATTTAAAAGAAAAAGAAGAGTTTGATCTCATAAGATCTAATGAGGAAATTATAAAAAATACAATTTTAAAATGTCGCAAATGTAAGAAACGTCAAATAAAAATCGAATGTCAACAAACTAGATCTGGTGATGAACCAACAACCGTATTCGCAAAGTGTATAAATTGTAATCATAAATGGATAGAAAATTAAAAAAAGGATGCAATTTTAATCATCATCATAAGTGACAAAATTCTTTTACTAAAAAAAAAAAAAAATTTCACATATCGTATAATAATATATAATAAAAAGTTATCAAAAAAAAAAAACAAAAAAAAAAATAAAAGTAATGAGATCTAGAGAGATTGAACATCTTTCTAAATCTCATTACTTTTTTTTTTTTTTTTTTTTTTTTTTTTTATAAATCACACATTATTTTTTTTTTTTAATTCATTATTTTCCACGCGTTCACTGTTTGTTCAAAGGAACTAGTTCGATCAGTAGACTCACCACGGAAGTGGCGGCTTCGGGATCATTGGTTTTCATAACGAAATTAATCCTGTCTCCAGCGTTCACTTTGAGAGGCGTGCCGAATGTGCTAACATTCGCGTGTTGATTCTCAGTCTTTTTCGACGCTGTATTTCTTATCGCTCTCTACTCCGTTCACCATGAGATTGACGACCGCTCTGTTATTCAAATCCGAGGAAGCCAGACTCATTCGAAGGATTTCACCTCCCAGCACCATGGGATATCCCACCTGACCATGTTTCGATCCGCTACCTCCATTTCCGAAAGACCACTCAGCTTTTCCTTCATCTAAGGTGCCGGCCTCTTCGGCCCACACAGTGATCAATTGTCTAGCATATTTGACTTTCTCCACCACCGAAATCAGGGTGCAGGCATCCGTCATGTTCACGGGATCTGGTGATTCATGAGCGCGTGTCCACCCATGTCTAGTTTACCTTCCATGATGTCACCCTTTCTCCAGACTTAGTTGTCGTCCACGTACTTTCTGCTGACCGCGCTGGAATCTAATTCGGGATCGTGATCGAGACCGAATAAATTGTGACCATTCATGTTGATGCCATGGTTCCACCTGATTGTTTGTTCAGGTAGAGATCATCCACTTGCGATTCTAGGTATTCTTGTGATTGTATCATGGCAGAATCTACGTAGCCCTTGTTGACCGCGGTTGAGTCTGCATCCGTGTCATTGATCTTTGACAGATTCAATATCTTGTTGAATCCAGCATTCAGATCCGATTTCATTTCTCGTCTGTCAGACTTTCTCTGTTCCAGATCGACGTAGTGTTTGGTCGCCACGTCCTTGGGATTCGTGGGAGTGGCCACGTTTGTTATCTTGTTAGAATTGGTGTTCAATTCCGAGTGCATCGTTTTCTGAACGTATCTATTTCTCAGGTGTTTGCTGAATCTTGTGTGAGTGTCATCTGCATATTTCTTGGTCACGGCATCGGTGGGATCTATGGGATTCGCGACATTCACCAAACCTTTGGATTTCAGATCGAGATCATCGGTCATGGTTTTATCCACGTAATTATCTAGCAGGATTCGTTCGAAATCGGCGTTCCCCCTGTCAACGTATTTTTTAGTCGCAGCATCTGCGAGATCGATCAGCTCGGGAAGATTGTAGAGCTTCTTATCGTTCATGTTCAAAGTTTCTTCTCGAGGTTCGTATCTCCAAACATAATGTTCGTCCAAGTTGGCAACGTCGTAACCATCGTCGACTTCGAACGTCTTCCTCTTCTTTCTTAGGTTGACTTTTTTGTCATCACTTCTACCAAATTTATCGACTGGCATGTTGTTGTAGGGATTTTTTGGTTTTAGAAAAAATATATTCAAAACGCAGTTTATTAAAAATGAACTATGTTATTTTATTTTTCGTTTTTATTCGATTAAAATTTTTTAAATAATTTTTATCTTTATATATACTACAAAAAAAAATCTCTCTCTAATGTAAATCATTGAGAATGTCTTGAAACCGATCTCCTTCAGACCATCTCTTGAGAACGTAGAGACACAGGTGACCACAAAACACTTGATCTGGTGATTGCACTTGTTCCATGTTGTAACAAACCATCGATTTGTTGAAATAGTTCTTTATTTCTGTTGGCGGTGAGATTCCGTAGCTGTCAAAATAATAATTTTTCTTCTTCCCGTTCTTGATCCATGCCACCCAGTGAGTGCCTTCACCCAATGAATCATCTAGATTTAAAATTCCGCATTCCGATTGTCAAGGTCTCTTCGGTAAGGCATCTCTGGAAAACACGCCTAGAAAATCTTTAATTTTCAAATCTTTTGCCGCATTCAACAGATCGATGGTAGATAGGGGTTCATTAGGTAAGACGACACCTTCTACGGATATCTTTATTTTCTTATTCATAAATGCATATATATTTTTTTATTTTTTATTTATTTCATTATAATTCACTAAAAATGACGTTATTTATTTTTTTATTTTTTTTATTTTTCTTTTTAAACTAACTCTCTCGATGTCTCTATCGATTTCTACAATTTTGAATCCATCTAATTCCTCTTGATTTTCTGGAATCCTATCATCTACAATCATATCTGGAATCTTATCATCCACAATCATATCTGGAATCCAATCATCCACATTCATATCATCTCTAATTAGATCCACAGTCCAATGTCCGAGTGCCAAAGTGCTTAATTTATCGTCTAACACGAATCTCTTATCGTCGTCGGCCGTCAGCGAAATATTGTTGATTATTTTGGTATACAAGTCGTGATTTTCACTTCGAATCGATTTCATAGTCTTATACACCGGACCACTTCCTAACAGACAATCTTTATACTCTTGGAAAGAGATGTTTTTCTTCACCATGCACGCTTTAACTCCTTTGCACTTCTTAATCTCTTCATCATCTTCTAGACGATAAGCATACAGTTTGGGTCTCAAGCCCACGAATTCGACGATTTGTTTACCGCCGCTCTCGTCCTTAAATTTACCAAACACCTTCTTGTTGTCGTTCGATTGAATGTTGGACGGGTGATCGACGGGATAATTGCTCGTGTCAAACCACTCGGATATATCCTGAGATATATCTCGGTAGACGTCTTTCGTCTCTATCTCGTAAACTAAACTGTCCATGTCGGTGAACAGTAGTTTAGTTTTAACTCCAAATTTTCGTTTGATGTAATAGTAGTGAAACTCATACATCAATCTCTTGCTGATATCTAAGATGATCGGTCCGAGATAATACGGTTTGTTGAACTTCAGGTGCGTCTTTTGCATGTGAACGGCCACTAGATTTTCATCGAATATGGTTCGGTGTTTGTAATTGGGTTTCGCCACTAATTTTTTAGCTCTTTTCTCAGACGTGACGAGTCAAACGTCGGTTCTCTTCCTGATGTTTTTCATCGATTTACCGTACACGCAGTTGTTCATGAGTTTGAAGAAATCTTTTTCAAAATCGTTCTCGGCTCGAATTATGAGATTCGTGTTGAGATTGATATATTTTTTCATCCAAGGCTCTTCATTTCATCCCGTAATCAACGTATTGTATCAAATTCTGGCTGCAGACGATGTAGTTACATTTGTTAAATAAATTCGGAATGAGTTTTTCCTCATCTCCTTCGTTCGGTTCCATTCGTTCGGGGGCCAGCGGATAATCGTTGTGTAGATCGTGTAATTCTTCCGGATAGTTCAAATCGACTTCTAAAATGCAAGAATAGTCTCTCCATTTTTGCATCTCTTCCGGTTCTGTCACCCATTTGAAATTTCCAATTGGTAAAGGATGACTCATAGCCCAACCATACAGATTATTAGCGTCCCAATACTGTATGTATTTATTTGATCATTTTGAATTGAAACCTTCTTTCATGTAGGGATTGTTAGCTTCAGAATATCTGTGAGAGATCATCAAGACGCCACCTCTTGCAGCCCTTTTGAACATGAGCAACATGTTCACGTCAGATAATAATTCCAATTGGACTTCAGTGGTCTTCAACAGTGCGTCCCACGCCAGACCAGGTGCGGTGAAATACCAAGTGGGATCCAGATCATAATTTCGACAACAGACGTCTCGAAAATTTTCGAAAACACGTCTGCCAATAGCAGAATGTCGGTCTTCAGATAGAGATCGTGATAATCTCTCATGGTTTTCATATCAAATGATTTCCACATGTTTTTGGCATGTTCGTAATTCTCGTCAGAAATGTCGGATTCGTATAATTTCGAATAAAAATCTTCTTTTGAAGGTAGTGTGGTGTCTTCGAATCTCTTTAGATCGCACATGTAATTGTAAGGATAGACTCCTTTCCTCAACATGACGTCTACTCGTTCTCCAAAATGTTCGCTCGTGATTTTAAATTTATCCTTGCTCATGTTATTGACTACTTTTTCCAGAGCGGTCGACATAAATTTAAAACTGTCGAGGAAACGTATGCCTCTACGAATGGATTTCGTTTTTTCTTCCAACGTATTTCCATCGATTACTCTTTTCTTGTCCATGAGCTTCCATTTCGAGAAGGAAATGTATCTTTCTTCGCTGTTCGCGATGCAATTTAATTATTCGTGTGAGGTGCCGAGATTTTTCATGAACAGATGACTGTCGTAACCCGAGAGATTGTGAAACATCACCGGATAGAAAGCGGCATCTCGATATTTTAAATTACACTTGATGTGAGCTGGACCGCGATACAGACCCGTGTAATGATCGTGGTCTCTAACCTTCTTATTTCCCTCCGAATTCTCATCGAACGATTGTCTGCATATGTGACATTCGGTGGCTCTGTTATTTTCGTCCTGCTGCTCTCGCGTGATGATCATTTTCGCCGGAGTTTTGAATTTGTCATATAACATTTGAATTTTCCGTTCTAACTCTTCCACGAACTTTTGGGCCATGTCGTCATCTTCATACTGTTTCGTGTAGGTGAAGGGACCCATGTCGTGTTGCGAGTCGAAAGCGCATTTCACGTAAATGCAATAGCCCGAAGGTATGTGTTTTTGATATCTTTCGACGTAACTTTGAAGAGCGTTGGGTTGACAGGAACTCATTTTCATGGTGAAACATTTGAAATCAGCGTACATGACGAATGGTACTTTTAACCTTCTGTTGTGATTTTCAAACTTCACGATGGTGTTAGGTTTAGGCATTTCGACGGCAACACCTTGATTTTCATTGCAATATTCCTGATGTTTCGCTAACGATTTTTTGTTGTGAAACGCGTTCATGCAGTTGCAACATAAACATACCTTATGTTCATGTTTATTATTTTGTCTGGACAGTAATCGGCTTGGATGTTTAACCTAACAATAATGATGATTGTCACCATTTGAAATCAATAACAAAATAATCGTCTTTTCTCTTTCGAGATACAAAGTCTTTCTGAGAGGATAGATCATTTGTTTTTCGTCGTCGTATCCCAAGACGTTCACTGCTATGGTGGGATTTTGAACCTCGAAACATTCGATGTGTTTTAACTGCATTGGAAAAGTCACTCCGGTCCAATCGAGATTTTTAGAAGTCACCTCGTAAGAAGAAACTCTTTCAGTATTTATTTTAACAGGGTATAAAGCGGAGGTGACTGCCCATTTAAAACACTGATCATCTTTATTTTTCACGTTGATCACGGCATGTTTTTTAGCTAGGAAATACGGTAATTTCACGTAGGAAGACCCTTTCAACAAATCGTTTTTAGTTATGTGAATTTCGAGTTTCAACACCTCATCGAATGTTTAATTACTTTTTTTCATGTTGATAATTCGCGAGAGACGTCTACATCTTGTCTTTCATCTTTTCGAAAACGTCCGATAAATCTGAACCTCGAAATACGGGTTCGACATTAGATCTGAAATATGCATTTTTCACGATGCTCTCACTGGACTTCACGTCGATTTTATTCATCACGCAATGGAGTATCATCTTAATTTTTAGTCCCACATTCATGT
Organism: Pictodentalium vernedei; assembly: GCA_031216915.1. NCBI lineage: Eukaryota > Metazoa > Mollusca > Scaphopoda > Dentaliida > Dentaliidae > Pictodentalium > Pictodentalium vernedei. Next base: position 433,744,613 of record CM062297.1, on the reverse strand, counting down.
ATTTGTGAAACAAATCCAATACTTTTTTCTTCACCCGTTCCATGAACAATTTCGGATCGATTTTCTTCAACGAGGGAACCAAGTCGAAAGTTTTAAAAACGCCTTTGATCGCACTCTCCCGTTCTACGGACTTCAATTGAAATAGTTCCATGGTGAGTCGCGCTAGATATTCATTCCTTTCCCTTCGTCTATTGCTCGTCGAATTTCACTCAATATATCTCGTTTGCCTAGAATCTGAAGTGCATCACTCGTTTTCGTTTTAGTTTTTCTTTTCTTTTTTTGGAAACTTGAAGTTCTTCTTCAACGGCTTTTTGTTTAGTCATCTTATTTTTCACAATCAAAACGTTTTCGGTTTTTTTTCGACGTCGGCATTTCAATTCCTTTTACTATCTTTTTCTTCTTCTTCTCATTTTTCACTACCGATGCATTTTTTGACGTCGTTGCTATCGGCATTTCGTTTACCTTTCCATCATTTCGCAAATATTTCTGTATGACTTCAATCTTTTTTGATTTAGTTCTATGATTTCTGAAATGTGAAATTTTTAATAGTTTACAAATCTCGTTTAACTGAGGTACGGTTTTCTCATTTAAATTTTCCAATTTTTTTTATCTGTTTGCTTCATTTTGTAAGAATATATTTTTTCGAATTTTGTATTTTAAATAATTTGTTTATAAAGTTTTGTTTTTCTTTAATGTGAAAAATATTTTTTTGATGAAATTAATCAATTTTTTTCATGTTTCTTAACGTTAAAAAAAATTGAATTAATACGAGAAAAAAAAGGATGTTAAAACTTAACTTTTATATATATATAAAGAGAAAAAAAACAAAACTTTTTAAACAAATTATTTAAATACAAAAATTTAAAATATACATTATTTGCAAGAATTCGTGAAACAAAAAAAACCCCAATAATCGATCATGACGACAACATGCATGACGGAATCTCGACATAAATGTCGATGTTGTTTAATAAATCGTTATTCTCCAAAAAACCAAGAAGAAAAAAATCTTAATTTATATTTACGCGTTTCGAAAGAAAATGATACGATTCGCGATAGAAAATCGAATCATAATACTACTAGTGAACAAAAATTAATCGACAATGTTGTTCGAACTATTAAAAAAGAAGAAGAAGGTTCAAGACAAATAGAACTCTTACGACTTTTACGTGAAGTCTCGCACGAGGTTCAAAACAAATTTCCACGAAGCAGACGCATGTTCATGTCACCCAATTCCTTCTCAATAGATGATGATAACTGCAAGATGCGAAGGTCAATTTTTAAACGTTCGAAGTCTTGCACGTTCTAAAAACTCATAAAAAAAAATTGAATTAATACGAAAAAAAAAAAAAAAAAATGTTAAAATTTAACTTTATTTATATATAAAGAGAAACTTTTTAACAAATTATTATTTAAATACAAAATTTAAAATATACATTATTTGCAAGAATTCATAAAATCCAAATAATCGATCATGACAACAACACCTAAAAGATGCGAATTCAAACAAGTTATAAAATATACGCTATCAGATATTTATATCTATACAATAGAACATGATCCCATCAAATTGAACGAGGTTAAGATGATGGGCTTAGAGCGCTGCGATAACAACAGATATATGATGTGTTTGAAATTGGATGAAGCCATGCTCAATTTGTTTTACGAATACCAAAGTGATCTGCTGAATAATATCATCACCAAATACACAAAACCTCTATACGAGAACGATTTGACGATGTTCTATAGACAAAAAAAATATATCCAATAATCTCACTCGAATTCGTGGATAAATCGGGTGGTGAGAGCGCGTTCACTGATGTAGAAAAACTCAAAAGAGTAAAGATAAACATACAAGACATTTTGGTAACAAGAAAAATAAAGCATGTCACCATGCTAATAACAGACTTGGAAATATAAACAATAGAGAGATTGATTTTAGCGAAGAAGAAGGAAAAAAAGTAATGAGATCTAAAGGTGATCTCATTACTTTTTACAAAATAAATTTTCACATTAAAGAAAATTAAAAATTAAAAAAACTTTTCTTTTTTTTATTATTTATATATAAAGAGTAAAAAAAAAAAAAAACAACTTTTTTTAAACAAATTATTAAAATACAAAATTTAAAATATACATTATTTGCAAGAATTCATAAAACAAAAAAAACCCAAATAATCGATCATGACAGCAACACCTAAAAGATGTGAATTGAAATTGAAATGAGTCGAAACGTATAAGAAATTCGGTCATAAAATCTATAGATTACAATGACACGATCCCATCGAATTGAACGAGATCGAGATGAAGGACTTAGAGCATAAATACGACAGATATAAGATGACTTTGAAATTGGATGAAGCCATGCTCGATTTGTTTTACGACTATCAAAGCGATCTGCAGAAAATCGTCATCACTAAAGATGAAGAATTTGACAAGGATGATTTGACGTTGTTCTATGGAAGTTACATATATCCAAAAATCTCACGCGAACTCGTGGAGAAATCGGGTGGTGAGAGCGAGTTCACCGATGTAAAAAACTCAAAAGAGTAAAGATAAACATTCAACACATTTTCGAAAAAGGAGAATACACGAGTGTCGGCATGCTAATAACGGACTTGGAAATATAAACAATAGAGAGATTGAAATGTTAAAATTTAACTTTTTATTTATATATATATAAAGAGAAAAAAAACTTTTACTAAAAAATTTTACATTAAAGAAAATTGAAAATTAAAAAAAACAACTTTTTTTTTATATATAAAGAGCAAAAAAAATAAACAAACTTTTTTAACAAATTATTATTTAAATACAAAATTTAAAATATACATTATTTGCAAGAATTCATAAAACAAAAAAAACAAATAATCGATCATGACGACAACAACACCTAAAAGATGCGAATTGAAATTGAAACAAGTCGAAACGTGTAAGAAATTAGGTTTTAAAATCTATAGATTACAACGACACAATCCCATCGAATTGAACGAGGTTGAGACGAAGGGCTTAGAGCACAAATACGACAAATACCACATGCTTTTGAAATTGGACGAAGCTGCGCTCGATTTGTTTTACGAGTATGAAAGTGAACTGCAGAACATCGTCATCGCTGAAGATAGAGAATTCGACAAGGATGATTTGTCGTTGCCCTATGGAAGTTACATATTTCCAAACATCTCATTCGAACTCGTGAAGAAATTGGGTGGAGAGAGCGAGTTGACTGAAGTAACAAAACTCAAAAGAGTAAAGATAAACATTCAACACATTTGTGAAAAAGGAGAAAACACGAGTGTCAACATGCTAATAACGGACTTGGAAATATAAACAATAGAGAGATTGATTTTTAGCGAAGAAGAAGGAAAAAAAAAGTAATGAGATCATCTTTAGATCTCATTTTTTTTTTTTTTTCCTTCTTCACTATTACCATATATTATAATAACGTTTCCTTTTTTCTTAAATTTCAGCATCGATTCTTCTTTTCTTTTTTTTCTTTTTTTTGTAATATGATACGTTTTTATAACAACACATTTGTTTATCCGAATCATAATTATGAACGAATGTTGTGCATCTCTTGGTAACACTCGCATCATTACCATTCTCTTCAGAAGGTAGTGGTGACGGTGGAAAGCATCTCATTCTTTTCATTTCCAACCGTCTATCCCGCTGTTTATCTAACTCTTTCATCAGTTCTTTCCTTAGATATCCATCATTAGCATCTAACCATTTTTCCACATCTTTTTTTTTTCCGCACTCTGTCTCGCGATATTCATCATTATCGTCTAATTGTTTCTCCAGCTTTTTATCCATTTTAAATATATTATTTTATATTTTCTATGATTTATATTTTATATAATTATATAATTTTATATTATAATAACATATTCAAAAACGGTATATTCTTAAACGGCGAATTCTCACCGAGCAACAAACCCTTGCTGAGTCGCTCAATGTTCTGTCCACTCTTCAGATAGAGACCGTTTCCACTCAAAAAGTTGCCACCTCTAACGGGTTCTAGATACAATCCTTTACCGCTGTCGTCTATGTGGACGTGACACACGGCTCCTCCCTTCTTCAAAAACAGTCCGCTGCCACCCATTAATTTCTCAACTGCCGAACTAGTGAGTCCCGTGAGAGTTCCCACGCCGAGAGTCTTTCTGAGAAAGGGTAGTGCCTTTGCGGCGAAAGGTAATGCTTTTGCAGCGATTCCTGCCAATAGCGGTAGGAAACCACCTTTCATTCTCAAATTGTATCTCAATTGAGCGGGACTCAATCTCACCGTCAACCCTCTTCCATCGCGAATCGCTTTCTCCATCCTTTTAATTTGACTTCTGGTCCAGGCGATCGAATCCTGACCGCCTCTCGTCAGATCTTCGTGAGTGAATTTGAATCTCACCGCCTCGCCTCGAGTTGTTAATGCTCTCTTAAGTTTTTTCCTCTGTCCTGCGGATATGTTCACGTTTTTAATCACGTATTCTGTCATAATTCTTTTTTTTTTAAATATATTTACTTCAATTGTTTCTTGTTTAATAATAATTATTTATATTAAAATAATTTTGTAAAATTAATATTGCGTTTATTTTATTTTTGTTATCTATATATATACACAATATTTTTTTTTTTTTTTTGCATTTATATTTCTCTTATGTGAAATCGTATCGTCACCCTCTCTCCGTGAAGATCTAACAGTTCACCATTTTGATCCGTCAATGTGGTTTTGAGACTATACAACGTGTCTAAAATCACTGGTAGATAAACTAAATTTCGAGGTCGCTCCACGATCTTATAACCCGGAGACACATTTGGGAAGAAGGAATAGATCGTCGGTTGAGCGCTACCATTCACGTAGCTTCCAGCAATCACGTCCACGTTCACCAGAATGCTATTGACTGCGAGAATGTTGACCGTATTTTCAGATGCCGCATGGCCTCGATACACCTTTCGATCGAATCCCAACATCTTGCCTATAGAATCGTCCGTGTTGAAATCCACTCGAAAATTATCTTCCAAATCCAACATCGTCTGTAATGTATTAGGATTGGGAGCGAGTCTGGTCTTGTTGCTTCCCTTTCCATCCGTCTCCATTCGAGTCTGAATGTAATTGTTCAAATCGTCTATGTCGTAACTCCCTTTGGGAATTCGAATCTCGAACCAATCCACTCCGTCGGAATACTTGAACGAGTTATTCTTTTCGGTGACGTTGGGAAAGGAATAATAAGTCTCCAGATCCACCAACGCCATCTCGTATCTTTTCTCTCTATTCAATTCGATGGAAGGTTCGAATTTCGTAGCGAATCGAGTCGAATCGCCACTCACCACGATTTGAATGAATTGTTTTGCAGCCTATTCTCGGCTATCCGTTCTAACAATTCTCCATGTTCGAACATTATATTTAATTTTATTTTTTTCTTATTCAAAACTAATTATTTGAAGATTTATTATTTTCTAAATTTTATTTTCACGCTCTATCTTATTATCATCAGAAACATAAAACTTATCGAATCCGCACCGATATTTTCCGCGATTTAATTCGCTTGTCAAATCAATCACGACGAAATTGTAAAGTCCACCATCCCAAACCCTCTTGCAGAATCTCCTGAATTCCGCCGCGCTCATGTCGTTTGCAACGTGATCGCCGTAGATGTGATTGAGATTCTTGAGATCTTGGCGAAAGAGACATAGAAAATTAGCGTTCTCCCTTATCGTCTGTCTGGGCAATCGAAAATAATTCTGCGACAGGTAGAAACAGTCCACGTTGCTGTGTCGACCCCTAACGTAATACGATTCGCATCGGTTCTGTCTCTCCAAAAGCAGATCGTCGAAAATCATGAGATTCTTATCTTCCGATTTCAGTTCTCTAGGATCCGGAACGTCGCTAGCGTTCTCATAAAATCGACACTCGACGTTCGAAGATGCATTTCTCTTCATCAGCTCCATCGCCGCACCGTCCAAAATGGTCGAAAGTGGAGCTTCACTCTTGTCGAATTCCTCCCTACTGTCAAAGATTCTGGCTATGACGTCCTTGGGCAATCTACGATTCATGCACTCTCGAAGCAATCTGTATTCGGGTTGAAACAAGCTCTTGCCAAACACGAACAATCTGTCGTAATCCAACCAGTCGGGTCGGGACAACAGATTCATCAATAGATTGGTCTTTCCACAATTCGATTTTCCCACTATCAAGCCTCTTATGCTTTTGGGAAAGAACTCGTTATTCGACCTCTTGGTCGCAGCGTCGTTCCAAGACATATCTTTAATGTTCATCTTTTGTTTTATTTTTTTGTTTGTTATTTTAGATTCTTTTCAAACACAAATTTTATATGTTTTTCAAACTCAGCTTAATATTATTATTTATTTATATCACACCGTTGTGAGTTCTCTTCAATCCAGATCCACTCGTCATTTTGGCTAAATCTTGTATGGGTACCACAGCATCCTTAAAATCTTTCCAACTTTTCGGCGTTCGCTCTAACGCAGCTCGCTTCGCTGGCGGACTGATCAACTTGTCGATCAACGCGTCGGCTGCCCTCTTGCCAGCCACAGAAGCTATCCTACCACTGGCTTCGGAAGAGGCTTTCTTACCAGCATCCAAAGCCGTCTTCTTACAGACCTCAAACGCAGTCGATGCGAGTTTTCTACCCGCATCGCTCGTGAACGCTCGCATTATAGAATCGACGATGCCAGAACCGCCTTGAACGTAAGTTCTGACGTATCCCCTGTTCTTTATCACCAACATATTTTATTTTTATAATATATTTTGTTTTTTCACTGGTAAATCGTTTTGTTGTTTAAATACTTTTATTATTCCATTGTAAAAAATTTACTGTTTTATTTTTGTTTGTTTGTTTGTTTCTCTCTACTTATTATATACACATCAATCCTTCAATTCGTTCATCAGCCTTTTATAGTGGTTTTTATTCAAAACCTTCTGTCTTAACAATTCGTCAGATATAGTAACTATCTGATTATCTAATCCTGTGTTACCAGCCCGTCTGCTCGCCATCAAGAAACTCAATCTCTGATACAGAGCATCAGAATCGCTCGGAAGAAAAGTGGTTTTCACCCCTTTGCCAGTCACCGATTCGACGAACTTCTTGTTCATATGCCATATGGGTTTCACCACTTTCGTCCACTTGTAACCTCTGTTGGCTTTGGGTCTCGTCTCTCTGGCATCGTTATTTCTCTTCACGGCGTGGGTCTGAACCAGAATGTCGCCGTAATTGTCGAAATCCTGTTCCGTGTAATCGCTAGGCTTGTCGTAAAGGAGCAATCTGCGCAGTCCATCAGTCAATTCGTATTTGTTCGAACCAACGATCAATTCATCATCGCCAATTTCCATTTCTGTGTCACCGACAAAAGTTCTCCCCTCCGAATCCTTATAAAATCCATACAACAGATCTCTCTTACCGCCATCATCAGACGATGCGACGCTATCAGTGGTGATAGTCGAAGCTGTATCGGTGTCGCTCTCACCCTCCGTTTGAATTCCCGTGGGAACGTAATCCGGTGTAGACTGAATGGAATGCCGATTTCCAAAACTAAGAGGCAACGAACCCATTCACAAAGAACTCTCTTTTATGGGTCTCAATTCTTCGACTATCTCCTTCCTGCTTCGCTCTTGACCCTCCGTCATGGGTTTAAATATTTTTGTGGCTTCGCGTTTGAGTTCCATCTCACCAAGACGTCTGCTTCTGTCAGCCGACTGAATGCCCTTCTTAGCACGTTCATACTCGTCTAAAATTCGATCTCGGCGTTTAGAATCCATCTGTAAAAACATTTTTCGTTTTTAATTGTTTTTATTATTTTCAAAATTAAATGTTTAATTATATTTTTATGTTTTTAAGTTAATAAAAATCTTTCCGTCTTTAATATAATAAACTAAAAATATTCACATCTCAACTCAGTGTTGATTGAATTGGAGAAAGTTTAAAAATACGTTTAAGCAGTACATGACAAACCGGTTTCTGATTTAACGCATTTTGATAGTAATTTACGTTTTGTCAAAAGGAATTCCATTCACATATCAAAAAACCATTCATTCAGTGTTGAATTAAGAGAGAATCCCTTTGATGACAGTTAAAACATTCCAACACACAAAAGAAAACTGGTTTTTTTTCTAATTTTAACGTTAAAGGAACTCATTCATTCATTTCAAATCTCTCTGATCGCTATCGTGAATATATTAAAAATTTTACCACTCAAAACCTAATTGAGCGGAAAATGCGTTTTATTATAACATTATTAAAACGATCCATTAAAACGAAAAAACCTTCATTCACGCCACAACAAAAAACATAAAGCAACATGTTTTCATTCAAACATTCCATTAAGTGTTTATTAAGATTACTTCACAGGAATTCTGATTCTTTTCTCTAATTGTCTCTAAACTCAATCTCCTTTCGTCACATCGAAACAAGACACGAATGTCTATTTTTTACAGATCACATTTTATAATTGACTCTTTTGAACGGACGCCTAAAGTCAATTTCTCTTCTTTACATCAAGACAAAACACGAATGTCTATTTTACAGATCATATTTATAATCGACTCTTTTGAACGGATGCCTTTTCATTCACGCAACTCCTTTTAAAACTGACGCTCATATTTTATAGTCTACTCTTTTAAACGAAAACCTCATTCAGTCATAACAATAACATGTGTTAGTTTTTACTTCAGGAAACGTGACAGTGGGTTTGCGGATTCTAACACCCTGGCAACATTCTTCATTCAAAACATTCCATTAAGTGTTTATTAAGATTACTTCACAATAACATGTGTTAGTTTTTACTTCAGGAAAACGTGACAGTGGGTTTGCCGGTTCAAACATCACCTCTTCACACGATTCGATTTCAGACCTAAAATCCGCAAATGGATCTCCGTGTATGCCTCCATAGGGTTTCAGTGTTAAAATCGTGTACGGACGCGAATGATTTAGAATAGGCAAGATGATGATTTAGAAACGACAAAACGTTTTTTGCTCGCAATTTAACACTGAATCCTATGGGAGAAATCCATTTGTCGATTTCAATCAAAACGGTACATGTTGAATCGGCAAAGCCGATTCTAACATCACCCTAAAAACGTTCAAATCGTGTACCTGTACACGATTTTAACACTAAATCCTATGGAGGTGTACACGAATGTACGTGTACACGTACATGTACGTTGATGCTTGAATCGGCAATTATTACCTACTAATATTTTCAAAGTGCAACCTTGTGGCTGCAAGTTATGAAATATTAATTTAAAAACTAGACTATTGCAGGATAAGAGGTAATACAAACAACTGGTTTAAGAGCTAGCTCCAAGGTGGGACTCAATATGTCTCTCTTGAAGACAGCAAATCTCGTCCTGTTGAACTAACATGTGGAGTTCATCAAGGTTCCATCCTCGGCCATATCCTCTTTTTCATATATATAAACCATATACATAAGTCTCCAAAGCTGAACCTCCAATCGTTTGCAGATTACACCTCGATTTACAAAACTGGAAAAAACCCTCTAGTCTTCGACTTTAATGAAAAACTTGAAACATATTTGATTGGTGGGCTGCCAGCCATTTAGTACTAAGCGCCAAAAACAAAATACATTATACTTAACCCATGTCCCAAAGACAAGAATGTGATATCCCAACAAATACGGATAAACAATGACGTTATTAATAAAGTGGTTATAGTGAGACTGAAAAATATGTCAAATTCCTTGGTACAAATCTTGTTTAGAATCTTTCCTATAAGGCACACATATCGAATATTTACTCAAAAGCTGCTCTCGCCAACCATGCCCTCAACAAAGTAAGGAAAGTTCTCCCACACAAAGTCATGAAAACTTTATATTTCTCACTTATACAATGCCATTTGATTTATGGAATTCCATCATGGTGGGCCCGTCTGGGACGATCCGCGTTGTGTCCTTTGGCAAGGCATTATCCCGGTTGTCTACGTGGGGGTACGTTAACGCCGTGTACTAAGGCGTACTGCACGTTGATGGTGCACATGTCTTCAACCGCTGGAACCCTGCTTGAGCGCAGCTTGAAAAGTATTAGAATGTTGAGGAGCGGACAGTTGCTCGTCGATGCTTGGTGGTTCTCTCCGGGTTATCCGGCTGCCTCCACGCGTAAAACTGTCACGGTCACGATTAGCCATTGTGCATAAGTATGTGACCTTAAACACCAATATATAAATAAATATATTATGGTTGGGGGCGCTCAAATGTCTGTAATCGCCTCTGTAAATTGCAAAAGCGATCAATGAGAATTATAAACAACCAAACATATAATGCCCACACTGACCCCTTATTTATCAAAGGTAATATACTGAAGATTAATGATTTTCGTATAAATAAAGTTCAAAAAGCATTGGAAAGAAACAATTTTTACCTAGCTTTCGGTCTGATGAAGACCTTCTTCATTGTTCAGATACAAGACAAAATACACACAGACGACGAAAGAAATGAAATGAGGCGATAAAATGTCTGGTAAGCCAAATTCTGACTGAACGGGTGTGAAATACACCCCGAAAAGAAAAGAAACCGGGGTAAAAGTAGAAAGCAAAAGGTAAAAAATATACTGTTAGACAAATTCTGAAAAGTATTCTAGAAAGTCATAACTCCCGGTAGAACCCGATTTTAATGTAGCCTCCAAAAATTAAAAGGAACTGGAATTTTAGAAATGTCAAGATACTTCCATGTGTCACACGAGAGTATGATAACTGGATGATTTAAACAAATTTGTTTGCAGTCCGTCGTCTTAAAATGTTCCAAGTAGCCCGCTAAGATTAAAGATTAATACAAATTACATACTTCCCTGTTATTGTTTGATTGGCACAATGGAATCATTTGATGGTGTTTTTCAACCGCGAACAGCGCAACTTTCATGAATACTCGCCAAAAAGGTCACATTCGTGACCATAGAACGAGAACTAAAACTCTCGATACCTTCCCAGTCTTTGCATTTCTCAAATTATGGAACGAAATAGACGTTGACATTCGGACACTAACCAACATGGCAGAATTCAAAAGCAAGTTAACAGCTAAACCTATTTCCTCTTACGAGAATAATATCTCTTGCTCAAAATCGTATTGTCCTGACTGTGAGGTCTACAGACCTACCTTCATTTTTATGTGCAGCCTCGAGGATCTAGTCCGGTATCTGTTATTCCCTAGTGGTTAACAAGGATATAATATACAACGGACGTTTTTTGTTAGACTGTCCTATGTGTATTAATTTTCTCGCTCTAAATCAGTCCTGGGTTCGTCCAAGACAATCTTTTGACCATGTCCCTGACAAACATATATAGACAATTATGTTAATCTGTTGAAAAGTAATTTTGTGTTTGATTGGGGCCATTTCAGTGGCGCCTGGTTGTCCCTAAAGTCCGGCCATCATGTGCCCCACACACAGAGGTTATAATGGACGTTAACACCTTGGGCACGGTGAAACCTTAATATAAACAGTGCCCGGAAAGCACAATGTTGTGCATGCCTTGTTTCTCCTCGCCTTTATCGTTCATATTCTGTCTTACTTTTTTTCATTTTCTTCCATAGGGAAAGGCGGGAAGACGGTCAATCTGGCTATGTATTTCCCTGTCAGTTTACATTTATAGATTTATACTTTTTATGGCTGTGAATGTATGATTTATAGTTTTATGGTTGTATTATTGTTAACTTGGATATTGAAGATTTACACACATTTGTCAATTTTGTATTTGTTTAGTGTACCGGTGAATAGAATATTTATACCAGTATCAATATCAGATGCAATGTCAAAGATCGCATGTACATTAGGGAATATGGGTTGGAGAGTCGTAAAATCTGTGCAGTTGTTTCTGTCAACTGTCGCATACCAGAACAGGCAGACGGCATTTGACAAAAACACGTGCTAAGTTTTGAAGAGCACGTGGTCTTCAATAAATTCACCTCCATGACACAGGCTTGCACAAGACAATCAAAAAGCAAAATTGTGTATGTGGCGGCAAAACAAATCTCTCGATATCAGACGTTAGTAAATAAATTTTTAACACCCCAAGCGTCCCTCGCCCAATAATATCGCTAGAATCAGATGTATGTATTTTACACACAGATCTATAAGAAGACTCTTTGTCCACTTACAGAATTGTAAGTAATTCAGAAACGCTCCAAATAGAGAAAATAATAATAGGAAAGAGACAAAGAAGTTGGCAATTTATTAATTAACCCTTTAGCCGACGATTACCAAAGATTTATTATTGATGGAGTTTATTGTCAAATTACGTCATGGCTTCTGAGAAGCAGACATGACTTAATTTGACAATGAACTAAATCAATACTCTTAATCTATATGTTATGAACATACCTAATTTAAATACATTTTTTATATCAGGAAAAAGGAATAAATCCGGACATGATTTTTTTAATTAGATATGCACTCATTGCATTCTTCGAGACGCATTGGATGTTATAAATATGTTAGAAACATCGTGTCAATCTGTAAGTGAATTAAAGTCACTCATGCTTTGCACTCAGGGCTTTAATTCACGTACAGGTTGTGTATAACCTATATGCAAAAATCGTTTTTGAAAAGCGTACCATTCACAATGAAACACACAATGTTTGACTTTAAAATTCTTCTCAGTTGAGTTCAGATAATATCGTATTTGAAATGAGCCCAGTGGTTTGAAGCACGCTTTCCATCTTACTAGTTTATGTCAATCATAAAAAACTATAATTTAGACTGATAAGGCCCGATGAAGTAAAGTTTCTGTTTCTGATGCCATTTTTGTAAAATTGCATGCATGCGGGCGGGCGGGCGGGCTGGTGTTTTTTTATTTTATTTTTTATTGTTTGTAATTATTCCTTTGCCATGAAAAGTTCATGTTCTTTGTTGTTTTATATCTTAGGACTCATAATCTACAGTCCAGAACAGCATGGGTGGTGGTGTATTTCGTCCCTTGGGTGCAAGAAGGCTTTGCAATGCTGAAGCATTGCAAAGCCTTGTTGCACTCAAGGGACAAATTTATAAATTTTATTAACTTTGGTAAAATATTATACGGGAGCGCGGTGGCTCAGTCGGTAGAGGTGCAGGCTGCAATCCGAGAGGTCCTCGGTTCGAATCCCACCTGCGGCAACCGCGTTGTGTCCTTGGGCAATGCACTTCATCTCCATTGCCCGCATGGGGGCACGGTGGCGTTGTGTACCAAGGAGTACTGCACGTCGATGGTGCACTTGTCTTCAACCAATGCTAACCCTGCTTGTGTGGAGTTAGTATGTTGGGGAGCTGACAGTTGCTCGCCGTTGCTCGGTGGTTCTATGCGGGTACTCCGGCTTCCTCCACCCGTAAGACTGTCACGGCCATGATTAGCCATTGTGCATAAATATGTGACCTTAAACACCAATAAATAAATAAATCGAATATCAGACATAAACCATTTATATATTTTTTTTGAACTGTGTAATGGTTATAAAAAGAGAGCATGCGGTAGCCAAAAGGACCATACGGGGGTGGGGGGGGGGGGGGGGTGGGTGGGGGGTGTCTGTGAAACAGTATTTTAATTTTTTATCTTTTTTTAGGCCTAAAATGAAATGTTTTGAAACGCTGCCATTTTTTGTATAAGTGACACGTGGGTACTAATCATCACACTATATTGCGTATCAAATTGACATATACTGAATCAAAAAAGAAAGTATAATAAACTTTGAGGAGCAATTTTTTTAGTATTATCGACTTTAATCCCAAACAAATTATTGTAAATTCATATTTCGAGTGTAGCTGTATCAATTTGCATAATTTCATGTTCTTACAGTTGCCAGCGTCACGTCAGGACGTCGCAATTCAGACATGGGGTGAAACGAAAAGTCCACACATGCAACCAATAGCGTGTATGTCCACCTTTTGCCTCCTGGGTAGCAAGACATCGACGGCGCATGGACCTGGTAAGTCTCTGGATGTCACCCTGTGCATTGATTGCCACTCCTGTCCTAGAGCATTACGTAAATCGCATAACGTCTGAAGATTATGAAGTCGTACCCGATGGTCCAATTGATCCTAAAGATGCCCGATTGGTGACAAATCTGGCGAAAGTCGGTGCCATGGAAGGAGTTCGATGCTCTGCTCAAGAAAGTCAAGTGGCATTGGGCATTGTCTTGCTGGAATAACTGCAATCCGACGTTAGCGTTGAACAACGGGTCAACAACAGCGTTAAGAATTTCGTCCCTATATCGCTGTCCATTCAGATTACCAGCGGTGAAGATCAACTGCGTTCGATAATGCAAGGGAATTCTTGCCCAACCATTACACTACCCCCGTCCAAATGGTCGCATTCCCGCACGCAAGTATCAGAAAACCGTTCTCCTAGTCGGCGATAAACTCTTGCCCTACCATCAGCACGCCGTAGACAAAATCTAAAAAAGAACTGTGCTTCAACGCTGCTGAGTCCAGCGAACACGCTGACCTACCAATTCCATTCTGACGATACGATGACGTTGCGTAAGGATTGGTCAGTGGTATGGACGCCTACTTCGGATGCCGTTTCAGCGAGTCTGTTGTGGACAGTTTGTGCACTGATTCCTTTGTAAGTTCTACATGAGCCCAGTGGTTTCAGCAGAAGTAATTGCTGTTGTCCTCTTCGCCGGAAGGAAACAATCCCGCAACTGAGACGTCCTGATGTGTCGATCTTGTGCAGGGGTCGTAACTCTTGGTTGACCTGAACGCGGTCGGTCGGTAGTAGATCCAGTGGATCTGTACTTTCCAATGAGGCGGTAAACAGTGGCCACAGTGACTCCGAACTCAGCAGCGAGCTCATCTGGAATTATCCCAGCGTCATGCATGCCAATGATACGCAACCTCCGATTTTCGGTTAACTTTGACATTTTTTAAACTCTCTGAAAACAAAAACTAACGTATTTTCTCTATAACCCGGGCTCTCAAGCACAACATAACACAAAGAAAATCGTCGGTCACCCATTCAATTTAACAGTCGCGGGTAGCACGTGCTATCTTGAAATCCGTAGCAAAATTGTATATGGTTGGGTAGACAACAACATGTGATTAAACTCTTTGCACTACTTCTTGTCCACAAACATGCAGCATTAAATCTATTATATTTCATCCTTGATGCTATGTTTTCACATTTGCTTTTTTTATACTTTCCTTTTTAACTCAGTATATATTTATTTAATCCTATTAGATATGATTGTATCTTCCTTTCTAAGCTAGATGGTTGCAGTTGGAGGAGTCGAAATCCAGTATATGTGGTTTAACAATAAGAATTTTCAACCTGTAGCATTCATTGGTCCACCGGTTTATTCGCCGAGGATCCATTTCATGCTCGAGGCTTGAATCTCAAAGCTTTCCGACATCGTGGGCCGAGAGATATAATTACTCGCGTTTGACCAGTGAGGGAATTACTGAGAAATTGATTTCTCCCTCTGGCGGGAGCCACCAGAAGGCGGTATATTTTAAGTTGTGTACGAGTGACCACTACCTTAATTTTTTCATTGGAATGAAAGAAGAAAGAAATTGCACATATGACGCTATTTTCCGAGAAAATTTCTTTGTTACACAATAATATAACTTTACCAATGTCGACATTCATTGATATTGTTGGCAGGTAATTTTGATGCGTGTGCTCGTTTGGGTGTTTTCCGTATCTTGGCACGTTCACACATCTACTTTTTATCTCCAAAATCCAATGTCTATTTATATGATTGTATCATTCCTTGTTAGTCTGTGTGAAACACACAGACTATTGTTTTTGCACGGTTTCTTTTTTTTTTCTTTTTTTTCTTTTTTTTCTTCTTCTTCTTCTTTTTCTTTTTCTTCTTCTTTTTCTTCTTCTTCTCCTGTCTTCTGTCTTCTCATCACTTTTTTGTCCGCAAGATAACTCGAAAACGAATTGCTCTATCTCGTTGAATTTTGGCATGCTGATAGACAGCCACACGTTCTCGGCCAGCTATGTTTTTCAGATTCCTGGGGTATCAGGGGTGTCTGTAGGGGTGTTTTGAAAGTGGGTCACGCCCATATCTCAGGCGTGGTATGACGTATGGACCTGGGACCAACAGCAAATGAGTCGACACTCGATGGAGATTCAAAATATGGGTCAAGGTCACGGAGGTCACCTAGGAGTCATTAAGTGCATTTTTCATAATTGCTGGAAATCACATTTTTTGACCCCCAAAAGCATTCCTGGCATACACACATGCATTTTGACGTAAAAAAGTGGGCGTGGCCAAAATTTTTGAAAGTGGGTCATGCTCATATCTCAAGCATGGTATGGCGTATGGACCTGGGACCAACACCAAATGAGTCGACACTCGATGGAGATTCAAAATATGGGTCAAGGTCACGGAGGTCACCTAGGGGTCATTAAGTGCATTTTTCATAATTGCTGGAAATCACATTTTTTGACCCCCCTAAAGCATTCCTGACATACACACATGCATTTTGACGTGAAAAAAGTGGGCGTGGCCAAAATTTTTGAAAGTGGGTCACGCTCGTATCTCAAGCATGGTATGACGTATGGACCTGGGACCAACACCAAATGAGTCGACACTCGATGGAGATTCAAAATATGGGTCAAAGTCACGGAGGTCACCTAGGGGTCATTAAGTGCATTTTCTCATAATTGCTAGAAATCACATTTTTTGACCCCCTAAAACATTCCTGACATACGCACTTGCATTTTGACGTAAAAAAGTGGGTGTGGCCAAAAGTTTTGAAAGTGGGTCACGCTCATATCTCAAGCATGGTATGACGTATGGACCTGGGACCAACACCAAATGAGTCGACACTCGATGGAGATTCAAAATATGGATCAAGGTCACGGAGGCCACTTGGGGTCATTAAGTGCATTTTTCATAATTGCTAGAAATCACATTTTTTGACCCCCTAAAGCATTCCTGACGTACACACATGTATTTTTGAAGTACAAAAAAAGTGGGCGTGGCCAAAAATTTTTGAAAGTGGGTCACGCTCATATCTCAAGCATGGTATGACGTATGGACCTGGTATCAAGACCAAATGAGTCGACACTCGATAGAGATTCAGAATATGGGTCAAGGTCATGGAGGTCACCTAGGGGTCATTAAGTGCATTTTTTTTATAATTGCTAGAAATCACATTTTTTGACACCCTAAAGCATTCCTGACATACACACATGCATTTTGACGTGAAAAAAGTGGGCGTGGCCAAATTTTTTGAAAGTGGGTCACTCTCATATCTCAAGCATGGTATGACGTATGGACCTGGGACCAACACCAAATGAGTCGACACTCGATGGAGATTCAAAATATGGGTCAAGGTCACCGAGGTCACTCAGGGGTCAATGAGTGCATTTTTCATAATTGCTGGAAATCACATTTTTTGACCTCCAAATGCTTCCCCCCAAATTCAGATGTGCATTTTTTCATGAAAAAAGTGGGCGTGGCCAAATTTTTTTAATGTGGGTCACGCTCATATCTCAAGCATGGTATGACGTATGGACCTGGGATCAACACCTAATGAGTCGACACTCGATGGAGATTCAGAATATGGGTCAAGGTCATGGAGGTTACCTAGCGGTCATTAAGTGCATTTTTTTATAATTGCTAGAAATCACATTTTTTGACACCCTAAAGCATTCCTGACATACACACATGCATTTTGATGTAAAAAAAAAGTGGGCGTGGCCAATATTTTTTTGAAAGTGGGTCACGCTCATATCTCAAGCATGGTATGACGTATGGACCTGGGACCAACACCAAATGAGTCAACACTCGATGGCGATTCAAAATATGGGTCAAGGTCACCGAGGACAATCAGGGGTCAATGAGTGCATTTTTCATAATTGCTGGAAATCACTTTTTTTTTACCTCCAAATGCTTCCCCAAAATTCAGATGTGCATTTTTTCATGAAAAAAGTGGGCGTGGCCAAAATTTTTGAAAGTGGGCCACGCTCATATCTCAAGCATGGTGTGATGCATGGACCTGGAGCCAACACTAAATAAGTTGGCTCTTGATGGAGTTTCAAAAATGTGGGTCAAGGTTATGGAGGTCACTTGTGGTTATTGAGTGCATTTTTTCAGAATTGCTGGAAATCACATTTTTTGACTCTCTAAAGCATTCCTGAAGTCCATACATCCATTTTTACGTAAAAAGTTGGAATGGCCAAAATTTGTGAAAGTGGGTCATGCTCATATTTCAAGCATGGTATGATGTATGGACCTGGGACCAATACCAAATGAGTCGACACTCGATGGAGATTCAAAATTTGGGCCAAGGTCGAACAGGAGTCACGAGGGCTATTACCAGAATTGCTGGAAATCATATTTTTGAACCTCCTTGTGCATTCCCTTGATTGGTCCCTTTGAATACTGTGAAGATATATACTTTATCTGGCTTCTTGGAAAAAATTAACTGATTTTTGAATGAATATCTATAAATACTGTCATTGAAAACCTATTTCTTATTTCTTTAAAACTATTTTATCCCCAACATAAGCCTCTAAAGTATTCCCATTACATTCATAGAGGGGCGCGGTGGCTAAGCAGTTAGAGGTGCAGGCTGCAAGCCGAGAGATTCTCAGTTCGAATCCTATCTGCGGCAACTGCCTTGTGTCTTTGGGCAAAAACACTTCACCCCCATTGCCCACATAATGGCATAGTGATGTTGTGTACTAAGACATACTGAATGCCGATGATACACTTGCACTAACCCTGCTTGTGTGGAGTTAGCATGTTGAGGATCCCGACAGTTGCTTGTTGTTGTTGTTTGGTGGTTCTCTGTGTTCTCTGGTTTCCTCCATCCGTAAAAACTGTACGACACGAGGCGGGCCTAGCTGTTGAAGTGTCGTTAAACCCCAATAAATTAATAACATTCATAGAATGTCTTCTATGCACTGTTTGTCAACATGATAACCCAAATACAATCAATCCTATCTCAATGTTTTTGGTATACTGATAGACTGCCTGCCATTGGTATGTGGTCATCTATGATTTGGAGACATGTGGGGCCTTCGGGCTCTAGATGTTAAAAATATGTTTACAACATTTACTGGGAAATGAGTTAGCTGAAGCAGTAACCATTATCTAAAACAGAAATCTCCAGAGAGAAAGCTGAGATAGAATTCTTTGTTACATTGAACAGCACTGTATATTTATGTTGTACCATGTTACAAAACTTCAGTCTCAGTCATTGAAGCGAGAGAGAAACCTTCACTTTTCAAAGCATTTTTTTTAAAAATCTATATATTCTCAATCATAACTCAGGATTGAGAGGTTTTGGGATGGAGTAGTGTGTGGCTTTCTCGAAACACCTATCACAGTTACAAAGTAATAAAATGGAATATTTGAATGGTTAGATTTTAACCCTCTTAATACTTCGATGTGAGTAAAAAAATATCTTTAATATAACTCATGGCTACAGAATGTTTTTCGCTCTCTTTTCTGAAACATTTAATTCTATGTGGAATGGGACACCTTTTCAGTGTGCTTTCCAAACTAAGAGATTCTTAACCCTTTAGCCAACATAACGGCAAAAACCGGCCAGCTTTATGCACAGAAATGTCTATTCAGTTTTAATTACTTTTTTCATTTTTGCTTGAAAAACATAGCTTATGACCCTTCATTGGAATGAGCTCATTTTTTAAAGGATTATTTATTTATTGGTGTTTAATTAATGTCACATATTTCTGCACAGTGGTTTACCATGACCAGGACAGTTTTACGGGCGGAGGAAGCCAGAGTACCCGGGGAGGAGGACCTCCGGGCAACAGCGAGCAACTATCAGATTCCCCACATACTAACTCCACACAAGCAGGGTTAGCATTGGTTGAATGCAGGTGCACCATCGATGTGCAGTGCGCTTTAGTACACATCGCCACCATGCACCCACGTGGGCAATGGAGTGAAGTGTCTTGCCCAAGGACAGAGTGAGGACCGCTCGACTTGCAGCCTGCACCTCTGCCAACTCAGCCACTGCGCCCCCATTTAACCCTTTACCCAACGGAGACGATAGCAAAATTAATTATTTCAAATATAATTTTTTTCAAATTTTCCAAACAATTTCAACAAAACCATATCATGGGACCCCTCGTTGGAACTAATATTTTTTCAACTTCTCAATTTGCATATTACGCGGGCGGATGCGGCCGATTCGTTGGGTAAAGGTTTTTTTATTTTATTTTTATTGGTGTTTTAAGGTCACATATTTCTGCACAATGGCTAACCATGACCGTGACAGTTATACGGGTGGAGGAAGCCTGAGTACCCGGAGAGAACCACCGAGCAACGGCGAGCAACTGTCAGCTCCCAAACATACCAACTCCACACAAGCAGGGTTAGCATTGGTCGAAGACAGGTGCACCATCGACGTACAGTACGCCTTAGTACACAGCGTCACCGTGCCCCTACGTGGGCAATGGGGGTGAAGTGTTTTGCCCAAGGACACAACGCGGTTGCCGCAGGTGGGATTCGAACCGAGGACCTCTTGGCTTGCAGCCTGCACCTCTACCATCTGGGTAAAGGGTTAAAGGATTAAAATGGAATATTTAAAGCGAATATTTTAACCCTCTGAAAATCTTAATATGGGGGCACGGTGGCGCTGTGTACTAAAGCGTACTGCACTTCGATGGTGCACCTCTCTTCGAAAAAATCATTGAGAATAATGAAAACCATTTCCATTCTCACAGTGTTGTTCTAAACACACATGGATATAGATGGGACCTCGGTATTTTGACAATGCCAATAAGTCTTCAGACAGGCTCTTGGGGGTCTTCAAGGCCTTTCAACGTCGACATTCCAACATTACTGAACCTTTTTACTTGCAATATATTTTCTAGAGGAACCATGCATGCACTTCATCATTGCCTTGCTAATATGAACATTTGCCATCATCTACAAATATGGCAGATCCGGAGTTGGTGGAGCCAATATTTATAAAGTAGTTTATGCTCATACTTCAGGTTTAGTATGACCTATAGTAATGGTACCTACACCAAATGAGTTGAAACTTGCTGGAGGTTCAAAATGTGGTCCACCTCTATGCGGTCAAGAGAGGTCATTAAATGCATACTTTTTCGACCTATTGGGAATTTCATTTTATACCAATTAATGCAGTTCTGAAGATTATACATGTATCTCATCATTCAAATAAATAGTAGCGGCAGTAATGTCCATTTCTGATTCCTTGATCGAACCCTATAAATGGTGTGCACATATATGCCTTTTCGGGTTTCTTAGAAAAATTGTTCTGATTCCTGTATGAATATTTTCTCCATGAAAGAATTTCACAAAAAGCAGTGAGGAGAAAGCTGTGACTGTCAAATACAATAACATGATCTATGTATTTAATCTCATTGTACAGAATTAATTCCCAAACCAAGTTAATATAAAAACAAACAACTTGATAATGAAGAATTCCAGTGTACATGTAATTGTAAAACTACACTGGAGATTTGTTATTGAAACCTATCACAATACTGTCAGGATGCCGGTAAAAGATGCAATACTGACATAGTTGAATG
Organism: Pictodentalium vernedei; assembly: GCA_031216915.1. Taxonomy (NCBI): domain Eukaryota; kingdom Metazoa; phylum Mollusca; class Scaphopoda; order Dentaliida; family Dentaliidae; genus Pictodentalium; species Pictodentalium vernedei. The sequence goes on along the minus strand of CM062297.1, from coordinate 433,723,146 downwards.
TTCTGTTAACTGTGTTAGTGCTATGACTGTTTAAAATTAATTTATTAGAGAAGTTCTAGTTTTATGTATGCCTTGTTTAGGTCACTAGATGCTCTTTTAAGAGCAGGCTTTCAAATGAGCTCTTGGTTTTTTTTAAGGTTTTTATGACAATATCTCCGACATAGAGTCTACGAACCCTTTTTCAGCGGGACAACTCAAATACGGACCGTCCTATCTCTATGCATTTTGGCATGCTGGTTAACAATAACCAGTTTGCACTCATCTATGTTTTTTTCACCCGTTCGATCTGAATGTCAGATGACAGATCTGAAGTTGGTGGAGCCATTATTTCAAAGTGGGTTGCGCTCATTCTTCAATGTAGATGTGGACATGGGACTACACCAACTGAGTTGAACATTGCTGGAGATTCAATATATGGTCCACCTGAATGAGGTCATCAAGTGCATATTATTCAGAAAGACTGGGAAATGCATTTACACCTTAATGTATTTCTAAAGTTTATGAATGTATTTCATCACTCAATTTAGTGGGCAGAGCCAAAATTGTCCATTTCTGATTCGTGTATCGAACCCTTTAAATGCTGGTCACATATATGCCTTTTCTGGTTTCTTATAAAAATTGTTCTGATTCCTGTATGAATATCTGTAAATACTGTTAACGAAAAACCCATTTCTGATTTGTTAAAAAATATTTTACACCAGAAGATAAGCCTCCATAAATTCTCTTTCTGTAGAGTTTATTCCTGATACTTTAACCCTTTTCACACAGACTTGAATTTACTGAATGCAGTAAATTCTGTTTCTCTAGTCTAGAGTAGCGATTGCAAGAGTGAACGATATGTCAGTTCGCCATTAAGTAGTATGTAATGTGTTTTCACAGTTGTATGTTGCTAGAAATAAAGCGCGTGTTCTCGTGTTATGAAAATTCCAACAAGTTTTTTGTTGTGTCCTGGGGGTGCGTATGCATGAGGAGAATTACAGTTTTTCTACAGTGCTCTCGGTGATGTCTGTGACCATTGGTACAAACTTAAAACCTAACCCAATACAGGCGAGTAGCCAGGGTGCAATAAATAGCTGGGGAGGAGGCGAGCTAGTTTTGGGAGGGCAACCATGATATTTGGAAGGCTGTTAGGGATGGAGGCCTCCCCATTCTCAACTAGGATAATATGGTTGTTGGCCCCGTCCTCCCACTTCCCTCGAGGGGAAGTGGGAGGAGGGGGTAACAGCCGATGCGTGCTAGTGAGGAATAGGCTTCCGATCCGACGAAAATGTTGCAAAATTCAGTGCTCAAAGAGCAAACCTGAGGCATTAAAAGAGTGGATAGCCCCATATTGGAAACTATTTTAGGTCTCTATATATCATGTGAGCCAATATTTTGTTTGGGGGGGGGGGGGGGGTTCAGCGAAAAGTATAGGAAGGGGGAACCCCTCCCCTTCCCTCCCCTCCCCTCTCTTCGTGGCTACTCCACTGACACAATATAAGTCCTTACACAATAATAAATGAAATAGGTCCGAAACATTCGTTTATTATTATTATTTTAAGAAATTAATTTTTTAAAATATATATAATACGCCTACTCAATTGTCATTTACTTATATCAAGAGCGCCTTTATACACAGGGTATCTGAAACATAAGAATAATTTTGCATAATGAAAGCGGGACTTTGTCATGTGGTCAAATTATTCTTCAGATCAGCGGCTTTCGGAGACAAAGGTTGCCGTTCGGGCGATCAATAGCTTCGGGACTGTGTCTACTAGCTTCGGACCTGTATATTTTATTCGAACATAAAATGAACTCTGCCGTGAAATCGGCCTTTCAGGTTCAAAAAGTTAAGATTCCAGGCAAAGTGAACACATTATCTACAGCTGAAAAGTAATAACCTTTTCAACATGTTATGTATACATGTTCGTATGATGGAAATGGTTTAGTGTAAACAAATTTTATTTGCATATACAGCAAAGTGGATTGGAGGAAAAGTGCGCAACACTTTGCAGCCCTTCCTCTCCAGGATGGAAATAGTAGCATTCGATAACCATGCATCGCTGTATAAAACAAAGCGAGTTGGAGAATCAGTAATAATTTATGGCTGCAAATGTAACCCTTTGAACCTTAACGTTCTGAGGGATATATACCAGTGCCCATGGGCTTGTGGGGAAATAGGGGTAATTGTGTCAGGAATGTTTCGGGTCCTATCTCTCCAACCTTAAGTGCTATGTCAGTAGGACTAAAATATTCGGACCACCCTTCAATCAAATTTATAGCTGTTGCATCTCAGGCATCGGTAACGGGGCGATTGTCACGATTAATCACAGATTTGCCACGCTCACTTTCAATATTTACACCTGTGACCGAATTGTCACTGTCGGCAACGCTTTCCGCCGTACATTCACTCTGATCACTGCTGTGATCGTCACAATCGTCGCTTGTAATTTCATCGGATGGATAATCATCTCCATAAATATCTTCCCCTTCATGATCCGTTTCAAGTATTTCCGCAGTGAGACGCTTTTGTTTATTTACATTCGCTCCTGTCGCTCCATTGATTCTTTTTGACTGACAAAGCACGACAATATTTGTTTGACCGGCATTTCTATGGTACTTTGTTTGGCAGCGAAGCGTATGTGTAAAACCCTTGTTAACTGGCTGAAGACAAGTGTGTCAACATTTCCATCAATTAGCAATGTGCGCGCACCCCGAAATATCGGGATCCTGGGGCATGGGTTTATTTGCGCCGTACGATATAATCGGAATCGGCTAGGACTCTCAATTACAGAATGCCTTAGATAGCCCGTTTATATGTTTTTCAGGGGAAATCTGATTGAATATTTTGAAGATCTGAGCGACGGTATAGCTAGGAAGTAGTGATACAAGTCTGAATTAATAGATGATAGTTTAGTCAATAGTACTGGTACAAGGCCGCAATGGAACAAGACTGTTGTAGGAGCTGATGATAGGACAGATAGACCATAGACCAGTAGTGGCCTTGGAACTTTGGAGATAAGATTGAAGGCGTTGGTAAGACTACATTAGACCCGATTGAGGGATTTCTCATGACCTAATACGACAAAAAGGGATTTTCTAATAGTTATCCTCGATAGGTATCCTCAAATAATACAATACCAGGCCATAGGTATCCTCAAGTATCCGTGTGTGCCTATGTGCTAGGGCACATTGTGTCACATTGTGCCTCTTCACATAAGCACATATCGGCACATCTAGCATGTGCCTATGTGTTAGGGCACATTGTGTCACATTGTGCCTTTTCACATAACCACATCTGACAAAAAAGGGATTCACCAGCAGGTATCCTCGATAGGTATCCTCAAATAATACAATCCCAGGCCTTAGGTATCCTCAAATACCCGTATGTGCCTATGTGCTAGGGTACATTCTGTCACATTGTTCCTTTTCACATAAGCACATATCGGCACATCCAGTATGTGCCTATGTGCTAGGGCACTTTGTGTCACATTGTGCCTTTTCACATAATCACATATAAACACATAGCGGCACATCTAGCATGTGCCTATGTGCTAGGGCACTTTGTGTCACATTGTGCCTTTTCACATAAGCACATATGACAAAAAGGGATTCCCCAGAAGGTATCCTCGATAGGTATCCTCAAATAATACAATACCAGGCCATAGATGTCCTCAAATACCCGTATGTGCCTATGTGTTAGGGCATATTGTGTCACATTGTGCCTTTTTACATAAGCACATACAAGCACATATCGGCACACCAGTATGTGCCTATATGATAGGGCACATTGTGTCACATTGTGCTTTTTCACATAAGCACATGTGACAAAAAGGGGTGCCGAAGGCCATATGTTTTTCCAAAAAGGGGTGCCAAAATTGGCGTGCCTGTTGATATGGCCGTTGGATATATAGGTGATGAGAATCATATACGACTTCACTGTAATAAGGGAAAATAACTCGACATAGAGGTTATGAGAAATCAAGTAATATAAATGATCTAGATAAATGAAACAACAAGAGTACTCGGAATAGGGTCAGAACTAACAAGAATAGACCAAAAAGCTAAATCTAGTAGTAATAAGCAAAGTTGTTCCAGTTGATAGGCTCTTCTACGCTACTGGAGTATACTCCAGGACAAAGCAACATGGTCAGGTAGACGAAAACCATTACATAGATAGGTGGAAGCAGAGAATTCAGAAAGAATTCGAAATAGTAAAACTTGTCGGCTTGTTTGTGGTAATTCGTGATGCTCCTATTCAATCGAACACACCCTGCGAACATACCCCTGTCTTGTTGTAGGCCATGGGTCACATAGCAGCCACGTGCTACCATAGAAACCAAAATGCGGCCTCCAGTATACAAAATGGACGACGGAAACACGTATCACCCTAACAATACGCGATGCCCATGCGCACTCACACCACGGATCACTATGGGGATGACGTTACAACATGGCCGCTCGCGTGGGTTACCATGGTAAAACAACATGGGGCCACTGGGTCACGTGACATGACGTCACTTCCGGGGTCATCCACCGGGGTAATTTAAACCGGAGGTGAAAACCACATTACATACTACTGCAATGAAATGCACTTTTTTAATAATTTATTTCTTGATACGTTAGTGTCACAATTCACCAGTAAAATTATTGGTACTGCATCCAAACATATTCCTACCAAGCTCATCAACGCACGGCCTTACCAACCTGAATAGATCCATAACGAAAATACGTCTACTAATAAGACAGAGAAAAAAGGCCCTATCGTATAGCTAACCGTAATGGGCTCCCTCAAATATGGATAAAATGTAAACATAAAATAACTGCAGTTGTAGTGGCTTTTAGGAAGGCTAAAACTTCGTATTTATCTAAAGTTCAAATCACGTTGAGCAGCCGTGACACATTGCCCTTACAGTGGAGGAATACCCTGAATTCGTTCATTGGTAATGAAATATTACCACTTCCTCTAATAAACCACTCAAACACACCCAATGCCTGTTTGTCTAATGAATACTTATGTTCAATATCAACAGTTGATGATTTTAACGCATCTCTCCAGGAGCCGGCCAACCGCTTAATATATTATTGACAACCCTACTCTTCAAAATCGTGACGTATTTAACGCGATGAAATCTATTAATGCTTCTAAGGTGTGCGGCCCTGACTTCGTAAGTCCCAGGCTTCTAAAAGAATACAAGCCTTCCCTGTACGAGCCAGTCTTTATCTTGTTTAATATCTTACTGAATAATTGATTGCTACTTCCCATCGAACTTGAAAAAGGCGAACGTCACGCCCGTTCTGAAAAAGAACCCATCGAACTTAGTCACAAACTATCGATCAAATCCCTGATCATTTGTATTGGAAAGCTGTTTGAGAAATGTATCTTCAGACGTTGAAATGGCAACAATGTTCTAAGACAGCTTCAATCAGGCTTCGCTCCTGGTGACTCGACCGTTCTCCAGCTGACAGATCTGTATGATGAATTCCGTCTGGCACCAGATGAAGGCAAAGAAGTATGAGTGGTCTTTTGCGATGTCAGTAAAGCCTTCGACAAGGTATGATATGCAGGTCTTATTCACAAGCTGAAGCGAATCAGAGTCACTGGCGACATTCGTCTATTTTTAAAATCTTTTCCCTCGGACAGGTCCCAACGAGTAGTTATAGCCCCCGTGGCATCCTCCTGGAAACCTACCAACTCGGTGTTCCTCGGGGTCCTATATTTGGACCTCTGTTGTTTCTTATATATATTAACGATATAACTGAGAATCTACTTAGTCTGATACGCCTTTTTGAAGATGACACATCTTTGTATATTATACTGGAGAACCCAGACCAAGCTTCGATCTTAATGAACCAAGATTTAACCACGATCACACATAGGGCAAAAACATGGTTGGTTGAGCTCAATCCTCACTAAACGGAGAGTATGCTGATATCAAACAAATGTAATTCTGATGCACCCCACTATTACTTTTCTCTAGCACACAAATGTCTGGGGTTAAGAATCACAAGCACTTGGGTGTATCATTTAATTGCACCTGCACATGGAATAACCATATAACGTCTATTCTACGGCCTGGTCGCGCCTCTGACTTCTTGAGAAAACACAAATTTACTCTTGATCGCAAGGTCTTGGAAAACATCTTCTTTGCTTTATTAGGCCCCTTCTTGATTAGGCTGATACAGTGTGGTACAACTGCTCAGCAACTAGGGTTGGATAGATTGCGAAAAATACACATAGTCGCAGGAAGGATCATAACTCCTGCAACCATCAGTGTAAGTTCCTTCTTTATCGTAAGACCAGTTGAGATCCGCTCAAAGAAAGACGCCACAAGCACAAATTAATACAATTTTTTAAATGTATCATCATATTACTCCTCCGTATATTTCTAATAAAGTACCACCCCATGTGTAGACGATCATTGAATTTTTACCAAAATCATTCCGAACGTTAACACCCATTGGAATGCCCCACCTCTGGCTGTCGGTGAGAATTCACCTATTAGTAATTTTAGACATTTCCTGAACAACGGTAATGACCGACTATTCTGTGGTGGCAATAAATCACGAGCAGTCCAGATATAACGTCGAATGTGGCTTTTGTGTTTCAGTAATCTTCTCGCCATTTATATGATAACCACTTATCACTTTTCTCATTTTGCCAGTGTGGGGACCTCGAACAACTGAGCGTTTTCTTCTGTATCGCTTCCTCTACTCAAAGTCTCGAAATCATGCATTCAAGGCTCTACTGTTTAGTGTCGATCTCTCCACACTACCCTATGATTCAGAATTATTTAATAATGTCGAGAATAGTGAAGTTTTTGAGTTTTTACAGAAGGTTATCATATTGAGAGGGCGCCTCGGCTGCTGTAAACCTTAGGGGCCTACTTTGTTTGCTGGGCAATTTTAGTGGTCTCAACCATATTCTTACATCTCACTTTGCTTTTAATGAAATGTCTGGTATTTGTAAACGCGGCTTTCTGATAACTATATTGTTTGAAAGGACACACAATCTGTTTTTCAAGCTGGCTTATTATTATCACGTTTTTTATCGCACCAGCCCCCCCCCCCCCCCCCTCCCCGCCACCCTTCATCCATTCATTGTCTTACTGTTTCACTTTTCATCCTTCACACTATTTTATCTGGGACGCTGGACCCCCTCTCACAAACACAAGCACATTTGCCTATTTCACCTAGTGTTCCTATACAAATATGTCAAGCAGAATGTACAAATAAACAGTTATTCTCAGAAAGCATCCCCATTCCCAGATCAAGCTTTATTTGCGTCTTTCGTCCCGACTGCCTATCTATATTATATAATTATTATTACATGTATTATCCTTATCTATATTTTTGTTCAAACTGTCTCTTACAATATTCAAATTGATTCTAGCCTCCAATTGGTGTAAATCCAATAAGGAAGACCACCAAAAGCCCCTAAGCTTACTATCGAATCGCATCATTATAGCCCTTTACCCAACGCAGGCGATATTAAAATTCACTATTTAAATATAATATTTTTCAATTTTTCAAAAAATTTGAACAAAACCATATCATGTGACTCCTCGTTGGAACGAGCTCGACGAGCTCGTTCCATCGAGGGGTCACATGATATGGTTTTGTTGAAATTGTTTGAAAAATAATATTTTTTCATCTGCTGAATTTGCATATTACGCGGGCGAATGCGGGCGATTCGTTAGGTAAAGGGGTAATCCGTGTCTCTGTCGGTTGTACTTGTCACTTTGTTCACAATGAATATCGATCGTTTGTATTGTTCCATGGGTTTGTTCGATATGGTATGATCATGTAATATGTTAGTTTGAAATAAAATATTGTTTAAACTAAATCATATGGTAAACATTGGTTCCGAGGTTACAAACCGGCAGTAGTGGTAGAAGACTAACTATATGTACTACATGAAGACATGATCATAGGACAGGAAGTATTAGCCGTGGAGACGTCAATATCAGCGGTCTTGGAGCCGGATGCCATCGGGTGGTCTTGGAGGCAAGACTTCATAGGCCAGAAGCAAAGAAGGCAAAATCCGAATTTGGTCTAGGGGCAGGGACGAGGATAGAGGTTTTCGATTGGTAAGGGGTGTAGGGTAGCGAATTTCCAACTAGGGGGTTTCCAAGAAAAATTTTGAAAATGAAGCTATGCAAGGGGCATAAAATTGATTCTAGCAACTGAAATGCCAACACATTTATAATAGAAGTCTCAGGTTATTATTATTTGGTATTATTTTGGGAATTGAATATGTGCTAAACAAATGCTCAAGCTGAGAACAATTCACACTGTCCTAACATTAAATCAGTACTTGTGCAGGAATGATCAGTAACGATATTTCATCATTTTGTAACTGTGAATGACGGAATTAACTCAGGATAACGATTTACATGAAGTGATTTTCTTGAAGCGCATTTCGAGGATTTTTTTTATTACGATAAGTAAACAAACTATAGAAATCTCGTACCGATTGACATCATGCATACTTATGAAGCTGGATATTGCGTACACTGTAGTTGTAAATAGTAAGAGTTAGATTTTTTGCCGATTTGAAACCGAGTTGGAATTTTGGGAAGTAAAGGAGACATCAGCATCTCCAAAGAAGCTCTAAAATCCAGATAGATGGAATTTTCAGCTACTCTTGACTTGCCCTCCGACTTTCCAACTACAGGAAGTGTTGGCCAGGGTTGGGTGTGACATACCCTTACACCCCGCTGTCGCCACGTCCCTATCTAGGGCGCCAGTATCCCACGGAATGATCAAGGAGCGAATGCCCAGATGAGTCGATGAGTCGTAAGGACATTTACTATGACCATTCGCTGTTGTGCTCATGTGAAGAAGTCATAGAGCCCATGTTTTAGGAGCCAGAAATCAAGAAAGCATTAGCTATGAACCATGAAGCCAAAGTCAAGAGATTAGTATCCGTGTGAAAAGTAGGAGCCAAGGAGCTATGGGGCTATCTAGGAGCCAATACACAGATCAGTCGAAGTGTCGTACATTTAGCAGTAGTTATTCCTAGAATCAATTACACTTATTGCTTTTAACCCATTAATGCAAACCACAAATACCATGGGATCGTCAAGGAGCCAATAGTGACCATACAGTTCAGTATCAGTTGACTGAGAGAAGATGCACATTGTGCACTAGCAGACAAACACACACTCGTACGATCAACAGCCTATTTCTTGTACGTAAGGTGCCGTAGCATGTAAAAGTTCAATGATATGATAAGACAGATGCGGACTTGGAGGAATGGGGTGATCTGATTGAGCCTGTCGAAGACTTGGCTGAAATTTCACTGAAATTTTGGACAAATCGTGTACAGCAATTACAAGTTGAATAGCCAGCGATAGCTGAAAATCGTCCCCTGAGTTCCAATGTGTTCTTTGTGCATGTAGGCACATAGAACACATTGAAACTCCGGGGACAAAAAAGTAACACGGTTTCCCCTCGGAAATTTGGTTGGCGATAAAAATGTGTTCTTTTTATGATAGTTGTCAAATGAATTGTTGAGTGTCCTTCTGATAATTGCTTTTAGAGACATGAAGGCGTGTAAGTAATAAACACAGAACGACACGTCCGCGCTGGCACTCGTGCTATATCGATTAACCCATTTGCACGCGTGTGTCGTTCTGTGTATTTATGTAGGGATTAGAATATCAAATTTCAAGTGATGCGATTTTCACATAATTGTTATAATGGTCGTCTTTGGGAAAATATTTAATACTGTGATATGTTTACATTTCGTGTGCTACTTGTCGAATGGATATAGATTTGGGATTGGAACCGTTGTTCCTATAAAAATTCAGAAATGTTTAACCCTTTACCTACGCAACGCTCAAAACCGACCAGTGTCATTCACAAAGATGACCATTCAATTTTCATTATTATTTCATTTTTTGTCTCAAAACATAGCTTATGACCCCTCATTGCATTGGAACGAACTCATCGAGGATCATAAGTTAAGTTTTTGACATAAAAAATTTAAAAAATGCCGATAGGATCACCGATCCAATGTCGAGTTGTGACAGAACAAAAGTGGGTTTAATCATTATCATCTTATCGTCCGGAAACCTGTTGTTTACAATTTACTATGCGAAGGCTCACTGTGACCTTTACCTTTGACCTAGTGATTCCAAAATAAGTAGGGCTCTTTTTTGCACCAATGCTAACCTACCTATGAAGTTTCATGAACGTGGGTGGAACCATTGTCAATTTATCATCTGAAAACCAATTGTTTATGATTTATTATGTTCAAGGTCACTGTGACCTTGATCTTTGGCCTAGCGAGTCCAAAATAAATAGTGGTCTTCCACTCACCTAGGTCAACCAACCCATGAAGTTTCAAGAATGTGGGTCAAACCATTATCAATTTATTATCCGGAAACCAATTGTTTACGATTTACTATGTTGAAGGTCACTGTGACCTTGACCTTTCACCTAGCGAATACAAAATAAATAGGCTTCTTCCACTCACTGCTGCCAATCTGCCTATGAAGTTTCATGAAAGTGGGTTGAACCATTGTAAAGTTATCATCCGGAAACCAATTATTTTGATTTACTATTTTCAGGGTCACTGTGACCTTGACATTTGACCTAGGGAGTCCAAAATAAAAGAAATTTCTTGCTCTGAAGAAGGCCAACATATATATGAAGTTTCATGAATGTGGGTTGCACCGTAGTCAAGTGGAAACAATTGTTTACGATTTAATAAAAATAATAATTATTTATTTTCTAGAGCTTAAAACCACAAATAGTGCCCTAAAACGCTTGGCAGAAATAAATACACTTTTCTGAAATAAAGTGTCACATCTGTTTTGGTTGCCTCTTACAGAGGTTCAGGTGAATGCTTCAGTGAATAGGAAAGTTTCAAGATTTCTTTTGAAGACATCGCGAGATTCTGAAATTCTGACACTAATTGACAGGGAATTCCACAATCTGGGACCCACGATGGAGAACACACGATCATGAGCCTGATTAGATCTGCTAAAAGGTACAGCTAGTTGAATTTGGTTTTTAGATCTGAGACTGCGTGATGCTTTAAAAACATTGAGGAGCTCTTGCAGGTAAACTGGAGCCAGTTTGTGGATACATTTGAATACTAAGATCAATATTTTGAAATCAAGTCTCTGTTTAACTGGAAGCCAATGTAGTTGTCTTGAAACAGGTGTTATGTGTTCAGAGCGTTTGGTATAAGTAATTACCCTAGCAGCAGTATTCTGAACTTTTTGAAGCTTCTGAATCAGGCACTGGGACAGCCCCGCCCCACTAACACTGAATTACAATAGTCTAGTTGTGAGGTGATGAAGGAGTGCACAAGTTTTTCAAGTGCTGACTGGTTAAGATAAGGTCGCAGTCTTCCAACATTACGAAGCTGCGAGTAGCATTTTTGACATATTTTATTGATATGGATGTCTAGTTTTAAATTTGAGTCCATAATCAGTCCAATATTCCTGGCCGATTAACTTTTTCACAGTGATATTGTTTCCAATCAGAATTGATGTAACAGGGCGTGTAGGCATGCGAACCCCGGATATCACTAAGAATTCAGTTTTAGAGTCATTAATGTTCAGTTTAAAGTCTATCATTCATTCCCGCACAAGATTTGTGCAAGTTTCCATGTTTTTGACTGCGGTGAATGAGCCCTTGGAACAGATGGGTTGAATGTGATGTACAGTTGGGTGTCGTCTGCGTACAGATGATATGATATGCCATGCTTTTTAAGAAGGCGACCCAGAGAAGAAATGTACAGAGTAAACAAGAGTGGCCCAAGAACAGAGCCTTGAGGAACACCACACTTTAGCGTCCTGCTTTCTGAACCGATCTTATTGATATATAGTTGTTGACTGCGACCTTCTAGATATGATGTAAACCACGTTAATACAGTTCCACATATGCCACGCTGTGTCAATGTCTGCATGAAAATTCCATGGTCGACTGTGTCGAATGCTGCTGACAAATCCAAGAGAACAAGCAGTACAGCCTTACCCTCAGACACTGATTTAACAATGTCATTGTTGACTCGCAGTAAGGCTGTTTCTGTACTGTGGCTGACTTTATATGCAGACTGGAAAGCCTCTAAAAGATCATTTTCATGCAGATGATTTTTGAGTTGTAAGGCAACAACCCTTTCCAACAATTTAGACAGTAAAGAGAGGTTCGATTTACTATGTTCAAGGTCACTGTGAACTTGACCTTTGATCTAGCGAGTCCAAAATGTATAGGGTTCTTCCTCGCACCGCTCCCAACCTTACCTATGAAGTTTCATGAACGTGGGTCGAACCATTATCAGTTATCGTCCGAAAACCAATTGTTTACGGATTTACTATGTTGAAGACCACTGTGACCTTAACCTTTCATCTAGCAAGTCCAAACTAAATAGGAGTCTTTCTCTCACTGATGCCAACCTACCTATGAAGATACATGAACGTGGGTCGAACCATTATCAAGTTACCATCCGGAAACCAATTGTTTTGATTTACTATGTTCAGGGTCACTGTGTCCTTGACCTTTCACCTAGCGAGGCCAAAATAAATACAGTTCTTCCTCTCACAAAGGCAAACCTACATATGAAGTTTCATGAATGTGGGTTCAACCAAAGTCAAGTTTGACCAAGTGAGTCCAAAATAGGGTTCTTCCTCTCACCGAGGTCAACCAACCTATGAAGTTTCATAAACGTGTGTCGAACCATTATCAAGTTATCGTCCGGAACCAACTGTTTACGACTGCCCGAAGCCCATAGAAAGCCACCCGCCCGCCCGCCCGCCTGCCCCAAACCCAAGAAAGCCCGCCCGAAAGCCCGCCCGCACGCCCGCCAGTACGCCCTCCCGAAACCCGCCCACTCACCCAACCGCCATTCAGCAAACTGTAAGTCGAGTTTGACTTCGTCACAACTCGACTAAAAATTAGTTATTAAAATGTTTGTTTGGAAGTGCCGACTACTTTTTGTGTTAGGTAAAGGGTTAAAAGAGAACCCTCTGTCAAAATTTAAAAAAACAAAAATGCAACTTTATGTTTTGGTTCAAGGGATCAATAGAATCTTTAATTCATCCCCATTTTATAGAGTAATTTGCGAAGACTGACTTGTCCCGACTGTGATGGTTCGTACTTATCAAATGTACCAGTTACATCGTTGACGGCTTGCCTTGTTGATGTGGCAGGAACGTTAGTCCATCGGGATTGTGGTTCGGAGTCTCAAGGCACTTTTGAAATCTAGTTTTAGATATATAATATATACATGTAGCAGACATGATCGTGACGCAACATTTTATTTAATTCATACTTACCGCACCGTAGGGGGGGGGGGGGGTGGTTCAGTTGGTAGAGGTGCAGGCTGCAAGCCGCGAGGTCCTCGGTTCGAATCCAGCCTGCGGCAATCGCGTTGTGCCTTTGGGCAAGACACTCCACCTCATTGCCAAAGTGGGGGGCAATGTGACGCTGTGTACTAAGGCGTACGGTACGTCGATGGTGCACTTGTCTTCAATCAATGCTAACACTGCTTATGTGGAATTAGTATGTTGGTGAGCCTGACCGTTGCTCGACGTTGTTCGGTGGTTCTCTCCGGGTACTCTGGCTTTCTCCATCTGTAAAACTGTCCGATATGAGGTGACCCTGGCTGTCGAAAGTGTCGTTAAACCCCAATAAATAAATAAATAAATAAATAAATAAATAAATAAATAAATAAATAAATAAATAACCGTACCGGTACTCAAAAATGGTCTTGCTAAGCCCACGACATCTCGATTCGGGTACTGCAGACCTCCATTTACATGACCGACGATTGTAAGAGTGTGTGCGTGTGTCTGTCTGTGTGAGGTTCCGAGTTCGATCCCCGTCCAGGACGATCCGCGTTGTGTCCTCGGGCAAGGCACTTTATCCCGGTTGCCTACATGGGGGCACGATGATGTCGTGTTTAAGGCGTACTGCACGTCGATGGTGCACATGTCTTCAACCGCTGCAACCCTGCTTGAGCGGAGCTTGAACAGAGTTAGAATGTTGAGGAGCTGACAGTTGCTCGTCGTTGCTCTGTGGTTCTCCCCGGGTACTCCGGATTCCTCCACCCGTAAAACTGTCACGGTCACGAATAGCCATTGTGCATAAGTATGTGACCTTAAACCCCAGAAACTAACTGACTGACGCAAGAATACTCAAATCCAGTCTCGTAAGAAAATGCATGATTACAAACAAGGGTGAATCGGTATCAAATACTACGATCGAGATGAAAATGTCCCGAAGGGAAAATTATTGCGGGATATCACCTCTGAACTCCTCCTAGAGACTCCCTTGAATTTATGAAACTTGACCAGTAAATTAGGTGCAGGGGCCAATACTATAAAACATTTACAATTGTATTTTCTAGAATTGTATTTTCTAGTTATATCTTTAAACGAGTTGAAATGAACCATTAGCATTGTCAAAGCTGCAAATTGCTATCTCTTTTAAAATGCTAATGATTTATTTTAGTCAGTTCTATTAATAGGTAGAAAATACAGTTTTAGAAAATACAACAGTAAACGTTTTAGGGTATTGGCTCCAGGCGTAATTCACTAACTCGTTCCGTAAATGCCCTGTACTAACCTAGTATACAGAAACAGTAAGGACTCGTTTTAAATCCCCACTGTTTGCATCGCTCGTTCCAGGGGCGTTGCAGAGATGATCGGTTGCGGGGAGGGAGGAAAGCTGGCTAATATTCCAACTACATCGCCAAGGCATGTCTTCTTCGAAGACATGCCTTGGTGATGTTGTTGGAATATTAGTCAGCCGCGCGTAAACTTAGAAAATACAAGACAGAATTTGGAAATTTATTAGTCAATAAATGTCGTGACGGAATTTCCTATTTAATTAACACGTATTGTACCGGTACTCCAAATTGGCCATGTCGAGCCCCCAAAAGCTCAAATAAGGCACCACAAACATCCAATTTGTTTGACCGACTCTGTGTGTCATGCACTACACTCCCATAGTTATGCCCCTAGTTCGCCCCGCATGGAGTTTGCAACAGCCTTTATGTTTTAATTTTAAACTTTGTCTTTCGAATATCCTTTTCCAAAAGTTTCCAGCCCAAAATTTAAATATATGCCTTTTTCTTTATTTCCTTATACGGGAAGTGAAATAATAAACCCGTGCTCTATCATAGGAAATTGATCGGTTTGGTTTTGATAACAATAAGCTTTCCTTTTTTTTAACAAAGGTTAGGTTTCCTATTTGAGATTTACTGAAGTATGATTACGTCCATTCGTTATAAGTTTAGCACAATAAACATGTTTAATCTAAATACCGCATGATTACCAGCTGCACAATGTACTAAAATTTAATATCTGAATTGTAACATACTGTAAAAGCCATCTCGAGAGTTTATAAGTTCTGTTTTATTGAGTGGAAACGACCTTGTAAAAGCTTTAAGCTTATTGTCGAATCCACGCCCGTTATATTTTTGTATGAAATTATTTGAAATTTGAAATAAATATTGTTTAAACTAAACTAAATACCGTAAGCACAGTCATGCTGAGATTATATCGTTCTAAAAACTGTATATATTTCTCAAGTGAATGGTCCCTAAAGAATTCCGGATTCTTTGAAATTCGATCTACATTAAGTTCGATGAATGTGTAACTATTTCACTGTGTGAAATGATCTGTTATGACATTTGGCATAAAACACCATTGGGAACGAACCACGTGCATATATTGCATATACCATACATCCAACTTCTGCGAAATCAGTTGTTTTGACATGTAAGCAATGCACAATCCGTCGAAATCTTCACACGGCTGACTTTCAAAGCAGGGGCACCGGGAGCACTTCATAGCATGGGGTGGGGGGGGGGGGTAGACCCCGGGAAAAGGCATCTACTCGCACTCGCACTAGCAGCCTCGTCATGACATGCTGAAGCATGAATGTCTCGAGATGGAGGAGGTTGAGAGAAAATATACCACTCCCATCGAGAGGGGGCACCTCCTCCAAACTCCCATAACTCCCCCACCGAATTTTGAAAACTCCCAGGTGTATATTAACTTCACTTGGAAAATAAATCATTGAAAACAAACTGAGTGACAAACCTGGGAAGGGTATTGTCTGCCCTCTCTAGCCCCCATGGTCCGAAGGCAGGGAGGGCTGCCGCTCCTACCTCCTGGTTCCAGCGTATGTGCTCAGAGCGCTCTCCCCTTTGCCCATTCATTCAAACACACTGTGTTTAAATCTAAACACGGCGGAGAATAAGAGTGATCTCGTCTAAGTTTATTCATCTGTCAAAATGGTGGCAGACAGTATTCACCGCACGGTAAACAAGCTCCAATTCTATTACTAATTTATTAGCCTGTGTGAAATACACAGACTATTGTTTTTGCACGGTTTCTTTTTCTTTTTTTTTCTTCTTCTTCTTCTTCTTCTTCTTCTTCTTCTTCTTCTTCTTCCTCTTCTTCTTCTCCTGTCTTCTTTCTTCTCATCACTTTTTTGTCCGCAAGATAACTCGAAAACGAATTGCCCTATCTCGTTGATTTTTGGCAAGCTGATAGACAGCCACAAGTTCTCGGCCACCTATGTTTTTCAGATTCCTGGGGTATCAGGGGTGCCTGTAGGGGTGTTTTGAAAGTGGGTCACGCCCATATCTCAGGCATGGCATGACGTATGGACCTGGGACCAACACCAAATGAGTCGAAACTTGATGGAGATTTAAAATATGGGTCAAGGTCACAGAGGTCACCTAGGGGTCATTGAGTGCATTTTTCAGAAATGCTGGAAATCACATTTTTTGACCCCTAAAGTATTCCTGACATACACACATGCATTTTTACATTAAACAAGTGGGCGTGGCCAAAATTTTTGGAAGTGGGTCACTCCCATATCTCAGGCATGGTATGACCTACAGACCTGGGACCAACACCAAATGAGTCAACACTCGATGGAGGTTCAAAATATGGGTCAAGGTCACGGAGGTGAGCTAGGGGTCATTGAGTGCATTTTTCAGAATTGCTGGGAATCACATTTTTTGACCCCCTAAACTATTTCTGACATACACACATGCATCTTGACGTAACAAAAAGTGGGCGTGGCCAAAATTTTTGAAAGTGGGTCATGCCCATATCTCAGGCATGGTATGACGTATGGACCTGGGACCAACCCCAAATGAGTCGACACTCGATGGAGATTCAAAATATGGGTCAAGGTCACGGAGGTCACCTAGGGGTCATTAAGTGCATTTTTCATAATTGCTAGAAATCACATTTTTTGACCCCCTAAAGCATTCCTGACGTACACACATGTATTTTGAAGTAAAAAAAGTGGGCGTGGCCAAAATTTTTGAAAGTGGGTCACGCTCATATCTCAAGCATGGTATGACGTATGGACCTGGGATCAACACCAAATGAATCGAAACTCGATGGAGATTCAGAATATGGGTCAAGGTCGTGGAGGTCACCTAGGGGTCATTAAGTGCATTTTTCATAATTGCTAGAAATCACATTTTTTGACACCCTAAAGCAGTCCTGACATACACACATGCATTTTGACGTAAAAAAGTGGGCGTGGCCAAAATTTTTGAAAGTGGGTCACGCTCATATCTCAAGCATGGTATGACGTATGGACCTGGGATCAACATCAAATGAGTCGACACTCGATGGAGATTCAGAATATGGGTCAAGGTCATGGAAGTCACCTAGGGTTCATTAAGTGCATTCTTTATAATTGCTAGAAATCACATTTTTTGACACCCTAAAGCATTCCTGACATACACACATGCATTTTGACGTAAAAAATGTGGGCGTGGCCAAAATTTTTGAAAGTGGGTCACGCTTATATCTCAAGCACGGTATGATGTATGGACCTGGGAGCAACACCAAATGAGTCGACACTCGATGGAGATTCAAAATATGGGTCAAGGTCACCGAGGTCACTCAGGGGTCAATGAGTGCATTTTTCATAATTGCTGGAAATCACATTTTTTGACCTCCAAATGCTTCCCCAAAATTCAGATGTGCGTTTTTTCATGAAAAAAGTGGGCGTGGCCAAAATTTTTGAATGTGGGTCACTCTCAAATCTCAAGCATGGTATGACGTATGGACCTGGGATCAACACCAAATGAGTCGACACTCGATGGAGATTAAGAATGTGGGTCAAGGTTATGGAGGTCTCCTAGGGTTCATTAAGTGCATTCTTTATAATTGCTAGAAATCACATTTTTTGACACCCTAAAGCATTCCTGACATACACACATGCATTTTGACGTAAAAAAGTGGGCGTGGCCAAAATTTTTGAAAGTGGGTCACGCTCATATCTCAAGCATGGTATGACGTATGGACCTGGGACCAACCAAATATGGGTCAAGGTCACCGAGGTCACTCAGGGGTCAATGAGTGCATTTTTCATAATTGCTGGAAATCACATTTTTTGACCTCCAAATGCTTCCCAAAAATTCAGATGTGCATTTTTTCATGAAAAAAGTGGGCGTGGCCAAAATTTTTGAAAGTGGGTCATGCTCATATCTCAAGGATGGTGTGATGCATGGACCTGGAGCCAACACTAAATAAGTTGACACTTGATGGAGGTTCAAAAATGTGGGTCAAGGTTACGGAGGTCACTTGTGGTCATTGAGTGCATTTTTTCAGAATTGCTGCAAATCACATTTTTTGACTCTCTAAAGCATTCCTGAAGTCCATACATCCATTTTTACATAAAAAGTTGGTGTGGCCAAAATTTGTGAAAGTGAGTCATGCTCATATTTCAAGCATGGTATGATGTATGGACCTGGGACCAATACCAACGAGTCGACACTCGATGGAGATTCAAAATTTGGGCCAAGGTCGAACAGGAGTCACGAGGGCTATTACCAGAATTGCTGGAAATCATATTTTTGGACCTCCTTGTGCATTCCCTTGATTGGTCCCTTTGAATACTGTTAAGATATATACCTTATCTGGTTTCTTGGAAAAAATTAACTGATTTTTGAATGAATATCTATAAATACTGTCATTGACAACCTATTTCTTATTTCTTTAAAACTATTTTATCCCCAAAATAAGCCTCTAAAGTATTCCCATTACATTCATAGAGGGGCACGGTGGCTAAGCAGTTAGAGGTGCAGGCTGCAAGCCGAGAGGTTCTCAATTCGAATCCTATCTGCGGCAACTGCCTTGTGTCTTTGGGCAAAAACACTTCACCCCCATTGCCCACATAATGGCATAGTGATGTTGTGTACTAAAACATACTGCATGCCAATGATACACTTGCACTAACCCTGCTTGTGTGGAGTTAGCATGTTGGGGATCAAGACAGTTGCTTGTTGTTGTTGTTTGGTGGTTCTCTGTGTTCTCTGGTTTCCTCCATCCATAAAAACTGTACGACACGAGGCGGGCCTAGCTGTTGAAGTGTCGTTAAACCCCAATAAATTAATAACATTCATAGAATGTCTTCTATGCACTGTTTGTCAACATGATAACCCAAATACAATCAATCCTATCTCAATGTTTTTGGTATACTGATAGACTGCCTGCCATTGGTATTTGGTCATCTATGATTTGGAGGCATGTGGGGCCTTCGGGCTCTAGATGTTAAAAATATGTTTACAACATTTACTGGGAAATGAGTTAGCTGAAGCAGTAACCATTATCTAAAACAGAAATCTCCAGAGAGAAAGCTGAGATAGAATTCTTTGTTACATTGAACAGCACTGTATATTCATGTTGTATCATGTTACAAAACTTCAGTCTCAGTCATTGAAGAGAGAGAGAAACCTTCATTTTTCAAAGCATTTTTTTTTAAATTCTATTTATTCTCAATCATAACTCAGGATTGAGAGGTTTTGGGATGGAGTGGTGTGTGGCTTTCTCGAAACACCTATCACAGTTACAAAGAAATAAAATGGAATATTTGAATGGTCAGATTTTAACCCTCTTAATACTTCGATGTGAGTAAAAAAATATCTTTAATATAACTCATGGCTACAGAATGTTTTTCGCTCTCTTTTCTGAAACATTTAATTCTATGTGGAATGGGACACCTTTTCAGGGTGCTTTCCAAACTAAGGGATTCTTAACCCTTTAACCAACATAACGGCAAAAACCGGTCAGCTTTATACACAGAAATGTCTATTCAGTTTTAATTACTTTTTCATTTTTGCTTGAAAAACATAGCTTATGACCCTTCATTGGAATGAGCTCATTTTGTAAAGGATTATTTATTTATTGGTGTTTAATTTCACATATTTCTGCACAGTGGTTTACCATGACCAGGATAGTTTTACGGGCGGAGGAAGCCAGAGTACCTGGGGAGGAGGACCTCCGGGCAACAGCGAGCAACTATCAGATTCCCCACATACTAACTCCACACAAGCAGGGTTAGCATTCGTTGAATACAGGTGCACCATCGATGTGCAGTACGCTTTAGTACACATCGCCACCATGCACCCACGTAGGCAATGGGGTGAAGTGTCTTGCCCAAGGACAGAGTGAGGACCGCTCGCCTTGCAGCCTGCACCTCTACCAACTCAGCCATTGCGCCCCCATTTAACACTTTACCCAACGGAGACGATAGCAAAATTTATTATTTCAAATATCATTTTTTTCAAATTTTCCAAACAATTTCAACAAAACCATATCATGGGACCCCTCGTTGGAACTAATATTTTTTCAACTTCTCAATTTGCATATTACGCGTGCGGATACGGCCGATTCGTTGGGTAAAGGTTTTTTTTTAATTTTTATTGGTGTTTTAAGGTCACATATTTCTGCACAATGGCTAACCATGACCGTGACAGTTTTACGGGTGGAGAAAGCCGGAGTACCCGGAGAGAACCACCGAGCAACGGCGAGCAACTGTCAGCTCCCCAACATACCAACTCCACACAAGCAGGGTTAGCATTGGTTGAAGACAGGTGCACCATCGACGTACAGTACGCCTTAGTACACAGCGTCACCGTGCCCCTACGTGGGCAATGGGGGTGAAGTGTCTTGCCCAAGGACACAACGCGGTTGCCGCAGGTGGGATTCGAACCGAGGACCTCTCGGCTTGCAGCCTGCACCTCTACCATATGGGTAAAGGGTTAAAGGATTAAAATGGAATATTTAAAGCGAATATTTTAACCCTCTGAAAATCTTAATATGGGGGCACGGTGGCGCTGTGTACTAAAGCGTACTGCACTTCGATGGTGCACCTCTCTTCGAAAAAATCATTGAGAATAATGAAAACCATTTCCATTCTCACAGTGTTGTTCTAAACACACATGGATATAGATGGGACCTCGGTATTTTGACGATGCCAATAAGTCTTCAGACAGGCTCTTGGGGGTCTTCAAGGCCTTTCAACGTCTACATTCCAACATTACTGAACCTTTTTACTTGCAATAAATTTTCCAGAGGTACCAGGCATGCACTTCATCATTGCCTTGCTAATATGAACATTTGTCATCATCTACAAATATGGCAGATGCGGAGTTGGTGGAGCCAATATTTATAAAGTAGTTTATGCTCATACTTCAGGTTTAGTATGACCTATAGTAATGGTACCTACACCAAATGAGTTGAAACTTTCTGGAGGTTCAAAATGTGGTCCACCTCTATGCGGTCAAGAGAGGTCATTAAATGCATACTTTTTCGACCTATTGGGAATTTCATTTTATACCAATTAATGCAGTTCTGAAGATTATACATGTATCTCATCATTCAAATAAATGTTAGCGGCAGTAATGTCCATTTCTGATTCCTTGATCGAACCCTATAAATGGTGTGCACATATATGCCTTTTCGGGTTTCTTAGAAAAATTGTTCTGATTCCTGTATGAATATTTTCTCCATGAAAGAATTTCACAAAAAGCAGTGGGGAGAAATCTGTGACTGTCAAATACAATAACATGATCTATTTATTTAATCTCATTGTACATAATTAATTCCCAAACCAAGTTAATATAAAAACAAACAACTTGATAATGAAGAATTCCAGTGTACATGTAATTGTAAAACTACACTCTAGATTTGTTATTGGAACCTATCACAATACTGTCAGGATACCGGTAAAAGATGCAATACTGACATAGTTGAATGTTCTGTTAACTGTGTTAGTGCTATGACTGTTTAAAATTAATTTATTAGAGAAGTTCTAGTTTTATGTATGCCTTGTTTAGGTCACTAGATGCTCTTTTAAAAGCAGGCCTTCAAATGAGCTCTTGGGGTTTTTAAGGTTTTTATGACAATATCTCCGACATAGAGTCTATGCACCCTTTGTCAGCGTAACAACTCAAATACGGATCATCCTATCTCTATGCATTTTGGCATGCTGGTTAACCAGCTTGCACTCATCTATGTTTTTTTCACCCGTTCGATCTGAATAACAGATGACAGATCTGAAGTTGGTGGAGCCATTATTTCAAAGTGGGTTGCGCTCATTCTTCAATGTAGATGTGGACATGGGACTACACCGACTGAGTTAAAAATTGCTGGAGATTCAATATATGGTCCCCTGAATGAGGTCATCAAGTGCACATTATTCAGAAAGACTGGGAAATGCATTTACACCTTAATGTATTTCTAAAGTTTATGAATATTTTCTCCATGAAAGAATTTCACAAAAAGCAGTGGGGAGAAAGCTGTGACTGTCAAATACAATAACATGATCTATTTATTTAATCTCATTGTACAGAATTAATTCCCAAACCAAGTTAATATAAAAACAAACAACTTGATCATGAAGAATTCCGGTGTACATTTAATTGTAAAACTACACTGAAGATTTGTTATTGGAACCTATCACAATACTGTCAGGATGCCGGTAAAAGATGCAATACTGACATAGTTGAATGTTCTGTTAACTGTGTTAGTGCTATGACTGTTTAAAATTAATTTATTAGAGAAGTTCTAGTTTTATGTATGCCTTGTTTAGGTCACTAGATGCTCTTTTAAAAGCAGGCCTTCAAATGAGCTCTTGGGGTTTTTAAGGTTTTTATGACAATATCTCCGACATAGAGCCTATGCACCCTTTGTCAGCGTAACAACTCAAATACGGATCATCCTATCTCTATGCATTTTGGCATGCTGGTTAACCAGCTTGCACTCATCTATGTTTTTTTCACCCGTTCGATCTGAATAACAGATGACAGATCTGAAGTTGGTGGAGCCATTATTTCAAAGTGGGTTGCGCTCATTCTTCAATGTAGATGTGGACATGGGACTACACCGACTGAGTTAAAAATTGCTGGAGATTCAATATATGGTCCCCTGAATGAGGTCATCAAGTGCACATTATTCAGAAAGACTGGGAAATGCATTTACACCTTAATGTATTTCTAAAGTTTATGAATATTTTCTCCATGAAAGAATTTCACAAAAAGCAGTGGGGAGAAAGCTGTGACTGTCAAATACAATAACATGATCTATTTATTTAATCTCATTGTACAGAATTAATTCCCAAACCAAGTTAATATAAAAACAAACAACTTGATCATGAAGAATTCCGGTGTACATTTAATTGTAAAACTACACTGAAGATTTGTTATTGAAACGTATCACAATACTGTCAGGATGCTGGTAAAAGATGCAATACTGACATAGCTGACTGTACTGTTAACTGTGTTATGCAATGACTTTTTAAAATTAATTTATTAGAGAAGTTCTAGTTTTATGTATGCCTTGTTTAGGTCACTAGATGCTTTTAGGAGCAGGCTTTCAAATGAGCTCTTGGGGTTTTTTAAGGTTTTTATGACAATATCTCCGACATAGAGTCTATGCACCCTTTGTCAGCGCGACAACTCAAATACGGACCGTCCTATCTCTATGCATTTTGGCATGCTGGTTAACAATAACCAGTTTGCACTTATCTATGTTTTTTCACTCGTTCGATCTGAATGCCAGATGACAGATCTGAAGTTGGTGGAGCCATTATTTCAAAGTGGGTTGCGCTCATTCTTCAATGTAGATGTGGACCTGGGACTACACCGACTGAGTTAAACATTGCTGGAGATTCAATATATGGTCCACCTGAATGAGGTCATAAAGTGCATTTTATTCAGAAAGACTGGGAAATGCATTTACACCTTAATGTATTTCTAAAGTTTATGAATGTATTTCATCACTCAAATTAGTGGGCAGAGCCAAAATTGTCCATTTCTGATTCGTGTATCGAACCCTTTAAATGCTGGTCACATATATGCCTTTTCTGGTTTCTTATAAAAATGGTTCTGATTCCTGTATGAATATCTGTAAATACTGTTAACGAAAAACCCATTTCTGATTTGTTAAAAAATATTTTACACCAGAAGATAAGCCTCCATAAATTCTCTTTCTGTAGAGTTTATTCCTGATACTTTAACCCTTTTCACACAGACTTGAATTTACTGGATGCAGTAAATTCTGTTTCTCTAGTTAGATATGATTTTCTTGTCCAGAATTGCCCATTATCAAGCTCGGCTGATATGACTTCAAGCTTGACTAATATGATGCCGATTTCATCCGAAATGAACCAGTTAAAGTTGTCAGCCTTTCATGCGTTGCAACTTGCTAGGCGCAACAAATTTGTTTACATCGAAATCGTTCACCTTTATTCGTCGAATGCAATCAAGAAATTGGTGCTATCAGGCATAATGGAATAGTTTGAAGCTGAGTTTTTGTATGATGAGGAAATAATGATGGCAATAAGTAAGGAGTAATTGGATGAAGAGAAGAAAGAAGATGTGTTATCAATGCAGCGCAAACTAAGATTCAGAGTCGTAAGCGAAGATTTGTTGAAGTGGGAGAAGAGTTAGTTCAGCTATACGAACGCTGCGGGTTCCCCAGAGTGAAATCCGAGACGTCCAAAAAGTTGAACAGGGAGAAGAGGAATCTTCAGACAGTGAGAAACGATAGCGCTGTCAGAAAGTTGTATTTTGTTTTTATGTGTGGTTTAGCGACACTTCGATAACCAGGATCACCTCGTGCCGGACAGAAAATTGTCACAGATCCGAGAACATATTGTAATTACTTTTTTTAATTTTTTGTTTTGGTTTAATAAATAAAGAGCTTATTACATGATTATTTTTAAGGAACTGTATCACTTCGAGTCACGATCGACTTCTCGTTGTTTTCTTGTAGAAATGCGATGAATTTTTCGTGGCTCTCTCATTGGTCAACGGCTGGTTACTATATTTGAAGTGTGGAAAAATAGCGTTAAGGGGACGTCCAACCTATGGTCAAATTTCAGGTAAGTTTCTCGAAAGTCCAGAAAAGGTCAGAAAAGAATAACTCTAATAAATTAAATATCTATTTTTTTGGATGAAACATAAATTTTTATAATATTTGCCACGGAACTGTCACCATGTGGCAGAAAGCACTGCCTGAGAGTCCAGATTTTATACAATAAAATACCTTCAATTCACTAAATAGTTAAATTCTGCAATCCTTCCGGTACAGACTCGGAGGGATCTTTTTCTCTTTTTTGCAGGGAACGGACAGCAAGACTAATTGTAATTTAGGATGTCTACATTTCACAAGGGCTGCCAGTTTTCTTTTATTTGTTTACCTTTTATGAAGTTCACCAGGAGTCAAATCCACACAGTTCAGTATGGAGTCACGAGAGAGTGCATCAATGTAAAATGAAAAATTCCATTGTGGCATTGTGGCTTTTGTCAGTCTGCTGCGACCACCACCACCACCCCCACCCCCTCCTCCTACAAGTCTGTGCTATTTTGCATGAGATCTATGTCAAACTGGTAAACAGAGGAGATTGATACTCCAAAAAAGGGAAAACTACCAAAACTTCCTCATTTGGTATTATATTATATATGTGACCATTTCGGGGTTTGTATGAGCAATGGCGGTTGCCAAGGGTGCCATGTGAATGCTCAAGTATGGCCCAAACAACAAAAATTACCTGCCCTACATGTACAATACTTACATCAATCGGCTTCGTTAAGTAAGCAAGTATGGATTCTAATTCTTTTGTGAACAGGATTTGGTATGCTTCATTTGTTTTGAAACTATCGCCCTTCTGTAGTTGCTGTTTGCAGAGGCTTGACTTTTGCTTCCTCGTGGGATTTAACTCTTAGAAGCCGGGGAATCAGAATGGATTTATTGAACATGACATACCGCGAAAAACTTACAGTAAAGCAGGTGCTTCTAGTCAAGTGTCGTCTGCCTAGTAGGCAGACGACACTTGACTAGAAGCACCTGCTCAGTGTTTAATTATTCCCCAGCCCAAAGATAGCCGAACAGTCTCAGCCAGATTACCTGCCGTATTACATCACAGGCAAGAAAACTCGACTGCCGACTTCTAAGAGTTAAGAACATTAATAAATGATCTGCTTACCAATACTAATTTTATAGGCAGTGAATTAACAACCTGAACAATATCGCAATTTTATGCTATGTTTGTATATGTTTGTTCATTTATCCAAAAACATATGAGACGTTGTGGCCTCATTTCGATAATTAGTGAAACACACAGACTATTGTTTTTGCACGGTTTCTTTTTCTTTTCTTCTTCTTCTTCTTCTTCTTCTTCTTCTTCTTCTTCTTCTTCTTCTCCTGTCTTCTGTCTTCTCATCACTTTTTTACTTTTTTGTCCGCAAGATAACTCGAAAACGAATTGCCCTATCTCGTTGATTTTTGGCATGCTGATAGACAGCCACAAGTTCTCGGCCACCTATGTTTTTCAGATTCCTGGGGTATCAGGGGTGTCTGTAGGGGAGTTTTGAAGGTCACGCCCATATCTCAGGAGTGGTATGACATATGGACCTGGGACCAATACCAAATGAGTCGACACTCGATGGAGATTCAAAATATGGGTCAAGGTCACGGGGGTCACCCAGGGGTCATTGAGTGCATTTTCATAATTGCTGGAAATCACATTTTTTGACCCCCTGAAGCATTCCTGACGTACACACATGCATTTTTACGTTAAAAAAGTGGGCGTGGCCAAAATGTTTGAAAGTGGGTCACGCCCATATCTCATGTGTGGTATGACGTATGGATCTGGGACCAACTCCAAATAAGTCGACACTCGATGGAGATTGAAAATATGAGTCAAGGTCACGGAGGTCACTTAGGGGACATTGAGTGCATTTTTCATAATTGCTGGAAATCACATTTTTTGACCCCCTAAAGCATTTCTGACATACACACATGCATTTCTAACATTAAAAAAGTGGGCGTGGCCAAATTTTTTGAAAGTGGGTCACACCCATATCTCAGGCGTGGTATGTTTTATGAACCTGGGATCAACACAAAATGAGTCGACACTCAGTGGAGATTCAAAATATGGGTCAAGGTCACGGAGGTCACCTAGGGGTCATTGAGTGCATTTTTCGTAATTCCTGGAAATCACATTTTTTGACCCCCTAAAGCATTCCTGACGTACACACATGCATTTTTAACATTTAAAAAGTGGGCGTGGCAAAAATTTTTGAAAGTGGGTCACGCCCATATCTCAGGAGTGGTATGATGAATGGACCTGGGGACCAATACCAAATGAGTCGACACTTGATGGAGATTCAAAATATGGGTCAAGGTCACGGGGGTCACCTTGGGATCATTGAGTGCATTTTTCATAATTGCTGGAAATCACATTTTTTACCCCCTAAAGCATTCCTGACGTACACACATGCATTATTACATTAAAAAAGTGGGCGTGGCCAAAATTTTTGAATGTGGGTCACGCCCATATCTCTTGCATGGTTTGACATATGGATCTGGGACCAACCCTGAATGAGTCGACACTCGATGGAGATTCAAAATATGGATCAAGGTCATGGAGGTCACTTAGAGGTCATTGAGTGCATTTTTCATAATAGCTGGAAATCACATTTTTTGACCCCCGAAAGCATTCCTGACGTACACACATGCATTTTGACATTGAAGAGGTGGACGTGGCCAAAATCTTTGAAAGTGGGTCATTCTCATATCTAAGGCGTGGTATGATGAATGGACCTGGGACCAACACCAAATGAGTCAACACTTGATGGAGATTCAAAATATGGGTCAAGGTCACGAAGGTCACCTAGGGGTCATTGAGTGCATTTTTCATAGTTGCTGGAAATCACATTTTGTGAGCCCCCAAAGCATTCCTGAGGTTCATACATGCATTTTTACGTTGAAAAAGTGGGCGTGGGCAAAATTTTTTAAAGTGGGTCACGCCCCTATCTGAGGCATGGTATGACATATAAACCTGGGACCAACACCAAATGAGTCGACAATCAATGGAGATTCAAATATGGGTCAAGGTCACGGAGGTTACCTAAAAATCACATTTTTTGAGCCCCCTAAAGCATTCCTGACGTACACACATGCATTTTTACACTAAAAAAGTGGGCGTGGCCAAAATGTTTGAAAGTGGGTCACGCCCATATCTCAGATGTGGAATGACGTAAGGACCTGGGACAAACACCAAATGAGTTGACACTTGATGGAGATTCAAAATATGGGTCATGGTCATGGAGGTCACCTAGGGGTCATTGAGTGCATTTTTCATAATTATTGGAAATCACATTTTTTGACACTCCCAAAGCATTCCTGACAAAAACACATGCATTTTCACATTAAAAAAGTGAGTGTGGCCAAAATTTTTGAAAGTGGGTCACGCCCATATCTCAGGCGTGGTATAATGAATGGACCTGGGACCAATACCAAATGAGTCTACACTTGATGGAGATTCAAAATATGGGTCAAGGTCACGGGGGTCACCTTGGGGTCATTGAGTGCATTTTTCATAATTGCTGGAAATCACATTTTTTTACCCCCTAAAGCATTCCTGACGTACACACATGCATTATTACATTAAAAAAGTGGGCGTGGCCAAATTTTTGAAAGTGGATCCCGCCCATATCTCCTGCGTGGTATGACGTATGGATCTGGGACCAACCCCAAATGAGTCGACACTCGATGGAGATTCAAAATATGGATCAGGGTCATGGAGGTCATTTAGGGGTCACTGAGTGCATTTTTCATAATTGCTGGAAATCACATTTTTTGACCTCCCTAAAGCATTCTTGACGTACACACATGCATTTTTAACATTAAAAAAGTGGGCGTGGCCAGAATTTTTGAAAGTGGGTCACGACCATATCTCAGGCATGGTATGACGTATGAACCTGGGGTCAACACCAAATGAGTCGACACTCAGTGGAGATTCAAAATATGGGTCAAGGTCACGGAGGTCACCTGGGGTCATTAAGTGCATTTTTCATAATTGCTGGAAATCACATTTTCTGACCTCCTAAAGTATTCCTGATGTACACACATGCATTTTGTCGTTAAAGAAGTGGACGTGGCCAAAATCTTTGAAAGTGGGTCATTCTCATATCTAAGGCGATATATGATGAATGGACCTGGGACCAGCACCAAATGGGTCGACACTTGATGGAGATTCAAAATATGGGCCATGGTCACGAAGGTCACCTAGGGGTCATTGAGTGCTTTTTTCATAGTTGCTGGAAATCACATTTTGTGAGCCCCCAAAGCATTCCTGAGGTTCATACATGCATTTTTGCGTTGAAAAAGTAGGCGTGGGCAAAAATTTTTAAAGTGGGTAACGCCCCTATCAGAGGCATGGTATGACGTATAAACCTGGGACCAACACCAAATGAGTCGACAATCAATGGAGATTCAAATATGGGTCAAGGTCACGGAGGTTACCTAAAAATCACATTTTTGAGCCCCCTAAAGCATTCCTGACGTACACACATGCATTTTTACACTAAAAAAGTGGGCGTGGCCAAAATGTTTGAAGGTGGGTCACGCCCATATCTCAGGTGTGGTATGACGTATGGACCTGGGACAAATACCAAATGAGTTGACACTTGATGGAGATTCAAAATATGGGTCATTGTCATGGAGGTCACCTAGGGGTCATTGAGTGCATTTTTCATAATTATTGGAAATCACATTTTTTGACACTCCCAAAGCATTCCTGACAAAAACACATGCATTTTCACATTAAAAAAAGTGAGTGTGGCCAAAATTTTTGAAAGTGGGTCACGCCCATATCTCAGGCGTGGTATGATGAATGGACCTGGGACCAATACCAAATGAGTCTACACTTGATGGAGATTCAAAATATGGGTCAAGGTCATGGGGGTCACCTTGGGGTCATTGAGTGCATTTTTCATAATTGCTGGAAATCACATTTTTTTACCCCCAAAGCATTCCTGACGTACACACATGCATTATTACATTAAAAAAGTGGGCGTGGCCAAATTTTTGAAAGTGGATCCCGCCCATATCTCCTGCGTGATATGACGTATGGATCTGGGACCAACCCCAAATGAGTCGACACTCGATGGAGATTCAAAATATGGATCAGGGTCATGGAGGTCATTTAGAGGTCACTGAGTGCATTTTTCATAATTGCTGGAAATCACATTTTTTGACCTCCCTAAAGCATTCTTGACGTACACACATGCATTTTTAACATTAAAAAAGTGGGCGTGGCCAGAATTTTTGAAAGTGGGTCACGACCATATCTCAGGCATGGTATGACGTATGAACCTGGGGTCAACACCAAATGAGTCGACACTCAGTGGAGATTCAAAATATGGGTCAAGGTCACGGAGGTCACCTGGGGGTCATTAAGTGCATTTTTCATAATTGCCTGAAATCACATTTTCTGACCTCCTAAAGTATTCCTGATGTACACACATGCATTTTGACGTTAAAGAAGTGGACGTGGCCAAAATCTTTGAAAGTGGGTCATTCTCATATCTAAGGCGTGAAATGATGAATGGACCTGGGACCAACACCAAATGAGTCGACACTTGATGGAGATTCAAAATATGGGTCAAGGTCACGAAGGTCACCTAGGGGTCATTGAGTGCATTTTTCATAGTTGCTGGAAATCACATTTTGTGAGCCCCCAAAGCATTCCTGAGGTTCATACATGCATTTTTACATTGAAAAAGTAGGCATTGGCAAAAATTTTTAAAGTGGGTCACGCCCCTATCTGAGGCATGGTATGACGTATAAACCTGGGACCAACACCAAATGAGTCAACAATCAATTGAGATTCAAATATGGGTCAAGGTCACGGAGGTTACCTAAAAATCACATTTTTGAGCCCCCTAAAGCATTCCTGACGTACACACATGCATTATTACATAAAAAAAGTGGGCGTGGCCAAAATTTTTGAAAGTGGATCCCGCCCATATCTCCTGCGTAGTATGATGTATGGATCTGGGACCAACCCCAAATGAGTGGACACTCGATGGAGATTCAAAATATGGATCAAGGTCATAGAGGTCATTTAGGGGTCATTGAGTGCATTTTTCATAATTGCTGGAAATCACATTTTTTGACCCCCTAAAGCATTCCTGACGTACACACATGCATTTTTAACATTTAAAAAGTGGGCGTGACAAAATTTTTGAAAGTGGGTCACGCCCATATCTCAGGCGTGGTATGATGAATGGACCTGGGGACCAATACCAAATGAGTTGACACTTGATGGAGATTCAAAATATGGGTCAAGGTCACGGGGGTCACCTTGGGGTCATTGAGTGCATTTTTCATAATTATTGGAAATCACATATTTTGACACTCCCAAAGCATTCCTGACAAAAACTCATGCATTTTCACATTAAAAAAGTGAGTGTGGCCAAATTTTTTGAAAGTGGGTCACGCCCATATCTCAGGCGTGGTATGATGAATGGGCCTGTGACCAACACCAAATGAGTCTACACTTGATGGAGATTCAAAATATGGGCCAAGGTCACGGGGGTCACCTTGGGGTCATTGAGTGCATTTTTCATAATTGCTGGAAATCACATTTTTTTACCCCTAAAGCATTCCTGACGTACACACATGCATTATTACATTAAAAAAGTGGGCGTGGCCAATTTTTTTAAAGTGGATCCCGCCCATATCTCCTGCATGGTATGACATATGGATCTGGGTCCAACCCCAAATGAGTCGACACTCGTTGGAGATTCAAAATATGGTTCAAGGTCATGGATGTCATTTAGGGGTCACTGAGTGCATTTCTCATAATTGCTGGAAATCACATTTTTTGTCCTCCCTAAAGCATTCCTGACGTACACACATGCATTTTTAATATTAAAAAAGTGGGCGTGGCCAGAATTTTTGAAAGTGGGTCACGACCATATCTCAGGCATGGTATGACGTATGAACCTGGGGTCAACACCAAATGAGTCGACACTCAGTGGAGATTCAAAATATGGGTCAAGGTCACGGAGGTCACCTGAGGGTCATTAAGTGCATTTTTCATAATTGCTGGAAATCACATTTTCTGACCTCCTAAAGTATTCCTGACATACACACATGCATTTTGACGTTAAAGAAGTGGACGTGGCCAAAATCTTTGAAAGTGGGTCATTCTCATATCTAAGGCGTGGTATGATGAATGGACCTGGGACCAACACCAAATGAGTCGGCACTTGATGAAGATTCAAAATATGTTTCAAGGTCACGAAGGTCACCTAGGGGTCATTGAGCGCATTTTTCATAATTGCTGGAAATCACATTTTGTGAGCCCCCAAAGCATTCCTGAGGTTCATACATGCATTTTTACATTGAAAAAGTGGGCGTGGGCAAAAATTTTTAAAGTGGGTCACGCCCCTATCTGAGGCATGGTATGACATATAAACCTGGGACCAACACCAAATGAGTCGACAATCAATGGAGATTCAAATATGGGTCAAGGTCACGGAGGTTACCTAAAAATCACATTTTTTGAGCCCCCCTAAAGCATTCCTGACGTACACACATGCATTATTACATTAAAAAAGTGGGCGTGGCCAAAATTTTTGAAAGTGGATCCCGCCCATATCTCCTGCGTAATATGATGTATGGATCTGGGACCAACCCCAAGTGAGTCGACACTCGATGGAGATTCAAAATATGGATCAAGGTCATGGAGGTCATTTAGGGGTCATTGAGTGCATTTTTCATAATTGCTGGAAATCACATTTTTTGACCCTCTAAAGCATTCCTGACGTACACACATGCATTTTTAACATTAAAATAGTGGGCGTGGCCAAAATTTTTGAAAGTGGGTCACGACCATATCTCAGGCATGGTATGACGTATGAACCTGGGGTCAACACCAAATAAGTCGATACTCAGTGGAGATTCAAAATATGGGTCAAGGTCACGGAGGTCACCTGGGGGTCATTAAGTGCATTTTCATAATTGCTGGAAATCACATTTTCTGACCTCCTAAAGTACTCCTGACGTACAGACATGCATTTTGACGTTAAAGAAGTGGGCGTGGCCAAAATCTTTGAAAGTGGGACATTCTCATATCTAAGGCGTGGTATGATGAATGGACCAGGGTCCAACACCAAATGAGTCGACACTTGATGGAGATTCAAAATATGGGTCAAGGGCACGAAGGTCACCTAGGGGTCATTGGGTGCATTTTTCATAATTGCTGGAAATCACATTTTTTGAGCCCCCCCCCCCCCCCCCAAAGCATTCCTGAGGTTCGTACATGCATTTTTACGTTGAAAAAGTGGGCGTGCGCAAAAATGTTTAAAGTGGGTCACGCCCCTATCTGAGGCATGGTATGACGTATGGACCTGGGACCAAACCCAAATGAGTCGACAATCAATGGAGATTGAAATATGGGTCAAGGTCACGGAGGTTACCTAAAAATCACATATTTTGAGCCCCCAAAGCATTCCTGAGGTCTATACATGCATTTTTACATTAAAAAAGTGGTTGTCACCAAAAATTTTGAAAGCGGGTCACGCTCATATCTCAATCGTGGTATGATGAATGGACCTGGGACTAACACCAAATGAGTCGACACTTGATGGAGATTCAAATATGGATCAAGGTCACAGAGGTCACCTAGGGGTCCACCTGAAAGAGGTCACCAAAGTCGTCAAGTGCATATTATTCAGAAAGACTGGGAAATGCATTTTGTTACACCTTAATGCATTTCTAAAGTTTTTGAACGTATTTTATCATTCAAATTAGTGGGCAGAGCCAAAAATGTCCATTTCTGATTCGTGTATCGAAACCTTCGAATGCTGGTCACATATATGCCTTTTCTGGTTTCTTATAAAAAATTGCTCTGATTCCAGTATGAATATCTGTAAATACTATTAACGAAAATTCATTTCTGATTTGTTTAAAAATATTTTACTCCTGACAATAAGCTTCCATAAATTCTTTTTCTCTGTAGTTCATTCCTGATACTTTAAGCCTTTTCACACAGACTTGAATTTACTGGGTGCAGTAAATTCTGTTTCTCTAGTTCCTGTCATTTTTGCCCACCAGGCGGCTTCATGCTACTTCTGTCAACAGATCGTCAATACACATAGATTTTTGCCCCCTTTTGGTGCCAAAATCACAGAGATCACAGAGATAAAATCGAATGATCGATACTCCCTCGTCCATCCTTCTTAACTGAAAGTGATATCACCTTTGAAAATAATATGAGGAGCTTGTATCGACAACTTAGAATGTTAATGTTAGGCCACACACAAAAATTAATTGATTCTCGGTATTTTTTTTAAATCAATGAAGGAGAGAGGGGTTTTGTTTTAATTTTTCTTTTTCTTTCGCAAATATTGAGCAAACATGGAGAGGATTTCGATTGTCTTTTCACACAGAGAAATATAGAAAAAGCATATTTATACAAATAAATTCAGTTTTAATTTGAAAAATAAAACATTTCTCTAAAAACAAACTGTCGGTACTGCAATTCAAAGGCTTCATACTCTTTCGATGCCCCATCATATTATCTTTGAAGTAAAAGTATTTAATCTATGGGGATTTGCCTCGTTACAATTTATGGAAGAGTACCCATTGTAACAAGGCAAACATATTGGAGCCGCAACTAAATAAATATGCATCAATCCAAAAATGTAAAATGTTTCGGATCTCCTTGAGTTTGTACTTATCTTGGAAGACACTGAAAGGCAATAAAAATGTCCAATGAAGGGGTTCAAATTCAATGATGGATTGCTTGAGAATTAAAACACTTTTTTAGCATTATGGATGTTTTGGGGTGTCAGAGTAATATTACTCTGAATGGCGAGTATACATCCACCCATTGCGTCTTTCACTCGATCCGCACGTGTTGGACTGCCAGGGACGATGACATGTGTGTGAACACAGATTAAACTAAAAAATAAAAACTGAAACTAAGCTGAGAGAAGAAAAGAAATGTTTCAGGGTTTCCGGCAGATCCTAAGTTTCATGCCGGACCTCAATCTTTTTATGAGCTCTTGGCAAACTTGAACGTTATGCAGTACGTGGAGAGTGGATTGTAACAAAATCGCCCACAGTGTGGAGTTGTTATCACGCAAAGAATCACTTTCAAATTTTGTTCACATGGACAAACAACACAAGTAATGTTTCAGCCAATGGACCTCCGGGTTTAATCCGGAGGTCCATTGGCTGGAATTTTGCTTGTGCTTATTGTGCTTGCAACAAATTTGCAATTATTGCTTGGGAAGAATCTCTACTCCACGGGTGATTTAGTGATAAAACACTCCACATGTTCTGTATCTTTTTAAAATGATATCTGAAGATACCTACCGCCCCGACGTCACATACATGTACATCGCGAATATAGGCAATACATTTTAACTTTTCATTTGATTGCAGAGCAAACGACAATTGATAAAAAAGTTCTTGAACTTGTGCTTCCAATTTGGAACAAGCTCAACGGGCTCGTTCCAACGAGGGGCCATAAGCTATGTTTTTTGAGGCATTTTTTTTAAAGATAATAAAGTTTGAACGGCGATTTTTGTAGATAGCACTGGCCGGTTTTTGGTAGTTACGTTGGGCAGAGATTTAAGCAACTGTATGAGAAAATAAAATATTAAAATAAATAATATTTTGTTCTCTCATACAGTTGCTTAAATCTACTTTTCTTTCACATGTAACCTGAACCAAACCATTTATTTCTTGTTCGCCCTATCAAACGCCCGACTAAAACCAGTTGCTTAGCTACGAAAGGGCTGGGGTGCCTGAATTGCAGTGGAGGGGCTTTGCCGCCCTAAAATTCACACAACTTAGAACCCCGAAATGGTATCCAGTATAGGGGCTACAACCGCTACAAATATCTCAGATTAGTTTTTATAGCACGTACGTTTTGCAGCTACAATTTCTCGGGGAGGATGGGGATAGTTTCTAACTAGGCCCCTCTGGTCATTGTCCACGGCTGAAGACGCGACGATCGGATGATTCTAGTTAGGACAAGTTAAGACAAGGGGAGGTCCCCGACAACCCACACAACGGCCTTTGAAATATCGTCTTTACAACCCCCCCCCCCCCCCACACCCCACCGCAAGAAAAATCTTGGCTAGGGGCACCCCCTATTACAGAATCCTGGCTACCCGTCTGATTAAAACCGACTGCATTACTAAGACATTATTCGAGACCATGACGAAAATCAGTTTGAGGGAAGGTAGGAAGAATTGATTTTTATGATGACGTTCACCCTGGTGCCTCCTAAACATTGCTTGTTGATTGTGGTAAGCTTGTCCTGTTTTACCTGTACAAAATGGACCAGGAAAATTGATTGCGGACTGAAAATCCTCTAAAGTAAGCATCATGTGTATCAGTGATCGGCAAAACTGGGCTTCATATTCGTGCTGCGGAAATAATGTACAAAGGAACATTAAGCACCAATAAATGAATAATATTGATCAAATTACCTTCTACTATTTCCAATAGTAGCGTTGGTGTGGGAGGTTGAAGACTAGGGTTTGATTTTTGAAACGTGCACTCTCGGATTTCGGTTCCGAAAGCCAGCCACGATACCCGAGAAATCTATAGCACGGAACCGGAAATCATGCATGGCACTGTTTGCTTTTTGAATTGAAAAACTACCCCAACGTAACTTTGTAAGGTTTCGTCAGCCCTTCCACGCCTGAACGTTTTACAATGCTGCTTCCTGAAGAATTTTTCTCACCAAAGCACTGTAGCTCTTAATCAGTTCCGGAGGACTCCGCTCTTCAACAGCAAGATGGCAAGATCTTCACTCGCTTCAAAGTTCAAACTCATCTTCATTTCCAAAATCACTAGTATCACATTCTATTCACTACCTCCATCAACGTCAAAACCTTCATCGGTGCCGTCACTAGTTTCCTGTGCTATAAGCGGAGACTGGTGACGGCAGTGAAGAGGGAGTTGAAGCCACGAGGTGGTGGTGTTGAAAATGAAGACGAGTTGAAAGCGGGTTTGGTTTTTCACACTTCTCTTAGGAAAAGAAATTTTCCGTATGAAGAAGGCAGATTGCTATTAACATATGTTCATGTTCACGAAAATAAATGCCTCTTGTTGCTCTCGTTAATTTACTTGATATTAGCCTTGGCATTTCCCGGTCCCTGGTCGTGAGTGTAATTTCATTCCCGTTACTATAGAAAACCGGGAATTTATTAAACCCTGTTGAAGTGGCGACTATAGCATATTTTGGTGTTGGGGTGGGTGTGTCGGTGCCAGAAAACATGTGAGATAAACTACCAGGATGCTTCTCCGATTTTGTGAACTATATGGGGATAGGACTCAGTTTACCTCAACATGACATTCTTGCTATCAACGTATAGGCTAATAGAGTTAAGACCCTGTCAAATCTTTTCGATTTTTTGTACGAATGTCCAAGAATAGCCGTGCATTAAAATTTCCACGACTGACTGCGATTTTTTTTTAAAATCGCCCTGGATCGACTTCTCTCGCGACCATACACGACCTTCACACGACCTTGTACGTTTCATCCCGACTGTGGTAAGAATCTACTAAGATTTTCCAAGCCGATTCAGTACGAATCGAAACGACCTTGTGCGGTGCTAGCACGACACCTGTACGAACTAGTAAGATGATGCAACACCTAGCAAGAATCCTCGATAGTCAGAACAGAATGATTTCAGAGCCGCTGATTGCTGGAGTTGAATCCTGTTTGTCGGGAATCGTTTGTCGGGAGCTTCCTACTTTATCCCACTGGATCTTACTAGAATCGTATCAAAATCGTCCAGAATAGTGAAACTTCGTTGGGATTCTCAGTGTGGCCGTACTTGATAAATCATGTTATTACACGCCTGTTCTAAGTAATTCCCACCTGCAGTAACATTAAACCATGCGGAAAATGAAAATCTGTTCCGCAAATTTGTGCGGAACGGAAATCGTTGACGGACTATTTTAAAATATAGGCGAAATGGCACTGGAATTTTCAACAAATTGTGCAACGCAATTACAATCTGAATCGCTAGCGATGGCTAAAAGACCTCCCCCGAGTTCCAATGTGTTCTATGTGCCAGTAGGGACATAGAACACATTGGAACTCAGGGGACGAAATAGTAACACGGGTTCCCTCACAAATTTGGTTGGCGATAAAATGGGTTCTTTGTGTTGGTAGTTCTCATATGAATTGCTGAATGTCCTTCTAATAATTGTTTCTATAGACGTAAAAGGGTTTAATAAACACAGAACAACACACGCGTGTGAATGGGTTAATCAATATGGCACTTGTGGCATCGTGGAAGGATACGACTCGAGGCCTGCGGCCTCTCGTTCTATCCGTCCGCGCTAGAACTCGTGCCATATCGATTAACCCATTCACACGCCTGTGTCGTTCTGTTTATGCACGTCGTACTATAATCTTGAGAAAGTAGTACGGAGTCTTGGTGGAGTCGTACGAAACTCGTAGTGCCGTCGAAGTAGATCCAAATGGATGTTACTGGTTCTTAGTGAATCTTGACGCAACCGTTCAGGCAAAGTGCGCACGAACTTTCACAAACACTCAAGAATACCCAAGAATACGCCCTACGGTTTGGTACGGTCTATTGTGACAGCGGTGCGACGCAGTACGGAACTGAAAAGTCGCACGATGGAGTACGAATGTTCTAAACAATTTAAAACTTTCGTCCGCGTATGTAGATAAACCAAGTATACACAAGAATGATTACGAAGCAGACCGGATCTCAGTACTGATATCCACGATTGCCCAAGATTTTTATGTCGTAGTAGATCGCGTCACAAAATCGCAAAGATGTGGCGGGGTTTTATGATTAACACAGTACTCAACACACGATGTTATTATGCGAAGCCGTTAGACAAAGCCGGACATTAAATGGGTTACCTGAATCCATTAGAAACATTAGTTTTTCAATTTAATTTATTCAGTGGTGATGTGCGCTTTGGCTCATTGATTAGGGCATTGGTTTTTGGACAGGAAGGTCGTGGACTCGTGGGTTCGATCTTGAGCGGCGCCACCTACGTGTTGTCTATGGCAAGACACTCAATCCCTACTGCCCACGCGAGAGGTACAGTGGCGCAATGTTCGACGATGTATTGCGCTTCGATACACACCTCAAGCCGATTTAACCTTTTTTATGCGAGGCAAGTAAGTTGCGGAGTCCGACGTTTGCTCTCCGGTGCTCGGTTGTTCTCCCTGAGCACTATGGTTTCGTCCACTAGTAAAAATATCTGACATGATATGACCCCGGTGGCATAGCCGTTGAAAGTGTTGTTGAACAGTTATAAATATATAAAAAAAATTAATTCAGCTGTAACGAGTTTGGATCGCCTTCAACTGCAAAGATTGAAACAGGGAGCAATAGGGCAGCCTCATAGAAGGCTCCTATGGGCACCTGGTGGTGGAAACTTTTGATTTTAAGCAGTTATGCGACAGAAAGTGATTATTATACCAGCAGGTCTGTTGTGTTTAGGTGAGCAATAGCTCTCTATAGCTCGCATGATTTGCAAATCTGGAGTGCGGCAAATACCCGGCTTGACATCCCCAACTTATAACGTCAGGAAAATCGGCAATCCATAAAGTTAGCTCTCTCGAAAGTTTTAGACGAGTGAGGAAGGTCCAATTAAGAAGTAAGTAATTGTTAAGGAAATACTCATGACACCAGTAGAAAATAAAGCCGACTTTCATTTTGTTACTTTTAATAAACGAAACCAACAGACAGCTCTCAGAGCTGTCTATTGTTTTCGTTTATTAAAAGTTACAAACAACTTGGCTTTTATGGCAAGCTGATTAGAAGCAGCTACTTTACATATAATCCATCATTAAGAATATCCATCAGTATCACACCTACTAACATTAAGAAGCGTCCACTTTGGCTCTTTGTTAAGTGAATCTGTTTTTACAGTAACTTGCAAGTTTTTATTCCTAGACTTTTATAATAATGTAAAGGTCACTGTCTGTATTTTATGTCGCGGTGCGTACACTGTTGAAAAAATAAACCGAAAAAAGAACGTGGAGCAGGTCGATGATGAAATGCGCTCGTGTGCTAGTGTATAATGTGTCATAATGAACCTGCAGCACATGGAGCTTGGTGTGCCAATATATGTCTGTGCACTAATGCACAATGTGCACACAACACATGCAATACACAGACACATATTGGATGTGCGCATCTGTGTTTGTATGTCAGTGCACAATGAGCGCACAACACATACAGCACACAGTTACAGACGGAGAATTAGAGGACAATTATAACATGGTGATGTATCATTTGACGATACCTTTTGTGGACATCTTTTGCATGATACCTCTCTGAGGATGTCTATTTGAAGATAGTTATGGCTCCTAATACCCGTTTGACCCGACCTTCGAGGCCACTTCAATGCCTTCATAGGTCTTAAACTACCACTGCTGACTTGTTCATAGTCACCACCCTCTGTGTTGTGATCCAGCACTATTGTAGTCACCCAATACTATTGTCTTCTACTGCCGTTATAGTTGTGTACAATTACTGCCTTGTTCCACTACTTTTGACTTGCAGCACTGTGACTATCGGTACCTATCATTACACTACTGCTGCTACGAGTCCCAATTCATATCATACTTTTCTTATACTACTACTAGCGGTCGACTAAGTTGCTTGGCCTAATACATCCTTGGATACTTTCCGTATAAGAAAGAGTCGGTTGGTAGTACCTAGGTGTGCTTCTGTGCAAGTACACAATGTGTACACATCGCACTGTACACTAGCACACAAACACACATATGGAAGTCAGAATACTCGATAGGGAGGTCTGTGTCATAACATAGACAGGGTGGGGGGGGGGGGGGGGGCAGAGAAGGACGAGAATAAGTTATAGAATAGACCAGGTAGGAAGAAGTAGGGAATTCCAAAGGAATCTGAACTAGTAAAACAACTGTTCGGTTGTCTGTGGTAATTCTAACCGAGGATGTGGGAAAATGAGAACCATAAAACTACTTCAGTGTAATAGAACTCGCATTATAGCATTATGTGCTACTCTTATAAGCCCAAATGGGGCTTCGCCAAGTCCGTTTAGATAGTTTTGGGGTGATTGTCGGGTCTGTTTGGGTAATTAGGGCTCCTCCCTATTGAATATAACACACCCTCCGACATACACCCTGTCCTATTAGAGGGTTTTTCTCACATAGCAACCACTTGTCACCATAGAAATCAAGATTGCGGCCTTCAGGATACAAAGTGGGAGACGGAAACAGGTGTCACTCAAACATCACGCGCAATGACATCACGTATCACTATGGTAATGATGTCACAACATAGCCGCTCACAAGTGTTACCATGACAACCCAAAATGGCACCCCTGAATCACGTGACATGACGTCACTTTCGAGGTCATCGACCGAGATTATCCAAATACATGCCAGTGTGCCATTCAAATCGAACAGTCTATCCGATTCTGATCGCTTACCTTTTCGGCGGAATCCAAAATATATCCTTTTCTGAAACAGCACTGTCAAAATATCACGCAAGTATTCAAGTAAGATAAAGCGAATATACCCTCCTCCAAAGTCTGTGTCAACAAACGGAGGGATGATGTTGTATTCCGAACATATATAAAAAGAAAAGAATTTTTCTCAGTGTTAAGTTAAATCCGTCAAAACACAATAAATTTGCGTTTGTGTGAAACGTACGTTTACGAAACAAAAACTGAGTTATACTGAGTATTCTAGAAGAAACGAATATGTGATGCTGATAAATATGCGCAGAACTGATATCACACGCAGATGATTATCTTACTTGTGTTTTATAGTGATGTTGACAAAGCAAATATTTGATAAGTAGCACGATACCTCATTGACCTTCGATACCTCATTCATGGTAGGCGTACCGTTCCAAATCACGAGAGTCAATTTCAAGCCTCAACCATTTCACATCATTAAACGTGTATAACTTAACTTTTAATAAAATCGTTTACGGCCCTGTCCCCACGGATATATAATGATTTCGTCAAGACTGTCGCCATAGTTTCCACTTTTGTTTCAAAACAGCATTGCTTTGCCTCAACATACCCATTTGAAACGAGAGACCGAGAGTTTGACCGGGTCGAACCCTGTACAGCTCGTTATATTTGTTTTCGTTCAGCTGTATGTATTGTGTGCAATTAAAGGATGTGGTGACTGCTTCCCAGTGTGTAGGTCGGCCAGGGCCGGGGAGTGGCAATTCGGTTAATTCTGTGAAGGGCCCCCTTTCAGAAGTGTCCGGACACTGATGCAGATGTCGAAGGCACGAGCAATGATGATAGGGGGAATGGGGTTCTCCCCCAAGAAAATATTGAAATCAGTTATTAAATGGAGACTTCTGGGATAAAAAATCACGTTTTTTTTTTGTCGTAAAAATAACGTTTTTAGCAGTTTGTTTCAAATTTGCAAGTTCATCATTGAGTATCCAGTGACCCGGAGTTATAGCTTTTGACTGCACAATTCCTGAAGTGATAACTTTACCATCTAGGTGATTTAATAAAGTTACTCCTTCAAGAATCAAGCAATCCAAAATTTCAACCGTTGATCAAGTACAGAGCTCCGTTCATGTTGGTCAAGAACAGAGTTTCGTTCACCATATAGCCCCCTTCTTGTTGGCACAGGAGTCAGAACCTTTGGGGAGTCCCAGTCAAAATATACTCTGAAATCCCGTATTTTAATTTGTTGGTTTGGTACGTCCTTTCAAAGGGCGTACAAAACCAAACAAATGAAAATACTGGCTTTCAGGCCAAGTTTGGACGGTGTGGGGTGTGTGGGGGTGGGGGTGGGGAGGGGGGGGGTGGGTTGGAAGCCTAACTCAAGAAGAATTCTGGACCTCTGGGCCAAACCCGAGCTCTAAAAATTCCAGGGATACTACCCCCGCCCCAAACATGGTTTCTTGTGGAGAGTGTATTTCCAACGTGTTGAAAGGTTGAGACTCGAAATGAGGTTCAAAGTAAAAGATATAGAAAAAAAACCCGTAAAATCGGCATCCCTGGCATCAGATGTGAAAACTTGAAAGGAAAATATAAAATCAAATAATTTCAAATAACAGGAAAACGGTGTGACGCGTTTCCCAGCTGTTCCATTTATAAAATAGGAGCTTCGTTAATCACAAGGTAGTATTTTTAATGAAATATATAAAAACTTAATTTTTCAGTGACGTAAAAACTCCAAAATCGCCCCAAATCCGAAAACAAAAAACAGCTATGTCTTATTTTTTTCAGCTCTACAACATTCTAAAATTTAAAGAAAAAACGTATTCCTTTTTAATTTTGACTCATTGCCCCTCCCTCTTCGGCGTTACCTCAGAGTTCGACATACCTTTGGGGAATTTTGTGGGTCGGTAGGGCATTTTTAGATATGGCTTTTCCGCCGGTCTTATATTCCCAAAATGTCGAAAGCCCAAGGCTCAAAATGAGGTTGAAACTAAAAGTTCAACTACACCACGTAAAATTGGCAGTAGTAATGACGTCACAAGATGACCGCTTACATGGGTTACCATGACAACATAACATGGCGCCACTGGGTCACGTGACATGGCGTCACTTCCGAGGTCCCCACCGAGGTTCCCTAAATGATGCCTGAAACGTGCGAGACATACTACTATTAGCGTCGCTGGCATCAGGGGCGACATTTTCACTCCAAAA
This sequence comes from Pictodentalium vernedei, assembly GCA_031216915.1. Classification (NCBI taxonomy): domain Eukaryota; kingdom Metazoa; phylum Mollusca; class Scaphopoda; order Dentaliida; family Dentaliidae; genus Pictodentalium; species Pictodentalium vernedei. Next base: position 433,679,401 of record CM062297.1, on the reverse strand, counting down.
AATTAACAAGGGCCACAACACACAGGAAAGTGTAATTTAAATGATGTTCATGACTATTAATTTACTGATCTGTTAAGAAATGTCATTGAGCTGTATCGAGCCGTTGTGCACCCACATGATTTTGCGCTAACATAAACATCTGTCAGTTCTGCACAGGTGGGGATTCGTGCAAGTGCAATTCATTCATCCGACCACCTTTCTTATGCCAGAGTGCACCAGAGCTATTTCAACGATAATTTTTCAAACCTTGTCCAGTTTTGGAAGAGGATGTTTCTCTCTTTTACAACTTGAAAATTAAAAAATGCCAGCCCCAAACTTGGGCCTTACTGTGGGTACTTGTCGTATTAGCAGTATTTAATATATTCAATGAAATATAAATTCTACCACCAATGGTGAAAAAACACTTGTTCAAGTATTGTTTTTACCATTGATAGTAAGTATACTACTCAAAGGTTTGCTAAGCACATCCAACTACCTGTTTTACGTTTCAGTTGAAATATAGTAATGAAAAGTGTATATATTTGTTATTTAATTATATATCTTTAATGATTTAAGTACAGAAATTAATATTTTATTTGTGTTTGACATTATTTTTTAGCTTTTGAATACGATGGAAAATGGATATTATTGCTAAAAGTGGAAATTTTTTAAAATACCAAAGGTTAACGGAGCGAACTGGTATGGCTTCAGTATCGAGTATGAGACCCATTATTGTTAATTACATCATGACAACGCCTTCTCATGCCCCCAATCAGGTTCCCGGTGGTCCTTTGTGGGATGTTGTTCCATTCTTGGACCAGCATGGCACCAAGCTCCTGGACACTTCTTGGCTGGTCTGGACGGGCTGAAATTGCAAGCTGCAACTCATTCCAGACAAGTTCGATTGGATTGAGGACGGGCATTATCGTCCATCAGAATGAATCTATCGCCCACTGAACCTGCATACAATCTGACGTGGACATCCAGGATCTCACCAATATACTGCTGTGCAGTCAATGTACCACGGCCAAGGACACCGCGCTCTGTACGTCCATCCCAGCTGATGCCGCTCCAGACCATGATTGACCCTCCACCATAGCGGCCATGCTCAGCAATGTTGGCTGCATAGAATCGCTCTCCTGGTCTTCCCCATACCCTAGAACGCCTATCTGTGTGGTATAGGCAGTACCTTGACTCATCTGTAAAAATGACTGGTCGCCAATCTTCTCTGGTCCATCCAACGTGGTCCATGGTCCGTTCATATCGTGCCTGACGGTGGTTCTGGGACAGCGGGATGCGAATACATGGTCTTTTCGATTGGAGACCACCTTCGTGCAACCTTGCCCGGATAGTCTGCGTCGAAACATTTACTCCGGACGCATTCTGAAGGTCACTGCGAAGCTGGGTTGCAGTGGCAAAGCGGTTCCTACGGGCTTTAATGATCAAAAACCGGTCTTCAGCTGCAGATGTTGCCTGTCTCTGACACCACCATGCCGTCTTACTGGTGTGCCATGCTGCTGAAATCTTGCCCAGGCTCCGGTGATCCCCGCATGGTGCACACCAAGAGCTTCACCAACCTGATGATGGGTAGCCCCTTGCACCACCATCCCCACAGCCCGCCACATTTCTGCTTCAGACAAATGTCTTCTTACATTTGCATTTGCCATATTCAATCATTAAATCACAAGGGTTTGTGCGGAAATGAAGATTGAATACCCTCCACATGTCATGTACATGTAGACAGTACACGAAAACATCATGTAGCTCAAGAGGCACATGCTTGCCATGACTGTCACGAAACGTCTGTCTGCCAAGAGAGCTAATGTAAACACCGGGGACCATCTCAATACATTCCTCAATCATATCCACCCAAAATATCGCAAATATGTCACAAGCAAATTTCACAATGATGTGTCAAATATTTGGTGGTTAGCGAACTTTGAGTAGTATATAATATATATTTTACTGAATATATCCAATTTTACAACTGCTACGAGCCTCGCCGTCGTGTTTTAGGCAGCGACTGCCTCATTTCTTCGAACATTCCAAAGGTAGGTAGATGCCCATCTGTACCCCTGGGTAATATCGTTTCAGTCAGTTTTACGAAGGGAGTAAAAGGAAAAACCGCAGTAAATGATAGAGCAGTTCAAAATAATTGTCCGTGTTATCCACTTACTAGCCGAGCATAACCGAAACATGAGGGCGCAAGGCCCCGAGCATAACCGAAACTTGAGGGCGCAAGGCATCTGTTCGATCACTGCGTCAAAACATATTGCCCAACGATGCTCCCAGAAATAGGAATCGATCAAGTGGAATACACGAACGCACAGTGGTTCGATGGTTAGAGCATTGGACGTCAGATCGGAGTGTCGTGGGTTCGATCCTGACCCGCGCATTCTGCGTTATATCCCTGGGTAAGAAATTTCATACCAATTGCCAAAATAGGAGCATAGCGGGGCAGAGTACCCAAGCGTACTGCACGCCGATGGTACACGCCTTTAACCACTGCTAATCCTTCTCACGGTGTTATCGATAAACTTAGAGTAATCGACGTTTACTCGCCACTGCCCGATGGCACTCTTCGCGTACTCCGGCTTCCTTCCTGTTCGACACATACGCGGAACGACACATGCGTGTAAATGGGTTAATCGATATGGCACGTCTATAAAAACAATTATTGACGTGATTCATTTGGCATCTCATTTGACAACTATCAACAAAACGATCAGCAATTCATTTGACAACTATCAACAAAAAGAACACATTTTATCGCCAACCAAATTTGCGAGGAGAACCCGTGTTACTATTTCGTCCCCTGAGTTTCAATGCGTTCTATGTGCCTACTGGCACATAGAACATATTGGAACTCAGGGGACGATTTTCAGCTATCGCTAACGATTCAAATTGTAATTGCGTTGCACGATTTGTAGAATATTCCAGTGAAATTTCGTTTCTGTTTCAAAATAGTCTTATCAACGATACATAGAATAGGCGTGTAATAAATTTATGATACTGACCACTGAAAGTGTCGTTAAATCCCAATAAATAAGGGGAAGACACCGAGAGGTAAAGGGTAAATTGAATTCAACGGATTGTCCGGTATCTTTTGCATCTGTTAAAGTTAATCGTGGCACAAGATATGGGTACTGAAATTTGAAACTCGTTTATCTTGACTTGACGATCTGTGTTTTTTTTTTTTTTGTTCAAACCAAGAGAATGTAACACGATAGGCCTGCGCAAACTCACTCATCACCTTATTTAAGGTAGACTTGTCATGGCAATCCTTCATGTGTAGCAGGAGGAGAGATAATTGCGGGAGCCAGGGTTCGAACCGTCGACCTCTAGCACACAAAGCGACCGATTTACTACGAGACAAAGAAATCCGGACCAACCAAGCTGGTTGGTAAATGGCCTTTATGCCTTGACCGCTACACTACTCTCCCCTTCTTTTAAGATTCACCACCGTGAGTCTCACCCCAGATTCGACCTCAGAGCGGTCTAAACATCAACCATGCTTCACCACAGCATCCACAACGCCACCAACTGCTGAAGATCGAACGAGCCCCCAAATGTAACAGAAGAGATAAGTGCGGGACCCGGGGTTCGAACCGTCGACCTCTAGCACACAAAGCGAACGATTTTCCATGAGCCTAAGAGAACCGGACCAACCAAGCTGGTTGATAAATTGCCTTTATACCTCGACCGCTACTCATGCTTGATGACCTCCGTAAAGCTAATATGGTCATAGCCTGTCGTACGCGCGTACACATTGTGATGAATACGCTCCAGACATTTTACATCCTCCAAGTAGCGGTGGTAAAGGATGTGCTCAAAACAATGATATGGCCTAATAATGCCCAAATTATGCGGGGTTTAAAACTATTTTCCTAATTTTGCAGTGTTTCGCCATTGGGATTTGTTATTTTCTCGATGCATACAATATAGTTTAGGCTCTCCCTGTCGAACCAAACAATCGATAGATAAATAAATTTAACCCTTTACCCAACGTAATAGCCAAAACCGGCCAGCGCTATTCTCAAAAATCGCCAATTAATTTTCATTATTTTTTTCATTTTTTTTGTCTCAAAAACATAGGTTATGACCCCTCATTGGAACGAGCTCGTCGAGCTCGTTCCAATGAGGGGTCATGACCTATGTTTTGGAGACAAAAAATGAAAAACAATAGTTATTCAAGAATTTTTTTTTGCAAGTGTCGGTTGTTTTTCATGCTAGGTAAAGGGTTAAACATCACAGAGTTCGACAGTCAAAAAACAATCTACATCGTCGGTGTCTTATACGACATCGTCGATACCGATTGCTTTTCACTGGCGAACTCTGTGTCCCTATAAACTCAGTCAAAGTTGGGATCTAATCTATCATAGAAACGGGATGTCTGTGATTCCGTCCAGCTAGATATTCAAACTTTGATTATCTCCCTTGATATAGGGGGCTTCCTGTCCTGAAACGTATGGGTCCGCTAATATTTGTGGTGTTTCCAGTCAAACGCCACGCGTAATTACATTTAAATTGGATTTTATTTGACACCGGAAAACTAAGAAAGCTTCTCGAGTAAACTTCAGCTAATTCTGACACAAATAACGGTTAACCCTTTAACTGACGAATCGACCTCCTCCCACGAAGCATTCAAATTCAGCAGATGAAGAAATGTTATTTTTCAAAAATACAAACCTATATCATATGCCCACTCATTGGAACAAGCTCGTGGAGCTCGTTCCAATGAGGTGTCATGTGATGAGGTTTTGTTGATGTTTTTAAAAAGTTTGGAAAATAATATTTAAAATAATACATTGTGATGTGGTCTGCGTCGGGTAAAGGGTTAATATCTATAACAAAAACGCCGTAAACTATGTCACACCAGGAAGGTACCTGAACAACATGTAAAATAGACGCCGAGGAGGTGAAAATACCGACGATTTTCTTGCCAACCTAGCCAAAATATTGTGGATTTGCCGTTATGCCCAAATTTGATTAATCTGAAGGCCTGATACTCTTACTGACACATTCACTATTTATTTATTTATTTATCTATTTATTTATTTATTTATTTATTTATTTATTTATTTATTTATTTATTTATTGGTGTTTAATGACACTTTCGACACCCAGGGTCACCTCGTGTCGGACAGTTTTATGTGTGGAGGATGCCGGAGTACCCAGGGAGAACCGGCGAACAACTGGCAGGCTCCCCAACATACTAACTCCACACAAGCAGGGTTAGGACTAGTTGCAAACAGGTGCACCATAGACGTGCAGTACGCATTAGTACACAGCGCCACCGCGTCCCCACGTGGGCAATTATTCTTTGAAGTTTTTGCCATAAAACATAGCTTATGACGTCATAAGTTATGTTTATGTTTTGGGGCAAAAATGACAATGTTTAGTTATCCAAATTCTTTAGGCAAGCAACATATTCTAACGATGTTAGGTGAAGGATTAGAGCAACGATATGGAGGGGGGGGGGGGACGTATAAGTTGTCGAGTGTCACCAAAATTGTAGTAGTTCGTTGCGTTATGTAAAATGAGCTAATGTTTTTTAGAAAAAATGGGTATGAAATAGATTAATGCTTACCCTAAAGAGATTATTATGATCCCCGATGAGTCTGGAGGTGGGATTGAGAAATCTCCCTCGAGGGGCAAGATATTTGAACCAGACCCGAGGCTTGCCGAGGGTCTGGTTCAAATATCTTGTCCCGAGGGTGAGATTTCCCCATTCCCACCTTCAGACTCATCGAGGATGATTTTCCTCCCTCAACCATGCAGCGATTACGTTAGCCAGAGGTAATCGGGAGTCACGTGCTGAATCAATCAACTCATGTTGTATTCGTTGTTTTGAGAAACTGGTGACACCATCGGAAAGAGCATGCACAAATTATGTATATACCAAAGGTATATACCACGAAATCGATTAGGAACGGTGGCAGCTTGAGGGTTGAAGAGTTTTAGAGCATGGAACTTCGATCACACTGCATTCCGATGACGCCAATATGAATTAGTTGGTACCAAAAAACTGATATGATATGCATAACGTCATAATAACGTTATAAATGTATAACGTCACGTGGGTGGGGTGGGATTATTATGATTCCCGCTGAGTCTGGAGGTGGGATGGGGAAATCTCACCCGAGGGGCAAGATATTTGAACCAGACCCGAGGCTTGCCGAGGGTCTGGTTGAAATATCTTGCCCCGAGGGTGAGATTCCCCCATTCCCACCTTCAGACTCATCGAGGATGATTTTTCACCCCCCCCCCCCCCCAACCAACGATATGCATAGCTTCATAATAACGTTATAAATGCATAACGTCACGTGGGTGGGTTGGGATACATCTGTCTCTCCCTGCTATCTTACCCGGGACATACGTATGTTACACATGCAGTGGGGGAAGAAACATCTGTCTCTCCCTGCTATCTCACCCGGTACACACGTATGTTACACATGCAGTGAGGGGAGAAACATCTGTCCGCAAAATTGATGGCAAACAAATCTCGGCGTTTTGCAACGCGTTACACTCTCGGCTACTTCATCCGCGATGATGTGGTTTTGTTGAAATTATTTTACCTTTTGTCAACTGTTTAATTTGTTAATTCCGCGAACGGTTGTAGTCGATTCGTTAGGTAAATAGTAAAGTTATATAATTCCATTTATACACCTCCCTTGACTGTAAATTATTCAACTGACACAAATTCCAACTAAAACTCAATGTTTAGTGGGTTTTTTACTGCTTTTCACTAAATATTCGCACACTTTTCTTTTCAGACTATATCTCCATATTTTGGCGTAGTCGTGTTTTGAAAAGTTCTTCAAGCGTCCTGTTTGAAAGTTTTGACTTTTTTCCAATTTAGGACTTCGAATTTCCAACTACTATAAAATTGCTGAATGATAAGGGGGTGGGGAGACACCCACACTCCCTTGTCGCAACTCCCCTGTATACAAATGCCGTACTCTGATAATTTGGGGAGTACGAGGAAGTGAAACGCTTTTGTTGTTCAGAACGCAAAATTATTTCTGAATACGAAAACAATTATCTGAAGTTGGCGTGCTCCAGTTCCGGTTCTAGCTGACACCCGGGGTCTCTTGGGCTCTTTTGGCGGTACTTTTCTATATGACTTTGGTACACCCAAATGGTACACCTAAATGACCCCCTCCCCTCCCTACTGGGGGTGAGGTTATCAGCTGGAACATTCACGCTAAAAACTAAAGTGTTAAAAACTACACTTGAAGTGCTGTATTTAACACTTACTAAGTGCTGAACTAGCACTTTGTTAAAGTGTAGATATCCCAGAACTTGACAGGTGTTACAATAATACCACTTGACAAGGGTAATGTCGCGACACTTAGAAGGAAACAACGCAGATGACGCGAATCAGACTCGAACTCTCGAGCCTGATCCGCGTCATCTGCGTTGTGTCCTTTTAATTATGTACCCACCGAGCGCAAATCAAATTATGGACGATTCTGGAAGAACCACCAATGCTAGACACATGGGAAGTGCCATCCATTCAAGTTTCAGATGTCTGACGATTGCAATGTCTAAGTGCTTAAAGCATTGCACTTTGAGTGTTAAAATCAAACCCTAAGAGTTAGAATGGGTATAACACCTTGAAAGTGTCAGTTTTAACACTTTAGTTTTTAGTGTGTTGCATGTGTTTCTTGAGAATTTATTTTTATTTACATGTATATGAGCAGACAGTCCTTTTGGCGGATGGTTAGGACATAAGTACTTGTATTTTGATGTTTGGGCGTTTAACATATCTTTGAAAATACATTACAGAACTCAGCTGAATAAATCTATTAGTTGATAACACCCGCCACGACATTGGTTCCCACAGCGCTCTTCTACTCGTCGGCTTTTCGGAGGTGAGAGTATCAAAAAATAGAAAGAAAATAAATTGTTGTTGTGGAAATAAATCTTCGACCCTGAATTAACTTCGTTATGAATTGAATATAAATATGGACGTGGCAACCGCTGCTTAATCCCATTTCGTTATTCGACATTCGTTATCAACCGATATTATCGGTTGATAACGAATGTCGAATAAGGAACAGGGAATAAGTATGGGTTGTCGCGTCGACACAGTCATTTAGGCATGTTATATACGTCGAACTACCGTCGACTCGAATTCAATAGATTCGTCTGGAATCCGTTAAATCTTCATTTGATATATACGGACTAAGTACCGTCGAGTCGAATTCAATCGACGCACGACCTCAACTCACAATGTTTGATATCACACAAATCTTATGTGATATCTATACATATACTATAATTATATAGGAGTCTACACGTATGGGAATACATTTTATTATGCGAGTAAATTTGTTTATCCAATCAAATGACGTTACTAAGAGACATAGACTCCGCAATATTAGGTTCAGGGTGGCTGAAAAGCACCCAATATTAATTTATTATTAGGTGCCCGTCGGCCATTTTGTTTTATCATTATATCCGCACGCCTCAGCTTTTAATTTACACGTCCGTACATGCTGCAGCGCAGTCGTACAGAAGACCCACCATATAAAATAGCCCCGTCGTATAAACATTGCATTCGATTGAATAAAACTGTTATAATAAAATGCCAAACCAGTCCAAAACATTGGCGGTTATAGAACAAGTCACGCGTGATGTATTAGAATGCGGAAGCAAAATTACTCCTCTTGTTGCGTATGTAAACATCGTATGCTTTGTTTACATGTTTCAAGAAGTGCGCATCATTTAACTATTCGTTGAGTTAACTTCCCTAATGACATTTTAGCATGCCGTGCATAATAAATACGTTACAGGGAGTTAGTTGGCAGATACAGTGTCATATACGGCTCAGAGAAAACAATATTAGGTTCGGTTTCGCCTCACCTAATATTGTTTTCGCTTCGCCGTATATGACACTGTATCTGCCAACTAAACGCCTCACCTAATATTGTTTTCGCTTCGCCGTATATGACAATGTATCTGCCAACTAAACGCCCCGTAACTAATAATACTATGGCTTATTTTTATTTATGTGGATGCTCCATTATCGCTCTGAATTCATTTGGAGATTGTCGTTTATGTGATAAGGTTCATATAGTGTTTGACCTGCATATACAGGCATATTTATTTGCAATATATAGTGCTTTAATGGGATAATATGACGCATACTGTTTTAAAAGAAAATTGCCGAGTAAAATATAGGCTACATAAAGTACCGTAGTCGGGACGCAGTCTCTTGTTCAGTTAACAGGTACCGAATCGGTACTCCAAATTGGTCATGTTGGGCGCCAAGAGCCCGATCGGATACTTCACATCTGACTGTCTGTGTGAAATAAGTCCGAGTATCATATCCACTACATATTGACACAATGATGCAACAACACGCTAAAAACTAAAGAAGAACTGGAAGAACCACCAATGCTAGACACATGGGAAGTACCATCCATTCAAGTTTCAGATGTCTGACGATTGTAATGTCCAAGTGCTTAAAGCATTGCATTTGAATGTTGAACTTACAAAAAAACTGTTTTTGAAAATTTGTTAATGTTGATGGGGTGGGGTAGGGTGGGGTGGGGTAGCGTTTGGTGCGGCGCGGTGGGATGCGGCCTGGTGGAGTTGTAGCCAAGGCAATCTGGTCAATTATATGAAACCTCGTATTCGATTTGGCTAAATTTTGTACAGGAACTTTTATCAGCTGATCCATAGCTTCTAAACACCCCAGTCGCCAGATGGCAATCATGTCTTGAAATGTTTCTTAATTATTAAATTTTCAGAAAAACATGGTCTGGAAAGTTCTCAAATGGGGGTGGGGGGGACGTAACCATATACTGGCTCATAGCCAAAAGTATTTAACGTGAATGTTTGCAAAATATATTATCACTCTTATGATTACTTTCTATGTGTTATTTTTTCTAATTTAATAATACTTAATTCTCAGATGTTGTAAATATTCTATTTTGTTGATGCAATCTGCCTTGTTTTTGGTGTATTTGCTCACTAAATCTATTCTATTCTATTCTATTCTATTCTATTCTATTCTATTCTATTCTATTCTATTCTATTCTATTCTATTCTATCTGGACTCATATGAAAGTGCTGATGAGTCCAGCAGAGAATAAAATATCGAATTTTGCGATAACCTATTTACCGTTCATTTGGATATACTGAAGACGACCGATTACATTACAGCCATCATGGACGGGTCAAAATCCGTGAGTGGGCATTTTTCCACGCACATACTTCAGAGATGATTCGCTATGGCGCCTAGCGAAATGTCCACCATTGAAGCCCCGGGGTGATCACGGTGCTTCATTGGTGGAAATTTTGGTAAGTGTCAGATCGAATCATCTCTGAATTATATGCGTGGAAGAAATGGCAACCCGTTGATTTTGATCCGTCCACGATGGCCCTACTGTATGACAGTTCACAGATTTTGAAAGCATCTGTGGCAAGCACAGGGGGCGTCAGTTGTCTTAGGGAGTTTGAGAATTGACGAGAGGGGTCTTCCCACAGGAACTTTTTAAAACAGTGCTATCAAATGAGTTGATAACTATCTGACGAACTGTTTGTAATTCCAGACGAACAACTTTTCGGTTATCTTTTTTTCATTTAGATAACCACCAGAGGAACGATGCAATCGTTCCTTTCGAATTTTATGGCCTGGGATCTAGATAGAATACAACAGAATAGCTTTAATGAGCAAATACACCAAAAACAAGCAAGAGTGAATTAATATCAAAAACTCCAATCCTGACGAAACGAAAATGTCCCAGCTGGAAACATTATTGGTGCGTGTGTGTGTTGGGGGCGGGGCATCCCACTAAAGCCCCCTTAGCAACGCGGCTCTTTGAGGGTGAACTGAAATTCACTAATTTTAGAATATATTTACAAAAAAAATATGATTATAAAATCTAGAAGGGTGATTTTGTATAAAGCGTTCAAGAGCCTCTCTCTGATTCCTCTGCTAAAGGGTAAATAAGTATACGGGCGGATTCTGTGTTACTTTTTCACACGCGTATACATTTTTCAAGTTGACAATCGACACTTGTTTCTTTTTATATTCTTACACCTTTTAAAGGTAAGAACTGAATAGTAAATGTTTTGTGACAAATGAAAGTAAAGAGAATCTTATCTATGTTTCTTTGTTGTGTAGAGGCTGGGCACAAAGAAGTTTACATGTCATTAATTATACAAGGCGAAAGAAAATAAATGGTGTTTGGTAGGAGAAAAACAGTGTCTGAAGGTCGGAAGTTTTTTCTCGACTTTTATTTTTTTCAAACTGTCCAAAGCCGGCTATAGCTATTTACAAAAAATCACCATTCAAATTTTATTACTCTTTCAAGTGTATTTCAAAAAACATAGCTTATGACCCCTTATTGGAACGGGCTCACAGAGCTCGTTCCAATGAGGGGTCATCAGCTATATTTTTTGACAAAAACTGAACATCTTTTGTTAAACATTTTTTTTTTAAAGAGTCGTCTTCTATTTGAGTAAGGTGAGGCGTTGAAATGTATGGACTATATTTGAAGTCCGGTTCATATATATCTTCCGATATCATTTTAAATCGAGATAAAATTTTTGTTTCGCGCTTTTAAAAAGATTAAGGACGGGCATGAAAATTAGGATCGGTCGGGACTCAGGAACCATTTCATTTTATCCCTCATCCCTAGAGAGGAAGTGCATTTAAAAATCAAATTCTCCCCATAAAGCCTACAATTAGACATTAACCCTTTGATCACAGGGGGCCCCTTTCCGGCCCAGAAACATGATAAGTTATGAGTAGAATGGCTTCTGAGTAAATATGTGGGTTAAACCAATCAATCTTTTCAACGTGCAGCCCAAAGGCTTCAAGTTGAAAATATTACTTGGTCTACCCCCCAAATAATGAATATGGACCACAATTGCTGCCATTGAACTGAAATGGAAGGTACCGACGGTGTTCAAAAGGTTAAAGAAAAAAACGATACTTATTTTTCAGTTTGATCAATAGTATATTGCAGATGTTGGTAACCACACTGAGAATGGGATGGGTCAGCGGTGAGGAGGGTATTGCGTTCTGGTGGGACGCACAAATAACCCAAATGGTTGGTTTGAAGGGAGATACTTTGAAAAATGAATAAACACAAACACCATTTCCCGATTTTTAACAGTTGACGAACATGATGGAAGGTGTGAAAATGTGTTTTAACCCTTTACCTAACGAATCGCCCGCATCCGCCCGCGTAATATGCAAAAAGAGCAGTTGAAAAAATTAAATTTTTCAAAATATTTCAACAAAACCATATCATGTGACCCCTCATTGGAACGAGCTCATTGAGCTCGTTCCAATGAGGGGTCACATGATATGGTTTTGTTGAAATTTTTTGAAAATTTAAAAAAAAATGATATTTAAAATAATAAATTTTGATATCGTATGCGTTGGGTAAAGGGTTAATGTGTAACGTGTGTATGCGTGTAGAGATGTGTTTAACCCTTTGAACCCGACAGGCTGCTTTTCCGGCCAGGAACATGATACGTCATAACGTCATTATATAGGATGGCTGTTCAGTAAATGTGTGGAGTGGACCAAACAATATCTTCAATGTGTAGCCACGAGGCTGCACGTTGAAAACATTGATTGGTATATCCCAAATAATGAATATGGACTCTTCTAATTGCTTTCATTGAACTGGAATGGACGATACCACTAAAGTTCAAAAGGTTAAGGTAAGAAGGATGCACTTTCACAGACATTTCCCACTGAAACCATTTTATTGTAATACGCCGCCGAAATATTATTTAAAAATAATATGTATAGTGAGCCCTGATGGGTATTAAAGGTGACATAAAGGTACATAAATTTGATTTAAACAGGCGACCATTATAATATTCAGGCGAAAAACAATATGATCGCATCACTTTAATTTTGGCATTCAAATATCTTTGACAAGTATAGCCCTTCAAACAACTTTCTGACAGGAAAACAGGGGTCATGCAACAAATCAGAGAGAAGAACTGCCAGGAAAGGAAGTGCCAGTCACGTGCACATATTTTTCAGGGAATTCTCAATAAAAGCACACCAATAGTCATCTGTGCTTTTTAGGTCCAAACATCATCAAATCACCCACTTTATTTAGTTGGAATATTCAACAATTACGCAAGATGTCAGTTGAGTGCTCCAAACGTTTATTGAAACAATATATTTTCCAAAGGCTTCTTAATTTCGGAGACTGCATCATTTCCGAGTGCAACTTTTCAAGGCGGGTAACTATAATTCAAATATTTACTACAATGATACGCCGAGGATACAGCAACACTACTTTCAGATGTTAGAATTACCAATGTTTAGGAATAAACAATGACACTTCTAGTCGATAAGAAGTAACTTTAATGAATGACAAGAACAGAGTTAATCTCAAACAAGAGCATTCAAGGCGGGTACAGTACGTGGAGAGTGGATTGTAACTAAATCACCCGCGGAGTGGAGTTATCACCCAAGCTATAACTTTCAAATTTTGTACATATCGACAAAAACGCAAGCAATGTTTCAGCTAATGGACCTCCGGGTTTAACCCAAAGGTCCATTGTCTGAAACTTTGCTTGTGCTGATTATGCTTTGCAACAAATTTGCAATTATTGCTTGGTCGGAATCTCCACTCTGTGGGTGATTTAGTGATAATACACAATCCACGTACTGTAACTCTAATTCAAATATTTAGTACAGTCACACCTTATGGACATTTTTCTTCATGATAAGGCACAAACAAAACTATACAAACAACAACATGGTTTTGTACAATTCTACAATACGGCCGCTGTGGAATGGTCACTGTCCACAGGTGGGCAATATTTCTACGGATGCAATAATATTAGATTCCAAGCACTAATTGAAGGACGAATCATCAACAATTTAATTAATGAAGCAACGGGTACAACCCGGTGCTTCATTAATTAAAATTTTGCTTCTGATGATTTTTATTACCTGGTAAATGCATAAGTGGACATCACTGCTCACGCGGGGATTACGACCTGGCGGTTGTACTGTACAATTCGCCACTACAAATGTGCAACGACCTGTTGTGTTAGCGTTGGCGGTCAGTAAACAAAATTACAACGAAACCACATTTCATCTTAACCTCACGACATATGCATGCATACTGAAATCTCACAGCACTATTCCACTAACGTCACAAAATCGTCACTCATTATGGCTATCGCGGCAACACATATGCCATCCAGCATGGCGTCAGTTTTGAGTTCTTTCGTTGGATGCCGCCATCGCGATTTCTCAGACGGTAGGTGGTTGCAATAAACCCGGTTACGTGGCATGGAGGTGAATTTGCTTAGTCTTGATCGCTAAGGTAGCATAGTATGTATTCCATTTACCACTACTCGTCAATGCGGACTGTTCTGTATTGGATGTGAGTCCACGGGAATGAAAGAGAATAGCTTTCCTCATTGAAAAGGGGGAGGTTGGAAGGAAGGGGTAGGCTAAAGTCGGATTTCGAAAAGTGAGCTTGTAAACGAGGATGTAAATATGGGTGTAGGGTGTGTGCATCTAAATATGAGGGTGGAAGGGGCGTGCCAGTCCACCAATAAGTTTTCCTGTTGGGGGATTTTCGCCTGGATTGGAGTATTTTTTTTTTTTTTCAATGGATTGGAGTCTTTGATATCAATTCGTTGTTTCCAGTATTCATGTACTTCACCACAAGACTACATTTAATACATACTGCGGCGTCGAGTTTGATCTGGCCGATCTTATCTCGTCAACGAGGTGAATACAACCCAGATCAATTGACTGCTGTAGTAATTTGTTTATTATATTGCATTGTGTGTTTTAAACTGATTACAATACCTGAAAAATCAAATACAACAAGAATTATATTAGCCAAATAACAATTAACAATTTATGGAATTGCTGAATCTCAAACGCGTAGTAATATCGAACGTTCGTGTCGAACATGAAACTTGAAAGTCAAAACAAAGGAGGCAAGACTTGAATTTCAATCGGAATCGCTTTCGATAACACAGATTCGGGTACTTTTGTTGGATTCGCATCTTGAAAATAGTTGTTATTTTGCAATTGTTCAGCACGGCATTTTCAAACAGACCTCGACTGGAATGTTTGTCAACGGCGTTTAATGTGGAGACACTCGTGGCTATGTTCTATATGTGTAGGTTACTGGTAGAAAATAGTCCGTTCACGTCTGCATCGTAAGAGACAGGCATGATATCGATCTGGAAAATCTGACACTCTTGTTTTCCGGAGAGCTAGATTTGATCGGCAAACTACAGTGGTATTAAGGGGCAATTTGTGATAGTCATATAATAAATAGACTTATGCCACACACTCGTCGTCATACAAATGGAGATCCCTGTACTGCTTTCGGCTGTTGGGTTCTGGCATAAGCAATTTGGAGTGCGGTGCTTGCTAATTAAATAAGAAGTTTGGAAGCCAAAGCATCACAAATATTAAATGGATTTTTAACTACATGACCAATACTTTGCGTTGGACGAAGTCGTGGATTGGTATTTGTTGCAATATATCAATCGGAACCTGAATCATCACACTCGGAACAACACATCTGAAAAGGCTCTGGAAGAGTTGTTGAGTAATAATACAATAGACGTGCGACCAGCAGATAAAGGGTCCGGAATAACTGTTTTGGATGCAAGAAAATATGAAAATGACATCTTGACGGAGTTAGAGGACCAAACAACATATACTCGCCCAAAAAAGAAAGTGTGCATTGCAGAAATTGATCAAACTCCAAACAAATAATTTCGTAGGTGTAAAGAGTGTTAACCTGTTCATGAATAAGTTATATTGAACACCAAAACAGCTTTCCCCGTTAAAATTGCATTAACGTTAAATGACGTGCTGCACGTTTGTGAAAAGGCATGTTTTGCACGTGGAGAGTCTGAAAATTCATACAGCAGTGTGAATCCTTGGGTATTTAAACACTAAAGTAAGGCATTCCTATCGTTCACATTCAAACTTGCGCTGCTGTTAAAACGACTCCACATTAGCATGCCACGATTGACAATGAATCAACGTCTCCTTGCCCTGGGTATGATTAGAGCTGGCAGAACACACAGAGAGGTTGCCCAGCATTTGAACTGCCACCGTAACACTGTAGACAGGCTAGTCCATCGACATGCACAACATGATGACGTTCGAGACCGACCCCGCTCCGGGAGACCCCGAGTTACCACCCCTGCACAAGATCGGTATATCCGTGTCGTCCATCTCCGGAACCGGCAACAAACGGCAACGACGACAGCCAGGAACATCCCTAACCTGAGACGGATACATCCTCAAACAGTAATCAACCGGCTGAGAGAATACGGCTTACGTCCTCGAAGACCTGCAATTCGTCCGATTTTGACGTTACGTCATCGTAGTGCTCGACTGCAGTGGTGTAGACAACATCTCAGGCATCCCTTACACTGGTGGCGACGTGTTTTATTCACAGATGAATGTCGTTTCCATCTTTCATCATCAGATGGCCGTCAGAGAGTGTACATACGTCGAAACGAACGCTACGGAGATCCATGTGTCGTGGAGCGAAACCGTTATGGGGGAGGGTATCTCATGATGTGGGGTGGTATCACTGCCCGTAACAGAACTGAGGTGGTCATTATTGATGGCAATCTCAATGCAGCCAGATATCGTGATGAAGTGCTTACACCTGTTGTTGTCCCATTTCTGCAACGTCACGGCCCCGGCGTCAATCTACAGCAGGACAACGCCCGACCCCACGCAGCTCGTGTTGTTCAACAGTATCTGCAGCAACAACAAGTGAATGTTCTTCCCTGGCCCGCAAATTCGCTCGATATCTCACCCATTGAGTACGTATGGGACGAAATGAAACGTCAGCTACGCCGGCTTCCCCATGCACCGTCAACGCTTGTGGAACTCCAAAGACAACTTATCAGAATATGGAACAACATCCCACAACACTTCCATGCTAACTTGTTCGCTTCCATGAGGCGTAGATGCACAGCAGTAGTCGATGCAGACGGAGGTCATACCAGATATTGAGTGTGTGACTTTTGTGTTTGACCCTTAGTGTCTTTGACTCTCCATGGCACCAAGAGTATTCGTCGTAGCGTAATGAAATTTCTCGTGTTGATCACAAATTGATTCATCTGTGATTGAATAAAATTTCCATGAATGAAAATGATATGTATCTTTTTTAGTGTTATTTTTTAGCATGCACACTTTCTTTTTTAGGGGAGTATACAAAGAAGTGCCTGTAGATTTGACAGAGAAAATAGCAAACAAGATTAACAACCAACTCAAAAAACTAGAAAAAAAAACAAACTGATAGACAAAAACATAATAGCGTATATGATACCAAAGCAACCACAGGCTTGAAGAGTAAAATGTAAACCCAAAATGCATAAAAATGAAGCCCTTTAAGAATAATAATTTCAGGTATAAACCACTCAACAGAGAAAATAGCAGAAGTGATGAAGTCTGAATTAAAACGTTGAGTCGTTACCACCCTACATAAGCGACACACACATTTCGTTAACACGTTGGACAGTATACCCCAACCACTCCCTGAAAACAGCATAATGTACTGGACGTCAAGAAACTATACCCGAGCTTACCGCGCGATGAAGGTGTGCTAGCATGTTTAAAAGACCTAGAAAACTCTCAAAGAAAAGTATTCCCAACAGACATAGGTCTTGAACTAATTGAAACTGTTTTGGACAATAATAATTTTTCATTCAAAAATGGAAGACATTATTTACAAACAGACGGCGTTGCAATAGGTTCGCGATTAGGGATGAATTATGCATGCATATATGTGGGTGAATGGGAAGAGAAACTGTGAAAAGCATCGAAGTTACCCCCCCCCCCCCCCCTGAACAGGTACAATATGTTGAAGATATCTGGGGAATATGGACATATGGGCTGGAGTCTCTGAATGAATATCATTCTTTGGCAAATACGATACACCCAAGAATCCAAGATGATTTAAGGTGGTCTGAAAATTGGATAAAATTCTTAGACATGATAGTCAAAATCGAAGACGGATTTCTTAAAACCGGTGTAAAAGGAATGGAAGTCCGTAGGAACGTTAGTCCCTCTGGACTATTATTCCGCGGAATTATAGTCCTAGGTCTAACATTTCTAGGAATAGTAGTCCGGCGGACTACTATTCCTAGAAATGTTAGACCTAGGACTATAATTCCGCGGAATAATAGTCCAGAGGGACTAATTTTCCTACGGTCTTCCATTCCTGTCACACCGGTTTATATACAAAACCCACGGACACGCATCAATATCTGCACGCCAAGTCGGATCACCCAATCAACACTAAAAGAATGCTGCCATATGGAATATCTTCAAGAGTAAAAGAGAATTTGTTCCGATAATGCTGCATGTGAATTCCACAAAAATGACATAAAATAACACCTACACGCCAGAGATGACGACGAAGAGTTTGTAAGCGAACAGCTAAAACAGGTCGACCAGATCGAGCGGAAACAGTTACTAGAAAAACGATCAAACAAATCAACTGACGAAAGAGTCCCATTTGTGGTCACTTACTCGCGACGCCTCTCCGACATGGGAAAATAACACGGAAACGGCTGCCAATTTTACACCGCTCAAAACGCATGAAGTTGGCATTCGAAAAGCCCCACCCACCCCACCCACCCCCTCTCTGATTTCGTACAAAAGATTGAAAACTTAGGAGACATTGTAGTCTACAGTAAGCATAATAAAATGTGCAACAACCAACGGACGGACGGGATCTGATAGATGCGAGAGAAACTGTTCAATCTGAGGGTTTATGCTCCAAACAAAACAATTCGCGAACGGCCTACTGCATAGGCAAGCAAATCACCTGCATGTCCAAGAATGTAGTTAGTATATGGGATTCTCTGCGACAAATGTAATGATGTTGTGTACGTGGGAGAGACGGGAACAAAATTGTATAAGAGAAAATAAAACCACCTGAGTAGAATAAAACTTGAGGTTTTGAGTTAACCGATACCGCCTCATTTTCTGACCGAAAACCACAGTATAAACAATTTTAAGATGATTGAAACTGAACAAATTAACTAACAAAATACGGCTTACAAGAGGGGTCGTGAAGCATTTTGGATTAACAAACTTCAATCACTAGAACCCAATGGGCTCAATAGACAAGAATGATTCTCATTTATAAACTTGTTGATGGGAGGGGATGGGTGCGAAATATAAGTTATTGCGAAGTGTAATTACAAATAAAGACGCGTTGATGTTGAACATAACGGGCATATGTTGTGAGATTATGATGCCTGTGTGTGTATGGGTGCATGGGGGGGGGGGTGGATGTGGTGCGTGGACGTGGTGCGTAGAGACATCCTAGACCAACAATCCGCAGAGTACACATGACAACAGGGGTAATATACAGGATCAACGGTGGGGGAATATATACGGGAAGAGTGTGAGGGAGAATGACATTTACACACACTGGAAGGATGGGGGGGGGGGGGGGGGGGGCTTGTTACCACGCTACAAGGTACGAAAAGATAATATTTTTCATTAGCGGTCATGATGTCTTTTTTGACGTGAGTGGGGTTTGGGAGGCGTGGGCATGGAGGCGCGCGTCTGAATGATTCGGACAAAGAGTGGCTGGATATGTGAATACTGTATGCGAACTTTGTTACCAGGGCGAGGTTTTGGCAATAGTGGGTAATTCATCTTTGCATGTTGCGACACACGGAAGATATCCAATCTCAATGAGATATATGATACATGCTCATAATTTTAAACCCGAGAACACGTTTTACGCGTAATAACGCCGAATATACCTTTACATGTTGCCACCCAAGGAAGATATCCTCCAGCTCTGTTAAGTCTTGTTTTAAGGCTATCAAAAGACCACATTGTGCTTTTGTTTAATTATTCTCCTTCACTGAGTGTCTTGTAGATGGCCTTCTAATACTTGGAACCTAATGTCTTTCACTGAATGGTGGTTCGACGCGAAGTGTTTAGCAACTTGTAAATAATCATGATTGTTAACATTGTGCAGATGTCCCGTGATTCGCCTGCATAGCACCTGTGAAGTTTTGCAATTTTCGTGTGCATCGGGGCACCGCGCACATGTTTTAAGATATACAATATCTCTACTATGCAGTTAAATTGTCCTCTAGGGGTGAATATGTTACCGTCTGCTGTAGTTAATTTTTTGTCTGAAATCAGTTTGCATGTTCCATATCTGTTCACTTTGCAGGATAAAGTTCCACAAACTGTCTGTGAGGCATCATCAGTATGGCATATCGCAGAGACCAGCTTCTGTCGTAGGTTAGGTGGCTGCTTCGTGGCCAGTACAGGTATATCTGGGAATACCTGCTGAAAGTGGTCATATCCGTCAAGAATGTGTTGTGATTTGCGGAGTATTTGTCCCATCTTTCTGGTTGCTGGGTGATACGTTACTACGCGAGACGCGGTCACCGATTTGAGTGTTGACAGTTGTTGTGTCAACGATAAAGACGACTGTGAGAAACACGGGTGCAAGGGACGTATGATCGATAAAGAAATGTTCAGAGTCTTTCGCATCAGATGACTTATTAAATACACATGTGCACTTCGATGCGATGCGACGCGCCGCAACCGCGTCCCGCTAGTAGTAACCTTTTACCCAGCAATATGTCTTGGGAGGCGCATTGTTGGAATTTTGGAAGCATTCTTTTAAGATGTACAAAGTGACCTGTCTGGGTAATGTAATAATAATGAACGGACGCCTATGGAGACAGGCCTCATTCAATGGTAAATCCTTTCAATTATCCATTTTTCATTGTACATCAATGATTTAGGAGATAAACTTCTGCATAACGATGAGGGGGTCGCAGTTGGAAACCAGAAGATTCCGAGGCTATTTTTCTCAGAAGATATGATTCTAGTGTCAGAAAGCCTGAGATGGGCTAGGGAAAATGCTGACAGTTGTTGCAAAATAAGGGAACAAAAGGAGGCTTGAACAGAATGAAAATAAAAGCAAGGTTATAACTGTGGGCCGTAAAATGGAGCCTACCTGAAGGTGGAAAGTGCGGAAGGTGAACAGTAAACTGCTTACTGTTGGAGAGGCATGTCACTACGAGTATTTGGGGGTCAATAAAAACTTCATGACACGTACCTAAACCATACGAAAATTATGAAGGGAAAGCGAATTCTTAATGAACTAAAACCTTTGGGGAGGAACATCTTCAAAGGGTTTCTGTGGGAAAACCCACTTGAGAAAATGAGGGGTCTACCAAAACTATACATAGTACGGAACTGATACCTGTAAAGCAAGCGGTTTTAAAGAGCTTGGAAACACTTCTGAATAATGCTGGTCAATTGATAACAGTGTCGAGTAAAGTCATGGCAGTAGAATCAATCAGGGGTGAGTTTGGGTGGATGAGGATCAGGGACAGGCTCGACTTGGTGAAATAGAGAGTAATCGCTTGACTGGACTGGTTACGTGATATAATTCATTAGAGGTGAGGGACGTTGCACAAACACGAGTGCGCGGATGCGCACGAGTGTTTTACAATATAGTTTATTACTTTTCATTATTAACGATAATTATATTATTTAACCCTTTACCTAACGTAACAGCCCGAACCGGCCACCGCTATTCTCAAAAATCGCCAATTAATTTTCATTATTTTTTCTCTCTAAAACATAGGTCCAGCTCGTTCCAATGAGGGGTCATAACCTATGTTTTTGAGACAAAAACTGAAAATAATAGTTATTCAAGAATTTGTTTTTGCAAGTTTCGTCTGCTTTTCGTGTTAGGTGAAGGGTTAAAAAAATAAAAACAAAAAAACAATGAAGTCCCCATTACACCCACGGCAAAGCGTCTTCGCTTGTGCGCACAGATACATGACCCAATTGTTGACTGCATAATTCACTTGTTAAATTATCGTTTATAATCAAATCGGGAAATCCCAGTAAATCACACCTTGGAAAGTTATAAAATACGTTATTGTAACTGCTTTGTAAATCTCCCTGACAATTGATGGTGAAAAATATTGTTCCGGAATATTTGGAATTCTAATATCCATATATGTGAGAGAGTTAATCGAGAACTATTCAATGTCGATCCCGGACTTAAAGAAGGGGGCAATTCAGGGTTAAAAATGTTAGAGGGAGAGAGAGTCGAAGAGGGTTGTAACAGAAGATTTGTGAGACAGTGTTTGAAAAGAGGTCAAAAGGTGACCCACGTGATAAAGAGAGGCCTGGTTCTGGGAAGTACCTTGATGGCCCAATTGATGGATGAGTGTTGTTCAAACTGAGGACGTTGGAGCTTAGG
Organism: Pictodentalium vernedei; assembly: GCA_031216915.1. Taxonomy (NCBI): domain Eukaryota; kingdom Metazoa; phylum Mollusca; class Scaphopoda; order Dentaliida; family Dentaliidae; genus Pictodentalium; species Pictodentalium vernedei. The sequence goes on along the minus strand of CM062297.1, from coordinate 433,657,157 downwards.
CGAAAAATTCGGAAAGTCTTAAACGAAGCGCCAAGTGCGTAAGTGGGTGGAGAGAAACAGAGACCCTGGAACACTTTCTCCTAGAATGTCTAAAAAATCACTCGGACAGAATGTGATTCACTGCGAGTATAATGCAGAAGTGGTGTGTGAGAAGGAGGGATATGTGGTTATTGGGTGACACAAGGGTTGGTATGCTTATCTGGGAAAAAAATGAGGTACGGGATATCATCAGTTATTATTATTATCATTATTATTAGTCGGAGCTTACGCTCTATTCGCAAAGGCTTGAAGGCTATCATCGAAAATATAATTTCTGGTGTTTACTGTGAGCCAGCCGTGACTAGATTTGATAAAAAAAATAATTTAAATTTAGCTCACGAAATCATTGGTGAAAAATCCATGAAATTTGAAAGAGGAAACTTTCAATAACTGGGCCAAAATTTTACTTATTTCAGTGGCAAGAAGAATCCTATAGTGGGCAGAAATACCCAATATCCGCCAGCAGCATGCAGTGAGTTAATAAAGGTTATTTATTTATTTATTTATTTATTTATTTATTTATTTATTTATTTATTTATTAATTTATTTATTTATTTATTTATTTATTTATTTATTTATTTATTTATTTATTTAGGAGTTAACGACATCTTTAACTATCAGTATTATCGTATCAGAAAATTTTATTGTGAGCGGAAGCCGTAGTATCCGGAGAGAGCCAACAAACAGCGGCGAGTAACTGTCACATTCTCCCACTTACTAACCCAGCAAAAGCGGTACACCGCGATTAAATGCATGTGCATCATCAACGTGCAGTACGCCTGGGCACACTTTACTGCTATGGTCCCGATAGGACAATTTGAATGGAGAGTTTTCCCAAGGACACAACACAGGTGAGGCTGGTCAAAATCGAACGTACAACCTTTCGATCTGAAGTCCAACGCTCAAATCAATAATAAGCTACCATTATCTCTGAAGGTTAATTAATCTTATATATATATATCAACCCTTTGGGCCCGCGGTGGCTCAGTGGCAACGGTTTTGGACTTCAAACCAAAGGTCCACGGTTCGATCCAGCCAGGGGCTACTGCGTTGTAGCCTTGGGCAAAGGCATTTCATCCCGATTGTCCATGTGGAAGACACGATAGCACTGTGTCCTAGGCGTACTGCATGTCGATGGTGAACTTATTTTCACCCAATACTAAACCCTGCTTGTGCGGAGTTCGTTGGGGAGTCTGGCAGTTGCTGTCTATTGCTCGGTGGTTCTCCCCGGGTACTCCGGCTTCCTCTACCCGTAAAACTGATGCTTGCTGTCGAACGTGTCGTTAAACACCAATACATAATAATAAATAAATAAATAAATAAATAAATAAATAAATAAATAAATAAATAAATAAACCCTTTACCCATCGCAATTGCCAAAACGTGCTAGCGTTATTTACAAAAAAAAATCACCATTCAATTTTCATTACTTTTTTATTTTTTTTGTCTCAAACATAGCTTACGGCCCCTCACTGGAACGTGCTCAACGAGCTCATTCCAATGTGGGGCCATAGGCTATGTTTTTGAGACAAAAAATGAAAATATTTAGTTAATCAAGAATTTTGTTGCCAATGTCGTCTTCCTTTCGTGTTAGGTAAAGGATTAAGGTTACGACTACAAATGCTGCTAAATTTTCTGAACGGTTTATTCAAAATTTCTGACATCAGATCTGGTTCTCGCCCATCTAATATTGCCGCCCTGAATGGAACCATTTTATCCACTAGTGTATTCTCTAGAGCATTGTATGATTAAATTACCATTAAGGTGCACACGGTCATGGTGTACCAGGTTGTGTGCACAGTATAGAAATAATATCTTAATGATTCGAAAAGACATGCACCTGCTCATTGAATAAAAACGTACAGCAATTTAACCGTTTATATATTAATTTGTCAAACATCGTTTATATAGAGGACATCTAGTGTTTTGGAGTGGATACCGAAAATTACCTCATGAGTGACCGAGACAAATGTTTATTTTTCGCGTGCGCTTGCGAGAGCGAAAGTACCCGTTTGTCTCGGTCACGAGTTTTTATTTTACTCTTTTTATAAGAATCTGATCATTCCTATCGATAGTTCAACTCGTTTCAACATTGAATTGATGCACGAAAGTAAACAGCGCGCATTGATACGCGGAAGAGATTTGATCGATATTCGGAACAGATAGCGTCTTGCGATCTGATTCAGCTGGCGGGTTTCATGCATCAATTCAAGGTGAATACGCGTTGAATTATTCCAGAAAGTGATCGATATCCACTCACATACTAGATTTTCTTTTTATTGTACGTTTTTAGAACAAATTGATCATTTCCAATGATAATTTGACCAGTATTCAGCTTGAAGTGATGCTTTAAAAACCGCCATTTTGATTGATACCGTGAAAGTGAAAATGTCTATATCTTCACAGTGGGGATTACGATTTCTATCTTTAGGCAATTTTTTCCATAATCTATCGTTTAGCGTATAATAAAAAAGTATTATTATATGTTGTCGATGTGGACTGTGGTACCAATACAAAAAGCCTTTCGATATAGATAATGGGAGGCGCGTTGTATACTGCTCGCTACCATTTGAAGTGACGCGCGCTATTGTTGAGTCCTGGTGTAAAAGGAATGGAAGTCCGTAGGAACGTTAGTCCCTCTGGACTATTATTCCGCGGAATTATAGTCCTAGGTCTAACATTTCTAGGAATAGTAGTCCGGCGGACTACTATTCCTAGAAATGTTAGACCTAGGACTATAATTCCGCGGAATAATAGTCCAGAGGGTCTAATTTTCCTACGGACTTCCATTCCTGTCACACCGGCATCGGGAAAAAAATTTTCAAGAAAAACATCAACGAACATCTGTACACCGTTCACTACACAGGTGCACAGTAAGTAGGGATTCAAAAAAATATTACACGATTTTTCGAATGAGATTTTCGCAGCAATAATCATATTTATTTGAGTTCGGTATAATATATTTTTCTATTCTATTCTTTATTCTATCATATATATACCACATACATGGTGTTATATGTATACAAATTGACATATATATAGTGTGTGTGATATGATATCAACACATATTCCATTTTCTATCCTGCGAATATGTCAGTTTTACGTTGTAAATGGGATAAAATAAGCATTGGTAATATGTGTTATCAAATCAAATCCCGTCCACCACTAGCACCAAGGATTTGATTTTGGAACACTTTACCACACGTCAAGGTCGCAGATCCACAATCCCACTCGTCTGCATCGAGCAATATTCTAACTCCCGCACACTGACTGACGGGGCTCGTTGATCTCAGCCCGTCAGAATATAGGTGGTTAAATCCTCTTCAACACTGATGGAGATAAGACCAGGTAATAAAGTCCATGACCTCTACATGGGTAGGTGTAATTAGAAAATCTGCCTGATAAGTTTAAAACAGTAATAATCAAAGTCGTCTTTGGATGCTAGGCAACTAGTCCCCACTCGCACGAGTGTAAAGCGCATGAAAGACCACCATCGTGCTCACCGACTCATGCAAACAGACTACAGCCGTTCAGCATCCAAAGACCTCGTTTGGGTTTTAATCTGGAAAGAGCACACATTTGATCTTTGCCATGTTCAAGATCTGCCGGTACTGTCATAACAATTATTTTTACCTTGACCGGTTATTTCTTTGAGACGCTGAAAGATTTTTGATATGCATCGACTAAGACCGATCAAAGTAGCCAGGGAGTTACTTGAAAAAAGATTCTGCAATTTAAATGTATTCGGGTTATAGCAGTAATGTGGCTTAAGATACAGTTTTCCGATATTTTTTACTTTTTCACAAATCAGTAATGTATGATATTCATCGGCTGGTGATATACCACAAAGCGGACATTTTCTTTCTGACATTTCTCTATTAAATCAATCTCCAGTTTCTATAGCCAGTTTATGATTTTTAGACCTGAATTTAAGGAGGGTTGTCATTAATGGAGGGTTGTCATTAATTTTAATGGCATTTGTGAAATGAATGATTCTCTTTCGAAATTATCCTTAATTATTTTATAAAAATTATATTTTTCTGAATTATGAATACCCCCCCCCCCCCCCCCCGCCCCACATTCCTGGATATAAATGTCGCTGATTTTTCGTTTTATTGATTCCTTAAACCAAGCGATATCAAAAACTGTTTGTTGCTCCCACAAATTACACATTCCAATATTATTTAGCAAGTTTTGTACATACTTTAACCATCCTGTTGTTCCAGATGCCGTGCTTAAATTTACCTTTGAGAGTGTGTATAAAGTTTTAGCTATTTTCTCCTCTTTTCCGTTTAGCAGGTGTGCCCAACATGATAAAACCTTTTGCTGTATTTTAGTAGGTACTGGGTAAATCCCTAGTTCCCCATAGACAAATACGTTAGGCGTGGGCGCCTTTAGGCGGAATAGAAATTTAAGGAACCAGAGTTCCAGCTTCTCAATTACTTTTATGTTTTCATATCCCCATATTTCACTGCCGTAAATAAGAGTTGGGGCTATTGTTTTTTCGTATATTTCAAGCACGCTATCCACGGGCAGATTAAATTTTCTAGTTTTATTCAATAACGCGAACATAGATTTCTTTGCAGTTTTACATCTTTCTTTTTTTCTATCAAATAGCTCCCGGTTCTACTGAAAGTTACACCTAGATATTTAAATCGGTCGACTATTTCCAAAGCTCTACCGTCTACTATGAAGTCAACCTGCTTTCTAGGTTTTTTCCTAAATATCATTATTTTTGATTTCTCATAATTTATTTTTAATTTCCACGTGTTACAATATTCATATATATTTTCAAGCAAAGTTTTTAACCCTTCTGCGGTCTCTGCCAACAGTACCATGTCATCGGCATATAACAGGATCATTAATTTTAAGAGGGTTTCTTCTGCATTGGTTGGGTTTGCAAATTGAATGGCGGGGCTCTGCTTAGTCACAAAATAATTTTCCAAATCATTTAAATAAAGTGCGAACATTATCGGGGAGAGATTTTCCCCTTGCCCAACCCTTACCAAGCTACTATAGTGCTCCGATCGTTTATTATCCATACATACACACGACTTAATATTTTCATACATACTTTTTATAACTTTTAAAATTTTCCCATCGATATTCTGTGAAGTTAATTTAATTCACAGTCCATATCGCCAGACAGTATCGAAAGCCTTACTTAGGTCAATAATAGCACAATATAAACTTTTAGGTTTTTTTCGTATCAGGTCTATCAGACAGTGGAGGGCACATATATGATCCAGTGTGGAGTAGTGCTTTCTACGGAAACCGGTGTGACAGGAATGATAGTCCGTAGGAACGTTAGTCCCTCTGGACTATTATTCCGCGGAATTATAGTCCTAGGTCTAACATTCCTAGGAATAGTAGTCCGGCGGACTACTATTCCTAGGAATGTTAGACCTAGGACTATAATTCCTCGGAATAATAGTCCAGAGGGACTAATTTTCCTACGGACTATCATTCCTGTCACACCGGCCTGACATTCCGACAATATAGTATTTTGTTCGATAGAGATTTGTATTCTTGTGCTTAGTATACTAGTAAATAGCTTTGATATACAACTTACCAAAGTTATCTGCCTATAATTTTCAGAATTTCGACTGTCTCCTTTATGTTTGTAAATAGGTTTAACTAAACGAAAACTATATGAAATGCAACTTCAATGGAGCTATCGTAAGTCAATCAGATGGTTCTTGGAATGCATGAGCGTGAAGACAGTGAATAGCATTTATTTATTTATTTATTGGTGTTTTAAGGTCACATAGTTCTGCACAATGGCTAATCATGACCACGACAGTTTTACGGGTGGAGTACCCGGAGAGAACCACTGAGCAACGGCGAGCAACTGTCAGCTCCCCAACATACTAACTCCACACAAGCAGGGTTAGCATTGGTTGAAGACAGGTGCACCATCGACGTGCAGTACGCCTTAGTGCACAGCGTCACCGTGCCCCCACATGGGCAATGGAGGTGAAGGGTCTTGCCCAAGGACACAGCGCGGTTGCCGCAGGTGGGATTAGTGAGTAGAATTACTGGTAATTGAAGTCGAGTTATGTTGTTTACATATCAATTCTTTGAAAGTGAACTTTGATTAGCTTGAAGTCTTGGAATGCTACAGCTCAAAATTCATGTTGTATTGTTCACATTTTCGTGCACGAATAGTATTATTTGACCTATTTCCCACGAACAGATTCTAACCCTTTACAGAAAAAAAAACTTGGTATCAAAATCTGTTATTGAAAATTTTATTAATAAAACCGTGTCATGTGACACCCTTATTAGAACGAGGTCATTCAGTTGCATGCCTGTTCTGTGAAATCCCTATCTACATCAACACTAAACCATGCGGAAAATGAAAATCCGTTCTGCACATAATTATGTCGTAGAGGGACTATTGTTATAAAGAAGGGAAATTTCACTGGAATATTCTACAAATCTTGCACTGCAATTACAATTTGAATCGCTAGAGATAGCTAAAAATAGTCCCCCGAGTTCCAATGTGTTCTTTCTATGTGCCAGTTGGCACATAGAAAACATTGGAACTTAGAGGTTCTCCTCGCAAATTTGGTTGGCGATAAAATGTGTTCTTTTTGTTGATAGTTGTCAAATGAATTGCTAAGTGTCCTCCTAATAATTGTTTTATAAACGAAAAGGCGTGTAATAAACATAGACCGCCACGCGTTGTGAATGGGTTAATCGATATGCACTTGTGCCATATCGATTAACCCGTTCACACACGCGTGTCGTTCTGTGTATGTATATTACGCGGCTTATGCAGCCGTTTCGTTGGGGAAGAGTTAATCGCTCGCAAGGTGGAACCTATGCACGTTGTTGTCTACTCGCAAAAAGTAAAACTTGCAGGTGCGTTGGCGCACAAAAGCGACAGCTCGCCTCAAAATCGAAAGACCGAATACAAACGCCGCCGCTTTGCCGCTTTTCTCTGGAAGAAGACTTTACTCTCCTACAACTGCTCGCTGCCTTCTTCTCCGACCATGTGACCTGCCGAAAAAGACAGGTGAAAGTAAATTGGGAAACTAAATCTGAGATGATATTTTTCTTGATTCGGTCTTGAATCTTGATTTCGAAAGTTGTGCAGAGTATCCAGAGAGACTCCTTTTGGATGGTACTGCACATATTATACTTCCAAGGAGGGCCAACGAAATTTTTATCTGTTGAAATAACATTTGTTTTACATTATAAACTGTCAAAAGATATCCATTATCCCAGAACCGTATACCTGGCAGGCTATATCCGCCCCCTTCTCTTTGTGACTATCTCTCTTTTTAATAACATCTCACTTTTACCAGCGGTGGGACACCACTACCTCCCCCACACACCCCTACCCCCACACATACACTTCCAAATGCACCAGGTAGGCAATCCAAAAGATTGGATTTAATCCGCAAATTCACACAAGGACTCCGAATTCCTTGTCCAGTCACAGTCACGAGGCAACACATTAGAAACCTTCTTTGTCGGTTTATGCTCTGTTTATGCTCTTCTTGTTACTTTCGCCTTCACCGGTTAGCTATCCATAAGAGCATTTAACCCTTTACCTAACGTGAAAAGCAGACGACACTTGCCAAAAAAATTCTTGAATAACTAAATTTTTTCATTTTTTGTCTCAAAAACATAGGTTATGACCCCTCGTTGGAACGAGCTCGACGAGCTCGTTCCAACGAGGGGTCATAACCTATGTTTTTGAGACAAAAAATGAAAATATTTTGAAAATTAATTGGCGATTTTTGAGAATAGCGCTGGCCGGTTTTGGCCGTTACGTTGGGTAAAGGGTTAACAGTCTTGCAAAATTAAAGTTTTGTTTTAGGGTCCAGGCTAAAAATTCCCGAAATACCTACTTAGAGATACGTACTCATCATTTCATAACGAGGGAAGACCATAAATATTCACACTTGTTCTTGATGGCAGACATTGTCCTGAAGGGCTCTCACGAAGAAATGTTGAATATCCAAGTTATTGTTACAAATCACCCATTAGTAGTAGTTTGTGGAGTGGAAAATGGGCCTATCGGGGGTACACTAGTAGTGGCGTCATTGGGGGTGTCACAATGGTAGGTTCACACGAGCAGAACTTGTTGTTAGGGTGACAAGTGTTTCCGTTGTCCATTTTGTTCACTGGAGGTCGCTATCTTGATTTCAATGGTTGCACGCGGTTATTGTGGGACCCAAAGGCCTCTAATATAGTGAGAATGTTCTGAAGGTATGTTCGATTGCTTGTGAGTACACCAAATTACCGGAAGCGGCCTGACAATAACTAAATTTATTGGAAAGGATCCGACAAGGCTGTCCTCCTGGCAAATGGTTACTGTGGGAAAGAGTGACATCAAATATAATGGTGGTACATTCATAGTGAATCTTCGATGGGAAGGATCATATAAATGATAGACACATACCCGACAAGTCCACCTTTGTGGCTGACACGTGGCTACGATGGGAAAGAAAGTCCTGTTCTGCAGGTATTTTTTATTGGATTATATGAGAGTATGTCGAAACACCGGGAACGTAGCAAAATCTACATAAAATTACCGAAATGTACCCAACATTTTGTTTAACGGGGTCGGATTCTGCCTATGTCGGGACTTATCCTACTATTCTATCTTGTTCCAGCTACTCTTTGACTCTTCTGGGCATTGTCTCCTTGAATACCCCATTCCATTCATAGCTCCTATAAATGAGTTTTAAAAATCAGTCGAGAAGTGAATGTCGCAGGCTATGCTCTGACGTCTAGAATCTTGATGTGCAGTCGCTCGAAAGAGCAGGGACGTGGCTATGGGTTTCCGATTGGAGGGTGTAGGGTAGTGAATTTCCAACTAGGGGGAGGGACCGGGAGGGGGAAGCCCCTCCAGGTAACTCCCCCTAGTTGGAAATTCACTACCGAGAAACATTTTGAAAATGAAGCCATGAAAGGGGGCGTAAGATTGATTCCAGTAACTGAAATGCCAACACATTTATGATAGAATTATCAGGATATTATTATTTGGTATTGTTGTGGAAATCGAATATATGCTAAGCAAATGCTCAAGCTGAGAACTTTGAGCAATTCACACTCTCCTAACATTAAATCAGATCTTATACAGGAATGATCAATTTTCGATGTTTCATCATTTTGTGACTGTGAATGATGAAATTAACTCAGGATAGCGATTTTACATGATGTGATTTTCTTGAAGTGCATTTCGAGGATTTTTTTTTATAACGATAAGTTGGGACTTTGGGAAGTAAAGGAGACATCAGCATCACCAAAGAAACTCTAAAATCCGGATAGATGGAATTTCCAACTACTCATGACTTGCCCTCCGAATTTCCAACTATAGAAAATCTTGGCTCGCATTGGGGGGGGGGGGGGGGTGACACATCCCCTCCCTGTCACCACGTCCCTGCGAAAGAGTGATTCCTCGGACGACTCATCTCGGTATTGCATAATACTTTTGACATCGTGACGTACTATTCAAGAATATAAGGACACTTATAGGTCCTAGTTTGCTGTCGTCCCTGCAGATATTCCAAAAGTTTGGATTCATCCAAAAGACATTTCTTCACTTCTTGTTCCTTTCATCCCTGGAATACGTGTGTACGATTGTTCGATCACCCATTCCATTTATTCTTTGTTCCAGTCCTTACTGTATGAAATATTTCTGTTCAAGGCAGAGGGTTCCCTGGGTTTCCGATCGGTTCAATACCCTGATACAACCGCGGCAGTTCAATCGGTTTCAACGCGTTTATCTTCGGGTCGTAGTTTCTCTCTGACCTATTTGTCACCTATGGTTTCTGAATGATTCAACCTTTTCTCCCTGTTGCAGTTGCTGTAGTTCCACTGTTCTGATGCTCGAGTCCCAGAACGAACATGTTACTGTATCTTTCTCCTGGGTACTTTCGGTAGTATCAATAGCCTTTACTATTAATCTAACACTAAATTGTTTCACAACTATTTCTAGCTTCTAATTTATTAGTTTAGTTTATTACTGGTCATGTTATAAATTTAAGATGCTCGTCTTCATTCGGTTGATCACAGAATGCGGAAATATCAGCGTATCAGACTGTATGTTGCTGTGGTGGCGCAATGGTTTCCATGACATGGAAGCTTGCGCTCCTCTACGGGGAGGACTAAGATATCCACAACAAAGGAGGCAGTTTCCCCGTTGGATGTTTCTTTATGTGCCTATATACAGGTTTAACTTTGGTTTGTTTTGTGTATTCTTTGGACCAAGCAAGTCTCTTTGTCTACCCCTGTCTCGTTTGCACGTAGGCCAGTTTGATGGACCTTAAACGGGATTCCAAATCCATGTTACGTGAATGTATGCATGTCTCTTTGCTTGCTTCGTTTTTCAGAAAGGTCTTTGAAAGCCAGTTACGCTCATTCCTTTTCTAAATTTGTCGTACGGTTAGCCGGAAAATCTCTTCATCTGTTTTTTCTCTTAATTTGGTCTCCAGGTATGTCTCTTGGCCAAACCTGGCTCTTCACTCGGATCGCAGGTAAGTTTACCGTCTTTTTTGTCTCTACTCTTAGTATGGTCTGCGTCAGGGTGGGGTGGGGGTGGGGCGGTATTTAAATAATTGGTATCTCTCTCCATTGGTAGCAACAACAGCTACGTTTTTTTTATCTTATCCTGATTCGTTTCACAAATTCCTGTATGTTTAGAGGAGGAGAAACTGCTTATGAAGTGTTTATTTCTTTGCCCACTCCTTCTTTGGTGTAATTGATCATGTGTTTTTCAGCGTCTTGATCGCCATCTTCGTAAGCATGTATTTTTGTGTCGAATAGGTTCGAAAAGCCGAGTATGTCTAGAGACCGAGTACGTCCACAATATGCAATCCGTTTTTGTAGGGAATCGGCTCACGTGTAGCGTATGTAAGTTCTCTGACCTCTAGATGCGATGTGGGCGTTCGGATCCGAGTGCTGCGATAGCGAAATAAATAACGATTTGTCTTCTTCTCGCTACGTAGTTCAATAATGTTTTTACTGTGCATTTATGCCCCCATCATAAAATGGCCGGAGGCAAATAGTTTTACCTATGCCCGTCCGTTATTTCGTCTTTTCGTCATTAAGTCATTCAGAAATAACAGTTTTTCGGATCTTTTTTCACCATACATTGAGATAAATGCCTGATTTCTGGTATGTGGCTTCGCCTTCGACTTCGAGTTGAGTCCAAGTCGGATGATTTTTTGCGGAGTTTTTTTTCTTTGAACTTAGTTTATGATGTGAAAACTCAGAGAATCATATTTCTGGACTATTATTGCTCCGGGGATGGGGAAGCGGGGGGGGGGGGGGGACTACATGTCGCACTGACACATCTAGTTTTCCTATACGACAAAGACAATTAATACCTGAGCTTAGTACAATGCCAGATATGGAATGTATAATTATTGAATTTAATTTTGAATTTAATTCGTTGCGTCTAAATTATCTTCAGTGATTATATATTTCACTTCGCATATTGGTCTCACATTAAGTAATCACATCGTTTTGAAATTGCAAATTGGAATGACAATTCAATATACAACTTTATATTTTTAGAGGTTATTACTTGGTTAGCTTCATATCGGCCGAGATATCAGCACGAGGTAATTTCATATCAACCTGAGTCCGAATTTCGAAGGCTGATGTGAAGTTACCGTGGGCTGATATCTCGGCCGATATGAAACTAACCAAGTAATAACCTCTTTATTTATTAAACCAAAACAAATAAGTACAAAACGTTCTCAGACCTGTTACAGTTTTATCACTTTGAACTTTTCTCTTCTCCAAATTCAGCTTTCAGAGCGTCACCTCCCAAAGCAGAAATCAGGTCGAGGTAATTTCATATCAGTCTGAGACCGAAGGTCGAAGACTGATGTGAAGTTCTCGAGGGCTGGTGTCTCGACCGTTATGAAACAGAGCAAGTAATAACCTCTTTGTTTATAAAACCAACACAAATAATTACAAAATGTTCTCAGACCTGTTAATGTTTTCTAACAGGGTTATTGTTGCTCATTCTTTTCACGAAGTCGGAACTTTCCTCGTATCCAAGTTCAGCAATCTGAGTGTCACTTCCCACAGGGGAAGTCGCGACGTTCGGATAGCTGAAGTATCTCTTCTCCAACTTCGACGAATGAGCGCTTACGAATCTGAATCTTAGTTGTGTTGAATTTTTTGTTCAGCTTTCTTCTTTTTTTTCTTCATCCACCTGATTTATTTATTTATGTATTGGTGTTTAAGGTCATATACTTATGCACAATGGCTAATCATGACCGTGACAGTTTTACGGGTGGAGGAAGCCGGAGTACCCGGAGAGAACCACCGAGCAACGACGAGCAGCAGCCAGCTCCTCAACATCATAACTGCACACTGCAGCACAGGTAGGGTTAGATTGATTGAAGACATGTGCATTAGTACACGGCGTCATCGTTCCCCCATGTGGGCAATTGGGGTTAAGTGCCTTGCCTAAGGACACAACGCGGGAGTCCGAATCGATCACTCAGACGGGCACCCATCCGAGGAGGCTCGACGTTGTTTAACTTTGGTGATCTGACCAGAATTGGTTACCGCGACGCCACCGCCCCCCCCCCCCCCCCCCCCCCTCCACCATCCACCTGATACTTGAATATTCAAACTTCTCAATTACACCTGGTAATGCCAATTTTCCTGGTAGCTTTTCACGAATGGTTGTTAAGTATTACGATGTAAACTATAAAGGAGACAACTCTAGTTTGCTTCATTTCGGTCCACATTGGCGTCATATCTGCCGAGTTGGAAGTCATATTTGTCGAGGTCGGAACGAAAAACACCTTTAACCCTTTACCCAACATGAAAAGCAGACGACACTTGCAAATCAAATTCTTGAATAACTAATTGGTTCATTTTTTGTCTCAACAACATAGGTTATGACCCCTCGTTGGAATGAGCTCGTCGAGCATTTTGCTAGCATTTTGCGGAAGTAATATAAATGTCATCTGCCTACCTACACAAGTAATAGGGATGCTCCCTGCTTACCGACACAATGGATTACCATTTTGCAGAACTAATAGGGATGAAGTCTGCTTGTCGACACAATCGGGTCGAATTTTGCGGAAGTACAGTATGGTCGCCGTGGACTGGTCACTTACCACGGAGTGGGCAATATTTCCACGGACGCAATAATAATAATAATAATAATAATATAGTACATTTATCAAGCGCTTAATCCCTGAAAAAAGGCTCCAAGCGCTTTACAATTCTAGACCATTTACTCACTAAGCTCTCACACACATTCAATGAAACACACGCCATGCGCACAAATGTTCATTCTAAAACTGATGGGTCATCAAGTAAGTTTTTCTTGAAAAGATATGTTTTAAGCTCGGTTTTGAAAATATTATATGATTTGGCTCTCCTGACTGAATGAGGAACTTCTGTATATAATATTTTTATTCAACAAATCTGAACGTGACTGAACATGATTGGATGAATTGCTGACGACGAAGAACCACACAATGAGTTCACTAAAAATATTATAGTCCTAGCTGGATAGACATATTTAGTTAACAGGTAAGCAAATAAGGTTATGTTAGCTCACTTTTAAAGTCAACAATAAAATATTCTTTGCGAGATGCCCTCCCAATAGAGATGGTGACCCGTATAATATTACCGCATTAGTACGCATAGAGCAAAGTTGGTTTTAATCATATTGCGCAGACAATATATTTTCTGGCGCTCCTTCGAGAAAAGTTTACGCCCTTCTCTGGGAAAATCGGCTAAATTCGTCAGGGAGATAACATGCAAACACCACAAAGATAGTGATAATACTCCAAAAGACCCGATTTCGTGCACAAACAACACGAATAGCCCCGATGGGCATATAATCACAGTGGTATGGGCGGAGCTAATTACATTGTGAGAGGTCTGTTTTCTATTCTATTCCGATACTAGAAACTCTCTCCACAGTCACTGGTCGACACACATCTAGTCTCTTTTCTTAACCCTTTACCTAACGAATCGCCCGCATCCGCCCGCGTAATATGCAAATTGAGCAGTTGAAAAAATTAAATTTTTCAAAATATATTTCAACAAATCCATATCATGTGACCCCTCATTGGAACGAGCTCATTGAGGGGTCACATGATATAGTTTTGTTGAAATTGTTTGAAAAATTTTAAAAAATTATAATTAAAATAATAAATTTTGATATCGTCTGCGTTGGTAAAGGGTTAAATTTGTGGCTTGTGGAACTAGGACATCAAAAACAGGTGTCCCTTTTTTCTTTTTTTTTTTTTTTTTGACTCACTCGAAGTTTCTAGAAACAAAAACAAAACAAAAGAACCTCTCACGTCGGGCTGAACCATGGTTGGTCCGGTGGGCCCGGGAACTTTCTTGCTCCTCTCGGGGATCATAGCTCCCGAGTCGGAGAAATCTTGGCTCCACTCTTGTTATAATGTACACGTACTTATTTAGTATTAGAGTGCAGGTTTTCGCTTCTAAAATAGCATACCGATGATTTTAACGCAATTCATTATGTTTCCATCTACATTCAATTAGACCCCTTGCATTATCGGAATATGTAGTGCCGTGATCTTGGTGTGTAGATGGTATTCACATCTTCCAGGAGTATCGGTGCAGGGGAGGGGGCTGAGGAGTCAACGAACACCACTAAAAAGTTTGTCTGGAAAATTTAGGTAATTTTTCAACATAACCGAAATTTTTCAAATAACAATTTTAAACAGTAGTCCATTCGTGTTACTGGAAAACAGAAAAGTGACTGTCGAGACCGATTCAAGGAAACAACGCTTTTAGACACACAGGCTAAAATATTTCCCCTGACTTGCTACACCGCGACCCACTGGAAAAAATACAATCCACACCACTGACGTTGTCACGCTGAGAGGTGACCGTTTCTGTACCGTAACATATCTTTTAGTTGCAGTGTGCAGAAAACCTGTCGTCTTTTCCTTTTCTGATGAGTGGAAAACATATTCTGTGGATTAATATTCACAACAAGACAGTGGCGGTGGAGACGGGGTGTAGACGTGGCTACGTTGCTGAGCGGGTTTTCGGTGGGGGAATTAACCACGCCTCTCACTTTTTTCAGAAAATATATTTCTTCCGCCGCTTTGGATGAATAAAATATTACCCAACGGACGTTTTAATAATTAGTAATGATACTTAATATAATTAATAGTATTATTTGTCCGTGTGCTTTACACGAATAGCAGTTGACACATGAAACAAAAGTTTTGGCGTAACTGAAGATTTTCATTTATTGTCTCAAAAACATGGCCTTTGGTTCCTCATTGGAACGCGGAATTACAATGAGGAGTCATAGACTATTTTTTAAACTGAATTTTATTTAAAATGCAACACATTTACAGTACAGTCGCTGTAGACGGGTCGCATTCCACGCGTGGGCAGTGATGTTCACGCATGCATTTACCAGGTTATAAAAAAACATCATCACAAAATTTTAATTAATGAATTTTAATTAATGAAGTACCCGGTGTACCCGGTGCTTCATTAATTAAATTTTTGCTGATTATTCCTATAAGTAGTGTTAGGAATCTAATATTATTGCGTCCGTTGAAATATTGCCCACCTTTGGGAATGACCAGTCTACGGTGGCTGTACTGTAGTGTGGCATAACTGATAACTTCAAGGATTGTAAATTTTTGATGAATATTCCTATAATTAGTGTTTAGAATCTAATATTATTGCATCCGTGGAAATATTGCCCACATGTGGAAAGTGACCAGTCCACGACGGCCGTACGGTAATGATGATTTTGTGAACAGACCTGGGCGGTTGAACTCTTACGTTAGGTGAAGGGTTACTGACGGTTTTTCTTCTCATATTGGAAAATAAAAGCACACGCGGTTGATTTCTTTTTCGATAATATGTTCTTTCCAAGAATATACATTGAAATATTGTTAAAAATCGAAATTTGCATATTCTACGTTTCTTCATTTAAGAGGTATAAATTTTTTTTAAATTTTCGCAGTAATCTGGGTGGATTAGTTTCCCATCCTCCACTTTCATTTTAGTATCACTGAGATTGACCGAAAAAAAGCAAACTTATTTTTAACCCTTATGCCAAAAGGAAAAGCAGACGACACTTGTATACAAAATTAATGAATAACTAATATCTTTCATTGTTCGTGTCAAAAACATAGCTTATGACCCCTCGTTGGAACGAGCTCGACGAGCTCGTTCCAATGAGAGGTCATAATCTATGTTTTTGACGCAAAAAAATTAAAATAATGAAAACTGAATGGCAATTGTTGTGAATAGCGCTGTCCGGTTTTCGCCGTTGCGTTGGGCATTGGGTTAACGTTTGGAGTGAAATAATTTCAGTATTCACTGAAGATGTTATCGACCCTTGAGGAAGCGCGGTGGGTCAGTGGTTACGGCATTGGACTTCAAGCTGAAAGGTCCACGGTTCGATCCCCGACAGAGGCAACCGCTTTGTTTCCACGGGCAAGCCACTTCATTTCGATTGCTCACGAGTACAGTGGCACTGTGTCCTTAGGCGTATTGCACGTCGATGGTGCGCTTACCTTCAACCAATGCTAAACCTTCTTGTGTGGAACTGGTACTGCTGAGGGGATTGACATTACTCCGGCTTCCACCACCCGTAAAACAAATTACGGGCTTTCCCAACTTTTTACTGTGAAAAGGCAGACTACATATAGCAAAGAAAAGTGTCTGAAATTAACCCTTTGCAAAATGATAGAAAAAAGCATCCAAAGTTGGCTAATTTTGGTATTTTTAAACAGTACTCTTATTCTCACCCTCATTATGCTTGATAGTTAAATCTGAGATTAAAAAGTAAACAGTAACTTTCTTCTGCAATCATTGTTGCGTCCATGCATACCAAAATAATTGCTACAACAACCTTGCAATTAGAGCAAATGAGTCCAGAAATTTGCAAAATTCAGTGAAAATCAATTTCTTTTCGGTCAGTTATTTCCTTAAGTGGCCAAAGCATATGTTGGATTAAGCCTGAGAGAATAACTTACAAGAGCGGATTTGTTTATTAAGCATCTCTGCATATAGCAAAACAAGGTGTTTGAAATCAACCCTTTCCAAAAAGGAAAGCAAAGCGTATCGCTAAACAAAGAATTTGAAATGCAAATTATGTTTGATTCGGTTGAATTGTTCCCCACATCTATACTGAACGATTAGGTAAAGCCAAATAAAAAATAGTATTTGGCTCTCGAGCTATTATTTTTTTTTTAAATCAAAGTGTGTGTGTGTGTGGGGGGGGGGGGGGGTGGGGGATTGGGGCTTTCATTTGCATATTTTTGTTTGATAACTGCCAACTTAGTTTTGGTCAGAAAAATTTGTTCACGTGTTCTTGCCTTGTTAAAATTTACCTCTTCCAGTGTAATATATACACATCATACGACTGCAAACATTAGGCACCATACAACACTACATTAACACTATCCTAATATACGGTAGTGAACACTACAACTCTGAAATCAACAAATCCATTTTTAAGAAGGTTCACGAATTTATCCATCTGACCAAACGTTTCGATTGACAACCCACACTCTTCATCAAATCACACAATACTCTTTGAAATTTCGAGGTTAAAGATGGGCAATATACCGAAAAACTGAACTGATACCGATACCATGGGGATACCGAAAAACCGTACCGAACCCTTCATTGAATACCGAAAATGACTGAATTTCAAGATGTTCTTACGTTCACTGCTTATAAGGCCTTGTTGAGGCTTGATAGCAGTTGAGGTGTTCATTTTTATGAAAGAAGTGACATATTTTCTTTTTCGGTTTGTTAAACCTTCAGGACCTGGGAAATTGTCCCGAATTCCCACCAGGCTACGAACTGTACACGTCCAGTTGCTCGGCAGTGATTTCTAGTCAAGTCTTGACTCACTGTTAAGGCAGCCAAGACTTGACCAGAAATCACTGCTCAGGTGAGTTATCTATTGGTAGAAGGACCTCCTAATGATGGCATGTTAATGACATATGCTCTGAAATCGCAAGAACCTGAAATGGGCCTTTGAGATTTAACCCTTTATCCCACGTAACTTGAAAAACCTGCCAGCGCTATTCACAAAAATCGCCAATTAAATTCTATTATTTTTTTATTTTTTGTCTCGAAAACATAGGTTATGACGACCCTTCTTTGGAACGAGTTCGTCGAGCTCGTCCCAAAGAGGGGTCATAACCTATGTTTTTGAGACGAAAATGAAAAAAATAGTTATTCAAGAATTTTGTTTGTAAGTGTCGTCTGCTTTTCTTGTTAGGTAAAGGGTTAACGCCATTTTGGAACAGTTCACAAAATTACTGCGGATATGATTTATTTTGGCAAAAAATGGCATGCTGAGATCATTGGCAGTGGCATTTGTGGCGCTTAGGTAGAATGATACAGGAAGAACTTATTCTGCATTTTTCTGGGGTGAATGAACTATCAGCAAATATGTTGTCAGTTACCAAATACCGAATCGATACCTTGCTATACAACCGCAAGAATACCGAAATCGTTACCAAACCCAAAATATCGATACCACCAATCTCTATTCGAGGTGCACCACCTAATCAATTAAGCATGGCCACTGGATATCTTCCCTTCACTGCTAAGCCCCTATTCTTCTCTTGTTTTCCATACTGTATTTTATTTCCGTTACTCTTATTTCAGATGACCAAATGCATTTATTTATTAACTTATGGCATAATAACTAATATCTTGTACTGCTGATATTACGAAATGCAAGAGACAGCCTTGCATAAGCCTTTTACAGTACGGCCGTCCTGGACTGGTCACATGCCACGTGTGGGCAATATTTCCACGGATCCAATAATATTAGATTCTGAACACTAATTATAGGAATATTCATCAAAAATTTAATTAATGAAGCACCGGGTACAATTCGGCGCTTCATTAATTAAAATTTTGCTGATGGTGATTTTTAGTACCTGGTAAATGCATGCGTGGACATCACTGCCCATGCGTGGAATGCGACCAGTCCATGGCGACTGTACTGTAGCTACTGGTCGAATCCATTTCTTTTTTTTATCTTGGTACACAACATTAATGCGAAATATTCTCTGCTGTTCTCTTTTGTTATTGAAAATAAATATCGTTTAAAGAAAAACTTATGAGAGAATACCCATAGGCACTCTCCCATAAATTATAACAAGGCAAATCCATGCAGACTAAATATTTTCACTTCACAGATAATATGAATCACGTCCACAGAATATGAAGTCTTTAAGTTACAGTACACGCACTTCAGAAAAAAGCCGAATCTAGATTTCCCGCACTCAGTCATTTAATAAAGAAATATGAAATACATTTGTGTTCAGTTATATACATGCACCTTTTTTCAAAAACAAATACCGTCAATACACAGAACGGCACATGCGTGTTAAAGGGTTAATCGATATGGCATGGGTGCTAGCGCGGAAGGATAAAACGAGGCCGCAGGCGTCGAGTTTTATCCTTCCGCGATGGCACAAGTGCCATATCGATTAACCCATTCACACGCGTGTGTCGTTCAGTGTTTATTACACGCCTTCACGTCTATAACAACAATTATTAGAAGGACACTCAGCAATTCATTTGACGACTATCAACAAAAAGAACACATCGCCAACCAAATTTGCGAGGGGAACCCGTGTTACTATTTCGTCCCCTGAGTTCCAATGTGTTCTATGTGCCTACTGGTATATAGAACACATTGGAACTCAGGGGACGATTTTCAGCTATCGCTAGCGATCAATAATAATAATTTTAAAGCCTAGAATCCACACACGGTGCTCAATGGCTGTACAATAATTGCACACATACATATACACACATACGCATACATTCTCTTACAGATACATTGATACATGGATCACTATTATCATTTATTGGTGCCCAACGCCACATCAGCAACCGAGGGTATATCGTGGCGATAAGCGACAGAACCTAAAAGAAAAAGGGTATTGAATTAAAACAAATTAAAACAAACTACAACTTTACCAAAACAAGTATGTGAGTGTAACTTGACGAGTAACGAGGCAATCCTCGCTGACTCAGTCAGACTCACGCACCTGGTAAGGTCAGTTTATGACCAAAATTAAAAGACCACTGAAGGAAATGCCTTTCGAAAAGGGTAGGTGTTAGTACCAGAATTGAATGATTCAAGCGATTTACTATTTTTTATGTCGATTGGAAGAGAATTCCAAAGCCTTGGGCCAGCAACCGCAAAGGCCCTATCACCAGCACTAGTAAATTTAGATACGGACTGAACCAGATTGAGTTGACCTGATGACCTAAGAGACCTCGGTGGTCTGTGGATGGTAAGCAGATTGGACAGGTAGGATGGTGCAGATCCCGAGATACACTTAAACACCAAAAGGACAATTTTAAATTGAATTCTTTGCTTAACGGGTAGCTAGTATAACTCAGAGAGTACTGGTGTTATATGGCAGTACTTTTGAGTTCTGGTTATGACCCGTGCAGCACAATTTTGGATGTGTTGTAGCTTTTCAAGAATAGATGTTTTGGAGCCAATCAGAAGAGAGTTGCAGTAGTCGAGGCGACTGGTAACAAAGGCGTGGACAAGCTGTTGTGACGTCTGCGTACCAATGAGAATTTTTCTAATATATCTAAGATGAAAAAATGCACTCCGAGAGACATGGTTGATATGTTCATCAGCAGCCAAATTTTCATCCATGAAATGACCTAAGTTTCGAACACAGCTACTGGGTTTTATCACAGAACCTCCAATATTGAGGGACAGTTTGGATATTTTTGAAAGTTGATGAGGTAGACCTATATATATTACTTCTGTCTTGTCATCGTTCAATTTAAGAAAGTTTTTAGTCATCTATGCCTTGATGTCTGAAATACAAAGTTCAATCTTACTGCATTCTTCAGGCTCAAAGGCGTGAGTAAAACTAATATACAGCTGTATGTCATCTGCGTAAAGATGAAAGTCAAGACCATGGCTTCTGATAATGTCACCGAGAGGTAAGACATAGACAGTGTACAGTAGAGGACCCAACACCGATCCTTGAGGGACACCAAAACGTAGTGTGACCTTGTCTGACGACTCACTGCCAATAAGGACACTCTGTGTGTGACCATTAAGGTACGACAAAAACCAATTAAGTGCTTTAATTGCATCGCAGGATTTGTAGAAAATTCCAGTGAAATTTCGCTTCTATTTAAAAATAGCCAACGATTTTCGTTCCGCACATATGTGCGGAACATTTTTCATTTTCTGCATGGTTTAGTGTTGCTGTAGATGAGGATTACATAGAACAGGTGTGTAATAAACATAATGTTTGAGTTATTTTCTGCTGAACGGAGGAAACTGAATGTTTACAAAACAAATATAATAAATAAACACAGTATTTCAATCATGCTTTGTCGAAAATACTTACAAATGAATTTTGAAGTCTCATGATTTCAAACTAATTTTGGAAGGCACTTCAAGCCACTAAAATGTTCAACGAGGAGGTTCAATTTCAGTGATGGATTGCCTGAGAACCGAAATCTTTTTTTCCGCCCAATAGATTTAAATGATACTCGGTGCTTCAGAAATCCATCCACAATTTCGTTATGACAGTTTTCGCGAGATTCAGAGAGTAAGTGATCCCAATGAGATTTATCTTTTAAGTTTGTATTGAGACAACATAATTTACGAATAAATTCTTGATTTAAATTTCAACTATTTTTACATGACAGAGGCAAAATATCATACAACTAAAAGGCATGTGCACAACTCAGCTTGAATGAATCGGATTTTGAGTGGTTCTGGGAGTCTGCTACCGTGTTTGTCTGTCAGCTAGAAAAGGAACAGAATGGTATTAAAAATGTTTATGGCTAAAGTTGCCCCAGATATCCAAGAATACAGCTTGTTAAGTAAATTAGTTGAGATTTCAACAGCAGGCATGTGTGAAGAAACTATCTAAGGCCTAAAAAAGTTAAAAATCTGTTTGGTCCTTTGGCTGCCGCATTCTACATGTATCTTTTAACCCTTTACCTAACATGAAAAGCAGACGACACTTGCAAAAAAAAATATTGAATAACTAAATTTTTTCATTTTTTGTCTCAAAAACATAGGTTATGACCCCTCGTTGGAACGAGCTCGACGAGCTCGTTCCAACGAGGGGTCACAACCTATGTTTTTGACACAAAAAATGAAAATATTTTGAAAATTAATTGGCGATTTTTGAGAACAGCGCTGGCCGGTTTTGGCCGTTACGTTGGGTAAAGGGTTAATAATCTATGCAAACTTAAAAAAAAATAAAAATTAAATGGTTTATACCTGATATTTCACCCAAGTTAATAAAATGGATAAATTTGTCCCTTCAGTGCAACAAGGTTTTGCAATGCTTTAGCATTGCAGAGCCTTCTTGTACTCAAGAGACGAAACACACCACCACCCATGCTACTCTGTAGATTATGAGGCCTAAAACATGTAGCAAACCAAGAACGTGAACTTTTGATGGCAAAGAAATAATTACAAAAACAAAAATTAAAATAAACAAAACGCCCACCCACAAGCAATTTTACAAAAATGGCCTGAGAAACAGAGCATCTACTTTGTGGATCCTTTTGGAAAGATTCGTGTTCAAGTAAAACTCCATCTTGATTGTTGAATTCACCAGGGACGTAGAAAGCATTTCGAAAGCGAGCATAAAAGTGCTCCGACATAAAATCTTATAACTATTCTGGCTACTGTCACCCCTTCATTATTGGACTTGTACTACCCATTCTGTTTGATTTGGGTTACCTATTTCGATTTCTCCAGATGTGTCAATAACAGTGTGTACACGTCGCATGCAGCGCGTGCTAATATGTGCGCATGTGCTAGTGCACAATGTACGCTCAACACATGCAGCACATGGGCACATGCGATGAAAAGGGGATTATATAGGCCAAGCCAGACAATACAAGGGATTCAACGAACGTAGGTCTTGTGTTTCGTGGAATGTGCTTGCGTGCTATTGGACAAAGTGTCACAATGTGTACACACCACAGGGCAGCACATGGGTACATGCTGGATGCGTTGCTATGTGTTTGTGTGCTAGTGAAGAATGTGCGCACAACACATGTGAACAGCGCTGGCCGATTTTGGCAGTTCCGTTGAGTATATGGTTAAACAATCCGTTAAAAAGTGAGTGGCTCAGTATATTGGCCTTCTATCTGATCAATTTTATCAACAGCAAATAGGCACATGCGAGTATTGGAGTATACCGATGCCATGGTGATGTAGCGCTGGAGGATATCTGTTAGCGGATACATTTTGGAGGATAGTTGCAGCAGAAACCTGTGCTTCCTGCATTCGGGTACTTCAGTAAGAAAGAAACAGAAAGGATGCGGGCTCGACTGTCTGCTCATTTGTGTTTTGACAGCCGTCGAGTGAAGACATGCGTAATTCTCGGCTATGCAAATATTGTGCCGAGATGTTTACCACAGAAAGAGACACGAAGATCATCATTGCCGAAGTGATATCATCTCCACGAGAAGATCGGAACTCATTCATGAAGACCATTCACGGAGAGATGCTGAACGCATGCTCCCGTTGATCACTAATCTAGACCAAATTAACTAATCGGTTCACAATATTTGGAAGGCGAAAGCTGTAAACTCTCCCCTCTTGGAACAAACTCAAATATTGTACGACACGCTTTCTTTGAAAAAACTTGAATCTACACCAAAATGTATAAACGAATCTATATATCATACTGCAAATCAATTCAGTCAGAAATTCACAAGGAAGTGATGGTTCAGCGTTTACTCTATTCTAAACTGGGTTGAAATGGGGATCCTCAAATGGTACAACACGAGTCGACCAATTACAGTTTTCGTACCCCCCCCCCCCCCCCAACCGACACCCCACTACTACAGCACATAAAAAGTATCTGTCGTGCATCTTATGAGAAATTCGCGTTCGAATCTTTTATGTTTAGCTTTTGGCACACCCGCCGGGAGGAGAATGTTTTTCCTTTTTTGCATCAATTAAGAAAATGCCACATAATAAAAGTGCCTACCAATTTCGGTCCAAACGGCCACAGTCTAAAATCAATTGGGTTCAAAATTAACCCAAATCAATGGGTTGAGTGAATATGAACCCGATTGGAGTTGAGAAGATGATTGATTCTTTGTGGGATCGATTTTTCTCAACTGTGATGACAACAGTCCCGATTGAAAACAAGTTCAATCAACCTCATCAAGGCACGCCTTCCTCAAAACCATGCCTGTTCTGGTGGAGATGAGATATTATTGCTCTGTTGGGATTATAGCAAAAAAAATTCAAAGATCTTCGGAAGTTTGATAAATACATGTACTGGTCGTGACGGATGTGCACCCCGTCTTAAACTGGTCATATTGGGCCCCAACAATCCGAATCTGGTACCACAACAAGCCTCTCTTTCGTATGACTGTCCATGTGTATGCCTGATTCCACTCGGGGTTAGATTCGACCCGAAATTAGAGAGTCGAAGAGCCTTACAGACAGTCGCCGTGGATTGGACGTAATCCACGCGTGGGCAGTGATGTCCAAGCATACGTTTACAAGGTAATAAAAATCAGCATCACAAAAATTTTAATTAATGGAGCACCGGGTTGTACCCGGTGCTTCATTAATTAAATTTTTGCTGATTATTCCTATAACTAGTGTTAGGAATCTAATATTATTGCGTCCGTTGAAATATTGCCCACCTTTGGAAATGACCAGTCTACGGTGGCTGTACTGTAGTGTGGCATAACTGATAACTTCAAGTGTCAAATCTAATCTCGTAATAAGTACGTGATTACTAAAAAGAGCGAATTGGTATCTACGACTCCAATCCAGACGGAAATGTCCCGACTTGAAAAAATGACGGAGGGGATGTCGTCCCTATTCCCCTCCCTTACAATGTATTTAAGCTCCTGTGATCATCTGACAGGGTCTGAAAAATTAAAATTTGAGACAGGCTGTAAAGGTTTCCTGTTTCATGGGAAAGCCCAAATACTGTTAGGGAATTTTTCTGTGAACAAACTTAATGCTACACCACAAGCAGGCTGCGTGTTAAATCACTGCAGCAAGTAGTGCACGAACGAACCATTGTTCAGTTTTTTCCCCTTTTGACCAAGAAGGAAGTATGATTTGTTTCCAAGTTTCCATAACAAACCTATTGTGCCTACACGAACCTAAAACCTGTTTTGATCAGTAGTTGTTATTAATGAAATTAATGGAATAAACATGTTGAGAAGCCGGCCCGCAGACAATATAGAGAATTTTCCACAACTCTGTGCGACTTGACCCAGGGCTTGTTGACACGTTATAAATACACACGTTATGGTTAAATTTCACTAGAATGCTTTATCATAGAATAGAGAAAGAAAAGAGCTAACACCTGCGTGATTTGAATAGGCAGAATTGGAACTCCAATGGGAAGGTCGACGCCATGATTTAACGGCGTAAAACTGGCAGCGAACAATACAAATACAACGACCGCACTCGCGATAAAAAGAAGAAAAGCATTAAATACTGTGGACAGATAAATAGATAATTTTTTAGGATATAAACATTCTACAAAGTAAATATTTCTAAAGAACGAAATTATTTCAAAATAAAAATACCGAATGCATATGCCGCAGGCAGATGACACAGCCAGAACTCATTCAGCATGTAGAAAATATTGATTCAGCAGAATTTCTTGATGGGTTAACACTACGACTTCTCTTATGACCCGACTTTAGAATGTAACTGATACATAAGGAAGTATGTTTGCTTCAACGCTGCACTGACTGTGGGTTTTGCAACTTAGCCTCTGAGCACGCGTGGGCTTTGGAGACTTGGTGGCTCATCACAACGGATTATGAAGGACAAAATAACCAGGTGTATTCAAACTGTTGACAGAAAATAACAGGTAAGTCACGAAAGATATGATCAAGATTTCACAAACTGAAGCAACAACTTGCCAAACAATTTGGAGCATTCTAATGCGTCTATCATTGAAAATATAATATTTATTTATTTATTTATTTATTTATTTATTTATTTATTTATTTATTTATTTATTAGAAGAATTTTGCTTGTCTTGCTATATCTTGTCCACAGCATGAATAAAGTCACGTTTAACCCTTTACCAAACATGAAAAGCAGACGAAAGAAAATTCTTGAATAACTAATTTTTTTCATTTTTGTCTCAAAACATAGGTTATGACTCCTCATTGGAACGAGCTCGACGAGCTCGTTCCAAAGAGGGGTCATAACCTATGTTTTTGAGACAAAAAATGAACAAATAATGAAAATTAATCGGCGATTTTTGTGAATAGCGCTGGCCGATTTTGGCAGTTACGTTGGGTATAGGGTTAAGCAATCCGTTAAAAAGTGAGTGGCTCAGTATATTAACCTTCTATCTGATCAATTTTATCAACAATTACAATTTACTACAACAAAATTATGGGTATGTGTACCCTTGTAGTGGTTCCAAAGCTTAGTGGCGGGACATACTCAATGCACTTATGGACGAACTGTTTTATGTATTTTTCTCAATTCTACTACCGTAGCATCTCCATTTGGTTTTAAAAACAATCTGGACAATATGGGTTACTGCGTTGAATATTATCAGAATTCAAAGATAACACTTTTTGTTGTTAGTTTCATTTTAAACTCGGTATTATTATTTAGATTTTGAAGTTCCTCATTCAAAGCTTTCCGTATTATTGGGAATGCGTATATGAGCAAGTTGTCCAAAGAGCATGTTCGAGTTTTGTTTACTCGTATTTGTCCCAATTGCCTTGTGTTCATGTGGGCTGAGTTTTGTTGGATACAAAAATAATCCTTAAAAGACCTAGGGAATTTGCCATGTTTCAGTCAAACACGAAAAGGCATGTTTGAAGTTTAAATAAGTCGGTAACTTTGAGAGTCTTATCCTTTAAGAACTGTTGATCAGAGTGTGAGTTTTATTTTTTATTGTTAATTATTCGTAACGATCGTTTCTGATTTATCAACAATTTATTTATTATCCCTGAATTGCCTCCATTTGTGAATAACATATAACAGATGGGCGTGGACTAAAGCATAGTATAATGTTTTCTTGGCCTTTGAGGAAGCACCTTTTCAACCATGTTCATTGCATAATTTGCCCATTTATCTTTGATCAAATGTTCGTAATATGAGCTTGGTATGACTTTTTCTCCTCGATATCAACACCTAGAAACTTCAAGGATTCTTCTTACACAGTTGCTCCCACTCTATTAATTTTTTGATTGTTCATAAAGATATAGAGGACATGTATGCTATTTTAGTGAATATGGGGAATTATCTCATGAGTGTGGACCTGAAATTTTAATTTCTCACGAGCGCTTGCGCGAATGAAAAATAATACTTTCAGGTCCACACGACAGCGTAGATTTTCTTTTTATTAAAGCGTGAGATTTTACTGCGCAATATTCAGTCCAATTTGACTGCAAACAGTTTCAAGAGAAAAACGAAAAGCGAGTGGTCAAAGGTTCCTTCAAGGATACGTTCAAGACGACGTCGTGCACAGAAGCGAAACGTCATTTGGAAAGCTCGTGAAAAAAATCCATCGTGTGGACCTGAAAATATTATTTAATAATAAAGCTTTCAGGTCCACACTCATGAGATAATTCCAGATACTGACTAAAATAAAGTAGATTTTCTTTTTTTATTGTATGCTAGCGCGAGTGAAAAATAAAGCTTTCAGGTCCCCACTCATGAGATAATTCCAGATACTGACTAAAATAAAGTAGATTTTCTTTTTTTATTGTACGAGACATTTTATTGCACAATATTCAACCCAAGTCGATCCTAAATGCGAACGTTTCAAAACAATAACAAAGATCGGCTGATCGTTCCTTCAAGGCGGAGTGATGCGGCGTAGCGTGACGTCATTTAGGAAGATACCGTGGGATATTCATCGATACCCATCGAGTCGATGGGTTTCGAGAAATATCCTTTAGATAATTTGCGATAATTCACAGGCTAGCATATAATAAATCTGGATACTTACAAATTTTCTTCTGATTGCGGATTGGATTAATGAAAATGTATTTAGTTTTACTGGCACCGATGGGCCTGTTATTATTAAATGTTTGCTCATCTCCACTTTTAAAAATTGGAATTACTTGAGCTATTTTCATCTTAGTTTGGACTATACCGCGATTTTCTTGGGTTCAGTTACTTTCTTTCTTTTTTTTTTTGTCTTCCTTTACAAAAGAAGATGGCAAATTGGTGATTCTTTTTTTTTTATTTATGGAATCCTTTAAGATTAGCTTTTTCCGAAGATTGTTTTATTTTCATTTCAGTCAGTATATTTTTAAAGTACAAGGGTTTACTTCGTCTTTTTATTTTATTAAAAATTCTACAGTAGTTTTTGTAATTTAAAATATTTTGTTCAGTAGAACTTTTTAACTTTTTGTTATAGAATTTTGATTTATTACGCAATGAAATTAAGAGCCCCTTAGTCATCCAAGGATTTTGTTTCATAAACTTTTTTCTCATTAGGGTTCATTTTTATGGAACAGATATTTCAAATGCTCTTAAAAATTAGTTAAATGTATGATAAGACAAATCAGTACAATTTGTTTCTAGGACAAGTGAAAAGTCGATCGGTATAGAGGTGCTCTAAAAGTTCTAATGGTTTGATCGTCTACCTTACGCTTGAAAATGTATGCTGTAGTGTCTTCATTTTCGTAACTGGTTTTTACATAAAAAGTTCCGAAATGATCGAATACATCCACAATAATTAAACATGATAATGGTGATATATTATTGGAGAAGATGTGGTTAATTAATGTGTCTGTGTGAGTAATTACTCTAGATGGTTTGGTGATACACGGTAGGAAGCCCTAGCTGAACATAATATCTATGAAGCTATCAGCTTTAACCCTTTACCCAACGTAACGGCCAAAATCGGCCAGCGCTATTCTCAAAAATCGTCAATTAATTTTCAAAATATTTTCATGTTTTGTCTCAAAAACATAGGTTATGATCCCTCGTTGGAACGAGCTCGTCGAGCTCGTTCCAACGAGGGGTCATAACCTATGTTTTTGAGACAAAAAAATGAAAAAAATTAGTTATTCAAGAATCTTTTTTGCAAGTGTCGTCTGCTTTTCATGTTAGGTAAAGGGTTAAAATGCACACCTGATTTCAGAAGATCAATGTTGAAATCGCCCATAATGTAGGATTTTTTTTTATTTTCATGGTTTATTTTATCTGTTAATTCACCAAGTATTTACAGAAAAAGATCTATATCTGCTTTCGTTTATGTATTGGGTCTGTATATTACTCCAGCTACTTTAACAGCTTTTTGCGTTTAATTTCAATAAAGATGAATTCAAACACGTGTGGAATAAACAGAGAGAGGTCTTAAAGAGTATCTTAAAGGCTTTGTCCTCCTTACTGAAAATCCCAACACCACCACGTCCATCACCCTCGTTCGGTCTAGTATTCTTAATAAGAGTGTGGTAACCATTTATTGTATAGCATGTATTTGGAGCAATTTTGAATATCTCTGTTAACCCTATCACGACAACAATATTTGGAGAGTCTTGGATTTCATACAAGATTTTTCATTAAAAGAATCCAAATGAGCTATTAGACTCTGACAGTTAAGTTGAAATGACGAAAATCCTCCTTGCGAATTCTTAGATTTTTGAGGGACATCTTTTGGTCAATTATATGTACATTCACTCTGAAATTCAATAACCTGAGACTGCTCCTCAGTATCCACGCCAACAAGCTTGTGATTATAAATGTACCCCAAATCGTACTCTTTCTTATTCCGGATCTCTCCAGTCGGGTGTTACACGCCATCATTGCAGATAAGGCTACCAAGTCGCCCAGGCTCAAAGTAGAAATTCAGTCCATGTGATAGTTAACCGAAAGCCTTCAGATGTAAAATAGCACACAATTTCTCCTTGATTGATGTCAGTCCAGTGTAGTGCAGTGTTGGAAGTGTTGGACAAACAGAGGAGAAAAAGTAAAAGAAATATAACAGGAACTTATAGATAGTTTTCATCGTCCATAAATGGCTGATTTTATGGTAAGAATGAAGAGGTGCATGATATGTATTGAACAGAAAATTGTGTAGGTCTCTTGAAATATCGATACATCGTTTTCAGATTGCATAAAATTCGGCGTAAATGCTTTAAGTGTGAAGTGCTATAATGAAATGTACCAGTGGGCAAACTTGTCCTCCTAACCCCTCAGCCAAACCGATAGCAAACGACACTTGCCAATGCATTGAGCAAGTTTCATTCCCTCCTCCAAAGCACAGCCCGTGAATCCTCGTTCGATCAAGCTCGGTTAGCTCATTCCAACGAGGAGTCACGTGGTATGTCTCGAAGCTAATAAATGTATCACAAGTTATAGATGGAAGTTTATGTAAAGCATGGGATAATGTAGGGGTGACTTTCCTTAATTGCTGTTAATTCTCTGCGATTGGACTATTTTCGCGCCATTTTTGATATGCCGTATAAATAAGGGAGCGGGGTGTTAATTCGCTCTTCTCTCTCTTGGTCTGTGTGAGGGACACACGAAATTAGGAGAGTAGGTAGGAGCTATTTCGATGTAATTCTTAGACTAATAAACCTGTGATCAGTAATATTATATTTCTCGTCCATGACGACGTACCCTAGAAGACAAACTTTACAATAATTAGCCATCACTTTAGGTAAGAGATCAATGGAGCTAGGCAGACACCTCACTGAATAGTCTCAGAGATTCTGATTACTTACATGGAACTCAGGGATATCAAATCAAAGAAAACTTTTGAAATGAACGAAGCCACCACTTTAGTTAAAAGGGTCTAGCCTGTTATATGCATCGCACAACGATCGCGTCGAATTCAATTAATTCCAATTAAGTGAATTCGAGTCGACAATAGTACAACGTATATAACCATTAAATGCGAGTAGACGAGCTTCAGACAAATCTTCTTGTCAGCCAGACGGATCTAATTCCCAAACTTTAATTAGATCCATGTTGGTTATAGACGTCGCATCACCGTCGACTCGAATTAAATGCAAATGAAATGATAATGATATGCTAATCAGAAAAACACCGAATGTCGTGACGTAGGTTACAATTTTCAATAACGTCGGCAGTGGAATTGAATTCGAGTCGACGGTGATGTGTCGTCTATAACCAACACGGATCTAATTCGAATTTGGGAATTGTTTTTCTTCCTTGGTTTGGGATGGAGGTAAGGAGGCAGCCAACTAAGCTATACAGACACTACTCGGTAATTTTCTTTTTGAAACATTATGCGTCTTGTTACCCCATTAAAGCCATATGAATTGCAAACAAATGTTCCTGTATATGCAGGTCAAACTGTATAAACCTTATCATATGAAAGGCAATCTCCGTACATGTATACTGTATTCCTACAAGTGTGCATAGTTAAAATATAAATATATGTATAGATATCACATAAGATTTGTGTGTAGACTCCAACATTGTGAGCTGAGATAGTGCGTCAGTTGAATTCGACTCGACGGTAGCGCGTCTGTTCATATCAAATGAAGATTTGGCGGATTTCAGACGAATCTAATTCATTCCAATCGAGTCTAGGGTAGGGCTGCACGATATTCAAAACTGAATACCGGTATCGGTATTCAAAACAATACCGCGGTATACCGGTATATCGAAAACTGTTTAGATATATAAACACAAGTACCGCAATCGACACTCGCGACATCACAGTCGGAACGAATTAGCATGCCTTGATGCTGCGGTTCGAGAAACCTTTACCCAACGCAGACGATATCAAAATTTATAATTTTCAAAATTAGTTTATCAAATTTTCACCAAAGATTTCTCAACGAGTTCGTTCCAATGAGGGGTCACATGATATAGTTCTGATGAATTTTTTTTTTAATTATTTTTTCAACTGCGGAATTTGTTTATTACGAGGGCACAAGCGGACGATTCCTAGGATAAAGGGATAATATTATTCATTCGGGGCTACAGTTAAAAAACTAAAGACGTCTTGAAAATTAAATTGTGGGTTAATAAATAATGACGATAAACCGATACTTTTATAATTACACCGATCGATCGATATTGGTTTGAATACCGGTATATATCGGTTTATCGATATACCGTGCAGCCCTAAGTGTGGCGTATATAACAGGCCTACTCTGTCTAGGCTGCCGCGACACTGCTCAGTCTCACGAATTCTGACTGCTTACATTGAATTCAGGAATATCAAATCAAAGAATTTTAATGAAATAAATGAATGAGATGTGAAAATCTCCTTCAGACGAAAGTGGATGCGTGTAAACGAGTGCATAAATTTGAAGCTTCAGCGTCATGTAACCTGTGAGGACAACATCCACCGTAGTTCACGTTTCAAAGAATATAGCTTTTCCATCTCCAACAATGGAATTAACTGCATTAAAGTGACAACACCTAATTAACAGTGTGCAATGATGTGAAGCAAGTCACTAATATCTAATACTAGTTGTACTATGGATCAGTTTGGAAGGTTTTGTTTTGGAATGAACAATCCAATATACTTCTTTAGTGCTCAAATGAATGTCAAGTCACGTTGACTGACTAAGAAAACGAATGGAGTGAATGTGAAAGAAAATGCACCATTGGACATTTCATTTTCATGACACTTGGACTACTGGTCTCTGCAGCACAAACAACACTGGAATGAATAATGAATGGATGAATGAGTGAGTGGCTGGATGAATGAATTCCCTACTTATTAGTTAAGTATCCAACCAGTTACTTAATTACCTAATTAATGAATTAACCAATCAGTCAACAAATCAATCAATCAGTCAACAATGAATGAATGAATGAATGAATGAATGAATGAATGAATGAATGAATCAATGAATCAATCAATCAATCAATCAATCCGTCAATCAATCAATGTTAATGAATGAATGAATGAATGAATGAATGAATGAATGAATGGATGAATGAATGAATGAATGAATTGCAGCAGTGAAGAACAAGATAATCTGCTCTTTCAAAGACAGTGATCATTAAAGGCAAGAGTCATGTATTTCTATTTCTTAATCAGTCAGTCAATTAATCAACCAACCAAACAACAAATCGATGAGTCAATTAATCAATTGGCTAATTAATCAACCCATCAATTAAATAAAAAATCCATTTATCAGTTTATTTACTTATTTATTTGTTTACTGGTTCTTAATGCAACATCGAAATATCTAAAAATATATCGTGGCAACAGGTAGAAAGTATAATTATAAACTCAAGATTGGCCAATCGTTTACACCTATTGCCCACTTTAGAGTACTTCCAACTCACGCGATGGGTACTGGATTAAACGTTACCAGTGAAAATAACAGTGAACAAGCACTCCATTTTAATGGCTAACAAAGTTCAGGAGAAGATAAGTCAATACATGTACATACGGGGCTAAGTTGAATAATCACATTGTGTCGGGCTCTTCTCGATTACAAAAATAGTATTCGATCTGTTCAATGAAACGTTTTAGTTGTGTCTGGTATATTTCCATCCCGCTTACCTTAAGGGTGCTTTGTGATTAATTTTATTTGTTGCAGGAAATGAGTCCACCTATTGCAACGAGCGTGTGTAAGTTGTCGAGTAAACCCAGAATACGCAGAGAAAAACGTATTTAACAGCAAGTAACTGCCAGGCTACAACCCCACTTTATTCACACTGGTTAGGGTATTTGAATGCCAGTACATAGCTTATAACCTCGATTCTTTGACACGGGAATGTGCCTGTTTAAACCATTATCTGCCAAAATTGACAAACCTTGTTCAGGGCCTTACATATAATCAAGCCTGAAAATAATTTTTATTGCGCTTCCAGACAAAATGTCAGACACCTAATGAATCATGTCTGTCATTTAAGAATGATATCTGACATTACAAAAT
Source organism: Pictodentalium vernedei (assembly GCA_031216915.1). Taxonomy (NCBI): domain Eukaryota; kingdom Metazoa; phylum Mollusca; class Scaphopoda; order Dentaliida; family Dentaliidae; genus Pictodentalium; species Pictodentalium vernedei. The sequence goes on along the minus strand of CM062297.1, from coordinate 433,623,278 downwards.
GGAGTTTGGGTATTCGATATAATGTGTTTTGGGTATACATGTACCTTCATCTTGAAACTACTCAGAATTTATCCAACCATACCTTGTTTGGCTGGGCTAAATGAGCCCTGTCAAACAAGGTATGATTGGTTTCATTCTGAATTGGAACTGAATTACCCTTCAGACATAATTTAGATACATGTATGGCTATATCAAATCGTATTCCTTCACAAGCTGTTAATACTGATGAGCTGTACAGTCACTTTCTTCACACTTCTCAACTTGCTAGGACCAGAAATCACAATAATCATTAATTTTAGGCTTATTAGTTATGTACATCATTTCCAGCATGCACGATGTTCTGATCACTGAACTTCTTTGATAATTTTGGCATCAGACATTTTGACTGATGATTTTAAACCTCAGTCAGATAATTCCCAGTTATTCTATTGATTGAATCATTTTCAAAGCATTCCATTGGTTCTATTTATGAGCCATTTGACGTCATGGTGGGGAAGCCAGAACAGTTCCGGAATTTGATGATCATGTCAATCTGAGTTAATAGGGGTTTACGAAGAGTAATAAATTAAACATTGAGAGAATCATATACGAACCCATTCATCATTCACTTATCACACGGTTCGCCCGATTCGCACCTCTGACCTCAAGAGTGTGAACACCTGACTGAAATAATGGAAAATCTGGAAATATCAGCAGACTAAAGAAAGCCAGCTCTAGGCGTCTCTTGTCCCATCTCCTGGACTATCCAGGAAATAGGCAAGATCGTCCATCTGAAACTGGAATTTCATGTAGATGTAGAAGAAAACACCACTACATACCTAGTACCTATATGTTGGTTTTTTTATACCATGCTCTTAATAAATAAACGACCTTGTCTCTAAAAATGGAGAAAAAACGACACTTTCTGTCGCAGACACATGCACGGTTTGTTTTGCGTACATTTGTGCCGGTGGGCAGTCCTACCGGCTGCATGTGAATACCTGATTGACAGCTGGACACATCGCAAAAGTTTATTGAATTTACGTTGCATTGTCAATCAAATTATTATTAACAATTCTTAAATTTCATTTTAACTATTTAATTGTAGGTATTCTAAACTTAGTAAGTCATTGTATGTAATAGATAGAATCGCAAAACGTCAACGTCATATGTTTGAATGAAACATCGCGAAGTATGAATGTATCGAAGTTGGCAAATTACGTCATGTCACGTTACTCTGGGTGTAATTTTTTTTAACCCCAATAGACGCTTTAAACCAGTAGTGGGGTTAAAAGATAAAATTGAACATACAGGCTTTTCACAGATAGTAACATAGGCGAGTATGGTATAAATATTTTTGCCATCATTCCACCGTGAAAAAACATTAGTTTCCAGATTCGAAAATATACGAAGGAGAAAGCTGATACAATGTCGATCTCAAATCAAGCCATCGATTGTTAATATCGAACCGAATCCTCGAAGGGTCTTACTTGAAAGAATACTTTCAGAGATAACATGTATTGAACACCTTAGTGTGTGTGTGTGTGGAGGGGGGGGGGTGAGGGGTGAGGGTAAGGGTTCTGGAAATAGAGGAGCTGCCTCTTTCTCTGGGGTCACGGGTTTTTTTTTCCTTTTTTTTTTTATTAAAAACAAACTTTCATATACAAAATAAACAACAATAGATAAAGAAATTAAACTTTTTCACAAATTTAAATGGAAGTAGCGATCTGATTTACAAAGCATTACAACTTATCAAAGGTTGTTAACTTCAGGTTTTAACTCATACTCAGAATCGAGTTCCTATTTTGATAACCCTGCCCAATGGCGTAGCCATGGGAGGGCTGATGAGGGCACATACCCCCCCCCCCCCCCCCCCCCATATTGGGAATATCATGCAAGAAAGTTTTAATATCTAGCAATTTACTTGATTCTGAATCCGTTTGTGTCCATAATTTACAAGTTGTGAAAACCCGCAATAATTAGGCCACATTGTCTCCTAGTTATTCATTCCTTTAACAACTTGTTAGTCCACTGTGTGGCCTGATTATTGATGTCTTTCGCAACTTATATATAAATTATAGACACAAACGGACACAAACGGACTCAGAGTCAAGGAAATTGTGGTGGATTTTTGGTCGCGAATTTCAAAATTTTTCCCTAATCATGACCGTGACAGTTTTACGGGTGGAGGAAGCCGGAGTACCCGGAGAGAACCGCCGAGCAACGACGAGCAACTGTCAGCTCCCCAACATACTAACTCCACACAAGCAGGGTTAGCATTGGTTGAAGACAAGTGCACCATCGACGTGCAGTACGCCTTAGAATACAACGCCAACCACCCACCACAACAACCACCACCACACCACACTCATTCTCCACAGATGTTCGGTTGGAAGATGATTGGGGCACATGATATAGACCGAATCATGCATAGCCACCTTTGTCAGCACACAATAAATAGAGACAAGCCGATATTTATACTTTCGAAGCAGGGATGTGTCGTCAGGGTGGTGGGGGAGGTGTAGGTGGGTATCTTTCCCAACCAAATCCCGGCGAAAATTTTCCAGAGTTAGAAATATCAAGCCTCTAAATAACTCAAAAATGAATTGCCCTAACTCGTTGATTTTATGCATGCTAATAGACAGCCACAAGTTCTCGGCCACCTATGTTTTTTCAGATTCCTGGGGTATCAGGGGTGTCTGTAGGGGTGTTTTGAAAGTGGGTCACGCCCATATCTCAGGTGTGGTATGACATATGGACCTGGGACCAACACCAAATGAGTCGACACTCGATGGAGATTCAAAATATGGGTCAAGGTCACGGGGGTCACCCAGGGGTCATTGAGTGCATTTTTCATAATTGCTGGAAATCACATTTTTTGACCCCCTAAAGCATTCCTGATGTGCACACATGCTGTTTTACGTTAAAAAGGTGGGCGTTGCCAAAATTTTTGAAAGTGGGTCACGCCCATATCTCATGTGTGGTATGACGTATGGATCTGGGACCAACTCTAAATGAGTCGACACTCGATGTAGATTCAAAATATGGGTCAAGGTTACGGAGGTCACTTAGGGGTCATTGAGTGCATTTTTCATAATTGCTGGAAATCACATTTTTTTACCCTTAAAGCATTTCTGACATACACACATGCATTTTTTACGTTAAAAAAAGTGGGCGTGGCCAAACATTTTAAAAGTGGGTCATGCTCATATCTCAAGCATGGTATGATGAATGGACCTGGGACCAACCCCAAATGAGTCGACACTCGATGGAGATTCAAAATATGGGTCAAGGTCACCGAGGTCACCTAGGGTTCATTAAGTGCATTTTTTTTATAACTGCTGGAAATCACATTTTTTGACCCCTGAAGCATTCCAGACATCCATACATGCATTTTGACGTAAAAAGTGGGCGTGAAAGTGGGTCACGCTCATAACTCAAGCATGGTATGATGCATGGACCTGGGACTAACACCAAATGAGTCGACTCTCGATGGAGATTCAAAATATGGGTCAGGGTCACCGAGGTCACCCAGGGGTCAATGAGTGCATTTTTCATAATTGCTGGAAATCATATTTTTTTACCTCCAAATGCTTCCCCAAAATTCAGCCATGCATTTTTTCATGAAAAAAAGTGGGCGTGGTCAAAATTTTTGAAAGTGGGCCACGCTCATATCTCAAGCATGGTGTGATGCATGAACCTGGAGACAACACTAAATAAGTCGACACTTGATGGAGATTCAAAAATATGGGTCAAGGTCACGGAGGTCACCTGGGGTCATTGAGTGCATTTTTTCAGAATTGCTGGAAATCACATTTTTTGACTCTCTTCAGCATTCCTGAAGTCCATTTTTATGTAAAAAGTTGGTGTGGCCAAAATTTGTGAAAGTGGGTCATGCTCATATCTTAAGCATGGTATGATGTATGGACCTTGGACCAGAATTGCTAGAAATCATATTTTTGAACCTCCTCCTGCATTCCCTTGATCGGTCCCTTTGAATGGTGTGACGATATATACCTTATCTGGTTTCTTGGAAAAATTATCTGATTTTTGAACGAATATCTATAAATACTATCATTGAAAACCTATTTCTCATTTATTTAAAACTATTTTATCCCCAAAATAAGCCTCTAAAGTATTCCCATTACATTCATAGAGGGGCGCGGTGGCTAAGCAGTTAGAAGTGCAGGCTGCAAGCCGAGAGGTTCTCAGTTCGAATCCTATCTGCGGCAACTGCCTTGTGTCTTTGGGCAATAACACTTCACCCCCATTGCCCACATAAGGGCATGGTGATGTTGTGTACTAAGACATGCTGCATGTCGATGATGCACTTGCACTAACCCTGCTTGTGTGGAGTTAGCATGTTGGGGAGCCAGACAGTTGCTTGTTGCTGCTTGGTGGTTCTCTGGGCTCTCAGGCTTCCTCCATCCGTAAAAAATGTCCGACACGAGGCGGGCCTAGCTGTTGAAAAGTGTCATTAAACCCCAATAAATTTATAACATTCATAGAATGTCTTCTATGCACTGATTGTCAACATGATAACCCAAATACAATCAATCCTATCTCAATGTTTTTGGTGTACTGATAGACTGCCTGCCATTGGTACTCGGTCATCTATGATTTGGAGGCATGTGGGGCTATACGGGTTGAAAATATGTTTACAACATTTACTGAGAAGTGAGTTAGCTGAAACAGTAACCATTATCTAAAACAGAATATAATCTCCAGAGAGAAAGCTGACATAGAATTCTTTGTTACATTGAACAGCACTGGATATTTATGTTGTATCATGTTACAAAACTTCAGTCTCAATCATTGAAGAGAGAGAGAAACCTTCACTTTTCAAAGCATTTTTTTAAAAATCCATTTATTCTCAATCATAACTCAGGATTGAGAGGTCTTGTGATGGAGTGGTGTGAGGCTTTCTCAAAACACCTATCACAGTTACAAAGTAATAAAATGGAATATTTGAATGGTCAGATTTTAACCCTCTTAATACTTCGATGTGAGTAAAAAAATACCTTAAATATAACTCATGGCTACAGAATGCTTTTCGCCTTCTTTTCTGCAACATTTAATTCTATGTGGAATGGGACACCTTTTCAGTGTGCTTTCAAAACTAAGGGATTATTAACCCTTTAGCCAACATAAAGGCAAAAAACCGGTCAGCTTTATACACAGAAATGTCTATTCAGTTTTAATTACTTTTTCATTTTTGCTTGAAAAACATAGCTTATGACTCTTCATTGGAATGAGCTCGTTTTTAAAGGATTATTTATTTATTGGTGTTTAATGTCACATATTTCTGCACAGTGGTTTACCAGGACCAGAACAGTTTTATGGTGGAGGAAGCCGGAGTACCTGGGGAGAACCTCCGGGCAACAGCGAGCAACTATCAGATCCCCCACATACTAACTCCACCCAAGCAGGGTTAGCATTGGTTGAAGACAGGTGCACCACCGATGTGCAGTACGTTTTAGTACACATCGCCACCATGCACCCACGTGGGCAATGGGGTGAAGTGTCTTGCGCAAGGACAGAGTGAGGACCGCTCGATTTACAGCCTGCACCTCTGCCAACTCAGCCACTGCGCCCCCATTTAACCCTTTACCCAACGCAGACGATACCAAAATTTATTATTTCAAATATCAGTTTTTCAAATTTTCCAAACAATTTCAACAAAACCATATCATGGGACTCCTCGTTGGAAATAATATTTTTCAACTTCTCAGTTTGCATATTACGCGGGCGGATGCGGCCGATTCGTTGGGTAAAGGGTTAAAGGATTAAAATGGAATATTTAAAGAGAGTATTTTAACCCTCTGAATAATCTTAATATGGGGGCACACCAGCGCTATGTACTAAAGCGTACTGCACTTCGAAGGTGCACCTCTCTTCAAAAAATCATTGAGAATAATGAAAACCATTTCCATTCTCGCAATGTTGTTCTAAACACACATGGACATAGATGGGACCTCGGTATTTTGACAATGGCAATAAGTCTTCAGATAGGCTCTTGGGGGTCATCAAGGCCTTTCAACGTCTACATTCCAACATTACTGAACCTTTTTACTTGCAATATATTTTCCAGAGGTACCATGCATGCACTTCATCATTGTCAAGCTAATATGAACATTTGCCATCATTTACAAATATTGCAGATCCGGGGTTGGTTATTTATAAAGTAGTTTATGCTCATACTTCAGGCTTGGTATGACATATAGTAATGGTACCTACACCAAATGAGTTGAAACGTGCTGAAGGTTCAAAATGTGGTCCACCTCTATGTGGTCAAGAGAGGTCATTAAATGCATACTTTTTCGACCTATTAGGAATTTCATTTTATACCAATTAATGCAGTTCTGAAGATTATAATGTATCTCATCATTCAAATAAATGGCAGCGGCAGTAATGTCCATTTCTGATTCCTTGATCGAACCCTATAAATGGTGTGCACATATATGCCTTTTCGGGTTTCTTAGAAAAATTGTTCTGATTCCTGTATGAATATTTTCTCTATGAAAGAATTTCCCCCAAAAAAATAGTAGGGAGTAAGCTGTGACTGTCACATACAATAACATGATCTATTTATTTAATCTCATTGTACAGAATTAATTCCCAAACCAAGTTAATATAAAAACAAACAACTTGATCATGAAGAATTCCGGTGTACATTTAATTGTAAAACTACACTGAAGATTTGTTATTAAAACGTATCACAATACTGTCAGGATGCTGGTAAAAGATGCAATACTGACATAGTTGACTGTACTGTTAACTGTGTTATGCAATGACTTTTTAAAATTAATTTATTAGAGAAGTTCTAGTTTTATGTATGCCTTGTTTAGGTCACTAGATGCTCTTTTAAAAGCAGGCCTTCGAATGAGCTCTTGGGGTTTTTAAGGTTTTTATGACAATATCTACGACATAGAGTCTATGCACCCTTTGTCAGCGTAACAACTCAAATACGGATCATCCTATCTCTATGCATTTTGGCATGCTGGTTAACCAGTTGCACTCATCTATGTTTTTTTCACCCGTTCGATCTGAATAACAGATGACAGATCTGAAGTTGGTGGAGCCATTATTTCAAAGTGGGTTGCGCTCATTCTTCAATGTAGATGTGGACATGGGACTACACCGACTGAGTTAAAAATTGCTGGAGATTCAATATATGGTCCCCTGAATGAGGTCATCAAGTGCACATTATTCAGAAAGACTGGGAAATGCATTTACACCTTAATGTATTTCTAAAGTTTATGAATGTATTTCACCACTCAAATTAGCGGGCAGAGCCAAAATTGTCCATTTCTGATTCGTGTATCGAACCCTTTGAATGCTGGTCACATATATGCCTTTTCTGGTTTCTTATAAAAATGGTTCTGATTCCTGTATGAATATCTGTAAATACTGTTAACGAAAACTCATTTCTGATTTGTTAAAAAATATTTTACACCAGAAGATAAGCCTCCATAAATTCTCTTTCTGTAAAGTTCTGTAAAGTTCCTGATACTTTAACCCTTTTCACACAGACTTGGATTTACAGGATACAGTAAATTCTGTTTCTCTAGTTTCATCTGTAGTTGTGACAGTTTGTAACTGACATTTTGGGATATTTGAACCACTTTTCGTGGGATTTTCTAACAGGAGTTCAATATTTTGTCCCAAGAGTGCAACCATGCACTCAAGAGACTATTTCAAATCCCACACACAGAAAAATCCAATTTTGTTTTCCTTGGTCAGCTTATGGCTCATGTTGCAGACCTACGTGGATGGGATGATAATTTGTTTTCCTTGGTCAGTTTAGTGGTTCGGATTGCAAACCTGAGTAGATGCGCTGATAATTTGTTATCCTTGGCCAGATTGTTGGCTCATGTTGCACACCTGCGTGGATGGGGTGATAATTTTTGTTCCTTGGTCAGATTATTGGCTCGGGTTGCAGAACTGTGTAGATACGATGACAAGTTGCCGTCCTTGTTCTGATTTTTGGCTCATGTTGCAGACCTGCGTGGATTGGTTGATAATTTGTTTTCCTTTGTCAGAGTATTGGCTCAGGTGTTCTGACCTGTGTGGACACGGCCATAATTTGTTTTCCTTGGTCAGATTATTGGTTCGGGTTGCAAACATGTGTAAATACGGCGATTATTTGTTGTTCTGGTCTGATTATTGGCTCATGTTGCAGACCTACTTGGATGGGATGATAATTTGTTTTCCTTGGTCAGATTATTGGCTCGGGGTTGAAAACCTGTGCAGATACGCTGATAATTTGTTAGAGATTAATGGCGCGGGAGGAGCTAGTTGTGAATACGTTCATAATTTGTCAGAATTGTGTCAATTTCTTCGGATCCCAACGGAAGTGTGTGGGATGAGCTGGGGCTCCTTATCCTTGCCTTGTACTGTAGGTTTAATCATTGGAGGGCGAGGTGTAGCTGTTTGTTTCACAATTTTTGCGACACAATTTTCCATTTGTTTTTTATTTTTCCCAATGTGATAGGTATGTATTATCATTGGGGGTGATTATTGTGTGCTTTTTGTTAAACATCAATATTTCTACAGAAGACACTTCGGATTTCGCGTAACCATCAATGAGTTGTTTATTCTAAAATCTTACAAAATATAAGACTACTCATTTTTTCTTAGTTTTTTCGTCTTAGTTCTTTTTTGTGAACATACAAACACAAAACAAATTTAAACCTAAAAAATACCCCAAAACAGAAAAAGATTTCCCACGGCATTCCATTCTAGACTCCTCTGACACACCATGAAAATATTTCAGCCCCCTTCCCCAATCCCGGCCAAAATTTTCAATAGTTAGAGAGTTAGAAATTTTATACCTCTTTTCAGCAACATACGGAACTTCCATTTTTTACACGCCTGATCGATGTAATCCACATCTACAGCAACAATAATGTATGCGGAAAATGAAAATCTGTTCCGCACATATGGAAATCGTTGAAGGACTATTTTTATAATGAAGCGAAATTTCACTGGCTTTAAGACACATCGTGCAACGCAGTTACAATTTGAATCGCTAGAGGTAGTTAAAGATACTTACACGAGTTCCTCATACAAATTTGGTTGGCGATAAATTGTCTTCTTTTTGTTGGTAGTTCGTTCCCTGAGTTCCAATGTGTTTTATGTGCCTACTGGCACATATAACACATTGGAATTCGGCGGGACGAATTATCAAATGAATTGCTGAGTGTCCTTGTAATAATTGCTTTTATTGACGTGAAGGCGTGTAATAAACACAGAACGGCACGCGTTTGTGAATGGGTTAATCGATATGGCACTTGTGCCATTACGGAAGGTTAAAACTCGAGTCTTGCTGCTTCTCGTTCTATCCTTCCGAGATGGCACTCATGCCATATCGATTAACCCATTCACACACGCGTGTCGTTCTGTGTATGCCATGTATAGCAGATTTCGCGTCATTTTATCTGTACCTGTTAAAGTTTGGTACTGATATTTGGTGATTTTTGAACCACATTTCGTGTGATTTTCTAATAGGATTTCAATATGTCGTCCCGTGAGTGCAACCAGGAGCCATCTGCAAAGCAAATGCAGATGCGACTGGTTGCACTCAGGAGAGTATATCCAACTCTAGAACTAAAAGGTCATATTCTTCGAACACAAGGGGAGAAGGTTTGGATTTCTTCGGCAGTTGGAAATTCACGGGTAGTAGTTGGAAAAATCTCACTCAAGAGAGAGGAGGGAGGCGGTGCAGATGGGTTTATCAAAATTAGATTTTCGTCAGACTGGGGGAGGGGTACAGTTATAAGTTCAGAAAGGAGGCACCCCTCGAACCAAGACCCTGTTACCAGGTCCCTGACTCGATGATCAAATGATGATCAGTTGTTATCTGTGGCATCACTTGCCCGACAAGAAATACACCGTCAGCCTATATATGTATCACACACCTATTAATGTAAACACAGGATGTCCACTGTTCTGCCTGTACGATAAAAATAAATTTGTATCGCACATGTGGTGAAACAAAACACGTTCGATTTCGTTTTCAATGTAAACAGAGAAGGAAATCGTCTAAATAAATCACGCCAGTCACTGGTTGAATGCATCGGAGTCAAAGTCGTTTCGAAGTCCCGCATTTAGATTTGTTTACCCGGGATATTTAAACAATTAGATTCTAACAGCTTGTTCCTTGACAAATACTTTCCACAACTGGTCATATAATGATGGAGTGTGCTAAACATATTAGCTATTTAAAATCCTTTTGTTGTCTTATTCCATGCACTTCAGTCAATATATGAGTGATATCCCGGGGCGAAGCAATCGAGTTTATCAAAGTAATATTGCTTTTGCCCAGAATATCGCAAGTGCCGAAGGTTCGAAGGATATCCTGGGCCAAAGCAATCGAGTGCAATAATTCTTAACCCATTCAAAATTATGTGCGGTTCTGTATATTTATCGAATCCTGCCCCAAAATTTACACGCGCACAGCTACACACACTCACCCATATTGGTGCATCACGCCTGGTGTTTTCTGCACATTTAATGCCGATAGTATTTTCAAGTGATTTTTGCACCTCTGGCTTTCCCGTTTCATATGGGTCTTAAGGCTTGGGTGTTTTCCTGATCGGGGACTTTTTGTCCCCTTACAAATTTCCCATTGGAATTTGTAAAGTGGGAATGACGGCCTGAAATAGCTCGTCTTAAATATTTGTGAGAATGAATTTTTTCCTATCATCGCCCTTTTGCTCAGTGTTATTGCAAGTGGAATTGTTTTTGAATAAGCCTTTTTCGAAACTGCCATCTTGGCTTTTAATCTATGCAAGGTCACAGGTCGCGAGGAGTAAACATTTAAGAAAACGCTTTGTAAGCAATGGGAGAAGGGAGCGGATGAAGTGCTTCTGGCGCCATTACGTTCATTAGTGCGAATTCTAAAACATTTAGCAAGGGCCCCCATTTGTTTAAGGAAATGGCAATATTGTATGTTAACTTTCATTATTTCGAACTGAGTTCCGATCGACTGAAATGGTGTTTGAATGCACGCTGTGTCATCATGACTTTGTGGCCGTGAGCACTGTTTCGACAACTTTCGGGGACTTCCCACGCCGAGAAACTCCGGGCAACGAGTGTTTCCTTGTTGCCACTCAAAAGAAGCCGTCGCCTCCGAAAAAACATTCCTTAAACCTGTGAGATTCCATCGTTTCAAGTCATCTAGGGTTGCCCATTCCGTTAATGTGAATGATGACATCGGTTCTACGAATTTGAACTTGATATTTCACAAATCTAGTTGACTTCGCTGACACAGAACTCAACGTGACGAACATGGAAAAATCGCTTTCTTCACACTCCTCGACCTGTGTCCGTGCATAGATTAAATGCCAAGATGACAGTTTCAAAAAAGGCTTATTGTAGAGACGATGGGTGTTTCTTTCATTTCTACTTTTTTACGATCTCGATATCCTTCAGATTGAAATTATCGTCGTTTTCCTCAGTGTCAATTGAATGGAGAAATTTTGAAGAATTGTAAATACGATGTGGGCTTTTTCTTTTCTTTCGTCAAGTCGAGAAAACTCTGAACCATTACGATACTGCGTGGAATAATAAATAAAGTGGCCATTGCAGGGCAGACGATAGGCGATTTCCAGCTGGCAGACAGAGAGAGAGAGAAAGAGAGAGAGAGAGAGAGAGAGGGGGGGGAGAGAGAGAGAGAAAATACGATTACAAATACTTACAATAGCAGAATTGATATTCTTTTGCATGACACTACACACTAAACTTGAGAAGCGGGACTTGTTATATACTATTAAAAAAGTGGGGGATATTTGATAAAAGTGAGATATATGAAGACTATATCTATAATTTCATCAAAAAGACAGTTGAGGCATTGCACTGTGACATCTGGTGAATGATTTCAGAGATAGTTTGGTCTGACAAGCACACATTCCTCTCACCGAGCTGTAGAAGACATGGACGGTCAGTCAGAGAATTTACCACATTCAGTCCAAGACCTCAATACCTTGTAAATCCTCCTCGGTTCGCGAGACAAGCGCGGATCCGAAGTGACATACTCCACACCAAACGTCCAATATCAGCTTGACTGATGTTATTCCATTCTTCCTGCAGTGCAGTAGCGTGTTCCTGGACATAGGTAGGGGGCTGTTGGCGTTGTCGCTCGCGCCTGCCAAGCACATCCCAGACGTGCTCGATTTGTGAAAGGTCTGGACTTAGTGCTGGCCAAGGCAGTGTAGTGATGTTCTGCTCCTGGGGGAACTATGCCCTGTGTGCTCTTGCATTGTCATCTTGGAAAATGAATCGGCGGTTATGACGTCGCGCAAATGGCACCATATGAGCTGCTATCATGTTGTCACGGTAGTACTGCCCTGTGGCACGCCCTTGGATGACATGTAATGCTGTTCTGCTTGTCATGGTTATGCCTTCCCACACCATAACCTATCCACCACCAAAACGACCGTGCTGTCTAACGGTTACATCATGGTATCGTTCGTTCCGGCGCTGCCACACTCTGTTTGGCTTGTCGTCGAAGTCGAGAGTGAATCTCGATTCATCGGAAAACATGACGTTGCTCCGCCGAGGATTGTCCCAGCGCTGTCGTTCTCCACACCAATTACGCCTTGCTGCGATGTGACGTTCAGTCAAACGTGGAATTGTTCGAGGTCGTCAAGCGTACAAATCCCAGCTGAGTAGGCGATTTCAGATAGGCTAACCACTGACTCGCACATCTGTCGCTCGGTGCAGCTTCTGTCCAATTTCAGAGGCACTTTGGTGGTGGTTACGTATTGCTGTGGTTCGGACGAAACGACCCTGGTTAGCAGTTGTCGTCCTTGGACGTCCTGACCGACGTCTGTCATCAACATTGCCTTGTGACGGTAGCGTGACCACAACCTGCTCATCACCGATTGAGTAACGTTGAGAATTTGAGCCACTGCTATCTGTCTGTTGCCAGCTTCCATCATGACAACGGCACGTAAACGTTCGTCACGTGTCAGTCTTCGCATACCTCAAAATTTACGTCTCGTCCAGAAACTATTGATGAACGAGTTTATACCAAGAAAAGAACGATGAGACCTCCGAAAAACCTCGTCCAGTAGAAATGAAAATTTCAAAACGCACCCTCAGACATTAACGCGGCGCTCGTGCGAACAGCCTGCACGAAGTTTTCGTGGGCTGGTGACATTCATGATCCACACTAAACTTGGTAACATATTGATGTGTCTAATCACGCGTATCAAATACCATTTTCCGAAAATATCAACATCAGTTTGGATATCCCCTACTTTTTTGAATAGTATATAATTGAGGTGTAGTCAGCGTTAAATACCTCGTGTAAATTAAAAAAAAATGTTTCAGACGTTAATCAGGCAGAATTTTGTCAATTGAATAATTTTAGCCGAGTGAAGTGTCAGAAGTTAACTGATATTGCGACACGAGGCGGTAAGCTTCAAAGTCGAGAGTTTTCAATTGAGCATACAGATTTCCATTCAAACTTTCTTTTTTGAACTTAGAATTTATCGAAAAGATAAAAAAAACCTCTACACTTCAATTTCTTATGAAATTTACGGATGTAGAATGTTAATGAATTATTTGAAGATAACAGAATTGATTCATGTGCAAACCTGAAACTTAGATGTTGTGTTTAGTGTAACTTGCCTAAGGAATGTTTGACACAAACACCGTCTTTTTCTATTGCTGGCAATACAACTTTATTCTGAGTAAGCATGCACGTATGTGAAACGCTTCATTTGCCTTTTGAATTTTCAAACAGTCAACAGTCAGCTGTGCGTGTGTTTGTAATTTTCTAGGCATAAACGGATTGCATTTATTAACCCCGTTCAGATGTGAAATGTTAAATTTAACAGGTGTTTTAGACATAATGTTTTTGAGGTGTTTTTTCTTTTATTTAATAATACTTGGGTTGGTCTCACATATATTTAAATAAAATTAAAAAAAATAATACTTTAATTAGTTTTATTTTAAAAAAAACAAATTGAAAAAGGTATTAAGCTTATCATTTTTAAAGATTGATGATCTAAAGACGAAAGCGGAAAATATGAAAAAAGATCTTCGGTGTGAGAAGTTTCTCATATATATCTTCTACAGGGTGTGTGCCTATCTCGAGGATTTAAATATTCGTAGAGCGATGAGAGAAATATGTCCCGGCTGCTCGTCATAGGCATCGATCGAAGCGCACACCTGTTAAACCACGGAACACAAAGACGTCATAGTCTTGTGATTTGCGTCGGTGTTAGAAAATTTCGACGGTGACGGGGTGATAGAGTGGTGGAAGAAATGATCAAGTGTCGAGGGCAACCGATGTCTTTGGACTTCGAAATTGAGCAAGTTTGGAAAATGCTGAGAAATCACACGAACGCGACGATGAAGGAAGTATTTTGTCTTTTTTACTGGATAAAGAATATCCGACTCAGATCTTGTTAGGGAAAAAATATTGAATTAAAATAGGGAAAAATATATATAAATATTAATTTAAGAAAAAAGAAGAAAAAATGGATAGATTGATGAACGAAATAAAAAAAAGAAAGGGAGAAGAGCATCACGCATTTCTCTTAGATGTGTTTTACAGAACGTTTGCTCATCTCGTGAAAAAAAAAATTCCAGAGTATTGAAGGAAAGATGTTCCAGTTGAAGGTTCGGATGGGACTACGGTCACATCTGTCAGAACACGGAATACGAAAATGCGATCGTCATGTGTATTAGGCCGGCATGAAATATGGCCAGAAAGCGCGATGTGATGAGAATTTGGATGGAGACAGTGGCGGCGCTACGGGGGGGGGGGGGGGGGGGGGCATGGGGGCATTCCCCCCAAACGAAGGCTTTGCCCCCCCCCCCCCAGTTGCCCCTCCCCCAACCATCTCGCATGCATGTCCATCCACCCTCACACACAAACACATTCAGTCACTCTCTCTGACACACACACACACACACCTCTCTTTTTTTTTATTCCCAATAATTTCCCATACACACTTAGCCCAAAGCCTCAGGCTAGCTGATGAACACATCCAGGCAGTAGAGATTTAAAGACTCGGATGCAGATACTTATAAGTTATAATTAAGTTATGAGCCAACAAAGGCATGTCTATCCATATCCCTTGTCTAAAAAAATTCATGGATTTCGCATATGACAGAGTCTCTCTCTCTCTCTCTCTCTCTCTCTCTCTCTCTCTCTCTCTCTCTCTCTCTCTCTCTCTCACGCACAGACCCACCAGACGCGGATCCAGGATGTTTTGAAAGGAGGACCGCTAATTACCATTACATTTAGTCGAAACTTGGACCCAAAGTCCGTAATATAATTTTTTGGTTTGGTACGTCCACAGGACGTAACAAACCAAAAAAGTATATTACGGACTTTGGGTCCAAGTTTGGACTACCTCATAACAAAGTAATGATATGATCCTTTACGTATTTGCCCCCCTTCATGGGAGTCTGCCCCCCTAGTTGCCCCCCCCCCCCCCCCTCCCCCCACAAAAAAATTTCTGGCGCCGCCACTGGATGGAGACGGCCATGCGAAAAGGAGAACCGATACCCATTGAATTCGTATGTCTGATTTTTCGATTGTGGACGAGTTACCTCACGACCAAACGTCGAGGGAGTATTTTGGAATTATTATTGTTGTGAGTTCGCGACAGCATCTCATTAAAAAAATAATATCATTAAATTAAATAGGAAAAAAATATATATCTAAAAAGAAAAAAAATGGATTATTCAAAATACGATAAATATCTCGATATTATGTCAGAATGTTATAGAGAGAGAATGGAGAAAAAACAATCTTCCTCCTAATAAGTGTGATAACGCTCATTGTAAGTATTACGGCAAAATGACGCTGACATTTCCAACGTCGACTACAAGCTCACTCAAAACGCGTGGAAAATATTCAACATGAAATGAAATCCTTGAGAGATTATCACGACCTGTGTCTGATAACTGACGTGCTTCTCTTGGCTGAACTATTCGAAAATTTTCGAGGCGTCTGTTGGAGACATTACGATCTAGATCCGGTTTGGTATTATCCTGTTTACAGTCTGGCTAGGGACGCTCTGTTGAAGATGACCAAAATCCACTTGGAATTTTTGTCCAACGTGGACATTTTACTCACGTTCGAAAAGGGCACAAGAGGCAGAGTGTCTACTATATCTCACAGATATTCGAAAGCAAACAATCACTACATGGAAGAGGTTTTCGATCTGTGAGAACGGAGTAAATACATAACATATCTAGATGCTAATAATCTATAACGTTATGACATGAGTCACTCGTTACCGACCGGACATTTCTTATGGGTCGAGAAACGCGAGGAGAAGTGGATCTAGAATATCTCGAGACGTTACATGATTGACACAATGATTATCTGTTGACATCCGAACAATTGAAAGTGAACAAAGTCGACAATCTCGATCCAAATTTAAACTACAAACATAAATAGTCTACTGCGAAAATATGAAACTCTACATAGATTATGGCATGAAATTAGATAACATACATCGGATCATCCGATTTGACAAGGAGCCTTGCTTGAAGTGGTACATAGATCTCAACACGAATTTGAGAATGCCGGCCGAGACCGAATTCGAGAAAGATTTTTTTCAATCTACCACAACTTGGTGACAATGATACCGAATTGACCGCAGTCAATAAAGGCTAAGTGGATTCGGTCTTGACGAAATCTCAAACCTTCATCATTTCGTGATGGAAACACCGAACTGAGCGATCCAAAAACAATTGCGAATAAATTCAATAATTTTTTCGTCAATATAGGTAAATCAGTAAGTGACAAAATTCCAATATCAAACCGTCATTTTTTAGATTATATTGGTAACAGCACTGCTGATTCCTTTTTTATATCACCTACCAATGAAGAGGAAATAGTTCACTGTGTCCATAGCCTCTGTTGAAAATTAACCAAAGACTGTGATAACTTATCCACCAAACTTCTAAAAGAAATAATCTCTGAGGTGGCCAGCCCACTAACACACATAGTTAACCTCTCTTTTTCTACTTGTATAGTACCCAGCAAATTGAAGAGAGCCAAAATTATACCTATATTTAAATCCGGCGACCCGCAATTGTACAACAACTATCGACCTATCAGTATTCTGCCGGCATTCTCTAAAATATTGGAGAAATTTATATATCAGCGATTATCAAGCTTTCCAGAAGGACATGAGATTATATACCAGTTGTCAGGGCAAAGCCAGTCTACATATAGGGGCAAGGGGCCTCATATATAAAGATATTGTAAGTTCAAAAGATATTCCGCATCAAGGCGAAAAACCTACGTGAATTGCACTTCTCTGCGAAGCTGGGCATGGAAAAAACACACGTGGTGTATATCCAGCTTCAGCGCAGGGACCCAGGGGAGAAACGGTATGTTAGATAAGGTCTAATCTCATTTAATTTGTACAGTAGTCGCGAGTCTTACGAGACGTAATCGGTTGGTGGCAGGATATCGTCACGGCCAACTGAGAAACGAGATTCTAAACGATAGAAATGTCTATCGTATCGTCACCTGATCATTAGGTAGCAATGAATGGCAGGAACGAATCGGTTTTCTCGACAAGTGAAATCACCGTTAAGTCACGCGCGAGATGACTTGTATTGATTCTGCCTCGATATACATCATCTCCTACCGTTTTGACAGGTGGACAGATGAGCGTCGGTCCACCTGACAGTTTAGGGTAAAAAGTATATATACCTTGAAGAGCAGAGCATTACACACACACTTGGGGTCACACACACGTTGGTGAAGTCCAGGACAGGCGGACTCTGTTTCCTGGCATAGGGGTACCTTCGATCACAGGACCCTGGAACGGCTGGAATCGCCAGAGAGGGCATTTCCACGATTGATTTAGCTTAAGGTTGATAGGCGGCTACGAGTGCCAAATTCGTTGAGAAAGAACACCCAAGGTGACACGTTAAAGTTTAGATTGTCGACTAGCAGGTATCAGCCTGCAATAGTCAGAAGTGTAGGTTACTTGTATTGTGCGTATTAACCCTTTGAAGCGTCAGACTGATTGCGTTCTGAGTAGTTTGTTTTGCTGTCGAAGCATCGTAATACCGACTGGAGATCGGTGTGAGTGACAATTTCGCCCTAGCACAAAAAGGGGCATTTGTGAATCGTGAATTCAACCAGGAACAGTGAATATTTCAAAAGGACTTTCAAAAGGCACATAAGGTATGAGTAGACAATATCTGACCCAAATCAGAAGTACGGTGGCTTTATAGATGACGAACATTGCTGGTCGGAACCCTCCGACAGCCAGAGGTACAGTTACGCGCAGACGCTGACATTTGAGCCTAAGCGGGTGAAGCTCTTATGGCGAGCTCACAGTAATAACATTTCAGATTTGTGAAGCTCTTATGGCGAGCTCACGGTAGTAACATTTCCAGTGTGTAGACTTTAGTGCCAGTACAGGGCTATAGAATGGCTATATGATTGTTGAGAATTGTTTAACCCTAGCAACCCATTTTCTGTGAAAAGAATCGAATTGTTGATTGTTGAAATATTGAAACGGATTTATTTTTATGTGTAAATAAAAGAATCGTTGTTACTTTAAATCATTCTTTCCATTATACAGCCTGAAGTGATTAAGAATCACACCTAACGGAAATCGAACCTATTTCAGGCCAATTTGGCAGAGAAGGAATCACGACGCCGGACTAACTCAGCTCCTTGCGCCGAGTTCGCGACACTTGGATTCCGACCCTCCACGTTGGTCTAATTTTCCCGCAACTTCATCAGCGGGACTAAATAACCCCACGTCAGCCCAGGCCTTACGGGGCCTCAGGTGTCCCTGACACCAGTATCAGTTTGGCTTCAGGAAACATCATTCAACAACACATCCTGTTTTACACTTGGTAAACAATGTCGCTGAGAAAAATGATAGACCGTCGAAAGATTGCATGCTTTCTCTTTTTCTGGATTTTTTGAAAGCCTTTGACAGCATTGACCATGTCATCCTGTTGAAAAAAATGGACCATTATGGAATTAGGGGTCTGGCCAACTCCTGGTTTAAATATTATTTAAATGGAAGAAGTCAGTCGGTTTCATTCATGAATGAAGTATCCAATCAGCAAGAGATACCAGCGGGTGTACCTCAGGGTTCTATCCTCGGACCAATCTTATTCTTGCTGTTTGTGAATGACATTAGCCAATCAACCTTACTTGAAATACTAGCTTTCGCAGATGATACAACAGCATATACGGCAGGTAACAACGTAGATGCACTAATAGAAAACACAAATTCTGAACTAATGAAGATAAACGAATGGAGTTCTGCAAATAAATTAGCCTTAAATGCCTCTAAAACCAGATTCATGATATTTCACCCCAACTTGACGCATACAGTGCCAAGAACAAGGTGATATCACTGAATGAGACGAATATATCGTTAGTCGGTAGCCACCAAGAGGAGTCATCATTTAAGTTCCTTGGAATCCATATGGACGGAAACCTGAAATTCAAACAGCACATATCAGCTGTTTGTTCAAAAATAGGAAGGGCTATTTTTGCATTAAATAGAGCAAAACATTTTCTCCCCCCTCCCCCTGCAAGCTTTAAGATCGTTGTACTTCTCACTTATCCACAGCCATTTGATCTATGGGATATTAATTTGGGGACACTCACCCTCTGCAAAAAGACTCTTCAACGTGCAGAAGAAAGCCATTCTTGTTATAACCAACAAGTCTTTTACATCACACACTGATCCTCTATTCAAAAACTGTGGTATCCTAAAATTCAGCGACCTCTATATCCTGCATTCCCTTTTGTTCATGCATGATTGGCGCAATAATAAATTACCCGTGTCCTTTGATGATACATTTAAAATCTATAGGAATCCGTCGGGCATGAACACCAGACAGTCTGGGAAAATACACATACTTAAACCAAGAACACGTTTTTCATCCGAACTGCCGTTCCATACTCTCCCACGAATTTGGAATGAAATTGACCCACAAATCCAACAACTCAGCAGACCGCAATTTAAGAAGGCAATAATGGATAAGGCCCAAAATTCTTATATGGCTAATGTCGCTTGTGACAATCTGAGATGCCCCGATTGCACCTCCAGCTCTTCTGGATCTCAAAATCACCCAAATCCTAAACATTCTCCATATAGTAAATATTCCACTGCAATGATAAACTATGTATTCATTTTGGAAATTGTGAATCGCTTCTTTTAGAATTGGCTTTAAGCAAATTAATTTAACTCTGCTGTCAGGTATCTTTTACTGTTTCAATATGGTGTTGGCAGGAAGACAGCTTCTTGGCTATGCCATCTCCATGCAGTGTACTATTACTTTTGTTCTAAATTAAATTAAACTGTCAATCGTATGTTATGTAATTGTATGCTGCAAATAAAGATTCATTCAACCTATCTCGAAGAGCACGTTATATAATGTAGAGAAGATGGAGAATCAATATCCCAATATGAGCAAATTCGAAACACCTTTGAGAGTCAAAGAGGGGGATAGAAGTACTTTCAAGATGAAGTAGACTAAACCAAAAGCTGCCTCTCCTATAGCATCCGTGTTGATCCAATGTGATCCTTTGAATTTAAAAAAAAGCGGATAAACTTTTAATCAAATTGAACACGTGGAGTACACGGGGGAAAAAGGGAAATTTGAGAACATTATTATTAAATAATTTTAAAGTTCGAATTTTTTTTATAACTTTATTTTTTTAAAGTTTCTTTTGGGGATTTTTCTGTTTTTTTATGTCTTTATCAATGCTTGATGGACGTGTTTAAATCTCAAGGCTGCACCCACGTTGTCGGCACTCCCATCAGAGCTGGTGTCTTTCAGTTGATTGAATACTCTAAATTTGAAAACGTCGGTTTTAAAGTCCGTAACATCGTGGTAGCATGGCCGGGTTGAAACATGGTTTCTATCTTTTCTCCTGAGAGTTTATATGATATAGGCCCAATGCTGAAAAGATGCACGGTGCCGTTACGAACTAAAGTGATGATGTCATTGTTGGTGTCATCGCTATCCTTTTTTTAATCAAACGTCCTTCTATCTGGAGGAAACATTCACTGGGATGAAGTAATAGATTTTGCGTTTTGATATTAGTCTTATCTCGCCCTCGTTATTGAGAAAACTTCCCTCCATGGGTAAATATTCATGTACTTTTTACTCTTGGGTACTTTCTAATTTTTATACCTTTTTTATATCAAATATGTTCATCATTTTTTTTATTTCACTCTGTTTTCTATTTTAATTATTTTTAATTATTTATTTTATTTCTATTTATTTTTATTTTATTTATATATATATATGTGGAGGAAAGAAAATGTTCTTCTCTGTTATTTTTAAAACACGATCTCTTGCAATTGCTGTTCGTAAAACTTTTCCGTGATCTCTGCTGTCTAATGCTTCTGTATCGTAAGTGATGGGATCGGTATAGAACACTAGAACCATAGCAAAGATTTCTTCCATCCATCTAGGCATGTAAGTTTTTCGAAATGTTTTTCCACTTGTAAATACTCACTCGATCACCAAAGGCAAATGCCGGTCGTTTCGTGGTCGTTGTTGCCACCCTCAACGGATAGAGACTTGTGTAGTCTTTCTGTTCGTTTTGAGGATCACTAGCTTCCATGAGCGTCATCTTTATGGAATTGTGATTCGTGTTGTTATAGTCATCGACCAAATCATATAAAATGTCTACATATTTCTTAGTCGAGTTGGCTATGAAATATCTGCAATTTTTCCTTCATTGTTCTATTCCATAATTCGACCACGCTCACCTTCTCTTCGTTTGCGGTGGAATAGCTGTCGACGATTTAACAGACACGAACGTTGTAAAATCCTCGACCTTTGTCCACCCACACCCACAATTTTTCGGGTTTTCGCGAAGAAGAAGTGAAGATGTTTTCCAAAGGTTTGGCCACACTCGTTCCTGATTTATTTTTCAATGTTGTCATTCATCCGTATTTCGAAAACACGTCTACGACCGTCAGTACATATGTTACTCCTCTATTGTGTCTCGACAATGACCGCATGTCCACCAGCTCGGCCGACCACACGTGATCCAACCCATTGACGAACACTCTTCTCTTTCAAAATGTGTGCACTATGGGCTTGTGCAGTTCATTTGCTAATGCATTAGTGAATTGTTTTTTTTTTTATTACCCGTCCCAACTCGAGGTGTCGTACCAATTAGCTTACCAACTAGCGAACGTTCGAATTTTTCTCTCTGCATGGGATTGCCTGTATTTTTTTGAGTCTCCCAACATGTTCTTGTAGCACACATCATTTGTTTCTTCGTGTTGGATACTTTGCGTAAGGGATCGTGACCATTCGCCACTTGGTCCACTCTATTGGTGGGTTTGATGCACGATTTCGGCGTCAGATCGTTAGTCAATCTCTTGTTCAATTTCGCGCCGGGTCCTGTAAATCAATGTCCCGGCAGGTGTATTTCAAAGGGAAGATTATTGATGAGTCTATTGACCGATCCTCTGCATCTTTTAACAAATTGTGTTTTGTTGAACTGCACACCTTACAGGTGTCTCGATGCATCTGCCTATTATTTTTAGTTTACACTCCTCGCAAGTTATTGGTTCTGTTGACTTCTTACGTTTTATGCAATACATTTTCTTATGTTAATTTTTTTTTTTTAATTATTTTCTTATATACTACTCAAAGCTTGCTAAGCACCAAATATTTGACACATCATTGTGAAATTTGCTGGTGACATATTTGCGATATGTTTGGTGGATATGATTGAGGAATGTATTGAGATGGTCCCCAGTGTTTACATTAGCTCTCTTGACAGGCAGACTTTTCGTGACAGTCATGGAAAGCATGTATCCCTTGATTTTCATGATGTTTCGTGTACTGTCTACATATACATGAGATGTGCAGGGTATTCAATCTTCATTTCAACACAAACCCTTGTGATTTAATGATTGAATATGGCAATTGCAAACGTAAGAAGACATTTGTCTAAAGCAGAAATGTGGCGGGCTGTGGGGATGGTGGAGCAAGGGGCTACGCATCGCCAGGTTGGTGAAACCCTTGGTGTCCACCATATGGTGATCACCAGAGCCTGGGCAAGATTTCAGCAGTATGACACACCAGTAAGACGGCATGGTGGTGGCAGAGACAGGGCAACATCTGCAGCTGAAGATCGGTTTTTGATCATTCAGGCCCGTGGGAACCGCTTTGCCACAGCAACCCAGCTTCGCAGTGACCTTCAGAATACATCCGGGGTAAATGTTTCGACGCAGACTATCCGGGCAAGGTTGCACGAAGGTGGTCTCCGATCGAGAAGACAATGTATTCGCATTCCGCTGCCCCAGAACCACCGCCAGGCACGATATGAATGTGCCATGGACCACGTTGGATGGACCAGATAAGATTGGCGACCTGTCCTTTTTACAGATGAGTCAAGGTTCTGCCTAGACCACATATATAGGCGTTCTAGGGTATGGAGAAGACCAGGAGAGCGATTCCATGCAGCCAGCATTGCTGAGCATAACCACTATGGTGGAGGGTCAATCATGGTCTGGGGCGGCATCATCTGGGATGGACAACAAAGCTCTGTGTCCTTGAAAGTTGTACATTGACTGCACAACGGTATATTGATGAGATGCTGGATGTCCACGTCAGATTGTATGCAGGTGCAGTGGGTGATAGATTCATTCTGATGGACGATAATTCCCGTCCTCATGTTGCCCATTGCTGACGGGGAGTACCGACAGAGGGAGGGGATTGAGCGTATGGACTGGCCAGCAAGATCCCCTGACCTCAATCCAATCGAACATGTCTGGAATGTGTTGCAGCTTGCAATTTCAGCCCATCCAGTCCAGCCAAGAAGTGTCCAGGAGCTTGGTGCCATGCTGGTCCAAGAATGGAACAACACCCCACAAAGGACCACTAGGAACCTGATTGGGAACATGAGAAGGTGTTGTCGAGCTGTAATCAACTGTAATGGGTCTCATACTCGATATTGAAGCCACACTAGTTCGCTCCGTCAACTTTTTGGCATTTTGAAAAATTTCCTCATTTATCAATAATATCCATTTTCCATGGTTATCGAATTCAAAAGATAAAACAAACAATGTCAAACACAAATAAAATCTTATTTTATATACTTAAATCATTAAAGATATAATTAAATAAAAAATATATACGCTTTTCATTACAATATTTCAACTAAAACGTAAAACAGGTAGTTGTATATACTTGGTGCTTTGCAAACTTTGAGTAGTATATATATTATATCATTATTTTATTTTAAATCTGTCTCTATTTCTGGATCTTTATTTTTTCCCCAAGAGTTTACAAAAATATTCTTCTGCTTCTTCTCGACCTTTTTTTAATTTGTTAGTGTTCATCACCTCTTTAAGAATCTGAACAGACTTTATTTTTATACCTTCTTTCAACATGTCGAATTTATCCTTTTCATCATTCGAGAATGCAGCAAAACTCCTGATCAGAAATCCTTCCATCCTTCAGAAAAGGTGGTATCATGGAATTGATTTTCGCGTTGGCCAACACTTTGATCTTTTCGTGTTTCTTAACCTTCAATGATAATTTTTTACACACGAATTTTCCGACCGTGTTTAAGAATCCATTCGGGAGAGCGCGCCTTCTATCGCTAGCACAGCTTGAATGGTGACCATGGTGAATAGGTGACCCATTCCAACAACACTCAAACCCTCTCTGATGATAGTCGGATCTAGTCCATCGACCAATTTAGTCATTATTTCTCGTCTTCGTTTTTTTCTATTCATTTTTTTTTTCTTCGTCGTTCTTATTTTATTTAAAACAATATATATTGTGTGCGGGTCATTTCTCTCTCTCTCTCTCTCTCTCTCTCTCTCTCTCTCTCTCTCTCTCTCTCTCTCTCTCTCTCTATTAAAGTCTTATAATAACATACTGAGAAGGGGTACGTTTTCAAAAGGCGAATTTGGACCTAATAACAGACCTCGACTATCGCTCAAGTTCTTCAGATAGAGACCATCTCTGTAGATGTGGATTGCACCACTACCCTCCGCGTGTCCTAGATACAATCCTCTACCATCTCTTTCTTTTTTTCTGTTTGAGTATATAAGAAAAAGAACAGGTGATCTTTCTTTCTCTCTATATATACCAGCTGAAAATCGCCTATCATATGCCCTGCAACGGCCATGTTATCAGTACTCTCTGTCTCGCAATGTCTTAGAGATTTCTCGACTTGACAAAAGCAAGAAAAAACTCACACCGTCTCTACAATTCTTCAGAATTCCCCATTGGATTACCACTGAGTAAAACGACGATAATTGGAATCTGACGAAAGCTGAGATTGTAAAAAATGAGAAAATGAAATGAGGAAGACCCATCGTCTCTACAGTTACCAGGTCTTTCTCATTGGAATAACACTAAGCAAAAAGACGATGATGGGAAACAACTTCATTCTCGCAAATATTTGAGACCGTCGTTCTCACTTTTACAAATTCCAATAGGAAATATGTATGGGGAAAAAGGAACCCGATCTCGAATTGAGCTGCAACAGACGATCACAGAGAATTTCATTTTCTAAAATACTCCCTATTGGATTACCCTCGAATCTCTCCTCGAATACCAGCTCAGGTAAAAAAAGTTGTTTTTTAAGCTGAGCTAGAAAATTTTCAAGATAAATTCCCATTGCTTTCAAGCTTATTTTTTTCTTGAGCTGGAAATGAATGTTTGCTGAGCTGGAATGTCCAATTCACATCTACTTATACAGAACCTTAAAATCTACCTAAAATTGCAAAAGAGTTTGTAAGAACACTACCGAAACAGCTATAAATGTTAACAGTTCCATTGATTTGTCCCGTAACCTTGACATTAGCCAACCGATCTGTAAATACAAACCTACCCAGAACGTCTTTAGAACAAAGATGTATGCTAAATTGGGCCTCTGTGGATTTGATGTTTTCTGGGATATCGTTCGGACTACACATTATGTATAAACAAGGTGTCATTTGGACATATCACTGAAATCCACGCAGCTGTATTGCTGGAACGCTCATTGGTCGCATATAGAATATTGATATCACAGTACTCAATATTCTCCCACAGATGACCATTCTAACGTTCAGGCAAAAAAAAATATACCACATCACTTTAATATTGGCTTTCAAATATCTTTGTCAAATATAGCCATTCAGACAACTTTTTGTGACCCGAAAATAAGAGATCATGCAAAAGATAAGAGAGAAAAACTGACAGGAAGGGAAGTACTGGTCACATGCACATATTTTTCAGGAAATTCCCAACAAAAACACACCAATAGTCATTTGTATTTTTAAGTCCAAAAAAGTCATAAAATTTCCCTTTATTTATCTGGAATATTCAACAATAATGCAAGATGCAAGTAGAATGCTTCAAATGTTTATTGAAACAATATATTTTCCCAAGGCTACTTAGTTTTGGAGATTGCATCATTTCCGAGTGCAACTTTTCAAGGCGGGTAACTCTAATTCAAATAATTACTAATGTGATACCAGAAATGTGTATCAACAGCCGCCATCTTGACTTTGCTCTGAATAAAAGCTACTCAACAAAAAAAAACAGAAAGTTCTATTTTTCGACGCATCGCATTCACCAATCGCCTTTTAAAGAACATTTTTTTTATTATGTCTGTGAAAATTGAATACGATAATTGTGTGAACATTTTTCAGAGCAATACAAATTAAATATTTATAACACATTCTATTATTATTAACATAAAACAAGTACCGAGATTGGAAAACTGATTCTGTGTCACTAATTTTCGTGTCAGGTAAACACCATAACGTTTGAAGAGGTGAAAGCTGTTATGTCGAGAGTACAACGCAACGCTAATCTGTACACAACTGGATTGCTGGAACGTCAGCGAAAATGTTGGCACTTAAACTGTCCCACCTCCTCCTAAGATAGCTTCAAAACAGCTGACGCAGTAACTACTTCCAGTCAGTGATATTTGATGATGTGATAGCTGTGACTTCGGTCACAGCGTAACAGCTTTCACCTCATCAAACGTCGCGGCGTACATAAGGCACGAAATCTAATAAAACTGTATCTGCTGCCAACCTCGGCACCATTTTTTGTAAATAACAACTAAAATGTGTTGTAAATATTCATTTTGCATTGCCGAAATAGATGTTCACATCATCAACATATTTATTTTTCACAGACGTATTGAGATCAGAGAGACAGGCCAAAAGAGTACACTAATCGATATGATGTCATCAATTCACAGAGAATTTTACCTTCCCGTGGAATATGTACATGTAAGCTGTATTCCTGGGACCACTAATGTAAATGGCATAGCTGTCGAACGAACTTATTAACCCAGTGACGGTGGGACCTTAGTGTTTGAAGCATTTATCTAAGAATTCAAACCCAATCTGGGGCTGTGGAGTAACTTTGAGTAACCTTTGGTGTCTGTGGGTGGGGGGAATAAAGGTTAGCGGGGTTTTCGGGAGTCCTTTCCAGAAAACCATATTCGGGGTCTAAGAAACGATCTGAGGGACTTTAGGTACTACCGGTACTGACCAATGCAGGTAGGCCATTAAATTCATGGAGATCGCCCAGATCAAACAATAGGCCTACATTGTGTTATATGACACGCTATTGATGTATTCACTAGACCTTACTCCGC
The DNA here is from genome assembly GCA_031216915.1 of Pictodentalium vernedei. Lineage (NCBI taxonomy): Eukaryota > Metazoa > Mollusca > Scaphopoda > Dentaliida > Dentaliidae > Pictodentalium > Pictodentalium vernedei. Next base: position 433,595,686 of record CM062297.1, on the reverse strand, counting down.
CGCCGACACCCACTCGGGTAATTGAAGACTCGACAAAATAATTATCTGATTCTTAGGACGTCAAGTGGAATAAATAGCAATTGAGCATAAACACATCACATTCGGAAACACTATGATCGTTCTCGAAACTCATTCGTTTACTATGATCAATTATATTGGACATTGTTGGCAAAAAAATGTTGGATGGTTAAAGCCCCAATCCCCCATCAACACAAAACACTACTTCAGAATACCATTTGTTCCTAAACTTGCCTAAAGCAAGCTATTAATTGAAAAAATAGGATATGTTTTCATTTTTGGAAATAACTAACAATTAACTGCAAAAAACTGTTCACAATGCATTCCAACGAGGGCTCATAAGCTGAGTTTGAATGCTTTTTGAGGACTTGACAAAATAATTATCTGGTTCTCAGAATGTCAAGTAGAATAAATAGTAACTAAGCATAAACATATCAGATTGGGAACAATACGATCGTTGTTGAAAGGGGGCGCGGTGGATCAGTAGGTGGAGGTGTAGGCTGCAAGCCGAGAGGTCCTCGATTCAGATCCCACCTGCGGCAACAACCTTGTGTCCTTGGGCAAGACACTTCACCCCTATTGCCCACGTAGGGGCACGGTGGCGCTGTGTACTAAGTCGTACTGCACGTCGATAGTACACTTGTCATCAACTAATGCTAACCCTGCTTTGGTGGAGTTAGTATGTTGGAAAGCTTGACAGTTGCTCGCCGTTGCTCGGTGGTTCTCCCCGGATACCCGTTTCCTCCACCCATAAAGTATCCTAGACGATGTAGCCCGGCAATCGAAGGTGTCGTTAAACCTCAATAAATAAATAAATAAATAAATAAATAAATAAATAAATAAATAAATAAATAAATAAATAAATAAAAAATAAATAAATAAATAAATAATCGTTGTTGAAACTTATTCGTTTACTATGATCAAATATATTAGACATTGATGTCCAAAAAATGCGGGGCGGTAACGCCCCCTTCCCCCATCAGAATCCCCGCCCCTTGTCCCTGGAATTGAACACCATTTTTGCCTAAATATATGTTTGCATTTTTGGAATTAACTATTAACGGATGCTACTTGAGAATGGTACTGGTTGGTTTTGGCTATTATGTTCGGTAAAGAGTTGATATATATGAGGTTGATACCAATGACTTTTTTATGACCAGAAGGTTCGACTAACCCTGTGCAATGCACAGGGTTAGTCACACATTCTGGTTATAAGAAAAAATAGTAACTGCCGCATCACACTCTACATAAAAATATACACTCATTAAGGATGTACAATGCACAGGGTTAATCAAATAATCGTGATGATCTTATTTATAAGCAGAAGGAAAAGTGCTAGTTTGATAAGCTAACTTACTTTGGCCCGCCATACACATTGCACAGGATTAGTTGATAGGCTTCCATATCACATATTATACTACATTAACCCTTTACCTAACATGAAAAGCAGACGACACTTGCAAAAAAAATTCTTGAATAACTTATTTTTTTCATTTTTTGTCTCAAAAACACAGGTTATGACCCCTCATTGGAACGAGCTCGACGAGCTCGTTCCAATGAGGGGTCATAACCTATGTTTTTGAGACAAAAATTGAAAAAAATAATGAAAATTAATTGGCGATTTTTGAGAATAGCGCTGGCCGTTTTTGGCCGTTACGTTAGGTAAAGGGTTAAAATATACACTAACTTAGGCTGTAAAAATGCTGTTGGTCACTTGTTAGATGAGGTACATGATTCTGGGAACTAATGGAAATACGTATACTGGATTTAAAAATTATTTTAAAGTGAAGTCCAAAATGAAAACATTTTCTATTTTTATTTAATAGCTTGTTTTGAGATGCACAAGAACAAGGCTAGGGGGGGGGGGGGGGGGGGGGGCTAGAGCACTCCAAAAGGAGTGTTGGAAGGAATAATTGCAACCCTGCACATTCCTCTGTTGGAAACCCTTCTCTGTTTTTTTTTGGCTGGGATCAAGAGAGTTCATCCATAAAAATGTTGATTTGGAAGTAGAGATTATGTACATACATGGAAATTGACACTCAAGACTGCTGTTGGTATAAAATAAATAGACAGAACGCCATTCGCGTTCGTTCTGTCATTTCGTATCGCACGAGATCGATTTGTGTGGAGGGATAATATTGAACAAGCAGCCGAAGGGGTTTAAAAATAGATATACGGCATCTTAGAATGGGGTTAGAGTTAGGTTGGATCGAGGGTTTGGTTAGGCTTCGGGGATGGGTTAGGTTTGGTTAGGGATGAATATTATACGGGTGTACAAAGACAGTGGTGTCCGACGTACTCGTGAAGAGCAGTTTCCACAAAGAACATAACCCTTTATCTTTTGAACTCTCAACCCACTGTCTGGAACTGAGGCAGCAAGTTTTCTTGCAGACAAAGCTATAAAACTCAGATATGTAAAAATGGAGTTATTGGATCTGTGGCATTGCGCCTTGACATCGTCACCTCTTGATCTGTTAGATTAATTTATAAGAACACATGAGATTCAGAAAACGACCTGAGATTGGCTAGTACAATGGTAAAGGTAGTAGAGATTACGTACTGGCAAACACGTATAGAAAAAACGGTAACATACATACGAGCAGGCAGGTGACAGAATTCGCTATTCTGTCACCAATTTGACATGTCTATTGAATGTGCAGGCCTGTCATAAGCAGTAGCGGATCCATCATTCTGGTTTTATGAATGGCTGGGGTGGAGGGGGGGGGGGCACATTTCAATCGTGGGTCATGAGACTAAGCGCCTTCGGACGCCTGTAGCAGCCACTTGGGGGAAAGCACGAGAGGGGTACGACGTTGACACATTCTCCAAGGCAGGGTCCGGGAACCTTCCAGAGAACATTTCGGAAAGATGGAGGGTCATTGTTGCCCTCTGGCGGTGGTTTCGTTGCTCGTAACCAAGTTTTCCAGCTACTATATTCCTACAGCTTTATATAGACGCATTCAAATTTTGAAAAAAGGGAGCCAATTTATAACATCTTGCAGAACTGTAGCTGACGCATGGGGTATGGTGTCATCCGCAATAACACAAGGATGTAGCGCATGTCATGTGTTATTGAGGATAAACTATGTCCCCTGACTGAGTGCTTGTAAAAACAATCGGAGTTACAAAAATAGTGAATGTGTGTGTGTGTGGGGGGGGTGGGGGGGGGGGGGGCTGGTGCGCTCCCCAGATCCGCCCATGGCGTGTCCGGAGACTTAGTATCTTACGTTTCAACTGTAGAGAGAGATAGAGTTATCTGTAAAGTAGTTGTGATGTATGGTTTTCGTCCGGACAGTATACCATGAATTCCTCGTGAAGAGGTGCCAAAAAGAAGATATTTCCCCACGTTTTATATCACTCCTTCATCTGCCCTTGTTGTACTCTATGTTACAATACATTATATGCGAGCCTGGAAATAACTTACGAACGATCGTTCAGGTTACGTTTGGGTGTACGTCATTTGTAAAATACGCGAACGAACTTCAAGTTATGAAAAGTAATACAATATAATAACGTTCTTAAATTACTATTATTATATACTTTATAAATAACCACATTTCTATCGGCTGGATCTTATACACGTGATTGGTGATACTCAGAATTCCATGTACACCGGTTTCTCAGTGAATATCGACTTTCTAAATATAGCTTTACGAAATCCCCTCTCTAGTTCTATTTCAATCGACGTGCACGTGCAGGCAACTTGACTTCCGTCTCATTTTTATGCTACTATGCAGATGATAACTATTTTATTGTTAAACAAAAGTATTTCTGGTTGATACAATTGAACTTTTAATTGACAAATAGAAGATTGGGTTTTTTGAGGATGGTGTATAATAGAACAGTTATGGACTTTTGTGGTGGTAAATATAATGTGATATGAACCTAAAAATTTTATATTGACCGAGGCTAACGCAGGTATCACATCATATTCACCACCACAAAAGTCCAAAGGTTGCGTATTGCATCCACATATGAATAGAATAGCATTTAGAACGTCCGCCAAAGTTAATAGCTACAGCTAACGTGCAATCTCGCTTCGGCGACATCGCGTGTCAGTTGTTGATAATTATAAAGGTGGAAATCATGTTAAGACGTAAAAAGCATGACTGGCGTAGTAAAAAACAGAGAATGCAAGAAGCATTACAACACCCCTTTTTATTATGGGTCACTACCATGCAAAACAGCGTAACTTCCAACGTCACGACATAAGCCCTAATGCTCAAGGCTGTATTTGGAGCAAAAACGCCTCCTAACGGATTTTACCTCACCATTTAACACCGCAAGCAGTCTTGGGGATTAACTGATTGTGGCAAACTCTGTTGAGTTTAGGACCCTCAATAAAAATGTTAACGTCTCTGTTTTGGAAAAAAACTTTAAATATTTGCACTGGCTTTCGTCTCCTGCTTGTGGGAGTTGAAGAAAATAGATTGAGGGGCGAGTAAAAGTTTTTTCAATTCAGTGCGAAGCTGGACCGCAGTAGAGAATGTCCAAACTTTGAACACAAAAATCACACGGTAACATATATTTTTCTGCAGTTCATTTTTTTAATGAGATGATATACTAAGTGGGTGGAGGACTGTTTCCCCAAATGAGCTTGACAAGCTGAGGAGAGAAAACGAGATTTTAAGAGTGTCGCCAATGCAAATCATTTAGTGTACTGTAACCTCTAGTAGAAAGCTTACCTTATTACACTTGGATATCATTACAAGTACATATCCTGTCCGATATGGTCCGTTAAGAAAGTCTTTTTTACATCCAGCTTTTAATTACTTTTTATTGCGACGGTATTGGTATTGCCATTATTAGTACCGTGTTTCACTATTATGCAGTGTGATCTTGGGATCTAAGATCAGCGACGAAGAGACTTCATAAAACAGGTTGTGTTACAAACGCAGATAAAACACTCAAGGTTCACTGCTCAGAAGATTTCGATAAGCCGCGAAAGTAAACAAACTCGGCTTCTATTCGTTTCCGAATGACCTGACAGATAATACCTACTAAAAGATAATATCGCAAGTGAGAATAAAGGTAAAAATACAGGTTATTACCACTATTTGTGTTTCCAAGATGGTGTGTTGAAGTCGAAACCTCGTCTCTGGGCATATATCAACGAGTTCGTTCGGACGGGTCGATTTATGACCCAGATGCGAAGTCTAGACTTCAATACACCATCTCGGATGCCCACTTCGTAGTAACAACCAATGTTTACAATATTCCTCCCTCTCTTGCCTTGTTCGCATATATTTTGACAATCGTTCAATCAGCGTCTACGAGGTTTTTTTGTGAATAAAAATCACGACGCCACGGTATTGCGTTTTTGTGTTATACATGACGTAATCCGCATTCATTATTCTACTTCTACACGCGAACGTTTTTCAGCTGTGTGTTTCTTTGTTTTATTTTTCGGATGTAACGCATAGTAGGCCTATATAAATATATCATCATGGCAAAAATGATCAAATTTCTTGCGTTGAGTTGGTTATTTATCATTTAATTAATGTTATCAAAAACGGTAGACTCTACATGTGTAATCAGTTTTCGATGTGTGCAAGTATAAAAAGTTACCCTCAATGCAGATTTGTATTTTGTCTAGGCGTTTTGGCTTGTTTTGGGGAAAATACTCTCTTGTTGTAGGGTAAAAACAGTTTTGAATGTAGGAATGTGATACGATATTTTCTAGAGCTGGGTCACGACACACCTATGCTCCGAAGACATAGGTCAGTGTATCTCACCTAAGACAAGGCTTCGCGATTTGTATATTATCTCACATACAGTGGAATGGTCAACAATCGCCGCGTCCATACATGTGCCGATACCTGCGACGAAGCTTGATATAAGTTTTAGGATTCAAATAAAGATTTGCAGACCTCTCATTATCCTCCCCACCCAAACTCTTTCTGTTGCTGCTTTCCGGGGGAGATCAATAATACCGTAAAGTAATGTGCAGTTTATGTTAAGACTACATGTACGTGCAAGTACACACAGCTCTCTCAGCAACTTAACAGAAATGTCATCTTAAAAGAAAACATTACTACTGAACACACGAGAGAGAACATTATGCTGAGCCACCAAAAATAAAATGCTGATGTATTGGTGGTCAAACGAGATGGTACAGCTCTAGACCTTTTTGTGACATGTGACGAATTTGACCATACATACCACTGGAAGTTACCAAAATACGTCAAATATTCATCCTGGTTTTCCAAAAGCATTTGCGATGACGTGAGTAGTATAGCTCGCACGTTTCGTGCCTGATCAAGTTGATCTGATGGGTGATCTTATGTTACGTCATAGTCACGTGATCCAGCTACGTCATGTTTGGTTGTCATGGTAACCCGCCTTAGCGGTCATATTGTGGCGTCATTACCATAGTGATACGTGGTGTAAGTGCGCATGCGATGCGTGTGTTCTTAGAGTGATACGTGTTTCCGTCGTCAGTTTGAATATTTGGGCCGCCATCTTGAATTCTATCGTGGCACGTGGTTGCTGTGTGACCCAATACCCTCTAATAGAACGGCGGTTTGTTCGCAGGGTCTGTTCGATTCAGCGATAGTAAATATAATTGCCCTAATAGATCCGACAATCACTCCAAATCACCAAAAAACACTCCAAATCACTATTTGGTACGGGTTTCCTCCTAATTACCAATAACAGGCGCCTTCCTTTGTATACCTTTGTATAAGAGTAGTTTTCTGGTTTGAAATTTCCCCAAATCCTTGGTTGCTTCGTAGAATTGCCCGACATTCACTCAACAATGATCAAAAATCAACGACACGAACTTGAAGAAGCACTCATTGTGGGCTTATAAGAGTAGTGCGCATTGCTATAAGGCGCGTTCTATTAAACTGGAGTACTTTTCGGGCTCCAGGTTCTCACTAAATCCCCTACCAGTAGCAAAAATCAGATGTAAAAACAAACTTTTGCGAAATCCCTGTCTGTGAATCTGACGTTTATGATATTTTGAGTACCCTACCTGCAAAAAAGCGAGTGGACCGGATCGCATAGGTCACAGGTTGTTGAAAGAAACAAAGTCTACTGTATGTAAACCACTTTTTCTCCTTTATCAAAAATCACTTCAGTCAAGTATCTTCCCAAGCGACTCGAAATTAGCTGACGTGACACCAATATTCAAGAAAGGGAACCCAAAGGATGCCAACAATTACCGCCCAATTTCTTTACTTAGCTGTACTGACAAAGTAATGGAACGACTGGTGTTCAAGGCAATCTGTTCCCACTTCTCTACAAATAACTTATTTTATAAATATAAGTCAGGGTTTCTTTCTCAGCCTTTCAACTAATAGAAGTATATCATAGTTTATGCACTGCTCTGGACAAAAATCAGATCACATGCGGAGTGTTTTGTGACATCTCGGAAGCTTTCGACAGAGTTTGGCATTGTGGTGTGCTGTTCAAGCTAGAAGAGTATGGTATATCGGGACCTCTTCTCCGCTGGTTTAGAAGTCTCTGTCTCTTTCTCTCCCTCTCTGTCTTGTGATTGTTTTTGTTTGTTTACATACTTTTCCTATTTTATTGTTATAATAAAACAAGAAGAAATTTTGTAGCATACGTTAGCCATGGCACAATTTGTATCAATAATTTGTATGAGCGGAGGGTGATCTAAATGTTTAGCACTTGTCCTCCAATCCATTTTGCAATATTTGTGCAAATAAAATATGTTTAAACTAAACTAACTAAATCCTCGGTTTCTACCTGTTGTGTCGATTCATTCGGTATCCTCTGCGTCTACCTATCCTGGGCTATTCTATAGCTTATTCTCTCCAGACTTACCTATATGTGTTTGTGTGCTAGGGCATAGTGTGTACATATCACATGTAGCACATGGGCACATGCTGAATGTGCTGATATGTACTTCTGTATTAATGCACAATGTGCGCACAACACATACAACACATAGGTTCCTGCGGATATATGATGGTACTTATGACACGGCGATGTACTATTTGAGGATACCTTTTGAAGATGTCTTTTGAGGATATCTGTTGAGGACACCTTTTGAAGAATACCTTTTTGCAGGATATTTATCTGAAGATAGTTATAGCTCCTAACTCTATTCAACTCCTGGCTTCTAAAGCAACCACACACCCTTCGTACCTTCAAGGCCACCACTGCCTACTTGCCCCTAGTTAACACCATCTGTCCTATGATCAGCCCGCATTTTATTCACCTATAGTAGATGTTCTACCAGCCTTGCAGTCTTGTACCTTTACTACCTTACACCATTACTATTGGCTATCACTATTCTGTCCTGCGCTGGTATGTCTCAACCATTATTATTTACTTGCGGTACTACTCCTGCTCTTAGTATACTACTACCGACACGGGTGCCAACTGATATCACTCTCAAAGTTGTTTTCCACTAATGCTTGTTCGAAGGACTCGAATCGTATAGAGCAAATGACCTATCTGAATATTTCTTTTATGAGTAAATGCTCTTCCAACTCTTCGAGACATTTCAGAAAAAGGACTTCTGTGTCTAAAGGAGATTCTATAAATGGTGTGCCGAGAAACGGGTCGATGATTTCATCGAATGAGCCAAAGAGCCATGAGAGTAATTGGTCCATGAGCAAATGTTCTCGTGACCCGAATGGCATCGAGCAAATGAGCAATAAATGAATTGCTCGATGAGAATATACTCTTGCGACTCTTCAATTCATTTCGGTAAAGAGAGACTCTATGGGGATTCTGTAAAATTGATTACATAAGTGGGATTCCCAAGTGGAATTCCAAGCTCTTTTGCAATTCCTGCTAGTCTTACCATCGGCTTCCGTCTTATCTTCAACTATCTATCCTATGATTAGCCTCTATTGTAGTCTCCCAATACTATAGTATTCTTCCACCCTTACAGCCTTGTACCATTACTATTGACTTGTACGTGTATGTGCTCATGCACAATGTGCGCACAACACATGCAAGACATAGTCATATAGGACGAAAAAGGGATTCTGCAAACGCAGACATATCCTAAAAAGGAATTCCGTAAGTGAGATTCCTATCCGACTCCGTCAAATGGCACTCCGTGATTTGACATAAACACTCGAGGGTATAAACAGAATTCATCTCCTCAACATTGTCATTTCACGATTAACCAGCGATGGACTAACACCACACCTGCGATGAGTGCAAAAATCCTTCAGACATTTAAAATGTCTCCTACTACAAAAACGGACCATCCACGAACTTAACAGTTATCAATGCTTACGTGCAATAGCACACAAGCACATTCCACCAGCAACCTATCCCACGTTCCGTGGAATCCCTTTCTAGTAACCGACTATACATCTTGAATCCCCTTTTCATCGTATGTGCTGCATATGTTGTGCGCACATTGAGCATAGGCACACAAGCACATATCGGCACATCCAGCATGTGCCTATGTGGTGCATGCAGTGTGTTCACATTGTGACACAATGTGTATTAACACATAAGCACAAATACAGTTTCGTATATATATGTAAAGTACCCTAGCTTGCACTGGGTCTAAGCATTGCATAGACTGATACAGGCTTAGATGAATGGAGCAATCTTGTTGCGCCTGTTAAACACCTGACCGAGGGCAGAGTTGAGACAGGATCAGCCATAGTTAGGAAGTATAAAGTAGTGTTACATGTATATTGCCTAGAACATGAACCCCAAATTCCCAATTTATTTGGCGAGTTTCAAGTCGCGATATTACGAAATCATCTGCATTGAAGATGCGTAACTGTGTTCGAGGCCAATCTCTGGCAAAATACAACAGTGTGAATAAACGAATCGAGCAACGAAAGTTAACGAGCAAAAATACTGATATGTAATACGACACTCACGATTCGTATTTTATTTATTCTTTTTCATGTCCTTTGAGTTTATTTGTATAAAGATCTCGGTGGATAGTCAACCTATTGGAAACAAGTATAACTTGAGCGAAAGATTCGTTCGCCTACAGTTCGTCACAAAAGAAACAAGGCGACTGATTTTTCGTTCAAATATGCCAGCGAGAGGAATTCCGGGCCCCGTATGAATTATGTAACTTGGTTCAGGTGCATTGATAGATCGTGGTGTTGAATATATAGCCCGACTCTCGAAGAAACAAGTGATCTCTGTGGACATGACGGCCATTTTGCCGTTCAAATTCAGAAATAATCCCGGTGTAAAAGGAATGGAAGTCCGTAGGAACGTTAGTCCCTCTGGACTATTATTCCGCGGAATTATAGTCCTAGGTCTAACATTTCTAGGAATAGTAGTCCTGCGAGAAATGTCGCAACTGCGGACTACTATTCCTAGAAATGTTAGACCTAGGACTATAATTCCGCGGAATAATAGTCCAGAGGGACTAATTTTCCTACGGACTTCCATTCCTGTTACACCCGGATGTCACAGCGAATCTCACGTCGCTTCAAAGTGCAAATATTGCTCCTTCTTGCAATACTGTCGGTCTCCACTCAAGTATTATATTCAACGGCGGTCCGACAGTTTGGGCCAGTCAATCAAAAATCGGAAGATTCCATGATAGCATCAAAATAGTTTCGGAAGCAGAACATCCTTCAATTCTTCTTCTATCATTACGTCTCCTGTACAGGAGACCTGGTGATAGAAGAAGAGTTAGGAGGTGTTTTTGGTAGGTTTTCAGAACATCTCGACGATTCGAAATTTTCCGAATCAGACTGACTCGAATCAAATTATCGGAGCGATTTGGAATCAAAAAGAATTTAAGTTCGAGCCTTCGCTGGGAATTACATTGCGGTTTTACCGAAGGTTGGTAGGGAGATTACATAACTTACAACTTGCTTCTGTGTCCACTTTCTTCAGTTACCTGCAATCGATTGATGTTAACTGCAGCATTGATTAATTTTCATCCACAATTTTAGAAATAAGGTGTTGTTTGAACAAAGAGTAGCGAACAGGAGTTGTGTAAATAGACAACCCATGCCTTCACTGACTACGATGCATCAAGTCGTTATACGTGTTGTCATAGGGGAACATGTATCTATAGAAACGACATTAATAAACTGGGCACGCAAAGGGATGCTCAACCAGCTGAAATGTCTAAGAAACAAATAGTTTCAAAAATGTTTTGTCGGACAAACGCATTTGAGAAATGGTTTGTATATTATGAATATCGCATGGTACGGAAGTGATACCTCTAAAACAAACGGTTATTTCCAGTTCGCAAATTCCGAAGCACGACGCAGGCAGATTGATGAGGTGTCGAGAAATGTCACAACTTTCAAACATTGGTGTGAACTTGGAGGGATGAGGATGAAGGACATGATAGATTTTGTGGAAATTGTGTTGTCGTAACATCGGATCTGACTGCCAGTGGTGTAAACTGACTTTCTCGAAAACAACGTCTAATGCCCCGATACAGGGAGGATAGGGTAAGTGAGAGCTACTTATTCCGAGAGAGAGAGAGAGAGAGAGAGAGAGAGAGAGAGACTGTGGATTGAGGTCGTAATTGAGAGAAGGGGAAAAAACAGAGCAGTATTTTTGAGTGAATAAAGGAAAAAGCAAAATCGGGATTGGATGAAGAATACGAGATGGTACATTTGAGTCGTGGGGTTGACGGTGTGTGATTCGCTAGGGCGTCGCGAAAATGGCCGACTGGGCGGGGCTGATTTGTCCCGACTGTGATGACTCAAGTCCCGACTGGCTAATATTCTAAGTTCATCATCAAGGCATGCTTTTTGTCGAAGAATATTAGCTTTTCTGAAATTTATTAGCGAATGAATAAAATATATATGTGGTAGTCGTGACGCAGCTTATTATTCGATTAACCCTTTACCCAACACAGTATTTTTAGAAAATAAATTAAATTTTACATTTTTCTAAAATAAATTTCACAATTTTTCAATAAAACCAAACAAATATGGATGTCATTACAACTAGCTCGACAAGCTGCTTCTAATGACATCGATATTTGTATGGTTTTATTGGGAAACTTTAGGTATATTTTAGATTGTGGCATACTTAATCTGGTTAATTTTTCGGCCGTTTTCGGCCGCTATGTTTGTCAAAGAATATTAGTCAGTCAGACTTAAAGTTAAAATAAGTTTGAAAATTTATTACTGAATGAATAAAATATATATTTGGTAGTCGTGACGCAGCTTATTATTCGATTGACCCTGTACCCAACCAAGTATTTTTAAAAAATAAATTAAATTTTATATTTTTTTAAAACAAATTTCACAATTTTTCAACACAACCGTACAAATATGGATATCATTAGAACCAGCTGGTTCTAATGATATCCATATTTGTATGGTTTTATTGGGAACCTTCAGGGATATGTTAGGTTGTCGTTGGCTTACTCTGGTTAATTTTGTAACGCTGTGTTAGGTAAAGAGTTAACAGGTACATTGCCTTTACTCCAGATTGGTACTCCCCACAGCCCGAATCTCGTACTACAGACATTCGTTTGTATCACAGATTGTGTGTGTGACAGAACTCCAAGTATCGAATTTAGTCTTCTAAAAAGAACATTATTAAAACTTTGAACTCGGCCGGTCACCTTTCCGGACCAGAAGCATGATACGTCATAATTTCCTTAAGTAGGATGGCAGCTGAGTGAATGTGTGGGTAGACCAATCAATATTTTCAACGTGTAGCCCCACGGCGCACGTTGAAAATATTAATTAGTCTGCCCCAAATAATGAATGTGGACTCTTCCATTTGCTGCCCTTGAACTGACATGGAAGATACCGCTATGATCCTATAACTCCTTTTGCTCCATAAGTTACATTGGCTCCCTGTTCAACAACGTATCACTTTCAAAGTTTGGGTGTTGGTCTTTAAGTGCATTTATGGATCGGCTCCAAAATATTTTCAGGACCTTTTGACTGTTCAGTCATCAAAAAGGAATCTCCGACCATTCAAACAGCTCAGGATTCTTGTTCCTTTTTCCCGTTCCACCTTGGTGAATACCAGGGCCTTTTCCTTTGTAGGTCCACGACTCTGGAACTCATTTCCACTGCATATTCAGGCTTCCATAAGCTTAGAAGACTTCAAAACAAAACTCAAGTCCCATCTCTTTCGAGAGGCCTTCGATGTTTCCGCTATCTAATTTGATCAGTTTTTGTTATATCAGTGCTTTTAGTAGGGGTCTCAGATATGTATTTATTTTCCATGTAAAGCGTTTTAGAGCACAGCTGTGTGATTTTACTCCATATAATTATTATTATTATTATTATTATTATTATTATTATTATTATTATTATTATTATTATTATTATACCACCAGGGTTAAAAGGGAACATAATGACAATATAGAATGAATCAATCAATGAACTAATGATTTATTTGCCACATTTAAGTACATATACAAGATTCAGTTTGTTCTTAATTCACTGCAGATTATGCTATGAAAACACACATTTAATAAGACCATTCTAAATACAAACCCATCAATTTGATAAATACTATAGTTTTCTGGTCTGTGGATGGGAATAAGCAAAGCCTTGAGCAGGACCACCGAAAGCGAGGAAGGGCCACGGGGCAGTGTGTAGGACGGGACCTGCGAGAGCCGAAGGATCGGAGCGATAAGCGGGAGGCCGAGGGGATACCCCCTAGATATTGTTTTTAACTTAGTGCTAGGGGAAGCATCCTCCAGCATTCATTTTCTTAATAATATCTACTCAGTTATTTCCTTGCAATTTGGGTAATTTATTACCTGAATTTCTGTGTGTATCGTGCATGTTTTTTCAAAGATAGTCGTGACCCCCTTGACGCAGGAAAGACCGGTGGAAAACCAACAAACTGGACTGGAACGAGTGTTGTTTTATATGAATGGAACCTAGTTTGTAATGCAACTACGTATTCTTGCCACCTCCACCGACGGCGGAGGCCAGTATCAAAAGTCTTGCCACGACTTTCAACTCAGACGTATCGATAGGGCAACCTACACTTTTTAAAACACCAAAAATCCCGGGTGGCTAAGGGGTGCCGGGTCCCGGGGCAATTGCCCTCCTACCCCGTCCCCGAGCTAGTGCCTTGAGATATGTTTTCCCGCAAATCCCCATAGATGTAAAGTACATGTTATCTTGGTGACGGGATAACACGTACTTTACATCTATAGGGATTTAATACCAAGCACCACAATTGATTCTCCCACTTAATATGAAGAATCCCCCCTTCACACACACACACACACATACACACCAAATAGTAATATTAGAACATTCAGGTACGGAACATAGTTTAGTTGTTGTGGCTTAAAAATAAACCATTTGGACTTTCCGCCCCCTGCTGGATATCTCCAGGTCACAGATGACTGCCCCAATGCTTGGCTCGCCAGGTTGGTAAGATTGCTGATGCTTATGTGCCAAGGCATAGTATAGAGATTGTAAAACTCGGCGTGGGAGAATTTTTTCTTAGACTCCAATCTTGACGAAAAATATCGCGACTGGAAAATTATCCCCCCCCCTCACCATAGTTACTCACGTGGAGTTCACTGCCCTTCAAGTTGAGAACAATGTCATTGAAGCTTGGAAATTTTGAAAAAGTGACGAGGGGGGTCAAATGTATAATATGGCATTATTAATTAGATATGGCATTTTTGCCTTGTTTGACCTATTATCGACCTCGGCTAATTTGGCTCTGAATTCGGCTGATAACTCGTTTGATATGGGTTAATTGACCAAGCGTAGATAGAGTTGTCGCTCATGCGACATAAATGTGACCTTTTTCCTGGCGTAATGGAGCGAGTTTTTGTTTACAACGAAATCGACTTCAACTATCAATTGCGAGAGTCATCACGACAAAGCCATGGACATATCAGAAGCGGAATTTCTTAATTTAAGTGATGATGATGACCTATTGATGAGAAAATGTCAGGATGAAGGAAACTGTAATCGAGAAGTGTGAGATTCTATTCGGAGCTTGAAACGATGGTTTGTAGATGTTGAGGTTTGATAAATTCAGTTATTTCGCACATCCTATCCAATTTAGGGGTGTAGCGCAGCAGTTCAGCGGTCTAAGTAATAAATAGGTAATCACTAGAAAAGTTCTATATCAGCCGAGATATCAGCGTTCGGCAATTTCAAATTAGCCTGAGACCGAAGGTCGAAGGCTGATATGAGATTGCCCCAGGCTGATATCTCGGCCGATATCGAGAAAGTCAAGTTATATCCTCCAAATATTGGTGACCCCTGGAACACTTTCTCTTGGAATGCCCAAAATAGGGTCCTGCTGATCTCAAATCGTTGTATAAAAGATAATAATGACTTCTCCCTCCATCATATACGAACCAGAACAAAGACCTCCCCCACTGTATTAAAAATAGTGAACGAAATATAAGTCGACGAATAAAGCATCAAAGTCACTAGACCAATTGATCAAGTTCTTTGTAAAAGTCTTTGTTCACCCAATTTTTGCAAAGTGGGAAGGACTGAAATTTCACACAGGAAGAACAAAATCAGTAATTTTTCAGAATATAACATATCTATAATACAAATAAACATTGATTAGAGTGGTCTCGCACGTGTACATGCAACCGTTACTTATAAAACTGGAAGTTTGATGAAAACATTTCAATCCCAAAAAGCAGCAAAATCCAAATTCAAACCTGAAAACAAAATAAGGGACCATTTAAAATGGAAAACATAAAATGATGTACTACTAAAGCTTTCTGCATACACATTATCACTGATGAAAAAACTGAAAGGAAAAAACATTTAAATTAAAAAACAAATGTCTGGCTGGAACTATTTCATAAGAAAAAGTAGAAAGGAGCAAATGACACACAATGTATGTGAAATCCATAACTTGCAAACATGTTTATTACTCTGCCTGCGTGTCAATATACATGTTGGATTTTATAAGATAAAAAAAAGATGACAGCAATGCTCCTCTGTTAACCCTCTCCTGTTAGATAAATACAACAACAATCAAACACTTTTTTGCAAAAGGCACCAACAACATAAAACGACATGAAACGTTATAGAGTTTAAACAATATTTACTGAAGGACGAAAAAATGTGAAATGCCTGATTATGTAAGAAAAAACGAAACTGTCCTATTGCTTAACTAGAGTTGAAACGGTTAACCGATTAACCAATGATCAACGTCTTGATCGATCAAAAAAGTAATTAATCGATTAGCCGTTACTTTTGAACTACTGTATTTTCTGGGTTAACAAAGGAACAAACTTGTCCCAAAACAGGCAAACATTGCCACACTGACTCACATAAATTATATGATTAAAGCATTGCGTGTTGACATACTTGTTTACTTGCATGATCATTATACTGTATCAGTAGCTGGAACTGGTCATCTTAAGTTAACCATTATCCAATGCGGGTAGCAGGCGACACTTGCAAAACAGATTCTTGAATTACTCAAAATTTTCAATTTTTGTCTTAAAAACATAGCCTATGATCCCTCATTGAAACGAGCTCAACGATCTCGTTCCAATGAGGGATCATAAGCTGTGTTTTTGAGACAAAAATTGAAAACATAATAGAATCTGAATGGAGATTTTTGTATGTAGAGCTGGCCGATTTTGTCCTTTACGTTGGGTAAAGGGTTATTGCTATAAATCATCAACGGTACGGCAATTATTCAGCTACCTTTTAGGGCAAGTGATTAATCGGTTAACCAAGGTTTATCCATGTGATTAATCATTCAAGAAAGCCCTGTAACCGTTTCAGCTCTATGCTTAACTCTTTGAACCCGAGCGGCTGTTTTTTCCAGCCCAGGCATGATACGTCATAACTTCATTAAGTGGGATGGCTGCTGGGTGAATGTGTGGGGTAGACCAATTAATATTTTCAACGTGCAGCCCCATGGCTGCATGTTGAAAATATTAATTGGTCTACCCTTTAAATAATGAGTGTGGACTCTTCCAATTGCTGACATTGAACTGACATGGAAGATACCACCAGGGTTCAAAGGGATAAGACAATAATTCCGTGGGAAACGTCGATAGAAAAGATGAAGCAGTTGAGGAATTTTACAGAAAGCTGTAAGTTAATTTTTATTAAGTGTTACTAATAAGTTCATAACAGACTAAGTTGTACCAAACCACTCTTATTGTTACTGCCTATGGGCACACTCCAATGGTTTGTAGCAGAACAAGTTTTGAATAAAAAGTTTATAACAAATAACCAAATATCTAGCCCTCAAACAGTTAAAAAGGACCACTGTTTTTTCCTTCGATTTAAATATGACCACTGTTTTTCCTTCATTCTATCCAACCCCTTCAACTGTCTTAGACAGTGCTTTGTATACACACAACGTGTCCTCAAATGTTCATCCTTTATCACTTTACCCCACAATAATGTATCCATCCGAATGCACCCCTACAGGTATACATGTGGCAGCATGAGAGTGTGTGTATTCACATGCATACCACCATTTGCACCAAGAAGAATCAGCTTCTTACACTAACCTATTCTTATCACATAAGTATGAACTAAACGAAAACACCTATGTGAGCACGTGTGTAACGGCATACATATACTCGTACGTATATTCTCGAAAATGCACTTCTTACGCGCAAATTACCTCGGATGCCACCATCGTCCTATGGAGTCGGATATCTTCCCGTATATGTGCATAAATGAAATGATTGGTATACTAATCCCATTTCCTTCAACATCATCTCCTTTGAATTTGCAAAGTCTCTCAGTGCACAACGTGTTACACACAAACGATTGCTCTGCACATCGTGTTACAGTTTAATGTATGCTGTTTGTATTTGAAATTCTACGCATTTATGTTTGCAAATGAATGCACCTCGACGAACATGCGTGCATCTGCACGATTATGTAAGTGAAGGGATCTATGCGTATACCGCCTCATGCATGTCTTTGTGTGACATATGGAAGATAGAGTGTTGTGGTTCTCGTGCGACAACGTGCACCCCCTTCACCTCTCCGACGACCAGGGTCGACACATGCATTTGTAATTCTACGCATTTATGTATGCAAATGAATGCATCTCAGCGAACATGCGTGCATCTACAGGAGTATGTAAGTGAAGTGATCTACGTGCATACCGCCTTATGCACTTCTGTATAGGCGAGTTGTCTTTGTGTTACATTGAAAACGCGCGCAACACGCAAATTGGATAACTAATTTGAAAGTGGGCCAACATATCATCACGTGGGAACCATAGGGTTGTGGTTGTTGTGGTTCTCACGCGACAATGTGTACCTCCCCTTCACCTCTCCGACGACCATAATCGATACATACATTGCGTGCCTTCTGTCACTCTGTCCATCACAGGATTGATATTGTGTGACTACCCTTTAGATGAATCTGCATGGATTGAGGCCGGTCCGTGGCGACTGTACTGTATGTATGAAAACGCGCACAACACGCAAATTTGGTATCAAATTTGAAATTGAAAAGGCATGTGTAACCAAGTGTTCATCAGATGCCCGCCCCACCACGCGCCCCCTATACATAGCTTCTGGACTAATATGCGTGTATCCATCCCTTCGGGTAATAAAATTTAGCATGCTCACTGTTTGTGTGTACTTGGGCATTTGCAACCTGGGCCCAGTGTTGTAAGGTTTACAGATGTGCTTTGTGGCACTGTATTTTCTAATTGCGACTTTAAATTTTCTTAGGATAGTTGTAAAGATGTGTTATCGAGTCTGCGTGTATATGTTCAGCACGTGCGCATTTATATCTGCAGGTGTAAATATGTTGCATTTTTCGTTTCTCACTTGATCGCATCGCTGGTCTTGGATTTATTATTGTCGACCACTTCTCACTCGGACAGGCTCGTATTCATACGCATCCCTATCATAACCCCGATAGTATTCTATATTAATCTGATGAATATACTTGCTTATATTCATTCACGGAATGAATCTCGTGTATGTTTATAAAAGTGTGGTATGCGTCTCGTGCACCAACCCCACCCACCCACCCTCACCAACCCACTATTTTAACATTCTCTCAATATTCAAATGCGATCCTCATCCAAAAATTCGCTCGATAGTAAAAAACAACTCAATACTCATTTGACTGTGGCGTATTATATTTTTGATTCTCCACACCCAAACAAGTACCTTAAATCCAAAGCAAGCCAGTGATGTCATTGTCAGTTATCAGTCAAACAAAGTGATTTCCAATAGTAGCATTTGTTATTGAATAGGATGTCCTTTTGGACGGGAAACGGTAATACAACCGTCCTTAGATCAATACTAATATTCATAACTGGGTCGACTGCTGATTAGACACCTATTTCCCTTAGTCTTTCAGGACGTAGGTTACCACGTGCAGCTAACCGATAGCCCTATTATCTCGTGTATCACGACACATTGTTGACCCATATCTTCGACGTCCAACTTTCATTACAACTAGCCGCACGCGAGAAGCGACAAAAGTCCACCCTCTGTGATATTTTCTGTTCAACTCAGTCAAGTGTTTAATCCGCAGTAATACCATCTGATTAATAATAATAATAACACTTTGGCCAGCCGCTGATTTGTCGCGGTTCTCGGACGAGAATGCCTTGTTTACCTCTGTACTCCCAACTGCCTCTCTATTCCCACGCTTCTCCTCTCCTCCCAACACTCAGAGACGAACTGCGTGATGACATCCATTGCCCCATTCTTCCCAATCTCTCCGATTAGCATATTAACCCTCTCCTTTGAGTCTCCCCCTAACCACATGTCCTTCATTCTCCCATCCCACTTCTCCATTATACTCCCAGTGAATCTTATTCTCTTAGACTGGTACATTGGGCATTCTAGAAGAAAGTGTTCCAGGGTCTCCACCATGCCCGAATTACACATCTGGCACTCCTTTTCACTGTTTTTCCCAATTTTTCCGCTCAGCTCCAGGGACCGCGACCTCAGCTTGAACAACAGTGACCCCCAAGGTACTTTTCAAAACCTGGCTTCTCTTTATCACGCAGTCCACCCAAAGACCTCTTTGATTTTACCCCCTCTCGACAATTACGGTTGCAATCCTCCATGACACCTTTCTCTGACGATTGTTTTACCCTGGTTTGCCCCAACGTCCAGGTCCGAGATCTCCAATGAGTAGTTCTCTACTAGCTCCCTCACTTGGACCATCCCTCCCGTCTTGATATTTGAGTTGAAAATTCTCTGGAGCATTACTTTACACCATCGGCTGTCGGGGAGATTTACCAAATAATTAAGATAACCGAGTTTCAACAGGTCTATCCTGTCCTTGATCCTCATCCACCCAAGCTCACCCATGATTGCTTCTAGCGCTGCGGCATTACTCGACCCCGTTATCCATCGGCCTGCATAGTTCTGCAGGATTTCCAAGCTCTTTACGGCCGTCTGATTTAGGGGTACCACTTCCGTACCATATGTTATACTTGGCAGACCCAGCATTTCCCAGATGGTTTTCCCCACGAAAACCTTATTGAAACTGTTTCTCCATATAAGTTTCATTTGGTTAAGGATTCGCTTCCCCTTCAGATTCAATTTATTTGTGTGTTTTCGGTAGATGCCTCTTCCTGTAATGTTTATATTTACCCCCAAATACTCGTAATTGCCTGTCTCTCCTACACTGAGAAGTTTGCTGTTACCTTCGGGAATACAGAACTCCCCCACTCTCCACCTTTCGAGTGGGGTCCACTTTGCAGCCCACAGGTATAACTTTGCTCTTGCTTTCATTAAGTTCGAGTCTCCATTTCCTCTCATATTTCTCAACAATTCCCAGCATTTTCGTTAACCCCTCTTCTCCTTTCTGACACTAGCACCATATCATCTGCAAAAAATAGCCCTGGGATCTTCAGGTCCCCAACTGCTACCCCCTCGTCGCTATGCAGAAGTTCATCTCCTAAACCTTTGATGTACAATGCAAACAGAATTGGCGAAAGGATACACCCCTGTTGTAGGCCTATCTCCAACATTTGGGATAGCGTGAAAAGATGGTAAGTAACTCTCCTTCCCTTCCTGAAGCCATTCTGGATTTCTCCCAAAACACCCTTCTCTTCAATCACCTCCTCTAGTCTCCCATACAGGACTTTACAGAAAACTTTTCCAATGTTGCTACTGACAGAGATCCCTCTACAGTTATCCAAAACGCCTTTTTCCCCCTTTTTGTGAATAAATGTCATTTGCTTTCTCTCCACTCATTTGGGACCTCTTGATTTTCTATGGCTAGATTAAATAGGGCAGTTAGGCTTTCCACGAATTCCTCTCCCCCTTTTTTGATAAACTCGTTAGGAATTCCAGCCATCCCTCCTGCTTTTCCATCCCTTAATTTTGAGATCACCTTTCGCACCTCCTCCGTTTTAATTTCGCTGCACACGAAGTTCGATAGGTTTTCCTCGACCTGATTCGGACACTCTTCTCTAATTATGTCCCTCTACCAGCGTGTTCAGTTTAGTCAATTGACCTATTCATCGAAAGAACTGGCTCAGGCAGTGCTGCTCTGCTGTTGCATGAGTGCTAAAAAAATTCAGCAGCACCCAAACGATTTCAATCAGCAGCGAGTAACATCCGTTTCTTTCCCTTCGACAATACAATCTTAGATCAGTTAACAAAAGTTCCACATCAAAAAAGGTATGCTATTTACATTATTAATGTATATTTGTTATTCAATTATCTTGCTTGATTTTCTGACTCCTCTCTGCCTCACAAAATTTTTTTTATTGCGTGTGTGAGGACGCGTGTGGATGGTTGTGTGTGTGTGGGGGGGGGGGGGGGGCGTATGTGAGGGGGTGGCGTGGGGTGGCGTAGGGTGGAGTGGGGAGTGCAAACCTGTGCGTTGTTCCATTCTTGGACCAGCATGGCACCAAGCTCCTGGACATTTCTTGGCTGGACTGGACGGGCTGAAATTGCAAGCTGCAACTCATTCCAGACATGTTCGATTGGATTGAGGTCAAGGGATCTTGCTGGCCACTCCACACGCTCACTTTCCTCCCTCTGTCGGTACTCCCCGACAGCATGGGCAACATGAGGTCGAGCATTATCGTCCATCGGAATGAATCTATCACCCACTGCACCTGCATACAATCTGACGTGGACATCTAGGATCTCATCAATATACCGTTGAGCAGTCAATGTACCACGA
Source organism: Pictodentalium vernedei (assembly GCA_031216915.1). Taxonomy (NCBI): domain Eukaryota; kingdom Metazoa; phylum Mollusca; class Scaphopoda; order Dentaliida; family Dentaliidae; genus Pictodentalium; species Pictodentalium vernedei. The sequence continues at coordinate 433,573,664 of CM062297.1, read as the reverse complement.
TCAAAGACACAGAGCTCTGTACGTCCATCTCAGCTGATGCCACCCCAGACCATGATTGACCCTCCACCATAGCGAACATGTTCAGCAATTTTGGCTGCATGGAATCGCTCTCCTGGTCTTCCCCATACCCTAGAACACTAGAACACCTATCTGTGTGGTCTAGCCTGTACCTTGACTCATCTGTAAAAAGGACAGGTCGCAAATCTTCTCTGGTCCATCCAACGTGGCCCATGGTCCATTCATATCGTGCCTGGCGGTGGTTCTGGGACAGCGGAATGCGAATACATGGTCTTCTCGATCGGAGACCACCTTCGTGCAACCTTGCCCGGATAGTCTGCGTCGAAACATTTACCCCGGATGCATTCTGAAGATCACTGCGAAGCTGGGTTGCTGTGGCAAAGCGGTTCCTACGGGCCTGATTGATCAAACACCGGTCTTCGGCTGCAGATGTTGCCCTGAGTAGTATGTAATGTGGTTTTGAGGTCTAGGTTGCCGGACCTCGGTGCCGGACCTCGGAAGTGACGTCATGTCACGTGACGTAGTGGCGCCATGTTGTGTTGTCATGGTAACCCGCGTGAGCGGCCATCTTGTGACGTCATCCCCATAGTGATACGTGGTGTGAGTGCGCATGCGCAGCGCGTGTTGTTAGGGTGATACGTGTTTCCGTCGTCCATTTTGTATACTGGGGGCAGCCATCTTGGTTTCTATGGTAGCACGTGATTGCTATGTTACCCAATTTTTCTGCAATAAGACGGGGTATGTTTTGAGGGTATGTTCGATTGAATCGGAGTAAATCTAATTACCACAAACAACCCGACAATCCTTCCAAATTACCAAAATCCACCCAACTTTTACTATTTCGAATTCTTTCAGAATTCTCTGCTTCTATCTATATATGCAATAGTTATCGTCTATCTGGCCATGTTCCTTTATTCTAGAGTATACTCCAGTAGCATAGACGAGCCTATCAGTTAGAACAGCTTTGCTTATTGTTACTATATTTAGCTATATTTCTTCTATTCTTGTTAGTTTTGACCCTATTCCGTGTACTCTTGTTGTTTCATTTATCTAGATCATTTATAACCAATCAGATTGCTTGATTTCCCATAGTCTGTATGCAGGGTTATCTCCCTTGGGTATAACAAAAGCAGTCCCAAAGCCAATAAGCTAGCGAGCAGTTACTGATAAGTCATTGCTCGAACGACTCTTAGCACATCGAGCAAATGAGCTATCGAGCAATTGCTCGATCGAGTGACTCCTCGAACGACTCTTCGACTCATTTCCGTATTTGAGGATACCCATGACCCGGTATTGTATTATTTGAGGATACCTATCCCAAATATCCCTTATACGCTAAAGAGCCTTAGAGCAATTGCTCGATCGAGTGACTCGACATACTGCTCGATCGACTCGAAGTCCATCGAGCAAATGAGCTTTAGAGCAACTGCTCGTTCGTGTCACTCCCCTAACGACTCTACGACTCATGTCAGAAAAAAGGGATTCTAGGCCTAAAGGGATTCCGTAAGTAGGGCTTTTTCCCAAATAAGCCAAAGAGCCAAGAGAGTAATTGCTCCACGAGCAATTGCTCGAACGACTCGAAGCTCATCGAGCAAATGAGCCTTAGAGCATATGCTCGATCGAGTGACTCCTCGAACGACTCTTAGACTCATTTCAGTATTGGGGATACTTGTTGGACTTTACATCCGGGTACTTCTGTTGGGAAAGGTATAAAAAGGGTGTTGGTACGAAAATAAATTCATTTGTGTCCTGACCGTCGTCGAGTGAAGACATGTTACCAATTCGTTGCAGATACTGTTCCAAGTTATTTTCAAGATCGGATAATGCTCGAAGACACGAGAAGAACCATCATCGGCTCCACTGCAGATATTGTGATAAAAAATTCTCCAGGAGCTTCACACGTAAGAGGCATGAAGAACATAACTATCCAAGAAGAACAGAAGAGGAGAGAGATACTGGACTGACTGACCAGAATAAAGCACTTTTAGAATTTTTACGGGGTGCTGACAAGGTGGAAATCGATGCCGTTCTACGCGCTGCTGATGAAGATTTGATTACCTGTTTATGTAAATGTGCTACCAACATCCTCGAAGATAAGATACCACTGACTTTTGCTGAATGTGATGACCTGCGAAAATACGAACATGTATTGAAGCTGCTAGCAGATGATGGAATTTCTCCAGATATAAAAAGATGTATACTACGAAAGAGTTGCTTTCTCTCGGCGCTTATCAACCCAGTCCTAGCTCTGAAAAAAAAGTATAAAAGGGGTGTTGGTGTGAAAATAAACTCGTTTGTTCTACGACTACGAAAGAGTAAAGGCATGGCGATACATAACTGCGAGTGCTGTGGAAAAACATTTTCTCGAATATTTAGTAAGAAGAGGCACAAAGAAGAAGTTTGCCCAAACCGACAAACGGAATAATCGAGCAACACTACAAGATTAGAAAGAAATCTAGATACACTGCGAATCCTATCTGATGCGGATCGATATGAAGCCAAGACTATGCTGAAGATGGCTAGTGATGATTTGATACAATGTATATGTGATTGTGCTTCAAACATCTTGGCGGGCGCAGTACCTATAACCAAATCTGAGAGAGCTAAGCTGATTCCACACAAGTACGAAATAAGGAGAATTGCCTCACCAAAGACAGAACTATCGTATCGGAAAAGAAGACGGATCATACAGAAAGGAGAATTTTTAGGAAAGTTGATCAAACCCGTCATCAATGCTCTGTCCGATATCCTATAAAAGGGTCGTGCTCATAAGAAATTTGTTATTTGTAATCTGACCTTCGAAGAGAGCGGACACAATGCAATCCAGCTGTGCACCAAAAAATTGATCAAGAGATTCGGACTCTGATGATTCGTCGGAACTATCAGAAGATTGGAATTTGAAGAAGAAGAAGAAGAAGACGAAGAAGAAGACGTTTCTATGATGGGAGGTATCGTTCAAAGTGCCTTTGACAAATACCAAAACGATTTTGACAACCTCATGAACAAATATATCGAAGATGGAATGGATAGTGAAGATGCAGTTGAAACAGCATATAGAGCACTTCAAAAGAATGTTAGAGAAGCCATTAGTGAGAAATACATTCATACCCTTGTGTACATTCGAAATTTTTGCAACGACTCAATTCACAAGAAAATTCAAGAAACTGCCAAGCGTCTTCGTGATGAAGAGGATTTTGACTTTGAAGAATCCCAGAAATATGCCTTGGAAAATCGAAGATTTCTGTTCGACAACCTTATGACAAACTACTCATTCCGAGTAGAAGAAGAAGAAGAAGAAGAAGAAGAAGAAGAAGAAGAAGAAGAGAAGAAGAAGAAGAAGAAGAAGAAGAAGAAGAAGAAGAAGACGACGATTAGAAAAGTATAAAAGGAGTGTTGGTGTAAAAATAAATTCATTTCCGTTTTGAACGTCGAAGAGTGAAGATCTCTGTGTCGACAACGGTGCTCAGATTCAAAGATGACTTACATATACAGATCTTCAAGAATGATGCTGGATTAAAGCTGACTTCCCCGGAACTGACCCAAGTGAATCGTGTGGTAAATGCAGCCAAGAGAAAAAATCTAGACATGGATGCTGGTGGAAAGTAACAAAGATGTGTGGATACTGGCCGATCAGTAAACAAAAGAATAAAGACAGAACTGACTCACAATACAAACAAGAATGAAGTTACTACTGCGAACAAAGTTTCTACAGAAACAAAGAAAGATGTTTCCACTAAGAACGAAGTTTTTACTGAAGACAAGAAAACGAGGCCAGCTCCCATAAAGAAAGAAGTTTCCACTAAGAACGAAGTTTCTACTGAAGTCAAGAAAAAGATGCCAGCTCCCATAAAGAATGAAGTTACCACTACGAATGAAGTTACTACGGAAGCTAAGAAAGATGTTTCCACACAAACCACAAATGAAGTTACTACTAAGAAGACTGAAGTTACTACTATGAAACAGCTAGAGAAAGAGGAACCCAAAGATGCCAGGCAGGAAATTAAAGCAATCAACAAAGCCAAGTTATCAAATGAGAGAATGTGTTTTATCAAGAACCCAGCCATGCGATGGGAAGAAGCTCCAACCCATAAGAAGATGAAATGGTTAGCCCATGCAAGAAGAAGTACAAAGAGAAATGCCTTGAGACATTGAATTGTATACTTGAATAAAAATGAAATGCTATATATATTGTTGTTTGTTTTTTCTATCTACTACCCCAACAGAAGTACCCGAATGTAAATTCCAACAAGTATCCCCCATTACAAAAATGAGTCTAAGAGTCGTTCAAGGAGTCACTCTATCGAGCATATGCTCTAAGGCTCATTTGCTCGATGAGCTTCGAGTCGTTCGAGCAATTGCTCATGGAGCAATTACTCTTTTGGCTCTTTGGCTTATTTGGGAAAAAGCCCTACTTACGGAATCCCTTTTGGCCCTAGAATCCCTTTTTTCTGACATGAGTCGTAGAGTCGTTCGAGGAGTCACTCGAACGAGCAGTTGCTTGAAAGCTCATTTGCTCAATGGACTTCGAGTCGTTCGAGCAGTATGTCGAGTCACTCGATCGAGCAATTGCTCTAAGGCTCTTTAGCTTATAAGGGATATTTGGGATAGGTATCCTCAAATAATACAATATCGGGTCATGGGTATCCTCAAATACTGAAATGAGTCGAAGAGTCGTTCGAGGAGTCACTCGATCGAGCAGTTGCTCGATAGCTCATTTGCTCGATGGGCTTAGAGTCGTTCGAGCAATGACTTATCAGTAACTGCTCGCTAGGTTATTGGCTTTGGGACTGCTTTTGTTATACACAAGGGAGATAACCCTGCATACAGACTATGGGAAATCAAGCAATCTGATTGGTTATAAATGATCTCTATAAATGAAACAACAAGAGTACACGGAATATGGTCAGAACTAACAAGAATAGAAGAAATATAGCTAAATATAGTAACAATAAGCAAAGCTGTTCCAACTGATAGGCTCTTCTATGCTACTGGAGTATACTCTAGAATAAAGGAACATGGCCAGAGAGACGATAACTATTGCATATATAGGTAGAAGCAGAGAATTCTGAAAGAATTCGAAATAGTAAAAGTTGGGGTGGATTTTGGTGATTTGGAAGGATTGTCGGGTTGTTTGTGGTAATTAGATTTACTCCGATTCAATCGAACATACCCTCAAAACATACCCCGTCTTATTGCAGAAAAATTGGGTAACATAGCAATCACGTGCTACCATAGAAACCAAGATGGCGGCCTCCAGTATACAAAATGGACGACGGAAACACGTATCACCCTAACAACACGCGCTGCGCATGCGCACTCACACCACGTATCACTATGGGGATGACGTCACAAGATGGCCGCTCACGCGGGTTACTATGACAACACAACATGGCGCCACTACGTCACCTGACATGACGTTACTTCCGAGGTCCGGCACCGAGGACCGGCAACCTAGACCTCAAAACCACATTACATACTACTGCCCTGTCTCTGTCACCAGCATGTCGTCTGACTGGTGAGCCATACTGCTGAAATCTTGCCCAGGCTCTGGTGGTCACCGTATGGTGCACACCAAGGGCTTCACCAACCTGACGATGGGTAGCCCCTTGCTCCACCATCCCTATAACCCGCCACATTTCTGCTTCAGACAAATGTCTTCTTACATTTGCATTCGCCATATTCAATCATTAAATCACAAGGGTTTGTGTTGAAATGAAGATTGAATACCCTACACATGCCATGTACATGTAGACACTACACGAGAACATCATGAAAATCCGGGGGTACATGCTTTCCATGACTGTCACGAAAAGTCTGCCTGTCAAGAGAGCTAATGTAAACACCGGGAACCATCTCAATGCATTCCTCAATCATATCCACCAAAAATATTGCAAATATGTCACAAGCAAATTTCACAATGATGTCAAATATTTGGTGCTTAGCAAACTTTGAGTAGTATATTACGTAAAGCCATTAATAAATCGGATCGAAAAACTGAGCCCAAAATACCGTTGTCGATAACAATACCACTTTAAACGATCCCAAACAAATTGCTGACAAGTTCAGTGCATTCTTTGCCAATATTGGACTGTCACGAAAAGTCTGCCTGTCAAGAGAGCTAATGTAAACACCGAGCACCATCTCAATACATTCCTCAATCATATCCACCAAAAATATCGCAAATATGTCACAAGCAAATTTCACAATGATGTGTCAAATATTTGGTGCTTAGCAAACTTTGAGTAGTATATTACGTAAAGCCATTAATAAATCGGATCGAAAAACTGAGCCCAAAATACCGTTGTCGATAACAATACCACTTTAAACGATCCCAAACAAATTGTTGACAAGTTCAATGCATTCTTTGCCAATACTGGAAATTCAGTAGGTGACCAAGTGCCCGACATAAATATTCACTTTTCACATTATATGAAGTATAATAATGGGAACTCATTATTTGTAACTCCAGCGAATGCACAGGAGGTTATCTTCAGTATTTCCAAATTGCCCTCAAAACCACCAAGAGACCAAGGCGAAATGTCTACAAAACTTTTGAAAGCCGTCGCTTGTGAAGTCGCCAGCCTCTTACCACACATCATCAACACTTCATTTTCATCCGGTCATGTGCCAACCAATAGCCAAAGTCATACCAATCTTCAAGTCTGGCATCCCTCAACTGTTTAATAATTATCGCCCCATCAGTGTTCTCCCGACGTTCCCAAAAATACTTGAAAAGTTAATGTATAAAAGTCTAGTGGATTTCATAGACAAAAATAAGATCTTATATCAGTACCAGTTATTTCTAAACAATATACAATTATTGAGCCAGTTAATAACGAGCAAGAACAAACAACTATAAAATTTCTTGGCAGACATGTGGATGGAAATATGAAATTTAAAAGAGCATATTTCTGTGGTGTGCTCAAGAATAGCAAGTGCAATTTTTGTACTAAAGAGGGCAAAGAAACTCTTGCCCATGAAGGTAAGGATAACTTTATACTTCTCACTGATTCATTGTCATCTTCTATATGGTATCCAGGTCTGGGGACATTCGACCTACACCAGTAGAATTCTAAACTACAAAAAGAGGTGTCCCAGTCATAACAAAAAAAAAAATCGTATCTCTTCCATACAGATCACCTTTTCAGATATTGTGGCATTCTGAAACTCAGTGATCTCTACAGCCTTCATGTGTCCCTCTTTAAGCTCGACTGGACGAACAAAAAACTCCCCATGTCATTTGAAGATAGATACCTTTCAAGTATATAGAAACCCCTCAGGAATGAATACAAGGCAAACCAGTAAATTAAATACCCGCAAACCAACACAGTTCTCAGCTGAACTGCTTTTACACTCCTTCCCAAGAACCTGGAATAGTATAGACCTACAAATCCAGCAATTAAGTAGACCCAAATTCAAAAAGTCCTTAATTGATAAAACCTTGAATAATTATTCCCGTCCTAACTCCAAATGTGATAACCCAACGTGCCCCGACCGTGTTATCCGCCAGCCATATCCACTGGTATCTCATCCTCCTCTTCCCATCCCATTCTCAAATACACTCTAGCCTACTTGAATCACAAATAAAAGATCAGACAACTCCGTTTTGGGGAAAGCACTTCGATACACTGACGCCAAAGAGACTTGATATATTTCTTTTTACGGAATGGCAGGAAGACAGCATTATGGGCTATGCCATTTCTATGCTGTATACTACCTTTTGTTCCTGTTTGTTGTAATGTTATTTTGTAATCAATTTACTCACTTCACCCCGATTGCCTACATGGGGGCACGATGACGCTGTGTACTGAGGCGTACGGCACGTCGATGGTGCGCATGTCTTCAACCAATCTAACCCTGCCTGTGCTGCGGTGCAGAGTTCGGAGTTACGATGTTGGAGAGCTGACAGCTGCTCGTCGTTGCTCGGTGGTTCTCTCCGGGTACTCCGGCTTCCTCCACCCGTAAAACTGTCACGGTCACGATTAGCCATTGTGCATAAGTATGTGACCTTAAACACCAATAAATAAATAAATAAATATAAATAATCAATTTACTAGTATACTGCAAAATAAAGATATATCTATCTACTTCACTTGTATATGAAGTTGACTGATCAGGATTATCACTGCTTTTTGGAATGGATGTACGTTTCACTTTGCAAAAATCAGAACGAAATTTGTGATTTTCACACACATGGAACACACTGTTCATTATATCTGCCTTCAAAAGTTGTAAAGTAGTGTGCATGTTAGTGGATGGATTATCTTGACGATATGCAACAGTTGATCTCACAGCTGAAACATGCTTGACCCTCCTAACCTTCGTTACATTATTCTTTCCTTTGTAGTGAGGATTATCAACTACCAGTTGCCCCAGTTTGGTGATTAGGCATTTCGTGATATGGTTGGCACATGCCAGTTTTTTAACTTTACTCCCCCAAACTGCGACCTTTTCTTGCACACGTGCGTACCAGAGCTGTCACCATCCCCGACCATTCGCATGAAACGAACGCCATGCATTCTTTCAGCAGCAAGAAGCCCTTGCACAATGATGTCAACTTCCATAGTCTTTGACTCCGCCCAAGGTTTAAAACATTCATGTTGGCAAGGTTCCTCGTTATAATGTCTTGCTCTCGTGCAAATGCAGCAACTCTTATTTCGTATTCCCAGGTACAGTATTTTCTTTGTCACTGCGCCAGTTATAACTCCAGCACCTCCCCGAGCATTATATGAATGCTGTGGGTCCTTATTGACCAACCACCAATCACATACCGCGGTAATTGCTGGAATTCTCTCAGGAAAGTCCCCACACCCCCCCCCCCCCCCCCCCCCACTAGTCTCCTTCCTTCACATCCAGCAGACAACAGCTCTTTTAGTCTATAACCACTTATGGCAGATTTTTTTTTTCTTCCAAATCAATGAAACTCATTGTCCACTCTCTACAGTTTTGTTAACATTGTATACACCGCGATTTGTAACAATTGTCTGTGAAAAAGAGGGTTTATCAATCTGGTCAGGACATATTGGAAACTGTAAGCCCTTGCCAATCAGTTTACTGACACCGAAATTTGGTTTGGTTTGACTCTTATTACTAATATGAGTGTTTAATCCCAAATTTCCTACTTTTCGTATATTTCATATTTTGAAATCTCAGCTTGGAACCCATATAACCACTGTTTACAATTTCTGTGACGGAAGCAACGACAGGTGAAATACCGTGGATTTGACACTTACCACCTTTATTCATGAAATATTACGGGCGATCGGAAACAAGCAACTTACCAAAACATGAACATCGACATGCCAAGGCACTTCAGACACATTAGAATGCAGATCGCACAAAATTGAAACTTTAAATTTGATTCGATTAAATTTTCACCCTAAACTTGCAGACGAATTTGCTTTGAGCACAGAGAGTATTAATTTATGTAGCAATATAGTTCCGATGTTATTCCAAAAATTGAGATTGAAAGACCCATTTTCATTGAAAAACAAACGAAAATTAATTGCTTAACATTGCCCTCTTCTTGTGCATTCACGCACTTGTAAAAATTCTTTATAACTATTAACTACCTGGGCGACTTTGTACTGCGTTAGGCGACGTCGGTATGCGCTGAAGGAAATGACGATGTTTCTGTGTTTTTAATTTCACTAGTCTACGTAATGTACACTATATGTACAACACACAGTTTATAGTGACTGAGTGCCTGAACATGCGTCAGTTATAATTTTCGATCATATGTTTAGACTCCCGAAAATCCCATGAATACCGAAATTTGCCTAGTTTCGTGTTACCCCCATGTACAACAAGTCAATTTCAATAATCAGCATTTATTGTTTTAAGTCGGGCACTCCTTTGACGCCTTTTGTAGTACATCATTTACATTTACTTTCTATGATTCCCTGTTTAACAATACACACCTAATGGAATTTTAAACGTAATTTTTATGGACAAAAATGTACGTTTTTCCCTTAATAAAATCATTTTTGAACATTCTATTGTGCCCTGGTAATAAATCGCATGACGCCCAAACCCACTGTGATCGCTGAAAGGTTCCAATTTTACAATAGAAAATAAAAAATTAGCGAGTCCGTAACTTTATATTTAGCTAAACTCAGAAAATTATCGAAAATAGCAAATTTGGGGATTTTTTAGGACCAAGCATTAAGGGATATGTTTGTGATTGTTTAAGAGATAGAAACGCTAAAAAAAAACCATTAAGCGAGGCAGCTTTATATGTATAGAAAATCTATGATACCGCGCTGAGCTACGAAATTGCAAGCCAATAGTAATATATCAAATCATGCAGCCGGGCGTTCAAGAACAGGGTGTTCTCATGGGTGTTGTCATGTGACGTCCTCCATTCTGTATACTAGAGGCCGTCATCTTAGTTTCTATGATGGCATGTGGTTTCCATGTGGCCTAAACTTATCTAATAGGGCGAGGGAGGGGGGGTGTTCGGAGGGTGTGTTCGATTAAATGGGAGTGTATCTAATTACCCAAATAAACCCAACAATCGGCCAAATCACCAAAACCACTCAAAAACTACCGAAATGGACTTTATTTAGTACAGATTCCCCCCAAATCCTTCTTTTTCCAATAAGAGGTGCTTTCCTTTTTAAGAGTAGTTTTCTGGTTCAGATTTTCCCCAAATCCTCGGATACTTCGCAGAACTACAGCAAACAACCCGACAACTATTTGTACTGGCCCGGATTCTTTCAGAATCCTCTTCTCTGCTTCTATCTATGTATCAATGTTATTGTTTTTATGTCTATCCTACGCTATTTGTATCTTCTGGATTATACTCCAGTAGAATAGAAAAGCCTATCGGCTGGAACACGTTTGCTTACTGTCGCTACGTTTAACTTTTCTGGTCTGTTCAGGCTAGTTGTAACCTTATTTGGGGTACTCCTGTTCTTTTTTGTAGCAGCATAGGTCATGTTTCATTTGTCTGCATCTCCCAACCAGCTCACTTTACTGCAATTAACTAACCTATCAGATCACTCCATTCATCTTAAACCCACCCAATGTCACATCGTTACCTGATACAAGTGGTCCAAAGAATAAATCCAAGAGTCAATCGAGCTGTAACTGGAACACGCATCGCTCGGATAACTCAAATCCCATCGAGAAATTGAGTTCTAGAGCAATTGCTCGAAAGAGTGACTCCACATATGGCTCTATGACTCATTTCAGTATTTCAGGATACCTGTTCAGGCTAGTTGTAACCTTATTCGGGGTACTCCTGTTCTTGTTTCTAGCACCATAGGACATGTTGCATTTGTCTAGATCACCCAACCAGCTCACTTTACTGCAATTAACTAACCTATCAGATCACTCCATTCATCTAAAACCCGCCCACTGTCACATCGTTACCTGATACAAGTGGTCCAAGGAATAAGTCAAAGAGTCAATCGAGCAGTAACTGGAACACGCATCGCTCGGATAACTCAAATCCTATCGAGAAATTGAGCCCTAGAGCAATTGCTCGAACGAGTGACTCCACATATGGCTCTATGACTCATTTCGGTATTTGAGGATACCTGTGACATGGTGATGTACTATTTGAGGATACATTTTTTAGGATACCTTTTGATGATATCTGTCTAATGATTGTTATGGCTCCTAATCCTATTCGGCCCCTGGCTAGTAGATTATCCATCACCTTCATAGCTCCAAGGCCACCACTGCTGACTTGTCCATAGTCACCGCTATCTTTCGGGTGATCAGCTTCCACTGTATTCGCAATCACTATAGTCTTCTTCCACCCTTGGAGTCTTGTACCATAACTGCCTTTTTTATTGGCTAACACTATCCTGTCTTGCGCTAGAGTAGCTCAACAATTATTAACTTGTTGCAGTACTACGGGTCTTAGAACACTACTGCCGTTAAGGATCCCAGTTCATATCGCTACCATACTTGCTTTTTTACTACTGCTTGCTCTAACGACTTTTTCATACCCATTCCAAGTTCCCCAAATGAGCTATCGAGTATTTCCTCAATGAACTAATGATCGTGCGACTCTTCGAATTATTTCTGAAAAAAGGGATTTTTTGCCCTAAAAGGGATTCTGTAAGTGTGGTGCCGAGAAACGAGGTTGATGATTTCATCGAATGAGAACTGAGCTATAGGGCAATTGATCATAATTGCTGAATGAGCAACTGAGCTACACAGCAATTGCTCATAATTTCAATGCTCTTGAGACTTTTCGACTCATTTCAGAAAAAAGGGATTCTCTGGCCTAAAAGGGATTCTGTAAGTGGGGTGTCGAGAAACATAGTTAATGACTTCATCGAATGAGCTAAAGAGCAGTGAGAGTAATTGCTCCATGGCAAATGCTCTTGCGACTCAAATCTCATCGAGCAAATGAGCTGTAGAGCAATTGCTCGATCGAGTGACTCCACATACGACTCTACGACACATTTTGCTGTTTGAGTACTATTTGAGGATTTTTGTTGGATTTCTTCATCCGGGTACTTCTGTTGGGTAGTTGATAAAAATCAACATGAGAATATATAACATTTCATTCATTTTTGTTCAGTTTACAGTATACAGTCACTTTGTTCATTAACAGTTTAATGACCGAAGGTATCTTTTTCGTCGAATATATCTTTTCTGTAGTTCTTTTTCTCTCTTCTTCCTGCATCATGAGGTAACCATCTCATCACATACTTTTCTTATGGAACTTCTTCCTGTTGCTTCACTCTGACTAGGTCTTTATGTTTAATACAACACGTTCTATCATTGAACGCGGGTAGCTTGGCTTTCTTGGTTGCTTTGCCTGCTGTGTTCGACAAGCATCTTTCTTTTGGGTAGTAACATAATTCTTGGACTGTCTTTGGTATCTCTTTCGTTCTCTTGTCTTCATGCTGCTTCGTAATTTGAGTGAAAACGTCATTTGTGTCTGCACATTGTTGTACTTCAGTCTTCTTCGGTTCGTTCGTGATGGGAGCTGCCTCTGGCATCTTTTTCATTCTCTTATTTTCAGACTGGGTCGAAGATTGAGTGGAAACCTCGTTTTTGTTTTGGTCTGCACCTTGTTGAACATCGGTCTTCTTCGGTCCGTTCTTTATGAGAGCTGCCTTCAGCATCTCTCTCTCTCTCTCTCTCTCTCTCTCTCTCTCTCTCTCTCTCTCTCTCTCTCTCTCTCTCTGTGTGTGTCTTGGTTGTAGTGGTAGCTTCGCTCTTCTTCATTGGCTCTTCGTTCTCGTCTTTGATCAACAATCAACCCGTACCATAAGGCTTATCCAAACATCTTTGTTTCTTTCTCACTACACAATATCATGACTCCGTCGACCATACGATTCAACAATTCTGGGGAAGTCATCCTTAATACAATATCATTCTTGAAGATCAGTATGTGTAAGTCATCTTATAATCTGAGCACTGTTGTTGACACAGACACCTTTACTCTTCGACGTACAGAACACAAATGAATTCATTTTCATACCAACACTCCAGTCATACTTTTCCGCCGGAGAGTCCATTTATTCTTGGATCCTAATCGTCTTCTTCATCTTCATCAACCACCCACTTTGAATTAGTAGTTTGTCATAAGGTCGACCACTGTCTTCGATTTTCCAAGGCGTATTTCTGGGATTCGTCACAGCCATACTTCTCTTCTTCTCGAAGACGCTTGGTAGTCTCTTGAATCTTCTCGTGTATTGAGTCCTTGCACTTATCCTTAACCCTTTACCCAACGTAAAGGCCAAAACCGCCTAGCGCTATCCTCAAAAATCGCCAATTAATTTTTATTATTTTTTTCCGTTTTTTTGTCTCAAATACAAAAGTTATGATCTGCTTTTCATGTTAGGTAAAGGGTTAATGTACACCAGAGCAGCAATGTATTTTACGCCGATGAAGTGCTATGTATGTTGCTTCAACAACATCTTCTTTATCCATTCCATCCTTGATATACTTATTCATGAAGTTGTCTCAAACTTCCTGATATTCGCCTTAGTCACTTTGGATGATATTTCCAATAACAAAAGTAGAATCGTCTCTTTCTTCATATTCCATATTATCTTGGCTTTCTGATTCCAAATCTTCCATTGGTCAATAGTTTCTTGGTGAACAACGAGGACATGATTGCATTACGTCTGCTTTCTTCGAAGGTCTGTTCACAAATGACAAATTTGTTACTAATACGCCATTTTTACAGGTCGAGGATATCTGATAATATATTCACGACGGGCTTCAGTAACTTCCATAAAAATCCTCCTTTATGTATCATCCGTCTTTTTTCCGATGCGATGGTTTATTCGTTGGTATGGTTAGCCTCCGTATTTGGTGTTCGTGTGGGATCAGCTGAGCTCCGTCAGACTTGGTCAATGGCTCTTTATAATCCGATCACATATGCATTGTATCAGTCAATTAATTAATTAATTAATTAATCTCGCAGTACAGCATGCATACAAATACAAACAATGGACAGCAACATACATTTATCTCAAATACATGGTTGCACTACTGGGAGATATCCTAGCCACTAGGGCTGACTTCCCTCCACTCCCAATACAAAACAAGTTAATTGTGAAATGTGAAACAATCCTGACAACAGCGTGTATGTTAATGTAAACCAGTAATTGGAAGATTAATTTTTGAGATGGCTCTTTCCATATAAATAAATATTTTTCCATCGTTTTTAGAAAACGAAACAATTTAGGGTCAGTTAATATATAAAGATGTGATAACAGATCTAGGATCTACAGCCGGGGCAAACTAGATTATTACAGCCGACGCTAAGAAAGTACGGGTTCAAGAATTGCCCCGTTGGAGACTTTTTGAATAGTGATCTGGAATAGTTTTGAACCGATGGTTCTGTTGTATTCCATGAGCTAGGGGAAGTATGAATTGGAAAGTTTGTGGAGAACTGAGTTTTTGGTTTTAGTGTGTGTAGTTTGCCCGACTCTCTGGTGTCCATTCCTGAATTCAGGGTTTTGGTATATTCTAAAAGTGTTCTCAAAGCTTTCAGGCAGCATGCTGTTATACCAATCGTGCATAAACAAAGAGACCTGGAATTTGTACAGGTCTGTGAATTTTAAAATACGCTGCTCACTAAACAGTGGGGCTGTATGAGCATTGTAATTTTTGTTAGATATAATTCGGATGGCTTTCTTTTGTAATGTAATAATCGTTCGAGTTGATGACGAGTAACCCCAGATATGGATACCATACATTATTTCCAAATGAAACGAAATACTGCATTTTGATTGGCTGAGAGGTACGGTGTAACTTGCAATCCACAGTGGGTTTTTTTTTTACACCCTGGTTAACCACGGTGTAAAAACAAGAATATACAATAGCAGGCTATATGGCTAAAAAAGTACCAATTTTTATTTATTAATTCATACCTTCTGCTCTGTTATGTTAGAACAAAAATAAAAATACAGGAAATTTAATATTTATGTGCAATAGAATTGTACAGACATGGATGTCATTGGAACTGGCTCATTGAGTCAGTTCCAATGACATCCATATTTGTCTGGTTTTATGTATTAAGAAACTTACAAAGTACAAATTTTCTGTCAGTTTTTGCCCACAATGTAAGTTAAAGTATTAAGTACCCCAAAATTCTTGGGAATAAATCTGTTATCCTTGTGTTTTCCAGGGTGTATGGGAATTTACACCGGTTTGGGAACTCATACACCCTTCGGCTTTGCCTCAGGGTGTATGAGTTCCCAAACCGGTGTAAATTCTCATACACCCTGGAAAACACAAGGATAACTAATAGCATGTGACTATGGACCAGAGAGTAATTTACTGTTTTCAGGCACCATTTCGGTAGAATCCTCTTCACTTTGTTTATGGCATAAGTTGCTCTGGACATTTTTGAGCACACTACTGAGATATGCTTCATAAAGTTCAAATTTCCATCCACGTGCATTCCTAAGAATTTCACAGGGTTTTTCTCTTGATTATTTGCAACGATTGAGAATTGTTAAGCACATCGCCTGCTTTCAATCGAGTATAAGTCACTCTGAGGGTGAAAATAATGAATTTTGTTTTGCTCTTCAGGGCAAGTTTATTTGTCGTACACCAATAGCTTTTGTTACTGAGTTCGTTATTAACTAATCCTATAATTGTACACTGCTATTACCAACTGTAAGGCAGTAGTATCGTCTATACATTTTTCAGAAAGGACGAGTTTATAATATCGTTGATGTAAATCATAAAAAAGGATCAAAAATAGATTCCTAGGGGACAGCAGTTGGTATGATCTGGAAGTCGGAACTCGACTTTGGGCAGGATTCCGACTGAGATCTGTCTGTCAGATAATCCTCAACCAGGAGTTTGCATGCCCCCCGTATTCAATGGAGTTGTAGCTTTTTGAGTAAGATCGGGTGATTTATAGTATCAATGCTTTGGAGAAATCGGGAAACATACAGCTGAAGTACATACAGTCCTTTGATGGCTTATCGTTCAGTTCGGTAGCATTGTTTATGAGATGCAGTGCCGGATATATTGTTGAGTGTGCCTTTCTTAAGGCAAACGGATAATGGTGAATTATCTTATTATCTTCTAGGAAAGATATTAACCTGGATTACATTATTTTTTTAATACTTAGGAGAAGGTCAATAGGATGCTAATGGCCAAAAATTGTTGCAGAGTTGTTAATCACCAGATTTAAATGCGGGAATAACTTTTGCATTTTCATTTTGATGGGGACAATACCTGTTGAGAAAGATATGCCTAGATTAATTAAATATGTTAAATATTTAGAAATCGCTCTAGTTTTCTATTTCTGTTCAGTCGGTCCGTGTTGCTCAGTTTTTCCTCCTCGTCTTTGACCCTGTTGGGACAGTAGCCACCTTTGTGCCACTTCGTGTTAAACGTTCGAGAAAATGTTTTCCCACAGTACTCGCAGTGATGAATTGCCATGTCTTTACTCTTTCGTGGTCGTAGAACAAGTGAGTATTTGGTGTCGGTACATCCCCTTTATACCCTGAACGCGAACAAGGACACACAGAGACATTGCCAAGGGGGTGGGGGGGGGGGGGGGGGGGGGTCTCATCATTCGTCAAATGTACAATAGTTGGAGGTTTGAAGCCATATATAGGAAAAGGCAGGGAATTTTCAGACAGGGTGCTAGTGGATTTTTTTTAAACCTGTCGAGAATTTGGCCAAACTATGGAGTTTTAAGATTGAAAAGTAGTTAAATCCCTCCATATTATTGATTATAAAATAGTAAATAATACTAAATATCCCTCACCCAAATAGTGATTTGTAGTCGGAATTCGTGACTACCCGGAACCTCATTTGGTTAATTTACAGTCAATGGTCATGTACAAATAGAATCCTGCATGAACTTTCCCACTTGCTGGAAATTATGTAGCGGTATTCGAAATTCTGACACTGAGGGGAGTGGAGTGCAAGTGAAAATCTAGGGTGGACACCACCACCACCACCACCACCACCGCCACCTTACTCCCATCCGAAATGGACTAATGCAATTTTCACACAACATAGAGCCCCAAAATGGTACCCAGTATAGGGGATGCACAAGCAACATATGCCCCAGATTCGCTCTTAGAGTATTACAAATTTTTCTCGGGGTGGGAGGTGGGCGTGATTTAAATCCTAACTGGGACAATCCGGCCGTTGTCCCCTGCCAGACTCCTTAAAGGAAGTGGGAGGAAGAGTCAACCACCGGAGAGTCCTAATCAGGACTAGGGGTGTCTTCGGAACCCACACAATGGCATTTAAAATACCCCCCCCCCCCCCACAAAAAAATGGCTAGGGAACCACATATTAACCCTTTACCTACCGCAACGGCAAAAACCGGCCAGCCCTATTCACAAAAGTCGCCAATTAATTGTCAGTATTTCTTTCATTTTCTGTCTCAAAACACAGGTTATAACCCCTCTTTGGAACGAGCTCATCGAGCTCGTTCCAATGAGGGGTCATAACCTATGTTTTTGCTCGTTCCAGTGAGGGGTCATAACAGTAGTAGTGTATGTTCCCCCTTCACCCCCCATTTGGGGGACCTCGGTGGGGACCTCGGAAGTGACGTCATGTCACGTGACGTAGTGACGCCATGTTGTGTTGTCATGGTAACCCGCTTGAGCGGCCATGTTGTGACGTCATCTCCATAGTGATACGTGATGTGAGTGCGCATGCGCAGCGCGTGTTGTTAGGGTGATACGTGTTTCCGTCGTCCATTTTGTACACTGGAGGCCGCCATCTTGGCTTCTATGGTAGCACGTGATTGCTATGTTACCCAATTTTTCTGCAATAGGACGGGGTATGTTCAGAGGGTATGTTCGATTGAATCGGAGTAAATCTAATTACCACAAACAACCCGACAATCCTTCCAAATCACCAAAATCCACCCCAACTTTTACTATTTCGAATTCTTCCAGAATTCTCTGCTTCTATCTATATATGTAATAGTTATCGTTTATCTGGCCATGTTCCTTTATTCTAAAGTATACTCCAGTAGCGTAGAAGAGCCTTTTAGTTGGAACAGTTTACCTTATTATTACTATATTTAGCAATTTCTGGTCTATTCTTGTTAGTTCTGACCCTATTCCAAGTACTCTTGTTGTTTCCTTTATCTAGATAATAACCAACCAATCAGATTGCTTGATTTCCCATAACCTGCATGCAGAGTTATCTCCCTTCTGTATAATAAAAGCCTATACCCAATGGCCATATCCCATGGAATCCCATTTTGGGGAAACACCTGTGGCTATAGAATCCCTTTTTTGTCGTATGAGGCCATGAGGGCTATGTAAAAACCCTCAATGAGTCCTCATTTATTATCCCTCATAGCCTCATTGAATTTTGAGGTTATGAGGACCATTAAAAATCCCTCAATGAGGTATAATTTACAACGACTCTTAGCCTCAGTTCAGTATTTGAGGATACCTATGACCTGGTATTGTATTATTCGAGGATCCCTATCGAGGATATCTTTAGGAGAATCCCTTTTTTGTCGTATGAGGCCATGAGGGCTATGTAAAAGCCCTCAATGAGTCCTCACGCTACTGGAGTATACTCTAGAATAAAGGAACATGGCCAGATAAACGATAACTATTACATATATAGATAGAAGCAGAGAATTCTGGATGAATTCGAAATAGTAAAAGTTGGGGTGGATTTTGGTGATTTGGAAGGATTGTCGGGTTGTTTGTGGTAATTAGATTTACTCCGATTCAATCGAACATACATTCTGAACGTACCCCGTCCTATTGCAGAAAAAAATGGGTAACATAGCAATCACGTGCTACCATAGAAACCAAGATGGCGGCCTCCAGTATACAAAATGGACGACGGAAACACGTATCACCCTAACAACACGCGCTGCGCATGCGCACTCACATCACGCATAACTATGGAGATGACGTCACAACATGGCCGCTCATGCGGGTTACCATGACAACACAACATGGCGCCACTACGTCACGTGACATGACGTCACTTCCGAGGTCCCCCACCGAGGTCCCCCAAATGGGGGGTGAAGGGGAACATACACTACTACTCATAACCTATGTTTTTGAAACGAAAAACAAAGTAGTTATTCAGGAATTCTGTTTGCAAGTGTCGTCTGCTTTTCATGTTAGGTAAAGGGTTAAAGAATCTTGCCAGTGCGCCTTCATAAAATATACATGTAGTGTTCGTGACACAACTTCTTCTATAATGAGCACGCGTCGTACCGGTACTCTAAACTTAAAATGTGTAACACGGGTTCCCCTCGCAAATTTGGTTGGGAAAAAAATGTGTTCTTTTTGTTGATAGTTGTCGAATGCGTTGATGAGTGTCCTTCTAATAATTGTTTTTATAGACGTGAAGGCGTATAATAAACACAGAACGAAACGAGTGTATGAATGGGTTAATCGAAATGGCACTTGTGCCATCGAGGAAGGATAAAACTCAAGGCCTGTGTCATATCTATTAAACCAT
Organism: Pictodentalium vernedei; assembly: GCA_031216915.1. Lineage (NCBI taxonomy): Eukaryota > Metazoa > Mollusca > Scaphopoda > Dentaliida > Dentaliidae > Pictodentalium > Pictodentalium vernedei. The sequence goes on along the minus strand of CM062297.1, from coordinate 433,553,741 downwards.
TCACGCACGTGTGTCGTTCTGTGTTTGTATGGGGATCAGGGTGCAGGTGTTTTTTCCTTGAGTTGAAAATTTAATAACCACCCAAGGAGGTGGGGTGGATTCACATCCCTTGCAGAAACCATAAGATTTCCAACAGTTAGCAATAATATAACGCATCGCCGTTACGCGGAAGACATGAAAAACTGAATGTCGTTCAACTCTTACCCGCTGAGTATTTTCATGATACGTTTCATCAAGTCTAGATATGATGACAAATTAATCTAAATATAACGCAAGAAATCATTGGTGAAAAAATCCATTCAGTTTACAAGCAGAGAATGTGATTAAACGTGCCCAAATTCTACTTATTTCAATGACAAGAGAAATCCTGTGCTGGGCAGGAATATTCGCCGGCAGCATTCAAAGAGTTAATTCTTGGATGCAGTGAATGGTTGCGAGTTTATTTGATTAAGACGCAGTTCAAAATCAGTGCCATGTTATCCATGCACTCAGTTGTATCTCGGTCTAAACGGCGCGCTTCTAAGTAAACAAACACAGGACCAGTCGCATATCGTTTTTTTCTGATAATTTCCCTCGGAAATAATTAAACCAGGTCAACGGGTTATTGATGTTAACCTCATTGTATTGACAAGGGACTCATACCATTAATAGCCTGTTTTGTTTGCCCACTAATACTTTCGCGATAAGCCCAGTTCAAATTCAACCTCTCTTATACATATCTCACATTCTCAAAATATATTGTTAAATTAATATTGATGTTCTTTTTGGGTGGTTGCGGTGGCAGAGTGGGAGAGGGGTGGCAATTCCCGATAACAGATAGATTTTCCTCCTCGTGTATTTTCTTACCAAAGCTTTTTCATCTGTATTTGAGCATATTTGTTGTTTTTCTTATGATGTTTTGTCATTAGAAAAGCAACAAACAAGCTATTATTAATTTAATATAGAGTTTGAAACCCCTACCCGGAAATCGGAATTTCAAGAAAAATATTTTTCGTTAAGTCGTGTCATGGAGGTGGATACTAAAACATGGAGTGGAATTTTTGGGAAACAAACAATTTCTTTGTTTGTTTCCAAGAGGACATTCTCATTCTCCGGCTCATGTATTAATCCAGAAAGTAATTTTTGTTTCCATTTAGTTGATGGTGTTTTCTGGAGTCTATGAAAATGTTGTACCCCAATATATTTTTAACTCGTCACCTAACATAGCGACCAAAAACGACCAGAAAATTAACCATAATAAGGCTAACACAGCCTAAAATATCTCACAATTTTCTCAATAAAACCATACAAATATGGATATAATTAGAACCAGCTCGTCAAGCTGGTTCTAATTATATCCATATTTGTATGGTTTTATTGACAAATTGTGAAATTTGTTTTCAGAAAATGGGAAATTTAATTTTTTTTTTAAATACCGTATTAGGTAAAGGGTTAATATAACTGATGATAGCTCCATTTAAATACTAGATGGTTTTGAAATAACAAAGCGAATTTCCAAATGTCATCCAACGAAGCAACGCCGAAGCAGCCAACTATGCGAGGAAGGTGTTTGTCGTCTAACGTACTAATCCGCTCAATAAAGAATACCGCGTCGCTCGTGTTTGATGAAATGTGTAAAAAAGGAGTCTAAATTTTGAAGTGTTGTAAAAACGTTAAAATGGCGGCAAATAGATAAAATTAAAAACAAAACAGCTGTCTCTTAATTTTTTCAGTTCTACAACATACTAAAATTTCCAAAAAGTCCAATGCACTTTAATTTTTGAACATATGACACCCACTCCCTCATGACGTCACATCAGCGTTCAGGTATAACGATTGAGAATTTTCTGGGGCGGCAATACATATTTAGATATGCTTCTTTCCGAAGAGAATATTCCCAAATTTCGAAAAATGAGATTGAAAATGAAAGGTTTAAAAAAAAACAACTAAAATTGGCATCGTTGGCATCAGGTGCGTATATTTGAAATGAAAAAATAAGCAGAAAACAGTGTATGGAGTTTCATAGCTGTATCTTTTATAATTACGGAGCTACTTTAATCACAAAACAGCGTTTTTACTGATATATGTCAAAAATAGGATAAAACTGGAAGCGACGTAAACACGTCAAAATGGCAGCAATTTTTTTTAATTTTTTCGGGTTCTACAACATACTAAAGTTTCAGAAAAATCCGACACATTTTAATTTTTGACCTTATGACCCCACAATTTTAGATATATATTTTTGCGGAGATAATATTTCCCAAATTTCAGAAATTCTACAAGGTAAAACCGGATGGATCAACTTCAGATAACCGGAAATGGATTCGCGAAAGTAGTATGCTATGTACCCGGACAGTTTATATTTACAGGACCCCGCTGCGGGACCCCGAAGGTGATGTCTTGTCAGGCGTCTTATGTTGGGTTGTCATCGTAGCACGCGTGAGCGGCCATGTTATGATTTCATTACCATAGTGATACATAGTGTCAGTGCGCATGCGTAGCGCGTGTTGCAACGTGGTTGCTATGTGACCCAAACTCTCTAATAGGACAGGGGGGTGTGCGGAGGGTGTGTTCATTTGTATAAGAGTAAATCTAATAACCCCTCGGATCACAAAACACAACATGAAGAAAAGTTAACTATTTATTTAGGCCATGACAATTTTTTCAATCAGTTGGGTACAATAAATGAACCACAATGTGATGAGAACATTGTAATGATTCACATCGAAATATCTGAATACATACAGAATGACTTGGTGAAAATTAACTAAATAAAAAATAGGATTTCTTTTCTCTAAGTGACACAAGAATAGCAAAGTTCTTAGACCGCCAAACTAAGGGCACCAAAAAATTGAAGAAGTTTTAAGGTGATGAAAATTATATTCACATATACAGGTAAATGGGACATGAATTGGTGGAAAATATGCTCACATCAACTTCTCGGATGTCACAAAACTAAAGCCTTGGTCACAACTGGCCGTGCGTGTTTGAAGATCGTGCGTCCTCTGCGAGTTTTGACTGCCGTGGTTGCAGTGGGTGGTCGTAGGGCTCGAGAACAGTTGAGAAGGAGTTGTAAGTGCATCGTGAGACAGCAGTAAGTCTGGCGTGCGAGTCACAGGGGCCACGCGCGATGTTCTTAAGAACAGGCACTAAACATGCAACGTGCGATGCCCGTGGGATTGGTACTCACTTCTTACGATTCTCTTGCAACCAGCGTACGTTGGCCGTGCGAAATGTACGATTAACGTACGGGACGTGCGCCACTTGCAAGACATTCGCACCGACGCCCTACGTCGGTTTTACAAAGGTCGCGAGAAAGTCGCACGAACCTAAGTCAATTTCCACCTGGGTATATATACTGATGAAGTGAAGGCCTTGTCATCATTGGACGTCATATAGGTCAAACAGTGAATTCAAAGTCATCATCATCAACTCCGCTCTTTAATGTGGATAATTAATTTAATTTGAATACTTAAAGAAAAAAAACGCAAAGAAAAACTTTCAAAACTGAATCTCTTAACTTGTCGAAATACAAGAGCAAACTTATAACTTTGCACTTCGCGCGCACTCTTTTTATAGTCGGCGGTGCAAGCGAAATCCGTGCGGCGCAAGTGTCACGCGCTTACGCCGTGCGTGCGCGGTGCGTTCGATTATATTCTAGAGCGGCAAGTACGAGCAACTTACGGCCAACGTACGTCGGACGCAAGGGACAAGTGCCCTCTCCTTGCGTTCTTCTTACGTCTTAGACCGGCGACTTTCTTCTCACCTGCATTTCAAATCGTACGGTTAACTTGCGCGGTGCGCACGTTAAACGTACGTTTTCCGATTTCGCAAGGAAATCGCAGAGTTTGTTGTGCACGTCCAGCAGCCTCCTTGTGTACTTACGGGCGGCGTACGACCCCGAAAAATCACAATATGTCCTTGCGTGCCGCGAACGATTTTCACAAAAAATGCTCGCAGACCATCCACAGACGCACGTACGGCCAGTTGTGACCAAAGCTTAAAGGAGTGGAGAAAACATAACTGACATACCTCGATCTCCAAAGGAATCCCACAGAAGCAATGTGCCTGCGTGGACTAGGGAAAACTGAAAAGAAATAGAGTATATTAACGAAACAGGCAAATAAGGAAATATATTAATATGAACGAGAGAGCTTTTAACATAAGCGAATGACCCTTTGTCGGAAACCGGGGCTTTGTCGCTGCTGGAATAAATAGATTCACGCCGCGTATTCAACCAAAACTCCAAGGAGCGTCGCCTGATTCCGTGCGTGAACGTATGTAACACCGTGACGAACCCGCCCGTTTCACTTTTGATGGGGTGGTTCTAATCCTGAAGGGGTCTGTGACTTTTCGACAAAAAGCATGAATCAACAGGAGTTTATTGAAAACAACAATTTTAATACATATACATATAAATAAATTTGGTAATTTGTGACTTACATGAAATCCAATGAATATGATAAACAAAACGTCAATCACCCCATACCCACACAGTTTTTTAGTCACTTGCGGACCCGCTTACTCTGATGTCGCTGGTTTTTCCTCCTTCTCGATGGTGTTCGTTCTTTGGTCGCCTCTTCACTTCACCCTTTCATGGCCGTCGCACGGCCACTTCACTATATCGCATTCCATCCAACAAGTGACGGAGTGTCACTCTACCACTGCATTCGCACGGCCACTAGCTTATTGTCACTTTACTGGACGCTTTTCACTCAAGCAGTCGCCACCAATGGGGTTAAACGTTCCCCTCCATTTGTCTCAGAATAATGTTCTTACAGGCAAAGCCTACTCTGCCTACGTATGGCTTGCCTTCTAAAACAGGTAAAGGTGTTTACCTAAATGCAAATAGCTCCCCGGGCTCGTATTTCGCGTTTCTGATCCCATTCCCATATATGGCCACCGACTTGGCCCGGGACTGCTCCTATTCTAAATATGAGCTCTGTGGTTCCCCCCACATCATAACGTGCCTATACTTTCGCACCTCCTCTAACCTACATCCCCATCTGGTCACAACGACCCACAGCCTTACACTGGGATGAATTTTTCGAGAGACCCCCCAATTTTTATTTCCATAGCCAGAACATTAATTCTCATTTTAATTGTTTTTCTTTAACTTGGCGCTTAGATCCATCTTAATTTGACATTCGCTTTAAAGTTCCCTTGAAAGACTCGACTTTTGGTATATTAATGACGTTCGGTGACAGGATAGATACGTAATGTGGGTGTGTGTCCAGAACATGTGCGATGCACTGTTTTCCAACAATTATCTGTTAACTGGCCATAATTACGTAGATAGTGAATACAGGGGAGTACTGGCTTTTACTACCCTTAATGTTTTGTCCAGACCGTCCACGTGGCGTTCAAAAACTGCTCAATAATGGACATTAAATTTCATGCTTAATTTGCAGCGCGTGAATTATTGCTGGTCTGTTTAAATGACAAATTGGTTTTCGGGGTTCATCACACAAATGCATATTCTTATACCTTTGGCCCAACCGAGAAATATTATCACAGATATATGCACTTTTAAACAACAAAATCGAAAATTCAAGCCTTCACCTTGACACATTTCTATCAAAACATTTAAACCTTCTAGAAGCCTCAAAATTAAGATGAAGTCCATCCTTGGGAGCAAATAATTCTGTTTTTGGGTTTCCTCCTTTTCTTAAAAAAGGGTCCGAATGTTTTGATAAAGTGTACATGTTTTGAAAACTCAAGTTACACAGATTTTTGTTGATCTCAATCACCTTTTTACTTAAAATATCATGATCGTTCGGTCTTGGTAAGATGGCAGACATTATGAGTTTGGCGGAAGAATTTGCTTTGGAAATAGTTATTAAATTGTTGTAAGAAGGAGGAATATGATAGAAAGAACATCTTTCTACGTATGTGAAGTCGTTTAAAGACACTTGATGAGAGTTAATTAAATATGTGATTCTACCGATAGTACATCCAGGAAAAGATTAGGTGGTATGAAAAATATTGGAAACATAGTTGCAAATGGAATCAGAAAGGAGGAGGACTTTCTTATTTCTCTAAGCTGAAAAAGAAATTAAAATGCAATATAAGGTTAAGAGAGGTCATGAAGAAGACAAAATTAGATCTCTCATTTTACAAGCAATTAAAAATTTTATCTTTAAGTGAATAGCGTATCTTTTATAAGAATCACAAGAAAAGTCGCCCATTAATTGAATACGTTCATCAGGTGTATTGGCAGGGAACGCGCAAGATGCGACACCCCGTCTGAACCTGTGAGAGGAATACTGACTTGGGTCTCTGGATGTTAAACTGATCAAGGATTTTTAAAAAGGCTTAACATTTGGAATAAGTTGTTGGGAGAGAAATTCCTTTCGATTTAACCCTTTACCTAACATGAAAAGCAGACGACACTTGCAAAACAAATTCTTGAATAACACATTTTTGTCTTCTTTTTTTGTCTCTAAAACATATGTTATGATCCCTTGTTGGAACGAGCTCGACGAGCTCGTTCCACTGAGGGGTCATAACCTATGTTTTTGAGACAAAAAATGAAAGAATAATGAAAATTAATTGGCGATTTTTGAGAATAGCGCTGGCCTGCTTTGGCCGTTACGTGGGGTAAAGGGTTAAGCATGAAAGCAGGATAAGAATTCTTTCCCTGCAGAGACGATAGGGATTTTCAGTATTTTCTGTCCAAAACTGAATCGTTGTTGACCATTTAATAATGATAAGTAAAAGTTCATCCGAAAAAATGATGACACCGAGCTAGCTGCTTTTGCGGATCAAAGAAAGACAAGGAATTGGGAACTAAATTGGATCGCCTTGCCATTAAGAAAAAGGCAATTAGAAATAAACTCCAGAATGAGACCTGAAGTGGATCTGATTGATTAATGTGGAGATGCATATCTAATGGAATTGAAAGAGAAATAGGTATGCCTTGTTTAACACAGTGAGGGTTAATTCTTACAAGACGTCTCATAAGTAAAGCTAATTCATGAGAACAAAACTGTGATCAATCCAAGTTAAGGAGTAAGTGTAAAAAATTTAGGCCACTCGAATAATTTTTAATAGAATTAGTGGATTTGAAAGAACGGCTTAAAAACAGTATAAATAATTTGAGGGTTTCCAAACTGGCTGGTAAGATTACTAATTGAAAATATGTACAAAATAAGAAGTAAGCTTTCCAGTAAGGTCTTCAATTTTTGAATGTTCCACCAGCAAACACTTTGGGAAGTGAAAATTGGACATCCATCTTCAACTTAACTAATTCAGACTACTCGGAATCTGAAAAAAGATATAGAATACACCACCAACTGTGGGGAAGGGAAAACAGTGCATCTGAAACATTCTCTCCATACATTTAACTGTGGCCAACATAAAGGAAAATTAAATCTGCATTTCTTAATTCCATCTGGACAAGAAAACTGCCAAACGTTTATAGCCTACGATATAATAACTGTTTTGGTTTCAAATTCATAAATAACAGCTTGAAAACATATTTATCTCAAACAAGACTGCAGAAAGGAATTTCTTGAAGACCCCTTATTCAGCACATTAACAGAAGTAGAATAGAATTATCACAGTTTATAATGATTCTTTTTTTTCCTTTTAACCCTTTACTCACATGAAAAGCAGACGACACTTGCAAATAAAATTCTTGAATAACGAATTTTTTTCATTTTGCTCTCTCAAACACATAGGTTATGACCCCTCTTTGGAACGAGCTCGTCGTGCCGTTCCAAAGAGAGGTTATAATCTATGTTTTTGAGACAAAAATGAAAAAAAAAATAATGAAAATTAATTGTGATTTTTTGTGAATAGCGCTGTCCGGTTTTGGCCGTTACGTTGGGTAAAGGGTTGATGATTTGGTCCACAATTTCACCGAAACTACAACTGTCAAAAGTTCAAGTTCATTAATGTGTAAATCCTAATCGAATATGAATTGAGGATAAGATGTGTGAAAAAATCTGGAGTTAAGACCAGGAATCTAAAGGCATCATCGAGACTCCATTGTAGTTAGGAAGAAATTCAGCCCACCAAAATAAATCTTTTCTGACATAAGTTGGGATCTGTAATTTTATCCTAACATTTGAACCAAATGTTCGTAACCAAGTTAAGATTCTGGATACAAATATCCTACCAGGCTTTACACAAGAAGAAACAAAGTGGAACTTACCCAGGAATGCCTGAAGTTCTCTCAATGAAGTACTGAATTTTGTCAGTAAGAATCCATCAAGCGTTAAGATTTCAGTCAATCCATGAGGAGTATCCTCCACCTTTTACATGACGTAAGTAGGTATCTTGACATGAGGTCACTTCCGGGGTCATCCGCCGGGGTCATCCAAATATGAACTGTCCTGGGTACATGGCATGCTCGCGAATATTGAAGGCTGCATATTTCTGAAATATGGAGCTATGCGTGTCACACAATCAGCGTTTTTAAAGAGAAAATGCTAAACTGCCAAGTGACGTAACAACGTCAAAAATGGCGGAATCTCTAAAACTAAAAAAAAAAAGTTGTCTTTTAATTTTTCGAGCTCTACAACATAAAAAGAATTTCACGAAAATCGGACAAACTTGAATTTTTCCGACGTCTGACTCTATGACGCAACAAGGGGTATAAGGAAGGAATATCTCATGAGGAAACGCATTTTTAGAAAAAGGTTTTTATTGGAGATGGGATATACAAAAATACTGAAAAATATCAAACATTTTAAAATCCACATCGCTCCCACCGTTGACAGAATTTCCGGAAATGAATGGATGTCCGAGCGAAATATTCATATTTCCGAGCAGTGTGTCAAATTTCATTAGTGTGGTTTTAGGGAAAGTATCCTAAATTTTTGTCTCACGAAAAAGAGAGTGGAAAAAGGCTAACGATCTTAATATGTCATTCCAGCTTCGTTGGATTAATTAATAATGCTATGCGCGTTGTATGTTTTTGTGCAGGAGGCGTGTGTAGACGCAACACCCTCGAGACAGATTCCGCTGCGAGGCTGAAAGTGTCAGGAGTTGCAGTTGATACCTCGTCCAGTATATTTTTTCATTAAAAAAAGGAAATTCTGCGCTCAGGTATACTGGTATTTAAGTTTCAATATTTGTCTAGAGGCACCATTTCCATAACTATAGGTAATTTTCTAATGAGCGTAGATGAATGCCCTAGCATGTACACTCGGATGCCACCACCGCGAACCGCCGCCACCAGTCGGAAACCATCCGAGCCATATCCAGGCGTTAATTCTTCCAGCCATCTGTCATTAAAATTGCCAGCTGCGAAAATATTCAGCCGGCTAGATTTGAACATATAGTAACTGAATTGCTTGGCTAGTTTCGTATCGGCAGAGATATCAGCCAGAGGTAAATTCACATCAGCCTGAGACCGAAGGTCGAAGGCTGATGTGAAGTTACCAAGGGCAGATATCTCGGTCGACATGAAACTAACCAAGTAATAACCTCTTTGTTTATCAAACCAAACAAGTAATTACAAAAATTCTCAGATCTGTTGCAGTTTTCTAACAATGTTATTGTTTCTCACAAAGTCTGAAGATTCCTCTTCCCCTGCTCCTAGTTCAGCTATCCGAACGTATTGGCTTCCCGCTGGAACGTTTGGGTTCTTCGTCTCCCAGTTTGACGAATCTCCCCTAACGAATTTTGGTTTGCAATAAATTTTCTGAACAGCGCTCTTCTTTAATTTTCTTCATCGCCCAATCATTACTTATTGCCATCGCTAATTCCTCATATTACAAAACTCTGCTTTAAACCACTCCATCATGTCCGGTAAAGCCAATTGTCCTGATTGTGTTCTTCAAATAACTGCGAACATTAGCTTGTAAACAAATTGGTAACGCATCAAGTGGGGACAACCCTAGCTTGCTTCCTATCGGCGTCATATCAGTCGAGTTTAAAGCTATATCACCCGACTCAGATAATGGGCAATTCTGGGGAAACATCATATCCAATAAATAATGAAAAATAAAGCGCATACAAAACCAAAATATTGAAATATTCGGGATGATGGGCAACCATTTAAAAAAAATCGAAATGAAACAATAAGTGTATTAAAAATGCAAAAGTACAACATGATCTGAATTTGTACTCGTCAGTGTGTGGCCACAGACTTACTACTGGAAAACGTTAAAAGATTTTTCTAACGAACAGCACATTTCTAAGCAGTTGTTCCCATCCGTCTCTGATAGAGATCAGGTTACAAATGATCCTCTCTGAAGTTGCTGATGTGCTGAATAAATATTTCGTACTGTTATAAATATAGACATTCCTTACATTCCCGATTCTGGTTTCTGCATAGACCCAATCGAAATTATGCCCAACGAAGTCGAAACTTAGTTTTCTGACGCTGATATTGGGAAAGTAAGTGATCCAGATAAAGTAAATAACATAATATTATAAACATTGTTCACAGAACTTTCGATACCCCTTACAAATTACACAATTATTCAAGTTGCCTGTGCTTCAGTGAGTTTTACTTGAACTTTGGAACGTGCGAATGTTATTCCCACTCAGAAGAAAGATTCTTCTAACCAAAAAACAATTACAGCCTTCTTTCTTTAACAAGCTGTATCAGTACAGTCTTTGAACGCATTGCTTTTAAACATGTTTTCAATTTTCTCACCGAAACCTAATTTAACCACACTCTTACAGCCTGGTTTCATTGTAAACGACAGCACTGCCTGCCAGTTAAGTGATATTAAACCACTCTATACCAAAACAAGGAGATAAGGCTCGTATTTTGCGATATCAGAAAAACGTTCGACCGTGTGTGATACGCTAGTGTAATCTTCAAAATGAATGCTATTGGTATTGAGGGAAGTCCATTGACGTGGTTTGAAGAATACTTCACGGTAGACACGAACATACACCAGTGCCACCAAATGTGTTCTAGTCCCATATATACACAAGGCCGGCTCGGGGGGACCAAATGTGGGGAATAGGGACCCACATGTCGATTGATAACACGTGTGTTTACTTTGATTTAAAGGGTCGTCCAACCTTACTTTGGTCAATTTTTTGACATTTTTCACAATGCCTCAGAAACAGATAAGAGAAGTAAGGAAAGGCAAATTATATATCAAAATAATGAGTAAAGTGCATAGAAAAGGTACATATAATTTTTTTTCAGGAAAAAAGTGAATTTTATGATTTTGAAGAAGATTAATTTGCCAATGGCATAAGTAAGGAACCGGTAAAACCACAAAGTAATCGGCAATTCGAAAGCCTTGTCTTCAATATAATGATAACATACTACAGACTCGGAGAAAGAATTTTTTTGACACACACTTTGGTGGGTTTTGATGTTTGAAGGTAATAACACCAACACAAATTTTGGATGTTCCGGATGTGGCCATGTTTCAATGATGTTTATTCCGGTCATGTGATTACGATGTGGTTCTTGCAGAAATATTCAATCTGGGCAGTCGTAAGAATGCAAGGACGTGATCACGCCCTTTATTTGTTCGAGACAATGTATGAGCGGATTTGCAAACAGGTGGCAGCAAATACTTGAGCTGTTAATGTCATAACTGCAAAATATGGTTCGAAATTCCCTCTCTTGTTTACAGGCCGTCTGAACTTTTTTGTTGACAAAAAATCTGAATTATTGCGCACTAGAAAGACAACATGAACCACTTGTAAAAAAATAACCAAGTGTATAAAATCAAGACGATACACATAAAATAAGGCAATATTCATAACAAAGCAAGCAGAATGCTTCAGAAATCACTTTTTCACGAAGTTTATTCCAAGTGACCTGGAACTATATTGAGCGTGTTGATTTCCCCCTATGTTGTGAAGTTATTTACTTCCTAGTAACCATGGAATTTGTCGCGGCTGTGTTTGATGTCTGCAAAGGGCCGATTGAAGATGGGGTGAAAATGATGCATTCGCGCTTTTAAATAAGGTGCGCTTGGACGATGCTGAGAATTTAATTTTTTCTTACAACCAACCACAGTAACACAATCGTCGATCAGTGTCTTTTGTCATCGTTTTACACTGTCAAATGTGACAAATCTCCTTCACCGGAAACTATCTCCCAATTTGCATATCACAATAAACATAACCGCTGTCAGCGTGACCGTGTGGTCAAAACCGAAACGATTTATCGAATCCACGGTCCAAATTAGCTGCAATTGGCTTTTAAACAAATGAAATACACGAAATATTCGCAAGTTCTTCATTATCCATGCCGAGTTACTTTTTAACCAGACCACATGCGTTCAGTTTCGTTTGTCGGTACCAAACAGATATTGTTTGTGGTAATTAATAGTACGAGAAGGCGAAAGAAGCCAAATATTTCCCATCATCTATAAATTAATTAAAATTGATAATTCCTTTTATTTTACTGAAATTATGAATTGATAAGGTGGGTGTGTTGCGATTATTATGCTCCAGACCTGGAAGTTGGAAAATAAATTTTAAAGGTGCATCTAGGGCCGTGCAGTGGTGACCTCTGTCCTCTTAGTCTTACCCATTGATCGTTACATGTACCAACATTCTCCCTTGTATCTCAACCTCTGCTACTCCAATTTGAAGGATATTTGGTGTTGTGATCGGGCATCATGGGGTAACAATGCCCGTGTAGCTGCTGTAGTATGTGTTTCTTCCCACATTTTTTCAGAGTTGTGGTATTTTTTCACTCTTTTGAGTTAGAAAATTTTGTTTATAACTAGTTGATTTGTTACAATTTGTTGCAAAGTGCCTGTTGATACCCTCAAATGTATTGCTACAAAATATTTCTGGTGAAGATTTTGTTCCTCTTGCTTATCAAGCAACAACCTGATGAATATTCTGTATAAAGCCACCAATCTGATGTTTGACACTTTTATCGGAGCTGTTTTGAAGGCTTATGGAACTCAAAATGTTGATTATGGCAGGACTTTTCTATTCACCCATTAATTGATACATTAAGTGTTATAGTTGGAAGTAAGAAGCATGAAAGGTCCAAAACTAAAAGTCTAAAAAGAATGTTTTGCAATGTAACATGATTTCTGCAGATACACTTATTTGGAGGGTTACCTGTCTGATAGTGTTTGGAACATGTGTGGCCAGGATCTTCAAAAAGAAAAAAGAGTTAAACGTTGAGAAAAAGGGCATATGCCTTGAGTGCCGGACGTAGAGTCATGCAAGGAAGAGAGCCCCCCCCCCCCCCCCCCCCCCCGTCCCCGAGAAATTTTTTGTGTCAAGTGGAGCTCACTTGTCACCTTTTGGGGATTGCTGTGTGTACTGCGTTCTTGAAAAAAATATGTGAGACGCTCAGGATGTGCCCTTCTGATCTCAATATGCCAATAAGCCTCCTTGGGGAAAGTACATGCAATAATGGTTATCTAAGGTTGATTTGATGTGTTTTGAATAACAATGTACTTTTAAGTACATTAGATGGTTTATTGCAGTGACAGGTTACAGTTACCCTTATTTCTTCTCCAACAGATATCATGAGTGTATTGGTGTCCAAGAGTAAACAGAGCTATTATACTTATTGATAAACCAGACAAATTTAACAATTTAATCACTATCAAATTGATGCATGGGATAAAAGGGGTTACAGTGCAAGGGGTTTGTAAATATATTTATTGAACTACAATGTATGACTTTGCAGTGCATTCTACATAGGAGAATATCATAGTTTTTTTCCAAACCACTGCAGTGACACATACATCTTTATATTGGGAGACACTCTTTTGTCCTTCCATACTTCTTCTGATGGACTCCTTCAAGTTGACCTTTGTTGTACTCCCCAAATCAAAACATAAACAAAAGAAAATGTTTGCCTTCAATCAGTGAGCACTCCACTTATAACATTTGGTCTCAATCTTTATTACTTTCATGAATTAGGAAAAGATTTCTTCGAGTATGTACTTCAATGTTTATAGAATACAGCTGTTATTTTATTTTGAGGTATTTTATTGTAAAAAAATTGTTCTCTTACTTATGCCATAGCAGACTTTCAGGTGGTGCTATTTACACATGGCAGCAGTTCCATGGCAAATTTCAGTTTCCGCATGTTTTATGTTTCATTCCAAGCATTTTGGTATATAATTTATTAGGGTTATTCATTCTGGGCCTTTTTTAGACTTGAAAGAAAATTACATGAAATTTGACCAAAGTTAGGTTGGACGTCCCCTTAATTATCAACGAGAACAATGGTTGATTAGCAACATACAAAAACAGAGAAAGGTGAACGGATCGGTATATGTAACTCTGTTACCGACTGATGATTCCCCACATCGACGTCACGATCTGTACGTTTTGTGAGACGATGACAGTGAATAATACCAAGCTATATTCCAATGTAAATATTCGAAAGGAAACGAATCGGACAGCTGATTCCGGATCGAATCGAATATCAACTTAACTTTCGAAATTGAATCCAATCTCGAAGCTCCGCGGGGCCCTACCTCGAGTTCTATCCTTCCGCCATGGCACTCGTGCGTATTGGCGAACACATTCACACACCGTGTTTTTTACACGACGCTATGACATAGAATACATTAACACCTTTACCCAACGCAGGTGATATCAAAATTTATTATTTTAAATATAATTTTTTGAAATTTAAAAAAATTTAAAAAACATTCAACAAAACCATATAATGTGTCCCCTCCTCGTTGGAACGAGCTCGTTCCAACGAGGGGTCACATGATATGGTTTTGTTGAAAAAATGTTTAAAATAATTTTTTTCAGCTGCTGAATTTGCATATTACGCGGGCGGATGCGGCCGATTCGTTGGGTAAAGGGTTAATTTAAAAATTCAAAAATTACACACAGACAACTGACGTCTGCGTGAAATAAAAACAAAAACAAAATTTAGGTGCGATAGGCAAACACATGTGCCAGATCGATACAGAAACGAAAAATATAAATGAAAATTGATTGTGTCCAAATAGGTTATTTGTTAGTATTTTTAATAAATTAGCTGCTCTTATCTGAGAGATATTTCCTTCAAAGTAAAAACTTGAGTGTTATAAAGTTGCTCTATTTTTTTAGAATAAGTTTAATTTCGTTGATTTTGGTGGATTTGAACAGACACTTTTTCCAATTAACATTCGATTTCACAGCGGCCAGATCAGCTTCCTAATTGATCTGGGTCAGAATGCGACGTTTCGATCGGCCGATAACGAAAATGCGCAGAGTTTACTTCGTGTGATGGATCCACAAAGTTAGATACTCGTCATATTCACTGGGTGTGACAGAAGCTTACAGAATCAGTTGGATCATTCGATACATCCGCTCGGATTCGTTCGCGATTTTTTCGTAGATCCCTTCCTATTTTAACAAGAAGATGCGTGTTTATCGACAACAAGAGATATAAATATAGCGAGTATTTAACCAGAAAAAAACACAAGGTGGGGGGGGGGGGGGGGTGGGCATTACAACTGTTCTGGGTCCGACTGAGTCATCGTGCATCACCAGTTACAAAATGAGAACGTATTTTGTTTCCATTGGCGTGAAAACTGGCATTGATCAGTCCAGTTCTCGAAGCTTTTCCGTACAACCTGATTTCCGAACAAGATTCTTGGATACAAAACATAACAGAGAAACACAATTGCTCACGAAGTCTTCAGTTCTATAACCCATAAGTTCAGCATAAGTTAACTAGTAATATACTACTCAAAGTTTGCTAAGCACCACATATTTGACACATCGTTGTGAAATTTGCTTGTGACACATTTGCGATATTTTTGGTGGATATGATTGAGGAATGTATTGAGATGGTCCCCAGTGTTTATATTAGCGCTCTTGACAGGCAGACTTTTCGTGACAGTCATGGAAAGCATATACCCCTTGATTTCTGATGATGTTTTCGTGTACTGTCTACATGTACATGAGATGTGTAGGGTATTCAGTCCTCATTTCAACACAGACCCTTGTGATTTAATGATTGAATATGGCGAATGCAAATGTAAGAAGACATTCGTCTGAAGCAGAAATGTGGTGGGCTGTAGGGATGGTGGAGCAAGGGGCTACCCATCGTCAGATTGGTGAAGCCCTTGGTGTGCACCATACGGTGATTACCAGAGCCCGGACAAGATTTCAGCAGTATAGCACACCAGTCAGACGACATGGTGGTGGCAGAGACAGGGCAAAATCTGCAGGTGAAGACCGGGTTTTGATCATTCAAGCCCGTAGGAACCAATTTGACACCGCAATCCAACTTCGCAGTGGCCTTTAGAATGCCCCCGGGGTAAATGTTTCGATGCAGACTATCCGGGCAAGGCTGCACGAAGGTGGCCTCTGATTGAGAAGGCAATGTATTCGCATTCAGCTGTCCCAGAACCACCGCCAGGCACGATATGAATGGGCCATGGATCACGTTGGATGGACCTGAGAAGATTGGCGACCTGTCCTTTTTACAGATGAGTCAAGGTACTGCCTAGACAACACAGATAGGCGTTCTGCATATGGAGAAGACCAGGAGAGCGATTCCATGCAGCCAACATTGCAGAGCATGACCGCTATGGTGGAGGGCAAATAATGGTCTGTGGCGGCATCAGGGGGGATGGACGTACAGAGCGTGTCCTTGACCGTGATACATTGACTGCATAGCGGTATATCGAAGAGATCCTGGATGCCCACGTTGGATTGTATGCAGGTGCAGTGGGTGATAGACTCATTCTGATGGACGATAATGCCCGTCCCCATGTTGCCCTAAAAATATGTATCGTCCAGCTACACGCCATATAATTTTTATATTCTTATGGGTAAACAACAAAAGTTCGTCGTTAAAAAGCACACACGAAATGTACGTCAATGTGACGTACATAGCCGCGCTAAACTCAACATACGCTGAATGTGGGATTGCCTTGCTGATTGTACACAGGAGTCCTAATCACGCCATGCATGTGGACATAAATTGATGGTCCCTATTGATCCTCCGATTAAAACATTCAAACAAGTCTCGGTTTCTCCTCCGCTGTTCTTCAGTTGAACATGTGTGGAGATCTACCTGCAATATCTGATGTCATTAACAGTGTAGCCTGGTGAATTGAAATGAGTGGTAACAAAAAATTCAAAGTCAATGGCGCGTATGTTCTGTTGATGTTTTCTTATGCGTTTATACAATGTCTGTTCGGTTTCTCCTACATCAGAATATATAATGTTACCTGTTACGATAAAATATATGTTACATTTTTCCGATGAGATCAAGTTCCTTGGTAAAGTTTAAGAGTGTACTCGGCATTTTTAAATCCTACATTTATAAGGAAATTTGTGTTTAAGGTCATTATATTTCTGCTCAATGGGTAATCGTTGCCGCATTTATAAGGAAATCAAGCTGAAATCCATCCCCCCCCCCCTATACGTGTCCCGGGTGAGACAGCAGGGTGGGATATTTCTATCCCACTCACCCACCCCACGTGACATACTCATTTGCATATTTTATTAGGTCGCCGAAACTATTCATCATCGTCTGCACAATTGTAAATAAACAAAATGGCTTCACGATTTCCCGCATGTAATCCACGTACCACTTAACGGACAGTGTTACAAATCAATTTTTTAGTATATACCTATGGTATATACCTACATTTTGTACGATCTTTCCGATGAAATTGTTTGTTTTTCGAAAGGACTACGACGTGATAAATTGGGTATGTCAGCACGTGACGGCCAATTATCTATAATGACGTAATCCTCGTGTGGGGGGAGAAAAATCATCCTCGATGAGTCTGAAGGTGGGAATGGGGAAACCTCACCCTCGGGGCAAGATATTTGAACCAGAGACTCGGCAAGCCTCGGGTCTGGTTCAAATATCTTGCCCCTCGGGTGAGATTTCCCCCACCCCACTTCCAGACTCATCGGGGATCATAATAGTCCCATTCCGACGAAACTGACATGTAAGTTACACAAGTTTAATTTATGAGGAAATTAAGCTTCTTTAAATTTACATATCAGCTTTGTCGGTGTAGGATAGTTGGATGTCACGATTACATTACGACTAAACCGAATAGAACGTAATCTCATTCCCTGAGCGTTTAAAACATTCCCTGAGCTGTTAAAATGAACGCATTTAACCTTCATCCTACCGAGAGAAGCCTAAATGAACCTCACTTGTATTTTTTTATTTACAGCCTCGAAATTAGGAACATACCAGGGCTTGGCTTTTGTGACTTTGTTTCTGAACCTTTTTGTGTGTTGTGGCTGGTTTGTCACCTAGTTACCGGTATTCTGGGCGTGATTGTGAGATACATTTTATTTGGGGTCCAAATGGACCCCAGTTAGGCGATTGAACTTAGTACCATTTGTGTCAATAGTTTGACTTGTTTTTCGGTATATGATGGCCGCAGATGCCAGAAACACGAAATACGCCACTGCTGAGGTTCTAACGGCCACATTTGAGGACCAGGAAGAATTGGAAGTGGAAGACTCTGACACCTCGGACACAGAATCGGACCATATTTGGAGCACTTCCAACCACAGTGACATTGGAACAATTGACACAACACTCAACAACCAAACTGATGGAAATCAACCCTCAAATCAAAATATTGTAAATCGGGATCCTCAGACAATAATCAGCAAGAAAAGGAGAGAACTAGAACAGGAGGTAGAGGAAGAGGCCGTGGATGCAATTGTGGATGGGGAAGCACACATTTGAATCAGCAACAACCTAATGGACAGGTTGTTAACAATTCTTTTGTAGGGAGAAATAGAATAGTTTGAGGTAGAAATCCAGCGAATGTTGGAAGACGACAGCGTCAGGATATCATGAGACAACAACCAGATATAACTAATGCTGTTGACCGCAGTACATGGGGGCGTGGTGGCGTTGCGGTAACCGGTTCTCGTGAGATCACCGAAGTTAAGCAACGTAGGCAGTTAACCCCGATTGTCCAAATGAGGGCAAGATGACGCAGTGTACTAAGGCGTACTGCACGTCGATGGTGCACATGTCTTCAAACAGTCTAACCCTGCCCGTGCTGCAGTGCGGAGTTACGATGTTCGGGAGCTGGCAGCTGCTCGTCGTTGCTCGGTGGTTCTCTCCGGGTACTCCGGCTTCCGCCACCCGTAAAACCGTCACCGATGCGATATGACCTTGGCTGTTAAAGTGTCGTTAAACCTTAATAAATAAATAATACTGCAGTACACTTGCAGGTGCTTCCAGTCTCTTCACGACCATGTCATGGTGGATCTTATGGTTGAAGGTTAATCAGTAAGAATGGCAATAACCTGTTCAAATAATACCCAATGGGGATCATAAAATACAAATTTGAAAGTGTTGACACCTTTTGTGCTTATTATTATTACCTTTTTCTGAGGTCAAATGGACCCCAGCCAGCAGGATTTGTAGGTAAAACGTTGTCGGTAGGATGAAAGTTAAAGACCAGGGAATAGCGTTTATGATTAAATGGGTGTCGCCAGAAAGGGACAATCGATTTGTATGCTTTGGAGTCTTAGATATTGATTCATTGTTTGTAGTAATCGTTTACCCTTCTAACAAATCTCAGTACAGTCCTCGTGGACTGATCGTAATTCATGCGTGGGCAGTGATGTTCACGCATTCATTTAACATGTAATACAAATCATAAGCAGCAAAATTTTAATTAATGAAGCACCGGGTACAACCCGGTGCTTCATTAATTAAAGTTTTGATGATTATTCCTATAATTAGCGTTTGGAATGTAATATTTTACAGGTACGTCCGTGGAAATATTGCCCACCCGTGGACAGTGATCAATCCAAGTCGACCTTACTGCAGATTCGATACTTCGACTTATGTCACATACAATCAATGATACAAATGGATGTCTGTAAACCCGATTCGGGCGGTTGAGGGCCGAACATGCCCTTTATGAGGATCGGCACTGTACAAGTTAATTGAACATGAAGTTTTGTCACGACTACTGCACGTATATTTATTATCCACAAATAAATTTTCAAAACTTCTTGAGTTCTTTACCTATAATGCCAACTGACTAATTGTCCAACGACATCATCGAGGCATGCCTTCGATGAAAGCATTCCTTTAAGATTCAGCAGGACTATTTTATAAGTCGTGAAACACAGTTGAAACAGATGAAGTTTACTGCCCCAAACCAATCGGTCTTCTTCGCGACGCCCCTGTTTGTGAACACAATGAAAGAAAAAATGAAAAACAATAGTCTTTTCAAGTGTCTCTTCCAGAACATCTTTCAGAGCTTTTCGTGATCGAAATTGAAGGGGAGCTCTAGCTAAAGTACTCCGGACAAGTGGTGAGCGTTCCTCAATCAAACGTCGAGCGCGCGGTGGCGTTGCGGTAACCGGTTCTCATCAGATCACCGAAGTTAAGCAAAGTCGAGCCCGGTTAGTCCTTGGATGGATGACCGTCTGAGCGATCGAATCGGACTCCCACGTTGTGTCCTTTGGCAAGGCACGTAACCCCGATTTCCACATGGGGTCACGCTGAGGCTGTGTACTAAGGCGTACTACACGTCGATGGTTCGCATGATTTCAACCAAACTAACCCTGCCTGTACTGCAGTGCGGAGTTACGATGTTGGGAAGCTGGCAGCTGCTCGTCGTTGCTCGGTGGTTCTCTCCGGGTACTCCGGCTTCCTCCACCCGTAAAACTGTCAGCGATTCGATATGATCTTGGCTGTTAAAGTGTCGTTAAACCTTACTAAAATAAATATAAAAAAATAAATCAAACGTCGAAGCGAGTGAACGCTGGCGAAATAAAGAATGTCGACTTAACATTCCCGTGGAAACGTGGGAAGGGGAGCAGTGTTTGTTTACTGCGGTAAACAAGTTCTGTTTTACTGGTAAAATAGGACCCAAAATCAACTCCTGGAGTGGAGGGCCTCTGCAGTGGGCAACACGGGTATGAAATTGCGAATTATTTCCGCTATCTTGAAAAAATAACACGAGTGGCGTATTCAATCAATGTTGTTTAATACTTTACCAAACGTAACGGCCAAAACCGGCCAACGCTATTCTCAAAAATCGCCAATTAATTTTCATTATGTTTCCATTTTTTGTCTCAAAAACATAGATTATGACCACTCGTTGGAACGAGCTCGGCGAGCTCGTTCCAACGAGGGGTCATAATCTATGTTTTTGAGACAAAAAATGAAAAAAAATTGGCTATTCAAGAATTTTTTTTGCAAGTGTCGTCTGCTTTTAATGTTAAGTAAAGTGTTCAATCGTTAAATCAATCGTTACGCTAATAACTTTTTCTACAAAATTACGTTTTTCCTGAATGTATTTTAAGGTAGGGTAGCTTGTGACCCCTCAATCGAGACGAGCTCATCGAGTATGTCTCGATGATGAGTCGCAGGCTGGGATTTGAGTGCGAAGCCTGTACTTTTGTACTTATTGCGAAATTTTATCATAAAAGTAATTCAGACGAGCATCCCTGTATGGGATGACCCGCGTTGTGTCCTTGGGCAAGGCACTTTATCCCGGTTCCCTACATGGGGGCACGATGAGGCCGTGTACTAAGGCGTACTGCACGTCAATGGTGAGCATATCTTCAACCGCTCTAACCCTGCTTGAGCGGAGCTTGAACAGAGTTACAATGTTGAGGAGCTGACAGTTGCTCGTCGGTGTTCGGTGGTTCTCTCCGGGTACTCCGACTTCCTCCACCCGTAAAACCGTCACGGTCATGATTAGCCATTGTGCATACGTATGTGACCTTAAACACCAATAAATAAATAATAAATAAATAAATAATTCAGGCGAGTCAAATGTTAAAAAAATATTTGTGAAATTTTTTCTGTTACTTTGAAAAAAATAACATGAGTGGCACATGCAACCAATGTTGCCCAAAAGATAAACAACTTAACTAAATTACGTAGTTTCCCGACCGAATGTAATATAATGTAATGTGACTCGTGGGACCTCGATGAGCACGTTTCGATCGGGAGTCTACGGCACTGTCTTGAGAGCAAAGCCTGTACAATTGTATTTATTGTGAAAAAGTAATCGCAAAATCTACTGAGATGAGCCTATTGTTAGGGCAAAATGTGAAAACTCTGTCATATTGAAAGAAATACCACGGGTGCAGGGACGTGGCTAACGATTTTCGATTGAGGGTGTAGGGTAGTGACTTCCCAACTAGGAGGAGGGACCGGGAGTGGGTTTCCTCACCCTAGTTAGAAATTCACTACGGAGAAAGATTTTGAAAATGAAGCCATGAAAGGGGGCATAAAATTGATTTTCGTAACTGAAATGCCAACACATTTATGATAGAATTATCACGTTATTATTATTTGGTATTATTCTGGGAATTGAATACGCGCTAAACAAATGCTCAAGCTGAGAGCTTTGAGCAGTTCACACTGTCCTGGCATTAAATCTGATCTTATGCAGGAATGATCAGTTTTCGATGATTCATCATTTTGTGAATGATGTAATTAACTCAGGATAACGATTTTACATGATGTGATTTTATTGAAGTGCATTTCGAGGTTTTTTATGACGATAAGTAAACGTACTATACAAATCTCGTACCGATTGACATCACGCACACTTATGAAGCTCGATATTGCGTACACTGTGGTTGTAAATAGTAACAGTTGAAATTTTTGAAACCGAGTTGGAATTTTGGGAAGTAAAGGGGACATCAGCATCACTAAAGAAGCTCTAAAATCCAGATAGATGGAATTTCCAACTACTCATGATTTGCCCTCCGAATTTCTAACTTTTGTAGATTTTGGCTAGGATTGGGGTGACACCCCCCCCACACACACACACGCACACATACACACCCCCACACACCTCCCCCACACCCCTGTCGCCACGTCCCTGCACGGGTGGCGCGTGCAACCAATGTTGTCTAAAAGGTTACATAGGTCGTGACGCAAACCAGTTTTTCAAACAAATTACTTTGTTCTTGAATGGAATGTAATGTAACCTGTGACCCTCTCATCGAAGCGAGTCATGTGTTGCAAACATCAAGGTTTTTTATGGGGGGGGGGGGCGGTGGGGGGGGTCCAAATTATGTTGTTCTTGAATGTAATATAATGTAAGGTAGCTTTTGAGTCCTCATCACCCTGAAACGTATATTTATTGCAAAAATGTGATCGTAAATGTTATGACTGTAACGAAATGCAGTATATGACCTCTCTCTGGCACGAGAACAACCCACCTCATGTTCTATTGTGCCTGGCTGGTTCGGGCTAAAAAGAGCTTCCAGTTTCCACAGAGACAACATTACGCACAATTAGCTACCATATAGTGTGAGCCCTGAATGTGACAATTCTCCCACTACAACCTTATAGACAATAATGTATATGTTCCAATAAGACACTACCCATAGCCCAAAACCTACATTGTAAAACACGTGAGGCTTATTTACTAAACTTGTGATCGTTAAAAGTTGCCTTTTAAAAGGAAACTTTTAACGATCGCAGGTTTAGTAAATAAACATCTTGTGTACACACGACGACACTGGATAAATCATCAATAAACTAGATAAACGCGTTCCATCTTAGTTCAAATCGTACACCGGTTTGTAATTTAACACTTTATCCGGAACATCGTCTGTTGCACCCGTGAAAAATCCAGAAAAATGAAGCGGCTTGGGTTCCGCTCCACATCTGCAGGACATTTTCAAAATGATGTGCTATGTGCTCAATTCCACTGCCAATAAAGCCAAACTCATTTGTATTACCCCTGACATGTATACATTTCTAAATTGGCTGAAACTAGTGAATACAGTCTGATGAGATAAAACTGATACGTATAATTGTGGGAGGCATAAATTACAGTACAATATGAAACTCCGACCTGAAAAACATTATAGTCTACTTGCCAACAAGAAATCTTGTGCTTTCAAATTCCTAATACTAAAAATACAGACTTAATTTATGTGGGGTCAGATTCAGGATAGGCCTTTTATTTCAAACTTTCAAATGTGCAGAAGTACGCAAATGTGGAGCGGAACCTTAAATATGAGCAAGAGTGCTCTCCCTTTGAAACTGCCTCCTGCTTTTGAATCTGGAGAACATTTGCATTTGAATGCATAAAAAAACATTTCTCTCTATTTCTAATATGTAGAGAGATAGAGTTTATTGTTTTCACCTCACAAAATTGTGTTTTCAGGATTTGTGGATCATTTTTATGCATTTCAATTCAGGTAAATCCTAATATTATCTTTTAAATGCTAATTGAATATTTTGTTAACTGAAAACACAAATGAGGGCCGTTTTTGTTGTTTTGCCCATACAGACAGTGATATGTGTTGCAACACACTAGATAAGAGACGGATAAATAGAAAAAATAAGAAAATAGGTAGGCCCAAAAATAAGAAGGGTGTAAAAATACATTCAAACATTTCAACAGGGCATGGGAAAGGGGTTCAAGAATGAATATGTAGCAAAATTATCTATAAATATTGATACCTGTGCTCACTAACCTAATAATTGTTGTCTTCAGACAATAGATACCAAAGACCAATGCTCACCGCATATCACGAAGCAAAATCCCAACCAGTAACAATATGGGCTCAGTACCTTCCTGTTTGCGAACTGCAAAGGAAGAAAAATCACATTTCACTGAGGAGTGTTTCACTCACATCTCTGATAAATATGAAAATATTATCATAAATCGAAGTAAATTAAATGACACTCTGACATCATTCATGAAATCTCATAATAAGTGTTCTAGGTGTAAAAATCCATTAGCAAACATATAAATCATTAGAAGGCAAGGCCATTGCTTTAGTGTCCTGAGTAGTATATCATGTACCTGATCGTGCCCTATTGGGGGACCCCATGACGTCATGTCACGTGACCTGTTGGCGCCTTGTTGTGTTGTCATGGTAACCCGCGTGAGCAGCCATCTTGTGACGTCATCTCCATAGTGATACGTGGTGTGAGTGCGCATGCGCGGCGCGTGTTGTTAGGGTGATACGTGGTTCCGTCGTCCATTTTATATACTCGAGGCCGCCATCTTGGTTTCTATGGTACCACGTGGGTGCTATGTGACCCAAAGTCTTAAAACAAGACAGGGGTATGTTCGGAGGTATGTTCCTTTGTAGAATAGTAATTTCCCGATTCGTAGAATTACCAAAAACAACCCGACAATCCCTCCAAATCACCGAAATTGATTTTATTTCTTTATTTTATCGATATAGCACGTAGTGCTATAGCACCAAGGGGACACCGGGGTGTGTACCTTTGTCCTGGAGTATACTCCAGTAGCGTAGAAGAGCCTATCAACTGCAACAGCTTTACTTATTATTACTATATTTAGCTTTTCTGGTCTATTCTTCTTAGTTCTGACCCTATTCCGTGTACTCTTATAGTTTCCTTTATCTAAATCCTTTATATAGATTATAACTAACCAATCCGATTGCTTGATGTCCCGTAATTTGAATGCAGAGTTATCTCCCCTTATAACAACGAAGTCGTATTCGATTCTCATCACCTCTATATCCAATGGCCACGTCCCATGGAATCCCATTTTTTGGGAAACACCCGTGGCTATGGAATCCCTTTTTTCTGTCGTATGAGGCCATGACGGCTATATAAAAGCCCTCAATGGGGCCTCATTTATTATCCCTCGAAGCTTCATTGACTTTTGAGATCATGAGGGCCATGAAAAATTCCTCAGTGAGGTATAATTTGCAACGACTCTTAGCCTCATTTCGGTATTTAACAGGTATACCATATGGAATCCCATATTGGAAAACTCCTGTGACTGTGGAATCCTTTTTTGTGGTATGTGGCCATGAGGGCTATGTAAAAGACCTCAATGAGCCTGAGGCCTCATTTACTATCCCTCATAGCTTCATTGAATTTTGAGGTTTGAGGACCATGAAAAATCCCTCAATGAGGTATAATTTACTACGCCTCTTAGCCTCATTTCAGTATTTGAGGATACCTATGGCCTGGTATTGTATTATTCGAGGATATCTATCGAGGATACCTTTTGGAGAATCCCTTTTTGTGGTATGAGGCCACGAGGACCATGAGTAATTCCTCAATGGGGTCCAATGTAGTCTTACCAACGGCTTCCATCTTGTCGCCAAAGCTCCAAGGCCACTACAGGTCTATGACCTATCTGTCCTATCATTAGCTTCTACAGCAGGCTTGTTCCATTGCAGCCTTGTACCAGTACTATTGACTAAACTATCATCCATTAATATTGACTTGAATCACTACATCATAGCTTTACGCTTTCAAAATGTTCAATCAGATTTCCCCTGTATACATATAAGGCATTCCGTAATTGAGATTCCTGGCCGAGTCCGTAAAATTTGGATTCCGTGATTTATAGAAGCTAATGATAGGACAGATAGGTCACAGACCTGTAGTGGCCTTGGAGCTTTGGCGACAAGATGGAAGCCGTTGGTAAGACTACATTGGACCCATTGGGGGATTACTCATGGTCCCCATGGCCTCATGCGACAAAAAAGGTATCCTCGAAAGATATCCTCGAATAATACAATACCAGGCCATAGGTATCCTCAAATGCTGAAATGAGGTTAAGAGTCGTAGCAAATTATACCTCATTGAGGGATTTTTCATGGTCCTCATAACCTCAAAATTCAATGAGGCTATGAGGGAGAGTAAATGAGGTCTCATTGAGGGTTTTTACATAGCTCTCATGGTCTCAAACCACAAAAAAGGGATTCCACAGTCACAGGCGTTTTCCAATATGGATTCCATAGGATATACCTGTTAAATACCGAAATGAGGCTAAGAGTCGTAGTAAATTATACCTCATTGAGGGATTTTTCATGGCCCTCATGACCTCAAAATTCAATGAGGTTATGAGGGATAATAAATGAGGCCTCATTGAGGGCTTTTACATAGCCCTCATGGCCTCATACGACAAAAAAGGATTCCATAGCTACGGGTGTTTCCGAAAATGGGATTCCATGGGATATACCTGTTAAATGCCGAAATGAGGCTAAGAGTTGTTGTAAATTATACCTCATTGAGGGATTTTTCATGGTTCTCATGACCTCAAAATTCAATGAGGCTATGAGGGATAATAAATGAGGCCTCATTGAGGGCTTTTACATAGCCGTCATGGCCTCATACGACAGAAAAAAGGGATTCCATAGCCACGTGTGTTTCTCAAAAAATGGGATTCCATGGGACGTGGCCATCGGATATAGAGGTGATGAGAATCGAATACGACTTCGTTGTTATAAGGGGAGGTAACTCTGCATTCAAATTACGGAAGATCAAGCAATCGGATTGATTAGTTATAATCTATATAAAGGATCTAGATAAAGGAAACTATAAGAATACACGGAATAGGATCAGGACTAAGAAGAATAGACCAGAAAAGCTAAATATAGTAATAATAAGTAAAGCTGTTGCAGTTAATAGGCTCTTCTACGCTATTGGAGTATACCCCATGACAAAGGAACACACCCCGGTACCCCCTTGGTACTATAGCACTACGTGCTATACCGATAAAATGGGGAAATAAAGTCAATTTCGGTGATTTGCAGGGATTGTCGGGTTGTTTGTGGTAATTCTACGAATCGGAAAATTACTCTTCTACAAAGGAACATACCCCCCGAAAATACCCATGTCTTGTTGTAAGACTTTGGGTCACATAGCAACCACGTGCTACCATAGAAACCAAGATGGCGGCCTCCAGTATACAAAATGGACGACGGAAACACGTATCACCCTAACAACACGCGCTGCGCATGCGCACTCATACCACGTATCACTATGGAGATGACGTCACAAGATGGCCGCTCACGCGGGTTACGATTGCAACACAGCATGGCGCCACCAAGTCACGCGACCTGACGTCACTTCCGAGGTCCCCTACGGGGTCCCCCCAATAGGGCACGATCGGGTACATGCTATACTACTGTCCTGGTAAGTTGCAAAAACTGTTCCATACAAGGTCAAGTCAGGGAACTGTTCTCAAAGACCAAAAAGAATACAAGAGGCCCTGCTCATGGGAACCTACATTATGGCTTGGTACTCTCAGTAATAAAGACCAAAGCAGGCTGTTCTGACCTGTCATTTATCTTATCATACCTTAATATTAAACCCCCATCACAGTCACTGCTTTATTCACAGCTCAATGATTTTTCTGACAAAGTAGAAGAAATAAATAACAAACCGGGCAATGATAAAAAATCAATGTTTCATAAGGGAGATAACTAAGTTAAGTGGACAGTTGATATAGCTCTAGGCACAGCCTTCAATAATCTCCCACAAGCAGATGTGAGGCAGCTACACAGTCTGTATCTATAGTTACAGACTTAAGTAGCTGTAAACAACTAGATTTAAAACTTTCAACAGAAAACAAGCTACGTTCCAAGCATAAATGTAGTCACACAAATAGGAACTTCCAAATAACATTCGGTGAGGAAGACTCTATTGCTTCAAGTGAATCAAAACTGGCAAAAAATAATCTCAACAAAATTGAGTCCTCAAAGATAATAAATATTCAGTCTGTAACCTGTGATGCAAGCTTACAGCGTCAAAAAACTGTCAAAGAACATTCGGTGCATATTGGAAGGCCCATAAAACAGTACACATAAAACAGTACACATGCTTTGTTCATTTTATGCGAACAGAACAAAAATATGTGAAAAAGTTAACACTGAAAAGCCATTTGCCAGGTAATGACAAAAATCTTTTCAAGAAAAAATTAGCAGCCAGTGAAAGGAGAAGAGTTTTTTTGGAAATCACTCGTTCATTTGAACAAATATTTTTGAATCGCACTAATGCAGCAGTACAAAACATACTACCCTGCTTTAGAAATAATCAGAAAGACTGTCGGAAACAGTGTCTTGTCTCTCTTGCTCATCTGCCAACATACACCACTCCAAAAGTTATGCCTGTTAGCCAACATTTGAACCTTTGTAACAAAGGCAAGGAAACATATAAAACTGCTTTAGACAAGTGTCTAAAGAGAAACAAACTTCAAAGAGTTTCTCGCCTTTTGAACACAAATAAAAATAAAAACTTACATCACAGGATTTTCACATATGCCTCAAAAAGCACACTGTGGACAAGAAACTTTACTGGTTTATGGCATTCAGCAGTTCACTCAGCTACATTTGGGACTGGCAGCTCTTCATTATTACTGGCAAAGTATGTTGGTTTGAAATTCATTAGAAGTGAATCAATAGTATGCCAAATGTCAAAAAGAGATCGCCGAACAGAGCTTGATATGGTTAGAAAGTCAACTCCTATTGCTAAAAAAACGTTTTCATAATAGGAGAATCAAATGTAACAGAAAATTACTTCAAAATTCTTTGTATTCAAATTGTAAGAAATACATGCAAACAGATCATACCTATGAAATCAATCCAAAACTGAACTGAAAAGAGATAATTATTAAACTTCTGAATGTTTACAACAGACAATTACCCCACAGCACACATTCAGCAAAGCCCCTGTGACCGTTGCACTCGCCTGTATTTTTGCAAACATTTCTAGATTTGTTTACACTGTCTGCTTCAAGAGATACATAACTAACTATTAGGCATGTTTTACACGACACAGATGAGATACATGTAAGGAATGGTCCAGGGGTGCTCCTGGATTTTATAATAAAAAATACCTATATATGAACAACCAAACCCTGACTTCTTCCTCGAAAAGTAATAAAAACTCTGCGAAAGCCATGCCTATCTGTAGCAGCTTGCCACAGATGACAAGTCCTAGTTTCCAAAGTGTGTCTTTCAATGGCACGAGAATATCTTTGAACTTCCTGACCGGTGAGGACTGTACTGAATACTTCAAACATTCTTAACAAAATTTTATTGAAATCAAGTTGAAAGATATATTACAGCAGTAACTGACAAGGTCAATATAGCTTTAGGAAAAAAATTGCAGTATATATGGAATAAAAACAAAAGAAAAGAAATATTACTGTAAAGTCAATTTTTTAGTAGCAGGTTTATTTTTGGTCTCCTCCTCTCTCACTCTTCAGGCTTTACCCCCACTCCCACCTCCTCCCACAAAAAAATAAACAAATCATTTAAGAAAAAAAAACGAAAGGAAAAGAAATAAAAACAGGGGAGGAGAATTTGGGGAATCAGACAATTTATCTGGTTCCCAATGGCGGGTCAGATCTCACACTAAAGTGAGACAACCCAAGACAGGGAATCAGATAACAGAGATTGATAATGATAAATTGCCAAAACCAGCCATTTTCAGGTACTTGGAAGCCACAAAAGCAGAATTTTCCCTGCTTCAACCCCAACCCAGAGCACATAATCTCCAATTACTAAAAAGAGAGAAAAAAGATTCTATGTTTCCGTCTCATTTGGATACACACCAGTAAACAATCCCGTGTAAAAATGACATCTGAAAAGTTGGCCTCATTTTCTGAGCCACTGTTTCACAGAAATCCCATGCTGTCATGATACTATGCATCAGGCTTCCATCCAATGACCAAAACATTAAAGTCTACTGGTCAACAAGTCGTCTCATGCTTTCAAATACCTAATACTAAAAATACAGACATAATTTATGTGGGGTGAGAGTCAGGATAGGCCTTTTATTTCAAAATTTCAAATGTGCAGAAGTATGGAACTGTGGAGAGGAACCTTGCTAGTCACTTCGTTGGTGAAGAAGGAATTATGAAACGGGCGACGTCATTTCAAATATTTCGCGTGGTGGCGTCCGACGGTAACATTTCCTACAGGAGCCGAAAACATAAAAGAAACCACGCCTGCTCTCATCCAGTCAGGGGACGAGAATTTTACTGTTTCGCCCATTTGCCGCCCCTTTCCTGTTTGTAAAATTGAGTCTATAATGCTGTTTCTATATTGTATCATTCTTGTTTCTGTGTTTGAATTCTGTTTGTCCTATGTTGGTGACGTCCGTTTGAAACACATCCCAAACTTCCTGAATTCACTATCTTACATGTACCTACAAAGTTGAGGATAGGCCCATTAGCCGGGTCTGTCGGTAACTATTACTCCGCGCCTCGTGCACTCAGTTGGGATTGATATATCGAGCTACCGCTGAGCAGTAGGTATCTTCCACGGCGGCGTGTTGGATTAAATGACCATATGAAGTGTAAAAAGTTTCCAACTCTTTTGAACATACTGCATTACCTTTTGTGTGCCCTTGTGAGTTGTATATTTGTGCTATTGTCTCGTCGAATCAGCTGTGGCGAAATAGAATTAAATCGAGGCCCCTGAAATGATATAGGGAGTGATAAACCGAAGGCGTCTATTGCCATTCTTAATTACAATGTTCGAAGCATATGTAACAACGTTTCGGATCTAGTAGACTTTCCTGATGATTTCGATATCCTGTGTTTCACAGAAACACACTTAGATGAAAACTTTAATACCAACGAAATTCTGTTTCCAAGTTTCTCTACTCCAATTAAACGGGACAGGAATCGGTATGGGCGGGGTATTGCAGTGTATTTCGCAGGTAGTCTTTATTACACACAAATTAATTCACTTATAGATCAGAACGAGAATGTACCGCTAACTTTTGGTCAAAACTAGAGGATAAATTGGATGAAGCTCTATCTTTGAATCCATCGGTAACCATTACTGGTGACCTCAGCTGTGATTTTCTCAAGTCGCAAGGTAATTTAAATAAAATAGTGACTTCCTTCGATGTGAAAAGATGTTGTTCAGGAAGCCACCCGTGTTACCCAAACCAGCAACACACCACTGGATCCCGTCCTAATCAGTGATAGCATTTCTGTGCTAAACTCGGGACAACTGATCTGGGTCTGTCAGATCACAAAGCTTCATTCACACATGATGAGTTCAAACTCCCAAATAGTCCGCCTTGTATAAGAACGATACGGAATTATAATAAAGCTGATTTCTCGAAAATGAATCGCGGTATAGATTGAGAATCGCTTATTGATACACCGATGTCAATAGACGAAGCAGATTAAAATTTTGTCTCTTCTTTTCTGAACATATCTAGGACTGTATACCACACAGCGAGGTTACAATACGGAAAAATGATCAACCCTGGTTCGACAGTTTTGTCAGGCCTAAAATACGACGTAGATGTCGTATTAGAAAACAAGTTCTGCAGTCAAATTCTCCTCAACACTGGTTGAAATACAAAATTATTAGAAATAAAATTAACAATCTGAAAAAAAATATGCTAGAGGCCATAATTTGAAAACAGTTGGCGAATCACTAACGGAAAATGTAGGGCCGAAACAGTTTTGGCATATTGTAAAGGTATTTTTGTACAATTTTAGTGGAGCTTCGGGTTTCCGCTTTTTCGACAAACATCTTCCTCGGGAACTAATGTTGTCGATGACGACGATGGCTGAACATTTGAATGATATCTTTATTCGAAACAGTGAGTTAAACGCCCAGAACCATACATTTCCACCCTTTATCCGTAGATGGCCTAAGTCGATAAATGATATTACATTCACAGAACAAGACATCACCACAATTTTGAAATCCTTACCCGTAAAAAAGGCAAGTGGCCATGGCGAAATAGGATATAAAGTATTGAAAAGGATAAAAAGCACGGTATGTAGACCGCTATATTTCTTACACAAAAAGTCACTACACCTGAATACCTTCCCCGAAGAATGGAAACTCACTGATGTTAATCCACTCTTTACAAGTGGTGACAAATTGGATGGGAATAATTATAGGCCAATATCCCTGTTATGTTGCATTGGCAAAATTATGGAACGAGTGGTATTCAAGGGATTACACAGTCACTTTCAAGAGAACAATCTTTTATATAAATTCCAGTCGGGTTTCCTTCCTCAAAACAGTACTGTCTTCCAGTTGATCGAGATTTATCATTACTTGTGTCAAGCCATTGATAATAATATGCAAACCTTTGGAATATTTTGTGATGTTTCCAAGGCATTTGATAAGGTGTGGCACAATAGGATAATATTTAAACTAAAACAATACAGAGTTTCAGGATCTCTTCTTCGATGGTTCAAAAGCCATCTTACGAATTAACGGTTCCTACTCTGCTTACGAAGATGTCACAGCTAGTGTTTCCCAAGGATCTGTCTGGGTCCCTTGGTATTTCTCATATATATTAATGATATAGCTGAAAACTATTAAATCAATTACTCGTCTTTTCACAGATGATACCTGCTTAACTGAAACGTTTGGCAATTCAAAGAATATTTCTTGGAAATTTAACGACGATCTCGTGATTGATTTTTATTTAGCAGTATAGAAGTACAAATGCAAATAGTTGTACCAGGAATGTTAATCAAAATAATTTTGGCACGAAAGAAAGATATTCGGCTTCAGTACTAACTTCATATTCAACATAGCGTGTTAGGGGTATACCGCAGGGAGACAACATAGCCAGATTGTCTGTCTTCCTGTTGTCTCCCGCGATTACTGTATATAGCTTTTTAAAACAGACTGTCAGATATTGTTCTTTAACGGAGTTACATTACTATGATTCCTCGGAGCCAGGTGGAGTTTACGAGGCGACCAGACCAATACCTGGAGTACGTTGGTGGTGCAATAATAATACTAATATTGACATTAATATCAATATCAATACCACCATCAACGTCAATATCAGTTTAAGGGGATTCCATTCAAAGTTTCCTCGGCGGTGAATGCATTTTAGCCAGACGTGGATAAGCTGGACTGATTTTTTATTTTTATGGCGTAAAGAGTACATTGTACCCCAACAAATTCAGGGACCACAATCGGGACAATATGGGTTATTAAGTGAACATTGTCTGAGTATGAAGATAGTAATTTTAACTTTAACTATTTTTGAACATATTTATGTCGGTTATATTTCTGATATTCCTATCCAACTCGTTCCAGATTTTAGGGTACATATTAGTCGGTAAATAATCCAATGATTTGGTTCGGGGGGGGGGGGGGGGTTATATGAAGGGGGCCATTTATTCTGTTCGACCTTCCAGAAGGATTATCAGTTAGTTTAAAGTAATTTTTAAATGAAACGGACAGGTTTTCGTGATACCAATCAAATACAAATAAACAAGCGTTAAGATTAAAAAGGTCAGTTACTTTTAGTATTTTATTTCTAAGAAAAAGGAAGTCTGTATGCGTGTTATACCTTTTGTTATTTATAATTCAAACAGTGCGTTTCTGCAATATCATTAGATTCTTTACGGTTCTGACGTTTCCCCATACGTGTATTCCATATGTTAGATGGGTATGGATTAAAGAGAAATGCAGAGTTTTCATCGCATCATGTGGGAGAATGGTCTTTACTTTGTTGAGGGCAAAATTGACACGGGCTATTTTGGTGCAAAGATGGGATACATGGTATTTGAAGGATAGGTTATCATCGATATAAATCCCTAGAAATTTGAGAGATTTTTCTACACTTTCAGAACCCACTCTTTTTTATCTCCTGTCCATTTACAAGAACGTTGTGTGAAAGTGTGGCAAATTTCGACTTATATGAGGGTTAATTAAAATGTAATTTGTTTTCGTGGCATTCAAGACTACTGGTTGGCGCAGCACCACTCGAAGAGATTTTCGAGTTCTTTACTTAATAATGGAAATATATTATATGGGTTTGGGCCAGACGAATATACAGTTGTATCGTCTGCAAACGATAACAGATTTAGGGATATTGCTTGGCAGTTATCATTCACGTGGAGTAGAAATATCGTGCGTCCGAGTATGGAACCTTGGGGAACTCCATGTGTTATCGGGGCTACATCGGATTTATGATCGTCATA
This sequence comes from Pictodentalium vernedei, assembly GCA_031216915.1. Lineage (NCBI taxonomy): Eukaryota > Metazoa > Mollusca > Scaphopoda > Dentaliida > Dentaliidae > Pictodentalium > Pictodentalium vernedei. The sequence goes on along the minus strand of CM062297.1, from coordinate 433,519,203 downwards.
AACGACATATTGTTTTCTTCCGGTTAAATAACTTGTGAACCAATCTCTTCCTAAGCCTCGTATATCGTATCTTTCTAATTTGTTTATTGGAATTGAATGATCTATAGTGTCGAATGCTTTAGATAGATCAAGAAACAGGGCAAGAGTGCAGTTTTTACTTTTTTATCATTTTCCCCAGCTACCTTTTTGAGTAACTGCATGACGGGATGCATTGTACTGTGATTCGTCCTAAATCCATACTGATGGGGATGTAGAATTTCAAAACGGCCCAAGAAGTTTAACAATCGAGAAGACATGTGTTTCTAAAATTTTTGAAAAGGTTGACAATTGACTAATAGGCCTGTAATTGCCAAAATTGTACTTATCATCGGATTTGAATATGGGGATGACTTTAGCGATTTTAATTCTGTCTGGTACAACACCTTGTGCAAACTAGACTTCATGATTCTGGAGAATCATGGCTTTTCCCGATGAGATTCCATAATTTTTCACGACCCCACAGTGTCTGATGAATTGTTTTTAATTGTCTCACTGAAGTTCCTTTATTGATGTTATGAGAAAGGTGAGTATAGTAGTCTCAAATGACTCAGTTTGATAAAAAAAATTGTTTAAAACCATCATTAACGGTGGAGTGGGTTAATATCAATATCGTCGTCCGACAAGTTAATGGCCAACAAAAGGAGTTATGTTTGTTTGACACATGCCCACTGAGTGCAGTGTCTATTTGAAAATGGTCCATTTTATCTCAAACGTATCCAAAATATGGATGTCTGGCAGCTTGTAGAGGGTTGACAAGTGCTAACAGGGATATTTATTCATGCAAATTGTAATTTCACACCAAAAACTGCGAATGGCCATTTTTACTTAAAATCTACGAGATGTTTTCAGAGAAATCCAGGGAGAACATGAATTTTAAGCTTTTAATGGGTATCATTGTTTATCCAGCCCAAAACGGGTTAAAGTTTTTTTTTTTAATATCCTTATTACTTACAAAAATATTCTTAGTGAATTCTACTTCTCCTTATGTTTATTTCTCCTCTTAACTTTGGGTGCTGCGGGTACGCAAACACAGCCCATTTTATCAAAATGTTCATGTTTGAGAACCTGCATAGGGTTAATAAATGCTAAATGGATTTTGTACATGCAACTTGTACTGTCACACTAAGATATGAGAATGGCCAATTTTTCTTGAAAATCTACGATATGTTTTTAGAGAAATCCTCGGATAAGATGAATTTTTAACCTTTCGAGGGGTATCGCTCTGTAACCAGCCCTAAACGGGTTAATGCTTGATTTTGTGAATACCTTCATTACTTACAAAAATGATCTTCGGTGAATTCAACTTCCAATGAAGGAGGTTATGTTTATCTCGCAGGTACACATTTGGTGTTATGGTTGCCCAAGAATAGCCCATTTTCTCCAAATGTCTATGCTTGGCAGCCTCTGGAAGGTTAACAAATGCTTACCGAAATATTTTGTCCATGCAAGTTGTAATGTCACTACAAGACCTGCGAATGGTCAATTTTTCTTGAAATGTTTTCTTGAGAAATCAACAGAAAACTGAAATTTTAAGCTTTTAAGGGGTATATCTCCTTAACTAGTCAAAAATGGGTTAAGACCTCGATTTTTGAATACACTTATTACTTGCAAAAATGTTTCCCTGTCAGTTTTGCGTCCGGTAAAAGAAGTTATGTTTCTCTGTTGCATTCGCATTTGATGTTGTTGGTGTCCAAAAACAGACTATTTTTTCAAAATTTTGACATATAGCAGCCCATGGAGGGTTAACAAATGCCTACCGGAATAATTTATCCAATCAGCTGATAATGTGACACCAAGACCTATCAATGGCCTTTTTCTCTTGAAAACCTTACAGATGTTTGTAAAGAAATCCAGGGAAAACATAATTTTTTTAACTTTTGATGGGTATCACTATTAACAACCACAAACGGGGTTAACGCTTGGTTTTGTTAATACCCTTATTACTTACAAAAATGGTCCTCGGTGAATTCCACTTCCAACAAAGGAGATTACGTTTATTTCTCAGATACGCGATGGGTGCTGTGAGTGTCCGAAAACAGCCCATTTCAACAAAATTACGATGCTTGGCAGTCTGTAGAGGGTTAATAAACTCCCACCGGAATATTTTGTCCATGCATCTTGTAATGTCACACAAAGACCTGCGATTAGTCATTTTTTCTTGAAAACCTACAGGATATTTTTAGTGGGAATTTTAAGGGGTCTCTCTCTTTAGCCTGTCCAAAATGGGTTAAGACTTCGCCTTTTGAATCCCCTTACTACTTACAAAAATGTTTCCGTATAGATAGTGCGCTCGATAAAAGAAGGCACTTTTCTTTGTGGCGTACCCGTTGGGTGCTGTTGCCAACCAGAAACAGCCCATTTTATCACAATTTTGACTTTTAGCAGTCCGTGGAGGGTTAACAAATGCTCATCGCAGTATTTTGTCCATGCAGGTTCTATTTTCACATCAAGGTCTGGGAGTGACAATTTTTTCTTGAAAATCTACAAGACATGTTGAGAGAAATCCACGGAAAACATGAATTTTTGAGCTTTATGGGGGTATTGCTGTTTAACCAGCCCTAAACGGGTTAACGCTTGGTTTTTTGAACACCCTTATTACATACAAAAATGATTCTCAGTGAATTTCACTTCCAATAAAGGAAGTTATGTTTATCTCTCGTGTATCGTTTGGGTGCTATGGGCCCTGAAAGCGGCCCATTGTATCACAATTTCGATGTTTGGCAGCCTGTGGAGGGTTACCATATGCATCGCCTGATATGTCGTGTGTATCAAAGGTCGTATCACAGGCAGGTCTAGCAATGATGAATGTTTCAAAAAAATCTCCAAGACGTGTTTCGAGAATGTGCCAATAAACCCCAATTTTGACAGTTTTTTGCCAATTCTGACGAAATAAGGGTTAAATCGAAAATTCCGCTTCGGTACATTTTTATATTTTTTGCCCCTCTATGCGTGTGCAAAATTTTGTGAAAATCGGTTCGAAAATGGCTTCTGAATCGTGCGGACAAAATGAGTGGAAAAAATAAATAAATAAACTAGACTTTATGATTCTGGAGAATCATGGCTGTTCCCGATTAGATTCCATGATTTTTCATGACCCCCGCAGTGTCCGATGAATTGTTTTTAACTGTCTCACATAAGATACTTCATTGATGTTATGAGAAAGGTGAGCATTGTACCCTCAAATGACTCGGTTTGATGAAAAAAATGTTTAGGTAAAACCCATCATTAACGGTAGAATGGGTTAATATCAATATCAATGTTTCCCTATCAGTTTTGCATCCGGTAAAAGAAGTTACGTTTCTTTGTGGCATTTCTATTTGATGTTGTTGGTGTCCAAAAACAGACTATTTCTTCAAAATTTTGTACATTTAGCAGCTCATGGAGGGTTAACAAATGCCTACCCGAATAATTTATCCATGCAACTGGTCATGTGACACCCAAGACCTATCAACGCCCATTTTCTCTTGAAAACCCCACAAGATGTTTGTAAAGAAATCCAGGGAAAACGATTTTTTAAGCTTTCGGTGGGTATCCCTGTTAACCTCCCCAGCAGGAGTTAACGCTTGGTTTTTTTAATACCCTTATTACTTACAAGAATGGTTCTCTGTGAATTCCACTTCCAACAAAGGAGATTATGTTTATCTCTCATGTATACATTTGGTGTTGTGCATGTCCGAAAACAGCCCATGTCAACAAAATGACGATGCTTGGCAGCTTGTAGATGGTTAATAAACGCTCACCGGAGTATTTTGTCCATGTAACTTGTAATGTCACATAAAGACCTACGAATAGTCAATTTGTCTTGAAACCCTACAAGTTACCGTTAGGGAAATTCACAGAAAATGGGAATTTAAAGCTTTTAAGGGATATCTCTCTTTAGCCTGCCCAAAATGGGTTAAGACTTCGACTTTTGAATACCCTTACTACTTACAAAAATGTTTCCGTATAAATTGTGCGCTTGATAAAAGGAGGCACTTTTCTTTGTGGTGTACCCTTTGGGTGCTGTTGGTGTTCAACAACAGCCCATTTTATCACAATTTTGACATTCAGCAGCCCGGGAAGGGTTAACTCATGCTGACCGGAATATTTTGTTCATGCAACTTGTACCAAGACTGATTTTTTCTTGAAACCCTACAAGGTGTTTTTAGAGAAATCCACAGAAAACAGGTATTTTAAGATTTTAATGGGTATCTCTCTTTAACCAGCCCAAAATGGGTTAAGACGTCAAATTTTGAATACTCTTACCACTTTCAAAAATATTTTCCGATCAATTTCGCGTCCGATAAATGAAGTCCTCTTTCTCTGTGGTATACCCTTTGGGGCTGTTGGTGTCTAAAAACAACCCATTTTATCACATTTTTTACGTTTAGCTGTTCGGGGAGGGGTAACTAATGCTGACCGGAATATTTTATCCATGCAACTTGTAATGTCACACCAAGACCTGAGAGTGACCAATTTTTCTTGAAAATCTACAAGACTCATTTAGAGAAATCCACGGAAAACATGAAGTTTGGAGCTTTTTGGGGGTATTGCTGTTTAACCAGCCCAAAACGGGTTAACGCTTTCCCATTTCATCAAAATTTTGATGTTTGGCACCTGTGGAGGGTTACCATATACATCGCCTAATATGTCATGTGTATCAATGGTCGTGTCACAGGCAGTTCTAGCAATGATGAATGTTTAAAAAAAATCTACAGGACGTGTTTCGAGAAAGTGCCGATAAACCCCAAATTTGACAGTTTTTTGTCAATTCTGACGAAATAAGGGATAAATCGAAAATTCCGCCTCGGTACATTTTTAGATTTTGTGCCTCTCTATGAGTGTGCAAAATTTTGTGAAAATCGGTTCGAAAATGGCTTCTGAATAGTACGGACAAAATGTGTGGAAAAAAAAAATTAAAAAAAAACAAAAAAAAAACCCCAAAAATAACTAGACTTTATGATTCTGGAGAATCATGGCTTTTCCCGATTAGATTCCATGATTTTTCATGACCCCCACAGTGTCTGATGAATTGTTTTTAACTGTCTCACAGAAGTTCCCTCATTGATGTTATGAGAAAGGTGAGTGTAGTAGTCTCAAATGACTCGTTTTGGGTTTGATAATAAAAATGTTTAGGTAAAACCCATCATTAATGGTAGAATGGGTTAATATCAAGTTCAATGTTTCCATATCAGTTTTGCGTCCGGTAAAAGAAGTTACGTTTATCTGTGGCATTTCCATTTGTTGGTGTCCAAAAACAGACTATTTCTTCAATTTTTTTTTACATTTAGCAGTCCATGGAGGGTTAACAAATGCCTACCAGAATAATTTATCCATGCAACTGGTCATATGACACCAAAACCTATCAACGGCCATTTTCTCTTGAAAACCCCACAAAATGTTTGTAAAGAAATCCAGGGAAAACGATTTTTTAAGCTATCGATGGGTATCCGTGTTAACCTCCCCAACAAGGGTTAACGCTTGGTTTTTTTAATACCCTTATTACTTACAAAAATGGTCCTCTATGAATTCCACTTCCAACAAAGGACATTATGTTTATCTCTCATGTATACATTGGGTGCTGTGCGTGTCTGAAAAAAGCCCCATGTTAACAAAATTACGATGCTTGGCAGCCTCTAGAGGATTAATAAACGCTCACCGGAGTATTTTGTCCATGCAACTTGTAATGTCACATAAAGACCTACGAATAGTCAATTTGTCTTGAAACCCTACAAGTTACCGTTAGGGAAATTCACAGAAAATGGGAATTTAAAGCTTAAAAGGGATATCTCTCTTTAGCCTGCACAAAATGGGCTAAGACCTCGACTTTTGAATACTCTTAATACTTACAAAAATGTTTCCGTATAAATTATAAGGAGGCACTTTTCTTTGTGGGTACCCTTTGGGTGCTGTTGGTGTCCAAAAACAGCCCATTTTATCACAATTGTGACCTTCAGCAGCCCGGGGAGGGTTAACTAATGCTGACCGGAATATTTTGTTCATGCCACTTGTAATGTCACACCAAGACCTGCAAATAGCCGATTTTTTCTTGAAAACCTACAAAATGTTGATAGAGAAATCCACAGAAAACGGGTATTTTAAGATTTTAATGGGCATCTCTCTTTAACCAGTCCAAAATGGGTTAAGACGTCAAATTTTGAATACCATTACCACTTTCAAAAATATAATAAATAATTTTCCGATCAATTTTGCGTCCGATAAATGAAGGCCCCTTTCTCTCTGTATACCGTTTGGGTGCTGTTGGTGTCTAAAAACAGCCCATTTTATCATATTTTTTACGTTTAGCAGCTCGTGGAGGGTTAACTAATGCTGACCGGAATATTTTATCCATGGAACTTGTAATGTCACACCAAGACCTGAGAGTGACCAATTTTTCTTGAAAATCTATAAGACTCGTTTAGAGAAATCCACGGAAAACATGAAGTTTTGAGCTTTTTGGGGGTATTCCTGTTTAACCAGTCCAAAACGGGTTAACACTTGGTTTTTTTAACACCCGTATTACTTACAAAAATGATCCTCGGTGAATTCCACTATCAATAAAGGAATTTATGTTTATCTCTCGTGTATTGTTTGGGTGCAGTGGGGGCCTGAAACCGGCCTATTTCATCAAAATTTTGATGTTTGGCAGCCTGTGGAGGGTTACCATATGCATCGCCTGACATGTCGCGTGTATCAAAGGGTGTGTCACAGACAAGTCTAGCAATGACGAATGTATAAAAAAAATCTACAAGATGTGTTTCGAGAAAGTGCCGATAAAACCCAATTTTGGAAGTTTTTTGCCAATTCTGGCGAAATAAGGGTTAAATCGAAAATTCCGCTTTGGTACATTTTTAGATTTTGTGCCCTTCTATGCGTGTGCCAAATTGTGTGAAAATCTGTTAGAAAATGGCTTCTGAATCGTACGGACAAAATGTGTGGAAAAAAAAAAAAAAAAAAAAATAATAATAATCCGTAGAAAAACAAGTCTTTTCCAGAGGGAAAAGCCTAATAATCCGTAGAAAAACAATAGTCTTTTCCAGAGGGAAAAGCCTAATAATAATCCATAGAATAACAAAAGTCTTTTTCCAGAGGGAAAAGCCTAATAATAATCCGTAGAAAAACAATAGTCTTTTCTAGAGGGAAACGCCCAACAAGAATTTTAAGCTTTTGATGGGTATCATTGTTTATCCAGCCCTAAATTGGTTAAGGGTTATTTTTTGAATACCTTATTACTTACAAAAATAATTCTCAGTGAATACTCCTTCCACTTATGTTGATCTCTCCTCTTAACTTTGAGTGCTGTGGGTACGCAAACACAGCCCATTTTATCAAAAGTTTGATGTTTGAGAACCTGCATAGGGTTAATAAATGCTTACTGGATTTTGTACATGCAACTTGTACTGTCACCCTAAGATATGAGAATGGCCAATTTTTCTTGAAAATCTACGATCTTTTTTCAGAGAAATCCTCGGATAACATGAATTTTTAACCTTTTGAGGGGCATCGCTCTGTAGCCAGCCCCAAAGGGGTTTATGCTTGGTTTTGTGAATACCTTCATTACTTACAACAATGATCCTCGGTGAATTCCACTTCCAATGAAGGCGGTAATGTTTATCTCGCAGGTACACATTGGGTGTTATGGGTGCCCAAGAATAGCCCATTTATAAAAATGTCTTTTTGCTTGGCAGTCTCTGGAGTGTTAACAAATGCTTACTGGGATATTTCGTCCATGCAACTTTTAATGGCACTCCAGAAACTGCGAATGGTCAATTTTCTTGAAAACTTACTAAATTTTTTTTAAAAATCCACAGAAAACGGGAATTTTAAGCTTTTAAGAGGTATATTTCCGTCAGCCAGTCAAAAATGGATTAAGACCTCGATTTTTGAATACCCTTACTCCTTACAAAAATGTCTCCCTATAAATTTTGCGCGGTTAATGAAGTCTTGCGAGAATAACCTTATCCGGAATTTATTTGTTCTTGAAAATCTGTAAGAACCACTTGAAGATATCCACAATTTTTAAGCTCTTGAGCATGTCATGTATTGTCCGTGTATCAATTATCTCCTAGTCTAGTCTACACTATATTTCGTAACAAAACATGACAAAATGTTAGGGAACTAGCTGGCCGTGCAGTATAGAATGACCTGTTGCATTCTTTATTCATACGCACACATATGCGATAAATATAGACATATTTACATGTAAACATCATAAATCAGCATAAATCAGCACATACTAAATAAGTAACTCATTGATTTCTAGTTTTAGCGACATACAGTTTTGCTAACTCTGACCTTTCCCACACTAAAACCAGAGATAAAAACTATTTGGAAGAAAAAACTCTGGAAAGCGTAGAAAGTATTAATTATGGTTCCCGTGTGATTTCAAAGTACGTGCATAAATTAAATTAAATTAAGAGTTAGATATACACAAACCTCCATATATATGACTAAAACTGCTTTAGCGCCAACCTCTTACCTTCGGCAGATTGATTAAGCTTTAAATTTTTGAAATCTCATTCAACTATACACTGCTCCGGAGCTGATATAGCTTCTCTCAACTGTGCATACCAGAATGAAATCACAACATTCTGAGGAATGATTAGCAAAAACATTTTCCGAAATTTCAAAAAGGGGTCTAAACTATACGGCGGCGCAAGCTAGAATGATTATTATAAGTTTGTCTCCACCAGACAAAGTCACGTGACTACACCCAAGCCAACCATTGGCTTGACTTTACACTAATCTCCACCCACTGTTACGTCTCGAAACGTACAGACAATATTTTTCCGCTAATTCTCCGAAACCGCGGGAAAATTATAAGTCTACACTATACTTCGTAACAAAACATGATAAAATGTAAGGGAACTAGCTGGCCGTGCAGTATAGAATAACAAAGAACGGAGAGTTGTGTGTATATTGCATAATATGTAATATTATAATCCTAACTGTTTAGACACATTAAGCCTCTGAGAAAGGTCTTCCTCGACGTATCTATCCTTACAACTACCGGTACACCATCGGCCATGACGCTTCCAACACCGGTCGCTGACATTCGAATTGGCTGCGGCCGTGGCTTCCCCGGTCCTAAGAGAGTGTAAGCTGAGATTTGCATCACCACCGACTAATTTCAATTTGCCCACAAGCCTTTCTCTAACAGTTGTGTAACTTATTTTTTTGTTTTGACGTCTAAATTTAGTTTTGCCCTGTGACTTGTACACTGCCCTGAAAAGAAAATTGCTTTTGTCTTCGTCAGAGTCAAACAAACCTAGGTATCTGATAAACATACTGTACGGACAAGCGGACGTGGTGCCTTTAGCAATCAACACAGCGTCCCCTTGTCGGTACTTGTCCGTCTTACTTTTACTAATGTGGACTTTGAGATAGAGGTCCTGAATTGTAACATCCTGAAGTGTTAATGAGACGAGCTCGTTGAAACGAAGAAAACCCGAAAATCCCAAGAGCAACATTGTCAAATCTCTAACGTCAAGCAAATCGTCGGAGTCATTGTACAAATTACAAAGTGTTATGAGCATTTCGGGCGTAACAGTGTCTTTACATAAGGTTGGTTTAAAAACAGTTCCTTTTGCCGATTCTTGTAAGTTTGTAATAAAAGAATTGTTTGTTGGATCGGCATAGCTATAAAGTTCATGCATCAACTTAATGGAATATTTAGCACTGTTTATAATATGATAAGATGAACCAGTGTCCAAGAGATGTGTCAAATACAAGGCAACATGTATAGGTTGAGCCGGTAAAGACAGAAAACCTCTATGTGAAAAAGACTGTTCCCATTTTTTATAAGTGTGAGAATAAGTCTTTACCGTTGAATCACTCCTGGAGTTGATTAAATGTTGACTCATATTCTGGATGAGCTGAGTAGTTTCTGCTGTCTGCGGTGTGCTTGCCTTAATTGCCTCATCAGTAATTCGATCGACCAGATTCAAACCTGAAATAAATAATATTACTTAGTACCAGTTTTAAAATTGCAATTTCAATGCGATCATGTCAAAATTCAACTCGGTGTTCGCGAACGCTCCGTTCTTACCTCGTCCTGGGTATACAACGTTTTCCCTGGGAAAAATAACCGTATCTTTGACAAAACATGCATATTGGTCGGTTTTAACTTTATGCAAAGTCCAGAATGGTGCAGATTTCCACAGCGGGATAACCAAAGTACCAGACGATCTTTCTGCTTTACTTTTGAGAATAACTTTAGAAGTAATGTTTGGGGGAGGAACTAGCCAGTTATTTTCCCCCGCCCAATTTTTTTGAAGGCGTCTACGCCTTCTGTGCCATTGCACCAGAACCGCGAATGGAAACGTTCGCACTTCGCTTTATAATCTGACGCGAATCTGTCCACTGTATGCGGACCCCATACAGCATTGATGCTTTGGAAAATCCAATATTGAATTCCCCAGTCATCGCAATCTTTGTGCCGGCTTAGCTCGTCTGCAGCTGTATTTTCGTGTCGCGGAATCCATTTAGGGAACAAATTTATAGTTTGCTCTTCGCAAACATCGTAAATTGTTAAAGCAATGTTTTGTAAAACAGGTTTCTTACTACCGGTCCTTAGAATTTTGACTGCGTTTTGATTGTCAGTCGACCATTCAAGCGATTTACCTTCTATGTTTGTATCAATTACGAAATCGTTTAACACTCTGTGCACAGCTTCTAGCTCCCGCCACGTCGAGCTCAGAAGGCTTTCACCAGGAGCCCAACTCCCGAAACAGAAACTTTCAGCATTGGAATCACCTTCCACACTGCACCCAATATGGCTTAAAATAAATTCGCACGGACTGCAATCGCCACTATCGCGTATCGACGCGTTGTTCCACACGTGCTTCAAAGAATCAACTGTACCTAAGGCCCCAAGCCTATGTGACGTAGTCTGACCAGGAGCCCAACTCCCGATTCTATTTTTTGTAATTTAAATCCGTTTGCTTCGGATCTGCTACGGGAACCCAATTCCCGCGAGTGCCTGAACCTACCTGATCTTCCGATCCTGCTTTTACCTTAAGCAAGCCTCCGTAGCCTGTACTAGAAGCGTCACTCCGGGCGCTAAATGAATGAGCTACATTAGCTGATGAATCTTTCACATTCACACCCAAATCGTTCAACATTTTTGCATTTTCATTCCAAAATTGTATTTCTTAAAAGGCGCCATCACTTACCAATACCGAAAATATAAAAATGTACCGAAGCGGAATTTTCGATTTAACCCTTATTTCGTCAGAATTGGCAAAAAACTGTCAAAATTGAAGTTTATAGGCACTTTCTCGAAACACGTCTTGTAGATTTTTTTTAAACATTCATCATTGCTAGACCTGCCTGTAGCACGACAATCGATACACAAGAGATATTAGGTGATGCATATGGTAACCCTCCACAGGCTGTCAAACATCGACATTTTGATGAAATGGGCTGTTTTCGAGCCCCAACAGCCCCCAAACGATAAACGATAGATAAACATAACTTCCTTTATTGGAAGTGAAATTCATCGATCATCATTTCTGTAAGTAATAAGGGTATTCACAAAACCAAGCGTTAACCCGTTTTGGGCTGGTTAAACAGCAATACCCCTCAAAAGCTAAAAAAATCATGTTTTCTGTGGATTTCTCTAAATGAGTCTTGTAGATTTTCAAGAAAAATTGGCCACTTGCAGGGTCTAGTGTGACAGTACAAGCTGCATGGACAAAATACTTCGGTGAGCATTTGTTAACCCTCCACGGGATGCTAAAAGTCAAAATTGTGATAAAATGGGCTGATTTTGGACAGTAATAGCACCCAGTGGGTACGCCACAAAAAAGTACTTCCTTTTATCGAGCGCAAAGTTAAAACGGAAACGTTTTTGTAAGTAGTAAGGGTATTCAAAAGTCGAAGTCTTAACCCAGGATAAAAAGAGATACCCCTTAAAAGCTCAAAATTCCCATTTTCTGTAGATTTCTCTAAAAACATCTTGAAGGTTTTCAAGAAAAATTGACTATTCGCAGGTCTTTGTGTGACATTACAAGTTGCATGGACAAAATATTCCGATGAGCGTTTATTAACCCTCTATAGTCTGTCAAGCATCATAATTTTTTGAAATGGGATGTTTTCGGACACGCACAACACGCAATGTGTACCCGAGAGATACACATATCTCCTTTGTTGGAAGTGGAATTCACTGGGGGCCATTTTTGTAAGTAATAAGGGTATTCAAAATCCTAAGCGTTAACCCCCTCTGGGGTGGTTAATAGCGATACCCAGCAAAAGCTTAAAAAATCATGTTTTCCATGGATTTCTTGGTGTCACATTACCGGTTGCATGGATAACATATTCCGGTAAGCATTTGTTAACCCTCCATGGGCTGCTAAATGTCAACATTTTGAAAAAATAGTCTGTTTTTGGCCACCAACAACAACAAATGGGAATGCCACAGAGAAACATAACTTTTTTTACCGGACGCAAAACTGACAGGGAAAATTTTTAGTAAGTAGTAAGGGTATTCAAAAATCGAGGTCTTAACCCATTTTCGACTGTTTAAGGAGATGTGCCCCTTAAAAGCTTACAGTTCCCATTTTCTGTGGATTACTCCAAAAAATCTAGTAAGTATTCAAGAAAAATTGACCGTTTACAGGTCTTGGAGTGGCATTACAAGTTGCATGGACAAAATATTCCGGTAACCGTTTGTTAACCCTCCAGAGGCTGCAAAGCACAGAAATTTTGGGCACCCATTGCACTGTGTGCACTTACGAGATAAATATAACCTCTTTCATTGGAAGTGGAATTCCCCGAGGATCATTTTTGTAAGTAATGAAGGTATTCATAAAACCAAGCATTAACCCTTTAGAAGTGGTTACAGAGAGATACCTCTCAAAAGGTTAAAAACTCATGTTATCCGAAGATTTCTCTAAAAACTTTGTGTAGATTTACAAGAAAAATTGGCGATTCTCAGATCGTAGTGTGACATTTCCAATTGAATGTACTAAATATTCCAGTAAGCATCAAACATCAATTCTTTTTATAAAATGGGCTGTGTTTGCGTACCCGCAGCACCCAAAGTTAAGAGGAGAAATTAACATAAGTGGAAGTAGAATTCACTAAGAATTATTTTTGTAAGTAATAAGTGTATTCGAAAAAAAAACCTTAACCCGCTTTGGGCTGGATAAACAATGATACCCATCAAAAGCTTAAAATTCATGTTCTCCCTGGATTTCTCTGAAAACATCTCGTAGATTTTAAGTAAAAATGGCCATTCGCATTTTTTGGTGTGAAATTACAAGTTGTATGAATAAATATTCCTGTTAGCACTTGTTAACCCTGTACAAGCTGCCAGACATCAACATTTTGAATACATTTGAGATAAAATGGACTATTTTGAAATAGACACAGCACTCAGTGGGAATGTGTCAAACAAACATAAGTCCTTTTGTCGGTCATTAACTTGTTGGACGACGATATTGCTATTAAACCACTCCACCGTTAATGAGGGTTTTTACCCAAACATTTTTTTTATCAAACTGAGCCATTTGAGACTACTATTGTCGCCTTTCGCATAACATCAATGACGGAACTTCAGTGAGACAGTTAAAAACAATTCATCAGACACTGTGGGGTTATGAAAAATCATGGAATCTCATCGGGAAAAGCCATGATTCTCTCATAAAGTCTAGTTATTTTTTTTGTTGTTTTTTTTCCACACATTTTGTCCGTAGGATTCAAAAGCCATTTTCGAACCGATTTTCACAAAATTTTGCACACTCATAGAGGGGCCCAAAATTTAAAAATATACCTAAGCGGAATTTTCCATTTAATCCTTATTTCGTCAAAATTGGCAAAAAAACTGTCAAAATTGGGGTTTATAGGCACTTTCTCGAAACATGTCTTGTAGATTTTTTTAAACATTCGTCACTACTAGACCTGCCTGTGACACGACCATTGATATAGAAGAGATATCAGGCGATGCATATGGTAACCCTCCACAGGCTGTCAAACATCGAAATTTTGATGAAATGGGCTGTTTTCGAGCCCCAACAGCCCCAAACTATAAACGAGAGATAAACATAACTTCCTTAATTGGAAGTGAAATTTACCGATCATCATTTCTGTAAGTAATAAGGGTATTCACAAAACCAAGCGTTAACCCGTTTTGGGCTGGTTAACCCTTTACCTAACATGAAAAGCAGATGACACTTGCAAAAAAAATTCTTGAATAACTAATTTTTTTCATTTTTAGTCTCAAAAACATAGGTTATGACCCCTCGTTGGAACGAACTCGACGAGAATGCCACAGAGAAACATAACTTCTTTTACCGGACGCAAAACTGACAGAGAAACATTTTTGTAAATAGTAAGGGTATTCAAAAATCGAGGTCTTAACCCATTTTGACAGGTTAATTGGATATACCCCTTAAAAACTTAAAATTCCAGTTTTCTGTGGATTTCTCCAAAAATATTTTCAAGAACAATTGACCATTCGCAGGTCCTGGAGTGACATTACAAGTTTCGGTAAGCATTTGTTAACCCTCCAGAGGCTGCCAAGCATAGACATTTTGAGAAAATGGGCTGTTCTTGGGCACCCATAACACCCAATGCGTACCTGCGAGATAAACATAACCTCCTTCATTGGAAGTGGAATTCACCGAGGATAATTTTTGAAAGTAATGAAGGTAATCACGAAATCAAGTATTAACCCGTTTGGGCTGGTTACAGAGCGATACCCCTCAAAAGGTTAAACATTCATGTTATCCGAGGATTTCTCTAAAAACATCTCGTAGATTTTCAAGATAAAATGCCCATTCTCAGATCTTAGTGTGACATTACAAGTTGCATGTACAAAATATTCCAGTAAGCATTTATTAACCTTATGCAGGTTCTGAAACATCAAAATGCTGATAAAATGGGCTGTGTTTGCGTACCCACACTACCCAATGTTAAGAGGAGAGATCATCATAAGTGGAAGTAGAATTCACTGAGAATTATTTTTTGGAAGTAATAAGAGTATTCAAAAAATAACACTTAAACCGTTTTGGGCTAGATAAATACTGATACCCATCCAAAGCTTAAAATTCATGTTCTCCCTGGATTTCTCTGAAAACATCTTGTAGATTTTAAAGACAAAATGGCCATTCCCAGTTCTTGGTGTGACATTACAAGTTGCATGGAGAAATATTCCTGTTAACCCTCTACAAGCTGCCAGAGATCAATATTTTAGATACATTTGAGGGAAACGGACCATTTTCAAATATCCACAGCACTTAGTGGGTATGTGTCAAACAAACGTAACTCATTTTGTCAGTTATTAACTTGTCTGACGACGATATTGATATTAACCCTCTCCACCATTAATGTTGGTTTCTCCCTAAACATTTTTATTATCAAACTGAGTCACTTGAGACTATTATACCCACCTTTCTCATAACATCAATAAAGGAACTTCAGTGAGACAGTTATAAACAATTCATCAGACACTCTGGGGTCATGAAAAATCATGGGATCTCATCTGGAAAAGCCATGATTCTCCACAATCATAAAGTCTAGTTTTTTTTGGCCAGAATTATTTATTTATTTATTTATTTATTTATTTATTTATTTATTTATTTATTTATTTATTTATTTATTTATTTATTTATTTATTGGTGTTTAAGGTCACATACTAATGCACAATGGCTAATCGTGACCGCAGTTTTACAGGTGGGGGAAACCGGAGTACCCCGAGAGCACCACCGAGCATCGACGAGCAACTGTCAGCTCCTCAACATTCTAACTCTGTTCAAACTCTGCTCAAGCAGGGTTACAGACGTTGAAGACATGTGTACCATCGACGTGCAGTACGCCTTAGTACGCGGCGTCATCGTGCCCCCATGTGGGCAACCGGGATAAAGTGCCTTGTCCAAGGACACAACGTGGGTCGTCCTGGATGGGGATCGAATTCAGGACCTCTAGCACAGAAGTCCAACAGTCTACCACTGAGCTACCGCGCTCCCTTGAATACCCTTAATACTTTGAAACATTATTCCTCATAAATTCGGAGTCTGATAAAAGAGGTTATGTGTATCTATTACCCATTACCCATTCGGTGCCCGAAAACAGCTAATTTTATCAAAATTTTGACTTTTAGAAGCCTGTAAAGGGGTTAACAAGCGACTAGCGGAATATTCTATCCACGCAACTTGTAATACCACACCAAGACATGCCAAAGTCCAACTGTTCTTGAAAATCGCCAACAAGCAGTTAGCGAAATCCACGGAAAATGTAAATTTTAAGCTTTTAGGGGGCACCTCTCCTTATCCAGTCCAAAATGGGTTAAGCTTCATTCTTTTAAATACCCTTACTACTTACAAAACTGATCCTCTGTGAATTCTACGTGCAGTAAAAAGAAGTTGTTTTTCTCTGTTACATATCCATTGGGTGCTGTTGGTGTCTGGTGTGCCCATTTTATCAACTTTTTCATGTTTAGCAACTCGTGGAGAGTTAACAAATGCTCACCGGAATATTTTGTCAATACAACTTGTAATGTCACACTAAGACCTGAGAATGGCCATTTTTTCTTGCAATCTACAAGATGTTTTTAAAGAAATCCAGCGAAAACATGAATTTTTAAGCATTTGATGGGTATTGCTGTTTAACCAGACCAAACCGGGTTAAGGCTTGGTTTTTGAATACCCTTATTACTTACAAAAATTATCCTCAGTGAATTCCACTTCCAACAAAATAAGTTATCTTTATTTCCCAGCTACAGGTTGGTTGCTGTTGGGTGCTGAAAACAGCCTATTTTATCAAAGTGTTGATGTTTGAGAGCCTGTGGAGGGTTAACAAACGCTTATCAGAATATTTTGACCTTGCAGTTTGTAATGTCACACAAAGACCTGTGAATGACTACTTTTTTCTTGAAAATCTACACGACATTTTTAGAGAAATCCATGTAAAGCATGATTATTTAAGCATTTGAAGGGAATCACCAGAAACCAGACCTTATTACCTACAGAAATCATCCTCGGTGAATTCCACTTCCAACAAAAGAGATTATGTTTATCTCTCAGGTACAGAGTGGGTGATGTGGGTGCCCGAAAACGGCACATTTTCTGAAAATTATTATACTTGGCAGCCTGTAGAGGGTTAATAAATGCTCACCGGAATATTTTGTCCATGCAACTTGTAATGTCACACCAAGACCTGCGAATAGCCAATTTTTCTTGAAAACCTATATGATGTTTTTAGAGAAATCCATAAACAACGGGTATTTCAAAATTTTAACGGGTACCTCTCTTTAACCAGCCCAAAATGAGTTAAGACTTCGACTTTTGAATACCCTTATCACTTAGAAAAATATTTTCCTATAAATTTCGCGTCCGATAAAAGAAGGTACCTTTCTCTGTGGTATACACATTGGGTGATGTTGGTGTCCTAAAACAGCCCATTTTATCACAATTTTACGTTTAGCAACCCGGGGAGGGTTAACTAATGCCCACCGGAATACTTTGTCCATGCAGCTTGTAATGACACCCTTACTACTTACTAACATTTTTCCCTATCAGTTTTGCGTCCGATAAAAGAAGTTATGTTTCTCTGTGGCATTCCCATTTGTTCTTGTTGGTGTCCAAAAACAGGCTATTTTTCAAAATGTTGACATTTAGCAGCCCATGGTCGGTTAACAAATGCTTACCGGAATATTTTATCCATGCAACCGGTAATGTGACACCAGAACCTATCAATGGCCATTTCTGTTGAAAACGTACAAGATGTCTGTAAAGAAATCCAGGGAGAACATGATTTTTTAAGCTTTTGATGGGTATCTCTAATAATCACCCCAAAAGGGGTTAACGCTTGAGTTTTTGAATACCCTTATTACTTACATAAATGGTCCTCAGTGAATTCCACTGCCAACAAAGGAGAGAATGTGTATCTCTCGGGTATACATTGCGTGCTGTGCGTGTCCAAAAACAGCCCATTTCAACAAAATTATGACGCTTGGCAGCCTGTAGAGGGTTAATAAACGCTGATCGGAATATTTTATCCATGCAACTTGTAATGTCACACAAAGACCTGCGAATAGTCAATTTTTCTTGAAACCATTCAAGATGTTTTTATAGAAATCTACAGAAAATGGGAATTTTAAGCTTTTAAGGGGTATCTCTTTTTATCCTGCCAAAAATGGGTTAAGACTTCGACTTTTGAATACCCTTACCACTTACAAAAAAGTTTCTGTATAAATTTTGCACTCGATAAAAGGAGGTACTTTGTGGCGTACCCATTGGGTGCTGTTGCTGTCCAAAAACAGCCCATTTTATCACAATTTTGACTTTCAGCAGCCCGTGGAGGGTTAACAAATGCTCACCGTAGTATTTTGTCCATGCATCTTGCATTGTCACACAAGGACCTGCGAGTGGCCAATTTTTCTTGAAAATCTACAAGACTCGTTTAGAGAAATCCACAGAAAACATGACTTTGTTTAGCTTTTGAGGGGTATTGCAGTTTAAGCAGCCCAAAACGGGTTAACGCTTGGTTTTTTGAATACCCTTATTACTTTTGAATACCCTTATTATGATCCACGGTGAATCCCACTTCCAATAAATGAAGTTATGTTTATCTCCCATGTATCGTCTGGTTGCTTTAGGAGCCCGAAAACAGCCCATTTCATCAAAAGTTCGATGTTTGGCAGCCTGTGAAGGGTTACCATATGCATCGCCTAATATCGCTTGTATATGAATGGTCGTTTCACAGACAGGTCTAATAGTGATGAGTGTTTTAAAACAATCTACAAGACGTGTTTCGAGAAAGTACCTATAAACCCCAATTTTGGCAGTTTTTGCCAATTCTGACCAAATAATGGTTAAATCGAAAATTCCGCTTAGGTACGTTTTTAGAATTTGTAACCGTCTATGAGTGTGGAAAATTTCGTGAAAATCGGTTCGAAAATGGCTTCTGAATCGTACGGACAAAATGTGTGGAAAAAAAAAAACTGGACTTTATGATTCTAGAGAATCATGGCTTTTCCGGATTAGATTTCATGATTTTTCATGATCCCAGAGTGTCTGATGAATTGTTTTTAACTGTCTTACTGAAGTTCCTTTATTTATTTTATGAGAAAGGTGGGTATAGTAGTCTCAAATGACTCAGTTTTGATAAAAAAATGTTTAGGTAAAAACCATCATTAATGGTGGAGAGGGTTAATATAAATATCGTCGTCCGACAAGTTAATGACCGACAAAATGAGTTATGTTTGGTTGACACATACCCACCAAGGGCTGTGGCTATTTGAAAATGGTCCATTTTATCTCAAATGTATCCAAAATATTGATGTCTGGCAGCTTGTAGAGGGTTAACAAGTACTAACAGGAATATTTTTCCATGTAACTTGTAATGTCACACCAAGAACTGCGAGTGGCCATTTTTTCTTTAAAATCTACAAGACGTTTTCAGAGACATCCAGGCAGAACATGGATTTTAAGCCAAAAACGGGTTAAGGGTTGTTTTTTGAATACCCTTATTACTTCCAAAAATAATTCTCAATGAATTCTACTTCCACTGATGTTGATCTCTCGTCTTAACTTTGAGAACTATGGGTACGCAAACACCACCCATTTTATCAAAAGTTGGATGTTTGAGAACCTGCAGAGGGTTAACAAATGCTTACTGAAATATTTTGTACATGCATCTTGCAATGTCACATTAAGATCTGAGAATGGCAATTTTTTCTTGAAAATCTACGGGATGTTTTTAGAGAAATCCTCGGATAACATGAATTTTTAACCTTTTGGGGGGTATCGCTCTGTAACCAGCCCTAAACGGGTTAATGTTTGGTTTTGTGAATACCTTCATTACTTACAAAAATTATCCTCGTTGAATTCCACTTCCAATGAAGTAGGTTATGTTTATCTCGCAGGTACACATTGGGTGTTATGGGTGCCCAAGAACAGACCATTTTCTCAAAATGTCTATGCTTGGCAGCCTCTGGAGGATTTACAAATGCTTACCGGAACATTTAGTCCATGCAACTTGTAATCTCACTCCAAGACCTGTGAATGGTCAATTTTTCTTGAAATTTTTTTTTGAGTAATCCACAGAAAACTGGAATTTTAAGCTTTTAAGGGGTATATCTCCTTAACCAGTCAAAAATTGGTTAAGACCTCGATTTTTGAATACCCTTACTACTTACAAAAATGTTTACCTTTCACTTTTACGTCCGGTAAAAGAAGTTACGTTTCTCTGTGCCATTCCCATTTGATGTTGTTGGTGTCCAAAAACAGACTATTTTTTTCAAAATGTTGACATTTAGCACCCCATGGAGGGTTAACAAATGCTTACCGGAATAATTTATCCATGCACCTGGTAATGTGACACCAAGATCTATCAATGGCTATTTTCTCTTGAAAACGCTACATGATGTTTGTAAAGAAATCCAGGGAAAACATGATTTTTTTAAGCTTTTGATGGGTGTCGCTATTAACCACAACAAAAGGGGTTAACGCTTGGTTTTTTGAAACCCCTTATTACTTACAAAAATGGTCCTCGGTGAATTTCACTTCCAACAAAGGAGATTATGTTTATTTCTCGGGTATACATTGGGTGCTGTGCGTGTCCAAAATCAGCCCATTTCAACAAAATTACGATGGTCGGCAGCCTGTAGAGGGTTAGTAAACGCTCACCGGAATATTTTGTCCATGCAACTTGTAATATCACACAAAGACCTGCGTATAGTCAATTTTTCTTGAAAACCTACAAGATGTATTTAGAGAAATCCACAGAAAATGGCAATTTTAAGCTTTTAAGGGGTATCTCTCTTTAGTCTGCCCAACATGGGTTAAGACTTCGACTTTTGAATATCCTTACTACTTACAAAATTGTTTCCGTATAAATTATGCGCTCGTCAAAAAAGGCATTTTTCTTTGTGGCGTACCAATTTGGTGCTGTTGATGTCCAAAAACAGCCCATTTTATCACAATTTTGACTTTTAGCAATCCGTGGAGGGTTAACAAATGCTCACTGGAGTATTGTGTCTATGCAGCTTCTTTTGCCACACCAAGACCTGCGCGTGGCTATTTTTTCTTGAAAATCTACAAGACTCGTTTTGAGAAATCCACAGAAAACATGATTTTTTTAGTTTTCGAGGGGTATTGAGGTTTAACCAGCCCAAAACGGGTTAACGCTTGGTTTTTGGAATACCCTTATTACTTACAAAAATGACCCACGGTGAATCCCACTTCCAGTTTCAGAAGTTATGTTTATCTCTCGCGTATCGTGTGGATGCTTTAGGGGCCGGAAAGCAGCCCATTTCATCAAAATTTCGATGTTTGACAGCCTGTGGAGGGTTACCATGTGCATCGCCTAACATCTCTTCTACACGAATGGTCGTGTCACAGACAGGTCTAACAATGATGAATGTTTGAAAAAAAATCTGCAGGACATGTTTCGAGAAAGTGCCTATAAACCCCAATTTTGACAGTTTTTTGCCAATTCTGACGAAATAAGGGTTAAATCCAAAATTCCGTTTGGGTTCATTTTTTTGATTTTGTGCCCCTCTATATGTGTGCAAAATTTTGTGAAAACCGGTTCAAAAATGGCTTCTGAATCGTCCAGACAAAATGTGTGGAAAAAAAAAATAAAAATAATCCGTAGGAAAACAATGATCTTTTCCAGAGGGAAAAGCCTAAAAAAATTGAAAAAAAAAAAATAATCCGTAGAATAATAAGAGTCTTTTCCAGAGGGAAAAGCCTAATAATCCATAGAAAAACAAGTCTTTTCCAAAGGGAAAAGCCTAAAAAAATAATAATCCATAGAAAAACAATAGTCTTTTCCAGACAGAAAAGCCTAAAAAAAAAAAATAATAATAATAATAATCCGTAGAAAAACAATAGTCTTTTAAAAACAGATTAGTATTCCTTAAATACAGATTAGTAATCTGTTTAAACAGATTAGTAATCTGTAAAAACAGATTAGTAATCTGTAAAAATAGATTAGTTAATCTGTAAAAACAGATTTGTAATCTGTAAAAACAGATTAGTAATTCTGTAAAAACAGATTAGTTAATCTGTAAAAACAGATTAGAAATCTGTAAAAACAGATTAGTTAATCTGTAAAAACAGATTAGTAATCTGTTTAAACAGATTAGTAATCTGTAAAAACAGATTAGTAATCTGTTTAAACAGATTAGTAATCTGTAAAAACAGATTAGTTAATCTGTAAAAACAGATTAGTAATCTGTAAAAACAGATTAGTAATCTGTTTAAACAGATTAGTAATCTGTAAAAACAGATTAGTAATCTGTTTAAACAGATTAGTAATCTGTAAAAACAGGTTAGTAATCTGTTTAAACAGATTACTAATCTGTTTTTACAGATTACCAATCCCTGAAAATATACTACGGTGTGGCGGTTCTACGCTGCCGTATTTTCCAGAGGGAAAAGCCAAAAAAAAAATAATAATCCGTAGAATAACAAGAGTCTTTTCCAGAGGGAAAAACCTAATGAGCATTTGAAGATGTGCGTTAATGGGATAAATATAGGATCAATATTGTCCTTGACAAGTTCTGAGCTAACGTTATCACAATCTTGATTACGTTTGGCTTTTAGGGATTTCACAATGGTTTTACTTGCGTGGCACAGACTGGATTGACATTAAAAATTGTTTGTTGGACTTCTGTCTATGTACTCACAGAATGATTTATTTGGCTTGGATATTTTTTCACTTGTGCATTTCCCCATATTTGCGAAGTTCGCGTTCACTTCTCCCGTTATGTCCGCTGGGTAACTGATTTGGTTATTATCTTTGAGAAAATAAGTCGGTAAAGATGCTTCCCGCTAAGATTTTAGAATGGCTTCATTCAGTATTTTCCAGGTGTTTTTAATGTTAAACTTATTGTTGTTGAGGATATTTTCATAGTAGATTGCCTTGCATTGTTGTTTAACTTTATTGAATATTTTGCAGTAGTTTTTATAATTTTTTATGTTTATTTCCGTAGGACTTTTTAACTTTTTGTGATAGAATATCTGTTTTTATTATTAGAGGAAATAATGTCCAAGGATTTTGTTAAATAAACTTATTGTTACAACTGATACGTTTTATGGGAAACGCCAACTCGAATGTTTCGAGGTAGATACTCATAAACGAGTTAAAGGCCGAATTTGGACAGTTTGTGTCTAAGACTGTCGCAAAATCACACTGAGAAAGGAGTGATTTGAACAATGCTTTGTTGTCGGCGCTAAATTTGAGTATCCAGACAGAAGTTTTCTTACGATGTTGCTCGGGATAATTTTCCACATCATAAATACTGAAATGGTCGGAAACATCAGTTATTATTATCCCCGACTTAGACGGTGTTTGGAGATTATTTGTTAATACATGATCTATGAGAGTTGCGGAGTGGGTCGTCAATCTCGTTGGCTTTGTAATGACGGGTAAGAAGCCTTGACTGAACATGGAGTTGATATAATTTTCGGTTTTCATATGGTGCGTGGTCTTTAAAAGGTCAATATTAAAGTCCCCCATTATTTGAGAGATCACATTTTCTTGATTTATTTTATCGGTTATTTCATTTAACAGATTTTCTGATAGAGTTATTGCCTCACAGAGTTCAAAATAATTTTCAATATAGTCTAATAAACCACACAAACTCTGTGCCTTGTCGAATACGAACTGTACTGTTTAAACGATTCAAAAACATCCTTATGATTGGAAGTTCAAATTTAGGACGCATTGATCGAAATCCCCATCCGGACATCCAGGTGGAGTGTTACCCCGGCGCCAAATTCAATCATTTTCGCTCTATGTTTAAATGGCACAGGGGCCAATCCAGTCCCCAAAAAAATATTATTAAATATTGGCGTGAATTCTCGGAATGATAATTCTGATCTCGTAGTTAAGCAGTTGCGGAATATGCTTAGCGATATCAGGGTCAAGTTTAGATCAGCAAAAATTTATTTCACTGAACTAAACTTTTCTCAAAAACTCCCTCAGGCTGAGAGGAGAACCCTGAGCATCATCAACGAAACCATTCGGAAAGTGAAGGACGTTAACGTTATACCAAAAATTGATGACGCGAAGTTTGATGTTGCTCGGGATTTAATCAATTGGACCACGAGAACCGCCAATATTATGTACGATCACTGGCTGGACCACCTAAATTTAAACTAAGTAAAGGCAAAGGTAACAACCGCCTAACAGATGTGGGATTAGGAACTAATGTGGTTAACCTGTATGGCACCAATGACCTAACAATCCAAGAGAAGTCTCTTTTAGATCGCGGTTTAACTTTCATACCAGCACCTAAGCCTAAAACTGGTAACCAAACAAATTTACCATCATATAACTGTAATTTTCTTAGGCAAATGAAACTAGCAGACCGCTCTAGAAACTCCAGCGGTCGGAAACTTCCTTTTACAGAATCATCTGGTTGGTCACCGACAGATAGTGAAGTAGATCCCGAAATTATTGAGGCCAGCAAACGAATCATCCAAAAGGTGTTCAGCATGAACATACTCTCCGATAAAGACAATTTAGTAGCTGGTGAACGGAGAGCCCTCACGAAACTTCGAAAAAATAAGAAATTAGTAATCAAACCAGCCGACAAAGGTGGGTCGGTAGTTGTTCTATCTCGGGATAATTCTATAAAGGAAGCCATGAGACAACTCAGCAATACTAAACATTATAAGAAAATAGATTCACTTATTTGGCCTAGTAATATCGAAAAATTCAGTAAGATCTTAAAATTTCTCCTCGACGAAAGTCACATTACTAAAAAACAATTGAAATATTTAACAGCTAAGCTCAGTGCTCAAACAAGACAATTTTATATCCTACCAAAGATCCACAAGGACCGTTCTTAATGGATGGATGACTTAACTCCACCCGGGAGGCCAATTGTATAAGATTGTAATTCGGAATCTTATGCGATCTCTGAATTAATTGATTATCATCTTAAACCTATAGCAAATAGACATCCGAGCTATCTAAAAAACACACAGGATTTCCTGTCAAACATTTCGAAATTGAAAATATCAAAAAATGCAATTCTGGCTACTTTGGATATCGACAGTATGTATACGAACATTGATATTGATAAAGGTGTTAAATCAGTTAAAAATGCATTTGAAAAATATCCGGATGCAAAACGCCCGGATGAACAAATTTTGGATCTTTTAGAGCTGAGCTTAAAAGGTAATGACTTTCAATTCAATGGAGAATATTTTCTACAAATAATGGGTTGTCCTATGGGTAAAAGATTCAGTCCTAATTTTGCAAGCATTTATGTAGCGGAATGGGAGGAAAATGCCTTAAGCAAATGTGCAAAGCATCCTCTCGTATATCTCAGGTATTTAGATGACATTTTTATTATTTGGGAACTTCAAAAGAAGATTTTGATGAATTTTTAGAAATTTTGAACAATCACGGTCCAAATATTAAATTGAAAGCTACTATCAGTGAAAATTCTGTTGATTTTCTCGATGTGACCGTGTATAAAGGCAAGCAATTTCAGGAGTCCGGTCATTTAGATTATAAAGTATATTTTAAACCAACTGATTCACATCAATTGTTGCACACAAAATCATTTCATCCTCAACATACATTTAAAGGTATCATCAAATCACAGCTCATTCGTTTCCACCGCAATTCAAGTGATAAGGTAAATTTCAATGAGGCTTGTTCTACTCTATTTGGCGCCCTCAGATCGAGAGGGTACTCGCTGCGCCTTTTGCGTAGCCTGAAATCCCAAACCCTGAAAAAGCTCGGAAGTCCAGCTGAAACTACCGATTTCGAACCACTGAAGATTGAACACAACAGACCGTTGCAAAATAGTAGTGGCGCGGTATTTAATTGCAAAAAGCCTCGTTGTAGACTGCATACTTTTATGCCTGATCAGAAAGAGGAATTTTCCTCCGAACAAACGAAAAATCATTATCAGATCCGTAACCCCCTCCATTGTGATTCACCAAACATTATTTACCTTATCACTTGTAAGCGATGTCGGAAACAGTATGTTGGTCAAAGTCAAAATCCTTTCCGAGAACGTGCTACTAGACACAAACAGGATATAAAACATAATGCTGATGCCCCAGTAGCACAACATTTTAACCTTCCTGGCCATTCTTTGGACGATTTCGAAATCCACCCAATTGAACAACCACCAATTAAAGACACATTAGAAGAAACGGATGAATTTAGAAAAAAACGTGAAGCTTTTTGGATCAATACGCTTCAAACCCTCTGGCCATTTGGTATGAACATATCAGAGGGCGAATGCGAAAGGAGGTCCATCATTCCTTTCACTTTAACGTACAACAGAATGAATATCGAAATAGCAAAAATGTTAAAAGATGAATTCAATTTTACCAATGCTAAATTAAATGAACCTTTGAATCTTCGACCTGTCATCGCCTATAAGAAAAACAAAAGCTTGCGTAACATCCTTGTAAGGACTAAATTAGAGTCCATCAATGAATAACATCAATTATTGCCAGTCAGTTTAACCAGTTCCTAAGCTCATCACTTAGTTTAAATCAATTTTGTGTAATTTTTTGTCATGTTTGAAACCCATCAGGGTTCAGTAAATGAAAACAATTTTTCGGCGGCATATTAAAAGAAAAAAACGTTTCAGTATGAAATGTCTGTGCCAGTGCGATTTTTTAACCTCAAACACACACACACACACAACACACACACACACACACACACAGACACACACACACACACACACACACACACACACACACAGTCACACACACACACACACACACACACACACACACACACACATCAGAGCGATTAAGTATATATTAATAGAAAGGAACATTGTAATGAAAGTATAATTATAACACATTTATAACAAATATACATTTTGGAAATATACAGCGCGTGGGCTCATAAACAAAGCAAAAACAAAACATTTGGCGCAGGATTTGCTGCAA
Source organism: Pictodentalium vernedei (assembly GCA_031216915.1). Taxonomy (NCBI): domain Eukaryota; kingdom Metazoa; phylum Mollusca; class Scaphopoda; order Dentaliida; family Dentaliidae; genus Pictodentalium; species Pictodentalium vernedei. The sequence continues at coordinate 433,492,300 of CM062297.1, read as the reverse complement.
TCACCGGAGGGTGCATGAGCGTTTCAATATCTTTTGCTAACAGGGGAGTCTATGTTTCGTCGCCATAATGCTATAAAGTGCTCTGTATACCACCAGGACTAAGGACACTTTAGCACTCGAGTGACGATCTATTGATCTGGATTTCTCAATTAGAGGTTGGTGTGGGGAATTATTATACCATACAGCGAGTGAACTCACAATAGCCAGAGAGGGTGTGGGAAGTAGACACGTTTATCAAACCAATAGATTTAAGACATCACTGGGTGGTGTAGGGGCTTGTTAGGCACTTCACAGAAGTTCTTATACTAAGAACTTGCGGTAAAAACTAAATGAGTGGGCTAAACAGTGGATTGTAACTTCCAGTGCTCAAAAACGAATGCAGTGCTCCTTTCACCGAGTAAGAGCACCCATTATCCAAACATAACATTTGATAATGAATTGATCGAGTTCGTACATACTCACAAACACCTGCGATTGATTATTCAATCAAGCCATATTTTTTTGAATCGCATATTGACCACATATCCAAGAAACCGTGTTCTAGACTTTCTCAGTTTAGAAAATTAAAGTTCATTTTGAACAGAACAACTCTGGTAAAAATGTACAAAGCATTCATTCTACCCATTTTTGAGTATGCTAGTCCAGTATGGGGCGGTGCACCTGAAAACTTACTGAAACGCCTCGATGTCGATGACATACACTGTGATGCCGCCCACATTGTTGCAGGTCTTACTAGGTCAAGGTATCGTCAACGTATTTGTTTGGAAATTGGATGACCAACTCTACAGCAAAGGCGAAATGTGCATAAATTGTGTACTTTTCATAAAATTGTAAATGGTTAGGCCCCAGATTTTCTGATAGAGTTATTGCCTCCCAGAGTTCAAAATAACTTTCATTATAGTCTAATAAACCACACAAACTTTGTGCCTTATCGAATACGAACTGTACTGTTCAAACGATCCTTTTTCCCATCCTGTGTTGAAATGTGGAACGGACTTCAGAAAGCGACACGGAATGCTTTACTATCGGAATTCAAAGAAATCATATCTACCCAATCCTGTAGACCATCGGACTATTAGTAGTAAAGCAAATCGTTGAGGACCAAACCGGAAGAGCCATGGCGGCCATTTTGTATTATTCTCATATTGTTTTCCTATTGTATGGGATTTGTATGGGGATACCATTGTTCTAGGGGCAGGTTTCAGGGGTGAGTCATGGTCTAATAAGGAAAGGAATGTCGCCCCCGTGGGAAGGTACGTTTCCTATAATAGCCCTACACGTCACGCGGAAAGGAATATTTCCTATAATAGTTTACGACGTCACAGCCTTATAAGGAAAGGAATGTCGCCCCACACACCATTCGTCATCGGAATGTGGACAATCCCCGTGTTACGTCAGGCTTTCCAACACCCGCCCTCGCATCATGAAGTCACGGTCATATAAGGAAAAGAATGTCGCCCTCCGTGAGGAGGTATGCTTTCTGTAATAACCCTACACGTCAAGTGGAAAGGGAAGTTTCGTAACGTCCATGATATAAATACGCGTTGTCCACGCCCCACAACATAACCACGCCCCAGTGAGTTTCCACTGAGTAACCATTGGCCCTTTGCATGTAAGCTCAGTAATTTTCCAATGGCAAACAAAGGCCGTAATAAATTACTGCTGGTCCTTAAAAATACGCCCCCAGGAAATTACCGCTGAGTGATCATCGGCCTTTTGTGTGTGGGCACAGTAATTAAGGAAGGTGGAGGAGTGAGTAGGACGAATGGCGAGGCATTAGTGGTGGGTAAATGGTGGTGTATTGGTGGTGATGGTATTGGTATTGGTAATAGTTGTGGTGGTAGTAGTGCTGTGGCGGTGGTGGTGGTATTTTGGCTATTATTTGAGGCATTGAGATTCCTCACCTCTCAGGGAGAGTCTATCACTAATTTTTCGGAACCTTGCATTTGATGTATCACATGCCTACCTTCCTAAAATTTAGATTTTGATGTACTTGCCCATAGACCCACCATCGGCTGCATAAAGGGAAATGCATACGATTCTACATACATCACACAATAGCATCGCGCTATTAGGGTCATAATTTTCCCGGGGCTCCTGTGGCGTTGGATACCCATACAACATTAGCGACATTGAGATGTCATTGTATAGAGCATGGTTCAACGTTCTATTGGTAGCTATAAACTGGCAGGGAGCGGAGAGTCAGGCCCTCCCTTCATGGCTTAAATGATGCTATGTGACATATCCATTAAAGGCAGTGGTCTACTTGAGTAATCTGAATGCAAAACTCCCATAAGCCATAGGGACGTACTAATATCAGTGCGCTATGAGGTCCCGTGGAAGACCCAGGAGCACGTTCCACAAGGAAGAATCCTACATGAGACAGTATCCCGTTATTAGGGGCACCTGATGGGCCCAGAGACACGCCCCTACAGGAGAGAAGCCCTATATGGGATATCATACTATTAGAAAACTCGAGAGCACACCCACTGATGGGAGCACCTCCACCTAATCCTAGATCTTAATTTCAAATTACATGACTTTTGGGTTGCATCTCAAAATTTTCCTGTTCACACAGGTTCACAGTGAAATGTCAGTGTTTGTCTGTCAGGGGAGCTAACCACTGAGGCAAATTTTGCAAATGTGCACATCTCGAATTTGCCCTTTCAATGCGCGCGAAATCAATTTCAAATAGATGCAGTCGTCAGTAATGCATGTTAAAAATGTAATTTACTTTTCAAAGATCAATTCTGTGTCATCCGTACTTATTGAACGCTTATGAGATTCAAATGATACGTGAAAACCGTTGTATAATAGTCTTTTGTTAGTCTGAAATCTATTTTAATCACACAATCAAGTTCAAACCTGTACAGACGTGTGTGACAAATGCCATTGGAATCGATAATATCGTGCGTCTGCGTGCACATACAGCACGCGCTAGAAATAACCTGAAGCGAATTAAACATAGCGGTTGGCATATATATATTTATATACACACGTTTTTAAAAAAAAAGATTGAGCTGTTCGTGTCGAGACTTGAATTCAATACTATTTATTTATTTATTTGTGTTTAAGGTCACATACTTATGCACAATGGCTAATCGTGACCGAGACAGTTTTACGGGTGGAGGAAGCAGCAGTACCTGGAGAGAACCACCGAGCATCGACGAGAGGCGGTCAGCTTCTCAACATTCCAACTCTGTTCATGCTCCGTTCAAGCAGGGTTACAGGAGTTGAAGGCATGTGCATCATCGACGTGCAGTACGCCTTAGTACACGGCGTCATCGTGCCCCCATGTAGGCAACCGGGATAGAGTTCCTTGCCCAAGGACACAACGCGGGTCGTCCCGGACGGGGATCGAACTCGAGGCTTCTAGCATAGATGTCCAACAGTCTACCAGCGCGCTCCCTATTTGAATTCAATAACAAACAATTTTAAATAGATTATAAAATAGGCAGTGACCTGTTATTAATCGGTTTTATTGTTGTGGGCGTATTATAGATAACAAATGTTCTTATCATCCACTGATTTTTATTATTGCGGCAGAACATATTACACTATTTGTAATTGATCGACACCTTGTGACACGTGCCTTTCCTCCCCCGAACGAACTCTTGGACCCCCCCCCCCCCTCATCTGCAGTACGCCCATATTCCCATAACTGTACCTTGGGATAATATATCAATGACACTCTTGTTACCGAAAGTGACCTACCCTTCCTTGAACACCAAGAATGGGCATATATATTTAGAATATATGCCTTGGAACGCTGCAATGGAAAATTTCCATCGGCCTTTTGGCCACGTGAGTCTTCGGTGTGGGTGGTAAAGACGAATGTGGTGTGATGCATTCGTGATTGAGATAATTAGCTTCGCTGCATACAACCAGGGACGTGGCGACGGGGGGGGGGGGGGGGGGGGGGGGTATGGGATTTGTCACACCCTCCCCTATCCTGGCCAAAATTTCATATACTTCGAAATTCGGAGGGCAAGTCATGAGTAGTTGGAAATTCCATCTATCTGCATTTTAGAGCTTCATTGGTGATGCTGATGTCTCCTTTACTTCCCAAAATTCCAACTCGGTTTCAAATCGGCAAAAATTCTAACTCTTACTATTTACAACTACAGTGTACGCAATATCGAGCTTCATAAGTATGCATGATGTTAATCGGCATGAGATTTCTATAGTACGTTTACTTATCGTCATAAAAAAAACCTCGAAACGCACTTCAAGAAAATCACTTCAAGTAAAATCGTTATATTAAGGTAATTCCATCATTCACAGTTACAAAAGGATGAAACATCGAAAACTGATCATTCCTGCATAAGATCTGATTTAATGTTAGGACAGTGTGAATTGCTCAAAGTTCTAAGCTTGAGCATTTGTTTAGCACATAATCAATTCCCAGAAGAATACCAAATAATAACTAAAACAAAAAAACTAGACTTTATGATTCTGGAGAATCATGGCTTATCCCGATGAGATTCCATGATTTTTCATGACCCCACAGTGTCTGATGAATTGTTTTTAACTGTCTCACTGAAGTTCCTTCATTGATGTTATGAGAAAAGTCTCAAATGACCCAGTTTGATAAAAAAAATTGTTTAGGTAAAAACCATCATTAACGTGGAGTGGGTTAAAGTCAATATCGGCATCCGACAATTTAATGACCGACAAAAGGAGTTATGTTTGTTTGACACATACCCACTGAGTGCCGTGTCTGTTTGAAAATGGTCCATTGTATCTCAAATGTATTCAAAATATTGATGTCTGGCAGTTTGTAGAGGGTTAACAAGTGCTGACAGGAATATTAATTTCTGCAACTTGTAATTTCACACCAAACATTGCGAATGGCCATTTTTACTTAAAATCTATGAGATGCTTTCAGAGAAATCCAGGGAGAACATGAATTTCAAGCTCTCGATGGGTATCATTGTTTATACAGCCCAAAACGGCTTAAGGTTTGTTTTTTGAATACGCTTATTACTTACAAAAATAATTCTTAGTGAATTCTACTTCCACTTATGTTGATTTCTTCTCTTAACTTTGGGTGCTGCGGGAACGCAAACACAGCCCATTTTATCAAAATTTTGATGTTTGAGAAACTGCTTAGGGTTAACAGATGCTTACTGGCATATTTTGTACATGCAATTTGTAATGTCACACTAAGATCTGAGAAGGGTCTAATTTTCTTGAAAATCTACGTGACGTTTTTAGAGAAATCCTCGGATAACATGAATGTTTAACCTTTTGAGGGGTATCTCCCTGCAAACGGGTTAATGCTTGGTTTTATGAATACCTTCATTACTTACAAAAATGATCCCCGGGGAATTTCACTTCCAATGAAGGAGGTTATGTTTATCTCGCAGGTACACATTGGGTGCAATGAGTGCCCAAGAACAGCCCATTTTCTCAAAATATCTACGCTTTGCAGCCTCGGGGGGGGGGGGGGGGGGTTTAAAACGCTTACCGGAATATTTTGTCCATGCAACTTGTAATGTCACTCTAAGACCTGCAAATGGTCAATTTTTATGAATACTTACTAGATTTTTTGGAGAAATTCACAGAAAATGGGAATGTTAAGCTTTCAAGGGGTACATCAACTTAACCAGTCGAAAATGGGTTAAGACCTCGATTTTTGAATACCCTTTCGGGGTGGTTAATAGCGATACCGATCAAAAGCTTAAAAAATCATGTTTTCCATGGATTTCTTTACAAACATCTTGTAAATGTTCAACAGAAAATGGCCATTGATAGGTCTTGGTGTCACATTACCGGTTGCGTGGATAAAATATTCCGGTAAGTATTTGTTAAGCCTCCATGGGCTTCTAAATGTCAACATTTTGAAAAAATAGTCTGTTTTTGGACACCAACAACAACAAATAGGAATGCCACAGAGAAACATAACTTCTTTTACCAGACGCAAAAATGATAGGGAAAATTTTTAGTAAGTAGTAAGGTAATTCAAAAATCGGGGTCTTAACCCATTTTCGCCTGGTTAAGGAGATGTACCCCTTAAAAGCTTAAAGTTCCCATTCTCTGTGTATTTCTCCCAACAATCTAGTAAGTATTCAAGAAAAATTGACCATTTTCACGTTTTAGAGTGACATTACAAGTTACATGGACAAAATATTCCGGTAAGCGTTTGTTAACCCTCCAGAGGCTGCAAAGCATAGAAATTTTGAGAAAATGGGCTGTTCCTGGGCACCCATTGCACTCAATGTGTACCTGCGAGATAAACATAACCTCCTTCATTGGAAGTGGAATTCCCCGAGGATCATTTTTGTAAGTAATGGTGGTATTCATAAAACCAAGCATTAACCCGTTTTTGGCAGGTTAAATTGCAATACCCCTCAAAAGCTAAAAAATTCATGTTTTCTGTGGATTTCTCTAACGAGTCTTTCAAGATTGGTGTCACATTACCAGTTGCATGGATAAAATATTCCGGTAAGCATTTGTTAAGCCTCCATGGGCTTCTAAATGTCAACATTTTGAAACAATAGTCTGTTTTTGGACACCACCAACAACAAATGGGAATGCCACAGAGAAACATAACTTCTTTCACCAGACGCAAAACTGATAGGGAATTTTTTTTGTAAGTAGTAAGGGTATTCAAAAATCGGGGTCTTAACCCATTTTCTTCTGGTTAAGGAGATGTACCCCTTAAAAGCTTAAAGTTCCCATTCTCTGTGGATTTCTCCAAAATATAAAGTAAGTATTCAAGAAAAATTGAACATTTTCAGGTCTTAGAGTGACATTACAAGTTACATGGACAAAATATTCCGGTAAGCGTTTGTTAACCCTCCAGAGGCTGCAAAGCATAGAAATTTTGAGAAAATGGACTGTTCCTGGGCACCCATTGCACTCAATGTGTACCTGCGGCATAAACATAACCTCCTTCATTGGAAGTGGAATTCCCCGAGGATCATTTTTGTAAGTAATGGTGGTATTCATAAAACCAAGCATTAACTCGTTTAGAACTGGTTACAGAGAGATACCCCTCAAAAGGTTAAAAATTCATGTTATCGGAGGATTTCTCTAAACACTTCGTTTAGATTTTCAATAAAAATTGGCCATTCTCAGATCTTAGTGTAACATTACAAATTGCATGTACAAAATATTCCAGTAAGCATTTGTTAACCCTATGCAGGTTCTCAAACATCAAAGTTTTGATAAAATGGGCTGTGTTTGCGTACCCGCAGCACCCAAAGTTAAGAGGAGAAATCAACATAAGTGGAAGTAGAATTCACTAAGAACTATTTTTGTAAGTAATAAGTGTATTCAAAAAAAAAACAACCTTAACCCGTTTTGGGCTGGATAAACAATGATACCCATCAAAAGCCTAAAATTCATGTTCTCCCTGGATTTCTCTGACAACATCTCGTAGATTTTAAGTGAAAATTGCCATTCGCAGTTTTTGGTGTGAAATTACAAGTTGCATGAATAAATGTTCCTGTTAGCACTTGTTAACCCTCTACAAGCTGCCAGACATCAATATTTTGGATACATTTGAGATAAAATGGACCATTTTCAAATAGACACAGCACTCAGTGGGTATGTGTCAAACAAACATAACTCCTTTTGTCGGTCATTAACTTGTCGGACGACGATATTGTTATTAACCCACTCCACCGTTAATGATGGTTTTTACCTAAACAATTTTTTTTATCAAACTGAGTCATTTGAGACTACTGTTCTCACCTTTCTCATAACATCAATGAAGGAACTTCAGTGAGACAGTTAAAAACAATTCATCAGACACTGTGGAGTCATGAAAAATCAGGGAATCTCATCGGGAAAAGCCATGATTCTCCAGAGTCATAAAGTCTAGTTTCTGTTTGTTTTTTGATTAAGGTTTAACGACACATTAACAGCAGGGTCAAATCGTGTCGGTGACAGTTTTGCGGGTGGAGGAAGGCGGAGTACCCGGAGAGAACCACCGAGCAACGACGAGCAGCTGCCAGCTCCCCAACATCGTAATTCCGCACTGCAGCAAAGGCAGGGTTAGATTGGTTGAAGACATGCGCACCATCGACGTGCAGTACGCCTTAGTACACGGCGTCATCGTGCCCCAATGTGGACAACCGGGGTTAATTTTCTCCAAGACTTTTAATTAAACTAATCTTCATACTATGCACCAGATTACCCATCCTTCCTCTTTAATAATAGTGCATTTTCAGGGACGTGGCTAGAGGTGTTCGATTGGGGGAGTGTAGGATAGTGAATTTCCAACTGGGGGAGGGACCCGGAGGGGAAACCCCCTCCCGGTCCCTCTCCCTAGTTGGAAATTCACTACCGAGAGAAATTTTGAAAATGAAGCCATGAAAGGGGACATAACATTGATTCTAGTAACAGAAATGCCAATACATTTATGACAGAACTATTTATTTATTTATTTATTTATTTATTTATTTATTTATTTATTTATTTATTTATTTATTTATTGGTGTTTAAGGTCACATACTTATGCACAATGGCTAATCGTGACCGCGACAGTTTTCCGGGTGGAGGAAGCGGGAGTACTCGGAGAAAACAACGGAGCATCGACGAGTAACTGTCAGCTCCTCAACATTCTAACTCTGTTCAAGCTCTGCTCAAGCAGGGTTACAGCGGTTGAGGACATGTGCACCATTGATGTGCAGTGCGCCTTAGTACACGGCGTCATCGTGCCCCCATGTAGGCAACCGGGATAAAGTGCCTTGACCAAGGACACACAGCGGGGCGTCCCGGACGGGGATCGAACTTGGTACCTCTAGCATAGATGTCCAAAAGTCTACCATTGAGCCACCGCGCTCCCTATGATAGAATTATCGGGTTATTAGGCTTTTCCCTCTGGAAAAGACTATTGTTTTTCTACGGATTACTATTTTTTTTTTGGGGGGGGGGGGGGTTTGGGGGGGGGGGGGGTTATTTTTCCACATATTTTGTCCGTACGATTCAGAAGCCATTTTCGAACCGATTTTCACGAAATTTTGCACACGCATAGAGGGGCACAAAATCTAAAAATGTACCCAAGCGGAATTTTCGATTTAACCCTTATTTCGTCAGAATTTGCAAAAAACTGCCAAAGTTGGGATTTATCGGCACTTTCTCGAAACATGTCTTGTAGATTTTTTTTATACATTCGTCATTGCTACACCTGTCTGTGACACACCCTTTGGTACACACGACATATCAGGCGATGCATATGGTAACCCTCCACAGGCTGCCAAACATCGAAATTTTGATGAAATAGGCCGGTTTCAGGCCCCCACTGCACCCAAACAATACACGAGAGATAAACATAACTTCCTTTATTGGGAGTGGAATTCACCGAGGATCATTTTTGTCAGTAATAAGGGTGTTCAGAAAACCAAGCATTAACCCATTTTGAGCTGGTTAAACAGCAATACCCCCATAATGCTCAAAAGTTCGTGTTTTCTGTGGATTTCTCTAAACGAGTCTTGTAGATTTTCAAGAAAAATTGGTCACTCTCAGGTTTTGGTGTGACATTACAAGTTGCATGGATAAAATATTCCGGTCAGCATTAGTTAACCCTCCCCGAGCTGCTAAACGTAAAAATTGTGATAAAATGGGCTGTTTTTAGACGCCAACAGCACCCAAACGGTATACCAGAGAGAAAGGGGACTTCATTTATCGGACGCAAAACTGATCGGAAAATATTTTTGAAAGTGGTAAGGGTATTCAAAATTTGACGTCTTAACCCATTTTGGGCTGGTTAAATAGAGATACCCTTTAAAATCTTAGAATACCCGTTTTCTGTGGATTTCTCTATCAACATTTTGTAGGTTTTCAAGAAAAAATCGGCTATTTGCAGGTCTTGGTGTGACATTACAAGTTGCATGAACAAAATATTCCGGTCAGCATTAGTTAACCCTCCCCGGGCTGTTGAAGGTCAAAATTGTGATAAAATGGGCTGTTTTTGGACACCAACAGCATCCAAAGGATACACCACAAAGAAAAGTGCCTCCTTTTATCGAGCGCACAATTTATACGGAAACATTTTTGTAAGCAGTAAGGGTATTCAAAAGTCGACGTCTTAACCCATTTTGGGCAGGCTAAAGCGAGATATCCCTTGAAAGCTTTAAATTCCCATTTTCTGTGAATTTCCCTAACGGTAACTTGTAGGGTTTCAAGACAAATTGACTATTCGTAGGTCTTTATGTGACATTACAAGTTGCATGGACAAAATACTCCGGTGAGCGTTTATTAACCATCTACAAGCTGCCAAGCATGGTAATTTTGTTAACATGGGGCTGTTTTCAGACACGTACAGCACCCAGTGTATACATGAGAGATAAACATAATCTCCTTTGTTGGAAGTGGAATTCACAGAGGACCATTTTTGTAAGTAATAAGGGTATTAAAAAAACCAAGTGTTAACCCCTGTTGGGGAGGTTAACACGGATACCCATCGATAGCTTAAAAAATCGTTTCCCCTGGATTTCTTTACAAACATTTTGTGGGGTTTCCAAGAGAAAATGGCCGTTGATAGGTCTTGGTGTCATATGACCAGTTGCATGGATAAATTATTCTGGTAGGCATTTGTTAACCCTCCATGGGCTGCTAAATGTAAAAAAAAATTGAAGAAATAGTCTGTTTTTGGACACCAACAAATGGAAATGCCACAGAGAAGCGTAACTTCTTTTACCGGACGCAAAACTAATAGGGAAACATTGATCTTGATATTAACCCATTCTACCATTAATGATGGGTTTTACCTAAACATTTTTTTTATCAAACCCAAACCGAGTATTTGAGACTACTATACTCACCTTTCTCATAACATCAATGAGGGAACTTCAGTGAGACAATTAAAAACAATTCATCAGACACTGTGGGGTCATGAAAAATCATGGAATCTAATCGGGAAAAGCCATGATTCTCCAGAATCATAAAGTCTAGTTATTATTTGGTATTATTCTGGGAATTGAATATGTGCTAAACAAATGCTCAAGCTGAGAACTTTGAGCATTTCACACTTCCCTAACATTAAATCAGATCTTATGCAGGAATGATCAGTTTTCGAAATTTCATCATTCTGTAACTGTGAATGAAGGAATTAACTCAGGATAACGATTTCACATGAAGTGATTTTTTTTAAGTGCATTTCGAGGATTTTTTTTTTAATTAGGATAAGTAAACGAACTATATAAATCTCTTACCGCTGCACATCATGCATACTTACATGTATGAAGCTCGATATTGCGTACACTGTGGTTGTAAATAGTAACAGTTGGAATTTTTGCCGATTTGAAACCGAGTTGGGATTTTGGGTAGTAAAGGAGACATCAGCATTACTAAAGAAGCTCTAAAATCGAGATAGATGGAATTTCCAACTACTCATGATTTGCCCTCCGAATTTCCAACGATAGGAAATTTTGGCCAGGATTGGAGGAGGTGACACTCACGCCCCCCCCCCCCCCTCCCTGTCCCTATGCATTTTATGAATAAAAATATACATGTTTTCAAACATTGTGGCATTACTGTATCATAATTGTTTCTAAAGTATTAAGCTGGTTTTATTTGCATGCCTAGCTATAACCAGAATACAACATGCGCGTATATCAACTTGATATTTTGTATGGAAGTCAACTTTTTGAACCCTTCGATACTTTAACTCTTTACCCAACATGAAAAGCAGACGACATTTGCAAACAAATTTTTGAATAACTAATTTTTTGTCTCAAAAACATAGGTTATGACCCCTCTTTGGAACGAGCTCGGTGAGCTCGTTCCAAAGAGGGGTCATAACCTATGTTTTTGAGACAAAAAATGAAAAAAATAATGAAAATTAATTGGCGATTTTTGTGAATAGCGGTGGCCGGTTTTAACCGTTACGTTGGGTAAAGGGTTAATAAGTCTTATGACGTACGAAATCAAACAGCGCGTTAATACTTTGTGGTCATTTGTTTTGTTATTATTTTTCGATTTTTTAAAGTTTTAACCTCAATTCCTATTTTCTCCCGAATAGTGCTCAGTGACAACGGTTGAGCCAAATGTTATCGCAGCTTAAAATACTAATATAATCCTGCTGTCAAGACTTCTTAACTGGTTGAGTGCTAGAAGCCGCTATCAGGGCTTTCAAAAAATGAGGATACCAGAGTAAAAGTCAACACTTTCCTTGCTTAAATTTCATATTCAGTCAAACTGATTAGTGCCGATACGGCGCTTGTCCACATACAAAGAGATCGAAATCATAGGCATGTCCCACTTGGTGGTAACAGGCTGCACACTAAAAACTAAAGTGTTAAAACTGACACTTTCAAGGTGTTAAACCCATTCTAACTCTTAGGGTTTGATTTTAACACTCAAAGTGCAATGCTTTAAGCCCTTAGACATTACAATCGTCAGACATCTGAAACTTGAATGGATGGCACTTCCCATGTGTCTAGCATTGGTGGTTCTTCCAGAATCGTCCATAATTTGATTTGCGCTAGGTGGGTACATAATTAAAAGGACACAACGCAGATGACGCGGATCAGGCTCGAGAGTTCGAGCCTGATCCGCGTCATCTGCGTTGTTTCCTTTTAAGTGTCGAGACATTACACTTGTCAAGTGGTATTATTGTAACACCGGTCAAGTTCTGGGATATCTACACTTGAACAAAGTGCTAGTTCAGCACGTAGTAAGTGTTAAATACAGCGCTTCAAGTGTAGTTTTTAACACTTCAGTTTTTAGCGTGTGGAGACCCCGAGAATCAAACAGACAGACCAGAAACTGCGCTATCTGTTCAATCGAAGGATTGGCATAATCAACCGAGTGATCAGTACATAAACGACAGAAGACCTTCAGCTTAAACGACAAAATATCCCCCACGTAGCCGCAAAGGCTAAACCAGTAGAGTGCCGCCTCGAAAAAGAAATGCACTCCACTGCTCGTTTCGAAAAATGGAGGACGCAAGACCGGACAAAAGATTTGCGTGAAGGCACAACGATGTTGGGTAGACATGATACCTTCTCGGGTGACCTTGACAAAGAAGGTCGCGGCATAGAGGTAGACGTTCCGGAACCACCGCCATCAGAGGATGGGGCTTATTGATCCACATTCACCGAGGCGACATGTGAGCGATTAAAATGATTCGGCAACTGTAGGTTCGTATCTTGGCTAGAGCCAGAAGCAGAATCGGAACCGATGGGAAGGCATGATGGCCGACTAGTTCGATCCAATCGAGTGACAGCGTCCAGGCCGAAAGCCAGAGGATACGGACACGGGGACACGAAAGGATCCACTAGGTGAAAATGAACCTGCCCCGTCGGGACAAGGAGTCGGCTAGGACGTTCAGACAACGGGGAATGTGACGAACCACCACAGCGGAATTGACGTCCCGAGCGAGTAGAAGAAGATCTCGGGCCAATTCGTACATGGGAACCGAGTGCGTGCCGCCCGGGTTCCAAATGAGAGCTACCACTAGGGCTGATCCGCGGTCCAGGGCCGGACCGCGGACAACACCGGACCGCCGTCATTGGACCGCTTTGGACCGGTCCACACATGGCTGTCCGGTATTGGACCAGTTCGCAGACTTTAATACATAGATGTATGTCTAGTTTTAGCACTGGGGTTACCTGGTACGGAAATCCGAAGCTCCAATCACCAGTCAATAGACTCAATACACAGTGTCAGAAATGTCTGGTCATCTGGTGTGAGATCTCATAACAGCTCGTCAGATACATTCTTTGATGTCAGTGACACCAAGCGACAGTGACTACCTGGCAAAATGTTCTTTCCCAGTATATGGGTATCTGTATTCAGAAAAGAAAGACGCAGCTGGTGTTTTCCGATGTGTTAAATGTGAGGAAAAATAAAGAAAGGCGGTGGTGGCCAGTCCAACTTAAAAAAGCATTTTAAGAGGCACCATAAAGACATTTTCGATTGAACCACCTGCCCAAAGACACACGTCCATGTTGAACTATATAGAAAAGACCTACTCAACTGCTTCATCATCCGAATCTATCCCGCTTCCACAAGGAATTGCAGTCGGTGAATCCAAGTTCGGGTCAGAAGAATACTACAAGAAAGATGAGTCTTCGATACGCGCAATGTAAACGGGATCTCGCTGAGATGATATGTTCCGATATTCAGCCTGTATCTATAGTGAATGACCCTGGATTTCTACAGTACTCTTCTAACACATCAAATCTAAGATTCATAGCTCTTTCGAGAGACACAATGGACAATGAGATCACAAAACTATACGACGATAGGAAAGCTACAGTGCAGAAACTATTTGAAAAAAACGTCACATACTTCAGTGCCACTTTTGATATATGGACATCTAATGCAATGCTTTCATATATCAGTTTAACTGTACATTTCATTTCGAATTCATGGAAATTGGAGAGTGTTAGACTTGGAGCTGTATCTTTTCCCGGAGATTACTCAGGGCAAAGTATCGCTGACAAAGTTCTCGAAATCTTGGACACATGAGAGCTGCCGAGAGACAAGTTATCAGCGGCAACTTGCGACAATGAAAGATGAAGAAAATCAAGGGGACATGAGGTCATATGTGGACCCTCGTTTCCATGCTTTCGGCCACAAGTTGGAGGCGAGATCGACTATTGAGGCAAAGGTGACATCAGAACTTACGGGACTAATCGGGTGTATAAAAGCGCAGGCATCAGATACATGTGGAAGTGATTCTGTGGTGCCAGGTGTTGGGGATACGACTGCGCCGACACCATGCGAAGAGAAAGGACTTGGTCGTCTTCTTGGCACCATGCTTGGAGCACACGTGTCACCTAAAGGGCGAAAGGAATGGCATTGAACTGGTAAACTTGCCTCCAAAAAGATACTTTCGCGATGTCCGATGAATCGGCACGTGAACGTTAGCAACCCGCAGATCGATGCTGGACGCGAAGTCTCCCTGGTGAATGGAGAAACGAACAGACCTGAAAGTCTCCATGCTGAACTTGGGAGCAATGATAGACTGGTTCAGGATACTGAGATCGATAACCGGTCTGAATCGGCCGTCCTTCTTCGGCACCAAGAACAGGCGGGAATAAAAATCCGCGGAATGAATGTTCTTGACGATCTCGATACCCTCTTTGATCGGAGATTGTCCATTTCCGTGATCAAAGGTTCGCAACGTGAAATATCCCGGGGAACTGGGCTTGGAAGTGGCACCCATCGCAGAGAGGAGTGCCTCTGAAAGGATATCCGCAGACCGGACTGAGCAACGTCTAACACCAAAGGATCGGATGTGACCTCGGTCCAACGGTCTGTAAACTGACATCCTTCCTCCAACCTTGGACGAATCGAGGTGAGGACATTCATTTCGAGCCGCGACGAGGCCTGCGAGAGGTGACAATACACCCTCTACTAGTAGAAGTGTTTTGAGACCCCCTCTGTTCTGCCGACGCTTACCCTTACCGCGGGAGTAAGATGAAGAAGCAGAGGCAGGAGGATCAGCCCTTGGCTTCGCAGCGGACGAAACAGAAGGGCATTTGTTAGGCTTGAAGCGGCCAACAGAGGGTGGATCAATCTGGCGAAGCAACAGCTGATCCTTGGAATGGCGCAGAATGTCAAACCGGACCATCCACACAGAATCATGGAACAGACGCGGACTCACCAAAGAAGTGGATCAAAGAGGAGCATGCTGCACCCCGGGAAGGGAACTGCTAGTGTCGAGCACAGCATTCTGGCGAACTAATTCCAGATTAGCCGTGTTATAGGTATGCGTGTGAGTAATGTGCATAAGCGCCTTATAATGCACAAGCAGGGGAGCCTTTTGTCATCATACTTATCTGGAGGCAGACAAGTAGCTAAGACAGAGACGACATGATCCGAGAGAAATAGCATGCCCAGCATCTCTCTGGATAAGCCCATAGGAACAACGGCAGACTTGGGTTTCGAAAGCCCGAGGGAGGAGGAGTCCTGATCCAAGACCGTCAAAGTCTGGCAGGCTGGCGAGCTGAAATATAAGAACGATAACGCTCAGGGGACAAAAATGGATCAGCCCTAGTGAAGAACGACGTCTTGATAGCCTTGGAACTCAGCTTAGAGTCCAAGATTGCAAAAGCCTCGACCACTGGCACCGACTGGTGCGGTCGAAGGCACCCAGAAGTAGGTTGCTCTTCAGGCTGTAGGCGCGCGACGACGATCGCAGTCTGGCTAAAACCTCCAGCTGGTCTGACGGTGTAAGGAACTCAAAACAACGTCGAGAGCCGCCTCAAGTCAGAAGACTGATGACTCTCAACATCAGGTGTGTCGGACCCTGATCCTGAGTTGGAAGACACATAGACCATCTGAAGATTCCAATGGTTTAGGAACACGAGCGTGATCGGAAACCGCACTGCTTCCAATCCTGGGAGGCGCCGCCGCCGCCGAGGTCGCCTGGAAACCACTAGAAGCAACGCTGGAGGCAACAGGAAGACTGTTGGAAAGAATGACCAGTCAAAATGGTTTCATGTCTGATCCGTTTAACCAGCAAAAGGTCACGATCCTCAAAAACACCCGATACGGAATGACGGGTTGCAGCCGACGCATCCGAAGGCAGATACTTATAGGGTATGAAATACCCCGAGGATCTGAAGTGCAGGAATTCAGGAGAGTCGCCGCGAAACTCTGGGGGACAGAAGGTCCGGGCTGTACAGATTGTGCTTGTCCTGGTAAACTGCCCGAATGGCCAGAAAGCGTGGTTGGAAGCACAACAGAGTCCGTGGTGAGCATACCATGGACATCAGAATCCAAATCAAGACCTGCTTGGACCGACGGATGGAAGACGGAAGCAGAAGAACCGGCCGGCAACCCCGTCTGACTTCTCCGAATTGAAGTCAGGGAAGGTGATGTCCAGACATAGTAATCAATAGTATGCACAATGGTGTCCAGACACAGTAGTCAATAGTATGCGAAATGCTGTTCAGACACAGTAATCAATAGTACCCAGAATGATGTCCAGGCAGAGTAATCAATAGTATGCACAATGATGTCCAGACAGTAATCAATAGCATGCACAATGATGTCCAGGCACAGTAATCAACAGCATCTAGAATGATGTTTAGACACAATAATCAATAGTATCCACAATGATGTCCAGACATACTAATCAATAGCATGAACAGTGATGTCTCGGCATAGCAACAAATTCGAGACATTTCTTAGGCACAGCGATCTTTAGACATAGTAATCAATACTACCCATAATGATCTCCAGACATAGTAATCAATAGTATTCACAATGGTGTCCAGCCATACTAATCAATAGTATGCACAATAATATCAAGATATAGTTGTCAATAGTATCAATAGTAATGCCCAGACATAGTAATCTATAGTATGTACAATGATGTCCAGATTACCAATTAATAGTATACACAATGATACCAAGACAGAGCAATCAATAATATACAGAATGATGTCCAGACTAAGTAAACAATAGTATGAATGAATGAGGGAATGAATGACCCTTTATTTTGCAGCATACACAAACAAATACAATATCAATTAATAAATGTCAGGGTAAGTGTACACTCGTAGAAATGGCATAGCCGGAGAGGTTGTCTTCCTGCCATTCCAATACATCAGATTTCTTGACACCAAAGCCTTATCCTGTTGTCTTTTTCTCGGTGTTTTTACCTAAATAAGATAAAAGCAATCCTCATGCACGAACCGGGGGCATTTCTTGCTAAAGTCATATCTGTTCAACAGTCTGATAGTTTGAAAAAAGAAATAGTGGGTTTGGAAGATGAGATCATTTTTTATAAAAAGCAATCAGGACAAGACGGAGTGGCACAAGTAATGATGGAGGAATACGAATTCAGGGTTGCATTTATTATTGTCTTTTTAAACAGGGGCCTATTGAGTTGTTGATTTTCTGCCTTTAAATCATTCCAATTTTTTCGAAAAGAATGAAGCGGTAGATCTGCACAGAAACTTGTTCTCGGTTTGAGTATACGCACTCTCCCAGACTATCTGGTTTTCATTCCAGAAGGATTTATGTAAATTTCAAAAGTATTATCAAAAGATACAGGCAGTTTATTATGATGCCCGTCATGCATAAACAAAAGAATATGTAACCTATACAGATCATCGAACTTCATTATGCCACAATTTTTAAATAATGGTTCGATATGTGAGGTATATTTTCTGTTCCTTATAATGCGAGTAGCCTTTTTTGCAGGGTTATAATTCTACTTGTCGACAATACATGACCCCAAGCAAGTATACCGTAAAGCAAATGGCTATGCATGAGAAAGTAATATAATATCTTTAAGGCTTTGAAGGGAAGAATTTTTTTTCGCCCAAGGTGAATATTGCCCTCGCCATTTTTACACAAACCACAGAGGTGTGTTGTGTAAATTTTAGATTTTCGTCCATGTGGACTCCAAGAAATTGAACAGATTTTTCTTCGTGTTGCTTGCTAATTAAAGGAATATCTGTACTATTTAGGATAATTTTTCTAACAAAAGCGTTATACGAATCATTTTGTGGATTCGCCAACATGGATTTTGTTTTAACATTCAGACATAGACCATTTGCAGAACACCATTCACTTATCTTATCTATTTCGAAACTGGTTCGGTCTATTAGGTTATCTAGATTATTACCATATGCAAAACCTGTAGTGTCATCAGATTCTGCAAAAGATAGGACTTTTAGCAGGGTTGAGTGGCTGATGTCGTTTATGTATAATAAGAAAAGGATGGGAGCCAATTGTGACCTCCAATGTGCCTTATATGTTATTCATGAAAGAAACAGATTAACATCTGCCTTTTAGGTAATCTTTAAACCAGGAATTTGCCAGCCCTCTTATACCATAGCCATCCGGTTTTGTAAGTACAATTGAGTGATTTATGCTATCAAAAGCTTTAGAAAAGTCTAGAAATACCGAGAGTGAGCAATCCTTTGTAGGTTTGTCATTTGCTTCTGCAACATTATTTATGAGCTGAAGAATAGGGTGTATAGTGGAGTGTCCCTTTCTGAATCCCAACTGATACTTATAAAAGATGTTTTGTTCCTCTAAGAAAGTATTTACTCGTGCGTACATTATTTTTCTAGTTTTTTAATAATAATGCTGGAAGAATACTAATGCGGCGGTTGTTGGTGAATAGATGTGGGTCTCCTGATTTAAAAATGGGTATATGTCTGGCTATATTCATTTTGTCAGGCACTCTACCTGTAACAAAGGATAAGTTGATTATTTGAGACAATGAATCTGCCACCTCGTGTATTATCTCTTTTAATAATTTTGTGGACATATCGTCCTTATCTCTACTCGATTTGCTCCTGAAATTGTGGGCTCAAAAACTTACTTCTTGTTCCTTTTTAGGACTTACAAAAATGAGTATCTATTGTTATTATTGGTCAAATAATCCGAAAAATTACTTTGGGTAGGGGGCACGTGATCACTTGTGGTCTTTCAAATGTCAGCAAGAAAGGTATTGAATCCGTCATCGATTCTCTTCGGGTCTGTGAATTCCGTATTCCATCTACAAACGTGACGAGAAGTTTTCGGCTGTTATTTGACTTACATAATAATTATGGCCGTTCGTAGGATTTTCCATGTCTTTTAATATTATATTTTTTTTCTAGTGATATCATATCATAGTAATCTGCTTTACAGATCCGTTTCAAGCGATTGAATTCATGGCAAAATTGTTTGTATTCTGTTATGTTTTGAGTAGTTGGGGATTTTAATTTTTTGACATACAATTTACTTTTCGTTTGTGAGGATTGCAGTAGGCCCAGCGTCATCCATGGTTGGCGTTTTATATATTTTTTCGCGTAGGGCTTGCTTTCACGGGAAATGCTTTTTCAAAAGCTTTATAGAATATGTCAAGGAATTTATTGTACGCCAAGTTTGGACAAACTTCGTTAGTGACCTCTAAAAAGTCACAGGGTGACTCTGAAAGAGTCCTTCAAAGCGTGTGATATGCTCTGTATTGATTGACAGTTTAAAATTAGGTACTGGGACAATTGATTGTTTGACTAATTCTTCTATGTAAAACGTAGCAAAATGGTCGCTGACATCAGTAATTATTATTCCTGAAGTAACATTATTGATGGTATTGCTGAAAATATAGTCAATTAGGGCAGCAGAGAATTCTGTAACTCTCGTGGGCTTTGTTATAGTTAGTAGAAACCCCGCACTGTATAGTGAATCTACAAAAGTATTCGGTCTTTGGTGTGTGTTCAAGTTGAGTAGGTCTATATTGAGATCACCCATAGACCATAAGGTAAACACTGTCATTTCTTAATTCCGATAATGCATTTTTTCTTCGGAGGTAATTCGACAAATAAGGATTCAAAGACGTGGTATAAATACCGATAAGTCATTTCGTATTTTGAAGGATATATCGTCTTTTATGTACATTACCGACACCATCCCTGCCGTAAAAATAATAGCGACTCTTAATAATGTGACGATCATGGTATAAATAAAATATAACCAAAGTAGCTTGGTGTACCAAATGTTCACCATTCGTGGTGAAGTGGTGCTAACCGCGCACCGAAGGCGCGCGGTTAACACTACTTCACCACTCGTGGTGAACATTTGGTACACCCAGCTACTGCGGGTATATTCTATATGTAAAAAGTTACAACCTTAATACACAACAATACCAAGCTTATCGTGAATATTGCATAAGCACCAAGTACAGATACAGTACGTAGAGAGTGGATTGTAATCGAATCACCAGGAGTGGAGCTGTCACCCAAGGTATCACTTTCAAATTCTGTACGTATGGACAAAAAGCGCATACAATGTATCAGCCAATGAACTTGAGAGTAAGTCTTCCATGGATTTACTGTATGCTGATAGTTGTGTAGATACGAACTGCGAGCAAAACTGTATACAGGACAGTAGTAGGTCAGGAGGAAAACCAGTCCTAGGTGGCGTGGGAGATTAAGAATTAAGATTACATTTTCTTCCTGCAGCTGTTCAAGATGTCTTCAGATCTGTGGTGATGTACATAGATGCCAACTATTTCGATATGTATAGCGAATCACAGGAATAGGAATGAATAAGCTAAACGTACTTTCTTTCCAAGAATTATTTACAATACAGAAGTAATGCAGAAGAACCACCATCCAGCTACATCCTTCACTCATTATACGACTTTCATCTTGCTGTGAGGGATTCCGTGCATTCAAGAATGACCCTGACTTCACTGACTCTTTTTGGTTTTAGACCCATCTCAGTCCTTAGTTTATAGGCGATAGGAGAAAGTCTACCTCTCTCCTTTGTCAAAAGATGGTGGGAGGTCAGTTTTGAAACTTATTTTTGAACCTTTTAGGCTTCTTGCCCCTTTCAATAACTCTTCCTTATCTCAGTCATTTCCTGCTCTAATAAAGAATGGATTAGATGGTAGTGTTCCTTGATGATCGCCATGTCTAGCCGCGGGAAGTCTGTGTATATTGACTGCTCTATTCACGATACCAGATGTCATCAACTTCCAAAGGTTGACGTTTACTTTAAAAAAATGTTCGACTTGCTCGTATGGGTCCTCAGGGTGCACCTCTTTGATACCATACAGGAGTAAGTTATATTTTCGATCATGTATCTCGCCCAACAAACTACTTTCTTCCAATTCAGAAAATTTTGAATCAAGTTTTATTTCAAGATTGGGTAAAGCATTATTTTCTATGATTTCAAGTTTTTCAGCATTAAATTCAACTGCTTGGAAAGATCACTATAGTCTGTCTTCAGGTCTTCGATAGTTTGACTGAGCTCACTTCTACTTTGGGTGAAGATACTTCGGTTTTTAGATCACGAATCTCCGATCGAATACTATCAAAACTTATAAAGAGTCGTTCATCCATATCTTGAATCATTTTCCTCAGGTCATTATTTGAGACACTGTTGGTATCTGTGTTTGCATATCTGTCGATGTGTTGAACTGTTAGCAATCGACGAGTTACACTTCAGAATACCACGAAAATACGAGACAGATATTGAGCACTGAATAGAAGATGGTAAACCTAAGTCTCAAAGAACATTAAACGTTCGGAAAATTCCACTAATGTATTAGAATACGAAGAAACTGATGCCATTCACATCAAGAAGGTCGAACATAGATAGCAAAGTATATAAAGAGAAGGTTCCCCAACGTTATAGCTATTCCAATTCATATCCCGCCATTTTTCATCAATGCACAACGTTGTCCAGCCATAGTAATCAATAGTATGCACAATGATGTCCAGACATAGTAATCAATAGTATGCACAATGATGTCCAGACATAATAATCAATAGTATGCACAATGATGTCCATAGTAATCAATATCATGCACAATGATGTCCAGACATAGTAATCAATAGTATGCACAATAATGTGCAGCCATAGTATGAACAATGATGTCCAGACATAGTAATCAATAGTATGCACAATGATGTCCATAGTAATCAATATCATGCACAATGATATCCAGACATAATAATCAATAGTATGCACAATAATGTCCAGCCATAGTATGAACAATGATGTCCAGACATAGTAATCAATAGTATGCACAATGATGTCCAGGCATAGTAATCAAAAGTATGCACAATGATGTCCAGACATAGTAATCAATAGTATGCACAATGATGTCCAGACATAGTAATCAATAGTATGCACAATGATGTCCAGCCATAGTAATCAAAAGTATGCACAATAATGTCCAGATGTAGTAATCAATAGTATGCACAATGATGTCCAGCCATAGTAATCAATAGTATGAACAATGATGTCCAGGCATAGTAATCAATAGTATGCACAATGATGTCCAGATATAGTAATCAATAGTACGCACAATGATGTCCAGACATAGTAATCAAAAGTATGCACAACAATGTCCAGATATAGTAATCAAAAGTATGCACAATGATGTCCAGACGTAGTAATCAATAGTATGCACAATGATGTCCAGACATAGTAATCAATAGTATGCACAATGGTGTCCAGACATAGTAATAAAAAGTATGCACAATGATGTCCAGACGTAGTAATCAATAGTATGCACAATGATGTCCAGACTTAGTAATAAAAAGTATGCACAATGATGTCCAGACGTAGTAATCAATAGTATGCACAATAATGTCCATACATAGTAATCAATAGTATGCACAATGATGTACAGATATAGTAACTACTTATTTTAACAATCATGCTTAGACAGAGTAATCAATAATAAGCACAATTGTGTTCGTTTATAGTAATAAAAGTCCCAAAACTATGTCAACATTTAAAAGTGATGTAAAAGAATGTCATTAAACAGTAAAAGAAAAATGCAATTCTAGAATAATATGCATCGTCATGAGACAACTCTCATATTACCAGCAGGCAATGTGACATCAGTGTCGAAACTATCTGTGCTTCTCACATTTCTTAAGAAAGACAGCTATACGTGGAACATCCATTGACTGTTTGGGGGTGTGGTACCAGAAGATTGTCCCGTTTAAGGCCATCGTACAGGAACTAATGATTCCGATAGGGCAAGCCTGCTACAATGGTCTTACAATGAAAAGTGAAGCTTATCAAATTGTACTCCGTTCCCATAATATTTATGTGTTGTGGTAATTTTCGTGCGAATATTCTAAACTCGGCCACTGGAAAAATGAGAAAAGGAGTCTCCCCGTGTACCTATTTTCGTTTAATAAATGCCATAGGTGTTTTGCAAATCTTGCACAGTTTCTCTCTTGCAGTCTCATTCCTGTTTACCTTTTGCAGGCGAGAATCTTCTGGGGCTGTGTTATTTCGCAAGGCTCCCACTGACCTTCCTACGTATTCTTCGCCTGTTGTGTCACAGGTATCTTTGGCACACCTGTAGACCTCAACTGTTTTAAAAAGCCTCTCTAGAGAATGAGTATGCTCAGAGTCGAATAAATTATGAGCATGGTTATTGTTAAAAGGCCCTTCCCTTGTGAATGAAATTAAGCTTACCCACGACACCTAACCGGAACTGATAAGCGATTGTCTTAACACTGAAACTTGGAAGATATTATTTTCGTTTAAATTGTAGGATGACAAAAACTCGCTCAAGACACTGTCAACAGCATTGTGTTGAGTGGAAAATATTACCAGGAGATTGTCGATGGTACACGTATTTGTCATGATGCATAATGCATTTCTATGCATTTACATCTCTCCAGTTGTCACCCCGCTGTGGTACATTTGGTTATACTTCCTTGAGAATGAATCCAAAGTCAGATGGAGATGGGTCACTCGGAAATTGTTCTGGCGCTGATGGAACAACGGCACGATTAGACCCCGGTGTTATAATGAAATTATATAATTATTCGCAATGGAACCGAGTCCAGGCCCAAATCTATTGCTACTGCAATCTGTGTGTTGCCCTCAAATATAAATGCAGATCCAGCTGGATAATCTTCAGAGGAATGTTTTTTTTTTTGACAGCCAAAATAGCAGGTTCACGGATGCCATTTTAAGCATATTCAAATGACCAGAGTATTTCTATGTTTTAGATCGGTCAACCTCGACATATTCAACAAGAGTGTGCGGAGAAAGTTCTCAGTTCCTGGCCTCTTTTGGACTGGATTTCTAGTAAGCAACTGAGTATAACCCAACAAAATTCTACTGAGACAAGAATCTTCCACGTTTACTTTTTCTCCTACAATTCTCCATTATTGATGTTATCTTTGTCAGAAGGATTTTCATTTGAGGATAAAAGTGAACATGATTACAAACAAACACTTGTCCATCATCGTCCTTAAAATGATCATCACAGGTTTTATTAAACCACTCTGAACACCTGTTACATTCAAACATTGTTTCGTCCTCGTATCCACCACTCTTTATGGGATATTCTGGTAACCTACATATGCAGTATATTTTCAATCTGATGTCAAATTGTTTGTCAAGAGTACTTTTCTTTGACGACGGAAATTGACTTACCGTTTGTTTTAAGAAGCAATAGGAGAGGTGCTTTCAACATGCATTGGGCTTCAATGATCTTTTCACAGAATCTCCTGAACGGCCCAATTCGATGGCAACAGTCATGGAAATGACTTATCCAACAAGTAAACCACGTGGAATTTTAATGTTGCCTCTGACTTGGAATTATCAGTTTGTGGTGCCAGCTTGCAAGCATTCCCCAATACCCTCCAGGACTGACTGTCAATGTGCTACTTATCATTCAATATTTGTGGGGGGAACATTAAATCCAACGTGAATGAACAGTGTAAATGGGTTTCGCCAATAGTACCAATTCCAAATGCACAGATGTATAAATCATTGGGTAGGCCGAGTATCTGTACGAACTTTCCATTGTTACGTTTCACTTGAACCTTGTCTACGAGTGAAAGCTTAACCCTTTGAACCCCAGAGGCCGCTTTTCCGGCCCAGTAACATGATACTTCATAATTTCATTAAGTAGGCTGACTTTTGAGTGAAGGTGTAGTGGAGACCAATCAATATTTTCAACGTGCAGCCCCAAGGCTGCACGTTGAAAATATTAATTGGTCTACCCCCAAATAAAGAATATGGACTCTTCCCGTTGCTGCCGCTGACCTGATATAGAAGATACCACTAGCTTTAAAAGGGTTAAAGAGGCCACTAACATCAGGAAAAAGGTTCTTTACGAGAGTGATGTTGATGTAAAGATCTACAATGTCTCTCGATAATCTTGAATAGTCAGTTTCAATTTCTTCTATCACACGATCAAGACCGTATCTTAGCTTTCTTCTTTACATGATATTGATTGCTGCGTGATCCCTAAGTCCTCCCTACAATTTTCCGTTTTCTAGATATTGGCAACCCATGCTCTGAACAGCTAGAATATGTTAGTTGCCAACTATCCATTATATGAACCAGCGTGTTATACTTCTATTCGAATTCTTTCTGACCTCGTGTAGATAAAAATGCATATTTTCTTCGATAATGCAATTGACTGCGTGTATTTTTTAGAAACTGTTTTTGGACACACACTACTTAGAGAGTCTTTCGCCTGTGTGCAGACGACTCAATGACCGGAATAGCAGATTGCTTCACTGAAAGTGCTTTAACCCTTTGATACTTTTGTACGTTTTATGACGTATGAAATCAAACAACCCGTTGATATTTTATGGTCATGTATTTTGTTATTATTTTTCGATTTTTTAAAGTTTTAACCTCAATTCCTATTTTCTCCCGAATAGTGCTCAGTGACAACCGTTGAGCCAAACGTTATCCCCAATACCCTCCAGGACTGACTGTCAATGTGCTACTTATCATTCAATATTTGTGGGGGGAACATTAAATTCAACGTGAATGAACAATGTAAATGGGTTTCGCCAATAGTACCAATTCCAAATGCACAGATGTATAAATAATTGGGTAGGCCGAGTATCTGTACGAACTTTCCCTTGTTACGTTTCACTTGAACCTTGTCTACGAGTGAAAGCTTAACCCTTTGAACCCCAGAGGCCGCTTTTCCGGCCCAGTAACATGATACTTCATAATTTCATTAAGTAGGCTGACTTTTGAGTGAAGGTGTAGTGTAGACCAATCAATATTTTCAACGTGCAGCCCCAAGGCTGCACGTTGAAAATATTAATTGGTCTACCCCCAAATAAAGAATATGGACTCTTCCCGTTGCTGCCGCTGACCTGATATAGAAGATACCACTAGCTTTAAAAGGGTTAAAGAGGCCACTAACATCAGGAAAAAGGTTCTTTACGAGAGTGATGTTGATGTAAAGATCTACAATGTCTCTCGATAATCTTGAATAGTCAGTTTCAATTTCTTCTATCACACGATCAAGGCCGTATCTTAGCTTTTTTCTTTACATGATATTGATTGCTGCGTGATCCCTAAGTCCTCCCTACAATTTTCCGTTTTCTAGATATTGGCAACCCATGCTCTGAACAGCTAGAATATGTTAGTTGCCAACTATCCATTATATGAACCAGCGTGTTATACTTCTATTCGAATTCTTTCTGACCTCGTGTAGATAAAAATGCATATTTTCTTCGATAATGCAATTGACTGCGTGTATTTTTCAGAAACTGTTTTTGGACACACACTACTTAGAGAGTCTTTCGCCTGTGTGCAGACGACTCAATGACCGGAATAGCAGATTGCTTCACTGAAAGTGCTTTAACCCTTTAATACTTTTGTACGTTTTATGACGTATGAAATCAAACAACCCGTTGATATTTTATGGTCATGTATTTTGTTATTATTTTTCGATTTTTTAAAGTTTTAACCTTAATTCCTATTTTCTCCCGAATAGTGCTCAGTGACAGCCGTTGAGCCAAACGTTATCGCAGCTTAAAATATTAATATAATCCTACTGTCAAGACTTCTTAACTGGTTGAGTGCTAGAAGCCACTATCAGGGCTTTCAAAAAATGAGGATACCAGAGAAAAAGCCAACACTTTCCTTGCTCAAATTTTATATTCAGTCAAACACAAATAATATTTTGTTTATATAAATTTGATGTATTACAACTTATTGGAGAGTGCCTGTGGGCACTCTGTAATAATTTGTAATAAAACAAGTTTTGAATAACAAATTCAGACCACAAAAATAATCTAGACCTCAACCAGATAATCACTTATACGAAAAATATCTTGTTATTTGTACTTTCCGACGTTTAATGTCGCATTTTGAAAAACGTTGAAGAAACTGAATTCCCAGTGACGTTTGGACGTCAGGATAATTAAAGTCTCAAAAGGTTTAGTTCCCCATTACTCTGTACCTATTGTTTCTTTCTTTGAATTGTGTTGATACCAAGTGGGCTTTTTCTACCTTCTGTTCATGCGATTGTTCTAGCTGAAGAGGGAGCGCGGTGGCTCAGTGGTAGACTGTTGGACATCTATGCTAGAGGTGCCGAGTTCGATCCCCATCCGGGACGACCCACGTTGTGTCCTTGAGCAATGCACTTTATCCCGGTTGCCTAGATGGGGGCACGATGCACCGTGTTCTTAGGCGTACTGCACGTCGATTGAGCACATGTCTTCAACCGCTGTAACTCTGCTTGAGCGGAGCTTGAACAGAGTTAAAATATTGAGTAGCTGACAGTTACTCGTCGATGTTCGGTGGTTCTCTCCGAGTACTCCGGCTTCCTCCACCCATAAAACTGTCACGGTCATGATTAGCCATTTGTGCATAAGTATGTGTACTTAAACACCAATAAATAAATAAATAAATCTAGCTCAAGAGAGACAAGGTGCTTACATCATCTGTATGGAAAATGTACAATAACACACGCCTTTGTCTACTCCCCATTGATTTACGCTTTCATTCTGAGTACAATATATGTTCATTGCTTCGTTGACATCTCAGTAACACCCAGATCATTGATTTGCCGGTATTGACATTCCACTTTTCCAGCAACAGTTTCTGAATAGTTCCAATGCATAATATATATATACCTGATTGTTTTGTCGTCAGATGACGCTTCACTGACGTTTTTCATCTATGTATCAAAATATTTAAGCATAGCGTTCTCATAGTGCATTTCTTCAAACTGGATGTTTCACGGAATGTTTCTTGCAACATCTGGATGGGTAACGTGTCTTTCATTTACAATATTTTTATGATCAAAATAAGAATGAGTTATCTTAAGACACTTTGTTGTCTTTAAATATATAGAGGGTATCTACGCTGTTTTAGTGAATATCGGGAATTATCTCATGTGAGTGGAGCTGAAAGTTTTATTTTTCACGAGCGCTTGCGCGAGTGAAAAATAATACTTTCAGGTCCACACGAATATAATTCCCACTATTCACTAAATTTATTTATTTATTTATTTATTGGTATTTAAGGTCACATACTTATGCGCGATGGCTAATCGTGACCGTGACAATTTTGCGGGTGGAGGAAGCCGGACAACCTGGAGAGAACCACCGAATATCGACAAGCAACTGTCAGCTCCTCAACATTCTAACTCTGTTCAAGCTCCGCTCAAGCAGTGTTACAGAGGTTGAGGACATATGCCCCATCGACATGCAGTACGCCTTAGTACAAGGCGTCATCGCGCCCCCATGTCCTCAATCGGGATAAAGTGCCTTGCCCAAGGACCTCTACCATAGAAGTCAAACAGTCTACCACTGAGCCACCGCACTCCCAATATTCACTAAAACAGCGTAGATTTTCTTTTTATTATAAGCTACGAGACATTTCACTGCGCAATATTCAGCCCAATTGGGCTGCAAACAGTTTCAAGACAATAACAAAAAGCTGCTGATCGTTCCTTCAAGGCGACGTTCAAAACTACGTCAGGCTCCGCAGCGTAACGTTATTTAGGAAGCTACTGAAAAGATTCATCATGTGGACCTGAAAATATTATTTTTCACTCGCGCAAGCGCTCGTGAAGAATAAAACTTTCAGGTCCACACTCATAATTCCAGATAGGCCTACTGACTAAAATAGAGTAGATTTTCTTTTTCATTATATGCGTCGAGACATATTAATTCACAATATTCAGCCCAATTAGACCCCTTACGTACATTTCAAAACAATAACAAAGATCAGCTGATCGTGGCGACGTGATGCGGCGTAGCGTGACGGGATTTAGGAAGCTACTGAGGGATATTCCTCGATATCCTTCGAGTCGATGGATATCGAGAAATATCTTTTAGATAATTTGCGATAATTCACAGAGACATTATAAAAAACATTTATTTTTTAGGTACACCCAAACGCCCCATAGTATTTCTGATTACGTCTATGGGTTTTCTTCTGTGGAACTCGAATACCAAATTTGCATTCTATTCTTTCGTACACGGATCACTTGCATCCAGTTCTGCAGAAAAGCATTTTGTGAAAACCTCATGCGCATCAGAAAGTCGTGATGTAATTGCACGAAGAGCATCAAATGACTCAAACGTGTCAATTGTCTTTGAAGATGTTCTCTGTCAGTAACAATCTGTGGTGGAAGCTCTTCATCCTCGCCACACTGATACATCGAATACCACAGGGACCCGCCGGCGAATCCACTGTAGAGATGTTTTAATTTGTTTTGACACGATGAATAAAAATATAGTTCAATATAACAAGTTCCCCTTATTTGTCAGCAAAGCCACAGTAAGGACCAGATGTTTGTTTGGTCTGTTCTAGTGATTTACACATGTAAAGTGGATAAATTTAAACTGAGATCCTGAATATCAACCTAATATGTCCCAAAATATTGGTAATAATGAAGAAATACGCAAATTCGGGGTTCCTTTATTTGCCAACATAGCCCAAGAAAGGACCAGGTTTTTGTTTAGCTTGTTCTATTGATTTATTCATGTTAAGTGGCTGAATTTATAAATG
Source organism: Pictodentalium vernedei (assembly GCA_031216915.1). NCBI lineage: Eukaryota > Metazoa > Mollusca > Scaphopoda > Dentaliida > Dentaliidae > Pictodentalium > Pictodentalium vernedei. The sequence goes on along the minus strand of CM062297.1, from coordinate 433,462,123 downwards.
AAATCATACAGGTCATTCAGAAATATTCAATTATATTTATTTTAATTGAGATATATGAAATTTGGGGAGGGGGTACTTTATTGTTTGTCATTTTTCTTGGTCCTCAGCAAGTTGGTTTGGTTAGTTCTATTGAATTATATTTTCTGTGTCTCGGTAATGAAGTTTTAAGGTCCTGTTAATAAACGATACGCCAAAAATTGCAATCATGATGGTAAATAGTGTATATATCCGCCAAATATACATATGCTGTTTTTTCACTTTGTGTGTGTGTGGGGGGGGGGGGCGTAGCCAGGATTCAGAAGTAGAGGTGCGTAGTCATGTGTTTTTTTTTTATTCGAGGAGCCTAATATACGGAATGTGAGTTCTCATCTGAGACAATTTTGCAAAAGGGCGAATCTGAGACCTCTGTAACGTGTCTAAGCCTATACTGTACTCCACTCTGGGGGTCTCTGCCAGAAAAAAAAAAACTTCTGACTAAACACAGCTTCCTGCCATTAAATTTATAGTGTTATCCAACAGCCTTAAAAGTGGGTCGTTAGATATGTTTATATTAATTTTTGTGAATATTTGAATATAAACTGAAAGATATGCAAAAGTTGGGGAGCGCGGTGGTAGACTGTTGGACTTCTATGCTAGAGGTCCCGAGTTTGATCCCCGTCCGGGACGACCCGCGTTGTGTCCTTGGGCAAGGCACTTTATCCCGGTTGCCTACAAGGGGGCACGATGACGCCGTGTACTTAGGCGTGCACGACGGCGGTGCACATGTCTTCAACCGCTGTAACCCTGCTTGAGCGTAGCTTGAACAGAGTTAGAATGTTGAGGAGCTGACAGTTGCTGGTCGATGCCCGGTGGTTCTCTCCGAGGACTCCGGCTTCCTCCACCCGTAAAACTGTCACGGTCACGATTAGCGACAGTGCATAAATATGTGACGTTAACACCAATAAATAAAATAAATAACAAATATGAACAGAGGCTACAAGGCCACCACAGACCACATAGCTTGTTTTATCACGAGCAGCCATCTTGTTGTGCCACGGCAATATGCAATTATCTCTTTTATATACCACGAGAAATATGTCTGACCCGCCACCAAACACAGCATGGGGCTCTCCCGCCGAACAGCATGTTCACTACCTCAGACAGCGTAGCCTTTTTCTACCTCCAGCTTATTGTGCAACTGCAACATGCTGACCAACAGCATCGCTACTTTATTCTTTTCCTACCTGTAGCAATATGCAAGGAAGGTTACCACAGAGAGCACAGCTCTAGCCCATTGCCTCCCTTGCCTCTTTCCTAAAAGGAGCAACATGCATGCGAGGCCACCACAGACAGAATTGCCTTTTCTACCAGGAGGAACCAGGACCATTTTGTTAGTTTAGTTTAAACATATTTTATTTGTCAAAATAAACAAAAAGATTGGACAACAAGTGCTGAACACTTAAAACACGTCCTCTCCTTTGTATACAATTAACAAGTAAATGCAGCATTTTTTCAATATATACACATCATAATAAACAATACGCTATTCAAGATTGCAATGGTGTTAAGATGGTAGATATTCAACGAAAGAAAAGAGAAGGAAGAAAAGAAGGGGGACTGATACCATGTACTCATCAAACAAATATCAAACTGTCTCCAGCCAACTCACCAGGCCGCAGCGCCCCAGAAGAGCCCCATCACTGCAAGGTGCATGCAGTGTTTTATCATCACATATAAAGAAGGTGAGTTACGTCTAACGATATATCGTCATCTGACAAGCACAATGCTCTCTCTTCACTGGAAGATAGAACACCATGGTTCTCACGTGACAATAGTATATACGTGACACTAATATATATGATCACTTCCAACGTGTGTAGCTATTTCATAAACACGGTACGGGTAAGTCAAGGTCCCCCAATCGTAGATAACACCTTACCCATCAAGAAAGGCAGAGGGAATTTGCAACTAAACCTCTTGAATAACTATCCCTTTTCCATCCTCTGTGCCAAAAACACAGCTCATGATTCCTTATTGGAACGAGCTGAACGAGCGCGCTCCAATTAGGAGAAGCAAGTTATATTTTGAGGTTAAAAAAGAGAAGAAATTAGTGATTTTGTGAATAGCGCTGGCAGATTTAGACCACTACATCCGGCAAAGGGTTAATCATGCCAGTCACTATAGACGACCTGCACACCACTCGATGGCTACCAGAGCATTTTTTTCCAATAAAGCGGCACTGTCCACCATAATAGACCAGCACTACATTATTTTCCGGGGGCCTGGAAACATAGAACTATCTGCCTTCTGAATGAATATTCTCAAAGGTATTGGATCGATTGGTTGCTTTGATATACTTTTGTATTACCCGAAATAGATGGTCATTTGCAGATGGTGTCATGTCAGGGATACCGTAGAGGATGTCCGTAACAGAATTAATTGTGATGTTGGCCAGGTCCTGTTGTAGTATTAATCCTTCATTGGTATACCTCGGGCAGACAAAAAAGTAGTGTGATGCGTCTTCCAGTCCATTGCCACATGAGCAGTTTGGTGTGTCGTGAATATAATTTTGAAATTTGTCAAAATTTAAATCACTGCGTGCGTTACGTAGTCTGCAATGCAGTATATTCATCTTTCTTGAACAGATTCCAAAATACGATGGTGGCCTACATACCTCGCTTTTGAAATACTTAGTAAATTCACTTAAAGATTCCAGGTTCTTTATATCCATGGGAAGTGAGTTCCACTCTGAGATACAAGGTGGGATGAAAGAATTGTTCAATAATTCAGTGTGCATCAGAGGAATTTTGAAATTCGAACGAGCACGTGTGTTATATGGCAAGTAGTCCTGGAATGACTGGGGCAATAGTTCAAGGAGGTATTTTGGGGCATCCCCGTGGATAATGTTGAAATAAGCCTCTTATGCCAGACCCTATCAAATGTTTTTGATACGTCACAAGAAAACCCCTATAGTGAGAAGAGACGGTTATCATAGGCTAAACAGAAGTTGTGGAGGATTTCTAGTAGCTGGAACACAGTACTGTGTTTCGGTAGGAAGCCAGATTGGTATTTAAAGAACAGATTATTGTTGTGCAAGTGGTCGAATACTTTCTTGAAAATAACCTTTTCCATGACTTTACTCACACAACTATGAAGAGAAACGGGCATATAGTGGTTAGGGTCGTGGGTGTTGCCTTTCTTGAAGATTGGTATAACTGTCGCCAGTTTCCAGTCTGAGGGGTAGGTGCGAGAAGTAAGTGACTGCTGGAATAACAATAGGAGTGGTTTGCATAATGTTTGCCGTGTCTCTTTCAGCATTCGATTACTGATGCCGTCATGGCCGACTGCTTTATTGATTTCTAGCGAGCACAGTATCTCGTAGATGTCTACTTCCGTAACATTAATGTCGGAAAGAATTTGTGGGCTCTTGGAACGGAACATAGGCAAGTCATGTCCTTCGTCGTGGATTTCGCTATTTTTCAGAAAATTTGTATTAAGCAAGTTAGCCATTTGTTGATCACTGGATATAGTTACCAAATTTCCAGCGTCAGTCACAGTTTCAAGGTGCTGAACTTGAGACTTACTATCAAAATTACATAATAGTTGTTTAACGGTATGCCAAAAACCTTTCGGATCGCGATTTATAGAGAGAAAAGTGTCTAATTTAGCCTTAAGCGGTCTCTCTTCCGAATTTCCCGACGCAGTGGAGAATCGAACCATGGCTTATCATTTTAGTGCCACTGCAAAATGCTGACCAACAGCATCGCCTCATTTCCTCCTTCCGCCAAAGACAACGCGTCACTCTACTGACAGCAGCATCGCCCCATTACTTATTTCCTAACATGCCCGCGAGGCAACTACAGAGAGTATAGATCTTTCCTGCCAGAAGCAGTCTGCAAGCTTCATGGGCCACCGCAATGTGCTGACCAACAGCATCGCTCAATTACCTCTTTCCTATCTAGAGGAATATGCCCAATAGGCCATCCAAGACTGCGGGGCTCCATCCTAACAACAGCATCGCCCCACTACGTCTTTCCTACCAGGTGCAGCATGCCCGTGAGGCCACCACAGAAAGCATAGCTCTTTCCCACCTAGAGCAATCCGCATGGTGGTCCACCGCAACATATTGACATCGGCATCGCTCAAATTTTCAATTTTATATAACAGAAGAAATATGTCCGATCGGCCAACAAAGACAGCATGGGACTCTCCTGTCGAACAGCATGCTCATTGCCTCAGGCAGCGTAGCCTTTCCCAACCAAGCGTGGCCATTACCTCCCATCTACTTGGAGCAACATGTCTCTGAGGCCAACACAGACAGCTCAGGTCTTTTCGACCAGGAGAAGTCAGCTTGCTAGCCCTCCGCAAATGCTGACCAATAGTGCCGTCTAATTACCTCTTCCATGTACCAGGGAAAGTATGGCTAGTAGGAGAGTAGGCCAAGCGGTGTTGTGACGTGGGGGTGGGGTAATGCATGGTTGTCTAGTTGCGGTAGTATATGATGTGCGATCTGTACCCATGTTGGTCTATTGTTGGCCCATAATACCACTATCCATGTAAGGCATTATATTATCCTACTACTGATATAGGTAGTACATAATGCTAGCTCAAGCAGTATTGTGGAGTGGGGTAATGCATGATTGTCTATTGTGGTAGTATGGGATTAAGGTCTGTACTCCAGCAGGTTCAGTGGTCGTCATTAGTACTATTGGTCCACCTAAGAGTTATACTGTTCGAGGTTGGTAGGGTAGTACTTAATGCTAAGTCACGTAGTGTTATGTTTGGTTGTCTGTTACAGTAGTACCCCCACAGGTCTACTGTTAGCCTTTAGTACCAATATCCACCTAGCTGTTGGTACAGCTAGTGTGTAATGCTAGGCCAAGTGGTATTGTGGGGATTGGCGGCGAAGCTTGGGTTCACATCACTATCAAAGTTGTCTTCCACTACTAGAAGCAGTCGAATACCTTCTGCTTGCTCGAATAACTCTTTAATACCTATTCCAAGTCTTCTAATAAGCTATTGAACAGTTACTGAAAAATCATTGCTCGAACGACTCTACTCCCATAGAGGAGTGAGCTATGGAGCAATTGCTCGAACGAGTGACTCCATATATGACTCATATGCTCATCTGGGTATTTGAGAATACCAATGACATGGTGACGTACAATTTGGAGATATCTATTGAGGATATCTTTTGATGATGCCTTTTGGAGAATATCTATCTGAAGATAGTTTTGGCTCCTAACCCTATTCAATACCTGACTTCTGGACCACCCCCACACCCTTCACAGCCCCACGGCCACTACTGCTTACTTGTCCATGGTCACCAACATCTGTGTGTTTGTGTTGACATCTGTCTTTAGCCTCTGTTGTAGTCACCCAATACTATAGCCTTCTACCGCCCTTACAGTTGAGTATCATTAGTATGTATCGGCTACTTCTATTCTGTCCTGAGGTAGGGAGTACCACCATTACTAAGTTGTGGTACTCCTACGATACGACTCTTGGTGCCTATCATTACATTACTTCTGCTATGGGTCCCAGTTCATATCATTATCAAAGATGTCTTCCGCTACTAGAAGCAGTCGAATATAGACTGCGTGCTCGAACAACTTTTTTATACTTGTTCCAAGTCCCCTTAATAAGCCTTCGAGTAGTTACTTAGAAGCCATAGCTATCGAGTAACTGCTCGAACGAGTGACCCCACCTACTGCTTAAAACTTTCCGGCTGTGAATGTTGGGCTGGAGAGTTTCCAGCCTGACATTCACTGTCGAAAGGTTTTAGGCTTTTGTTGAGCGTATACACGGTAAAGCCAAAAATAAATGAATTCGGACTGTTGGGTGTCAAAGTAGATACACACTGATGTCAAAGTGTCAATGTGATATCAAAAGTGTAACCCTTGTCTTTTTAATTGTGATGACAACTGTTACCTTATATGTACGCATACATAAAGATGACTTAGCAACGTTTGCATACCAGTTTTGGTTGCCTATATATGCAGCCAACACTAATCTGCAAACATGCCAATATCAATACAGTATGTATGTTGTGAACTCCAGCAAAAAGACACACCTGAGAGCACCCGCTTTAACGCAACACAATAAATGCGGTTTGAGGCACATTGAACACTGAGCTCATGAGACGTTTTTTTTAATCGCCTGTGCTGTTCGAGCAATTGGCCTAGTCTATATTGCAATATTAACAGAAAAAAGACTGAAATATCACGAAATCATTAAAGCATATAATATTCCGAAACTCGCAGAGATAAGCGAAACTGTGTATATTTGAATGAAATATGTGTGCTTGCAGGAAAACGAAATATGCAAATAATGCTGTTGGTAAAATGTAACAGAGTAATATAGGTAAAAGGTAGTGAAAGTTAGATTGAGAGAAAGAGAAAATGTTTATATAATAGAGAAAAGTAGAATTAAATTGGTGGATTAGAGAAAGGGTTAAACATTCCTCCGGACACACTGCCGCCTCTTCTTCCATCCTGACAGTAGCCATCCCGTTTAAACGTTTCATAGTTAGGATGTTGCTATTCAAATATCAAGTACAGTGTGGAAAATATATTAAAGCCCAATTTTTACCATTGGCGTATGGGCTAGGGTCGATAGTGGGTGGGGTGGCTTTGGGCAGCAATATTCGGGCACAATTTGGGCTAAATTCGGGAAAGTTAGATATTTGAAAGTTGATATTTTTCGGGCAATTATGTTCGGGCACTCTCCTCCAACCCCCACCCCAAACATGGAGTCTGTACGCCTAATGAGCTTTACATTTTTTATTAGAATTGGCCTTGATTACAAAATACCCATATTAGGTTAGTTTTGTTTTAGAATAGGTCTATGTGTTGGTGGTGTATGGTGGAAGGGGAGATGGATGATGAATGATGTTGTATTATATGTGTATTGCTTTGTCATTGTAGAGGTGTTGAATGGTGTGTGTGCGTGGTGTTGGTTTCCATAGCGTTGCCACTAGTGCCTACACGTCCTAGGGACATGGGACCCCCAAAACGTTGCTAGTCGACCCACACCCACAAATACAGGCCGTCAGTCACCATATCCTAGTCAAAGCGTTCAACCTTGGATACGTTTAGACGAATGATAATGCTATGAGGTTACGCTCACGTGACGTTTTGTACGTACCGTGTGCATGGAACAGCCTCCGATTTTCATGACTTATTGATTGATTCTTTATTCAGCATTATACTTGCAACGAACAAATATACATAAGTACAACGTAGTAGTTGTGTAATAACGTGTGTTCTGCAGAGAGACGACATTGCCAAATTTCTGTCTACCTGTAATCTCCCAGAAAGTTGTATCGTGCAACAGTGGAATCAGACTGCGAGGCATTTTATAAACTGCTTGGTAACTGGTGGATGCGTGTCACTTATACTCCAACCTACCCACCGCCTTCTGAACTCTCAGTCAATTTGCTGTGTTTGGTTTGAAGACCATTACTTTCTTTTTACTTATCTGACGCAGCTATTACAAGATGTCCAGCGTCAGGAGTCGAGAGTCGAGAATGTGTCCAGGTGTGTATTTTTTCTTGCAACACGTTGAACAGTATTGTCCTGGTCGTTCAAGATAACCGAATTAATTTTAGAGTACATGTAACACAGTCAGGGCAGGAAGGATTGTTTCAATCGATATTATCGGAGTATAAGGAAAGTAATTTTAACCCTTTACCCAACATGAAAAGCAGGCGACACTTGCAAAAAAATATTCTTCACGAGCTCGTTCCAATGAGGAGTCATAACCTAGGTTTTTGAGACAAAAGATGAAAAAATAATGAAAATTAATTGGCGATTTTTGAGAATAGCGCTGGCCGGTTTTTGCCGTTACGTTGGGTAAAGGGTTAAAAATATTCCTGTTGATTATGTTACGTAAAACAGCGTCTGCGTCATTCCAGATTCTAGGGTATATGTTTGTCGGGAGATTATCAAGCGATCTTCGTTTTGCTAATTTGAAGAAGGTGGTCTGTCCGTCTACTGGGTCTTCCTGTACGATTTACTATCCGCTGAAAAATGTAATTGAACGACACGGGCAATTTATTCTGGTACCAGTCAAATACGAACACACAATCTTGGAGTTTGAAGATACCATTTACTTTAAGAAGCTTATTGTCCAAACCGTGGGGTGTTATGTCGCTTATTATTTATTATAAGGAGAGAGCGTTTCTGTAGAAGCATTGATTTTTTAATTGTTCTAGCATTTCCCCATATATCTATTCCATACATTAGTTGGGGGTGAATCAGGGCATAATAAAGTGTTTTCATAGCTGCTCGAGGAATTATAGATTTTACTCCATTCAAAGCGAAATTCTCACGAGCTATGTTTGATGAGAGGTAGGAATGTGTAATCTTGACAGAACAGACATTCTGCGTGGAGTGTGTGTGGGGGTGGGATGGAAAACTACATTCCTACTCGTCATGGGGCAATAAGGTGACACTTTGATGAAATTAGATGAAATTCATACAAAATTAGGCATTATGGGTTTGTTTTCGGGATTTCTGCCGTGGTAAAACTAGTCAATATGGTATGGCACATCGCTGCGGTGTTGTTTCTAAGGTATATGGTATAACGCAGTATTAAGCATAGTGTCAAATACGGAATATAGTAGAAAATTATAAAAGGGTGGGCCCATGGTCCAAGGTTTTGGAATCTCATAAAATTGGCGCAAGTCGGCGCGTGCGACCTTAGGTATACGTTTGCGCATGACAATGGCGTCGCAGTTGGCAGGTTACTATATCACCCAATAATACGCCAGTTGTGACGTCACTACCGGACATGTGCACCAAAGGTTAGGTTTGATAATCAGCATTTGAAGTCGAGTCACCCACTTCTTGCAAATTACTTTTTCACACTGACAAAAACAATTGTTACAAAAGCTGGCGATGTTGTAAAAAAAGTGGTGAGCAATTTTTGTAATAAAAACGGATGGGTATTGTAATAAAAGTTGTGAGTTCACTTGTAACGAAAATGGTTGATTTTGTAACAAAAGTGGTGAGCTGTAACAAAAATATGGGAGGGGGGAGCGGAAAAAATTGCGTGAACATAGGTGGAAAGTTTTATTTTGCTGATGTTTTCACCCACCCACCCTTTCCTGCATATTTTTTCCATGGCATTTTGGGGGACCCACCCAATTCTCATACATTTTATATGCAAAACTTTGGAACTCGAACACTAACTCGAAACGCGTAATGCACACTGATTCAATGCATATTTTTATATGTCCAAACATGTTTCCATTTACTCTATCAGACCCATTTTTCAAGACGTACCAGATTTACATCAGTTCACAAAGACACATTACTGTATAGCTTGAACCCCGTGTGGACCCAGGTATAATTAGTCAACATTTGGTAGCCAGGTTGTTAATGCACAGCAGCGATGGCCTGGCTGTTCATACAGAAATTTTAATGCTATATTGATGTTGCAAATTCTAAAGAATTTGTTTTATCCTTATATTGAGGTGTCTGTCTGGATGAGCTTGTTAGTTCCTCCAGCGGTTGGTGGATTCGTTTTGCCACCCAGTGGATCTGTTTGAATAATTCTACCTTCATCTTGGGAACTAACAACGTTGTAATATAGGCATCATATAGCCATAGTTGTTGAAAGCGAAGTAAAACCCCAATCAAACCAGATCAGACAGTTGAGACAAACTAAATGTGCAGCTTAATATCATTACAAATCTAGTTTCTCCGTTTTCCCTAAATTTATCTCTGAAATGCTGTGATTTGCACTTCGAACAGTCAAGTTTCTGTAAATCATGGCATATACAGGCATATGTGAGCACTGTGCCTGTTGTGCACATAATTAATTTACTACTGCTTATACTGTAACCGTGCATATGTTGCAAATATTGGCTGAGTAAATGGGAACTTGTTTATGTTCTGGCTCAAGAAGGGTAAACCTTGTGTTTTTGTTTTAGTTATCGTATCTGCATACCAGACTTGTTTGTATTTGTTGAAATCAAAATTAATATTTTCAGTTTTTTGCATTTTGAAAAATCAGCCCCACCTTGCTATTATGACTCATTGGACAATACTATATATACTATGGTTTATTTTAAGGAATGTTCCAATAAAAAAACTTGATATGAATGAATTATGTTGCGAATAGATATTTTTTTTTGACTTCAGGAGAAAATTGTCTGGTAATTTTTCCGCTCAATATTGGGCACCCACCCCATCCATAAGTCAGTTTTGGTTGAAATTCTCCAATATTTTTATATTAAGGGGGTTGGTTTTGTTAATACTGCTTCTAAGGAGAAGGAGATGTATGAAATGTTCCTCATCAGCAGGACTCCGGAAGTGACGTCATGTCAGGTGACCTGGTGACGCCATGTTTGGTTGTCATGGTAACACGCGTGAGTGGCCATCTTGTGACGTCCTCTCTCTATAGTGATGCGTGGTATTAGTACGCATGCACAGCGCGTGCTGTTAGGGTGATACGTGTTTCCGTCGTCCATTCTATATAGAGGCCGCCGTCTTGGTTTCTATGGTAGCACGTCCTATGTTACCCAAAGGCAGAAAACAAGACAGGGGGTATGTTCCGAGGGTGTGTTCGATTGAATTGGAGTATCAAGAATTACCACAAACAACCCGACAAACCTTCCAAATCACTAAAAACGACATTATTTACGATGGATTCCCCATTTTATCGGCTTAGCACGTAGTGCTATGATACCGAGTGACCCCGACGGGCTCCGGGGTAAGTTCGATTAAATAGGAGTATTTTTGTGGCTTGGTATTTCCCCCAGAATCCTCGTTTAATTCATAGAATTACCACAAAGAACTCCCAGCATGTTGTACTATTTCAGAATCCTTTTGAGGACCGCCATACTTAGGCTTATAATAGAAGTGCTATAGTACCGAGTGACCCCGTGGGTACGTTCCTTTGGACTAGAGTAATGTTCTTGTTCTACCAGAATCTTTTTTGGATCTCTATCTCATAACGTTTTTTCCTCCATTAAAAGTCACGTTCCTTTGGATAAGAGTAGTTTCTAACCATTATTCAAATTACAAGTAAGGCTCATATGTGTACATGAAAGCCACGAAGCTAACTTCAAGTTCCACCATACACTCATATGAGGATCTACCCACATATTAAGCTAAGAGAATCCCTTTTGTCGTATGAGGTCTAATGTACCCTCCCTCTTAGTCTCAATTCCTGTTTTGAAGATACCTTTTGAGGATACCTTTTATAAGATACAATTTGAGGACGCCTCTTTGGTATTGTACTACTCATTGATAACAAGACAATATTTCCCTCTTTGCCTCATTTCGGTATTTGAGGATACCTTTTGAGGATACCTTTTGTAAGATACAATTTGAGGATACCTTTGGTATTGAACTACTCATTGATAACAACACATTTTTTTACATTTTAATTTTCTTTTATTCAACAACAAAAATACAACTTTTTATGGAATCTTCTATGGTATGTAGATTGTCAGATATTCATAAACAGTCTTTCTGCAGATTGGAAGTCTTTGCACAGGCACAAATGGTTACATGGTCACGGGGCGATATTAGCTTCAGCTATTAAACACACACTACATTTCGTCCTCCGTGAATCTTCTTCGTGAAATGATGTGTCCATTTCTTCTTTGATGGCCATTTCTTCTTCTTGAACTTTTTCATTGTGTACGAATTCAGATGGTAAATTATGAATGTGATAACAGTCTGGAAAATATTTTCTGTGTTCTTCTATAACATCATCTTCTGTTTCCCAGAAACGAACAATAACACCACAATGAAAACGTTAATACCACAATGAAAACGTTGAGTTCTCTCTCCTGTCCCCAAATAAAAGAATCCAGCTTTTGTCAGTTCATTCGGGGTTTTCACACTTTCACTTGGTAACACGAATTGAAATGTCTTGATACGATTTTCCTCCAATGCATACATGATGCATTTTTGGTGGTCTCTGTTCTGGTGTCTTTCTTATTTTCTCTTTTCCACGTCATATCTGCTCCAATACTGGTGGTGGAACATCACAAAAATACGTTTCGAATGAAACACTCATTCTCTCTACAAAACCTTTTGGATTTCTTGTTTCTTGGTTTCGTGATTGATAATCATTCAGCGCCATCTCTTTCAAAGACGGAATAGTGAACATTATTCAAGCCTTTTTATCTTCATTCTTCTTTGGTTTTCTTTCTCTCTTTGGTTTGGGTTCTCCTATTTCAAGGCTTCTCTTCTTGCAATATCCACGGCTTTGGTCAATTGTTCCCAATCGCTCGTGGTAAACTGGAACCCAACGTCGTTCTTGAACAGTTGAATCTGTAAATCGTTGTTGAGTTTGAAGACGGTCACATTTGTAGACATCCTTCTTCTTTGGCTGTCGAAACAAAAATGATCTGAACACCAAGCGCACCCTTTTTAATAGTTTTTTCTTCAATACAGCGACATCTAGTGGCAGGTTTATTCTATGACGTCACTAACCAACACATCATTATCCATTAGATCAGTTGTATACATGTTGGATATGGTTTCCATCGGTATATCGCGACAGCGATGTTTCAAGTAAAATAGGCAGTGTTGTCCACACACTGGTAATGGTCCTTGAAGACGTTTTGTATTATACTTCCAATATCTGGAATTCTTCTTCAGGAAGTTCTCGAATGGTCTGTGTTGTGGTGGTAATCCATAGGAATCAAAGTACTCTGCGTTGTGGTGACTAACAAAGAGAGCCACCCAGTGTTCTCCTCTTCTGTGGTCTGGATCCGTGTTGGCTATCAAAGCCATTGGTCTGTGATCTGGAAATCTTCTTGGTAATCTGTTTCTTGCAAATACACCCAACCATATTCTCTTCAAACAACTATCTGATCGAAGGGCGTTCTCTAACTGCAACTTGTTCATGTTGAGTAATCAAAGATTTCTTGTCTATTCTTATCCACTTCTATGATGTTCTGGAATTCTGCATGCACCAGTACGTTGATCGTGGTCGGTAATGGGTTTTCGAAATGGACTTCAAGTCTCAAAGTCCTTCTCTTCACCAGATCTAAGTGTTGTCCATGTGATAGGTCTGGCGTAAGGTCGAATACGAATAGGGTGTATCCATTTATGTACTCTTCTTGGCTGGTGTGGTTTCCTTCATTCTCATACATTTGTTCAGTTCCTTGGAACAGGGTCGCATAACATCCGGCCACTTCTTGTTGTTCGAGTCGGGGTTGTAATGGTTTGGCTGGAATCTGATGGCCATCGACGTACAAAGCTAAGTAATTGATGTTGTTCTTGAAATTATATTGATTCTATGAAAAGTTTCCATTGAAAGCACCGTTGTCTACATATCCCACCACAATGCGTTTAGGTAGTTGGCCTAAAAATAAATTTTCTTGTGTAATGCTCATATTTCCTTTTGACACTGAAAACACCTTGGTTTCCACACGGTCGATAGGATATTTTGCAGTTGCTTTTGTTAGTGCTTTCTCGTGAGCCATACTCACGAATGATTGGAGTCTCTCTTTGAGTACAAACATGGATACATCTATATGTTTGATCTAGTATGTATCGGCTTCTGCCATCAATGCGAAAGAATCTTTGGCTCTGTTCATTTTAACATGAACGTTAACGCCATTCAGCAAATAACGAGTTTGGAAAAACATATCCAAATGTAATCTTCCAGTCATGTCCACGATTTTTCTTTTCTCTATAAATGTCTTTCGAAGAATAAATCCCTTGTTATCTTCTGTCAAATCTTCCATGTGTCCGGCTGTATCCTTGTACCATAATGCATTAGTCAGTTGTGACTTCTTTGCAGCTGGTCCATAACTCAACAAAGTTTCTATGAAAGCTCTGTAGTGATAAGTGTTGTTGGGAGGAGATACCAGTTTTTCATTCCAGCTGATATCGATTTGATTAAATAACGAATGCATCCATAAATTGACTGGGCCCCCATTGGTATCGGGTGGAATTGATGCTCCATGGGAATCTACAACCTTTGCTTTAACATACAAGTTTGTCTGTGCCAAATTCAAATAATCATCTCCTAAGCCGGCAATGTGGAATTCTATTGGTCTACTGTTTCCTATGGTCGCCTAAGGCCAGGCCTGTGTTCTATCCATTGCCCATGTTCCACACTAGTCTGTGTTGGTGGTATGGAAAATACGTCGAGTTCGCTGTTGACACACTCATTTATTAATGAGAGTCATCATGCACCGAGAATGTCTTGGGTCTGCACAGTTCTCCTTCTTTTTGTCGACTTGCCAGTTTTGCGTGGTACAGGCCTTTTTATACTTTTCCTGCCGAGTGGTTTTGAACCACCAACCACTTCATTCCAAGCTCCCCCGCCAGCCTCTTTGACTATTTTGATTTCTGCCTTTTTAACATTTTTCCCTTCAATGACATCTTCGGCAAAGGCCGCTCCTTTTCTCACGAGCTGTTTTCCCACGGTCCTGGCTGCAGTTTTCAATAACGGTAACACCATCTTCCTCAGTCCTCCCAATATACTTCCTAAACCATAACCGCTCTGTATTTGATCTCCAGAAAAAGCTGGCAGACCGTTCCCAGCTTGTTTCGTGTAATATTCTTCGTATAATTTGGACTTACTACAGTAAGTCATGTTTATGTGAAATGAAGAGATGTACGATTTCTGAAATGAAGTGTCACTGTCACTTTCCCGAACTCGAATGGTACTATGGCTCCTGTGTCGTCGCTTATATACACCCGGACGGTACTGAAATTTGTTCGTTCCACTGGTACATAATACACATTCTCAAAAGTTTTGGAGATGATATTCCCATATTTTCCACGTACCGGTACATTACGAAGAAGGGGCATTCTTGTATCTCTCACTACTTGGTCACGAACCAAGTCACAGTATACATAGAGTGAATAAAATCCTTGGCTGATATCAGCAACTCTGGAAGAATTGTAAGTTCTTGATTTAAAAACACACTCATTAAATCCCAAAATATTTTGAAGAGTAGGGCTCAATGTGACCACGACTCCATCACGTACCGTGATACGAACTTTACTTTTTACTTCACTTCATCCAATTCAAAATCTACCTTATCGTGACGAGGCAAGAGTAATTCTTTAACACCATAGATAGCCCGTATCACATCAGCTGCATCCGAATAACGACCTTCTTTTAGAGTAAGTCGCTAATTCTTTTTCGAAGACCAGAACACTGTAACGAAAGCTTCTTCCCCACGAATATTGAACCAAGTATTTGGATACTGAATCTCTGCCAGACCTACTCCCCATTCCCCCGTGAGATTCATTGGTTGTGATAACTGAGTGGTGTACGTAGTCAACGTGTTTTCAGGAAACACGTTCATAGAACTATTACTTGGTAGAGTCAAATAAAACATTACTTTTTCTCAGTGGTTGGTTTAGGCAACAAATATCCTATGATACTACTCAAGAGAGCAGTCCACAACTTGCTGTCTGTGTTCTCGAGAGTGAGATTAACGACACTGGTAATGACGATGATGTACAAAATGATTTTGTGAAAAGTAAGTGATCTGGCTCCTTGGAATTGTTTTTCCAAACAGAGGCCAAGATCCGTTCGATCCTTCTTCCATTTTGGAGAAACCTCAGAGGTTCACTTCCTTTTATAGGTGAGTTGACTCTGCTTGATCCGTGAATTGATCGAAGTAGGGTATTCTAACCACTTTACGAACAGTTCTTTGTTTTTACCACGACCACGTATCTTCAGTACGTGTTCGATTTTGTAAATAGTTTTGTGTGCAACTCGCTGAAGCTCTTCAGTGCAGAACGACCCTTTCAATATTTCCCCATTATCATCTTGTAAGACATATGTGACTGGATGACCTTTTTTGACAGATGCCAATATGAATAACTCTTCGGTCCAACTTGGGAAACAACCTTTCTCAAAAGTTTTCTTAACTTTACTGATTCTCACTTTGAATTTTGGGGTCTTGTGTTTTATGAGTTTGCCATAAAGTTTCTGCCAAACCTCTTTTTGAGTTTCAAAGTTCACGGCAATTGGGGCCATACCGATACTACGATGATGAGAATGATTATAAGATGTCACCAAGTTTTGAAGTTGAAAAATTAGTGTATCGTTCTTGATAAAATATTTCCAGATTTTGGTTTTCAAAGTTCTATTGAATCTTTCTACTATGGAACATTTTGTTTCCACATTTTGTGTAGTGAAAAATTCTACTCCGTATTGTTTGAGAAAATTCTGAAATTTTCTGTTTAGAAATTCTGTGCCTTGATCAGTTTGTAATTTTATTGGTTTACGGCCTCGTGGGAAATGCAAGAATACCCCTTCTTCGTATCGCACCTGTACGTGGAAAATAAGGGAATATCATCTCCCAAACTTTTGAGAATGTGTATTATGTACCAGCAGAACAAAAAAATTACAGTACCGTCCGAGTGTATATAAGCGACGACACAGGAGCCATAGTTCCATTCGTGTTCGGGGAAGTGACAGTGACACTTCATTTCAGAAATAGTAGATCTCTTCATTTCACATAAACATGACCTTCTGTTGTAAGTCCAAGTTATACGAGGAATATTACACGAAACAAGCAGAGAACTGTCGACCAGCTTTTGTTGGAGCTCAAATACAGAGAGGTTATGGTTTGAGAAGAATATTGGGAGGACTGAAGAATATGGTGTTACCTTTATTGAAAACTACATCCAGGACCGTGGATAATCAAAGAGGCTGGTGGGGAGCTTGGAATGAAGTGGTTGGTGGTTCAAAACCACCCGACCGGAAAGGTATAAAAAGGCGTGCACCACGCAAAACTGGCAAAACGACAAAAAGAAGGAGAACTGTACAGACCCGAGACATTCTCGGTGCATGATGTCTCTCATCAATGAAAAATCTTGTGAGTGTGTCAACAGCGAACTCGACTTATTTTCCATACCATCAAACAGACTAGTGTGGAACATGGGCATTGGGTAGAACACAGGCCTTTGGCGACCATAGGAAACAGTGGCCTAATAGAATTCCACATTGCAGGCTTATGATGATTATATGAATTTGGCACAGACATACTTGTATGTTAAAGCAAAGGTTGATTCCATTGGGGCATCAATTGCACCCAATGCCAATGTGGGCCCAGTCAGTTTATGGATGCATTCGTTATTTAATCAAATCGATATCAGCTTGAATGAAAAACTGGTATCTCCTTCCAACAGCACTTATCACTACAGAGCTTTCGTAGAAACTTTGTTGAGTTATGGACCAGCTGCAAAGAAGTCACAACTGACTGCATTATGGTACAAGGATACAGCTGGAAGATTTGATAGAAGATAACAAGGGATTTATTCTTCGAAAGAAATTTACAGAGAAAAGTCAAATCGTGGACATGACTGGAAGATTACATTTGGATATGTTTTTCCAAACTCGTTATTTACTGAATGGCGTTAACGTTCATGTTAAAATGAATGAACAGAGCCAAAGATTCTTTCGCGTTGATGGCAGATGCCGATACATACAAGATCAAAATTCTAGATGTATCCATGTTTGTACGCAAAGAGAGACTTCAATGATTCGTGAGAATGGCTCGCGAGAAAGCACTATCAAAAGCAACTTCAAAATATCCTATCGATCGTGTGGAAACCAATATGTTTTTAGTGCCAAAAAAGGAAATCTGAGCATTACACAAGAAAATTTATTTTTAGGCCAACTACCTAAACGTATCGTGGTGGGATGTGTAGACAACGATGTTTTCAATGGAAACTTTTCAAAGAATCCATATAATTTCTAGAACTACAACATCAATTAATTAGCTTTGTACGTGGGTGGCAAGCCGAGTCCAGCCAAACCATTACAACCTCGATTCGAACAACAAGAAGTGGCCAGATGTTATGCGACCCTGTTCCAAGGAACTGGACAAATGTATGAGAATGAAGGAAACCACATCAGCCGAGAAGAGTACATAAGTGGATACACCCTATTCGTATTCGACCTGACTTCAGACCTATCACATGGACAACAGTTCGATCTGGTGAAGAGAGGGACTTTGAGACTTGAAGTCCATTCATTTCGAAAACCCATTACCAACCACGATCAACGTACTGGTGTATGCAGAATTCCAGAACATCATTGAAGTGGATAAGAATAGACAAGCAATCTTTGATTACTCACCACGAACTCGTTGCAATTAGAGAACGCCCTTCGATCAGATAGTTGTTTGAAGAGAATATGTTTGGGTGTATTTGCAAGAAACAGATCACCAAGAAGATTACCAGATCACAGACTAGTGGCTTTGATAGCCAACATGGATCCAGACTACAGAAGAGGAGAATATTGGGTGGCTCTCTTTGTTAGTCACTAAAAGGCAGAGTACTTTGATTCCTATGGATTACCACCACAACACAGACCACTCGAGAATTTCCTGAAGAAGAATTCCAGATACTGGAAGTATAATACAAAACGCCTTCACGGACCATTACCAGTGTGTGTATAATACTGCCTATTTTACTTGAAACATCGCTGTCGCGGTGTACCGATGGAAACCATATCCAACATGTCTACAACTGATCTAGTAGATAATGATGTGTTGGTTACTGACGTCATAGAAGAAACCTGCCACTAGATGTCGCTGTATTGAAGAAAAAACTATAAAAAAGGGTGCGCTTGGTGTTCAGCTCATTTTTGTTTCGACAGCCAAAGAAGAAGGATGTCTACAAATGTGACCGTCTTCAAACTCAATAACGTTTTACAAATTCAACTGTTCAAGAACGATGTTGGGTTCCAGTTTACCACGAGAGATTGGGAACAAGTGACCAAAGCCGTGGATATTGCAAAGAAGAGAAACCTTGAAATAGGATAACCCAAAGCAAAGAGGGAAAGAAAACCAAATAAGAATGAAGATAAAAAGGCTTGAAGAATGTCCACTATTCCGTCTTTGATAGAGATGGCGCTGAATGATTATCAACCACGAAACCAAGAAAGAAAACATCCAAGAGATTTTGTAGAGAGAATGAGTGTTTCATTCGAAACGTATTTTCGTGATGTTCCACCACCAGTACTGGAGCAGTTATTACGTGGAGAAGATAAAATAAAAAAGACACCAGAAGAGAGACCACCAAAACACATCATGTATGCATTGAAGGAAAATCGTCTCAAGACATTTCAATTCATGTTACCAAGTGAATGTGTGAAAACCCCGAATGAACTGACAAAGGTTGGATTCTTTTATTTGGGGACAGGAGAGAGAACTCAATGTTTTCATTGTGGTATTATAGTTCGTTTCTGGGAAACAGAAGATGATGTTACAGAAGAACACAGAAAATATTCTCCAGACTGTTAGCACATTCATAATTTACAATCTGAATTCGTGGACAATGAAAAAGTTCAAGAAGAAGAAATGGCCATCAAACAAGAAATGGACACATCATTTCAAGAAGAAGATTCGGAGGACGAAATATAGTGTGTGTTTATTAGCTGAAGCCAGTGTCGCTCTGCGACCATGAGACCATTTGTGCCTGTGCAAAGACTGTTGTAAACCACTGAGAAGATGTCCAATCTGCAGAAAGGTTGTTTATGAATATATGACAATCTACATACCATAGAAGATTCCATAAAAAGTTGTATTTTTGTTGTTGAATAAAAGAAAATTAAAATGTAAATATTGTGTTGTTATCAATGAGTAGTACAATACCAAAGGTATCCTCAAATTGTATCTTATAAAAGGTATCCTCAAAAGGTATCTTGAAATACCGAAATGAGGCTAAGAGGGAGGGTACATTAGACCTCGTACGACAAAAGGGATTCTCTTAGCTTAATATATGGGTAGATCCTCACATGAGTATATTGTGGAACTTAAAGTTAGCTTCGTGGCTTTCATGTAAACATGTGAGCCCTACTTGTAATTTGAATAATGGTTAGAAACTACTCTTATCCAAAGGAACGTGACTGTTATTGGAGGAAAAAGACGTTATGGGATAGGGATCCAAAAAGGATTCTGGGCGAACAAGAACATTACTCTAGTACAAAGGAACGTACCCACGGGGGTCACTCGGTACTATAACACTACTATTATAAGCCAAAGTATGGCGGTCCTCAAAAGGATTCTGAAATAGTACAACTTGTCGGGGTTGTTTGTGGTAATTCTATGAATTAAACGAGGATTCTGGGGGAAAAGCCAAGCCACAAAAATACTTCTATTTAATCGAACTTACCCCGGAGCCCTCCGGGGTCACTCGGTATCATAGCACTGCGTGTTAGGCCGATAAAATGGGGCATCCGTAGTACATAAAGTCGTTTTTAGTGATTTGGAAGGTTTGTCGGCTTCTTTGTGGTAATTCGTGATACTCCGATTCAATCGAACACACCTTTAGAACATACCCCTCTCTTGTTGTAAGCCTTTGGGTAACATAGCAACCACGTGCTACCATAGAAACCAAGATGGCGGCCTCTAATATACAAAATGGGCGATGGAAACACGTATTACCTTAACACCACGCGCTGCCCATGCGCACTAACGCCATGCATCACTATGCAGATGACGTCACAAGATGGCCGCTCACGCGGGTTGCTATGACAACCAGACATGACGTCACTTCGGAGTCCTGCCCGGGGTCCTGCTGATGAGGGAGGTATTTTTAGCTCACCGAAGGGAGCTTAACTTATCACTTGCCATCCGTCGTCGTCCGTCGTCGTCGTCCGTCGTCGTCCGTCGTGAACTTTACCTTATCGACTAATCCTCCCAAACTACTGGATCAAATTGAACCAAATTTGGTGTGCGTGTTCCCCATCATATGTCAATTCAAACTTGTACAAATAAACTTGCCGCACTCACAAGAGGCACCACAAGGGGCATAACTCTGATAGCACCCATGAATTTCTTTCCAAAATTCAAAGAAATCTTCTTCTTCAGATCTACCAGGCAGAATTCTTTCCTATTTGGTATACATCATCTCTAGGGGAGTCAGATTCAAGTTTGTTCAAATCGGCCCCCAGGATTCATATTTGGGCTCACTATAGAAGCCCGAATTTGAACTTAGTGCATTTCAGGCAAATTTCTTAAAAAAATCTTCTTCTTCAGATCCAGCAGGCAGAATCTTTTGATATTTGGTATGCAACATTGTGGGGTGGATTTGATTCAAGTTTGTTCAAATCGGCCCCCTGGATTCATATTTGGGCTCACTATAGAAGCCCGAATTTGAAATTAGTGCATTTCAGGCAAATTTCTTAAAAAATCTCCTTCTTCAGATCCAGCAAGCAGAATCTTTTGTTATTTGGTATGTAACATTGTGGGGTGGATCTGATTCAAGTTTGTACAAATCGACCCCCTGGGTTCATATCTGGGATCAGTATAGGAGCCCGAATTCGAACTTAGTACATTTCAGGCAAATTTCTTTAAAAATCTTCTTCTCAAAATCCAGCAGACAGAATCTTTTGATATTTGGTATGCAACATTGTGGGGTGGATCTGATTCAAGTTTGTTCAAATCGGCCCCCTGGATTCACATTTGGGCTCAGTATAGAAGCCCGAATTCGAACTTAGTGCATTTCAGACAAATTTCTTAAAAAATCTTCTTCTCCAGATCCAACAGGCAGAATCTTTTGATATTTGGTATGCAACATTGTGGGGTGGATCTGATTCAATTTTGTTCAAATCGACCCTCTGAATTCATATTTGGGCTCACTATACAAGCCCGAATTTGAACTTTGTGCATTTCAGACAAATTTCTTAAGAAACCTTCTTATTCAGATCCAGCAGGCAGAATTTTTTGATATTTGGTATGCAACATTGTGCGGTAGATCTGATTCGAGTTTGTTCAAATCGGGCTCCTGGGTTCATATTTGGGCCCAGTATAGGAGCCCAAATTTGAACTTAGTGCATTTCAGACAAATGTCTTTAAAAATCTTCTTCTCAAGATCCAGCAGGCAGAATCTTTTGATATTGGGTATGCAGCATGCTTAGGGGGGTGAGATTCAAGTTTGTTCAAGCCAAGTCCCTGGGTTCATATTTGGGCTCACTGTGGTAGCCCGACTTATAACTTAGTTCAAAATGAGGAATTTTCTTTAAAAATCTTCTTCTTCAGATCTAGCAGTCAGAATGTTTTGATATTTGGTATGCAGCATCCTTGGATGGGTGAGATTCAAGTTTGTTCAAGCCATGTCCCTAGGTCCATATTTGGGCTCACTGTGGGAACTTGAATTGTAATTTAGTTCAAAATGAGGAATTTTCTTTAAAAATCTTCTTCTTCAGATCCAGCAGATGAATGCTTTTGATATTTGGTATGCAGCATCCTTGGGGGAGGGGTGGGTATGGTAGGATTCAAGTTTGTTCAAGCCATGTCCCTAGTTCCATAAAATTTGTCTCTCATGACTTCATTCCTTTGTAGTGTTGATGAACCATGTCTAACTGAGTGTCACCTCAAATACATCTTTGAACCACTTTGGCCGGTGAGCGATTAAGGCTCCTTGGGGCCTCTTGTTTTAGAAAAGACCTTTGTCCCATGACATCAGTAGAAAATGAAACCAATTTTCCTTTTGTAACTTATTTTCGTCTCTTTAACCCTTTACCCAACGTAACGGCCAAAACTGGCCAGCGCTATTCACAAAAAAATCGCCAATTAATTTTCAATATTTTTTCATTTTTTGTCTCCAAAACATAGGTTATGACCCCTCTTTGGAACGAGCTCGTCGGGCTCGTTCCAATGAGGGGCCATAACCTATGTTTTTGAGACAAAAAAATTAGTTATTCAAGAATTTTGTTTTGCAAGTGTAGTCTGCTTTTCATGTTAGGTAAAGGGTTAAGTAACAAAAGGAAGGAATATTGACTCTTTATGGCAAGATAATTGGCAGCAACTAAACCACAGATAATCCATCGTCAAGAATATCTACCACCATTACACCATCAACACTAAGTCCACTTTGGCTCTTTGTTTTGCGAAAATGGTTCTTCAGTAATTTGCAAGTTTTTATTTTTCCAAGGAAAAATAGCAAGCCTTACCCCCCTCCCCTCCCCGGACTTTTATATTAATGGAAAGAACATTGTATTATATATCACGATGCCCTCACTGTTGATATAATGAACAGAAAAGGCGTCACAGACCTTCAACAGATGGTGAAAGAGCAATTTTCTTATTTTTAAACGGGTTTCAGAAGAGCACAATGGTCAAATGTTCAAACTCATTGGGCCAAAATTGCATAAAGCCCGCTTCTGTATTTTTATACTACTCTTAAAAGACAATCCCTGAAATTTAATAAATGATGCGCACATTGATGATACAAAATCACTAACATTTCAAAATGTCAATCTTTATATGAAATCTCCATACCCTTAGTGTTAAATTTAGTGAGAGCTTTATCATATTAAGTGGAATTAACTTTCCCGCAAGTCTCTTCCAGTGATGATAGTATATTTTATTACATGCTTCCTATCAGATAGCAGGAAATGTCTTACAACTATTTGTTTATATCTGCTGTCACGATATATATAAGAGACTATTTCTCCGGAAGTGACGCAGATTACGCAGTGAGTTTGGATCGATATCACTGCGCATTTGGGCGTTTGAATGTTTTAATTGCAACTAGTACATCGACACGCATATTATGAGGAGAATGTTGATGGTTTTTGAATAGGTATCCGAAAACGGGGTAACAATTTTCCTGAAGACTGTCATCGTTGATGGCGCGTTGTTAATATAAGGTCGAATGCCTTCTAAAGCAGAGGCGTGTTATCGACTCGACGGTAGTATATAGAATTACCGAAAACAACTTGATAACTACTCAAAATTACCGATATGAATTTTATTTGGCCCGTATTCATCCAGATTCCCCGTCTTCTCTCAGATCCTGTTCCTTTCTATCCCTGACTACTCTCACCCTAGCATTCTATTTAGTCTGCTTTAGCAATCTCTGATCCTGCCCTGACCTCTACCCCAGTACAATCCTAAGGATGTCAAATCAAACCGCAACTAACTAACCAATCCGATGACTACTTATCTTGACATTGTCAGCTATCACTTCAAGCTGTGTCAAGAAAGAGACGTGTCATTTTGTTTTTCGTCATATGAGGCCACGAAGAAATCTTTGGATAGGCAGTAATGTCTAGTCCACCATGCCTTAACTCTTTGAACCCTGGTGGTATCTTCCATGTCAGTTCAATGGCAGTAATTGGAAGAGACATTTATTATTTGGGGGTAGACCAATTAATATTTTCAACGTGCAGCCAGGGGCTGCACGTTGAAAATATTAATTGGTCTATCCCACACATTCACTCAGCAGCTTCTCAATTTAATGAAGTTATGACGTATCATGCTTCTAGGCCGTGAAAGCGGCCGCTCGGCTTTAAAGGGTTAACCTCTTGAATCTACGAGATCGCTTTACCGGTCCAGTAACATGATACGCCATACTTTCATTAAGTAGGAAAGCTGATAGTTTAAAATGCGGTGTAGACCAACCAAAATTTTCAACATGCAGCCCCAAGGCTGCACGTTGAAAATATTAATTGGTGTATCCCACATAATAAATATAGACTCTTCCAGTTGCTTCCATTGAACTGACATGGGAGATAGCACCAATGTTTAAAGGGATAATCTTGGATTCATGGACCAGACGTCAAAATCCCTTTTTAGGGTAGGGCAGGTACCCTGCAACAAAGGTGTGTAAAGCATATTATTGCTGTCCCCAGGGTTATTTTGATTCCGGATGCTACCTTTGTAACTGTTTGGCAAATTGAGATATTTAACCATTCTCAGACCAATATATTTAAGTCAATGCCATATTCCAACTTTTTTTTATTAACTTGTGCGTTACATTTTGGTTATGCATGCATATTGGTGATATATCAACGATGCCTTTATTGTTAGATTATACATGTATTTGTTTTTGGAACTTTAGTTGGGTAAAAAGCGAATATTTGAAGAATTTTAGCCGAAAAAAAATAAAAAAATAACTAAATGTTTGGTTGAAGTATTTGTCAAGAAAAAATAGAACAACAGAGTGTGTGATATGTTTTATTATTTTCCATTGATAAATGTGAGCATGTATTCCTAATCTGGTCCCCAGCATTCTAGAAATGCTGGGCGAGTCCTGTAACAAACTATTTTACAACACGAAATGTAGCGAGGATTTTCAAAAATAAGTAGATTTCACTGGTAACTGCCAACGAGTATCATTGTATTGTGTGAGATGGAACTAAAGATTGAGGTAGGACGTGTCCATAACAGACATGTTTACTATTACCCAGATTGTAGATTATCGCCTTAGTCATCCTTATCGTCAAGTTCTACAGAGAGCAACGTGTACTGGTTATGACACTCTGAAAACTACCCAGAAAATAGCACAAAGAACTGCAACACATCTGTTCAGCTACACATATGCATTGTTAGAACCCATGCGATTTCATGGAGCCATAACTACCCTTACACACCAATTCCTTTGTCGTCTCCGGGTTGGTAAGAGACGTGAAATACCTGACAGAACAATAGACTATGTGTTCAAGTGACGTCACTTGAATACCTGTACTCACTTGCCATACTTGGGTCCGTGCGTTCTTTGAATTGGCGTGTAAGTAAGGTACTAACCTCCCTGTCGGTATGAATGAACTTGAACAACCTGCCAACGCTTCGCGACTCAGCGTCACATTCCGCAAGTTGGCAGGTTGTTCAAATTCATGAATATCTCCACCTCACTTAGTAACTTTTATTTGATTACCCTGAGCACCTGCATAAGTGTCGGATTAATTCCCACTTGGAATACCAGTTGGAAGCATTGACTTGGACGGGTCGTCCTGACTCCACCCTCCATGGCTGACAAATTTCGTCATTGGAAGCGATTTACAGAACAGTTAGTTAGCTCCCCTTAATTTCTTAAACGTGTGAGGAAATTTCACAATAAAGGTATGACAATTTCAAATGAAGATTGCAATTTCGAAATGGTAGCAAATTTGTTTCATCGATGTGCGCATCATTTCACAAACTTCGGGCATTTTCCTTTAGAATAGTAGAAAAATACAGAAGCTGACTTTTTACAATTTGGGCTCAATCTATTTGAACGTTTGACTATTAATCTCTTTTGTATACCCTTACAAAATTAATAAACCGGTGTTTTCGCCATGTTTTTGCTCTGTAACCCTTTTCCAGTTTATCATATCAACAGTGTGAGCGCAGTAACAAAATGCACAGACACTGTCCTTTTCTTTAATATAAAAGTATCGGAGGTGACATTTGCTCATCTTTTCCCCGGGAAAAATAAAAATTTGCATATTCGTTAAACAAAGAGCCGAAGTGGTCGTTATTGATGATAGGTGTGATACTGATAGATATTCTTAACTCTTTGAATGCTGCTGGCAGATATTTCCGCCCAGGGCGAAAAATCTCATGCCAACAAAATAAGTATGATCTGGAAACATTTAACCAAATGTTCCCCCTGTAAAATGTATTGACGTTTTGACCAATGATTTCGAGAGAGTTAAATTTTGATGAATTTTTCATCAAATCCAGTCATGGCCGCTCCAAAGCAACAATGACTAGATTTTATAAAAGTTATTTTGAAACTTCTCAGCGGGTTAAGAGTTAATGCTTGAATGGGTGACCGTCTGGGCGAGCGTTTCGGACTCCCGCGTTGTGTCCTTGGGCAAGGCACTTCACCCCGATTGTCCACATGTGGGCACGATGACGCCGTGTGCTAAGGCGTACTGCACGTCGATGATGCGCATGTCTTCAACCAATCTTACCCTGCCTGTGCTGCTGTGCGGAGTTACGATGTTGGGGGGCTGGCGGCTGCTCGTCGTTGCTCGGTAGTTATCTCCGGGTACTCCGGCGTCCTCCACTCGTAAAATTGTCACCGACATGATATGACCTTGGCTGTTAAAGTGTCGTTAAACCCTAATAAATAAATAAGTATCAATAAATAAGAGTTAATGACGGATTATCTGCGAACCAGTTGCTTCTCATCTGCTTGCCATAGAAAACAAGATGCCCTTTGTTTCTTAACCCTTTATCTAACATGAAAAGCAGACGACACTTGCAAAAAAACTCTTGAATAGCTAATTTTTTTCATTTTGGTCTCAAAAACATAGGTTATGGCCCCTCGTTGGAACGAGCTCGACCGGTTCGTTCCAACGAGAGGTCATAGCCTATGTTTTTGAGACAAAAAGTAAAAAATAATGAAAATTATTTGGAGATTTTTGAGAATAACGCTGGCCGGTTTGGGCCGTTACGTTGGGTAAAGGCTTAAAATAAACAAAGACAATAGAGAGCTTCGAGAGCTGTCTGTTGTTTTCATTGAATAAAAGTAACAGCAGGAAGCATGGCTTTATTCCTACTGATGTCATGGATGTTTTCTCAACAATTACTTACTTCTTAATTGGACTTTCCTCGCATATCTAATAATTTCAATGGGGATAACTTTATCGAAAATTGGTTTCCTTACAATAAACGTCTGGCATGCATTCTTCTAGGGTTTACTTAAAGGAGCAGCGTACCAAAGCATCGCTTGAAAATATGCTCGTTTTGCATTTTCTGACAATGTGTCTGTTCTTGGTGGAAGATCTCGGATAATCTCGGTGCATTTGCGGGTTTGTCAGACCACACCTTATATCTGGTATCTTACATGTCTTTCGATGGATAGTCATAGCAGGAGCTTATTAGCATAATTGACTGTATCCAAATTAACATCCGATTTGCCTATTTGAAACATCCAGAGTTACACTACTCCAATGTTTAATAGTTTTCGTCTTCCCTAGCCAAAAGCACTGGAAAACAGTTTGACAATCGGAGACCACAGGCGCTACAACTGTATATGGCATCAGCTCTATTGTGTTTTCGGACCCCTTCATATCGGTTAAACTTCTGTCACCACTTGTTGATTCCAGTGTAAGTGTAATGTTCATGTTCTGTTTCCAATAGAAAAGGACCAATGTAGCAAAGACGTCTGTGCCATCTGATATTACATTGACTCTTCTGATGCCTGCTGTTTTGAAACATGTATGACCTCCTGGCACCTTATAACGTCAGCTTTCTCGTAAACTGATCTGCGAAGACTGATCAAGGAACACAGTTTCGAAACGTACTATTCAGGAACAGTAAAACAGGCTTCTGTTCCGATCATAATATAAACACTTCATACTTTGAGCCCACCTAATGAAAAAGACAACATAACGTGTTTACTATAAATTAAGAATATTTATACCATACTCGCCTTTGTTACTACCTGTGAAAAGCCTGTATGTTAAATTTTAGCTTTTTAAGCCCACTACAGGCGTAAAGCTTCTTCTGGGGTTAAAAAAATTCACGCCCACAGTAGGAAGTTCATCCATTCATCCATGACGTGACATGACGTAATTTGCCAAAGTTCATTCAACTAGACCTTTGGCATGACGCAATTTGTCAACTTCGATACATTCACACTTCGTGATTTTTCATTCAAACACACGACGTTTTTTTTTGCGGTACTATCTATTATTAATTTTTATATAGCAATATAGCCTGGTATTAGTCATTGTCGTCATTTCACAAAACGTATAGTTCAGATGGAATTTGTACGTAAATAATGCTGAAAATAAAAAAATAAAAACAGAGTGTAATTTCATCTATATTAACATAAACAGCCTCTGACCCATGCTACCTCCATGCCAATTCCAGTCTCACTAGTCTCTACCACTGTTGAGAACAAAGTATCTCAGACAGTGATCATGATGTCGTGTGAAGTTTTAGATCCCTTTTCCCAAACATGACCCGCTATCATAAACCAATTTCTATAGAAACTGACTTCACAAAATTAGTTCATGTTGCTTTCAAGAGGCGAGTCGGGACTTATGCACTAGGTAACTACACCGATCTAAATAATGCAATCGCCAATGAACAATGAGACGGAATTTTTGATAACCCTAACTTGGACACTATTGTATCTGATTTTACCAATAAAATACTCTATTTGGCATCAAAGTATATTCCGAATAAATACATAACCTCGAGAAACAACCAACCCATTTAGTCTCATAATAACATAAGACTACTTATCAGACAACGAAAATGGTTGTATCATACAGCCAAACGGAGTGGCCTTCCTCAAGCATGGGATAAATACAAAAGCAAGAGGAATGAGGTTTCAGTGATACGGAAGTCTAAAACGTTCCATTCAACCAAAGTTCAAAACGTGCTGAAAAGCTCAGAGACCTCACCAGCACCACGGTGGAAGACCCTCAAGTCTTTCGTAGGCAATAATACCTCATTGGGTATCCCGACTATAATTCATCAAAACAAAACGTATTCGTCGAACACAGAAAAGCCGAGATGTTCGACGAATATTTCTGTACTATTTTTTGCGTAGACGGTTCTAAAGACTCGCTGCCAACGTCTGTTTCAACATCCAATAAAGTGCTTTGAAAATGTGTCCCGCTCATATCTCAAGCATATCCCAGGTATGACGTGTGGACCTGGGACCAACACCAAATGATTCGAAACTCGATAAAGGTTTAAAAAATGGATCAAGGTCACTGAAGTCACTCAGGTGTTACTGAGTGCATTCTTCAGAATTGCTGGAAATCACTTTTTTTACCCCCTAATGCATTCCAGAAGTTCATACATGTATTTTTACACCAAAAAAGTGGGCGTGGCAAAAACTTCTAGAGAAAGTAGATCACACTCTTACCTCAAGCATGGTATGAAATATGGACCTGGGACCAACAGCAAATGAGTCGAAACTCGATGTAGGTTCAAAATATGGGCCAAGGTCACTGAAGTCACCAAGGGGTCATTAAGTGCACTTTTTCAGAATTGCTGGAAATCACATTTATTGAGCCCCCACGCATTCCTAAACTACATTTACCCCCATATCCTTCCGATACGTCAACTTCCCCACGCCTCCGCTTCTGGTATAATGTTATTTTACTTTAATATTAATTGTAATTGGTTTTTACTTTATTATGTTTATATAGTTTACATCGATTACAGTTTATAAGTTTTACCTCTTATTTATGACACATTGCAGGCACGCAATTAAAAGGTCTTTATTCAATCCGTGAACACATGGCCCGCTCATTCCATCAGCTTGCTTAAGTTTGCCTTGAATAGCCGTGCCTTTATCCTGTCTGACAATATACAATACATGCTTTAGGGCTCTTCGAATCTTCATTTTCTGATCGAATCGAATCCTGGATCGAATCAAACAAAGGGTTTCGAATGGAATCGAATCTCGAATTGAATTTCGAATCGAATCTAATCGTTCTTCAAGTTGCAGATATCGGACCTCTTGTAACCGTAAATTATGCCAGTATGAACAAAGGCGGGCCTATTGTATGCAACGGCCGAAAGGCGACTCGCCTGTTTCAGCAATCAATGTAAAAAAGCGAAATATTCCAAAATGGAAAGTAGTTTCGGAAACGAAACCTCTTTCAACTCTTCTTCTATCATTAGGTCGTCTTTATGGGAGACCGGAAGACAGAAAAGAGTTCAAGAGGAAACACTTGGAAGGATTTTGAAAATATCTCGATAAATGAAATCTCCGACTCGGTGCGACTGAATGAAATCGATCTTTGGGACGATTTTGAATCAATTCGAATCTTCGGGACGATTTCGAAACGACAGGAATCGAATTTCGCTGCTTCTAGGGGCCCTATACTTTCTGCATTCCAAATTAAAGATTCTGGGAGTTTGTGTACCTTTAATATGGATTTGAAAAAGGTATTGGGATAGTATGTTGAAAATGCCGTGAAGAAATTGTTTTTACGCAGTCGACCAACAACCAAACTAGGGATGCGGACCGGCCCGGACCGTCAGTGGTGGTCCGGTCCAGGGGAGATGTGGTCCAGATCTGTCCGGGCCAACCCTAAGTGGTCCAATATTCTTGCCTGGACCGATTCCGGATCGGTCCAATCATTATAAAATAGGTACCTTAAATGAAGTGAAATGTGTTAAAATCTTACTTTTGCTAATTCCAAATTAAGATTTAAACACATTTGCTTTATTTAAAATATTTTATAATGATTGAATTGGAATATGCGTTACTGCCATCTGACGGGCAAGCTTGGTAACTCTGGGTAAGTTATATAATACATTGTATGCACATTGTCGAAATGTGTAGTGTATTTCGAAATATTTTCTCGTATCCATCATTATAGAGAAATTAGAGAGCGAATAAACGTGCTTACAACTTGAGACTGTGACTCACTGTTGAGTCTGTAGTCCACGTGTCCCACTATCCTGTACATGCTATATGTCATATGTCACGTGGAGGATAGCGAAAACGTGAACTACAGACTAAATGTTATGATATATAGTATTTGATTGGGTTGAGAACTGAAAGATAGAGAGTACAAATGCTCCAAGTCATTCAGCACAAAAACGTTTTGTTCTTAGCATTGCCACCTGATATATTCCAAATAGACCGGTCAATTTCCAACATGCAGGTATGCGTAGTGCGTACCTGTATTCGGTATTGGGTGCAGTGACTTGGAGTTAGATATTGCCAACTATAGGCTAAATCGCGATCTGCAACCTATCTTCAGAACATTGAAATGTATATGAGACTATGAGGGTTAGCTGACAACTTGACATGGTAATTCCTAAATCGCTATCTTGTCTGGCATCAGTCATTGTCACTGCCAATATGCATACCATTACCCATTGGAATTACGAAACCACTTATACAACTACCATGTTCTAGACATTTTGGCCTATATCTGACACATTGGGTATTACCCAAATTTCCCAATGTGTCAGATATAGGCCCAAATGTCGAGCACATGGTAATTATATAAGCGGTTTCGTAATTTCAGACATTGTCATTTCAGAGATCAAAGGTCAAAGAGGATATTTCTGTAAGACGCTTATTCGTTTCATCAAGGATCATTGTTTTGTCCTGGGTGCAAGCTGTCAAGTTAGAGAAGATGGCTGTATGAAACGTGTTTTAGAAAGTGTCCTGCTAAACATCTAACCTCTAAAGCGGCAATGTCTGACTTTATAAAACGGCTTATTGTAATCTATAATATATATTGTAGACTACATTGTCGCTCGTACCTTTGCCCCAACCAGAATAAAACTTTAACTATCGTCTCATATTTGTGTAATCTGCATTGCATAATTATTGTAAACTGATTACTTGCCAGTGTGCAATTATAAACAGAAAAATAATTCCAAAACACTTGCAATTGTTAACTTGTTACATCATGTTGATTGTTGATTGTCACATCGGAGTCACATAAACAGTAAACACAATACACATGTATTCCTTGTCAGCCATGTATTTCAAAGGTTTTCAAATCCTTCTTCTTGGACGAGACGCTCGCAGTTGCACAAAATACGCATCCGTAGGTATTAGGGAAGGTGGCGCTTCCCAACATTGTCATGCAAAAATGATAACGTAACTACTGTATCGGGTAATAGACGATTTCGTATTGAAGTAATAATGTCTCCTGTAACACTGAACAAGCACGCACTTGTCACACTAGTAGTAACTACGCACATCAGCCTTTTCGCCAATTCAGACCTGTATGGAAGCGTATCTTTATGTAACTTCCTCCAATCAAGTGGGTTAGTATTTATCTCATCGCACGGCAGGACATTGCACCTACTTATTTCTGTCATTGCGATGTCTCAATTGTTCGAATTACGTGACACGTGTGCTCCAAGCATGGTGCCAAGGAGACGGCCAAGTCCTTTCTCTTCGCATGGTGTCAGTGTTGTCGGATCTCCAACACCTGGCACCACAGAATCACTTCCACAAGTATGTGATGCCTGCTCTTTTATACACCTGATTAGCCCCGTAAGTTCTGATGTCACCTTTGCCTCAATAGTCGATCTCCCCTCCAACAAGTGACCGAATGCACGGAAACGAGGGTCCACATATGACCTCATGTCCAGTTGCTTTTCTTCATCTTTCATGTCGAAGTATTTGTTCATCTTCAGTTTTGCTTGCTCCTTTACTTTCGTTTCCAAGAGTTGCCCTAACATTGCTACAGCTGGTCCAACCAACCGAG
This sequence comes from Pictodentalium vernedei, assembly GCA_031216915.1. NCBI lineage: Eukaryota > Metazoa > Mollusca > Scaphopoda > Dentaliida > Dentaliidae > Pictodentalium > Pictodentalium vernedei. The sequence continues at coordinate 433,429,267 of CM062297.1, read as the reverse complement.
GAACTCATCCAAACTCTCACATCATAAAATGGTCGTAGTTGTGAAATTAGCTCGGAGACGAGATTGCACTCAACTTAAGTGGGCAAGTAAGTGGGTTTTGGGGCATCCCTGTGTGATAGGGTAACATCTACAGTGGTGGTTATAATGTCTCGAAGTTCCAAAAGTCTTGACAACATTAAATACGTTGAGTTCCATCGGGTACATACATCTTGAATGATTCTCAATGTCCTGAGTTTCTTTTCTCGTTGAACATCCTCCACTTTATCAAGCAGGATCTTGCTCTTGCGGAAATGCATTACCGGTTTCTTACACGGGTCTATGGCTTCAATTACTCCCCGCACATTAAGGCCATCTTGTACAGCTAAGTTCAAAACATGGCCGAGGCATGGAAATCGTTCAACATGCAATAAGTCTCTGCAACATTTGATTTTCGAACTGGCATTGTCGCATGTTGCTGCTACTAACTTGTCTCTCGGCAGCTCCCATGTGTCCATCATTTCGAGAACTTTGTCAGCGATACTTCCCCTGAGTGTTCTCCGGGAAAAGATACAGCCCCAAGTCTAACACTCTCTGATTCCCATGAAATTGAAATGAAATGTACAGTCAAACTGATATATGAATGCATTGCCTTAGATGTCCATATATCAAAAGTGGCACAGAAGTATGTGATGTCAAATAGTGTCTGCACTGTAGCTTTCGCATCGTCGTATAGTTTTGTGATCTCATTGTCCATTGTGCCTCTCGAACGAACTCTGAATCTTGGATTTAATGTGTAAGAGAACTGTAGAAATCCAGGGCCATTCGCTATAGATACAGGCTGAATATCTTAACATATCTCTGCGATATTCCGTTTACATTGCGCGTATCGAAGACTATCTTTCTTGTAGTATTCTTCTGACGCGAACTCGGATTCACCGACAGCAATTCCTTATGGAAGCGGGATAGATTCGGATGATGATGCAGTTGAAGATGTCTTTTTCACATAGTTCAACACGGACGTGTGTCTTTTGGCTGGTGGTTCAATCACTGCATCGAAAATGTCTTTATAGTGCCTCTTAAAATGTATTTTTAAGTTGGACTGGCCACCACCACCTTTTTTTACTTGTTTCTCACATTTTAAACATCGGAAAACACCAGCTGCATCATTCTTTTCCGAATACAGATATCCATATAATGGGAAAGAATATTTTGCCAGGTGCGAGTCCCGTAGTGTCCTGTGTTTTTGGTATCGGCCATGTACTTGTCGCTGTAGTAAAATTACTGGGCGATTCACTAATTTCTCTAGATTGAGTATCATTCGACTCTCTAGAGGGCTCCATTATTATTTTAAATTTTAACAACTTGTTATGCTATATTTTAAACAAACGACCGATGAGTAGAGTTACAGAATTACAAATGATTTATTTGGAACCATCTGGCATCTGCCAACGGCCCAACACTCAAGTCAGTGAACGTTTGCCATGTGACATCGTCGTGATTGAAGATTGTTAGTTTGTTACTAAACCAAGCGCGTTCCAATCAGGGCATTCTCTGAAGTCGGTGGAATCAAAAGACAGTACTCGGTAGTCACTGTCGTTTGATGTCACCGACATCAAAGAATGTATCTGAGTATCTGTTAGTAGATATCACACCAGATGACCAGACATTTGCGACACTGTGTATTCAGTCTATTGACTGGTGATTGGAGCTTCGGATTTCCGTACCAGATAACCCCATTGCTAAAGCTAGACATACATCAATGTATGAAAGTCTGCGAACCGGTCCAGTACCGGACCGCCATGTGTGTACCGGTCCAAAGCGATCCAATGACGGAGGCCCGGTTCGGACTGCGGTCTGGTTCTGAACCGCGGACCGTACCGGTCTTTGCGATCCGGTCCGCATCTCTAAACCACAACCGTCTATGTACCCTAATGTTTTGCCCCCCCCCCCCCCCCCCACCATTTTCTCGTTCCTGTTTTCTTGGAACTGCGAGAACAATGAATCTCACATGCTACTTTCGTGAATTTTTCTTGATTCTGTCCTCATTTCATAATGTAATATTAAAACGTACGCTGCCGAAAGCGACTACTGTCACCTACTTTATGATGATTATATGTACGTTCTGGTACGCACAAATCAGGCCTACCATCTGATTAATTGTTGGAAAGGGCTCAGAATCTGATTAATTGTTAGAAATGGCTCAGAGAAACCATTCCGTCAAGCAATGAGATGATAGAGTTTCAAGTATATCAAAAATGTTATTAAACTTCCTCGTACATAGAGGTCCTCCATATATGGCTAAAGTGGGCGTGGAAGTAAAAAGGTTAATCAGGCCTGGAAACAAAGAACTCATATCATAATCCGTGAGCAGGTTACGCTGAATAAGGTGGTGGTAACTTATAGAACTAATGTGTTATGGAGCTTTTCCGCCTTCTCTTTTTTTACTACGCCTGGGGGTGCGGTGGCGTTGCGGTAACCGGTTCTCGTCAGATCACCGAAGTTAAGCAACGTCGGGCCCGGTTAATACTCGGATGGATAACTGTCTGAGCGATCGATTCGGACTCCCACGTTGTGTCCTTGGGCAAGGCACTTAACCCTGATTTTCCACATGGGAGCACGATGACGCCGTGTACTAAGGCGTACTGCACGTCGATGGTGCGCATGTCTTCAACCAATCTTACCCTGCCTGTGCTACAGTGCGGAGTTACGATGTTGGGGAGCTGGCAGCTGCTCATCGTTGCTCGGTGGTTCTCTCCGGGTACTCCGGTTTCCTCCACCCGTAAAACTGTCACGGTCATGATTAGCCACTGTGCATAAGTATGTGACCTTAAACACCAATAAATAAATAAATTTTACTACACCAGCTATTATATTTACGTCACAACAGAATTTCCGCACCAATAAATAGCAACAATTAACGCGCGATCTCGCCAAAGCGAGATCGCGCGTTAATTATCGCTATTTATTTTGGCGGAAATTCTGTTAATACATAAATGGCATGTCATTCTACTCATATGTTGGTGCACTGCGCAACCAATCAGTCGAGCAAGTCCCAAGAGATTGTCAAAACATGCCGGATATTTTTTTTATCATTTTGTCGTTGTATTATTTTGTCATAACCTGCAGTTCGTTCACGTATTTCCTGGGGCGTCGCTAGGTTTTCCTATTGATGGGGCACGTATTATTATTATTTTTTTTTTTTTTTTTTTTGGGGGGGGGGGGGTGTCAGGTCGATATACGCCTGAGGTGGAAGTGCGTGTGGGGAGGTATCCCCCCCCCCCCCAACTGTAGGTGTTGTGGGGTTTCCCCGAGAAAATTTTGAAAATTCAAAGCCCTAAGAGTGAATCTGGGGCTCTTTGGTGCTTTAATTTGAAATTTTTCAGGAGGTAATTCATTCACACATAAATCCTGAACGTAATTATTTAGTGTACTCTGTAGGGATATTCATTATAATACAAATATAGTTTCCAAATGTACCCAGGGCTGTGATGATCACAGTGCAAACTCACGGTCATCTACACACCGCCGAAGTAATTGTTTTGCCGCCTAAGACGCACCTTTGTCACAAAATAAATTACGATGTTATTAACCCATTCACTATCGGCGAAGTTATACTACATCATACTGAAAAGAACCAACAAATTACTACACATCCAATTCTTGACGTCGAAACAGATTTTTTTTGCCACCATCAACATAATTTTGTAAGCCACGGAGATTATGTGTTCACGTCATTACCGTCGTTATTTGGACTGGTAAATTTCCTTAATTCTCTCATTTCGGGGAGGGGCTGTAATTGTTAGGGGCCATGCCCCCTATACCCCCCCCCCCCCCCCCCCCCAGTTACGCCACTGCCTATTTCACAACTGACGTAACCCCACATAGCCTAAACGATCATTCACGGACTGTTCCCAGGCATAATTGATAAGATCTCGACAACTTGGTATAGGCCTAAGCATCACTAGACAGGGGCGGCGGAAGCTCGATAAAAGTGGAGGAGCACATATTTACAATGCTACCATGGTTCGGGAGAAACGGACCGAAGCGACCGAATGTTTGATTCTTTGACTAAATATTGTTTGGATTTGCAAATAACGTTACAGGAATGCCTATATAGTCACACGTTTGCATACGCCCATTTTAACTCAGTGTGTAACTGCGAAACATATCTGCGGAAAAAATTGGAGGGGCTCGTGCCCCTGCCCCCCCCCCCTGGCTCCGCCGCCTCTGTGACGCGACCAGATCGCGTTCTAATCGAGAAAGTGTACCATACTCACAAACACTCACACCCTCACTCGAAATTCCATACATCGATTTTCCCGTTCTGAAATAGCAATGTTGTACTTTGACCAAACAAAATAATTGTTTTCGCAGTTGCCACGGTGAAATTCGATCAGCATCGTTTTTCTCTATATGGAAAACTTGGAGAAACACCTGAACATTGTTCTTGAGAAACTGGTCGATATTTTTCTTTCAAAAAAAAAAAATAATACGAAGGCTATTCCATAAATAAGGTTCATTTCTAGAGACTGTCCAATGGTGTGGTGAAAGAAATCGAGATATACTTGAGATAATATATTTTGACAAACGAGATCTAAATAACACGAGGTGACCCTGACTGTCGAAAGTGTCGTTAAACACCCAATAAATAAATAAATATTTCAAAACAACCCGTTCAGCTTTCACGATAATGATGTATAATATCATATAGAATCAATAAACAGACTTTCGTATCCTTCAAAGAACCATCATGCTTGAATCAATAACCAGGTAAATAAAATGGATTCCGGATAAGTGGTTGTTTGTTTTGTGACAAAACGCCCCTAGCTGTTGGCTTTCGTTTTTATAAATGACTCTCGAATATTCGATTCGAATGTAGGTCACATTGCAGAGGACTCGTGTCCCTCCATTTTTGTCCACAGAAATGTTACGCGAATACACAATGCGTTAAAATGAGCACATGCAAACGTGTCAGTATGAGAGCGTTCTTGTAATATATTATTTGCAAATCGAAACGTACCAAACCAAAAAATTATATTATGGACGTGGCGTAGCGGAAAATCTTGTGCCCCCCCCCCCCCCCCCACCCCCGCGAGATAGTGACGGGGGCCCTTTCATAATGGTGGTTGCCTTTAAAACGGGAGCAAATTTAGTGTTGTTACCGTGCACAGCATACAGTATTTCATGTAGTACATACGCCATAAATTAAATGAAGGTATAGCCAATAGGCTCGATTCTAAAAGTACGACTCTGTAGATTGTTTCATTACATGTTTTAAGCTTCACCCCCACCATCCAACGATACACACATGCACGCCCAACATGCGTGACTTGAGAGGCACCATGTATGTATACTGTTCATTTCTCACCCCTAGCAGTTACAATGATGTAGCGTTCACCTAAAAGAATAATACATAGACTACAAAGAGAATGTCGTGTGGAAGTGAGAGTTTGAAATTATGTGTATTTGGTACACTGTGGACTGTGTATAACAGATAACCATAAGTGCTACACCAACATAGCCAATCCTGAATTTAGTTCATAAAATTAACATTTATGACACTCGTGATATTTACCAGTTATTAAATGTTGAATAGAAGCAAATCAGGATTGGCTACGTCTTTGTTACTTACTTACCCTATAACTCTCGCTCTCTCTCTCTCTCTCTCTCTCTCTCTCCTTCCCTCTTTCTTCCAGCTTTGGGACGTCCTTCAAGACGGGCCCCGCCCCCTTCTAACCCCCCCCCCCCCCCCGCAATGCGGGCCTGCGGGCCCATCCCCTACGCCACTATGGACTTGCAGGTCATGTTTGGACTTGGTTTGAAGATGATTGAAGTAGAAAAAATGGACAAAGCAGTGGTGACACCGTGGCATGTTCATCTAAATGGGAGACTATAGTCTGTCATGGTACATTTACCGATACACGATTGTAACTTTTCTCCCATTGGGCCGAACCGTGGTGGCATTAAAAAATTGTGCTCCTCCACTTTTGTCGAGCTTCCGCCGCTTCTCACAGTTACTCGAAACAAGCTGTGAAACAGAAAGAAAAATGATATTTGATAGCATTTTTGAATCGATGCTGACGTGCCCCATAATGGTATATAAATGTTAACAAGGTACCCAACTCGCTTTCTGAAAACGATAGAACTCATCTTCAATATACCCCCCTCAAATTTGAATCACATAACGTATCCAGCAGTACCCGTCAGTGGAAATGGGAATGAATAAGCTTTACAGTGGCGTATTACACGACCGTTGGATGTTCTTGGGTTGCTCAAAATAACTGGGAGAAGTCACAGAAAAGGCCGAAAAACATTTAGTCGGACAAGATGCTGAAAGTGGGTTACGAGCGGCGATTCTCCGATTTAATATGAAAATTCCAAGTATTGTCTGAAGACGAAGAAAATTAGATGATTCTCGTGTTACTCATTTGAGATGCTCAGAGACTCGCCATATATTATTCTTCTAATTTTCTATTAGAATGAATCAATTTACCAGTTCTACCGCGATAAAGGTTCACTTAGTTTTTCATTGAATTTTCTTTGCAAATATTAATCAGAACAGTGATTTATATCATATACATTTATGTTCCAAACCAATTGCATCGATTTTGTTTTACAAACATTAGAAGAAAAAGTGAAGGTATAAAGTAAAAGATAAAAGAAAGCAATATAAAATTATCGACCAGTTTACTATTCCTGACTCAGCTACCACTTACACAAGGGAAATACTTCGAAAAACAAGGAACTGAAACAAATTAAAAAAGTAGACAAAGCCAATGATCTTCACAACTAAATAAAGAAAATAAACAGAACAAGGAAACGCGGAAAGAGAATATGAAGAATAGCATGTATTGAATAAGAAAAACTTTGAAAAGACATTTGAAATTAAGCAACAACAAAAATGACGACTGATAGGTCACAGCTTCGATAAGAAAAAACGGTTCAGCCATATGAATATTTTAGAGGCAAGCAGTGGTTGCAACCACTGTGGTCTTTATGGGAATTAAAGGAATTATGATTATCAGATAATTTGCAGTTGGATACCCAGATGGGAACTATCCCATCCCATTTTGAACTACTTGTTGAAAAAAAACCTGTCACTGAGGTACTTCCAATATCCAACGTTGGCTTGTAACGCTCTCCTCTGCCACTACACCTGCCCTCCTCGTCATTACCCTTTCAGTTCGCTTATAGTAGTAACACTGGGGATAAAGACAGGGGATTGGTGTACAGACCACGTGGCGCGTTACAAGACCCTGTTGTTGGATTTGTGAATCCCAATGAGATTGGCCGCCGTCTCAATCTCATCAATACAAACAATTCTACTTTTGAGTTTAACCCTTAAGCCCCCATATAGCCCCAAACCGCCACTTTTATATTGCATTGAAGCAGGTGCTCCCTTGTGTAATCTTTTTTATTACTCTTGTGTGTAGACTGAATTTTTCCTGGCAGTGGTTCTACATCTCTGCTGGCTGCCTGTATAGGCAGCCAGCAGTGATGTAGAACCACTGCCAAGTCATCAATAACTATGTAAGCAGAAAAAGGCCACAAATACTTTAATATTAATCTGAGGACTTAAGGGTTAAATACTATTGATTACTGAAAGTGACAATTGTATACATCACACAAACAACTAAAAAGGAACAACTCATGAAATTAATAGTATTCAATGTAACAGAACAACAGAATCAAAAAATAAATGTAAGGGATTGAACAGTAAGCTATAAGCTTTTGGAAGTCATCTCTCCTAAATTCTGCTTTTTGAGAACCCTGTACAGTACGTGAAGATGGAAGTACCAATAAAACGCCCGTGGTGTGAAGTTTCCACCAATACAATAACAGTCGATTCCTGTGGTATGCATCAAAAGGATAAACACAGCTTTAGCCAAGAGATTTAGTAACAATTCACCCTCCATGTACTGTATATGAAAATTGTGATGGATTGCTCGAAGCAGAGATGTATCTAATGATGCCAGGCAGAGTAGCGATCGTCAAATACTCATGTTGTGATACTAGGGTTATATTCAGTCAGAGCAAATTCTATTGGAATTTTCTGAAATTTTTCATGATTTACATTTTTTTCAATCTCAATTTAATGTTTCGTTCATTTTCTGATGTGAGGAAGATGCCACAGCCCATTTCTGTCGAAAACGACCATTTTCCGACTAACGATTTTGCGTTGCATTCGAATAACTACGAAACCTTCTAATCTGTTGCTTTCTTAGACGCCATCTTGATTTTTTCATATAAAGCTGCCGATTTAAGGGGGCTACCATGCATCACTGTGAGCCTATGTCAAGGACATATCGAAAAAGCAAGGATATTTGCCCGGCAATTTGGTAATAAATGGCCGCTTCAGACCTACCTGGCTCATGGACTACTAAGCTTTCCTCTGTCCCAGATTCGAAAGCTATCCTTGTACATTTCCACTGCACTTTTAATCCATTCGCCTCAAAATTAAACAATTAAAATAAATAAAGGTAAATTTGTTGCTGGTTGATGTTTCAATTTTAATAATCGTGCAATTGCTTATGAGTTTACATTCCTGTTATAACGCAAATGCTGTAACTCGCACATTTGGAAAACTGTGGAGTACGAGATTACGCCATGTGATCGACACTCCACACCACACTGTCTGGTGTTGATTTTTCACCCCATAAAAGGGGGCTTAGGCGATATTTAGAACACACACGGGTCATTCTCAGCTGGCGGACAAAACATAACAACAATCTTAACAACGAGCACAAAACTCAAAACAAGGTGCGAACAATGTTACAGCTATAAATAACTTTAGACATCTACATTTAACCCTTATGTTCCTTTTGGTGAAAACGTGGGCATGTTTCACAGAGAAAGAATGAATCTGAATTCTCGCTCGTGTAAACTTTAAAACAAGATTATCAAAATTTATACTAATCTTTTTATTAACTAGTGGAAGTTATTAAAAATTAATTAAATAAAATTACATAATTAATACATAATAGGTTTATTTTGTATTTATGGTCTAATCAAGGCTGATTCTATAATCAGTGAGTAATCGTTAAATTAGATGGTTAATTCGGGAAATACGTAGGAAAGCAATGACGTATTCGTGACTATAAAGCACAATGAAATATATAGAAATTACTTGGATTATTTTCAAGTAAATGTTAGATGATAAAATCATTAAATGAATTTCTCACAATAAGTTCTTACCTGGTTATTCTAGTTGGGTTCTCCTCCTACTATAGCCATTGCCTGAATATATAATTTTAATTGGAAGCTAAGTTAACCCATGAAGTGCTATTATGTGTTGTTGGGATTTCCGGAAGGCATATCGTACAAGTAAAAGTCCAACTTCTCCTTTACCAACTTCTAAAGTATATAAATATATTTTAACCCTGCCTGTCCTTAAGAATTATATGTATATATTATATGTAATTATAACTATTTATGCAAATGTATATCAACAACAGAAAAGAATCATACAATAAATAATTAATGTGGGTATTTCAAGCAAAGCTTCTTCTCCTTCATTGTAGTTATACATACAGTAACCTTGTGATTCCGACACATAGTGACCCTGGCTGTCGAAAGTATCACTAACCCCCAACAACAAATACCTCAGTGAAACTGCACCCATAATCTAGACAGATACTCCCCCCCCCCCCCCCCTCACTTATGGTAACAATAGGTAGACCTGGGAATATCACCACATAACACCATTACTTATTAGCTGGGAGAATTCCAGCGTATCGTTACTGATTTGCCGAGGCTACCAGGATACAAAATATTAGTGAAATTAAGTTTTCTACATTGTATCCAGAAATACAAACCTATCTGAATTAGTAAAATGGGTAAAACCAAGAAGAATAGGTCAGAAAACACTTTTGTCGAAAGTGATGCTAAGGATGATTCTAAACACTCTGCACTAGAAAATGAAAAAGAAGTACTCAGCAATATAACTGAAAGTACTGCAATATCAGTCAATGAAACTAAACAAGATGATCAATGTAATACAGAAAGTCATGTTAATAATGGAACAGAAATAACTGAAATTGGGGAAAACGCTGCATGTAAAATTCAGCTGCCTGGTCATGCCAGAGAAGAACACAGTGATAAATATGGTACACATAAAGATACATGTGAGTAGGAAAATGAACGCATGAATTTTGATATGGGGGGGGGGGGGGGGAGATGGCTTCTCGGGGTGATTTAAAAGGCAATACTTTTTTATATATTCCATGTATGAGTACATGTATGTAAAGAACCAATGGCATGAATTTTGATATGTGGGGGATGAAGAAGGGACACGAAAGCCAAAATAATGTAGACATCGGTACTGCAACCAAGCACATTTCAGACGCACCTGTTGGGAAGAAATATCACAGTCGTGGGGCAGCAACTAAGGATAAGAGTGTTATTAAAGATGTACTGGTACAAATGAATTTTGAAATGAAGAAAATTATTATGGATACTTGTAAGGAAGAGAATGAATGCATACTTTTTGAAATGCAGGGAATGGTTAATAATATTACAAGAGAATTTCAGAATGCAGTAAGAGATTTAGTAGAGGTAAGAAGTACTTCCAACGGGTAAACTCTAGTAAACGGCAAAGGAAATATGTCGCCGATACTATGAGATCAAGAGTAAATGATCAACTTTATAGAGCAGTAAGCAGTTGCGATTCTAGTGACCGTGAAGACTAGGATGGAGTGAGTTACAATAAATTAGTCAATGAACTTGGAAACAGATACCAAATGCCAAACTGTATGGCGTGCGATTTAGAAATAGAAATCAGTATTTAACCCTTTACGCAATGAATCGGCCGCACCCAACCACTTAATTTGCAAATTCAGCAGTTGAAAAAATATTAGTTTTCAAAAAAAAAAATCAATAAAATCATATCATTTGACCCCTCATTCGAACGATTTCGTTCCAATGAGGGGTCACGTGATATGGTTTCATTGAACTTTTTGAAAAAAAAATAAAAAATTATATTTGAAATAATAAATTTGGATGTTGTCTGTGTTGGGTATTGGGTTAAATGAAAAGGTAGAAGACTATGCAGTTGAGCCGAAGAAATTATATGATAAAGCATATCCAACAAGAGATGTTAGTACAAGAAATGAAGACCTACTTAGAAAATGTTTAGAAGGGTTAATTCACCAGGAAGTAAAATACCAGGTGGAATTTTTCAAAGAACCAAGTAAATTCATATAGATGCTGCTGCTGTTCTGATTGTTAATTTCATGGAAACTAAGAGTCCAAACAATTTTGATAAGCTTAATAACAGAAGACAAAAGATGATGGCTAGGAGTGGTGACTCTAAAAGTGGTACCAGCAGCAGTGATGATAATGATTTTATAAGGGCTCATGCTAGTAGAAGAGGAAAACCTGTCAAAGCAGTGGTGAGAAATTCTAAAAATCAAGTAGAAACAAAGAAGGGTGCAAATATAAAATCAGACCAAGCCGAAACTAATTAATTAGAGAAAGTTCTAGCTGTAGTTTCAAAGCTTCGAGATAAATTTAATCAAGTTATGAATAAAATGCATAAATAAAAAGTCACCACAATTAGAAAAATGTGGCCAATCAAACAGATATACCAATGGACATACAGTTTGTTTTCAGTGTAACACAGTTGGTCATATGAGGAGGGAATGTCCTCAACTCTGTAGACAACATGACACATTTAAACAAAATGGAAGTCTGAGTGATCAAAATAGAAGAAATGGAGTACAACCCTTCAACAGGTCAGATACTCAGTTTGTATGTCAGCACGCTGTATTGAACTGGCAGCCTACTAAAAGACCTTTCTATCCACATGCTGGAGAAAAGGGAAATCAAGTCAACAGACCAAATGAAAGGAAATAAAAATCATATCAACCGAAGGAGACCAGCACTGATGGTTGAGGGTTGGTCAACAAGAGAGAGAAAAAATTTAAAGACCAAGAAGATTATGATATAAATAATTTGAATGACTACTTTCCAAGATCACGAGAAAACGAAACAATAATATAGAAAAGCTCCAAGAGCCAATGGCATTTATGTCAATGGTGAAGTTGAAGGCACTCAACTAATTTTCACTGCAGACACAGGAGCATCAAGAACTATTATATCTAAAATGATTTTTGAAAGAAATATGCAAATGGTGAACAAATAGAAGAGCTTAGAAAAGGAAATTTTTATATTAAGTTGGGATCTTCAGAATTAACATTGGAAATGATAGTAGCTGAAATAGAAGATGAGGGCCTATTAAAGATAGACATACTGCAAGGAGAAAAAGGCCCCACAGACGTACTATTAAGTCAAGAAATTATTAAATTTAGAGATTATAATATACCCTGCATGCAGATAGGTGCGAAGGGAGAATACAATGTCCCTGCAGCAGATCATTATATTCTCAAAGGAAACTGTGAAGCAGTAATTGATACATTTGTTGGTAGACCACAACATAAAGAAGGACTGGAGGAAGTTCTGCTTGAACCTGCTTCAATGTTTGAACCTGTTTCAGTGTTAAAGAAAACACAATTGTGAAAGTCGGAATTATGAACCATTTTCCAACTGATCTTTTAATTAACCCTTTGCGACTACCGTACATAATATTAGGTAAAATTGATGTGCATTGCGACTACGGTACGTAATATTACATACTCCGAATTTGAACCCAAGCAGCTGCTTTTACGTCCAGTTTCATGAAACTTCATCATTTCATTAAATAGGATGGATGCTAAGTGCATGTGTGTGGTAGACCAATCAATATTTCAGTGTGCAGCCACAAGGCTGCACATTGCAAATATTATTGGTCTACCCCAAATAATGAATATGGACTCTTCCTGTTGCTGTCCTTGAACTGATGTGGAAGATACCACCAGGGTGTGTAATTGCAAAGGCTGAATGTTTTGATGAAGTAATTACAGTATTAGATTTAGAAAGTGACAGTATAGATGACCAAGCCAAATGCAGCTATCTGAAAAGAATACAACCAGCTGAAACAAAAAGTGAAGAAACAGACAGGGCCAGAATAACCAAAATAGCACTAGCAGCCTCACCAAAGTGAAACTGAAAGATCACGTCCAACAGATGCACTCTGCTGCCTGTTATAATTTGAGAGAGTGTGAGAAGCAGAAATTAGCGGACACTCTAAATAAGTATGCAGATATATTCTCCAAAAATGAATAAGACCTAGTTTGCACAGGTCTTATTGAACATGCTGTTGACACTAGAAATGCTAAACCAATAAAACAACACCCTAGACATACTCCATTAGCTTATGCCGGATGGGAGCACAAAATGATTCAACAATTAGAAAAAAATAAGGCACCATAAAGAAGTCATAATCTCCATGGGTTTCACGCATTGTACTTGTAAAAAAAGAAAAATGGTAAATAAAGGCTCTACTGTGATTACCGAAAACTTAACGAGGTGACTGTAAAAATATTCTCCACTTTTGATCTAACTGCCGGTTTTCACCAAGTACCTGTTAAGGATGAAGACATATTTCAGCTTTCGTAACTAGATATGGACTCTATGAATTTAAAACTATGCCATTTGGAATGACAAATAGTCTCAGAACTTTCCAACGACTGATGGAAATTGCCTTAAGCAGCTGTGCAAATGGATAGAAGGGCTCCTAATCGGGGACTCGTGGTAAGATGATCACGCATAGTGTTGGAATATACAAAATCTCTGTGTGCTGTAGGGCATCATGCCCAGACAGTTATTACATGCAACAACCAAATTAATGGAATTACTGGTGCTTGATTTAAGCAGCCATGCCTTGGCTAAGGGAAAAATTGAAGTTGTGAGGAAGGGATGAGGGACAATCGCAGGGGTGGGGGTGTATTATACCCACCTTGCTACAAGGAGAACCCTTGGGAGTCGTGTAAACCTGATGAGAAAATACGTTGGGGTAGTCTCTGGAAGTGTTTGCATTCAGTTATATCCTGCCCTGACTGATACCTGAATGTCTATTCTGAAATCCAACTGCCACACCCTTCCTATTGATTATCTTTAATTGCTCATTTCTATGGAACCCCCTGGGTACTCACATCTATAACTGCCTATAGGTGCACGGAAATGCATGAAAAAGGCTCAAAGTTTTGAAAACTTTTCTTTGCAAAATCGTCCAGTCCCCACCTTATTTGCTTCCATGCTCCACATCAATGTTGATAAATTTAGTGATCCCTCCCACTTTTGAAGGTCTGGCCCCATGGCTGGGGATAACTGTCAATGAGAATAATTCTTTGGCCTTCAGCTGATTTGTCACAGGCCTCTAACAATCAAAGTTTATCAGGTGTCGACGCTGGAATCATGCTTATTAAGCTCATCACCTGTTCTCACACTAATTGTTCCAATGAGAGAACGTTCAAGGATAGTGCATGGGTTCTGAATATATAGGATACAGGGATACCTAAACAAATAACTCACAGAGGACATCCATTTCAATATGGGAAATATGTAGCAACAAGAAGGTGTGGGGTGATGGGCCTTGTTTCCCTTCTTTACAGTTATGAGTTCCAGGATTCGTGTAAAATCGATGATATCATATATATAGGGTGGACGAAGCAGGAATGTGGGAGGAAGGGGAAGCGGGTATGTGTAATAGTTGGACTACAGGATAGATACTCAGTTATCTCTCAGGTCGACTGATAACTGAGTGGCCATTCTTTAGTTCGACTGCCACACCTTCCCCTTTTCATTATCTCATCAGATTTACGTGACTCTCGAGAGTCATACTTGTGAAAAGTGGGCGGGGGGGGGGGGTGTAATTTTTACTCATTCACAGGAATCTTTCCAATTAAACATTTATTCATCATGTGCACAAAAAAGCAAGGAAAATGGTCTGAATTTTGCAATATTTTCTGCACAAGGGCAGGCTTGAAAATAAGCAGTCTAACATTTGCAAAATGAGGTTCCCAGAGGGTGAATTTGATGATGCTATCCCATACAGTGGGCCAGTTTAACCTCTGGGTACTTCTTTCTGTTTAGTTTTGAGACCCTGATTCAGATTGTGGTTCACAGAGGGTGAACTTAGTGATGCTACCCTACTGTGCGGGGTAGCATCACTAAATTCAACCTCTGAGGACCTCATTTTGCAGATGACAGTCTGCTTATTTTCTGGCTTGCACGAGGGTCCCTAGACTCCCATCATTCGCGGTTCTGTACTCGTCGATCTCAAGAATTTTAAGCCCCACCCCAGCGCATCCCCAACACACACTTTTGCAAAGCGTTTTTGGGCTCTTACTATACCCAATGAGGTCTCCCTCCACCTCCTCCCTTTTTCGTTTGCAGCAGCGTAGAAGTTATTTAAATGAAAATGTTTTCCACTGTCGTCATTGTTTTTCTCTTTTCCCAGCTTATCAAGGTCAAGAGATATGTAGAGTTCACAATCAAATAGAATAAAACAATTTTAATTCTTACAGCTTATCAGATTTCCTCGAATCCCAAGGGACTCCTTGTGAAACACTGGTTGTCCCTCCTCTCTTCTTCAGTGCATTATATTGTTCCTTGTGCCGAGGGATGGCATTTCGGATAAAATAGCAGGAAGTCTATTAATTTCATTATTGCGTCTAATAACTGTCTGGGCGTGCTGACCAATAGCAGGCCGAGATTTGTAAACTTCAACAATTTGCGTGGTCGTAACTGAACACCAATTAGAGACCCGTTTAGCTCATTCGCGGGAATTCAACTCATATGAATGGATAATTTTACATTGGTTCCCTCCTTGTATTTGTTTGGGCGCGGTGTGGCAAAATCTGGAAGAATATGGTTTCATCAAGCATTACACGGAATAAAGGTATCCTCAACAAAACAGAGAAATATATTACCCCCAATGGGTATTACCTGATCACAACACACGACCATGATGCTATGCAGGTTGTTCTAAGTAACTGATAAGAACTGTGGGCAAAAAAACTAATTATTCAGTGAACCAGCGAATAAGTAATGAGGA
Organism: Pictodentalium vernedei; assembly: GCA_031216915.1. NCBI lineage: Eukaryota > Metazoa > Mollusca > Scaphopoda > Dentaliida > Dentaliidae > Pictodentalium > Pictodentalium vernedei. The sequence goes on along the minus strand of CM062297.1, from coordinate 433,413,354 downwards.
ATAATATTTTGGTACATATTCACATTCGATCAGAATACATTATCAGACCATTATCAATACCATATCCAGGGGCGTTCCAGTCGGGATATTTTCGTCTGGATTGAAGTTTTCGCTATCGATTCTTTCTTGTTTGTAATCATATATTTCTTTCAAGACTAGAATTGATAACTGGAATTATGTCACACCCACATACTGTTTCATACAAGCAGAGGTTTGTAATACCCGATTTGGGGTGTTCGGAAGAAGATGGGAGGGGTGCATGGTGAATTTGGAATACCGGCCCAGTAAGTTTTAATTAAATGAGATGCGTCACGACTCCAATATCAGTACCTTACTTATCCATTCCTAAATTTCTAAGAAGTCTCGCGTTATTTAACCCTTTACTAAACACGAAAAGCAGACGGCACTTGCGAATAAAATTCTTTGATGCACTAATTTTTTTTGTCTTTTGAATCAAAAACATAGCTTATGACACCCCTCACTGGAACGAGCTCGTTCCAATGAGGGGTCATAAGCTATGTTTTTGTGATAAAAAATGAAAAGGTAACAAGAATTGAATGGTGAATTTTGTGAATAGCGCTGGCTGGTTTTGAGCGTTACGTTGGGTAAAGGATTAACTACAATCTTGACTAATGAATGTTCCAATTACATCATCAAGGCCCAATAACAGATTGAAGGTTATTTCCTGGTCCTAATTTCTAACGTCCGCACTAAAATGTACCAATCTCTACACTATCCAAGCAGTGTTGTCTTCCCTCTCTGCGGTAGGTTCACCACTGCTGAAAGTTACTGAACTGCTTGTAACAAAATTTAGATCTACATGTACTTCATTTCCAACAACAATAAAACGGGTAGTGGGAAAGTAAACATGTGTGTTTGACTACACAAACGTCATCGAAATTTCTATTGACTGTTTTAAAATGTTCTGTATTTGTGCATTGAATTTTTGTTACATATTGCAAATTGAACAACATAAGAAGCAGACTATTTAGAGGGTGCAGTCAGGGGCGTCGGGGGGAATATCGGGCTCCGAGACAGTTTGGGCGAAGGAACCCGCATGGTGTGAAGCACATCATCCGAGCAACGAAGCTCTAGATGCGATGTCCCCTCTTCGTAGTTGGGGATTTCAGTTCTGATGTGTCAAATGACGAGGTTTCTTTGAGATTCTCGTCGCGAATTACTCGATTGGACAAAAAACAAATTTGCAGGTTTTCATATTTCATTTGTAGACTACATATATATTCTACACAGGCGTCCTTCAGTGTGCATTTTTAGTGGCGGAGCTTTGCTTACGATGAAAGGGGCGTGGACCCCTAAAACGCCGCGACGCGCGGTTACCTCCCGGCTTTCCCCACACTCTCGATGGCCCTGGGCGCAGTTGAATGATATTGGTATGATGGAGTCCATCTCTAGCAAAGAACCCCTCTTAGAGTTTCGAACAGTGGCAAAACAAAATTTGTACCTCAAAAATGTATCTTTTAGAATGCCAATTTCAGAAATTCTGTCAAGGTTGAAGTTTCAATTAAAATTTCTTTGCAGGAGCACAACTAGTTCAAGCTTAGTCCCACAGACAGTAAATAATTTTTGAATTGGTACATCCACTGAACGTACCAAATCAAACAATGGCATTACTTCCCTGTGGTACTAAGCTCGAATTAGCCCACGGCCATGTTTCTATAGATGAGGTGTATTGTTTCATACTAAAAGTTACTTGCTCTGTATAGTATTCAGAGAGTGGATTTGAACCTGTCAAATGAAGTTGCCAAAACTACATCTGGTCAGAAACAATCATATTTTTGAAAACGCTTTGTAACCACATTCAGAGTTCCAGCTAATGGACTTATGGGTTAAAAACAGAGGTTTGCCTTCTGGAAAGTTTCATAAGCTTTTACACAAAAGTTGAGCCTTTCTGGATGGTGAATTCCATTTCACGGGTGTTTTTTTGGAATAATTGAGTCTTGATCTGACCAATACAAACAAAAACAACAACAAAACTAAACACTGAAAATAATGCATCAATATCATATCACAAGTACAGGAAGAAGGAAGCAGCTCTATCCAATCACGCGGAAAGAAAAGAAATTTGTAGGAATGTTCGCTCAGTATAGGTTACACCACAGTTACACACAAATACATTTGTCTTCTCCGGGTTGGTTAGAGACGTGAAATACCTGATAGAAAAAGAGACTAGGTGTTCAAGTGACGTCACTTGAATACCTGTACTGACTTACCATACTTGGGTCCGTGCGGTCTGTGAATTGGCGTGTAAGTAAGTTACTAACCTTGCTGTCGGTATTCGTGAATTTGAACAACCTGCCTACGTGTTGTAACATCTCGGCGCTTCGCGGCTCGTAGTCACATACCGCACGTTAACAGGTTGTTCGAATTCATGAATACCTCACCTCAGTTAGTAACTATTACTTATCAACTCTTCGAAATATATCACATCTTTTAAACTAAGGAGTGACGTCATAACTATGTGACAAGTGTGAAATAAACTGTAGTGTACTGTCACTCATTGGGCCCTTATCGGTGGCGCTAGAAAGCAGATTATTGTCTAGCTTTTCGTGATGTCTGTTAGTTCTCGGTCATGTTATAGTCTCTACAACTAAATCAGTGCACAGATCTGCTTAGAACTTAGAACTTTTCTCGATCTCGAAAAAAATTTATATCGAAGGTTTTCACCATTGATTCCACAGTGATTATCTTTACGTCAATTCTTTCAACAGTTTTTTGCAACTGATCATGTTTTTCATATTGTTTCATTTGAGGATAGATTATAAAAAAACGCATCCCAACCAATATAAGTCAGAATTACGTATAGAAAACATCCTAATCCAAGATGGCCGCCACTGCGCATTAACCCAAACGTATACGATATCAAAATTTCTTATTTTTTTTAATTTTTCAAAACAAAATCAACAAAACCATATCATGTGATCCCCTCATTGGAAAGAGCTCTAATAAGGGGTCACGTGATATAGTTTTGATAGTTTTATTTAAATTTCTTTTTTTTCAACTGCTAAGTTTGTAAATCACATAGGAGGTTGCGGTCCGCATGCGATTCGTTAGCTAAAAGGTTAAAAAAAATTGGTACAACCATTATTTTGTCTCATGAAGATCTGGAGTGAGAGACTTGATATCAAGAGGGAAATTTGTTAAATATGGAACTAAATATGTGCATTTTTCCCGACTTTAAAGTCCGTAGTGTAGAGGCAAATCAAACGATGTACCTTTGTCTGTGTACCCCCAACATGTTAATTTCCAATGAGATTGCAATGAAGGGATGGCAAAATATGATATTGGCCTAAACTTGGTCTCTCTCTCTCTCTCTCTCTCTCTCTCTCTCTCTCTCTCTCCATCTATCTATCTATCTCTCTCTCTCTCTCTCTCTCTCTCTCTCTCTCTCTCTCTCTCTATCTCTCTCTCTGTCAGTGACGTCATTTATGACATCTTTAATAATTCAAGGAATCGTACATTTAAATGCTTGTCCAATGCATTTAAACATATGGTTCTTCAATTTATTCAACGATTTCATAAATGACGCCACTGGTCACGTGACACATGTCACTGATCACGTGATTGATCCACAGCAACGGCCTTGGACTATATCTATGATGTTATTCGATGCAGTGCCTTCACATACTATTTCCAATGCTACATTGCGCTGTGACTTCACATACCACATTCGGAATGACACAGCAACATGACTAACTGCAAAGTTCATTATGACGACTAATATGCATTGCGACCATGACATCACTTCCTATTAAACATACTTATCATCAGATAACTATCCTAGTTTAGCTAAATATAACATCCAAAAGGTATCCTTTAAAAATATATCACCGTGTCATAGGTATTCCGTAATACCCAGATGAAGGTGTGAAGGACAGTAGATTATATACCTCATTGAGGGACTTCCTCATATCTCCCAGGGATCAAATTCTTGAATATGAAATTCTTGAATAACTATTTTTTTTTACTTTTTGCGTCAAATAAATCTCTTGAATACTTATGTTTTTACTTTTTGCGTCAAAACCCTAGCTTTTGAGACAAAAATGAAAAAATAATGAAAATTGAATGGTGATTTTTGTGTATAGCGATGACCGATTTTCGTCGCCACGTTTGGTAAAGGGTTGATTATTCGAAAATTTAATTTAAAAAATAATTTGAAAAGAAAATGGTACAAAATCTTTTACAATGTGTGGTTTACAGAACAAGAGGGCCCAAGAGTCCTTAATCGCTCAGCTCACAAAGTGGTTCAAAGAAGTATTTTGGGTCACATTCAATTAGTCATAGTTCATCAACACTGCCGAGGAATGAAGTCATGAATTTATTTATAACTCTGGTGTTCATGTCAGATGACTATTATCATAGGTCTTCCTGACTGGTTCCAATTCTGTCAGCTGTAGATAAGCACTGCCAAACTTCCAAGGGTGGTTATGTAACTGCAGTTTGAAAGGCAGCAAACTTTATGGTAAAACACTAAGGAATGGATTAGAACAATCTTGAACCTGAGCTCCCTCCTCCCTGCCGCCCACCGCCCCAATTGAGGACCTAAACATTAAGCCAGAGACGCGAATGAACAAACTTGAATCTGATACCCCTAGAGATGTTATAGACTAAATATGAAAGGCTTTTTCACTGGTGGATCTCAAGAAGAAGATTTTTAAAGAATCTCCGCCTATTGCACTAAGTTAAAATTCGGGCTCCAATAGGGAGCCCAAATATTAACCCGGGTGCCCGATTTGAGCGAACTGCAATCTCCCCCCCCCCCCCCACGCCCTTAGAGGTGTTGTATACCAATATGAAAGCATTCTCATTGGTGGCTCTGGAAAAGAAACTTTTATAATGAAATTTCCTCATATTGCACTAAATTAAAATTCGGGATCCCATAAGGAGTCCAAATATCAGCCCATGGACTCGATTTGAACAAACTTGAATCTGACTCCACTAGAGATGTTGTACACCAAATATCCAAACATTCTAATTGATGGTTCTGGAGAAGACGATTTTTAAGGAAATTTTCTCATATTACACGAAATTAAAATATGGGCATCCACAGGAAGCCCAAAGATTAACCCAGGGACTCGATTTGAACAAACTTGAATATGCCCCCCCCCCCCCCCGACTCCCCCACCCCCGAGATGCTATATACCAAATATGAAAGTATTCTGAGTTTCTGACTGGTGGATCTGAAGAAGAAGATTTTTTAAAGAAATTTCCTCATATTACACTAAGTTAAATTTTGGGCTCCAATAGAGAGCCCAAATGTTAACACAGGGGCCTGAGTTGAACAAACTAGAATCCCCCCTCACGCCCCCGAGCCGTTGTATACCAAATATGAAAACATTCTGACCCAAATATTAACCCAGGGACTCGATTTGAACAAACTTGAATCTGACCCCCCCCCCCCCCCCCCCCCCACTCTTCTCTCCCGAGATGTTGTATACCATATATGAAAGAATTCTGACTGGTGGATCTGAAGAAGAAGATTTTTCAAAGAAATTTCCTCATATTGCGCTAAGTTAAAATTTGAGCTCCAATAGACAGCCCAAATATTAACCCAGGGAACGGATTGAACAAACGTCAATCTGTCTCCCCTAGAGATGTCGTATGTCAAATATGAAATAATTCTGACTGGTGGATATGAAGAAGAAAATGTTTAAAGAAATGTCCTCATATTGCACAAAGTTAAAATTCGGACTCAGCATGGGGAGCCCAAATATCAATACAGGAACTCGATTTGATTCTGCCCCCCCCCCCCCCCCACCTCCTAGAGATGTTGCATATCAAACATGAAAGGATTCTGACTGGTGGATCTGAAGAAGATGATTTTTTAAAAAATGTCCTCATATTGCACTAAGTTAAAATTCCGGCTCGAATAGAGAGCCCAAATATTAACCAAGAGACCCGATTTGAACAAACTTGAATCTGTACCCCTAGAGATGTTGTATACCAAATATGAAAGCATCCTGACTGGTGGATCTGAAGAAGAAGATTTTTAAAGGAGTTTCCTCATATTGCACAAACTGAAAGTCGAGCTCCCCATAGAGAGCCCACATATTAACTCAGGGGCTCGATTTGAACAAATTTGAATCTGCCTCCTCCTCCCGCACCCCCACCCCCACCCCCAGAGATGTGTACCCAATATCAAAAGATTCTAATCGATGGTTCTGGAGAAGAAGATTTTTTATTTTTTGTTTTAAATATATGGCTACTATCAGAGTTATGCTTCTTGTGGTGCCCCCTGTGGGCGTGGTAACTTTATTCAACAAACTTGAATTGGCATATGGTAAGGAACATGTGCACAAGATTTGATTCAATTTGGTCCAGTAGTTTCTGAGGAGAAGTCAATAATGTATAGTTAACGCCCGACGACGTACGCCGGACGGACGGACGGGCGGACGGACGAAAACTGATCAGTTAAGCTCCCCTGAGCTTTGCTCAGATGAGCTATAAAGAAACAGAAATACTTCGTGGTTAGTTCAATATACTGCTCAACAGAATCCAATAACAGATATGATGAAGAAATTTTCCAACTGGTATTATGTCCAAGAATGTATCTCCAAAAACCAGTATCCAAACTTTTTTTAAAGAAATGTTCACTCTAAACTCCAACAGTATCCGACAAATTCCAATAAAGCACTCAGAAAAAATTCGAATGGAAATAATATCTTATAAATATTAGCTCCACAGGTAGTTTGAAAATAATTCAGTTGAATCCTGTTTTTTCACAAGAGTAAATCGTGCTTCTCAAGAAGAATAAATTCTATTCAAATTTTGTAAACACTTTTCCAGTACAAAGTGATGCACGGATCACGAAAATAATATTTCGTAGATTATATAATACTCTCAGCTGCTCTCTTGAATAATGCACTATCCAGTAATAATTATCTCCGGTCTTCAGTGAATGCTGAATGTAAAAATAATTATCGCTTCTCAGTGTTGTGTATGCGAGATGAAGGAGTGAGATAAAATGATTGAAGTTTCTTCATGAAGTCACAATGAGAACACAACACAGATTAGATGAACTTTATACATTAATAACCCTTGTTCTATTTTTCTGTTTCAATAGGCTTTATTAGTAACTGACCCTCTAGAATACCTAAGGATGATCAAAGGAAAGTTAAGCTGAACCAAATGGAGATATTTACAGCCAGACTGGTGGTGAGTAGTGTCGTGCAAACTATTGCGATTTTTTCCTAGTTGATGAGCCTGAGGTGTTATTCACTGCATGTTCTTAACCCTTTGAACACGAGAGGGGTTTTTTTTTCCGGCCAATGGACATGGTACGCCATACTTACGTTCAGCACGATGTCTGCTAAGTGATTGTGTGGGGTAGACTAATCAATATTTTCAACGTGCAGCCCTAAGGCTGCACGTTAAAATATTAATTGGACGTCCTCCAAATAATGAGTGTGGAATCTTCCTATTGCTGCCATTTAACTGACATGGAAGGTGCGCGGTGGCTCAGTGGTATACTGATGGACTTCTATGCTAGAGGTTCCGAGTTCGAGCCCCGTCCGTCCGCGTACTGCACGTCGATGGTGCACCTGTCTTCAACCTCTGTAACCCTGCTTGAGCGTCGCTTGGACAGAGTTAGAACGTTGAGGCGCTGACAGTAGCTCGTCGATGCTCTGGTGGTTCTCTCCGGGTACTCCGGGTTCCTCCCATCGTAAAACTGCCACGGTCACGATTAGCCATTGTGCATAAGTATGTGACCTTAAACACCAATAAATAAATAAATAACTGACATGGTTGATACCACCAGGGTTCAAAGGGGAAACACCTGAAACTGAACGAATCTGAAAAATCAAAACCACGCAGCACTAATGTAGTCGCTGGATGTGTAGTGGTGATTCTAACGGATTCAGTAGCTGTAGTTGCTGACTCTGTAGTGGTAGTGGTGAGTCCCGTGGTTGTGGTTGTTTGTTGTTGGCTTTGGCCTAGTTGCCATTAAAGTTGACGGTGTAGTCGCAGCAATTCGTTCTGTAGCTATGTCTCTCTAACAATTGTCAACTCGTGAACATGAAATTTTATTGATGTAAGTGCCTACGACACTTTCGCAATTTGGTTGGGGATAATTTCGAGAGAATTTATTCATTTACATTTTCGACAGCCAGGGTTATCTGTAATCGGACAGTTTTACGGGTGGGGAAGCCGGGGTAATCGGTGAGAATACAACTGAGTAACGGTGAGAAACTGTCAGACTCTCCAATGTACTAACTCCACAGAAGCAGGGTTAACATTGCTTGAAGAAAAGCGCACCGTCGGCATGCAGTACACCTTAGTACACTGTGCACCCCCCCCCCTCCCTCCTCCCCATGGGCAATCGTGACTAAGCTCCTTGCTCAAGGACACAACTCAGTTGCACCTGGCGGTGATCGAACCGTGGACCTTTCGATTTGAGGTCCAATGACGTAAACACTGAGTCACCGCGCTCCCAATTTCGAGAGAAATCCACATGACTGCAAAATCGGAATTTAACCCTTTACCCAACGCAGACGATATCAAAATTTATTATTTTAAGATTTGTTTTTTCAAATATATCAAAAAAATTCAACCAAACCATATCATGTGATCCCTCATTGGAACCAGTTCGTTCCAAATGAGGGGTCACTTGATATGGTTTAGTTGAAATTGTATGAAAAATATTTTTTTAACTACTTAATTTGTCAATTACGAGGGCGGATGCGGCCGCTTCAGTTAGGTAAAGGGTTAATCCAGGAAATACACCATCTCTCCAGCTAGCGTAATTCTGAAAATTTTAATCTCCTATTTTATTAATAATCCTGGCTAAATATAGAATAAACGTATAGAGTTTTCAGGTAAACAAATTATTCTACTCGGAAGATTAAGAATGAAACCTACTCGCCCTCTGGCGAGTCGGTTTCATTCTTAATCCTTCGAGTAGAATAATTTTTTTACTTGAAAACAATATACGTTTATTTTGTTTATCCCATACATCATTTTCAGGGCAGTCGCGGCGAAATCGTGCTGTTACTCGCTGCAAAACAATGCAAGAAGTAAGGAGCACATTGGTCCAATTCGATCGACAAGCAAAACTGCCAAAAATAAACAATGATACAGTTTCTGTCTGAAACTAATTCCCCTACAAGCTTGAGCTAAAGTTGCAAAAATACTTTATGAAATGAACAATGTCTCTCTTTCCTTTTTTTCCATTTTTTATTGTTGTTGTTTTTTCGATTCAACTTGAGGTTTATAAACAAAGCAGACGACACGTGCATTTGTTTATTTACACTGTCCTAATTTGGAAAATGAAAAAACAATCACCATGCCCCAGCCTTTCACAATCGAACTTGTATGCTTTTCAACGCTTAGTTTCGATTGATTTACTTTGTGTTACTTTGTGTTTTCTTTGTTAATTGTTGTTCGTTTCATTGTTAGACACAGCTGAAATGTGTCATATATTCTAAAACTAAACATTTCAGCCACGGTCAACGCTTGATAAACTTCCGGGGAAAATTTATCACCCTACTGGCTGCTGCTACTAGGTGAATAAAGCAAAAATTCATCCAAGACTTTTATTGTTCGAATAAACGTCCATTTATGGGATAAAAATCGTTTACAAGGCTGAAAAACTGATGTTGGGTCATATTTTATTTCAGTCTAAGATGCAATACTATGCATGATATTATATCTGATCATGTGAATGGGGTATTCGAATCCAGTCCAGCCGAAAATATCCCGAAATGATTTATTTTTAGGGCGGGGAACTTTCGACATCTCTCATAGTTACACCGTTGCATCAGGGGGAGAATTGAGAAACGCAAATATGTAACAAGCTGGCTTCGTTCTTTACTTTTCATAAATTTATGGTGAACTTGTTAAAACACAAATTTTGTATTCATCAATATTTGTTTCAGATATGATCTTTTTGGCGTTGTTCTGGTATGGAAAGAAAAAGAAAAACGTCTTCTGGAAAGAGTTTGCTGGGAATTAGTGGAAGAAACCGTAACAATTTCAACGAGTGGGTCATCATTTGATGATGAAGATATATCGTGGCTTTCGTATTCGCAGGTATCACACAAGTGAGTATTTTTCATGGAACTTCCATGGACCATTTTTAATACATACCGCGATGCACTATCTTTGGGAGAATATCACGGTTTCAACGTGAAAGGGACTATTGGATTTCACTCCGTCTGTCTGTCTGTCTGTCTGTCTGTCTGTCTGTCTGTCTGTCTGTCTGTCTGTCTGTCCGTCCGTCCGTCCGTCCGTCCGTCCGTCCGTCCGTCCGTCCGTCCGTCCGTCTGTCTGTCTGTCTGTCCTGTTATCTCATGTATCTCAGAGGTGCTTTGGCGCTTTTGTTTCAAATTTTCAGATTTGATGGGGCATTAGGAAAAATTGATGGACTTCAATTTTTTTTCAAACAAAATTCAAGATGGCCGACTGGCGGCCATTTTTGTTGGAAATTGCGTGTAATTCGTTATACTCTCAGAGCTTTAGAATAACATGTCTGATTTGAATAATATTTGGTATGGTGATCTAGCAGCATAAGATAAATAACATATCATACGGGATTTTTCTCGTGCATAAATTATTCAAATTAGCCTTACTTAACCTTTTTCGGGTAATATTTTTGTGCGTATCAGGTTGTGTATTGTTACCACCTGTATCTCAGAGATGCTATGATGCTTTTTTCAAATTTTCAGATTTGATGGGGCATTAGGAAAAATTGATGGACGTCATTTTTTTTCCGAAAAAGATTCAAGATGTCCGACTCGCGGCCATTTTTGCTGGAAATTGCGTGTAATTCATTATATGCTCAGAACTTCTGAACGACATTTCCGATTTCAATAATTTTTGGTATGAAGGTCTAGCAGCATGAGATAAATAACATATCATACGTTTTTTTTTCTCGTGCATAAATTATGCAAATTAGCCTTACTTAACCTTTCTTTCGAGTAATATTTTTGTGCGTATTATGTTGTATACTGTTGCCACCTGTATCTCAGAGATGCCGCCACGACTTTGATTAAATTTTTCAGATTTGATGGAGCATTAGGAAAAATTGATGCACGTCAATTTTTATCTGAACAAAATTCAAGATGTCCGACTGGCGGCCATTTTTGTTGGAAATTGCGTGTAATTTGTTATACGCTCAGAACTTCTGAAGGACATTTCCGATTTCAATAATTTTTGTATGGAGGTCTAGCAGCATAAGATAAATAACATATCATACGGGTTTTTTTCTCATGCATAAATGATGCAAATTAACCTTACTTAACCTTTTCTCGGGTAATATTTTTGTGCGTATTATGTTGTGTACTGTTACCACCTGTATCTCAGAGATGCTTTCATGCTTTTGTTTCAAATTTTCAGATTTGAAGGGAAGGGACATAAGATAAATAACATATTATACAGGTTCTTTTCTTGTGCATAAATTATGCAAGTTAGCCTTACTTAACTTTTACAGGTATTTGGGTGTTTCCAGTAAAACCACAGAAATATGGGTAATATTGGGACCAGTTTGTTGAGTTGTTCCTTTGATATCCAAGTTTGTTTGGGAATATCAATATATTTCACAGTAACCCACATACCGTGAGGAGGGGAGGGGGGTTATCTGGTCGCTGGCGATCGGCATTGCACTTGTTAACACTTAACCCGCTGAGTATTTTTAAGATATTTTTCATCAAATCTAGACATTGCTGCTGTAAAACAGCCATGACTAGGTTTTTATGAAAACTTCATCTAAAGTTAACCTTAGATTCATCCAGATGGCACAATATTCCTGCATTGTGTATTGGCAAACGGTACTGACGGAAAAAAGAAACGCAAGTTCAGTTTTGGCAATATAACTTTTTTACCCCTAGAGCAAATGTATTAAAATTTGACACATAGCTACCTCGGTGTTCTGTCTAAAAAGTCTTTGGTTAAAATTGGGTCAACCGTGACCACGTGCGACGCTGTATGCTTTCTACAGATTTTTCGACAAAGTACTGGGGCACTCCCACGCGCTACGGGCTTGAAAACCATACCAAATCGAACAGCACACATCGATTGCACAACATTTCACTTCAACTCGATTGAAAAGCAAAATGCCGCGAATGTCCTTAGTTGATAGAGGTAGGGCTATTGCTCTAATTATTCAGGGTCAATCGTAACGTCTCCTCGTCCGGCAATTTGGGATCCATGAGTCAACTATGGCTCCTTTAGTTGGGCGTCTCAGAACCACAGGAAGATTAGCTGACCATCCCAGAAGCCTCGTCAAGATAGAGGCATACGTCTCTCACACCTCCGTAACCGATATCAGACAGCAACGGCGAGTCGGATTGTAGGCATTTATGGTAACCGAGTGTGTCCAAGAACAGTTAGGAATTGGTTGTGGGAGTTCAATTTAAGGCCACGACGTCCCTACGTTGGCCCGCAACTTACACCCAGGCGACGTCAACGTCGATTGCGAAGGCTGCGGGCACATGCACTAAATCTGTTTCACATGGCTAACTGGAGACTGTGTTATTCACTGACGAGTCTCGGTCCACGCTTTACAGGTCAGCTAGACGACAACGCTCCTATCGACGCCGAGGTGAGCGATATTCCGAAGCGTGCGTTAAGGAAAACGACAGATCCGGCGGAGGGTCTGTTAAGGATTTTTTTGTGGGGGAAGGGGAGATTTCTTATGGCGTGAAAACACCTCTCGTGGTCATCCAGGGCAATCTTACAGCCGCATGATATCGGGATCGGGTCTTCAGGCCTCACGTCCTTCCACGTATTCATGCGCGTAACCTTACGATGCAGCAGGATTTATGCGAGGCCGCAGTTGCTAGAGTTTGTCGTGACTGCCTCAACCAAAACTCAGTTCTCGATTGGCCACCCTACAGTTCAGATATGTCCCCGATCGAGCATTTGTAGTACGAGCTGGACAGGGGGGGTGGGGGGGTGTCAGGAAGCGCATCAACGTCCCAAGCAACGTCGCTCAGCTCACGTTGGCCCTTCTTCGGGAGTGGAATAACATCCCACAAAGGACCATAAACAACTTGATGGGGTGAATGGTAAGGAGAGTTAGAGCAGCGACTGAAGCCCGAGGTGTGCAAACCCGCTATTGATTTTGATCAGGAAATGGCGTAGCTATCCATGTAAACGCCGTATGTGTTGATACAATAAAACTCGTCAAAATTCAATCAATAATGAAGAAATAACATCAATGAAATAATCATCCATAACACATTTAAAATATTTACCTCAGAAAAAATCGTGCGCTTTTTCCGCTAGTATAGGTTTGGGAAATCACTACACCGCCGTAGATCTCACTCGGATAATCGCCGACTCAAAAATAAACTCTTTGGTTATAACCCTTTACCTAACATGAAAAGCAGACGACACTTGAAAAAAATTATTGAATAACTAATTTGTTTAATTTTTTGTCTCAAAAACAAAGGTTATGACCCCTGATTGGAACGAGCTCGACGAGCTCGTTCCAACGAGGGTCATAACCTATGTTTTTGAGACAAAAAATGGAAAAATAATGACAATTAGTTGGCGATTTTTGAGAATAGCGCTGGACGATTTTGGCCGTTACGTTGGGTAAAGGGTTAAGGATGAGAAGTAGAATAACATGCAACTAAACTCATTTCGTTTTTCTAATATTTTGATCATCGTTGTCCAACAATGTTAGGGGCTGTAGCCCTCCCTCCCCCCCCCCCCACCCCTATCTTTTGCCCTTGTTAGAAGCAATTAGAAACACGCGCAAACACACATACACGAGTGTGTGTTATTAGTCTCCAATTGAAAAAGTCAAAGAAAGACAGTAACCAATTGGAGCTGAAACGGCTAACCGATTAATAGATTAACCAATTATCAACGTCTTAATCGATGGAAACAGTAATTGATCGATTAACCGTTACTTTCGAACTATTGCATTATATGGGTTAACAAAGGAACAAACTTGCTCCAAAACAGGCAAAACATTGTCACACAGACTCGCATCAATTATGTGAGACAGAGAAAAGCATGCAAGTTACTTTATGACATACTTGTTCACTTGTATGACCATTATCCAGTATCTGTAGCAGGAAATGCAATGGTCATTCTTAAGTTAAGCTTTACCCAATGCGGATAGCAGACGACACTTGCAAAATAAATACTTGAATTACTAATATTTTTCAAATTTTGTCTAAAAAACGTAGCTTATGATTCCTCATTGGAACGAGCTGAACGAGCTCGTTCCAATCTGGGATCATAAGCTACGTTTTTGAGACAAAAATTAAAAACAATAAAATTTGAATGGAGATTTTTATATATAGGCCTAGCCAGTTTTGTCCTTTACGTTGGGTAAAGGGTTAATGCTGTAAATCATCAACAGTACGGCAGTTATTCAGCTACCTATTACGTAAGTGATTAATCGGTTAACCAAGGTTAATCCAGGTGATTAGTCGATTAAGAAACCCATTTAACCGTTTCAGCTCTAGTACCAATGGAGAAATGACAAAACTGTGATTGGACACAGCTTGTCCAACACCAGTCAAATTTTCTGCGTACATTCTTGAACGTATCTGCAAGTCCAATACGGCTTATTTGCTCTTCGTTTGGTTCGGGTTGGAATCCAGACGACATTCATTTCAGATCAATATTCTTACAACATGAACTTGAGCGTCATTCTAACCTGCCACAGCCCATGTTATTAGTAATCTGTTATTAGTCTATTGGGAACAGCTTAACAGATATAACAGCATACCAGGACCTCATGAGTTTATTGTTCTCATGGTAACCAGGCAAAGAAGAACGGGATCAGAAAAAAACACAGTCGAGGCCCTAGAGTTCGGATTTATTTATAGTTGTACAAAACAGCAGTTTTATGCTCATTTCTGTTTGTGAGATCGTTATTGCATAACTTACAGAAACAAAAAGGGAAGAATAAGAAATAAGAAGGGTAATTCAGGGCCGCATAACGACTTCAAGGGTCTGCAATTGGTGGGGAGGGCGGTGAAATGCAAGAGGGTGGGGGTCTCCGGAACTCATTCCCTGAAAATCATGTCAAAAGTGTGACCTGAGAAGCGATCTGGGTCTGTGTTATTTTAGAAGATCAGTGAACTATACCGGCACCGTTGTCAGTTGACCACTAATTCCCAAAAATTGCCGAGAACGCACAACAGGCCGACATCGTGTAATGTGACACGGTAGCGGAATATTCACACTGGTCCAATATTTTCGAGAATAGCGCTGCCGGGTTTTTGCCGTTACATTGTGTAAAGGGTTAAGTAACTGATCTTTAGCTTATTAGGGAAACTTGGAATAGGTATGAAAAAGTTGTTCGAGAAAGCAGACTATATTTGACTGCTTCTAGTAGTTGAAGACAACTTTGATAGTGATATCAACTGGTGGAGTGTACTAAGAGCCGCAGTGGTGCCACAAGTCAGTAATGGTGAGACACTCCAGCACAGGATAGAATAGTAGTAGCCAATAATAACGGTACAAGGCAATAATGATACAATACTGCAAGGCTGGTAGAACACCGTACTAAAGGTAAATACAATACCAGCTGATCATGGGACAGATGCTGGTGACTATGGACAATACAGCTGTGGTGGTCTTGAATCTATGAATTGTATGGAGGTGGTACAGAAGCCAGGTGCTTAATGGGATTAGGAGCCATAACCATCTTCAGATAGATTCTCCAAAAGGTATCCTCAAAAGGTATCCACCAAACTCAAAAAGTATCCTCAAAAGGTATCTTCTAGTAGTACATCGCCATGTCATAAGTATCTTCAAATATCAAAATGAGCCTCACAGCCGTATGTGGAGTCACTCGTTCAAGCAATTGCTCTAAAGCTCATTTGCTCGATAGGATTCGAGTCGTGACCCAGTTGTCCGAACGATGCCTGTTGAGTCAATACTCGATAGGTTATTTGCCCGACAAGATTCGAGTCGCTCGAGTAATACCTATCCTTGCACTGTTGTCTTTCGGGTTAGGTATCATAGAGGCCTTTATTATACTCAAGGGAGATAACTCTGTATGGGTAGGTACAGATTATGGGAAATCAAGCAACCTAACTGGTGATTATAAGACTTGGACAAGGGCAGAGGTCGTAACAATGGGTAGTCAATCGTATCTAGGACTAGATGAACTACTAGAGTTAGAGTAGCTAAAATAGTGTTTCTAATCGGTAGAAACTGAGGATTTAGTGGGAAAATAGAACTAGTAAAACAACTGTTGGGTTGTTTGTGGTAATTCTTACCCAGGATGTGGGAGAAATCAGAACCAGAAAACTACTCCTGTTTAATAGAGCACGCCTTACAGCACTACGTGCTCTATTATAAGTCCGAGAAGAGAGCTTCGCCAAGTCCGTTTCGGTGATTTGGGGGTGGTATATTTGGTGATTTGGAGTGAATGCCGGGGTGTTTGTGGTAATTCTACGAAGTAACCGAGAATTTGGATAATTAGATACACTCCTATTCAATCAAAAACACCTTCCGAACAGACCCCTCATCCTATTAAATGGTTTGGGGTTACATAGCAACCATGCACCACCACAGAAATCGAGATGGCAACCTCTAGAGTACAATATCGACGACGGAAACACGTATCACTTTAACAACACACGCTGCGCATGCGCACTACCACCACGTATCACTGTGGTAATGACATCACAACATGGCCGCTCACGCGGGCTACCATGACAACCCAACATGACATAACTGGAACACGTACGTAACATGACGTCACTTCCGCCTCCCCCATTCCCTCACCCAAAACGGCAAGTCCAGCCCCTGACATACTATGTTGTACTGGGGCTACATCTCCATTGTATTGGACGATGTGTGGGTGTGGGGATGGGGTCAAAAATTAAATATATGTCATAACTAAAACTATTGCAAAGGGTTGGGTGGCAGATGTTCAATTAGGCATTTTAGGACCAGGAATCATTTTTTTGGAGTTACTTGTTCGCACCCGCCAGTCCACTAAACCGAATTTTAAATATAAATATTCCATTTCAGTAGTGAACACATAGAAATGAAATATCTTTTAGAGGGCTGCGAAATTTGATTCGATTCGAAATCGTAGCAATGATTTAATTCGAATCTCGCTGATTCAAAATCATTCGAATCGTCGAGATGTTGTGAAAACCCTCTCAAGTGTCTCCGCTGGAACTGTACAATTGATGTGATGACAGAAGAGTTCAAGTAGGTTCCGCTTCTGTAACCTACTTGGATTCCGTTTTGGAATATTCCGCTTTTTGATTTACTGCCCAATCAGTCGAGTCGCCGTTGAACAGCCTGTCGTGATTGATTGGAGAGAGAAAATATATAGGATAGTAAAGAATAGGGAGCAATGTCAACAACTTAAAGAACGATATTATAAGATACAAGCCAGGATTCGATTCGATTCGAAAACTCTGCCAGTGTGGTTTGATTCGACCCGAAATTTGACATTTGCAGAGCCTTACTATATCTTAATATTTATGAAATTTTACTCATCTCAATTAATTTGTCTCAGTCATTAAATAGTTTAGTAAAAGTCCATATTTTAACTCTTCCGAAAATTGGAAACTCTGAGGTATGCCTACTAGTGGAGAAAATGTTCACTCGGGGGAGGGGTACAACTGGATTTCTTCGTTGGAAGGTGGGGGGGGGGGGGTGCAGTTGAACTTCACCACACCCATTAAATACCATATATAGCCAAGTTCTGGTCCATATCAGAGACAGCTTCCCTTCAGAAAAAAAAACGAGAAGTGTACTATTTGAAGTCAATACAGTTATTTTCTAACCTGTCCTGTGCAAAATAATCAACAAAACGGTGCCACCTTCAAGTTCAAGCATCTCAAATGCAGTTTGCGCCTTTATAAAAGTACTGAAGAAGCACAAGCGTGGGTGGCGCCAGTTGGAGGATGCAGAGGGAACTGCAGCATACTGTCAGAGTTAGCCGGCCACCCACCCGATCCGCACCGCACCGCACCTACCCCATAACCTTCGGGAAATCGACCAAATTCGTCGGGGAGATAAAATTATGCAAACATCAAAAAATAGAGATAATGCTCCCCAAGACACGAATATACGATATATGTGCATCATAGGAATAAGCCGACGAGCATATAATCACTGTGACATATACAGAGTTACATTGAGAGATTCCAATTTTAGTCCGATATCAAAAACTTTCTTCATTTTCACTGGTCGATACACATCTAGTCTCTGGTGTGAGTTTATCGTCCTTATTAAATTGTGGCTTGTGGAACTAGGGTATCAAAAAAACAAGTGCCATGGCGAATCGCCATGACACCTGTTTTGCTACCCTATAGTTCCGCAAGCCACATTTTTTTGTTCTTTTTTTTTTGTTCTTTTTTTTTCTTTGCGTTTTGTTTTGACTCTTTCTCAAAGCCTCTATAGTTACGGACAATGCGACTTTTTCCCAATTAGAACAAAATTTTCTCACGGTGGGTCTGGGGACCCTCAAGACGCCCCCCCCCCCCATCCCCGGGGATCATAGCCCCCGCGTCGGAACAATCCTGGAGCCACCCATAAGTACAAGTAATGTTTCCTCTGATCAATGGACCTCCGGGTATACTAGGAGATTCATCAGATGAAATTTTCAAGATTGCCCCGACGGTTCATGACTCGGGAACACTGTTGGAAAATTGCAACTTTCGTCTCACCATATCGGAAGGCTTTTGAGATCCCAGCCTGAATGCTAAAGACTCAACGAGTATGCATCCCTTCATGTTAAATTCCAATAGGGCAAGGCTATAAGACTGAAATTGCGGTACCCAAAAGAGAAATAGACCTCCAAGTTTTTAGTGACTGCGTTTGAGCCGTCAGAACACTCCACCCCTCCCTATGATTCTCTGGTGGTCATGGACGTACAGGGCTTTTGTGATATTGGGGGACAAACCTTTTGATTTGCCCGAAATACTGCATGCCCGTACCCCAACCCTCTCTCTCTCTCTCTCTCTCTCTCTCTCTCTCTCTCTCTCTCTCTCTCTGCCGTTCCTTGTCCGAGCTTTTAAAGCTGGTTTGCCCGAATCCAGGGGGCAATGCCCCCCCCCCCCCCCCCATCCCCTGGTTCGTACACTCATGCTGGTGGTGGTACTAGTATGGCCTCCCTATAATTTTTGGCCTAACATTTCTCTCTCTTTCTCTCTCTCAACTATATATGTAAAAACTTGGGGCCGCCCCTCCCTTCCCGGTCCCCACGTCTCTGTCCACGCTAGGCCTAAATGAGTTTGGGTTCAAGCCTTACCACTTAGGCTTCCAAACAAACAAGAGTTAGCAGAATTTTTGTTTACCGAACGACGAAATGGTCAAATGGTTTAAATTTTTACGTCCAAAACATAGCTTATGGCATCTCGTTGCAATGAGCACGTGAAAAAATGAAACAAAAATTAAAACTGAATACCATTTTTGTGAATAGCGATGCTCTTTTTGACTGTTACGTTAGTCGAAGGTAAATTTCCTGAAATGCAGTATAGCTGCCTCCTTTTTCTGAAACGTTTTGCTTTTCCGACTCTTTCGCGTACCTCCTGCTCTGTTTGGTGTTCATTTGTAAACGAACACTCAAATTAAAAAGTTGACGCCAGAGCAAATTTTCGCAGTACCACCTAGCTTCTCCTCGTTTATTTATTTTTCCAATATTTCCATTAAAGTTTTAACATACTGATACTTTTTCCACAGCAGTCGACATTTTTAATCCCCAGTGACGTAACGACTCGAATAAACCGCTTTTATTTGAGGTTCCGCGCTACAGTTTCGTACGGAGGCCCATTAGTGCCACGGGAAAAATATCATCGCGAATATTCGCAAGCCTTTGCGAATAATCGCAAATGTTGTTCCAAATATTCGCAAAGGTTTGAGAATATTCGCAAAGGTATTTTTTTCCCGTGGCACTAATGGGCTTCCATAAAAAGTCTAAACATAGGCTATATCTTGGAAATGATGGCATGCGAATTGGAGATGTATTTTTAGTATAAGATGTATGATTACATTTGGCTAATTGTTGACAAGAGAATTTGATGTTTTGGTCACAGAGTTGGAGTTTGATGAAAAGGGGTAAATTACCAGAGGAATTATGGGAAGCAGTGTCTTCGAGAAATTGACTATTTTTTAAAATGTCACTTTTACACGGAATTGTTACCAGGCATGTAACTAATAATGAGACGGAAACATATAATTTTGTTCTCATTTTAGAAACAGGGGGTTATATGCTCCAGGTATATAAGTGGGGGTAGTGGAAAAATTCTGCTTTTGAGGCTGCTGGTGGCTGAAAATGACTGGTATCGGCATTTTTTATGCAATTTTGCAGGTTGAAGCCTTGCGTTTGACAGTAAATTATTTCAGCCACATTCTGCTTGTTTATTTCTATTTAGTCAGATAGAGTTATTCGTTTTTAGTAGATCTGTACAATGTAGATAACAAAGTTAAAGAATATTCGCTTTTGAAGAGAATTAGTCCCGCACAGGCTGGGCCTAACCGGGGAATTTTGGTGTGGACGCAATGTTTTTGACGTTTCTAGGGTAACTTTTTGTGTTGAATTCGAATCCGTTTGATGCTAGTCTGTAAACTTTGGGGAAGTTGAGTTATTTGCATTTTTTTTAAAATTGGCGGACAAAATGGGGGCAATCTTTTTCGAAAACTAAGAATGAGCAATTTTGTGAAATTGTATCGCTCTTTCTGAAGGATATCATTGTGGTAAGTTCACATTTACCTGCCCATCTCATGTTAAACAAAAACTATCGAGTGACTTGCGTATTGCCAAATCCAAGTCTGGTCTGAAGAATAAGCTTGCATGTGTAGAAACCTCGGGAAAGTTACCTGTACCGCAGAGGACTCTGATCGCCGGCTGTGCAATCATGTGTGTACTTCACTGGCCCACAAACGGTACAGTCGCAGACTTGGTGTCAACATTCTCTAATTTTATCACAACACACCTCATGAAGTCGAATGTATGCATTTTGTATTGTGACTTTAGCATCAAGTCGTCTGCCCGCACAGAACGTGGCAAATGCATGTCCAGAAAGCACAAGCTGGCACCTAACATCCCACTGCCACCAAAGCAAGTAGTTCTGTCGACTTCCACAAACAAAAAGCAACTCATAAGTCTCATATGTTCACACATCACCGAATGCGTTGCGAATAGTAGTCACTCGAATACACTAGTCATAACAGGTGAACCTTACGCACCAACACTCAGTAGGTCAGGTGTTTGGTGAGTTATACCCGATCACGAAGAGGCTGGTGCTATCATTTGCCAACAAGTTTATTATATCCAAAGATCATGCACAGACATTTGCCGCAATGATGTCATATCATATGACACGGACGTGTTTGTCTTAACTATCCTCTATTGGAAGAACAAAATGAGCTGCTTATTGACAATGGAAGCTACGTGGGGGACAAAAAGGTCATTGACATAGAAACATGAAAGAAAAATGCCACAATTGCCCCAAAACTCATCGCATCGCATGCACTATCGGGCTGTGACACTGGCGCACAATTGCACGGTGTGGGCAAAGTAGGTATGTTGAAGAGACTGCTGGTTTATTCATTGCATGGGCTTGGTGATCATCGTGCAGACACGGGCTCCGTGTTTGTCCAAAGTACCCTCCTGATCAGTGCTTGTTATGGTTATCCGGTTAAAGAAATGGCCGAAGCCATGGTCAATGTCTGGACATCCAAAACAGCAAAGGCGCGATGATCTGCCCTCAAGCTCGCAAGCCTTCCACCCACAACTGAGTCGTTCTATGAGAATGTTAAAGGGGCCCACCTTCAAGCCATGCACTGGTGCTCTTATGACTCGGGCATTCCACCAAAACTCGATCCATCTGATTTTGGATGGACCACTGATGACAATTCTAAGACTTTGACGCCAGTGGGTATTCCAGAGTCTGTACATTCTGCCCCAGAACAGAAATTGAAATTTGTCAAGTGCGGTTGTATTTCATCTAAGGCATATTCATCCAAGAGATGCACTTGTGTCTCCGCAAACATCCCATGCACCATTGTATGTCACTGCAAAGGTGATTCAAGCACGTGTCATAGTGAGCTGACTTTGGGGAATGTCTAGTCACACGACAGCTCAGATGATAACACTGATGACGAACATTTGAAATGAACTCGGTGTAAGATGGGTGGATTTTCGTGAAAGTAGTGGACATGTTAGGCGCCATGTCTGAACTCAGTGGACTGGAATGAGTTGAAGTTTTGCACACAATCTATACCAGGAACGTGATATACCTTATAAATAACGGTACAATAGCATAAAAATGGTTCATTCTTAATGTTCCGAAAATTCGGCCGCCATTTTGTCGGCCATTTTGAAAAAATGCAAATAACTCAAATTCCCCAAAGTTTACAGACTGGCATCAAACGGATTCAAATTCAGCACAAAAGGTTACCCGAGAAACACCAAAGACATCGCGCCCACACCAAACTATCCAGGTTCGACCCAAAATCCTCCAATCTGTGCCGGACTAAATGTATGACATATAATTTTTGGAAATGCCTGGTGACCTTGCCTGGACAGGTGTTCTGTTTAAATGGATTTGGACATAGATAAGACAATATTCTCGACTTTTTGGGGCACTGACAATGTTGTTTATTGGGTACGAGATCCATTAAAAACCTCCATTCGGCACAAAGCGACGAGAAGGGGTGTACAATATAAAATGAAGGGAAAATACGAAATTGAATAAATAATATTTGTGTTTTACTCGTGAATTCAGTAATATGGTAAAAATCTGTGTAGCAAATACAGTTGGGCGACATCAGGGGCGTAGCTAGAGGGTCTTCAATTGGGGTGTGAGCAGTTAGATTTCCAACAGGGGTTGGAGTCCCAGCAGGACATGGCTTAGGCATGTCCCGAGGTGACGCAATTCCGCGTTTTGGGAGAGTTCGAGTGGTCTAGCGGTATCTCCCTCTCGATGATTGGGGAAAAAAAAAAATTTTGAACCCCTGAGATGAATTCGAAGGCGCCCCCCCCCCCCCCCCTCTGGCTTAACCCTTTACCCAACGCAGGCGATATCAAAATTTATTATTTTAAATATCATTTTTCTTAAATTTTTCACATCTTTTTAACAGAACCATATCATGTGACCCTCGTTGGAACGAGCTCGTTCCAAAGAGGTGGTTACATGTTATGGTTTTGTTGAAATTTTTTAAAAAATAATATTTTTTCAGCTTTTGAATTTGCATATTATGCGGGCGGATGCAGCCGATTCGTTGGGCAAAGGGTTAAATCTAATCATCTTAACCACAACAAAAATGCGTTTCCCCAGGTAGGTCCATGAGTTTTCCCCTACATTGACCAGGCTACACAAGGACTATAGACTAACAGCTGTTTAGTCAATACCGACTCCTTCCAACTCATTGCCAGTCAGTTGACAGGAGTAGGTATTGGCTGAATTGCTGTCCAATCTATAGACCTTGTGTAGCCTGGTCATTATAAGAGAAACGGAACAAAGAATTCGAAAAACCTGACCGGTCACTGATTCGAGTCGAAATTACAGAAAACTTTTGTCAGCTGATCGGAAACCGAACATTCGATTTTTGTTGAAAACTTGGCCCAACTCGGCTGAACTCGTTCGAACGTCGATTGTCAGTTAAATAAAATGTTGGAATCCGGAAACTGAAAGATATCCGGCGGGTCGGGGCACAGCGTATAACTAAAGCCGGTAACCGCAACCGATCGCCAATCGCAGGTTGAAAATTCAAATCGAATGATCGGAAAAGACTGAAAAGTTGAAAACATGAAGGAAGTTAATTTCCTTGAATTTACAACTATTGGAATTTATGCCTTCGAATTTCCAACTATTGAAAATCATGATGGTCATTGGGGGTGAAACACCCCTCCACCCCACCCCACTACCGCTACCTGCCTGTATGACACAAACAAATTCCAATAGAATTTTGTCGTTTCTCGAGATCATTTTTTTTAAATAAACTGTGAAGAGTTTTTTTCTCCAATCTATTCATATCTATTAACCCTTTAATACGTTTGTACGTCTTATGACGTAGGCCTACGAAATCAAACAGCGCGTTGATACTTTTGTACGTCTTATGACGTACGAAATCAAACAGCGATTTGAAACTTTTGTACGTCAAATGACGTATGAAATCAAACAGCGCGTTGATACTTTGTGGTCATTTGCTTTGTTATTATTTTTCGATTGTTTAAAGTTTTAACCTCAATTCCTATTTTCTCCTGAATAGTGCTCAGTAACAACCGTTGAGCCAAATGCTATCGCAGTTTAAAATGCTAATATAATCCTGCTGTCAAGACTTCCTAACTGGTTGAGTGCTAGAAGCCACTATCGGGGCTTTCAGAAAATGAAGATACTAGAGCAAAAGCCAACACTTTCCTTGCTTATATTTTCATATTCAGTCAAACACAAATAATATTTTGTTTATATAAATTTGTTTTATTAAAAATTATTGGAGAGTGCCCATAGGCACTCTCCAATAAATTGTAATAAAACAAGTTTTGAATAACAAATTCAGACCACCAAAAATAATCTAGCACTAATGTAAAAAATATCTTATTTGTACTTTTCGACGTTTGACTTCGAATTTTGAAAAACATTCAAGAATCTGAATTCCCAGTGACGTTTGAACGTTAGGGTAATTAAAGTCTCAAATGGTTAAACAGGTTTATTAACACAGTACATTCTTCAAACAGCCGGTCCCGTATCTTATTGTTTTCACTGTACTTTTTAAGTCTTTTCCTCGTGTTCTTGCCAGACGACTCGTTTAATATCATAGAAAATGTTCACCTCTTGGTACTTTTCATTGCCACGATATAGCCTTTGATGGTGATCTGGCGTAAAGCACCAACAAATAAATAAATAAATAAAAAATAAATAAATAAATAAATCTAACCATTCTGAAACATAAGATACTTCCCAGAACCTTCTCTGAAAATACGTCTTCATCTCAAACTGACTCTGAAAATGATTCACTCAAAACTGACCATGGTTAATGACCCTAAGTTGGCTAAATCGGACTTTTCTCAGTATGGTGGATTTGGGCCCCTGTTCACTGATTCGGAACCTGAACTTCATTTAGTGCTTGAGCTGCTCATAGACCCTGCCCACCACCCCCCCCCCCCCCCCTACTGGCCCTACACCTCCCCCATTAGGGAATTTTGAAGGTTATGATTTTCTGAAATGCTACAATTTGCAACGATGTTTGTCATTAGTGGTTGGGACATTACTTAGTAATGCGCATGTAAATATCACGATCTCGGCTAAACAAATTTAACTGTTACAGTGTTAAATGTGTCTTTGGTTTGTATATGAATTACGGGTATTTTTACCATGACAACACAACATGGTGACACTGGGTCATGTGATATGACATTACATGCAATCCACCAGATGAGATCCTTATGTATCAGGCAAAGAGTTCTTGGTGTTGCACTTTCTGGAATGAACTAGTTGAGGTTACTTTACTTGGAGCTGCATGAGAAATTCTGGGCCGGTAAGAAAATATAGGGACATACATGTACGCATGATACTGTAACTATCGTGTAAACTGAAGGATAACAGCAAGAAAATTTCAGTTACAAGTATCTGCATTGGAATTTCTGTCACTTCACCTTATTTCATTGGAAACGTAGAAAGAACATATTGGACTTACAATTGAAGGTGCATTGTGTGGTTTCACAACTATCGAGCAGTATTTACCATGTCAAAGAAAAATAAAATTAAAAAAACACTATAAAACTTCCAACTAATGGACTAGCAGGTTGTTTGGTGTCCTGGTGATGCATCGACTTAACCCTAATCTAACATGAAAAACAGACGAGACTTGCAAAAAAAATTCTTGAATAACTAAAAAAAAAGTTTTTTCATTTTTTGTCTCAAAACACATGGGTTATGACCCCCTCATTGGAACGAGCTCGACGAGCTCGTTCCAATGAGGGGTGATAACCTATGTTTTTGAGGCAAAAAATGAAAAAAATAATGAAAATTAATGGGCGATTTTTGAGAAAAACGCTGGTCGGTTTTGATCGTTACGTTTGGTAAAGGGTTAAAATCCACTATGCAACACTTTGAAAAAATAGATTAGCTGTGGGAAGAAAATACATCACATGCTTATGAAATGCACTCAGTTCACCTTCTCGAGCAAGTGCACATGTGGACATGTCCACAATGCATATATAATGTATATTTAGATAATTTAATGGCATAAAGGAAAAATATTGGAAATCTGATATTCCTATCGACTATCCCAGAAACAAAGTATTCAAGACAAACTTGAAATAATTTTTATTTCATTTACTTGTAACCTTTTTTATTTAAATACATTATATTATTTTACTAGCAGGGTTACCCGGCGTTGCTCGGGCTGAGGAGAGTATTCTCCCTTAATCTATACTATATTTTGCTGGTCATAACTGTTGGTGCCCCTCTACACCCCCACCGCCACCCCAGCCCACCCCGGCACTTTTTAAACCTCACCATTAGATTCCTGGTAAAAAAATTACCCCTAGTAAACCCCTTTGAAGACCTATATCGGTGAGAAAAATTTTGGTCATAACTTTTGGTGCCCCTCTACACCCCCATCCCCACCCCGATACTTTTTTTAAACCTCCCCATTAGATTCCTGATAAAAACGTACCCCTAGTAGACCCCTTTGAAGACATCTATCGGTGAAAATTGTTTTAGTCATAACTTTTGGTGCCCCCTACACCCCCACCCTCCCCCCCCCCACCCCACACACTTTTTTAAACCTGACGATGACCTCCGCCATAAAAGTACTCCTAGTAGACCCATTTTGGACACTCGGGGTGGCCCCATATTCATTTCTATAGCGGACAGACAGACAGACAGACAGACAGACATGCATACATACAGACATTCTAAAATATAGTACAGATGACTGATGTCAGATTGTGGCTTAAAATGCATCGAAACAATAATTTCAGGGAATATCTGCATACAAAAAATAACTGTTTAAATTAAACACAGCCAATTATGTCCTCCGCAACGCCGCTAGATAGAACAATTTTCGACACGAGGTGACCCTGTCTGTCGAAAATGTCGTTAAACCCCAATAAATAAATAATGTAGATAGAACAATTTACTCACTGTTTTGTAGATAAGCATTTATTTTGGTTTAACATTTTGGATCTGCATAATGCAATGCTTGTATTTGTGTGTCATTTTGAAACTCCTAACACCATTATAAATGGTCGTTGAGGAATAAAGAATTTCTGAATTTACTGATCGCTAGAACTCAGGCAATTATTGTCGGAAATTTTCTTTTTGATGAATCTGTACACTTCTTTTGAGCATACGAGTGCGGGCCTGCACAAATCAAAATTTACCGTGAAATAACAAACGGTTACCGTAACTATTTTCAAGCATCACATCTTTATCAGGTAACTCCTTGTCAGGTTTTATTATTAGCCCTTTACCCAACGTAACGGCCAAAACAGGCCAGGGCTATTCTCAAACATCGCCAGTTAATTTTCATTTTTAGTCTAAAAACATAGGTTATGACCCCTCGTTGGAACGAGCTCGTCGAGCTCGTTCCAACGAGGGGTCATAACCTATGTTTTTGAGAAAAAAATTGGTTATTCAAGAATTGTTTTGCAAGTGTCGTCTGATTTTCATGTTAGGTATATGGATGGGTTAAGACGAACGCCTGGAGAAATTAATAATTATATCAGCGTCAGAGCTGAGGAAAATATGAATAATCTACGACACTGCAGTTTAAATATTGACTTACATCAGTCTCTTTTAGCAACCCAATGATATGCCGTGACGTATTACACTGTTGGAGATGGCTCATGTGTTACATCACAGCAATTCATCGTCAAAATAAACTAACACTGGATTTTGTAATCATTATAATATACGGGCCCGGGGGATTGGGACTGTCACGCTCCCATAACCATCAGGGCCGGGGAAAGGAAAGTTGGGCCCCAGGGGTTTCTTCTATGACCCCCCCCCCCTCCTCTTCTATTGTCGGGATATATACTGATGCAGATGCCCAAGTTCTTGAAGTGAAGAAGAATTCTTGAAGTGATAACACCGGGTCTGGTGCATATGTATATAGATAACAGTCTATTAACCATCCAACGTAACTGCCAAACCCGGTGAGCACTATTCACAAAAATTGCCTTTCGATTTTCATTATTTCTCCATTTTTTCATTTTTTTGGCCTCAAAAACATAGCACATGACCCCTCTCGTTGAGCTCGTCCCAATAAGGGGTCATAAGCTATGTATTTTATGCATAAAATTAAAAAAAAAATTGATATTCAAAAATTTTGTTTGCAAGTGTCGTCTGCTCTTCATGTTAAGTAAAGGGTTAACAGATTGAGCCTCTCCGCGGGGCACTCCATTCCTTCTTTGCATGAGTGCAGGGACGTAGCTAGAAGGTTTTCAATGGGGGGGGGGGGGGGTGCAGATCTAAAGATAAAAATTCCAACTAGGAATGAGTACTACTTAAAGGGATGTCCTCCTCCGCAATGACTTACAACCATTCATTGTGCTTATAAAGTATGAGTAATGAGTTAGGTAACTAACTCAGCCAAAATGTCGCAATATGTGAGATATTAATTCAACAATACCAAATACAGATCAAAATTTTCAGTTTTTCATGAGAGTACAGAGCCAAAGAAAACTCTGCACAATTTTGGTAATAACTTTAAAATTCCCAGGGCACAGTCTCACAGGGGGCACATTTTGAGTAGCTACGGTACTAATACAAACTGCAGTCTTTGAGTGCATTGCCTGCAGGTCTCATAGTGTGCCTTGTATAGGCTACTGGTCTCAAAAATCAACTGCTTATTATATGACTATAGTGGGCACCAATTGAGGAACTTGTTTGTATTTCTGCGATTTCTGATATAATTCAAGAAACGGGTTGCTAAATGTTTGTTACAACATGAAAGTTGAAGGTAAGATGAAGTTAAGAGAACAAAACACGTAACACAACCACGGTTGTGGAATTAACATAGCAGCCGCTAAGTAGGCCTAGGACTAGTCGGAAAAAAATCTTGCGTTGTTCGATCAGAATTCTGTCTGTGAAAGTCGGCGGTTGGAATTTTCACGGAAATGTAGGCCTATTGTAATTAATGAGGGTTTTTTTTAAGTTTATGATTATGGTCTTGCAAGTGTCCGACCTTGTATTTTTTAGTATTGATAGTAGGCCTAGGCCTATAATATAACACTAATGAGTTTGGAGGGCGTTACGGTTTATTAACGGTCTGAGAGGAATTCATGAATAACAGCCCGAGGGTTTATTAACAGGGGCGCGCGGAACCGGGGGGGGGGCTTCAGCCCCTCCACTCTTTTTGCCGGGTCATGTTTTTTTGTATGCATATATTTTAACACAACAAATCGTTTCTTGAGTTCCAGTGTGTTAGAACTATGTGCCTACTGGCCCATAGAACACATTGGAACACAGGGGACGAAATGACTGGTGAAACAATTGCGGATCCAGAGCCCCCCCCCCCCCCCCCCAAAAAAAAACATTTTCGCCAGCTATGTTTCTCTCATACTGGTTCAGTTTCGATGGATTTCGGATCAATTTTTTTGCAGTAGGCCTAAGTGGCAGCAAACGCTAAAATGTATACAGTCTGTTACAAAATCGGTTAACTGAAGTAGATCGTAATCTAACAGGTCAACATACAAGGGGACCCATAGGAAATCCACCCCAGACAAGATAATCCACCGACAGTAATTGCTGTAAACGTCTGGTAGGCATGTACAGGTGAGGTCTATTTATCACCTTCGGTCGTTACGACCAAAGCTGATAAATAGGCCTCGCCTGTATGCTTTAGGCCTACCAACGTTTTTTAAAGTCTGGAATCTTTCAAATAGGCCTACATCTCCTGAAAAATCTCAAAATATCCACTCAGATGCATGGAAATTGGGGTTTTGGGACCCTGGAATTTAAATTTTTCATACCGGCGACCATCCATCTCCCGATCCAGCCCCCCCCCCCCCCACCCCCTCCACACACACACTTTGAAAATCGTTCCACCGCCCCTGATTAAAGGCCTTGGAAGACGAAGTCGAGGGCCGTTATTGGCGTTAATTAACGGTTAATAAGCCAGAGGGAGCCTTGTGTTATTCAGTCTTACTACTACATTAGTTTTGGGGGCAGTTAATAAAAAGGAACGCCCGACAAACTCACGTTATTACTGTTGTTACGATCTGAACGTTCCCTGGAAAATGAGCGCTTGGAAATGTTTACCTTTGTATTCGTCGCATGACGTTTTTTTTTTTTAAATTTATGGTCTGGCAAGTGTCCGACCTTGTATTTTTTAGTATTGATAGTATTTATAATATAACAATAACAATATTCTCGGATGACACGTTAATACGTCATCAAAACGTCACATTCACTTCGCAATGTGCTCCATCAGTTTTCAAAAATAGTGATTCGAAGAATCATTTTCTTCATCATCAACTTGATCAGGTTTGGGAGCTACACCGCGTAATTTAGTGAGTATACATTGCATGACCCCCTAATTTCCAGATGATGTATATTATTTATGGTTATGCCGTTGAGCTACTGAAAATGCGAAGAACTTTGTGGAAAGGTTAGTACTAGTACTCAACGAACAATTTAACATATTTGATTTTATTCGAAATCGTTTTATAAATATGTACTCTTAGTCTTACCTGCCCAGGAGGGCGGGGGTGAGTCGGAAAAATTTACAGTACACCATGCCGTTTTTTTGCATTCGACCTTCCCGTATACCCACCTGGAAATCGCAAGATTTTTCGTATTTTCCGCATATTTTTCCGGTCATTTTGAACATCCACCCCATGACCTGCATTTTTTTTTTCCCAACAATTTTTGAACACCCACCCCTCTCAGCATCATAGAGGCCTATCATCAATATTTTTAGCACTTTTCTAGACTTTTCTGCCTTGTTAATATGTGATAATTTAATACATAAATTGTGATGTATTTAGCTGGTAATAATATCTGTATTATTATAGGCATAATTCCTGATTTTCCCAGTAAACTAACCACGTTAGGTCTTTGCCTCGGCGTTAAAATTGGCATGCCATGGACATGGTATTGGTAATTGGTATAGCCAAGATGCTGAAGTGACATAAAGCAAAGCCTGTTTACCACATAAATAAGCTCAAATAGTTTTTTGCGTGGGACCAAAACACTATTTGAGGCTTATTTATATTCATGTGATAAAAATTGCGTTGTGGAGGACCATTTTCTACTCGCGTTTCTGGGCATTTCTTATGTGACCCCGACATTTATCAGAGGTACTTTGACACAGGGAATGAATGTCATGCGACTGGTTTTATAGAAACTAGGGCTGTCACGATTAATCGATTGTTGATCGGTCACGGCGAAATCGATTAGTATTTTTCGTTGTCGAATAATCGGTAAATTGTATCCCGTTTTAGATGTTTAATAATTAAAAGAAAATTTGATGAAAAAACTATTGTTTCTAAAGGTAAAGAGTTAAGAACATCGATGTTAAACCCCAAGAGGTCGGTGGAAGCATTTGTCTTCCATGTACATTTATCAAAGCTTTGATGTTCTGAATTTTTGAACCGTCAGTGTAATAATCAAGACCAGTCGGCAGTTGCGAAGTTCGCAACTGCCGACCGGTCTTGATTATTACACTGACGGTTCAAAAGTTCAGAACATCAAAGCTTTGAATGTCCCTAAAAGTTGATCGTCTTCGTTGTTTACTTGAGGTAGGTCAGCTGACTTGAACTTCATTTTTATCGACTTCAAAGAGAGGGAGAGGGGGTGGGGGTCATCTAGGTACGATTAGTCGATTATTTGCGACGATTAATCGATTCCTAAAATGAAAAATCGTGACAGCCCTAATAGAAACCCACTTATTTTATCCAAATGGGACGTGAGAGCTTTGATTTAATTTTTTGTTAATTTTATTTTTTTATTTTAACACCGGTTGGTGCAATTCAGTGTAAAATGAAGCATTTGTTTTACAATAAGTCGTATCTTGATTCTTGATGTAGGCCCCATGTTAAAAATAATTTACATATACTTAAACTTAAAGTCTTAATTTCTTAAGAGCGACGAGGAAGTCGGAGGAACCTAAAAGGCATTTGATTATATGTGATTATAAATGTTTAAATACACAAATAGGATATGCAATTTGGAAATCGAGACGCTCAACGCCGAACAGACTGCTGGTTCAAAACATCATGGGCCGGATAGCTCAACATACCCATTAATAGACCATGTTTACATTCAGCCATCTTGTTCTTGTTACTTAAAGTTCCGCCGTTGGCTTTTCGGCGCACCACACATTTTTGTGCGTTGAGTCCGTTGAGAATTTTGAAAAAGTAATGATAATTTGATAATGAGAGAATGAGTTGATGATGATAATGTGTTGGTTGCTTTATTTTTGAGTAAAATGTTCTTTTAGTGCACTGGATTTTCGTTGGAGAGTAATGACAGCCGCTTGTGGTGGAGTGTGTTGATGAATTCCCTAGTTTTCAATTCAATCACTTCGAGGCTGTCGGGGGATTCCCCTGGTGATAGTACGACACTGGCATCCAAAGTAAGCTGAGTTAGCACTTCCGGGTTGTTAATGTTATTTGGTGGTCCTGGTCCCAACAGTTTCTCCAGTTGTTTTTTGAATGCGGATCTTTCATTATAAAAGCTGTTGCATTCTGCCAAAAAGTGCTGTCTTGTTTCTGCTCCATTTTCACACAATTTGCAAGTTGGGTCGACAGTATCTTGGTTGAAACTTGCTCTGTTAGCTTGCAGTGTGTAGGTACCAGTGAGCAATCTGCATTTGATTTGAGCCCTTCTGCTGTCGTGTACATTGTCTCTCACTGTTTCCCATACTGGGTGGGCCTTTCCCACTGCTAGACTGGCAGGGTTGATGTATCTCAGAGAGGACTTACTGACAATGTCGTCGATCCAGGTTTCTTTTATTTTTGTTGAAATAGCTGTGTTGACTGATTTATTCCATTTTCTTTTCTCTGGTACATTTTCCATCAGACTGTATGCAGTTGGTAGGCTATAGTGAAGCAGGACAGTCTTGATTTTGTTGAACCAGCTTTTTTCATCTGGGTGTTTCACTGCTAGTTGACGTTCAGCGATTTTATACAGGATAGAATTTTTATTCCTCAAAATTCTGGCAAACATTAAGAGCATTTTTTGTGTATAGTATTTTCAATTGGCATGATACCAAGAAGTGCCAGCACAACTGAATTTGGAGTTCTGTCTGGTAGTCCCTGCATCTGTCTAAGAGACTTTCTTTGGAAGATTTCTAGTTTCTTTATGTCGAGGATTTCTAAACCAAAAGTCACTCTTGGGGTTACAAAGGTGGTCCATAATTTTGCATTTAGACTCTGTTTCAGACCATTTATGCTATGAAATCCTGCACCCATTAGGGAATAGGCTGTATTCTTCCAATTTGAATTTTGGAGTCTACCTCAGGTGCATTCCTTAGTTTTCTGATAATTCCGAAGTGCTTTGTTTCTGTGGAGTAGTTTAAGTCTCCTTCATACATTTGAAGTTTTATTTCTTCTGTGCCCCTTGGTGTGAAGTTTAGGATGGTACTCTTTGCTGGGTTAATGATGTATCTTTCTTCATTAGCGAAGTCTTCTACAGTATTTGTCATAACCTGCATTTCGTTCTTTATATGCGATGTAAGTGCTAGGTCGTCAGCACAGGTTATATGAGGTATCTTGATGTGTCCAATGCTGGCTCCAGTAAACTGATCTTCTAGTTGGAGAAGGAGTGGATTATTATACCGTTTGTAGTGGAGGGTGGATAAAACTCCGCCTTGTCTAACACCCTGGTTGATTTTAAAAGGGTCTGACAGAAGGTTGTTCCATTTCACTCGTGAAGTGAGGTCTGTGTATAAGTCCTTTAGTAGCAACCAGTCATTTCCCTGAATCCCATCGATGAACAATTTTCTGAGTAAAACTTCATGGTCGACCACATCAAATGCTTATTGCGTGTCCAGTGTTGTTGTTATAATTGGATAGTTTTTATTGATGGATTCATTTATACATTCTGAGAGTATGAAGGCTGCATCAGTAGAGGACATTTCTTCAGTGAATCCAAACTGTAGTTGTGATTGTGAGGATTTCAGAATCTCCTTGTGTCTGGCATTTAAGATGTGTTCAAGGACTTTCATTAATATAGAAGTGACAGTGATTCCTCTGTAGTTACCTGGACTTTCATTAATATAGAAGTGACAGTGATTCCTCTGTAGTTACCTGGAAAGGATATGTCTCCTTTCTTATGAATTGGAGTAATTATGCCTTCTTTCAAATTGATGGATTTTTTTTTTATTCTGTAGGACAGTATTCAGTCAATTTTTCAGAAATTCTCTAAGTTTTTGGCCTCCAAATTTGAGATGTTCGGCCATCAAATTCATGTAATCGGCAGCCTTCTTGCTTTTGAGTTTACTTATTGCTCTCACAATTTCTTCATTTGTGATTGATACAATATCTGAGTCACTTTCGGTACATATGTTTTCAATGTGTTTGATGTCCTTTCTGACCATCTCTCTCTTATCTTGGTCAAACTTTTTGTGCTCTAATGGTGGTGCCAAGGATTTGAAATGTTTCTCTCATCCTGAGCAGATGTCTTCAACTGTATTGGAAGTTTCATTGGCAAGGACTAGACAGTTAGTGAAAGAATTTGGTGATTTCCTCTGATTCCTAATAAGGCATAAAAAATATTTGGGTCGTCTTTTCCACTCATGATCTTTTCTTTGAGCTGTATATTTTGTTTTACCTCTTCTCTTCTTTGTGTTTTCCTTAGATTTCTCTTTGCTTTCTTCATTCTAACGAAGACATGTGCTAGCTCCGTAGCATTTTTGGATCTTTTCCATTCCCACTAAGTTTTCTTATACATCTTTAAAGCTTTTGTAATTTCTTGCGACCAGATTCCTCTTTTTTTTTTGGATGTTGTTAGGTTTTTTGAATTTCTCGTGGCCTTCGATACTCTCAGCAGTTGCATTTTTAAGACTGAGGTGAGGTGACCTAGTGCCAGAATTGCCCCGAACTCAGAGTTATACTATCCACTGTCCTTTAAATTCTTGTCAATGTAGCTATTATAGTGTCCCTTGTTACAGAGCCGCCAGTTTGGCCTGGGGATGAATTCTGGTTCTTCTCTCTTTTTAGTTTTCTTACTTTCCACTCCAGAAGTAAGGTTGCTTTCATTGGAATATGATCAGATGTGTTGAAAATAGGATTATCTTCTACCTGTATGTTTGCGGTCGCTCAGGCAGACCGACAGATCTCGTGCCCCGGTGTTAGCTTTGAAAACAGGGCCCTATGATTCTGGACGCATCCCTTTAAACACACAACGTAACTACAACGTTGCAGTTATGTGGTGTGTTCGTTGGGATCATACAAGCCGCAAAACGGCAATTTTGGGCGAAGTGGAGTGGGGGTGTACCAATCTCGTCGGTGGGGTTTCGGGAAAACTTTTGTTTTTTAGAGAGTCAAAGGGTTCTTCGATTTTTAGCCGTAAACTTAAACTTTACTTTCAAAATATGGTCACTTATTCTCGCGTGGGGCCCGCAATTTGCGCAACATACAATTGCCTACTAAACTGCCACAAACATGAAAGACAGAAACGTATTTGTGGGCCCTTCTTAAAGGTGAACTTGAACCCAGGGACCGGGCCCCAAAAAACCCCGGGCACTCGGTTTTACCACACTGGCTCCAACCCTCCTATCAATGGCCCCAGAGAACAACGACGAGATGTCGAGATCGTACTGCAGATGAATTGTTCAGTTACCATGCCCAAAATAAGAATGGCGAAACTCCGTGCCAATAATGATATCTTCATAAATTTGAAAATCGCAAGATCAAATCCTCATGTTCGAGTTGTTTTCACATATGCAGTGAAAACGTTTTTACAAATGCAGTTTCATTTTTTATTACATTTGCAGTAAAAAAGTTTTCACAAATGCGGTTACACTTTTTTCAACTTTTTTTTACATTTGGTCCATTTTTTTCACATATGCAGTATTTTTCACATATGCGGGTTGTACTACGCTGAGTACGCTCCAGCTGAAAGTGTGAACCTTTTGGTCTGATAATGCACTAGTGTTATCTCCCTTGCATCGTATTTCGAACTCAGAACGTGAGAACAATGGAGTCGACCTGTTTTTGTTCTTTTATCATTATGTACCTCCACCCCCACCCAACCAAAGGAAAAGAAAAAAAAACAAAAAAAAAAAAAAAAAACTATAAATAAAATTAAATTAAAATCTTAGAATCTCGTCATTTTTTAAAGAGCTGGAAGGAGAAATTTACATCGTGCCATTTATACGAATAATCTGATGAATGAAATAATGTTCATGCATGATAAACCTCATGAACTAACTTCGGTATTTTGCAGCACCCACAAACAAAATAATAATAAAACACATTAAGGCCTCACAAAGTAGATCTTCTGTTTCTCGTGCCATTTTTTAAATTGCTTGTGGTCAGGCGGTTTTTTTTTTATTTCTTATTTTTGTCATTATTTCTTTGTCATCAAAAGTTCATGTTCTTGGTTTGTTTTATGTTTTAGGCCTCATAATCAACAGAATAACATGGGTGGTGGTGTATTTCGTCCCTTGATGCAAGAAGGATGTGCAGTGCTTTAGCATTGCAAAGCCTTGTTGCAATCAAGGGACAAATTTATCAATTTTGTTAACTTGGGTAAAATATCAGATATCAAGCATTTAATGGGTTTTGGGTTTTTTTTTTAAGTTTGCATTGGTCATAAAAAGAGATCATATGGCAGCCAAAAGGACCATGTGGGAGGGACGAGAAACAAATTTTTAACTTTTTATGCCTAAAATGAATCGACTTTCGCTATTCTTCAATCATTACTAAATTATTAATAACCTATGGTTTTCGACACTCGCATATTCCGTCGACGAGGAGTTTCATATTTTTGTCATCGCTAATTACGGGGGGAGGGGGGGGGGGGGCTCAGTAGGTAAAGGTGCTGGCTGCAAGCCGAGAGGTCCTCGGTTCGAATCCCACCTGCGGCAACCACGTTGTATCCTTGGGCAAGACACTTCATCCCCATTGCCCACGTGGGGGCACGGTGACTCTGTGTACTAAGGCGTACTGCACGTCGATGGTGCACATGTCTTCAACCAATGCTAACCCTGCTCGTGTGGGGTTAGTGTGTTGGGGAGCTGACAGTGGATCGCCGTTGCTCGGTGGTTCTCTCCGGGTACTCTGGCTTCCTCCACCCGTAAAACTGTCGTGGTCATGATTAGCCACTGTGCAGAAATATGTGACCTTAAACACCAATAAATAAATAAATAAATAATCGCTAATTACAGGTGCAATAATTTCTGACTTGCCCCAAATACCTCGTTCCTACAAAACCAACCATCCAATCCTACAAGAACTACATTTTAAAGTCATAAATAGTATTCAAAATCATTAGTGTACGAGGTTAGTTAACTTTAGTTACCATTGACTGTGTGTGTGGTACTTGGAAATGTAAGTTGGAATAATCCATGGACTCTGCACTTTGACGTCACGCCGCTCATAAATAGAACCTCTCAAGTGCTTTATGCCAGAAACAAAGGGGGAATTCTACTATGCTAAATTTGCTTACTAGAGGAATACGGCAGTTTTATTGGTCAAGAACTCTAATTGGGCATGCGCTCAGATAAATACTTTGTAGATAATTTGTCAAAAATGTTAATGCCGTCGTCTCCATTTCTAAGGGATGGGGCTGATGCGCATGAGCTTGAAACCCATTGTAACTGGTTCGGGCTTTGGAGATTTCCGTTATACCTGTACACTGATATAACGTAAAATCATTATTCCAATTGTGGTATTTTTCAACTTTTGTTTTCAAAATATAGCGTTTGCACTCCCCCCCCCCCCCCCCCCCCCCCCCCCCCCCCCACCCCACCACCCAATTGGATTGCAGTGCTGGAAATGAACAAACTTAGACGGGTTCAGTTTTAAGCTCCCGTGAAATCAGAGATGGGATTAAATTGCACCCGGAAAATGTTAGTACATACATTTTCGAGGAATACTGTCACCAAACACCAGATACCTTAACCCTTTGAACTCTAGTGGTATCTTCCATGCCATTCCAATGGCAGCAATTAGAAGAGTCCATATTTATTATTTGGGGTAGACCCCGGGCCTGCACGTTGAAAATATTGATTGGTCTACCCCACACATTTACAGAACGCCTATCCTATTTAATGACGCGATGACGTATCATGTTTCTTTGAAGAAAAGCGGCCGCTCAGGTTCAAGGGGTTAAATGCATAAGAAATTGCTGAATTATGACAGTAACTTGCCACTGGCCATAGAGTGCTGCTTTCTCAAAACAACACACAATTTTCTGCCCTCACAGTATATTAGTGCTCCACAACATTTTTCAACAAGTGCATTTTTTAGCTCCCGGAAAATAGAAAACACGGGTGTTGACGGGAGCTATTGCACTCGCACCCGTCTCATTTCCAGGGCTGGGAATGGGCTCCTATGTCATGTTTTGGAAGCAAAAAAATGAAAAGTTCTAGACTAGTTATTTAGGAAAAACACCTTATTGCCAGGTAGTACATCCTAGGACAGCCAACTTTCCTGTAACTAACTTGTTTAACCCTTTTCCTAACATGAAAAGCAGACGACACTTGTGAACAAAATTATTGAATAGCTATTATTATTTTTTTTTTGCGTCAAAAACATAGCTGGTGGGTTTTTCGTTGGGAATGGAAATTTTTACTTAATTCAGTTACTTATTCATTTATCTATTGGTGTTTAAGGTAACTATATATTTCAGCACGGTGGCAAATCGAGGCCACACCATGGACATAAAGTTAAGTCCACTAAGTCCACGCAATCGTTTATAACCAATGCTGCCCATTTTAGAGGATTTTCACCCCAGGGATTGGGTCCTATTTTATAGCAGAACAGAGCTTGTTTATAGTACCACAGTAAACAAGCACAACTTCGCTTCCTGGGATGCCCACTGGGAAATTAATTTATTTAATTATGTATCGTATAAGAAATCATTCTTCAGTACAGTGCATTGGCCTGGTCGTTGCATCACGTCTCATTGACGAGGTGAGAGAGGTGCAGCGATGAGCTTTCCTCGGGGTGCTATATATTTATTATTGGGATTTAACGAAACTTTCGACAGCCAGGGTCACCTGGTGTCACATACGGTTTTACGAGCGGTGGAAACCGGAGTACCCAGAGAGAACCACCGAGCAACGGCGAGCAACTGTCAGACTCCCAAACGTACTAACTCTAGGGCTGCAACGATTAATCGTGATACGCCCGAACCGCGATACACTGCCCGTGATTCAGTACGTATCGTTGTTCACTGTGTATCGTGATACAGTAAATATTAATAATATCAGGTAAAACAACTTCACAGATTTTGAAAGCTGGTACAGTGAATCTCTGTTTTTTTTTTTTTTTTTTTTTTTGCATACCAGCATTAACAGTGTCATTAACACAGGATTATTCAGTTGACCAAAGGTTGGTGAATTCCCTCTAATTTGCTAAATATTTATTTGATTAATCCGTTATATCTTGTGTGAGCTCAGTCAAACAAGATATAAGGGATTAAATTGCTTGAACATATTTTCTGAAAGGATAAAAAAAACGCTGGAAAATGGGTCATGAAATCAAAACCTGAAATAAATGAATGCCAATGATGATCACTTGGAGAAGTAACATCTTGTTGAAAGAGTTCATTCAAAAATTTGCAATAAAAGGAAGCTACTGGAAATGAATACGTGTTGTTCAAAGTATTTGATAGTTGTACTTGCTTGGCCCGAGAGATCATGTGTATCATGATACATATCGTATCATGTATATTGAATCGCGATACATATCGTATCGTCAGGGGAGCATATCGTCGCAGCCCTAACTAACTCCGCACATGCAGGGTTGACATTGGTTGACAAGTGCACCATCGACGTACTGCACGCCTTAGTACACAGCACCACTGTGCCCCCCCCCCCCCTCCCCCCCCCCCCATGGGCAATCGGGTTGAAAGTGTCTTGCACAAGCACGCAATACATTTACCCCTAACGGGGATCGAACCACGGACCTTTCGGTTTGAAGTTCAATGGCATAACCTCAGTAACCGCTGAGCCACCCCATCTGTACGAGTTAATTAATACAAGATCAAATTTCTAATGCAAGTCGCAACAACCTATGTCGTCATAGCAATGATACTGTTATCGAATTCGATCCTCATTTTTCTCTCATCACGAACAATCCGATAAAGTACCGGGAAGATGCCGGGTACACAAACAGTTCCGACTGGAAATATACCCCTGGTTTCATATTGACTCGTCTTGCCAATTAATTAAGACTGAGCAACTAGGAATGAATTATTTCCGATTCTTTCTAGGAAATCAATACATTGTGAAAATACAAGAAGGTCTCTTCTATGACTTGTAGACAGTAAAATTAATGGTAAAGTAATTACTTCGATCGAATGTGCGAGCCTCGTAAGGACGTTATGTTGACTGATTTCTACGCGAACGTGATTCAAGTCTTGGTGCCTCGTTTTTCACAGTGAGTACTCCTTACCTCAGTTCAATACTACGGATAGGGGCGTAACTTAAACTATGGGGAGGGGTATATAGTGGTGTGACGCCCCTACTAGTAATAATTTTCCAATCGAGACATTTTCCTCAGGATTGGAGTCTAAGGTATCGATTCTCTCTTGCTAGTAAAAATAAACTTTCTTAACCCTTTACCTAACACGACTAAAGGCGGGCGACACTTGCAAAATAAATGTCGAATAACTATTGTTTTTCATTTTTGCGACAAAAACATAGCTTATGACCCCTCATTGGAACGAGCTCCGTGAGCTTGTTCCACTGAGAGGTCATAAGCTATGTTTCTGAGGCAAAAAATGAAACTTGAATGGTAAATTTTGTGAATAGCGCTTGCCGGTTTTGGCGGTTATGTTAGGTGAAGGATTATTTATTTATTTATTGTTGTTTAAGGTCACATACTTATGCACAATGGCTAATCATGACCGTGGCATTTTTACGGGTGGGGGAAGCCGGAGTACCCGAAGAGAACCACCGAGCAACGACGAGCAACTGCCAGCTCCCCAACATCGTAACTCCACATTGCAGCACAGGCAGGGTAATGTAACGGTAAACCGGTGGCTCAGACCTAACCCTGAATAACAGTTTAAGTTTGTCATTCAGAGCCATGACTGCCCCACAGGTCTACCAATACGAGATGACAAAGTTAAATTTTAGCGCAATAAAATGGACTTTAGGAAAAGAAAGGATCCCAAAACTCCTTACAAATCCATAGATGGATAAAACAAATTGGCAGATACCTGAACAGATCAAGGGAGGCAACTGGGTTAAATACTGTAAATGGGTACCCAAGACATTTCCACCCCAAATCCACTCAGGAACTACCAAGGTCAATGTTGCTCTAGGCCTGAATCCAGCAAAAGAAATAAAAGGGACTTCAGATTATAGAAGCCATTTAAGTGATTAAATGATAGTAAGGGTAATGTCTGAATTAATGGGTCAATAGAATGAGATTTAACATCTCAGTTTTGCCAAACGAGCATCAGGATGACAGACAACCCTGGAATAGATTACATGTGCACTCTGTATGTCATTCCAGCATTGTGTGTCAGGCCGATTAGTAGGACTTTTTTTTGCTTTCAACCATGCCTCATGAGCACCAAAGACCCTGTCAGGATACCGACACCAGTAGATTACTTAAGTCTACAGCAAATTGAATAAAAAGAATGAAAGTAGGTAAACTTAATCATTTATTTAAATTCTAATCAAACGTTTATTTTATTTACACTATATACAACCTAGGTCATTCACTCACACATTCATACAGACAGGTACAGGACGAATCATAACATTACTTAACATTAACAGGATGAAACATGAAAGTGAACATGTAGATGAGGTGCAGATGAATCATGCACAAAAATGATATTGATTAATGATGATTAGTAGTTATTATCCCAAGGATGAGCCGATTATAGAAGTCTCATCGTTAGGATAATCACTACCAATCCCTGTAGTCCCAGACTACGAAACTGGTGAATCCCAGATTACACCAAGTTTAAGCCAAATACGGGGTAATGCATTATCTGCTCACAGTCCCCTATTTCCAAACCATGGCAGATATGCTTAATAATGATTATAAAAATCTTTTACTAGATACAACTGAAGCAAAACACTTCGGCTTATCTGACTGTATGCTCCAGCCTGAGTATACAACCCCAAACCATTGTGTTAAATGAATATTTTAACACAAACACATTTTAACTACAATCATCCTGTACAGTGCTGGAAAGAGCCACTTTTCAAACTCCCTCCAGAACTGCACATGATGACCCAAGGGGTATGTCCAATAAGACACAAGTTTACATATAAACTTGGCAGTATTTACCCCTATGGATTCCTGACTGTAGCATGAATCCATAGAATAAACATTGGACCAACCAAAGGGCAGGACTAATTTGGTGATGGGCCAAACAGCAGGAAATGTGATATGCACGGATGGTAAAATACTGTATTTAAATTACAGCTAGTTAAAAAGTATTTGCAGGTGGAGCTTGAGTTGCTGCATGTAGTCAGAAAGAGCCATATAATGAGATCCCTCCAACGACACACCACACACCAAACTAGGGTGGGGTGAATACCCATTTGGATATATGTCTACCAAAATTATGGACTAATGGGAGCTTGCGATGTTGTATGGCACTGGAAAGAGCCCCAGCATGAGATCTTGCCAACACCATCCAACACATCAAACTGGGGTGGACGCACCATATGGGTATATGTTTTATAAAATATGGGCTGAGTGGAGCTTGAGGTGTTGTGTGCCGCTGGGAAGAGCCACAGCATGAGATCTTCCCAGTGCCACTCCACACATCAAGCTGGGTGGGCTATAACAGAATTTAAATTTTGCGATGGGGAAAACTTCCAAATTTTTAATTGTAATCTCAGGTTCACTTTCATGAAGGACAAAGTACGGTACTCAGGAACGACAAACAGAAATAGAGAAAACCTAATTACTGACAAGGTTTCCCGAGCCCTAATTCAATCACCGTTGTTTTATACGAGAGGGAGTTTTATGCACATTCATACAAGGGGTATATTAATTTAAAGCCACATTTGGCTCTGGGACATATGAAACGATTGTTACTTAAGTAACTATATCAAACCTGTGTTGATATCACCTAAACATCAAAACTAAATGCTTTGATATATAAGACATTCTGACCCCTTCAGGCTCTGATGTCATACGACTTTTCATACATTCTGGCCTCTTCAGACTCTGATGTCAAAAATATCTGACACATTCTGGCCCCTTCAGGCTCTGATGTTACTCAGATATATATAATTTATTTAAAACTTTCACATTTGTGAAATGAGACTAAAAAGGTCTATTTATAGGCACCCAGGGTTTGGGAAGAATATCGAGCAAGGTGAAATGGGTGCTTTCCAAGGAATATTGGTCAGGCTAAAATAAAGGGGCTATATGGACAGTTTACGTAACTTTTAAATGTGGATCTATGTCCTCCTAAGGACAACTACCAAGAACCCTAACCAATAAGGATAGTACCCACATTGATTAATCATGGTGGACCCAGCCGGAAAGAGCCATATATGCGAGCTCTCTCCTACAGTCTTCACCATGGTTAATACTTGAAGGTATGAACTTTCTACTAGAATTAGTAAAGGGACCGGTATTAAGCATTATGGGCAAGGGTCATAATTAATTATGATCCTCCCAAAAGGGGGTTAATAGAAATTCCAAATGCTGACTTATATAGCAAATGATTATTTTTTGTTAATGTAAGTCCTAGGCCAAACCAAGAATATAACTCACAAAATCTGTGACACTGTACCGCTCTGGACTGAGCCGTATTGGGATCATTGCAGATAGTCCAGCATGGCAAACCATGTGTTGTTATATCTAGGGTTTTTACTAACTATTTCTCATTTTTCATACAATATATGGGCTAGCATGGGGTAAGGGTGGGGCAGTAATCATAATGTATGTAAAACTTTTAACTGGACATAATACAAGCTACTATGAGATGGTGTGGGGTACATTCTAGGAAAGAGCCAAGTTTTTGATTTAAAAGTAATATAAATTATAATGAGACATCATAGGTCCTGTGATATACTACTGGGAACACATTTATCTAAAATTAAATTTTAGGAAGACATTTTACCCATAGGCCAAAAAAAAAAAAGAATTGAAGTCTGGCCCCGTACAGGCACGGCCTCACACACAAGAGAAAAAGGGGGGTGGCTGAAGTCTGGCCCCTTACAGGCACGGCCTCACACACAAAAGAAAAAAAGGGGGAACTGAAGTCTGGCCCCTTACAGGCACGGCCTCACACATAAAAGAAAAAAGGGGGGAACTGAAGTCTGGCCCCATACAGGCACGGCTTTACACAAAAAGGGGACTAGAGGCTGGCCACATACCGGCACTGCTCCGAAAATTGAATAAATAATAAATGGGACTAGAGGAAATTACTCTAACAAAGCATTCCTAAATTCCAATGCTTGTAGTAGGCTGAAATGTGCTTATTTTACTTTTAATGACCAAATAGAAATTTTGTCGATTATCTA
Source organism: Pictodentalium vernedei (assembly GCA_031216915.1). Classification (NCBI taxonomy): domain Eukaryota; kingdom Metazoa; phylum Mollusca; class Scaphopoda; order Dentaliida; family Dentaliidae; genus Pictodentalium; species Pictodentalium vernedei. Next base: position 433,368,822 of record CM062297.1, on the reverse strand, counting down.
TGCATCCATTTTGCAGTATAATTACAAAACAGATACTTATATAGCAAGCAAAACCTCTATGAAATTCCGTAAAATCTGCCAATCTGCAGGAACCTCTTCTGCCAAAGTCAGTAAGAATTTATACTAAAACTTTAGGTTTTTTTTTTATTAAATCTGCCAAAATTTCCAGAAAAACTCTGCCTATGATTTAAAATTTCTGCAATCTTTGATGGAAATAAATAAATAAAAAAAAATAAAACTTACAAGATTTTGAAATTCCTATCCTTAACTTCGCGTTCCTAAACCAAAATTTTCAGCCCCCCGCTTACAAACAGTCTTCTGCTTTTATAGTGTCAATTTTCTGCCGGATCACATGACTTCAGCCAGAATTCCGCAAAGGTCAGACTTTGAACTCTGCAGAACTCTGCCAAAGGCAATCGCCTGACAGACAATTAACACCTAACATAATACTTGTGCGAGACAAACACCGATGCTGGCATAATCCAGTAACGGTATTTATCCCAAGCCAAGCATATTACCACTAATTAAAACACTAATTAATCGCTAAATGGGGGAATTACAGTACCTTTCAACTGAAAATCCTAAGTTGACAGGTTAGCTTATAAATAGACCAATATTTCCCAGCAGGCATCACTACAATGGCCACGTTGTAGAACAGAAATTTTTCTCACATGTACGAATAAAGATGCGAGAATTTAAACCTATAAAGGCACAAGATCAACATTCTTTTATATCCAGGATGATAGTACGAACAGAAAGAGTTGTGGCAGCTCAGTCATACCACTGTACACCCAATAGATAAAAATATTTAACCTCCGGTATGCACTGATTACCGCAATAGCGCAATAGCATTACCAAAACCAATACTCCTAATCCTATACACCGGAATCCCCAGAAAGGTCGCATAAGATTGATAAAACACATGGAACAATTTTTGGGAAGAAAAAAAAAATTTACTTGGAATTTAAAAGATAGGGGCATATTGTCACACTACCCTCCCCTAAAAAGACATTTGTGTCCTCACAAATACTATTTTATTACATTACATTGCATTATGAATGAAACAAACCAATTTCCCTCCACAGCTTCACACGAAACTGACGTAAAAGGTCATTCCCATGCGAATCTGAAGATGCAAACTCTTCTTTTTTTTTCTTTTTTTTTTTTTAAAGAAATACAGGGAAACACCTTGCTGAGATGACAGCACCAGAAGAAGGCCAGACATAAAATTTTAGATGGTGGAAATTGTAATTTTCTAGCCCTGTCATCACTGCAAGAATCCATGAATCTAAATAACATGAAAATCCGAAATAAAAAGGTGGAACATATATACACTTTGATTAGAAAAAATCACATTTAACTATATTTTACTCTTCTGATTTTTTAACACTGTTTACTGACTTGAGTTTTAGTGTGTCGGAAAAAAGGTCTCTCCATGACACTTTTGGTCCAACTTTTGTTATTTTAGATTTCTTTGGCTTTAGTTTATCAGTACATACACTATTATTGTCACTACACTTTCTCTTCTTTTCAGTTTTAATATCTTCAGCTGAGGTTTGAGTTTCCATGGTAAAAAGTGGGGTTTTTGAAGTTGTGTTGGCTAACTTTGTAACAAGTCCATGAATTTCTCTCTCTTGCTTAGTCATCACCTCTGTTGCCTTTATCAAAGCAACTGTTACTGCATTAAGTTTCTTTTCAAAAACAGTTTGCATAGATATGAGTTGGGTTTTTATTGTGCCTACTTCTTTTTTTAGTTCATGAATTTCATTGTCTTTTAGTTTGATAATTGTGTCAATAATTTGATTTCTGTTTTCATCTTCTTTTAGCTTTACTTGTCTCCTGTCTTGCTCGTTTTCTTTATTAAATTCATTTTCAGTTAAATTTAGTGGTTGCACCAACTGTTCTAAAAAGTCATTTTCTTCATTGGTTGTGAGATCAAGTCCCGAGAAGTCTATTTCCTGAATTGCATTGTTAATTGTTTCATTTTCAGGTTTGGTTACATCTTTTGCTTTTACTACACTATTTATTTGTATTGTACTTTTCACTTTCTTCCGCTCACTCCACTTTGTCTGGGATGCTTCCTTAGTTTGCCTGATAATGTCTACACCCTCTTTAACAATATAAGGGGATTTAGGAGTCCTTCTGTACCCCTCTTCGTTTAGAGTTACGCCCATTGTTTTGAATTTTTTTATTTTTTCTAAATGTAGCAGGTATATGGTTTCATGCTTTTCGTAGGATTTCTCATTGAAGGCCTTGAAACGGCACAGTCCACAACTAAATGGCGCTTCCTCCACTTCAACATGCTTGGTTAGGAAGTGCTGAAATGTTTTCGACTTCTCGCCACTACTGACACCTGCTGCAACTATACATCCTCCCTCTCTTTATGGATTCCATATTCTAAAACAAAGGGGAATGTTCTTCAATAGGTGTTAGGCGTTATACTTTCTACATTAAACATGGAACATAAACCACATTCAACATCTATACATATAACATGGAACAGATAATATGTATTGTCATCTTTACTTAATAATATTAGGATCATCAACTGAAAGTCTTCATTTATACTTTTTAATTGCTTTTTTTACCCACTTGGGCACATATTCTCCTCGGTAGGGCTTCAGTTTATCGTGATTGACTACTTTACACTTTCCGAGATTATTTATTTGGATTAAATAATTTAGGTCTGATATTTTCTTCAAAATTGCACCTGGTCCTACGTACATGGGTTGCAGTTTCTCACATGCTCCAACTTTCCGAGTCTCATTCAAAATCCACACAGGATCTCCCACTTCATAATGCATCAAGTTTACTTTTGCATCACACACTTTTCTGTCGTTTTGCTGATTTTTTGAGATGCTCTCTGGCAATTGTATGGGCATGACTCAGTCGCTCTCTCAGATTTTCCACATACTCTCCATAGGAGGTGAAAGGTTCATCAATCTTACATCTTTCCAAACCAAACATCATTTCTGCCGGAAGCCTTACTTCCCTTCCTAAAATTAATAAATTGGGAGTCAGACCAGTACTCTCATTAGGTGTGGCTCTATAGGCAGCAGCTAAACAACCTAAATTGAGGTCCCAGTCAGTTTGTTCCCCTTTTAGATAGGCTTTGACCATCCTTATGAGGGTTTTATTAAATCTTTCTGCTTGCCCATTGCACTTAGGGTTTCGAGCAGAGGTCCGGGTCTTTCTGATTTCCAATAATTCACACATCTCTTTGAAAACATCACTCTCATAATTTCTTCCCTGGTCACTGTGCAAACTCAAGGGACATCCATACCTGCCCACTACTTCATTGAGTATTTTGTTTGCACAGGTTTGGGCTGACTGGTCAGGCACTGGAAATATTTCAACCCATTTAGTAAAGTGATCTGTAACTACCAGAATGTATTTGTTCCCTCTGGGTGTACGAGGTAATGGACCAATTACATCTGTGGCCATTCTATCTAATGGTGCACCAACATTCATTGTTCCAAGAGGTGCCTTAGGATTTTTTATTGGAGGTTTTATGGCTTCACATCTATCACATTTCATCACCCAGTTTCGAACATCTATTCTGAGCTCAAACCAGTAAAAATGCTGCAGGGTCTTCTCAGTTGTCTTTTTATGACCCAGGTGACCTGAAATTATTGTGTCGTGCATTTGATATATAACTTCACTCCTCATCTGTTTGGGTACTATCAGCTGTAAAAACTTCCCGGTACCATCATGCTTTTGGAAGACTTTAAATAATAGAGCATCTTTTATTTCTAAGGCATCCCAGGTAAGCCAGTAGTGACGTGTGGCTGGACTGAGTGTTACCACTTCATTATGGGCTGGTCTTATGCCCTTCTGTTTGGCCCTCAAAATAGGCCTGATGTCTCCGTCATTTTCTTGCATCTGCCTGATTTGTCTCTGGCTAAAACAGGGTTTATAAGGAAGAAAAGTTAACTCCTCTTTTACTTCCTGTTCATCACTTGTCTGACATATTGGATGTGGGGGTGGTTTATCTGACTACCTTGTTTTCACCCGCTTGGTGTTCTGCAGGGAAAGGTTTTCGCCCTGGTCAATTTTCTTATCATCATTCAGCATATATTTCTGACACATTTCTTCTGCTCTTCTTTTGCATTTTTTACATGGACCACATTTTAATGTTTCCATCATGTCTTCCTCAGCACACAAGCATTTCCATGGATTGGGACATCTTGACATGCCATCTGCATTGTTGTGTTTATTACCTTTTCGATAGGATATGGAAAAATCATAGGCAGATAAAATTTCAATCCATCTTGCTATTCTTCCCTTTGGTTCTTTGAATCCAAAGAGCCAGATCAACGCCTGATGGTCAGTTCTTACTTCAAAGGTTCTGCCCAAAAGGTACTGACGGAAGTATTCCACAAAGTATCTAAGAGCTAACAGCTCCTTGTCAGTTACACAGTAGTTCTTCTCTGCTTTGTTCAGTGAGCGACTAGCATATGCAATTACTCTCTCTTCTCCCTATTGCATCTGACTGAGAACAGCCCCTATTCCTAGATCGCTGGCATCTGTATCTAAGATGAATTTTCCATCATCCCTAGGGTAGGACATTACATCTGGACTTGTTAAAACTGCTTTCAATCTTTCAAATGATTTCTGACACTTTTCGTCCCATTTGAACTTTACACCTTTCTTAGTTAGCTCGACCATCGGCCTGATAATGATTGAGAAATCTCTAACATAACGTCTGTAATAACTTCCGGTGCCGATGAACTGTCTTATTTCTTTGACATTTTTAGGTGTAGGCCATTCTAATATCTTGACTATATTTTCAGGGTTGGGCCAGACTCCATCTTTAGAAATCACATGACCCAAAAATGACACCTTCTCTTGTAATAGGGTGCATTTCTCTGGTTTCAATTTTAAACCTGCCTGTTTTAATCGTTCAAGGACTTCTTTTACCCTCTGGATGTGTTCCTCAAATGTTCTGCCAAATACAACAAAATCGTCGATGTATATCAGACATGTCAACCACTGTAATCCCTGTAAAGCCAATTCCATTGCTCTTTGGAATGAAGGAGCACTGTTACAGAGACCAAATGGCATCATTTTATATTCAAACAGACCATATTTGGTGACAAATGCTGTTTTGGGTATGTCCTCATTCTTGACTGGTATCTGGTGGTAACCTGAGGTCAGGTCAAATGTAGAAAACAAACTTGAACCAGCCACTGCATCCAAACAGTCCCTAATCCATGGGAGGGGAAAAGCATCTTTCTTGGTCATGGCATTAACCTTTCTGTAATCGACACACAGTCGCAGCTTTCCATTTTTCTTAGGCACCAGGACTATTGGCGAAGCCCATGGTGAAGTAGACTTCCTAATTACATCTTGCTCTAGTAAATGTTTGATCGTCTTTTCTAACTCATTGGCATAAGCCATGGCTACTCTTCTGGGTAACTGCTTGATTGGTGGCTCATTTCCTGTGTCTATTGTGTGCTCAACAAGACTCGCCCACCCTAAATCATCCTCATTCTTAGAAAATACATCTTGAAATTCTGAGAGTAAGTTTCTAACAGCTCCAGCTTCATTTTCCGTTCTACCCATGGTAGTGTCTTCGTATAGAGATTTCAAATGTTCAGGGAACTGGTCTGTTTTACTATATGTTCCTTCACTGTTTGAGCCCCTTTTCCGCACCTTATCTTCAGTTCTACAATTTGTAGTTTTAATTCTCCTTGCAGAGTTCACATTTTCAACTTCAGTCACATCTTCACAAGGGAATAATTCAAAATGTCTCCCCGAGTTGCTTCTGCATGCCCCATCACTAAGTCTTGATTAAGCGATATTTCAGTCCGAGTAGGATTTATCACTCTAACTTTATGGGTACAGTTTTCCATACTGGTCAGACTACTGGCCATATACACTGGGTATCTCTCAAGAAATGTTTCTGCAGGCTCAATGATCACTTCATTTATACCTTCATTATTCCCATCAATAAATACATCTATAATACATTCTGTGTAAGGTGGTATGGAGTAATGATCAGCAGCTCTGACTCTACCTATCCTACCAGGTACACCAACTTGAATGCATTTTATAGGCATCCCTTGCAGGTAAATTAGACCTTTACTCAACATCAAATCAGCAGGTCCATCTGCTTGGTTTTGTAAAACATCTATACCCAGTAAGGCATCATCTTCAATATCAGCCACTATTGCTTCATTATACAACATAAGGCTTCCTAGACTAATGTGGAACTTTCCACTTCCATATTCTTTGAGTGGTTTCCCATTGGCTCCTGTCAGAGTGGCTGAACCTTTCAAGCATGGTTTACTCTTTTGTGGCAATCTGTCAAATAACTTCTTAGAAATAATAGTTTTGGTGGCACCAGTATCAGCCGTAAATATTACATTGATTCCCTCTACTGCACCTTCTATATAAATACCATCTTATTTAGGCATCTTTAGTTTAACTTCATGAATGGGAAATGATTGGTTGTTGTCTAAGCTGCTACTTCTCATTGGGGCCTTACACTGTTCAACTGACTGTCGGCCCTTGTTGTCAGTCTTTGACAGTTTAAATGACTGTTTACATCGTAACTAGTTTGCCTCTCCAAGCTGTCCTTATTTCTCATGGGCCTATGCAACTTCTGTCTTGATTCATCAGTTGGACTCAGTAGTGGTCTGACTGCATTCTTACCTCCTGGTCTAGCAAAATTAAACTTTTGTGGGAAATCACGAGCCCAGTGACCAAGACACTGGCAGTAAAAACACTTGCTCTTGTCACCACTTTCATCATTGTTTTTCTTTTTTTGGATTTTAGTTTCATTTTCTCTCTCTAATTTGGCAATACGTTCCAACAGCTCCTTTATGACCTCAGGGCTCACATTGGATGTGTCTGATACCTCATCATTTTTATTAGATACCTTCTTTACCTTGGAACCCATCATTTTCATATCTTTGACCTCGGGAACCTGGAATGCTCTATTGTCTAAGGTAGGGTCAGCAGATACTTGCTTCATTGGGCGTCTATTCTTTCTCTCATAATAAGGCTCATAAGAGGATGCCATCGATTTTTGCCTCATCTCAGAGAAATTAACCACATAACTAACAGCCTCATCTATATTTCTAGGTTCTTTCACAAATTCCACATGGAAACATGCTCTGTCATCTATAAGACCATCTAAGAAACGTCTCAATAAATCCTCATTTCTTGTTTCTCCCACTCTGTTGGGATGTGCCCTGGTATACAGACTCTTCAATTCCACTGCATACTCCTCAACTCTTTCATTTGGTTCTTGGCATCTTTTACTCAATTGCGCAATGTACGTCTTTGTAGTTTCTACAACTCGATATCTACTTTCTAATTCAGCTATAAGTAGCTGGTAATTACTCAGCACCCTCTGAGGTAATTGACCATACACAAAGTCCCCAGCAGGACCCTGCAGTCTGGGAAGGAGTTCATCTAATTTGGTACAATCTGACCAATTCTTTCTATTTGCAACGGCATTGAAACGGTTGAACCAAACTTTCCACGGCTCTATACCAGTGAAAATAGGCAATTTAGTACCCATGTTTACACCCAGATGCTCTTTGGCAGGCATTCCTACTTGCGCCTCAAAACTGTCCTCACTTTGAACTTCAACCTCACTCTCTTCTAAACTGGCATCATTATGACAGCTTTTAAACTGTCTGCTACACTCTCGTCTATCAATTTGAGCATTCTTGCATGACACATCATTAGGGGTTAAAGCAGTAATTAGGCCTTGCATCATATTCTGCATGCTTTCTGCCATATTAACTGACACCTCTTTCATAGCTTCTCTCATAGCATCATTTATTACTTTAGAGACCTCTTTAATTGATTTATCATCAGCTCTCATTTCATCACATTGCTGAGGGTAATGATCACCCTCTGCCACATTCCCACACTCGGCCACAGGGACATCATTTGCTGCTTGTGACACAAGAGCATCATTCTCCACAGGCAACATTAAATTATCACTTTCCTTATTTGTTATTCCTCTGTTTACTCTATCATCATTTTCATTTCTGACAACCTCAACCTCCCTGTCCTGGGCTTCATCATTATCTAGTTTGTTTCCATTGTTTAAGAGTTTTTTAAGTGCTAACCTATTGCTTTTTCTGTCCATATTTAAACTTTCAAATTTAAAACTGTCAGTTTATATCACTATTTTGTATTAATGTTAATACTGATTGTATCACTTTCTGAAAGAAAACAACCCCAAGTACAAATAACATGAACAATAACAAACACAAAACATTACAAAACAGACATAGGCTCGTATCGCTGGATTCAACTAAATGTAGAGGAACCCCACTTCCGGACACCAAATATATGTAACGGTAAACCGGTGGCTCAGACCTAACCCTGAATAACAGTTTAAGTTTGTCATTCAGAGCCATGACTGCCCCACAGGTCTACCAATATGAGATGACAAAGTTAAATTTTAGCGCAATAAAATGGACTTTAGGAAAAGAAAGGATCCCAAAACTCCTTACAAATCCATAGATGGATAAAACAAATTGGCAGATACCTCAACAGATCAAGGGAGGCAACTGGGTTAAATACTGTAAATGGGTACCCAAGACATTTCCACCCCAAATCCACTCAGGAACTACCAAGGTCAATGTTGCTCTAGGCCTGAATCCAGCAAAAGAAATAAAAGGGACTTCAGATTATAGAAGCCATTTAAGTGATTAAATGATAGTAAGGGTAATGTCTGAATTAATGGGTCAATAGAATGAGATTTAACATCTCAGTATAGCCAAACGAGCATCAGGATGACAGACAACCATGGAATAGATTACATGTGCACTCTGTATGTCATTCCAGCATTGTGTGTCAGGCCGATTAGTAGGACTTTCTTTTGCTTTCAACCATGCTTCATGAGCACCAAAGACCCTGTCAGGATACCGACGCCAGTAGATTACTTAAGTCTACAGCAAATTGAATAAAAAGAATGAAAGTAGGTAAACTTAATCATTTATTTAAATTCTAATCAAACGTTTATTTTATTTACACTATATACAACCTAGGTCATTCACTCACACATTCATACAGACAGGTACAGGATGAAACATAACATTACTTAACATTAACAGGATGAAACATGAAAGTGAACATGTAGATGAGGTGCAGATGAATCATGCACAAAATGATATTGATTAATGATGATTAGTAGTTATTATCCCAAGGATGAGCCGATTATAGAAGTCTCATCGTTAGGATAATCACTACCAATCCCATCTTAGTCCCAGACTACGAAACTGGTGAATCCCAGATTACACCAAGTTTAAGCCAAATACGGGGTAATGCATTATCTGCTCACAGTCCCCTATTTCCAAACCATGGCAGATATGCTTAATAATGATTATAAAAATCTTTTACTAGATACAACTGAAGCAAAACACTTCGGCTTATCTGCCTGTATGCTCCAGCCTGAGTATTCAACCCCAAACCATTGTGTTAAATGAATATTTTAACACAAACACATTTTAACTACAATCATCCTGTACAGTGCTGGAAAGAGCCACTTTTCAAACTCCCTCCAGAACTGCACATGATGACCCAAGGGGTATGTCCAATAAGACACAAGTTTACATATAAACTTGGCAGTATTTACCCCTATGGATTCCTGACTGTAGCATGAATCCATAGAATAAACATTGGACCAACCAAAGGGCAGGATTAATTTGGTGATGGGCCAAACAGCAGGAAATGTGATATGCACGGATGGTAAAATACTGTATTTAAATTACAGCTAGTTAAAAAGTATTTACAGGTGGAGCTTGAGTTGCTGCATGTAGTCGGAAAGAGCCATATAATGAGATCCCTCCAACGACACACCACACACCAAACTAGGGTGGGGTGAATACCCATTTGGGTATATGTCTACCAAAATTATGGACTAATGGGAGCTTGCGATGTTGTATGGCACTGGAAAGAGCCCCAGCATGAGATCTTGCCAACACCATCCAACACATCAAGCTGGGGTGGACGCACCATATGGGTATATGTTTTATAAAATATGGGCTGAGTGGAGCTTGAGGTGTTGTGTGCCGCTGGGAAGAGCCACAGCATGAGATCTTCCCAGTGCCACTCCACACATCAAGCTGGGTGGGCTATAACAGAATTTAAATTTTGCGATGGGGAAAACTTCCAAATTTTTAATTGTAATCTCAGGTTCACTTTCATGAAGGACAAAGTACGGTACTCAGGAACGACAAACAGAAATAGAGAAAACCTAATTACTGACAAGGTTTCCCGAGCCCTAATTCAATCACCGTTGTTTTATACGAGAGGGAGTTTTATGCACATTCATACAAGGGGTATATTAATTTAAAGCCACATTTGGCTCTGAGACATATGAAACGATTGTTACTTAAGTAACTATATCAAACCTGTGTTGATATCACCTAAACATCAAAACTAAATGCTTTGACATATAAGACATTCTGACCCCTTCAGGCTCTGATGTCATACGACTTTTCATACATTCTGGCCTCTTCAGACTCTGATGTCAAAAATATCTGACACATTCTGGCCCCTTCAGGCTCTGATGTTACTCAGATATATATAATTTATTTAAAACTTTCACATTTGTGAAATGAGACTAAAAAGGTCTATTTATAGGCACCCAGGGCTTTGGAAGAATATCGAGCAAGGTGAAATGGGTGCTTTCCAAGGAATATTGGTCAGGCTAAAATAAAGGGGCTATATGGACAGTTTACGTAACTTTTAAATGTGGATCTATGTCCTCCTAAGGACAACTACCAAGAACACTAACCAATAAGGATAGTACCCACATTGATTAATCATGGTGGACCCAGCCGGAAAGAACCATATATGCGAGCTCTCTCCTACAGTCTTCACCATGGTTAATACTTGAAGGTATGAACTTCCTACTAGAATTAGTAAAGGGACCGGTATTAAGCATTATTGGCAAGGGTCATAATTAATTATGATCCTCCCAAAAGGGGGTTAATAGAAATTCCAAATGCTGACTTATATAGCAAATGATTATTTTTTGTTAATGTAAGTCCTAGGCCAAACCAAGAATATAACTCACAAAATCTGTGATACTGTACCGCTCTGGACTGAGCCGTATTGGGATCATTGCAGATAGTCCAGCATGGCAAACCATGTGTTGTTATATCTAGGGTTTTTACTAACTATTTCTCATTTTTCATACAATATATGGGCTAGCATGGGGTAAGGGTGGGGCAGTCATCATAATGTATGTAAAACTTTTAACTGGACATAATGCAAGCTACTATGAGATGGTGTGGGGTACATTCTAGGAAAGAGCCAAGTTTTTGATTTAAAAGTAATATAAATTATAATGAGACATCATAGGTCCTGTGATATACTACTGGGAACACATTTATCTAAAATTAAATTTTAGGAAGACATTTTACCCATAGGCCAAAAAAAAAGGAATTGAAGTCTGGCCCCGTACAGGCACGGCGTCACACACAAGAGAAAAAGGGGGTGGCTGAAGTCTGGCCCCTTACGGGCACGGCCTCACACACAAAAGAAAAAAGGGGGGAACTGAAGTCTGGCCCTTTACAGGCACGGCCTCACACACAAAAGAAAAAAGGGGGGAACTGAAGTCTGGCCCCATACAGGCACGGCTTCACACAAAAAGGGGACTAGAGGCTGGCCACATACCGGCACTGCTCCGAAAATTGAATAAATAATAAATGGGACTAGAGGAAATTACTCTAACAAAGCATTCCTAAATTCCAATGCTTGTAGTAGGCTGAAAAGTGCTTATTTTACTTTTAATGACCAAATAGAAATTTTGTCGATTATCTATGCATCCATTTTGCAGTATAATTACAAAACAGATACTTATATAGCAAGCAAAACCTCTATGAAATTCCGTAAAATCTGCCAATCTGCAGGAACCTCTTCTGCCAAAGTCAGTAAGAATTTATACTAAAACTTTAGGGTTTTTTTTTTATTAAATCTGCCAAAATTTCCAGAAAAACTCTGCCTATGATTTAAAATTTCAGCAATCTTTGATGGAAATAAATAAATAAAAAAAAATAAAACTTACAAGATTTTGAAATTCCTATCCTTAACTTCGCGTTCCTAAACCAAAATTTTCAGCCCCCCGCTTACAAACAGTCTTCTGCTTTTATAGTGTCAATTTTCTGCCGGGTCACATGACTTCAGCCAGAATTCCGCAAAGGTCAGACTTTGAACTCTGCACAACTCTGCCAAAGGCAATCGCCTGACAGACAATTAACACCTAACATAATACTTGTGCGAGACAAACACCAATGCTGGCATAATCCAGTAACGGTATTTATCCCAAACCAAGCATATTACCACTAATTAAAACACTAATTAATCGCTAAATGGGGGAATTACAGTACGGTTCAACTGAAAATCCCAAGTTGACAGGTTAGCTTATAAATAGACCAATATTTCCCAGCAGGCATCACTACAATGGCCGCGTTGTAGAACAGAAATTTTTCTCACATGTACGAATAAAGATGCGAGAATTTAAACCTATAAAGGCACAAGATCAACATTCTTTTATATCCAGGATGATAGTACGAACAGAAAGAGTTGTGGCAGCTCAGTCATACCACTGTACACCCAATAGATAAAAATATTTAACCTCCGGTATGCACTGATTACCGCAATAGCGCAATAGCATTACCAAAACCAATACTCCTAATCCTATACACCGGAATCCCCAGAAAGGTCGCATAAGATTGATAAAACACATGGAACAATTTTTGGGAAGAAAAAAAAAATTTACTTGGAATTTAAAAGATCGGGGCATATTGTCACAGTAAGATTGGTAGAAGACATGCCCACCATCAACGAGCAGTACGCCTTAGTATAAGGCGTCATCGTGCATCCATGTGGAGCAATCGGGGTTAAGTGCCTTGTCCAAGGACACAACGCGGGAGTCCGAATCGATCGCTCAGACGGTCACCCATCCCAGGACTAACCGGGCTCGACGTTGCTTAACTTCGGTGATCTGACGAGAGCCGGTTACCGCCACGCTCCCGCGCCCCAGGTGAAAGATTAAAAGACTAGATATGATACTTGTCCTTGTGTCACACACACATAAATCGATATCTGTAGTTCCCGATTTAGCCTGTTGGGGACACGGCACAACTTATTTAGAGTACCTGTGCAGTCACGACTACCACATGTGTATTCTATTTACTCCGTAAAAAATTTACAAGAAGTCTCAAGTTTTTCAACTTTAATCCCTACTGACTAATATTCCAACTATACCATCAAGGCATGCCTTGATTATGTAGTTGGAATATAAGTCAGTCGGGACTCATTCATCCTAGTCGGATGAAATCAGCCCCACCACCACCACCAAATTGTGACCAGTCGGTCGTTTTCGCTACACCCAAGAGTGACTACAAGTTTGGGTTAGCATTGAAGCACTGCAGGCCACTGCACGATGTCATATTTGTCATGTTAGAGGGCAATGCGCGACCATGTCAGTATATTTTGACAGTGGGACACATTCTTGTACATTGTACAGATTTTTTTAATCTCTTCAGGGGCAAATATTTTTCGGTGGGATTGATTTCTTAGCTATCCTTTTTATCACACAAGCGCTCGTGAAATTCTGCCATTTCTTAAAGAAATCAACGTTGTTAAGGCCATGGTTAATTAATTTTCGGTTTAGTCTTATTCGCCTCATTTTGTTTTTTGCCCAAAATAATAACTCATTTTCTTTATTATTGGCTCTGCAAGTGGGTCACCTCGTTTGTAGGGCCAGGAGAATACACCATTTCCTGTTTCTTCCCCATCTATTGAAATTCCATATCATTGCCTCATTTTTGCCAAGTTGCTGCTACAGCAATCTGGCAATAATGAGGCAGTAGTCTGGTGTTGTTAAGGGTAAAATGTTGACTAATGGTACATTTTGTTTTTACCTGTTCTGTGTATACAACACTGGCCATTTAGCGTTCCACTATCTGAGACAACCTACACATGTAAGGAAGCAGTGTACAAAAATTATAAAATATGCATCTTGTTGAAAGGGATATATTACGTCATTTCCGCACAAGGGTATAATTAATATTTTCCCAATATCCCGACAAATTCTGTCTTCTGATTGGTCAGAATGCCTAGGACAAATAGTCATGGCAAACGGTGCACCTAACATCCAAGATATATGAGAGCGTGCTACATCCAGGGTATAAGGGCACACGAAACATCGGGAGTATATGGGTATATGGTTTAAATACGGGGGTATATATATGGTTTAAATGAAAGCTTTCGCTTTCTCTCGCCTCGATATAAAAATCGAACCAGAAATACCTGAAAATAGTCACAAATATCAGATTTCTGAGAATTCGATCATATTTTGTGTTATAAATTAAATAGTTGAATAATTAAATCCAAACAACTTGAGAAAAATCAAATCAGAGCAAATCTGTCAAAAAAATCCGTTTATTCCTTTCCAGCAACAACCCAGGGGATTTAACTCTATATGTTGACTTCTGCGTTTGTGAAAACAGAACAGTTATTCGCGAGTTTGGTCCAACTGATTGCGGAGCGTGAGAAACACGTCCACAAATTTGTTTCCACTATGAGATGTTTCTTTTGTGTTTCAAATGGGACAAAGTTATCTCTGCCAGCATGTAAGGTATATGGAGATTTAATACCTGGATGTCCCATTTAAACACCTCGCCTGCGGCTCGGTGTTTAAAAGCCAACATCCAGATATTAAATCTCCATATACCATACATGAATGAATGAATGAATGAAAGGTTTTAGTGCGCCGAAGGCGCGCAGGGACGATGTGGGATTTACAAATCCCTTGCGACCCGGTTAACATTATTTTATTTCACTTGGATCACACAGGCCTAGCTTCCTATTGCCTCAAATGGGGTCTGAGGTGGTATGCACGCGGTTAGAATTTCCGACAGTTTACGTTGGAGTGATGAATTGCCAATAATCAATCCCTCAACGCCATAAAGACTATTAGAGAGTGCTCAGAGTGGGCTCTATTCGGTTCCAACTCGGCGATGGTAGAGGTTTGAGTCGCACCATGGTGGCGAGCCAGAATATAATGTTGTGCAATGGCAAATTTAAGGGAAAAAGAGAAAAGAAAACCAAACAGCAACGCCGGTTTGGTAGCGGCCCCGGTATATGGCCATAGCGGTTACAAAAAGGAGTGGAGAAAGCTCTAACAGCTTAGTTTTTAAAAACCGAGAGTCATCCATCAAGCCTCCCGGGAGATAGGATGTCGTACCGGTATGTGATTACGAGGTATCTAGTTATCCTTCGGGAATTCCAAATGACCTCCCCCAACCCCTCCCCAACCCCCAACTCCCCGCCAAAAAGCCCTTAAACGGGCTGTTTGCTGGCAAGATTGTTTCAATTCTTGCCTTGGTCTTATTTAGGTTTTATGCACATCTTTGCATGAGGATTGTTTCAATCCCTCATAGTTTGTCATTCAGTTTTGGTCGAGTCTCTGATGAGATAGAGGAGGTAGAAAAGATAGAGAGCTGGAAATTAGAGCAATTCGGTTTTTAATTTACAATTGTTCCGTCCGTGACGACCAGTGACATGTGGATGGGGAAGCCAGCATTTTTTCCCCGAAATTTATATCTCGGGGAGGGGAGACCCGGCAGCAGGTGGAGATTTTCCTCGCTGTTTGCAACTCCCAGTGGTAACAGAGGCAAGCTTTCATGCGTACCGTGTCACCCGCAGCCAGTTCTGAATTTATGTCACCGAGTGCCTGGCTCACCCCATCGCAATGATGTAATCTGTAAGACTTTAAGCCTTTCGATGGACACGCCCCAGATTATTTAGTTTTCCTATTGTGGACGCGATGCGCATTGAGTTCTATTATTAATTCGCTGTCTTGAAGTCCATTTAGAGTTTTGCTTTGAAGATCTTTTAAGCGCATTGCTATAGTGTATATTTGTGCTATATCGCGAAGTTGTTTTATCGATGTCCACGTGGGCTTGCGCAGAGCCACGCGCTAGGCATGATTTTGGACCCGTTGTAGTTTTTCAATGTTGGTTTTATTCAGGCCACTCGTTATTATGGCCCCCATACTCTAGTACGGGGCGTATATATGATTTGTAAAGCTTGAGGAGAACTTCTTTATTGGTTCACCAATTTTTACCTCTAATCATTTTCAGGAAATTGACTCGTTTAGTGGCTTTGCCAGTGACTGAGTTTACGTGATTGTTTAGATTGAGGCTGCTATCCAGGGTGAATCCCAGAAACTTTGCCTCATTACTAGCTTCAAGTTTGTGGTCGTAAAGCTTAAGCTCAATATTAGGGATAGGTATTTTCCTTTGCTTTTTATAGAATGTGATTCTTTGTGTTTTCGCGGCATTTAGCTTGATGCGCCACAGAGCGCACCAGTCTTGAAGGTCGCGGATGGTATCCTGCAGGCGGTTTTGTATTATGTTTCGAGACTTAATGGCCGTCCACATTCCTTTGTCGTCTGAGAATTGAGATAGTTCAACATGGTTCTTCCCTACTTTGTCAATGTCATTCACATATATTATAAATAGAAGCGGGCTTAGGACCGAACCCTGTGGAGTGCCCGCTTCGAGTTTTACCTCGGCTGACACCTCGCGGTTGACCCTCACTTTGATTTTTCGATCAGATAAAAATGATGATATGATCCTTAGACTTTTGGTAGGTAGCCCCATTTTAGCTAGTTTGTATCTCATGCCATTGTGCCAGGCAGAGTCGAACGCTTTTTCTACGTCGAGTAATAGCGCGGTTCCTATTCCATTTTGACTGAACGCCGTTTTCATACAATCTACCAGTCTATAAACATGCTCGATTCCCCCCCCCCCCCCCCCTTTGGCTTCTGTAGGCCCTTTGCCACTTATTGAAAAAGCTGATTGATTCGAGATAGCTGCGGAGTCTAGTCGTGAGAATCCGTTCGAAAAATTTTCCAATACAGCTGAGTAGGCTGATTGGGCGGTAGTTAGCTGGGTTGCTCAAGTCCTTGTCGGGTTTGGGTATCATGACTCCTGTAGCTACTTTCCAACATTTTGGGAAGTATCCACTAGAGAGACAGCAGTTTAGGAGGTTAGTGAGTCTACCGAAAAAAAATATTGGGACATTATTTCAGGATTTTTTATGAGACCTCGCCCCCTCCTGGGGAAGAAGAAGACTTACATTTTTTAATTGTGTTAGCCACTTCTTCTTGGCTTATCGGTTCCGTAAGTTCATGGCCATCTCCGTCCTCGGGCGTTTGGCTGAAGCTGGCATCGTTAAACGTTGTCTTATTGTCTTGAACAAATTTGTTTACTTTTTCTTTGAACTCGTCATCAAACCTATGGCACTCATGGGGGCGATGATATTTCTTAAGGAGCTCAGCGAAGGCGCCAGCCTTCGCCTTGTCACCCAGGGTCATAGTTCCATCGCTGATCTTAAGAGCCTTACTGTTGGCGTCTTTATGTTTTTGTCCAGTAAGGGTTTTAAAAGTATCCCAAGACCTTTTAGGCTCCCTGAATCTATTTAGATTTTCCGTTGCTTTTTTCCGTCTCACGCGATTGTCGTTTGCTATTGCTTTTTTAACTTCGCCGTGGAGGCGATTATACACGGCTTTAAGTTCGACCTTTTTAGTTTGAAGTTTTTCTGATTTGTATGCACGGAAGGCCTTTCTTTCTGGTTTTATTATTTAGAGTGTGGTTTCAGTTATTCTATTGACCCGCGATTTAACCGTCTGTTTGAGTGTTGTTAATGACTTCACTGAGATTGGTACATGCTTGTTCGTGCTCGCAGGTATTCATTGGGTTGTTTTTATTTATTTCAACCTGAATTATTTTTCTGAAGAAGTCCCATTCAATTTTGGATAGATTCCTCCTACTCATTGTGGGGTATCTTGTGGGTCCGGTGCAACCGTGTAATGTAGCATGAACAGGCAGGTGGTCGCTACTACCTACATCATCGCCCCCCCCCCCCCTCAAATATGTCTTGCATTTGATTAGTTAGTGATTTACTGGTTATAGTAAGGGCAAGGATGTCGGATTGGCGGAGTGTGTTGTTACTGACGTGGGTGATGTCTTGGTCGTTATATAATACGAAAAGATCAAATTGTTCGATGATATTGAAGAGGGCGTCGCCATTGGGCTCCGTTTTATTACATCCGAAAACCTGATGTTTGGCATTGAAATCACCTAAGAAAATACAGTGTTTGTAATTTTTCACAAAGAATTCAAAGACTTTGCTGTCAACTGTTTTTTTCGGTTCATTATAATATGCGATTACGGCAACTTTTTTATGATCTACTTCAATCCCAGCGGCAATCACCTCTGCGTTGAGATGATCGCTTGATATCGTTTTATATTTTAAGTCCTGCCTAATGAGGAGAGCCACCCCGCCTCCACGTTGTGTGGGACGGTCTCGTCTGATGATGTTGAATCCACTTAGCAAAAATATCTTGCTTGGCTTTAACCATGTTTCGCTGATACCATTTACATCTACGGTTGTGAAGTAATCGGACATCTGTGAGCTTTTGCAGTTAACGCTTCGAGCGTTCCACTGGATTATTTTCAACTTATTCATAATTGGTCAGTACCTGGCGTAATTGTACTAGTTAACTTGTTATGGGTGTGATTTATATTTTATTTATGGCGGCTTCTATTAGCGAAGAAGAGATTTGAGTTCGATATAGCTTGGATGCTGTTTTCCCAACTTCTCTACATATGTCGGAAAGACTGACGTCGAAGTGTTTGTTCATTATATTAAAAATTGATCCAGTCATTAGGCTGCACATCGAATGCGGAGAGGTTGAGTTTTCTACGCTGTTTGACATTCATAGCTTTGAGTTCTATGTCGGTTTTAACTTTTTTGTAGTGGGATCAGCCCCGATAATTGCTTGGGTGTTGCCCGTTACAATTTGGGCATTTCACTGTTGAAACCCTGCATGACTTTGTTAAATGTTTTTCGTCGCATTTCATGCAGCGAAACTCTCCTTTACATCTGTTCGACATATGCCCAAATTTCTGGCATTTACGACACTGTGTGGGCTGAGGCAAAACACGACACTCCTCAGTCTGATATTTTTGTCCGTTTATACAAACACCTTTGTTAATGAAGTTTAGTTTTGTGTCCCTATTGGGGCCTTTTACTTTAATTTTCCACGTAGGGTTGCCTGTAGCCGTAGATATTAGTCTGCGCCACGGGTATCCCGACAGGGCTTCATCAATATTCCCATCATTAATCTTTGTGTGAACCCCTGTGACGACTACGCAAGGGTTTTGCAGCGGTTGATGCTGTTGTTTATTCGTCTGGTGTTTGGCCGTATTATCCTTTTGAGGTTGTTTAGAAAGGGCTCTTACCTTGTCGGCATACGATACACCACTGTCAGTGGTGAATGTTGGCGTCGCCGGTATCGTTTCCGTTGCGTTACTGTCTGCCGATTTCCCATCATTATGGATCTCCGCACCGGTTGTTACTTCTGTAACATCCATGGTGTCCGAGGTCTCAACGACAACATCACCCGGGTTATCGGTGTCTGTCGACGCTTTCGTGTTTTCTTAGCCACCGTTTCTATTTCCAGGGGCTCACCATTTTCTTGGAAGTCTGTATCTAATTTCCTTTTCGGTCGCGGCGTAATCTGATTGACCACATCACAGGTGGGAACAGTAGTTGCCTCTTGCTCTATGGGCGTACGCAACCAGTTATTTTGACTGGCGGTAACGAGTTCCGAGCCGTGATTTGGTGATACCTCCAAAGAGATGGTGTACATACGTCTCCCCATCTTGGTGGTATTATCTATAAAGGGCGAAACGGATGTAGGATTAGTTTTGCCCACCACCCCCTTGCTAGGATTAGTTTTTGAAATCTGCTGATTTGTATCAACTGTTTTAGAAGCACTAGCGATATCCGTAACTGCGTTCGTTTTGGGGTCCAACGTGTTGGGCTCCACACTCTTGCCCTTTTGTTTAGAGCTTCCGTTGCTGTAGCACGAACCCAGGCGCCAGTGCGTATTTGGTTCTGAAACATCAGGACCTGGCTCTTAAATCTCAGAAATAGGCTTCTCAGTTGGCGCGTAACTTCTCAGATCATATTTTGATATTCTTTCGATGGATAATCGAGAGAGACACTCTTACATGTATTATATATATGATTATCATTTATCATTGTTGTAGAGTGCTTAAGTTAATACTTCAAGTCTTAATTACCAAGCATTAATCTTCACTGTGGTTTCTGATCAAGTCTTGGCTGCCTAAATAGGCAACCAAGACTTGATCAGAAACCACAGTGAAGATTAATGTTTGCTATAGTGTACTAAATGAAAATGATGAGAGCTAGTACATACTTGCAGTGTGTGTTACAAACAGCAGTGTGACTCCGTAAATTGAAATCTGGCGCATGAATTGAAAAAATAGGCTCCGAGGCTAGAGCGTATTTTAAATAGTCCTGATCGTTCCCTGCTAAAGCTCCATCCCACACCTCTCCCCTGATGGGCGCTGACCGATTACTGATTATCTGAGCCCACAATCGGTCGATGTGGATTTCGTTTGTAATCCCGTGCACTATTAGACAAGTCTAGCCTTGCAAAGAGCTACTTTAAATTGAACATATTTTACAGTGTTTACAGTCCATTCACTACTAGATAAGTCGAGACTCGAAAGAACTACATTAAATGGAACATATTTCACAGTGTTAAACTCCGTTGACTCAGGTCCAGTAAAATTACCAGTCGCGCACACTTGGGTGGTAAACGTGACTCTCAGAGCCACGTTTACCACCCAAGTGCGCGCAACTGGTAATTTTTACTGCGACCTGAGTCAAAGGAGTGCAACCTTCAATTTTGCGGCATGAAATGGCGATTGCCACAAATACGCTCAATTGTAAGCTTTACTTGTCGTTTAACTTACATATCTTGTAAAGGGGCGTCTAGAGAGATTAAGAATACACATTGTGGTGGTGTTTCAACTTTATTGAATGGTATCATTGACATCATTTTGCATTAACAATTGCAGAAGATAATAAAATGTGGTTTATTAATCATCACAAAATGCTTGGCAATAATCGGTTGAACCGATGTTCCAGGTGCCGTTGCCGTTGCCATCCGATTGCCTACAATCGGCCGATGGTGATGGCCGGTTCCGAAAATCGGTTTAATACTAGTAATTTGATGGCAAAGTCAACTTTCATGGTAAAACTTAGATAAGAGCTGATAAATTTATTGATACCTTATCCCGATCTCAGCCTGAAAAGGCAATACTTCTGTACAGTGTCAAATGGACATTTATTTAAATTTAAAAATCGCGCAAGAAAACGTCGAACAAAAATAAATACTATTCAGTTATTATGATCAAATTAATTATTTAATTAGCTAATATTAACCTTAGTTACTGATACACACAACGACATGCGCGTGCGAATAGGTTGATTGATATGGTACGAGTGCCAGTGTGGACGGATAAAACGATAGGCCGCAGGCCTTGAGTTTTATCCTTCCGCAATGGCACAAGTGCCACATCTAGTAACTCATTCACACGCTTGTCGTTCTGTGTTTATTACACACCTTCACACCTATAAAAGCAATTAAGAGAAGGACACTCAGCAATTCATTTGACAACTATCAACAAAAAGAACACATTTTATCGCCAACCAAATTTGCAATGGGAACCCGTGTTACTCTTTCGTCCCCTGAGTTCCAATGTGTTCTATGTGCCCACTGGCACATAGATCACAATGGAACTCAGGGGACGATTTTTGGCTATCGATAGCGATTCAAATTGTAATTGCCCTGCAGGATTTGTAGGAAATTCCAGTAAAATTTCGCTTCTGTTTAAAAATAGTCTATCAAGGATTTCCGTTCCGCACAGATATGCAGAACAGATTTCCAGTTTCCGCATGGTTTAGTGTTGCTGTAGATGAGGATTTCATAAGACAGATGTGTAATAAAAAATATGCCGGAGTTTGCCCCATACACGTTTTACTTTCACCCGCAGTTCGTTTTATAGTATGACCAGTATGTTTCAGCTGCACGTGTCTGCATGGTAGCCAGACTGTCTTACACAACAAATTACTAATAAACAGCAAAAACCACAGTCTGCGAAAATATAATTTTGAACACAAACATCACAATATGGTACATTTCCGAATTAAGAACGTGTATATATTGACAGTCTGCAAAACAAAATCCACTCTGCACAACGAATCGAACCACGCGGCAAAAAATCTATTTGTTGTACATGTCAGAAATTGTAAATGAAACAAACATAATTTAAATTTCTTAGAAAAGCACCGTAAATTCTCCCCGAAAGATTATCACCTTCTGAATAACACACGACGTAGCTTTCCAATACTAAAACAACCAGGCCCATCCACCGTTTTACCAAAAGTAATGGTTTACTTTAAAAGATCCACTACTTGAATAAACTGATTGGCAATTTGTTTCATGTTCAGGAGTCGTTCTTCTAATGATTTTTTGAATTTTTCCTATCTGCCAATGAATTGACCTCAATATGAATCCTAATTCCTGCTCCGTGTTGTGAGGATTTCTTCCCGTGTAACTAGGCGCGTTGGGCCAGGCACCTATCTTTGCTTACTTTTTTTTTTTTTTTTTTTTTTGGTGGGGGGTAGGTGGGAGGGGGGGGGGGGGGGTATGCCGCAAGCAAATCCCGAAGATATATGCATTGAGTCGTGGAAGGCATGGGGTGATGCCCCCGTTCCCATCCCGGTTGGTGGGCCCACCCCGGGCTAAAGTCGCTGCTCTAACTCTCCTTACAATTGACACCATCAAGCGTTGTTTGGGACATTGACGCGCTTCCTGACCGGCCTGTCCAGCTAGTCCCACAAATGCTCGATCGGGGACAAATCTGGACTATAGGGTGGCCAATCGAGAACTGAGTTTTGGTTGAGGAAGTCACAACAAGCCCTAGCAACGTGTGGCCTCGCATTATCCTGCTGGAACGTTGGGTTACGCGCACGGATAAGTGGAAGGACATGAGGCATGAGGACCTGATCCCGATATCTTACGGCTATAAGATTGTCCTTGATGACCACGAGAGATGTTTCCACGCCATGTGAAATCCCCTTCCCCCCCCCCCCCCCAAAAAAAAAAAACACAACAAACCCTCCCCCGAATCTCTCGTGCATCTGACCAGGAAAGCGTGAACCGAGACTTGTTAGTGAATAACACACGTCTCCAGTTGGCCAAGTGAAACCGATTTGGTGCATGTGCCCACAGTCATCTTCCTGTGGCCCTGAGACGCCTAACTAAACGAGCTATCATTGACTCGTGGACCTCAAATTGCTGGGCGACGAGACTTTGCGATTGGACCTGCATGATTTGAGCAATAGCCCTATCCCAATCAACTTCGGAAACTCGCGGCATTTTGCTTTTCAATCGAGTTGAAATGAAATGTTGTGCAATCGTGTAATGTTCAAAGCTTCGATTTGGTATAGTTTTCAAGCCCATAGCACGTGGAAGCGCCCCGGATACACGCTTTGTCGAAAAATCTGTTGAAAGCATGCAGCATCGCACGTGGTCATGGTTGACCGAATTTTAACCAAAGTCTCTTTTGACAGAACACTGAGGAAGCTGCGTGTCAAATTTTGCTACATTTGGAGTTCGGATGAAAAAATTATATACTACTCAAAGTTTGCTAAGCACCAAATATTTGACACATCATTGTGAAATTTGCTTGTGACATATTTGCGATATTTTTGGTGGATATGAGTGAGGAATGTATTGAGATGGTCCCCAGTATTTACATTAGCTCTCTTGACAGGCAGACTTTTCGTGACAGTCATGGAAAGCATGTACTCCTTGATTTTCATGATGTTTTCGTGTGCTCTCTGCATGTACATGACATGTGTAGGGTATTCATTCTTCATTTCAACACAAACCCTTGTGATTTAATGATTGAATATGGCAAATGCAAATGTAAGAAGACATTTGCCTGAAGCAGAAATGTGGCGGGATGTAGGGATGGTGGAGCAAGGGGCTACCCATCGTCATGTTGGTGAAGCCCTTGGTGTGCACCATACGGTGATCACCAGAGCCTGGGCAAGATTTCGGCAGTATGGCATACCTGTAAGAAGGCATGGTGGTGGCAGAGACAGGGCAACATCTGCAGCTGAAGACCGGTTTTTGATCATTCAGGCTCGTAGGAAACGCTTTGCCACAGCAACCCAGCTTCGCAGTGGCCTTCAGAATGCATCCGGAGTAAATGTTTTGACGCAGACTATCCGGGCAAGGTTGCACGAAGGTGGTCTCCGATCGAGAAGACCATGTATTCGCATTCCGCTGTCCCAGAACCACCGTCAGGCACGATATGAATGGGTCATGGACCACGTTGGGTGGACCAGAGAAGATTGGCGACCTGTCCTTTTTACAGACGAGTCAAGGTACTGCCTAGACCACACAGATAGGCATTCTAGGGTATGGAAAAGACCAGGAGAGCGATTCCATGCAGCCAGCGTTGCTGAGCATGACCGCTATGGTGGAGGGTCAATCATGGTCTGGGGTGGCATCAGCTGGGATGGACGTACAGAGCTCTGTGTCCTTGAACGTGGCACGTTGACTGCACAACAGTATATTGGTGAGATTCTGGATCTCCACGTCAGAATGTATGCAGGTGCAGTTTTGATAGATTCATTCTGATGGACCCTCAAAATGTTGATTTCTTTAACCGCCACCAGAAACATATTCCTCCATTGGGAATTAGAATTAAACCGCACAAAATTGGAACACATACAATGAAAAAAAATCGTTAAACACATATTCCTCCTTGGCATCTTAAAAAAACCTACAGTTATTTTGGACCTTGCTTCTACCAAAAAATCGAATACCAATTCCTTGCAGTTCAAACAAAAATATGCCGAAATAAAGTCCAAGTATAGTACATATACAAGGATCTATACAGATGGATCTAAGGGTGGTGACAAAGTATCATCAGCTGCTGCAACTGGTAATTATATCACCTCAATTAGAATACCGATTCAGAGTTCTATTTTCACAGCTGAAGTTAAAGCTATACGACTAGCGCTTGAACACATCGAGAATGTGCAGGAAAAGAAGTCGATTATTTTTTCCGACCCTCTTTCCTCTTTACTTGCTTTACTCAACCCCAAGTTGAAGAACTCTCTCATTTTGGAACTTCGTGAGAAGTTAACAACTCTCATGTCTGACCAAGATGATATCGTGTTTTGCTGGTTACCCGGACATGTAGGTATCGCTGGTAACACCAGAGCAGACAGTGCAGCAAAACAGGCTTTATCCAAGTCTCTCACTGATTTTAACATCCCTTTCAGTGACCAGAAACCACAGATCAATAAGTACATCAAATCTGTGTGGCAGGCGGATTGGGATGGAGCGACAGATAACAAGCTCCATCAATTCCGACCAGATATTTGTGATCACTACCCGTCTAGTAACCTTTGTAGAAAGGATCTTGCAGTTTTGACGCGGTGTCATATTGGTCACACACACGATTTACACATTCCTTTTTGTTAGAGGGCAATATGCGACCAGAGTGTGTTCCCTGCCAGCAGGTGCTGTCACATTCTTTTACATTGTACTGATTTTAATCATGCCAGAGGGTAGCATTTTACAGTTGGATCTTTGAGAGATTTATTTTATCTTACAAGCCCGCAAAAAATCATCTCATTTTTTAAATTAATCAACCTTTTTAATAAATTTTAAATTGTTTTTATTCTTTTATAATTCCCATCTTACCATATCTATTTTACAGGTTGATTGGCATATCCTTTTTGAACAACTTGTCTCACTTTCTCATTACAGTTAAGTTGAGTTAACAGTTCTTCGTTTGATTTCTCACATTTCATATTTCAACGACTTATTTTTAATTATTTCATACTGGATAATGGCTTTTTTTTAAAATGCATACTTTCATCGCCACGATATGGCCTTAGCTGCTGATGTGGCGTTAAGCACCAATAAATAAATAAATAATATTCTGATGGACGATAATGCCCGTCCTCATGTTGCCCATGCTGTCGGGGAGTACCGACAGAGGGAGGGGATTGAGCGTATGGACTTGCCAGCAAGATCCCCTGACCTCAGTCCAATCGAACATATCTGGAATGAGTTGCAGCTTGCAATTTCAGCCCGTCCAGTCCAGCCAAGAAGTGTCCAGGAGCTAGGTGCCGTGCTAGTCCAAGAATGGAACAACATCCCCAGGACCACCAGGAACCTGACGGAGCATGAGAAGGCGTTGTCAAGCTGTAACTAACAGTAATGGGTCTCATACTTGATATTGAAGCCATACCAGTTCGCTCCGTCAACTTTTTGGCATATTGAAAAATTTCCTCTTTTATCAATAATATTCAATTTCCATGGTTTTCGTATTCAAAAGCTGAAAAATAATAAAACACAAACAAAATCTTAATTTCTGTACTTAAATCATTAAAGATATAATTAAATAAAAAATATATACACTTTTCATTACAATATTTCAACTAAAACGTAAAACAGGTAGTTGGATGTACTTGGTGCTTAGCAAACTTTGAGTAGTATATTACCAAAACTGAACTTGCTTTTTTCCGTCTGTGTAGAAACAGGTGCAGAAGAAAAGAGAAACGCAACATTGAGCAATACACAAGATTTTCTATTCATTCAAAATAATAAATTAAGGCTTGTATTAGCTTTTTCTAGATACAGGAAGAGGTTTTCTTTTCCGAAAGGAGTGACCAAATAGTGATCTGAACACCCGGTCGCAACACTCCATGTATTTTGAATATTTGAAAGCGGACAAACGAGAAGCAGCGACCAGTTACTGAAAGATACGTCAGACCAGGGGCTCTATGTTGTGTGAAAGTTGCGTTGGGCCAATGTTTTTTTGTTTTGTTCTGTGTTTTTTGTTTGTTTTGTTTTGTTTTGTTTTTTTTTTGTTTTTTTGTTTTTTTTTTTGGGGGGGGGGGGGGGGTGGGCAGCGAAAGTTGTTTTTTTTTGGGGGGGGGGGAGGCCCCTCCCCCGTAGCTACACCACTGCGTAAGACCCTGCAGTTAACTATCATACCTGGTCACTGGGACGTGATCGCATAATATTTATATTTTCTGTTTATCGAGAGTAATACTGCTACAAAAGTGGTAAAGACCTCCTTGTACAGACAAGCCCTATTTTTATGGAGAGTCAACTTCATCATTAGACGGGTAAATATATGAAAAATAACCAGCCAACCCCAAAATAATTGCTAGAAAAAGTTTTTTGATTGATTGTTAAAGTACAACATCCCTATTATAACATACTAAAAGTCTATCAAAATCAACCACTGGGAAAATTGTTAAATAAAGATATGTTTGAACCGCTGTTCTCGGGATTTTTTCGTAATTCTGACGCCCCGCTCTTCATATGTTAATAATGGGACGTAACTCTGCTCTACGGAAATAACTTAACTGAACGCATAATAAGTGATGAATTAATGAATATAATTACATGAGAACGGGACAAAAACACGATGTGAAGAACGGGAGCAAGCTTTTCTGACAATGTGTGAGTATCTCGAAGATAACGACGAAGAACAACTGACAATTTCAGCTCTTTCAAGCAAAATGAAAGAATTCACAGTTGCTGGAGATTCAGACCAATATGGTAACCAGTACCTGAAAATGAAGCTGAAGGATCGATATGGAGGCTCTATATTCATTTCTGAAGGAGATGGCCTTAGTGACATTGTTACTATGAGAGAGAGAACATCACAGATTCTACGCTCATACATCAACACTGCTAAAGAGAGCGACGAAGAATCACAAAAGCGAGCAATTGTAAACGCCGCTGCAAGACTCATCAAAAGTGACATCAAAACTGGAGTACACGGGAATGATCAGTCATACCCAGCAGTGGATTTTCTCTACCTTGAAACTTCATTACAGTATCTACCTGAAAGTTTGCATAACCCGCTAGAGTGTATGTTTGTTGGGAAGGATAAAGTGGTTGGAATCTGACAAGCTATCATCCAGGCAGTGCGACCGAGAGCCGTGATTGCTCCATTACAAATTGGGCTGGCTACACAGGCACATCATTTGTATCGCTCCAGGTATATAGTAGACACTCTGTCCCAAATAGGTTTCTCTGCGTCTTACCAAGAAGTCCTGAGGTTCGAAAAGAATACGCGCTTTTGATATGCTTGGTGAGAAAGGTGGCTCATCAGATGTTTCCGTGTAGATCACAATATTCTCACTATCGATGGTAAAGGAACGTTTCACGGGATGATTGCAGCCCTAACTCCAGGTGGAAACACTCTTAAGCCTGTTCCCAGAAGATGCATTTCGGAGCTGAACCACAAAGAAAACACGAAGATCAACATCATAGAGTATCAATTTGCTAAACATGCGCGGCATGAGATGGTCTTTGAAGGGCTGTTGGAACGAACTGCACATGAAAGAACTTTAGATGTTTTGTGGGAACTTTCTTTGAGTTTCAAGCAAACAACACCAAATTAGCAAGGACTGATGATATCTACCGGAGAGAAGAAAATACTAGTAAATCATCCATTATTTACCTACCTACCAATGATTAATTTGTACCCGGGAGACAAGTCTTGCATTTTATCAGCGTTGGATTTTCTCTGTCACCAAGCTAACACATACAGTGTCACACCAATTATAACGTTCGACCAACCCTTATACTGGAAAGCAAGCGAGATAATTACAGACGCACCACTCAACAGTTATTTAAAGAAGACAGTGCTGCTGTTGAGATGTTTTCACTCACTCATGAATTTGTTTGGTGCGATAGGGACACTCATGAATGGCGCGGGTCTCAATGAAATCCTTCAAGAAACTTTATGCTGTTATACAAATGCCATCAGGGATGTCGCTTCAGAGAGCAATTAGAGGTCACTTTCTTGTCGACAAATGTCTCCACAACATGGTTGTATATTGTATGATGTCCAGAATTTGCTTCACTGGTGGAAGATTCTGAGGAAATATACTCTTCTTTATTGGCCGGTCGGACTTCCATCCAAAACTCTGCTGCATCTGAAATCCTTCTCAAGATAAAAATGGAATTGGATAAACGAAAAAACAGCCTCAAAGAGAGATCGAAGACAAGTAAGCTCTGGATTAACTACCAGGAGATGTTAGCATTTGCCAGAACACTCATAATGGGGGATCGAATTGGATCATGACCATTACATCGGAAAGTTCTTTCTGATTGTCTTCCCATATACGCGGCGGCAGCACATTTCAATTACCCCAAGTCTGCTTACTTATACCTGCAAAACATGGATAAGCTGGAGACCACACACCCGGATGTCTTACACAAATTCTCTAGTGGGCTCCACATAATTCGTCGTTGTGATCGACTGAGGGATGTAATAACCCACATAACATATTTTTTATCAGCGGAGAAGACGAGGTCGGAGGACCATCTGTAAATTGATTTCCCATTCCTCTGGAGCTCTTGTAAGACTTTATCATCACCCACGTATTCTGCATAAGTACCCCTTTTCAGGTCACTGCATTAGATTTCCGGTCAATTTTCCCTGGACTCAGTTATCCGGTGAAAACCGGCAAAAAAACTAATGCAGCGACCTGAAAGTGTGTGTGTGTGTGTGTGGTGGGGGGGGGGGGGGGGGGTGTCAAAATCAGAATATATCACTCCATCGGAATAATAATAATTATGCTATGTGTGCCAACAGAATAGGGGCATTTAACTAGACCTCAACTTTCAAACTCTCCCCAGAATCATATTAAGGTTGCTGCATTAGTTTTCCTGTCGGTTTTACCCAGACGACTGGGGTAAACCGACAGGAAAATTAATGCAACGTCATGAAGGGGGGGGGGGGGAAGCATAACTCGGTGGTCACTAGTCTTTCCCCGGTAGCACGTTTGGGGAATCATTGGTTCACCTATTGTACAAGTGATATAGTAATTATACATTCTATTCAGTTATCTCAGCCACACTGAGTTCCACTCTATACAAGAATAAATGTGTGTGTCCACTTTTATAACATCTCTTAGGGTTATTCGACATTGTGGTAGTTTTGGTAGCCATCTTGGGTGGTACTGGAAGCCATTTTGTTGATTGTGTTTCCAGTTTTTACCTCTTATTGGTATTGTGGCATATGGAAGTGATTCCTAATTGTTCTATCCCGGAAAAGCATGGGTTTTGAGACGGAGTTCGTCATTTAATGGTAAAAATTGAAACAGATATATTAGATATTGTAATGTGGCGGCCATCTTGGCGGCCATCTTGTATTTTCGCCACTTCCGGGTGGAAGATTTTGGTAGACTTTTTTTCTCACACTGTCCTAACCCATTACCAGATGAAAAAAAAAAAAAAACTCTTTCTAGCAATTTTTTGGGGGGTCAGCTCATATATTTACTCGTCTACATTAAAAAATCGGTGCGCTCAGCAGGAAGAAATGCAGGCTGCAAGCCGAGAGGTCCTCGGTTCGAATCCCACCTGTAGCAACCGCGTTGTGTCCTTTGGCAAGGCACTTAATCCCAATTGCCGACGTGGGGGCACGGTGACGTTGTGTACTAAGGCTTGCTGCACGTCGATGATCCACTTGTCTTCAACCAATGCTAATCCTGCTTGTGTGGAGTTAGTACATTGGGAAGTCTGACATTTGCTCGCCGTTGCTCGGTGGTTCTCTCCGGGTACTCCGGCTTCCATCACCCATAAAACGGTCCGACACGAGGTGACCCTGGCTGTCGAAATTGTCGTTAAACCCAATAAATAAATAAATAATTAAAAAATCAATAGTAAAACTCGTTAGAAATTGTCAACCCCGTAGTAAAAAAAAAACATTTCACAGCAAGGACCTATTTGTTGTGATTATGTAATTTTGGAATGCCAAGAACATTTCTACATTTTGCAGGTCAGTGAACAGAGGATCGACATATAGCAGAGTATAGATGGAAATATTAGGACTCCCAAGGTTGTTAAATATCTCATTCGATTGTGCCACACATAGCTAACATTCGAAAAACAAAATGTTCCGCGTCTTCATATAAGGGCTGTCACGATTAATCGATAGTCGATCGGTCACGCCGAAATCGATTAGTATTGTTCGTTGTCGAAAAATCGGTAAATTTTACCCCGTTTTAAACGTTCAATAATTAAAAAAAAAAATTATGAAAAACCTACTGTTTCTAAAGGTAAAATGTCAAGAACGTCGACGTTAAACCCCAAGAAGCCGTTAGAAGCATTCGTCTTTTAGGTACATTCAAAGCTTTGATGTTCTGAACTTTTGAACCGTCATGTTACAATCAAGACCAGGCGGCAGTTGCGAAGTTCGCCCTCGCTGTTTGCTTGAGGAATGTCAACTGACTTGAAACCCCATTTATAACTTATAACGACTTCAGTGAGAGGGAGGTGGGGGGTGAGGGCTAATCTAGGTACGATTAATAGATTATTATCGATTATTTGCAACGATTAATCGATTCCTAAATTAAAAAATCGCGACAGTCCTGCTTCATATCCATACCCCATAGGTATTGGGGATTATGAGATATGAATCTGCCATCTGTTCAAATCACTGCCGCCTTATCTTAATTTTGCGTGTAACGTTTGTCCTTCCCTAGACACTACGAGATAGAACCACTATATCGTCATGTTTCAAGTAACGTATAAACATTTGTACAGCCTCATACCCTCTTACGTCTGGACCAAGCTCGTTCCATATTCGAAAACAGTGGAAGGTACAAATGATTCATGCAGACTTTAAGTTCTGCAAAAAATGTTAACAATCTGTTCAATATTTTTTAAGAAATATAACGTTCGTTCTGCAACTATGTGGGGAATCAGTCAGTCTAGTTAGATAGCTTGGTGCAAATCCATGTTTCATCCTATGGAAAATGGTAAGTTCATGTCGCCTGTGCCGTTCTTTCAGAGTATTAAAACTTGTTTCAAAATACAATAGGCCGCGTCTTGTTCCACGAGGGGCACCGCAAATCGTACGGAGTGCATCAAGTTGCAGATTTTGCAAGAATCTGTGCTTTTTCAGCTGAACAGTTGTTCCATATGATATCAGCGCATTTATAATCAAACGATGGAAGAATAAAATGGTTATACAGTATTGTTTGAGATGACCGCGTGAATCTGCATTTTAATTTACGAAAACAAATTATCATCGGACTTACCATAATAATAATTGGGTTTACACGAAGACCCCACGAAACGGTATTCTGAAAAATAATACCCAAAAGTTTGTGATTTTTCATTTGATTGTCAAGTAGATTTCAGCTTGTTTTGGGATTTGGTACAGTTTTAACCGGGATACTGAATGCTTCTGTATTTTAAGGACTAAAATTTACTTGCCAATGTTTCGACCATTGACTGACTCTTTTAAGTTCATAATTTATAACCTCAGCTGCCAAACATGAGTCTACAATAATCAAGGAGAGTGACGTGTCATCTGCGTACAGTCGAATGCTCGACTTTATATTGTTAACTGTATCATTTATGTATATATGGGAGCGCGGTGACTCAATAGTTACGTCTTTGGACTTCAAACCGGAAGTTGCACGTTTCGATCCTCGTCTGATTAATTATTCCAAGTACGTCGTCAAGGCATGCCTTCGTTGAAGCCATGACTTGATGATGCGGTTGGAATATTTCTGTAGTTAAAACACTCCAGACTTCTAGAACATTTATTTGTGTATAAATAAAATAAACACTGATAATAATGGTGGCGGAGCGCGGTGGTTACTCAGGCCTGTCATTCTTTAGAAGTGCAGGAGTGCTGCACGCCAACTGCACGCCTAGAAAAAATTGAGGAGGGCAATTTTTTGCACCCCTTGATTGTCTGGAATGCCAGACCTGTTTGGGATTGCCTTTAAAATCTATTATCATTTCGTCCCCCGAGTTCTAATGTGTTCTCTGTGCCTACTGGCACAGAGAACACATTGGAACTCAGGGGACGATTTGTCAATGTTGCATTGATTCGTAATAATTCATGACCCATTCTGTGTCGCATTTTGATACATTTTGAGTGTAGAAGGCAGTCACATAAGAATTGAATGCAACATTTTGAATGAGATGTGTGTGCCAATTTTTCCACTATGTAGCTGAATGTAGTACAATTTTTCAGTCACAATATTAATACCTTGAAGTGAATATAACCAAAAATAGCATACAAGTTTTTGCATTGAAAATTTCAGGTGCAATTGCACTCCCAAGCAATCTGAGGTGTGGGGGGGGGGGGGACAATTGTTTTGCACTCCTCGGTTTTCTAGATTGCCAGGCCTGGTTACTCGAACTTACTTCAAACCGAAAAGTCCACGGTTCGATCCCTGCCCGGGGTAACTGCGTTGTGTCCTAGAGCAAGGGACTGCTTAATTCCAATAGTCCTCGTGGGGGCACGGTGGTGCTGTGTACTAAGGCGTACTGTTCGTTCATGGTGTACTTGTCTCCAACCAATGCTCACCCTGCTTGTGTGAAGTTAGTACCGCAAGGCACGGAGATGTGGAAGGGGCAGAGTAGCCGCCTTGCCGAGTTCACAAACATAGCAGAGATCTGAAAAGAGGTGGATTTTAGGAACAGGCGCTTATGGTAATCATTATTTTTTAAGGCCAGGATGTCTAGTTTTCGCCGTCCTTAATTTTTTTAAGGCGAGCAGTAGGCGAGCGAATACATCCCTCTCCTGAAAATGCCAGGCCTGCCAGGGTGGGTCCCAAATGCTCGAATCGGGTACGACATCCGACATTTATTGGTCCGACTGTGCGTAATCAAGTAGCAAACTCTAATCTTGTAAGAAAGTAAATAGTGTTCAACCGATGATCGAAATCGGCCACTCAAATCGGCCGATTGTGGGCAATCGGATGACAACAACAACGGCTCCTGGAACATCGGTTCAGCCGATTATTGCCAAGCGTTTTTTGTCTCCCGCTTTTTGAAAAAAACTGGAGATATTAAATTTGGGGTGTCCTTCTGTCCTTCCATCCTTCCGTCCTTCCATCCTTCCGTGTTTGTTGTTCCCAGACTCTAACTTTCCTTACAGTGACCGGATTTCGATGAAATTTGGGTAGTAGATCACTTTCATCAATTGTGGGTCCAAGTTCGAATATGGGCACCTTCCGCGCATATTTAATTAGGTTGCTGAAATTTGATTAGCTGACGGTTTCCAGACTCTAACTTTCCTTAAAATCAAACGATTTCGATGAAATTTCATATATGGATTACTTTTATCAATACCTAGGCCAAGTTCGAATGTGGGAAATTTTGTACCGAAAAACTGTCCGTCTGCCTGTCCGTCTGCCCCGTGCGTCAACGCACCTCGGACTAAAACCGTGTTTTGGGGTTTGGTCCAAAATTCAAGATGGCCGCCAGCGGCCATTTTGTTCCGAATTTGGGTGCAATCAGTTTTTTGTACAAAACTTCTATATGAAAGTTCGGATTTGAATAAATTTTTGTATGAATGTTTAGTAACATACAATACATCACATATAAAACGGGTTTTGTTCTCGTGCAAATTAGGGAAACTTTGATTTATTCAGTGCTACTACTAATACACAGAAAGTGCACACCTTCCGTGTTTTTCGTTTCCAGACTCTAACTTTCCTTACAGTCAGTCGATTTCGATGAAATTTGGGTAGTAGATCACTTTCATCAATTGTGGGGCCAAGTTCGAACATGGGCATTTTCCGCGAATATTTAATTAGGTTGCTTAAATTTGATTGACTGATGGTTTCCAGACTCCAACTTTCCTTCGAGTCAACCGATTTCAATGAAATTTCATATATGGATTACTTTTCACATCAGTTTAATGTAATATGTCTTATCATACAGTCTTAATTTTTAGTGATTCTCACAGTTATACTCCACATCAGTTTACTTGCTTTGACAGTGACCTCCGTGAAAATAAATCTGATAACCACTGTCTGAAGCACTGTCTGTTCTGTCTCTTCTAAATAACTTCCACTTGCAACACAACTATATTCCACTGGATGCATTAATTCCCATAGAAACTGCTGCCCAGCGGGAGACATGAATTCATTGAATTTGCTTGTTTGTGATGATTCCTTAACCACATTTTATTATCCTCTGCAATTGTTCAGTTGTTAATGTAAAATAATGTCAACGATACCATTCAATAAATTGAGAAACAACCACAATGTGTATTCTTAATTTATCGAGACGCCCTTTACGGGATATACAAGTTAAACGACATGTAAAGCTTACAATAAGCGTACTTGTGGCAATCGCCAATTCATACCGGAAAAAGTGAAGGTTGCACTTCATTGACACAGGTCGCAGTAAAATGACCTTTCGCGCGCACTTGGGCGGGATACGTGGCTCTGAGAGCCACGCAAACCGCCCAAGTGTGCGCGTCTGGTCATTTTACTGCGACCCGAGTCAACAACGTTTAACACTGTGAAATATGTTCAGTTTAAGCAGTTCTTTTAAGCCTCGATTAGTCTAGTAGTGCACAATATTACAAACGGAATCGGCATCGGAATCGGTCGAGTGTGAGCTCAAATAACCGGCAATCGGTCAGCGGCCATTTTTGGTAATCGGCTGAACACTGAACGTAAACACTTACTTGCAAGGGCGAATCGATATCTAACACTACCATCCAGGTGAAAATGTCCCAGAGTGGGGAAAAAATGGGTGTCACTCCCTCCTAAATCCCTCTTGTGACGCTTGTCGACAGCATGACTGTGTTACTGATCTATTCTATGACTGGCGTTAATTCACCATAGGTCACAAGTAATTAATAACCAATATGGCTAACCATTCTGGCAGATCATGTTTAGCATTTTAACAAGGATTTCAAGTTGTTATTTCGTAGCAATATATAACTGCACAACAAATGGTTCAGTTTAAACTTAGGCTCGACGAACGTTCGATATTGGATACGGTTTCGAATCTTTTCACTGATTCGATTCGAAACCATTCCGCTTATCCAATCGAAAAAATTCCAATCCCGGAGAGTTATTAT
Source organism: Pictodentalium vernedei (assembly GCA_031216915.1). NCBI lineage: Eukaryota > Metazoa > Mollusca > Scaphopoda > Dentaliida > Dentaliidae > Pictodentalium > Pictodentalium vernedei. The sequence continues at coordinate 433,332,991 of CM062297.1, read as the reverse complement.
ACGTTATCTCCGCTAACATGTATTGTATATGGATATTTGATACCTGGATATCGGTATATGAGACATCCAGGTATTAAATCTCCATATACCATTCCTGTTGGCGGAGATAACATTTTTGTCCCGTCTGAAACACAATAGAAACATAGTAGAAACAAAGTTGTGGACGCGTTTCTTACGCTCCGCAATCTGTTGGACCAAACTCGTGAATACGGGTGCGACTATAATTTTAATCTAAAAATAACTCTTGAAAAAATAGATAATGCAGATCGGGGGCTATTTTGTTGACAGATTTACTCTTATTTTATTTTTCTCAAGTTGTTTGATTTAATTACTCGACTATTTAATTTATAACAGCAAAATATGATCGAATTGTCAGAAATCTGATGATATTTGTTACTATTTTCAGTTTTTTGGTTCGATTTTCATATCGAGGCGAGCGAAAGCGAAACTCTTTCATTCAAAATATGCACGCCCGATGTTTCGCGTGCCTTTATACCCTGGATGTTGCACTCTCTCATATACCTTGAATGTTGGGTGTGCCCTTTGCCATGGCTATTTCTCCTAAGCATTCTGACCAATCAGAAGACACAATTTATCGGGATATGGGGACAAACTTGTTTATTGTAGACGTTCTGAAGTTCACAACTCATACATCAGTTTTCTGAGGAACGAGATTGTCCGTATCCAGCCTCACTTGATAACATAAATTTAATCGTAAAATTCCTAAAAAAAAATGTCACATCACGTGAAGCGATTGCGAGAGTAACAGAAGAGCGATGGATCGTCCCAATGCCGACGGAATACAATGTAAGCTCTTTATTTGTAGTCCCCCAATACATAGTTTATTATCCCTCAGTGGAACGGATTCAAGGAGCTCGTTCCATTGAAGTATATGTACAATTTGAATAGAGATTCCTTTTGTGAACAACGCCTGATGGCCATGACGTTAGGTAAAAGATTAACCATTTGTCTGACACGAATAAAGTACAACACTTGAAAAACAATTCTTGAATAATTATATTTTCATCTTTTTGCCTAAAAAACATAGCATATGGCCCTTCGTTGGAACGAGCTTGACAAACTAATTCCCGTGAGGGGTCAAAAGTTTATTTTTGAGGCAAAAATTTTTAAAATTATAAAAGGTTAATGACGATATTTGTGAATATCGCTGGCCGGATTTTACGGTTACGCTGGGTAAAGAGTTAATGGACAATTTCCAAATCCTGTAATTGCAACGTGAGACTTATTCATTGTGGATATTGTTTTTCTGTTCAATTTTGTCACAATTTAGCATAAATATGATTTAAAGTGTTTTGTCCATTCAAATCGATGCAAGCTGTTCCCAACATTTACCTTCTTTAAAAGTGTTTGAAAAAACACGTATATATATATATATAGCACTTGCAGTAAAGAAAGCCGGCCGAAGAGTCATCAAACATTCTGAGTTTTTGTTCGTGTATAGTTGTATTATAGAAGGTATCAATGATCCGTATACGTGCGCGGCGTCTTGTTCGTAGATTCTTAATACAACCAGGTGTGTTCTTGTAAACTCTTAGTAACTGCAACTGTGTGGTACAACCAAGGGCGTAACGAAGTATGACGTAAAATTCTATTTGATTCTCGTCATAGATTCCAAAAGTGCCCTTAATTCTACTTATATTTTGCTCCCTCATAATAAGATAACACTTTTACTTAGCGGTTGTGTCTTGTGAAGTCTTGGCTGCCTAAATAGGCAGCCAAGACTCCATTAGAAACAAATGCCAAGGTATTGTAACTTCCATCAGCAAGAAAACCACAAGCCAGTGTGTTGGAACACGTGTTCTACATGTGCATACAAGACAAGAATCTCACAAAAATTGAACTAGGCCTCTTCGGGTTAAAATGCATTAAATATATTTATTTATAAATACGAGATTTGTTTTTACTAGGGTCTGGTTGCACTTACTCATTTTGTCGGGTTCATGTTGTTTGAGGTTGTCAAACAATGCGGTGGAGACTTTTGTGAGTATATGGAATTTTAATTTAATATTTTTTTAATTATGTAGTAACAATATTTTACTTTCCTTTCTTAGTTAACCTACTATATTACCTTTGAATAACTCCTGGCAATCTCATCATCCACAAACATATTTAGATCACCAAGTCTTTTAACTGAGTCCGTCGTTTGAGTCTACAATTTAAAGTCTATGGTCTGCGGTCTGCAGTCTGCAGTTTTTAAATATCGAACTGTCTTAATGAAGGTGGTCTTCGATCATTTGGCGGTGTTGGGATGAAATGTTATGGGGGATTACAGGTAGACAGCCAATCTGGCTATGTTATCTCCCTACGGTGTAAACAGATTGTTATTAGTTAATTTGTATCTTTTCTTTTACTCGATGTATCAGCATTTGATGTTTGTGCCGTTAAATAAAAAATATCTATCTATCTATCTATCTATCTCACAAGGACATGAGTATAAGAGGACTATCAAATTCTAATGTGAGGACTGAAAATTGATTGTGGCAGAAGGAGTTTGCGACAAAACTGATTCTCGTGAATCGAGGTGAATTTTAAAGCCTGGAGAGTGTACTCCCCTCCCCCCCCCCCCCCCCCCTTTCCCCTACCAAAATACCCCAATAATTTTTTCTATTCGGAGCATACACAGATCGACACACGCGTGTGAATGGGTTAATCGATACGGCACGAGTGCCAGCGCGGAAGGAGAAAACGAGAGGCCGCAGGCCTCGAGTTTTGTCCTTCCGCGATGGCACAATTGCCATATCGATTAATCCATTCACACTCGTGTGTCGTGTTTATTACACGCCTTCACGTCTATAAAAGCAATTATTACTGTAGAAGGACACTCAGCAATTCATTTGACAACTCTTCCCTGGTATTCCAATGTGTTCTTCCATGTGCCAGTAAACACATAGAACACATTGGAATTCAAGGAACGAACTATCAACAAAAGGAATCAATTTTATTGCCATCGTCGGGGGCTGGGGGGGGGGGGGGGTGGGCGGAAAAAATTGTGTGAACATATGTGGGGCTGTGTGGGTGATCAAGTGCCAAAAAATGTGTTTAAACAGTTAATGTAATGTTTTTCCTTTTTCACTATTATGGCATCTTTTGTGCCCCAAACAGTAACAAAAAGTCACCAATTGGCCATAAAAGCCATTTAGAAGCATTAATAACAAAAGTAACCCCCTTAATTTGAAAAATATTGGAGAATTTCATCAAAAACTGACTTGAAGATGGGGGTGTATGTTCGATATTGAACGGAAAAAAATTGTCCGACAATTTTCACCAAAAGTCGACTAAAATACCCATTCACAACATAATTCATTCATATTTGAGGTTTTTTAGTGGAATATTCTTTAAAAATGAAGCATAGTATATGTAATACTGTATAATGAGTCATAATAGCTAGGTGGGACTGCTATTTCGAAATGAAAAAATTGAAAATATGAACTTTTATTTCAACAAAAACAGAAAAGTCTGATTTAACAAAAAGAAAAAGGTCTTTATGATAGCTGTCCTGCTATGGAGTTGCCATAACAAAAACAAAAAGACAAGGTTTGCTCTTCTTGAGTCAGAACAAAAACAGTAGTAAATAAATTATGGGCACAGTGCTCACATATGCCTGTATATGCCATGATTCACAGATACTAGACTGTTCGAAGTGCATATCACTGCATATCAGCATATTAAAGTTAGGAAAAGCTTATTTAAATTTGATTTAAAATCAAAGGTTTCTGGGAAAAAGAATAATTGATAATTCATTTGCAAGGTAAACACCGAGAAACTAGATTTGTAAGAATATTAAGCTATATATTTAGTTTGTCTGATCTAGTTTGATTGGGGTTTTACATCGCTTTCAACAACTATGGCTATATGATGCAGGGGCGGCGGAACCGGAGGGGGGGGGGGGGGGGCTTCAGCCCCACCACTTTTTTGCCGGGCCATGTTTTTTTGTATGCATATATATTTTAACACAACCAATGACTGGTGAAACAAGGGGCGGATCCAGAGCCTCACCCATATTTTCGCCAGCTATGTTTCTCTCGTTCTGGTTGAGTTTCCAGAGATTTCGGATCATTTTTTGCAGTAAGTGGCAGCAAACGCTAAAATGTATACAGTCTGTTAATAAATCGGTTAACTGAAATAGATCGTAATCTTACAGACATACAAGTACCAAATCCAGACAAGATAATCCACAGACAGTATAATTGCTGTAAACGTCTGGTAAAGCATACAGTTGTGGTCTATTTATCAGCTTTGGTCGTTACAGCCAAAGCTGATAAATAGACCTCACCTGTATGCTTTACCGACGTTTTTTAACGGCTCTCAAAGTGTGAAATCTTTCAAATACATCCCCTGAAAAATTTCAAAATATCCACTCAGATGCATGGAAATGGGTGTTTTGGGACCCTGGAATTTAAAATTTGCATACCGACGACCATCCATCGCCCGATCCAGCCCCCCCCCCCCCCCACCCCAACACACTTTAAAAATCGTTCCGCCGCACCTGTGATGCCTATATCGCAACGTTGTTAATTCCCAAGATGAACGTAAAATTACTCAAACAGATCCACTGGATGGCCTAAGGAACCAACCAACCGCAAGGGAGGAACTTACAAGCGCAACCACACACACACACCTCAATATAAGGATAAAACAAATTCCTCAGAATTTGCTAAATCAATATAGTAAAATGTCTATATGAACAGCCGGGCCATCGCTGCTGGGCATCAACAACCTGGCTACCGAATGTGAACCTATTATATCTAGGCCCACACGGGGTACAAGCTATACAGTAATGTGTCTTTGTGGACGGTTGTGAATCTGGTAAGTCTTGAAATATGCATTTGATAGAGTAAAAGGCAGGGCTGTCACGATTTTTTTAATTTAGGAATCGATTAATCGTTGCAAATAATCGATAATAATCTATTAATCGTACCTAGATTAGCCCTCCCCCCCCCCAACCCCCCCCCCCCCCACCTCCCTCTCATTGAAGTCGTTATAAGTTATAACTGGAGTTTCAAGTCAGTTGACATTCCTCAAGCAAACAGCGAGGGTGACCCTCTTTTAGGTACATTCAAAGCTTTGATGTTCTGAATTTTTTAAACGTCAGTGTAATAATCAAGACTAGTCGGCAGTTGCGACTGTTCGCAACAGCCGACTGGTCTTGATTGTTACACTGACGGTTCAAAAGTTCAGAACATCAAAGCTTTAAATGCACCTAAAAGACAAATGCTTCTAACGGCTTCTTGAGGTTTAACGCCGACGTTCTTGATGTTTTACCTTTAGAAACAATAGGTTTTTCATCAATTTTTTTTTAATTATTGAACGTTTAAAACGGGGTAAAATTTACCGGCTCTTCGACAACGAAAAATACTAATCGATTTCGGCGTGACCGATCGACTATCGATTAATCGTGACAGCCCTACTAAATGGAAACCTGTCCCAAGATATAAAAATATGTACTGAATCAGTATGCATTACGCAATTCGATTTGGTGTTCGAAATTTTGTATACATTATGTATTAGAATGGGGTGGGTCCCCCAAAGTGTTATAGAAAAAATATGGCAGAAAAGGGTGGGTGGGCGTAAAAATCTGCAAAATAAAAAATTCCATCTATGTTCACGCATTTTTTTTCCGGCCTCCCCCTGTTGCCATCCAAATCTATGAGGGAACCGGTGTTACTATGTTAGCTATTGCTAGCGATTCAAATTTTAATTGAGGTATACGATTTGTAGAAAATTTCAGTGAAATTTCTCTTCTACTAAAAAAAAAGTCAGTCAACGATTTCCACTCCGGACATGTGTGCGGAAAGGATTTTCATTTTCCGCATGGTTTGGTGTTACTGTAGATGGGGATTTCAAATACAGGCGTGTAATAAATTTTTGTTTGGGTTGGAGTCTTGGATATCGATTTGCCCTTGCAAGTAATCATGTACTTTCTAAGGATACAAGATTTTATACTTTGACATCACGTCTTGCACACACTATCGGTCACACAAATGCACTGCTATAGTCCGGGTTCGTACAGTTCGAACCCAGCATGACCAATTTGGCGTACCACACGTTTAACCCTTTACCTAACGTAACGGTAAAATCAGGCCAGCGCTATTCACCATTCAATTTTTATTATTTTTTTTTACCCCAAATCCAAAACATAGCTTATGATCCCTCATTGGTACGAGTTCGTTCCAGTGAGGGTGTCATAAGTTATTTTTGACGCAAAAAGTTGAAAAAAAATAGTTATTCAAGAATATTATTTGCACGTGTCGTCTTCCTTTCGTGTTAGATAAAGGGTTAATTAAATATGAAGCCGCGTCACGACTATACCATATTTGTATATTTTATTTATTCACACCGAAGTCTTGAGTTTTTTTTTAACTGTAATCCGGTTGACTAATATTCCAACTGCATCATCATGGAATGTCTTCGTCATTTGATGATGTAGTTGGAATATTTTAGCAGTTGGGACTTGAGTCAGCACAGTCAGGACAAATTAGGGGGTAGGGGACCATGGCCCCCTTAAAAATTACAGTGCCCCACCCCTCTCAAAATTCAAGCATCAGGGGGCCTAGATTCACTCTCAGGATACTGAATTTTCAAAATTTTCTCGGGGTGCACCTGAATTCCCCAACAATGGGAGGGGGATACCGTAGGCCTGGGGTGGATGGTGGGTATAGCCCTTCCATTGGTAGGGTTCGGGGAAGCTCCAGACCCTCCACCGATGGGAGGGCCATACCTACCCCCACCTCAGGCCTACGACATTCGGATATGTCTGTGGCATATATTTACCTTGCACCCCTAAAAAATTAAGGCACCCCCCCCCCCCCTAATATGAAATCCTAGCTACGCCCCTGAGACATTTAGTGATTTTTAACCACATTTCATAGGATTTCCTAAATGGAGCCAATATTTCATTACGTGAGTGCAAGATGGCGTCAAATCTAAAGCACTGCAGATGGCGGTTTGTTGCACTCAAGAGACGACTTCCACCTTTAAGACACAAAGGCAATATATTTCGAACACAAGGAGAGAGAGCGCATTCGGATTTCCTCAGCAGTTGAATTCACAGGTAGGAGCTGGAAGATTCCCATTCGGAGTGCAGGGCTTATTTTTCGACGAGAATCCGAGAGTCGATTCACGCAAAGATTCGCGTAACAAAACCAGCGAGAATCCATGTAGATTCTCTCTACACCTCTGCTTGGATTTGCGTGAAAAGAATTGAGGCAATTTAATCCGTTACCTAACATAACGGTTGCAAACTAACCAATACAAGGCTAACATGGCCCGAAATATCCAGACACTTTGTAAATAAAATTGTACAAATATGGATGTCACTATAAAAAGCTACTTTAAAAATATCAGTAATTTATTTATTTCTATTTTTTTATTTATTGAAGTTTAACTACACTTTAGCAGCCAAAGTCATATCGTGTCGGTGCCAGTTTTCCGAGTGGAGGAAGCTGGAGTACCCGGAGAGAACCACCTTGCAACGACGAGCAGCTGCCAGCTCCCCAACATTGTAACTCCGCACTGCAGCATATGCAGGGTTAGATTGGTTGAAGACATGCGCGTCATTGACGTGCAGTACGCCTTAGTACATGGCGTCATCGTGCCCCCATGTGGACAATCGGGGTTAAGTGCCTCGCCCAAGGACACAATGCGGGAGTCCGAATCGATCACTCAGAGGGGCACCCATCGAAGGACTAACCGGGCTCGACGTTGCTTAACTTCGGTGATCTAGCGAGAACCGGTTACCGCGACGCCACCGCGCTCCCTTTCTTTCTATTATACTGTTATGGTCTTATGGGAGGGTTGAGCACTATTTAAGATACAAACCAGTTCCCAGCACTTTAAAAACGTTAATATTTTATTTCTGTTATACTGTTGTGGCTGTATGGGTGGGTCTGACCAGTTACTTAAAAAATATCAATACTTTACTTCTATTATACTGTTAGCCATTGTGCATAAGTATGTGACCTTAAACACCAATAAATAAGTAATAAAATAAATAATACTGTTATGGCCGTGCGGGTGGGTTAAGCACTACTCAAGATACAAACTACTTGTCAGCACTTCAAAAATTTCAATACTTTATTTCTGTTATACTGTACCTACCTTATTGGTGGGTTAAGCACCACTCAAGATAAAAACTAGTTACTTGAAAATTTTCGATACTTCATTTCTAAAATACTGTTATGGTGTCACGGGTGGACTGAGCACTATTCAAGATACAAATTAAAAATTCCAATACTTTATGTCTATTATACCGTTATGACCTAATAGGTGGATTAGACGCTATTTAAGATAAAAACTAGTTACTTTATAAATAATAATAAGTTATTTCCATTATACTCTTTTGGCCTTATGGGCGAGTTGAGCATGATACAAAGCAGTCACCAGTACTTCAAAAATACAAAGACATTACGTCTGTTATACAGCTATGGCCTTGTGGGTGGGTTAAGCACTACTCAAGATAGAAACTAGTTTCTTAAAAAATATCAGTGCTTTATTTCTATTATATTGTTATGACCTTATAGGTGGGCCAAGCACCATTCATGGTACAAACTAGTTACTATAAAAATATCAATAATTTATTTTTATTATGCTGTTATAAGTGTTATTGAATTATGGGTGGGTTGAGCACTATTCAAGATACAAACAAGTGACTTTAAAAAAATCAATGCTTTATTTCTGTTGTGCTGGTTATGACATTACAGTTAAAACTAGAAGTACGGTCATGAAATGCGCACAAATAGCACGTCGAACTGCGCGTTAATCTACGCGTTATGACCATAGTAAGGCTATCAAATTCTGTACGTATGGCCTGTGCACAAGCAATGTTTCAGCCAATGGACCTCCGGGTAACCCGGAGGTCCATTGGCAGAAACATTGCCTGTGTTTGCTATGAGTAACCAGGAGAACCTGCCGTGCTTTGGATGCCTTCGATATGGCAATTGCGCGCAATTGCTACGCGCAATTAAGCCTAGATAAGCGCACAGTTCGTGACAGGACTTCTAGTTTAAACTGTATAGATGGGCTATGCACTATTCAAGACACAAACTAATTTCTTTAGAAATATCAATACTTCATTTCTATTGCGCTGTTATCGCTTTTCGGGTGGATTAAGCACTACTCAAGGTGCAAACTAGTTAGTTCAGAAATGTCAGTACTTTATTTCTATTATACGTGTATGACCTTATATGCGGATTAAGCACTATTCAAGATACAAACTGGTTATTTTGAAAATGTCAATACTTTATTTCCATTTTATTGTTATTGCCCTTTGACTGGGTTGAGCACTATTCAAGATACAAACTATTTACTGGTACTATTATGGCCTTATAGGTGGGCTAAGCACTGCTCGGGATACAAACAGGTTATGGGTTACCGTAAGGGGACTTATGGATTGCAATGCGTCCGTTTGTCAGTCGGTCCGTCCGTCCGTCCGTCCGTCTGTCATGTTACCACCTGTATCTCAGAGACGCTTTGAAGCATCTGTTTAAATTTTCTGCAATGATTAGGCATTCTGTAAAATTGATGCATGTCGATGTTTTGAACAAAAAAAAATTAAGATGGCCAACTTGCGTCCATTTTTGTTGGAAACTGCGCGAAATTAGTTTTCTGTCTAGAACTTCTAAACGACATTTCCGATTTCAACAATTTTGGGTATGGAGATACAGCAGCATGAGATAAATAACATATCATACAGGGCTTTTCTATTCACGCATAAATAATTATGCAAATTAGAGGAACTTCAGCATTTTTTAGTCATATGTTTGTATGTATAATGTTGGTGTGTTCTGTTACCACCTGTATCTCCGAGGCGCTTTGACACTTTTGTTTCCAATTTTCAGCAATGATCAGACATTACGTAAAATTGATGCACGTGAATTTTTTCGAAAAAAATCTAGATGGCCGACTGGCAAATTTTTTTTGTTGTTTTTTTTTTGTTAGAAATTGCACGTAATTAATTTTCTGCCCAGAACGTCTAAACGACATTTCCGATTTCAATAACGTTTGTTATGGAGGTGTAGCAGCATAAGACAAATAGCATAGCGTACAGGGTTTTTTTCAGTCATATTTGTACACACAATATTTGTGTGTTCTGTAACCACTTTATCTCATAGACACTTCAAAGATGTTGTTTCCAATTTTACCAGTGCAGATATATCGAACAATTTTTTGTACATTTCTGAAAAAAGTGATTTGCTTATAGGAAAGAGCACACAAAAGTTATGTATATACCACAGGTATACCACGAAATTAAATTCCAATGCCGGCAAGACAGGGGTTAAAAATTTGTAGCGAAATGAACATTGACACATTCCGATAACGTCAGTTGGGCGTGTGCATCAATCGATGGGCGGATTGAACAAACTGTATACAACATACTGTTATTATTAACATCGAGTTCAACAAACGACAATACTTTGAACACAAACGAAACATAAGATACGGTCACGTGAGATATCTATCTCACACGGCCTTCTCACGTGAGACACGCAGGTCTTGAATAGGAAGTGTGTGTGTGTGGGGGGGGGGGGGGGGGGATCACCCTAACTCCAGTCTCCAAACATACCCGCCGCGGGATCGAGCGGGGGCCCGGGTCGGTCGTGCGGAGCGACCATGAACCCAGAGGGATTCATGTCCACCCCGCCCGGGCTGGCTCTCGACCCAATCAACTACGTAGCGACAGCCGCCACCTATCGCGTTCAGGCAATCTCACCCATCGAAAATAAAAGGCCCACTAAATCCCCCCCCCCCCTCCCACTCATCAGTCAACACTCATCAAACTACTAAACCGTTAATCATTGTACTACAACTTAACAAAGTCACCCGCGAAGAGACCCAAGGTGGAAACAGGCAATGATACACTTCGGTGCAAAATCATGGCCTGCCTCCACCATTCACGGGAGCAATGTGGTGAAAACCGACAGTGATACACCTCGGTGCGACTATGCATAGGCGGCCTTCATCAATCACCACGTCAGAACCACGGTGGTTCTAGCACCTATTTCTGTAAAACCATGATTCATCCAAAAGGGAATTATCGGGGGGGGGCGGTATGTCTCACTTCCGCCTCTCTAATTTCAGGAAGATTCAGACTGCACCAAGACCACTGAACGACATTTCACACCTGCAATCCACAAACACTGCTACCACGACCAATGCCACTGAACGAACCAACAAACAAACAGAAGAGTCAGAGGCAGACTATTTTTCCCCCCAGTAACCGTTATGGAACCATCATAACCGCTATGGACTTTCTATCATTCTTCACTCCATCCCCGGAGGTGGTCGTCCACAACACTCTTCCCCGGAAGAGGAGATGGAGGAGAGAGGTCTGTCTTTGGAGCTGGATGTTGTGTTGGACACTGCACATTCCAACCCTCCCGTTCTTGCTTCTTCAGCCTTTTCAATAAGGACTCCAAACAGGGGTGATCACAGCGGAGTCCGTGAAAACTCTCCTGGGAGAGAAGGTCAGGGACGGGCGCCACTCAGAGTTCCTGGGAAAATACAGTACATGGCCAGACACTAAAAATATGGCAAACGGCTCAAGGAAGCGTCACAGGCAGTGCGTAGGGCGGGGGAGGGGGAGTCACTGGTGGTCGCGCTAGGTAAACATGGCGTTTGTTGAAGTGAATACTGTCACTCTGCTGCGTAACTTGGGCTCTGCGAAGCTTCGAGATTCGATTGGATTTCGAATCCCAGGTTGATATTCGATTCGATTCCTTTCGAATCTTTACCTGGGAATATAGCTTGGTATTAACCCTTTACCCAACGCAGACGATATCAAAATTTATTATTTTAAATATCATTTTTTAATTTTTTTCAAAAAATTTTAACAAAACCGTATCATGTGACCCCTCGTTGGAACGAGCTCGTCGAGCTCGTTCCAACGAGGGGTCACATGATATGGTTTTGTTGAAATTTTTTGAAAAATAATATTTTTTCAACTGCTGAATTTGCATATTACGCGGGCGGATGCGGGCGATTCGTTGGGTAAAGGGTTAGTCATTATTACACGCCTGTTCTCTGTAATCCCCATCAACAGCAACACTCAACCAGGCAGAAAACGAAATCTGTTCCCCACATTTGTGCGAAACGGAAATCGTTGACGGACTATTTTTAAATAGAAGCGAGGGGGCGCGGTGGCTCAGTTGGTAGAGATGCAGGCTGCAAGCCGAGAGGTCCTCGGTTCGAATCCCACCTGCGGCAACCGCGTTGTGTCCTTGGGCAAGACACTTCACCCCGATTGCCTACATGGGGGCACGATGACGCTGTGTACTGAGGCGTACTGCACGTCGATGGTGCGCATGTCTTCAACCAATCTAACCCTGCCTGTGCTGCGGTGCAGAGTTCGGAGTTACGATGTTGGAGAGCTGACAGCTGCTCGTCGTTGCTCGGTGGTTCTCTCCGGGTACACCGGCTTCCTCCACCCGTAAAACTGTCACGGTCACGATTAGCCATTGTGCATAAGTATGTGACCTTAAACACCAATAAATAAATAATATAATAAATAGAAGCGATTTCATTGGAATTTTCTATAAATCCTGCAACGCAATTACAATCTGAATCGCTAGCAATAGCTGAAAATCGTCGCAAGAGTTCCAATGTGTCCTATGTGCCTTAGGCACATAGAACACATTGGAACGAAATAGTGACACGGGTTCCCCTCGCACATTTGGTTGGCGATAAAATATGTTCTTTTTGTTGATAGTTATCAAATAAATTGCTGAGTGTCCTTCTAAAATTTGTTTTTAGAGACGTGAAGGCGTGTAATAAACACAAAACGACACGCGCTGCGGCCTCTCGTTTTATCCTTCCACGCTGGCACTCGTGTCATATCGATTAACCAATTCACACGCGTGTGTCGTTCTGTGTATTTGTCGTATGTCTCACAAAACGTACAGTTCAGATGGAATTTGTACGTAAATAATGCTGAAAATAAAGACAGAGTGTAACTTCATCTGTATTAACATAATTAGCATCTGACCCATGGTACCTCTCTTACTAATTCCAGTCTCACTAGTCTCTACAATTGTTGAAAATAAAGTTAACCCTTTACCCAACGTAACGGCCAAAACCGGCCAGCGCTATTCTCAAAAATCGCCAATTAATTTTAATTATTTTTTTCATTTTTTGTCTCAAAAACATAGGTTATGACCCCTCGTTGGAACGAGCTCGTCGAGCTCGTTCCAATGAGGGGTCATAACCTATGTTTTTGAGACAAAAATTTAAAAAAAATAGTTATTCAAGAATTATTTTTGCAAGTGTCGTCTGCTTTTCAGGTTACGTAAAGGGTTAAAGTTTCCAAACAATATTGACGATGAGCTGTTGCTAGCAGCTAGTTCCGTACAGTGCTCATGCAGTGCTGATAAGAAGGCAGACCTTGAGGACGCAGATGAAATATTTTATCAGTCGAGACTTCAGCCGTCACAGTCGGAACAATCAGGTTTACAGCCCACCCCCCCCCCCCCCCACCTTATCGTCATCTTCAAGACGCCCAGAATTCGAATCGAGATTCGATTCGATTTCGAATAATAGACCCGATTCAATTTGAGATTCGATTCGAATCGAAAATGTGTGATTCGCAGGTCGTCCCTGAGCGTAACACGGCGAACGGAATGGTTACGCACGCCGGAGGCATGCAGGGGCGGTGTGGGCCGAGCCCCTTTCGACCCTCACATCGCAACAACTTTCACTTCATCAAACGTCATCGATTGTGAGGAGTTACTTGGCGCCTTCTCGGGGGATGGGTTGGGACTGATTGAGTTGCGACATTTTTCGCTGACGTTCTAGCAATCCAGTTGGTTTTTTTTTACCCTTTACCTAACCTGAAAAGCAGACGACACTTGCAAAAATAATTCTTGAATAACTATTTTTTTTTTCATTCTTTGTTTCAAAAACATAGGTTATGACCCCTCGTTGAAACGAGCTCGACGAGCTCGTTCCAACGAGGGGTCATAACCTATTTTTTTTAGACAAAAAATGAAAAAAATAATGAAAATTAATTGGCGATTTTTGAGAATAGCGCTGGCCAGTTTTGGCCGTTACGTTAGGTAAAGGGTTAAATGAGTAATGTTGAACCATTACATATAAATGTCGCGTTTATAAGGAGGGGGTCATTGGTTACTATAGTTATTGAATCATTGGACTTGTGATCTGAAGCGTGCAGGTTCAGTCCTGAGTCGCGGAACTTGCGTTGTGTTCTTGAGCAAGGCACATAACTCTTGATTGCTCAAATGGAAGCACAGTGGCTCAACGTGCCTTCAACCATGCGAGTATTCGGAGAGAACCACCGTGCAACAGCGGACAACTGTCAGACTCCCCAACATTCTAACTCCGCACAAGCAAGGTTAGCACTGGTTGAAGACAAGTGCACCATCGACGTGCAGTACGCCTTAGGACACGGCACCACCGTGCCCCTACGAGGGCAATCTGGATTAAGTACTTTTCCCAAGGGAAAACGCAGTTACGCCTGGCAGGGATCGAACGGTTGACCTTTCGGTTTGAAGTCCAATGCCGTAACCACTGAGCCACCGCGCTCCCTGAGCCTGCAGTTAATATGTTGGGAAGTATGATAGCCGCCTGCCTCTATTTGGTGGTTCTCTCTGGCCTCCCCAACCAGCCAGCTGCACATTCGAAAACAGAGAAAAACCCAATGTACCGCCACTTGATGTGGGGTCGCAAGGGAACTAGGCCTAACATCGTTCCACGCGGGAACACAATCCAAAAAATACCTTTCTGCACGAGGGACTTTATCTCGTGAAATCAATAAACACAAAACTATCCGGTTTTTATTCATATTACTGATCCGTTTCTGCTATTCCACTTTTCCTAACACAAAAAGGGAGATAATTCCTTTTAATAAAACAAGAGCAGATTTTGAGCAAAACCAGAGACGATTGTCTTCATGTCTGCAATAATTTAATGACACAATGTTGTCAATGTGTTTTTTGGCCACTCATGCAATATACAACAAAATCTAGCAATATGAAGTCATCCTTAAGGGGCTATATAAGTAATGGAATTTTGTTTATTTTGAAATTCTCACCTCTCATGTTCCTTAAATTCAGATTACATATACACAAATTAGACATCAAAATGAAGGTTGGGATGTATAGAACACGAAACACATATGTAATCAACTCGTAGAGTTGACAGCAAGCACCACTGGTTCCTGGAAGTCTGCTATCGTATTCGCATCAGAACTGATAATTTAAGGGGTCGTCCAACCTAACTTTGGTTAATTTTTTGCCATTTTTCCCAATGCCTCAGAAACAGAAAAGAGAAGTAAGGAAAGGCAAATTATATATCAAAATAATGAGTAAAGTGCATAGAAAAGGTACATATATTTTTTTTCAGGAAAAAAAGTGAATTTTATGATTTTGAAGAAGATTAATTTGCAAATGGCATAAGTAACGAACCGGTAAAACCACAAAATAATCGGTAATTCGAAAGCCTTGTCCTCAATATAATGATAACATACTACAGACTCGGAGAAAGCATTTTTTTGACACACGCTCTGGTGGGTTTTGACGTTTGAATGTAATAACATCAACACAAATTTTTGATGTTCCGGATGTGGCCATGTTTCAACGATGTTTTTCCGGTCATGTGATTACGATGTGGTTCTTGCAGAAATACTCAATTTGGGCAATCGTAAGAATGCAAGGACGTCATCACGCCCTTTATTTGTTCGAGACAATGTATGAGCGTATTTGCAAACAGGTGACAGCAAGTACTTGAGCTGTTAATGTCATAACTGCAAAATATGGTTCGAAATTCCCTCTCGTGTTTACAGGCCGTCTGAACTGTTTTGTTGACAAAAAATCTAAATTATTGCGCACTAGAAAGACAACATGAACCACTTGTAAAAAAAATAACCGAGTGTATAAAATCGGGACGATACACATAAAATAAGGCAATATTCATAACAAAGTAAGCAGAATGCTTCAGAAATCACTTTTTCACGAAGTATATTCCATGTGACCTGGAACTATATTGAGCGTGTTAATTTCCCCCTGTCGCTGCGAAGTTATTTACGTCCTAGTAACCATGGAATTTGAAGGCGGGTATGTTTGATGTCTGCAAAGGACCGATTGAAGATGGGGTGAAAATGATGCATTCGTGCTTTTAAATAAGGTGCGCTTGGACGATGCTGAGAATTTAGTTTTTTCTTCCAACCAACCATAGTAATACAAGCGTCGATCAGTGTCTTTTATGATCGTTTTACACTGACAAATGTGACAAATCTCCTTCACCGGAAACCATCCCTCAATTTGCATATCACAATAAACATAACCGCTGTCACGGAGTGTCAGCGTGGTCGTGTGGTCAAAACCGAAACGAATTATCGAATGCACGGTCAATATTAGCTGCAATTGGCTTTTAAATAAATGAAATACACGAAATATTCGCAATTTCTTCATTATTCATGCCGAGTTACTTTTTAATCAAACCACATGCGTTCAGTTTCGTTTGTCGGCATCAAACTGATATTGTTTGTGGTAATTAAATAGTACGAGAAGGCGAAGGAAGCCAAATATTTTTACATCATCTATTATTTAATTCAAATTGATAATTTCTTTTATTTAACTGAAATTATGAACTGATAAGTTGGGTGTGTTGCGATTATTATGCCCCAGACCTGGAACTTAGTGGAAGTTGGAAAATCAAAGGTGCATCTAGGGCCGTGCAGTGGTGACCCCCTGTCCTCTTAATCGTAGTCTTACCCATTCATGATTGCATGTACCAACATTCCCCCTTGTATCTCAACCATTGCTACTCCAATTTGAAGGATATTTGGTTTTGTGATCGAGCATCATGGAGAAACAATGCCTGTGTAGCTACTGTAGCATGTGTTTGTTCCCACATTTTTTCAGAGTTGTGGTACTTTTTCACTCTTTTGAGTTAGAAAATTCTGTTTATAACTAGTTGATTTGTTACAATTTGTTGCAGAGTGCCTGCTAATACCCTCAATTGTATTGCTACAGAATTTTCTTGTGAAGATTTTGTTCCTATTACTTATCAAGCAACAACCTAATGAATATTCTGTATAAAGCCACCAATCTGATGTTTGACACTTTTATTGGAGCTGTTTTGAAGGCTTATGGAACTCAAAATGTTGATTATGGCAGGACTTTTCTATTCACCCATTAATCGAAAATTAAGTGTTATAGTTGGAAGTAAGAAGCATGAAAGGTCCAGAACTAAAACTCTAAAAAGTATGTTTTGCAATGTAACATGATTTTTGCAGATACACTTATTTGGAGGTTTACCTGTCTGATAGTGTTTGGAACATGTGTGGCCAGGATCTTCAAAAAGAAAAAAGAGTTAAACTTTGAGAAAAAAGGCATATGCCTTGAGTGCCGGAGGTAGAGTCATACAAGGAAGAGAGCCCCCCCCCCCCCCTCCCCCCCCCAAAAAAAAAATTTTCTGTGTCAAATGGAGCTCACTTGTCATCTTTTGGGGATTGATTTGTGTACTGCGTTCTTGAAAAAAATATGTGAGACCCTCTGGATGTGCCCTTCTGATCTCAATATGTCAGTAAGCCTCCTTGGGGAAAGTACATGCAATAATGGTTATGTAAGGTTGATTTGATGTGTTTTGAATAACAATGTACTTTTAAGTACATTAGATGGTTTATTGCAGTGACAGGTTACAGTTACCCTTATTTCTTCTCCAACAGATATCATGAGTGTATTGGTGTCCAAGAGTTAAACAAAGCTAATATACTTATTGATAAACCAGACAAATTTAACAATTTAATCACTATCAAATTGATGCATGGGATAAAAGGGGTTACAGTGCAAGGGGTTTGTAAATATATTTATTCAACTACAATGTATGACTTTGCAGTGTATTCTACATAGGAGAATATCATATTTTCTTTCCAAACCATTACAGTAACACATACATCTTGAAATTGGGAGACACTCTTTTGTCCTTCCATACTTCTTCTGCTGGACTCCTTCAAGTTGACCTTTGTTGAACTCCCCAAATCAAAACATAAACAAAAGAAAATGTCTGCCTTCAATCAGTGAGCACTCCACTTATAACATTTGGTCTCAATCTTCATTACTTTCATGAATTAGGAAAAGATTTCTTCGAGTATGTACTTAAATGTTTATAGAATACAGCTGTTATTTTATTTTGAGGTATTTTATTGTAAAAATTTTGTTCTCTTACTTATGCCATAGCAGACTTTCAGGTGGTGCTATTTACACATGGCAGCAGTTCCATGGCAAATTTCAGTTTCCACATGTTCTATGTTTCATTCTAAGCATTTTGGTATATAATTTATTGGGGTTATTCATTTTGGGCCTTTTTTAGACTTGAAAGAAAACTACATGAAATTTGACCAAAGTTAGGTTGGACGTCCCCTTAATAATATTTCGCAAGAACAACTCGTGGCTGAATGTGCTTCAGATATTCAATAAGAAAGCTAGGCATTCATAACATTTTCGTGTGCAGCCACAGGACTGCAGTTTGAAAAAGGACAACACTGTCTGCATTTTTTATTGAAGATGGTTTCCATGCTCAACAGACATGCGCAAATCGCTCAATACCACGAATTTCCACCGAAAAACAAAATCGTACTTCTAAGATATTTCAGCAGGTATCATGATACCTTGCACTGGATGTGGCAACTGTGCAATCTCTATCTAATAACAGTATACTGTATGAAGGCGATCTTTTTTCATTATTTAATTTTAGACGGCGTTGTTTTTACATGCTTTTTCCGTCCGATGACGTCGACCGGAAATCGAAAGTATACTCATATGTAAACAAAAGCAAAGACTTTGGAATTTTTCCCCATGCAGATCTGTCGCTGTGTATTGAAGAATTTTGATCCCCTAGCTTTGTTCTTGGATGTGTAAAGCACATTTGGCCACAAGTTGTTTTCGTGAAATATTATTAAATTATCAGTTCTGGTGCGAATACGGCAGCAGACTTCCAGGAACCAGTGGTGCCTACAGTCGACTCTATGAGTTGATTACATACGCGTTTCGTGTTCTATACATCCCAACCTTCATTTTGATGTACATTTTGTGTATATTTAATTTGAATTGAAGGAATATCAGAGGTGAGAATTTTCAAAATAAACAAAATTTCATTACTTATATAGGCCCTTAAAACACTTGGAGTGGCCATTAGAATCGAACTTAGATGCAATGGGATCTTGGAGGCGAGTTGAGACTTGAGATGGGTTGATGGGGCTCGATGGGGTAGAAAAATCAATATCTTATAGGGCAATCGTGTTCATTGTAATGTATTGACGCCGTCTATCTAACCCACCAGCGCCAACAAGCACAATGATTTTGTGGAAGAATTGACAAACTTGACCATTTTATACCCCGATTTGAACCCAAACCAAATATCAAATTCATCGTGAATCATGGGTTACCTGTACGCCACAACTCTGTGGACAGCCGGTGGACTGCTCAAATTTGTAGTGAAGCACCATACAGTTACCGATGCCAGTACCTTTATACAGTGCAGTAGACTGTGATTTTTTCGAACTTCTAACTTACAAACCTGGTGAGCCGGTCGGGTTAAACTCTAATGTAGTTCAGTGGAAGTTTTAATCTGCTATCACACAGGGCAGTGCTGCACTTATCTGTGACCGAGAGATGATCTCAAGCATTTCTTGAAAAAATGGGCTGTCATGAGCGTTACTGCCAAGTATATCACTTCAAAATCCAAGAGTCCAAGGCAGACTATAATAGATGGGATTAATCGGAGAGGTTGGGATGCGATTATATGCATGTATGAACAAAGCTATGTCCAATATGGATGGCCCACATTCTGCGCCCATTTGTACAGGTAGCTCCTATGTTGCGAACTCTTTTAGCTCATTTACTTCATGCATCTATTCATCTTATTACTTCTTCAACTGTTTGATGGTCACCATTTCACCAAATGTCAGTTACAACAGCTGGTTATCAGTCATGCTGCTATGCCACATATGTACTAACTACCCAATACACCATTAAATCATAGAAGAGTGTATCTAGACAGATTAATACAGAAAACAAATATATAAATTTGATAAGAGAAAAAAGTGACTTTTTCGCAGCGGAACCACCCACCTATCCCGGCCCTTTGTAGAGGACTTTTTTGAAGACCCATGCCGTGATGGCAAAAAAGGCTCTGTCAAACAAGACTGAATTGGTTAAATTCCTAGTTATTTTATATGAAACACTGGTGACATGCAAATTTGATATTTTGAACATTTTAGTGTGGAGAGGGTTAAATATGTTGATCCACCGCAGTTAGCAAGACTAGCACACAATTCAGTTATAGTACCGATTACTTACATAGCACGATATATTTTTATGTATAATCGGTGAATTTTATTAATAGGTTATTTTTTCAGTGGAAGAGCCTTTGTCATCTTTGGCACTTATTGAAAGGCAATTCATCGTGGGGGGGGGGGGGGGTGGAGGGGGGTCGTCGGAGCGGATTTCGTTGCAGGATGATTTAATTTATTTTGTCGTAGATTCAACAACAGTCACGCAATTAGGTAATATCGCAAGTTGACCATTTAGTTATAACCACTCCTTTGACGCTCAATCACCCGTTATTTTGGTTTTTGGAGGAGAGTATATGCATATCCTAGGATGCTGATCCACACTCAGAAAATTATTGGTGCTCCATATGTATCAGAGGCGGCGGAAGCACCAAAAAAGTGGGGTGGGGGGAGTGCCACACCTTTCTGGGTACGGCAAGGGTGGAGGATGGAAAACACTTTTTCTTCGGTTGGAGGGAGGGGGGGGGGGGGGTCAATGGTGGTGGAGCGGTGTATTCATACAAAAGATATAACTTTATATACGCTACCCCTCATCCTTGAACCCACTGTATTTAAGACACTATATATAACCTCAGCGTATTTACTTTGCTTTGTTTTTACTTAACCCTTATTACACTGGTGATATCTTCCATGTCAATTCAATGGCAGCAATTGGAAGAGGTCATATTCATTATTTGTGGGCAGACCAATTAATATTTTGATTGGTCTTCCCCCATACATTCACTTACCAGCTATCAAAGTTAATGAATTTATGAAGTATCATGTTCATGGGCCGGAAAAGCGGCCTCTCAGGTTCAAAGATCTAATCATAACTTTGAAACCGTCCTTTTGAAATATTACGCTCCATTTGGAGCATTCTATTTTTATTCAATAAAATCTTGAAAATCAGTGTGGTCATATATGTATAGGTGATTTGTAGTGACCATAGGGGTTGTGTATGTTATGTCGGAAAATGCTGTTCGGATACCTATAATTGGTGAAAAAAGTGCGCGTGTGTAGTGGGGGGGGGGGGATACGTACCGCCAATGCCAACCTCCCCCCCCCCCCCCACCGACTCCGTCGCCCCTGATAAGTATTCTGAAATACTCCATAGGTATTCTGGAATACCTATAACATTGATTTTTAATAGCCTCCCCTCCCCTTCTAATTTGCGCGCCGAGTACCAAAGTGCCAGTTTATCATTAGGCCTGAGTGCGGAAGTTGCAGTCCTGGATTCTTGCGCCATCTGAAAATGTTGTCTGTCATAGTGGATGCGTGATCAAACGATAAAATTGCCGACTAGCCCCAAAGGATTGGATTGGATCAATTGATGGGTGTTTCTAAAGGGTGGCGAGAGGAGTATGATTAATGACTAATCTAGGAAGGTCAGTGGCATTCATATATGTCATTCATGTATACTGGCATTCGTGTATACTCATGAGATGAAGCTCAGTTACACAACATTCAATTCTACGAGGATCACTTTACCTTAGAAGAAGCTTCGTTTTCAGCTGAGCAGAAATTTCTATTTTGTTTTTCCAAAAACACATGGGTTTGATATTCTGGAGTTTTCCAGTTTCACCATTGGTATTTTATGGAACCTTTATATTTGGTATTCTAGAGTACCCACGAACCCAACTAGTATATTTGGTATTCTGACAACCAGTATTTTTTGATATTCTGGAGTACCCAAAATGTTTTGGTATCTTATAGTACCTATCTTTGTACTTCTCGCGCCGACAATTATTTATCTTCGTTCCACCAAGTCCTGCTCCTGAAGCAGAAAGAAAACCTGGGGCGACCCACCACCTCTGCTGACCAGGGCTTCCTCGTGTTCACCAACTTAAATGCGTTATCCTTTTCAGTGCATCCGTGGTAAGCCGTAGGAGACTCTCTCGTGTATTGGTGGAATTCTTGGTCTCAGATTTCGCAGGCCTCCAGTTGTTTATAACTTAATTCGTTCAGTATCTTGTGTCGTACTCCCGGTTTGTGGTATTTGGAGCTGGACGTACTGATCTATTGAGCCCTGGAAATCGAGCTTTAGGCTGCCATATTTGTCGGTGCCACGTCCATCCAGGTAGACGATAAAATCTCCCTCGTCGTCCTGACTTCATTCCCGTGACTTGGAGTTGAGGCTCGAGCGATCCAAACTGATGGGAGATCCGGGTTCGCATAGAGCGACCTCCATCTCCCCTTCCTCCTCCCGCTCCACCTCGCTGCCTTCCGATCTATTTGGTGAAGAGGTGCAGGATGACGTGGGGGGGGGGGGGGGGTTGATAGGTGGTGGTTTGACAGTAGTCACCTCCTTCTCCCGAATCTCCGTCTCAGCTTTTCTCTGCTCAAGCCAGGCTTCTGGACTCTTCCTCAAGCGTGGACCAGTGGGTGAGGCCCCGTGAAAGGTACTACCGCTACCCGAGGAGGGTTTCTGGGGGGGGGGGGGGGTATTAATGGATAGCTGAACCTAGTCTCCTTCGACATGTTTATTCCAGTTAATGGGTGAACTTGCCTTCAGCACCATCAAAGTATTTTTGACTTATTTTGGTAAGAGATCCATAGCTTCCAATCGGGTGCTAATTAAAAACATTTCACAAATACGATCACTTGGACAACCAAGCAATCAAAATGAGAGTGAGTGAAAAATTAAGTCCCCGCAATTCAGATGTATATATATAGTGAGAGAGAGCTTGTACAGTGCTTAACATTCATCCGATAACCAATAATTGTCTTTTTGGCAATTTCAGTTTGACACGAATGACTTAACACATTGACGGAAACCTGGCCATCCTGTAATTAGTCCGTATTTATGTCCATCAATAATTAATCGTTCCGATCCAACACGCATCAGCGATCAATAAAATGTTCAATTTGCACCTGTTGCAATTAAGTTCGGTTTGACCAAATTGTGTGGTTACCTGACATTGTGTGTGTCGAGTGTGAACACCGTCGAGCGTTTTACCTTCCGGGCCACTTCAATGCAAATTCACAGTGTCCGCAAACATTGAGCCAGATTAAACGATTTGTGTCACTCTCAATGCAACTCTTTGATGTTCTCAAGCCAATTCATCCACAGCGTTCTGCATTTTAGAGACTGTAAAGCCACTCAGTTTGGGCTTTCTTTCGCTGTTTGCCTCTTATGGATATCGAAGGTAAGAATTAAGAAATCATGTGTTGAAAATGGAGTACTGGAATTATTTATTTATTTATTTATTTATTTATTTATTTATTTATTTATTTATTTATTTATTGGTTGGAAGCCCTTTTGGGCTTTATTTGGGAGTGTAGATACCAGGCGCGTAGTCAGGATATCAAAGTTGTGGGGGGGGGGGGGGGGCAAGAGTAATATCGGGGGAGGAGGGGGCTAGTTCAGCGATCCCCTTCGAAAGGGGTAGCCGTGACGTTCAGATCGCTAAACTGCTAGGGGACATACAAAATAGGATGCCCAGCATCATTCGAGCCCCTTGAGCAGCATCACCCGAGGGACATCCCCTCTTGCTGGAGGGGGCTCCTCCGGTAAACAATTTGAAATTCGAGACAAAAAACGCAATTTCCTTAACTCTGACTCCGTTTGTGTCCATAATGTATAAGTAGTGAAAGGCATCAATAATTAGGGTGGTATTTGCCCCCTCCCCACACACCCCCAATACCCCCGGCTTCGCCACTGTAGATACCCCCATTTTAAGGGTTCGTATTCTTTGCATGTGCTTCATATCATCTTTGAAGTGAAATTATTTAGCCTGAAGGGAATGCCTAGCTTACAATTTATGGGAGAGTACTTGTGCTTGAAAGAGCATCCATCCATAAATTGTAACGAGGCAAAGACCTGTGAGCACATTTTGACGATTAAAAATAATGTAGTAGTCTACCAGTTCTTCGAGGACGTCGAAAGGATTTTGGGCTCCTAGGCCGAGGCAGATCCCCTGTCTGCGATGCGATTTCAGCCCTTGGCAGGATTGATGCAGAAGTAGAAGATACGATGACGAAGATTAGCCATATGCCAAACTAACTGTCATTTCCCACATGGGGCAATACACACCAGTCGTCTTCAAAATACTAACTCGGTTTTCTTCCAAAAACATCTGAAAACATGGGGTTATTATGAATCCTCTCCTTGGAGCGAGATCGACGAGCTCGCTTCAAGATGGACCTTAACCTGTCGTCACATCAGTGAAATAAAAATGAAAATTCTGAATTAAAATTATTTAATCGTGGGCTATATTTCATTTCAACGTGCCAGTGTATTACGTGAGAAGGACGAAGAGTGAGATGTGATGTGGAGCTGTTTATGCATGAGGATTTTAATGTTTAAATTGGAAGAAATGTGTTGTGCCTTGAATGCGGCTGTCTGGGATACGCTGTGAATGCGAGACGTTACAATCGGTCTCGTGCTGTTCTCCAGGAGACGAATTCAGCCTATTATCAGGTTTCGCCAAAAATAGTGCTTAACGATCCCAGTTATGAATTACGGGTTCGGGAGGTGAGTGGAAGACTTAAAATATAACAAAAACTCTCAGCGACCTATTTGTGGTCGAACCTTCCAGTCTCGAGATCAAACGAGGTAGACATTTCCAATTAGGCATAAGGCTGTGTTCTAACCAATGGTTTCAAATTTAAAATCTCTGAGACCCAAAATCAGATGCGGCGGAAGCTCGATAAAAGTGGAGGGGCATAAATTTTCAAGACTACTATTGTTCGGCCCAGTGGGCAATGGGTGAAAAGATAAAATATAAAGATAAAAGGTAAATGCGCCATGACATACCATTGTCTCTCGTTCCCGGTGGGAACCCCGGCAAGTGAAGCAGTTGTTGTTTACTGTTGTAAACAAGCTTTGTGTTACTGGTAAAATAGGGCCCAGTCGCCAGGGCATGTGGTGGAAGTCCTCTAAAATGGGCAACATGGGTATAAACGATTGTCTGAACTTGACTTTATATCCACATTGTGGTCACGATTAGTCAGTGTGACCTTAAACACCAATAAATAAATAAATAATAAATTGTCTCTCGTTCAGATGAGCATGCCGCGGTGTCAGTGTGGTCACTGCCATGTCCATTTCTTCTACTTCAGTCATTTTCTAACCCGAAGGCTGGCCTTCAAGTTGGAAGATGGTTGAAGTAGAAGAAACGGACTGCAGCGACTGAAGATGGGATTCTTTGGCCAAATGTTTGGATTTGCAAATAATATATTACAGGAAGGCCTGTATATTGGTACGTTTGCATACGCCCATTTTAATTCATGGTGTAAACGCGCAACATGTCTGTTGAAAAAGGTGGAGGGGCATGTCCCCCGAGCCCGCCTTGTTCCGCCACCTCGCCCCAGAATGTGTTACTAAATGCACCCTTCCTTCTTTCACGGCGTCATGTTAGCTGAATAACAGCGAGTTTGGGGAAGACATTTCCTCAATAGAGCAGTGGCGGCGCCAGAATTTTTGTGTGTGTGTGTGTGTGTGGGGGGGGGGGGGGGGCAACTATGGGGGCAGACTCCCATGAAGGGGGGCAAATACGTAAAGGATCATATCATTACTTTGTTATGAGTAGTCCAAACTTGGACACAAAGTCCGTAATATACTTTTTTGGTTTGGTACGTCCTGTGGACGTACCAAACCAAAAAATTATATTACGGACTTTGGGTCCAAGTTTCGACAAAATGTAATGGTAATTAGCGGTCCTCCTTTCAAAAAAATCCTGGATCCGCGTCTGGTGGGTCTGTGCGAGAGAGAGAGAGAGAGAGAGAGAGACTCATAATGCGCGTCTGTCATAATGCGAAATCCATGAATTTTTTTAGACAAGGGATATGGATAGACATGCGTTTGATGGCTCATAACTTAATTATTACTTATAAGTATCTGCATCCGAGTCTTTAAATCTCTACTGCCTGGATGTGTTCATTAGCTAGCCCGAGGCTTTGGGCTAAGTGTGTATGGGAAATTATTGGGAATAAAAAAAGAGAGGGGCGTGTGTGTGTGTGTGTGAGAGAGAGTGACTGAATATGTTTGTGTGTGAGGGTGGATGGAAATGCATGCGAGATGGTTGGGGGGGGAGGGCAACTGGGGGGGGGGGGGGCAAAGCCTTCGTTTTTTTTTTGGGGGGGGGGGCAAATTCCCCCCATGCCCCCCCCCCCCCCCCCCCCGTAGCGCCGCCACTGCAATAGAGCATCGTTAGAGATTGTAGAAAAATTATGCATTTCACGTAGGGCTGACAAAATGAAAACTTTGAAAAATATGTATCTATCAGGGATAAGTGTCTGTTACCTTTATCAATACTTTTAAGCGCTTTTGAAAAAATACATTTGCCAGAGATAAGTGTCATGTTACGTTTATTACTATTTCTCGCTGCGACAGGCAGCTCTATATATGGCGATGTAGGTCCGGCGGTCGGTCGATCGTTCGTTCGGTCGATGTGTCTGTCGGTCTGTTCGTCGGTTCATCTGTTTGTGATCGACAAATTTTTAAACCCATTAACGTTTACAATACTGCTTGGAATGACATATTATTTGGTGTGCAAGTGTATTTTATAGATATCCGGCCTCATGCGCAATGTAGGGGTTATTCGAGTATTTTTATCAAAGTTATTACCCGTAATGTACTTGGAATTTGTTTCATTTTTACCATCTGTCGCAGCTTAGGTACAAACTCGCAAATTTTATGGTTAATAAATTGTGTTTCAAATCGTTCATGTTGTATTTGCCCGTTGTGATAAATCAATGTTACTGAACTGTGACACCATTTGAAATGATTTAATCATTAGTTTGTAGACTCACCACTTTAACTCTCGACACACTGATGTAAAATATAAAACAGTTCAAGCCGCAAGTTTTCTTCCAGTGAGCTCTGTCAAAGAAGAGTGAATATTACATACCTAGTTGCATTTTCAGAAACATTTGCTGTTTAACCCTTTACCTAACATGAAAAGCAGACGACACTTTCAAAAAAGTCTTGAATAACTATTTTTTTTCATTTTATGTCTCGAAAACATAGGTTATGACCCCTCTTTGGAACGAGCTCGACGAGCTCGTTCCAACGATGGCTCATAACCTATGTTTTTGAGACAAAAATGAAAAAATAATGGAAATTAATTGGCGATTTTTTAGAATAGCGCTGGCCGTTTTTGGCCGTTACGTTGGGTAAAGGGTTAAATTTCATTATTCTGATGTCAGTAAGCAGAGGGTTGATTTTCGTCACTAGTAACACAGAGGGAAAGTCAGCTCCCCTTAGTTTCCGAAAGTTGTCAGTAAAATTAACACCAAGGGTAATGTAATTTCATATAAAAATTAAAATTTCGAAATGTTAGCGAATTTATATCATCGTTGTGCGTATCCTTTCACCGAATTGAGGCATTTTGCTGTAAAATAGTATAACTGTAAAATAGTATAAAATTAGGATTTCCCGGATTCCCTGTTCTAAAAGCAGGTTACGATACCCGGGAAATCTATAGCAGGGAACCGGGAATCACGCATGTCACTGTTTGCGTGTTGAACTGAAGCTTCCTGAACTGAAAACAAAAGGCCCTAACGTAACTTTGTAACGTTTCGTCAGCCCTCCCACGCCGGAACGTTTTACAGTCCTGCTTCCTGAAGATTTCACCAAATTACTGTAGCTCTCGATCAGTTCCGGAGGACTCCTCTCTTCAACAGCAAAACACCAATAAACAATATGCAGTGGCATCCATTTTGCCTTTTGGTCATTTTCACGAAATTTCATGTACCAACATGTGTTGGGCTGCATCAGTTGTGGGAGCGCCAGGGCGTCCCCAATAGGGGGCCCACTAGGATTTTTTTCCGATGGACCATACGGCCAGTCCGCCTCTGACATCACACCTTGGACGCCAAGGTGTCAGGACGCTAATGGACGGACGCAATTACCAACTGAAATACTGCAGACACTGCTGTCTGAAAGCCCCAAAATATTAAGAAAAACCACTTCAGTCGGCGGTAATCACGTAATACAGGCCTTGTCCTCAATAAATCATCAGAACCAGGTTATTGAGGAGAGCTGTTACTTGCTCTCCTCGGCAAAAATTTAAGCGGGCTGTAAGGGTCTGGAGCAATCGCTCTCCTCAGAATGACAGGCCTGACGTAATAGTTGCCAATCGATCTGGGGTATTTGATTAATTTGAACAACCTGCCCCGTGCGTTGATTGACACCACCGATCTGCGCAACGTAAAGGTGTGTTTTTCAGATTCCTGAAACACCGACCAGGCCTGTATTTTGAGGAGGGCGATCGCTCTCGCTGTCAATGGCTCTCCTAACCTAAAATTTACGAGGGCGGTAAACGCCATCCTTATCACAAACAAGGAGAGCCACGAAAGTGAACTTTGCTCAGTAGCGGTGATCGGTATCGCTCATCTTAATATGTGATCGTGCACTTCTGAAAAGTTGACTAGTAGCTAGTCTCTGTGAGGCTTCCCCCACCCGCAAAACTGTCCGACACGAGGTGACCATAGCTGTCGAAAGTATCGTTAAACTCCAATAAATAAATGAATAAATAAGGGTTAAACTCCGGTAAATATATAAATTTATTATATGCTAGCCTGTGAATTATAGCAAATTATCTAAAAGATATTTCTCGATATCTATCGACTCGATAGATATCAAGAAATATTCCTCAGCAGCTTCCTAAATGACCTCATGCTTCGGCGCAAGACGTAGCCTCGCATGAACGTCGATGCGGTAGGTGGTTCCGTAAGGAGCTGTTTGTTTGCAAACCACTTTCTCTCCACGCAACAGTATCTGGCAACAACAAAAATTGACTCCATGTAATAACAAACCTTCAAGAGTGTCTGCAAGATATCACCAAGATCGTTAGAAATACTACCAAAGGGGACTGATAGGCAGCCACGCCTAGCGGCCGCAAATCCTCCCCAAGCGCCTTCGGCGCCTAAACCAGCATACTATTCCTCCTCCGACAACAAGATCTCTTCCTTCTTCTCCTTCTCGACCTCGGTCAGAGATTTTTCGGATTTCTCAAAAATAAGATAAACCTACTGTTACAAGGATCGAAAGAGGCTAATCTGTCCAAGTAGCGTCCGCGCATGTCTCGGAGTGCACAAACCTTCACGTTCGAAGGCTACCCAAGCTACAAACGGGATTATCTGTGGTGAGCTTGCAGGGATTAAAATTCATGCGAGAATCTGACTCGATTCTTGTAAGGAACGCAGTGAGAATCAACTTTGATTCTCGTAAATGTTCATTTGATTCTCGCCCTACATTCTAAAAGTGTCCTTTACCTAACGACTAGAATCGGCCGCACCGGCCCGCGAAATATGCAAATTCAGCTGCTGAAAAAATATTATTTTTAAACAAATCTCACCCAAACCATGTCAGGTGACCCCTCTTTGGGACGCGCTTGTCGAGCTCGTTCCAATGAGGGGTCACATGATATGGTATGGTTGGAATTTTTTTTTGAATAATTTCAAAAAATTATATTTAAAATAATAAATTTTGATATCTTCTGCGTTGGGTAAAGGGTTAAAGGTCTTGAGAACTATACTTACAGTTTGTTAGCTCGGAATAAGATAACACTTAGCATTAACAGTGGTGGCTATTGACGTTTTGGCTGTTTGCACTGGCAGCCACGACTTCAATAGAAACCACGGCCAAGGAATTGTGATTCCCCTCAATAAGACCACCAAATCCTTTTATGTCCCAATAAGACTAAAATCCTCCTCCCCTCGTTGGACGAGAGCTCGCTTAGTATATTCTATGTTAACGGCTCATGTGGCAAATGTTACCGTCTGACGTCACCACGCGAAATATTTGAAATGGCGGTCGCCCGTTTCGTAATTGCTTCACCAACGGAGTGACTAGCAAGCCGCTTCATTTTTCAGGATTTTTTCACGCGCGCAGCATACGGTGTTCTGGATGAAGTGTTGTTTAAATTACAAACCGATTTACGATTTGAAATGAGATGGAATGAGTTTATCTGGTTTATTGATTATTTAACGAGTGCCGTCGGTGGATACACGAGAGGTTTATTTACGAAACCTGTGATCGTTAAAAGTTGCCTTGAACAAGGCAACTTTTAACGATCACATGTTAAGTACATAAACCTCTCGTGTTTCACGATGTAGGTTTTGGGCTATGGGAATATATACGTTAATGGAACATACACGATATTGTGATGAACTGACGGTAACATGGTCCGAGGTTTGCGGCTTGGAGCGTATGTCTAACCTCGGCGTATCGCGTCTCGTTTGAACATGAACATGAACTCCGAACCGCAAACCTAAGACCATGTTACCGTCAACTCAGCACAATAATTTTTAATGTTGGGATATCTCTTTGGCTCAGTGGTTTTGGCATTGAGCTTCAAACCGAGAGATAGACGGCTCGATCCCCGCCAGGGGAACACGCGTTCAGTCCTTGGGCAAGGCACTTAATCCCGATTGGCCATTTGTGGGCACGGTGGTGCTCTGTACTAAGGCGTACTGCACGCCGATGGTACACCTGTCTTCAACCAATGCTAACCCTGCTTGTGTGGAGTACGCTGAGGAGTCTGACAGTAGCTCGGTGGTTCTCGTCGGGTACTCCGTCTACATCCATCCGTAAAACTGTCCGACACGAGGTGACCCTGGCTGTCGAAAGTATCGTTAATTTCCAATAAATAAATGAATAAATAAGGTACATATGCTTGGTTGTTTTACTAGAGAGTATGGACTGGTTGGACTCACAAGCCTGACAATGTTATAACAGCACTCAAATTCTAAATTAAGTGCAGGGGAAAACTGATTCTCGAAGCAGGAGTTGACGCAAAGCAAGGCGACTTTTCCGGTCTGAGTGAGGGAAAGTCTAACTTAGCAGTGTTTTTTTTTTGGAACGTCTAAACCAACGTCCTCGAGGTGGTGTAGCACGTTTGTGCGGGGGATGCTCTCTCGCGCTTGTCATCGTTTAGGTGATGCGGAGGAGAACACATTGGAACCCAGGGTTGGGGTGGACCTGGGCTCACCGGTTTACCACATTGTAATAATTCAATTACTGGGAATTAGCATATATTATCAAATCCAATTCAGGAACATGATGCGAAGCATCACTCGGCGCGCGAAGCGGCGAGTCGGGGCGAGCACGAGACACAATGTCCCTCTCTCATTGTCGGGGCTGGGGAAACATGGAAGGTTCTGCGGTGTGGCCCTCTGGTGGTTCTTCACAGGAACTTTACTGCTGTAGCTGTATGCATTGGGTAGGTATTGGCCACGAGAACACATGAACATCCATTTCCTCCAGTAGTGGATACACACGTGTTACCGCGAATAATACAGAGTGCCCTGGCCTTGATTCCATCCAAGTTCCTCATTTAGATTTGTTTACCCGGGATATTTGAACAATCAGATTCGAGTCAAACATACTCAAAATAAAAATAACAATCTGACTGCTTGTTCGTTGACAAGTTCTTTCCACAACTGGTCATATCATGATTGTGTGTGCTAAACTTATTAGCAATTGAAAAACTTTTTGTTGTGTTATTCCCTGCAGTTTAGTCAATATTGAAGTTCCATTACCGTGACCTTGACACTGATCGGTATCTATTGGTTTCGACCAATTGAATGGCGTCGAAATTAAAAAGCAAATCAGGGTTGGTACCCAGCCAACTAATAGTGATGTATCTTTGGCAATGAAGAAAACGCAGCAATTATCCATTTGAAGAGTGTTTTTTGTTCAATTTTTGTGTAGACTGGTTGTTACTGACATGGGAGGTGTGTGATAAATACAGAACAGCACATACGTTTGAATGGGTTAAGATTTATCGCACTCTATTGCTTTGGCCCAGGATATCACTGGAGCCTTCGGCTCCAGTGATATCCTACGCCAAAGCAATCTTGTGAGATAATTCTTAACCTATTCAAACGTATGTGCTGTATATTTATTAACATTTATTAACTATTATTAGGCAGGTTAGGGTATGGGTATTCCGAACGAGGAGAAAAGAAAAAATGGCTAATAGTGGGTTAGAGGAACACAGTCTGTAGTTTATTTAATGCTATACCCCCCAAATGTAAAGTTATGTCAAATCCTGCCCCGATATGCGTATTTCTTTATCACCCCATTATCACATTCGGCCGATAAGCCGACCATCCACTTTAATTCTACCCCGAAGCAAAACAATCATTTCCATTTTCCGTGGATAAATTTTCAGCTTTCGGCTACTTATATCATTCGAATGATCATGATTATTCATAGAGGATAATGCCCTCTAGTGATAAGAATGCAACGAGTAATAATAATTGACTCACTGCCGTAGTTGAAGTTTTTGGAACATTGCATTGACAATAAAAAATTCAACC
Source organism: Pictodentalium vernedei (assembly GCA_031216915.1). Taxonomy (NCBI): domain Eukaryota; kingdom Metazoa; phylum Mollusca; class Scaphopoda; order Dentaliida; family Dentaliidae; genus Pictodentalium; species Pictodentalium vernedei. The sequence continues at coordinate 433,300,419 of CM062297.1, read as the reverse complement.
ATGTACGTTTTGAAGTCGCTAATTTAAAACAAGAGGCCTGTCACGCCTAGAGAGCTCCGCTGAGGGCCACTGATCGCATGGGCATGTTTTCTAATACTAATATTGTTACAAACTTTAGCCGAAAAAAATATCAAAAATATCTTAAGATTTTCTTGATCCTGTGACCTGTGACCTTGACCCTGTGGATTTACAGACCGCAGAATAATTGATGACACACCGTCTATTGATAATACATATTGTTATGAAGTTTGGTGGAAAAATATTCAGCTGTTTAGAAATTATGGCTCGGACAAATAAAATGTTGACGACGGACGGACAGACGGACGACAGACGACGGACGACAGACGACGGACGACGGACGAATCAGTATAAGAAAAGCTCTGCTGACTTTGTCAGCGGAGCTAAAAAAAATGTTAACTCAGAATTTGCTTGTATGTGAAAGAGGATGTTTTTTAAGCTTTAGTGCAGACGAAATTTCAGATGTTACTCGAAGTTATCGGAGGTAAACGAATCCAGGAAATCCCCGTGACATCATTCCTGAATGCACACGGTTTGTGATTTTAACTCTTTGCTGTTCAAATAAATGGCTCCAAGTAACAACAACTATGCATTATTTTAGCACTAATTGGGCAAAATTAGATAAAAATAACTGTACTTTTTCAAATAAATGGCAGCTATGTATCCAATAAAACCCACAGCATATTTATCGACAATGGCAATCTGAAATATATTTCAGTCACGCGTTCGCTATAAATAGACCCGCGTGAAGAACAATCTTCACATTTGTCCTGAGAAAGGCTGATTTCGACGAATATGGAAATGACATTGTTTCGAAGTTTTTTCCGTGAGTGATGGGCTAACCAGTTTGAAATGAAAGACAATGACAGCCTTTTTCAAATAACCGATAAAATGACGCCCAGAAGTTAATTTATCATAGGACTTCTCCGTTTTCGCAGATTATTGCCGTTACATATTTTCAATAAATATTCATTAGTGCTTCAGAAACCTTCAGTTGATTTGATTGGTCAATTTCAAAACAAAGCTTTCTGTTTGGTTAAATTAATGCTATTTCAAAACATCAACTTATTGATCTTGTACTTACGTTATACTGAGGTTCCATTCTTTAACCCTTCTTTTCTATCTAAAAGATATGTTTTTGGTAACTGTGGTGTCATATTAATAACAGAATATAAAATTCGTGGTTCGGACATACGATATTTATGAAACTTGTCTACGAATTTCCCGTTTTGCCTCTCCAGAGGCTCGGCAAAACGGAAAATTCATAGACTCGTTTCATAAATATTGTATGCCCAAAACACTCATTCCATATCCTCTTCTTATTTAATCGAATCCGATGCTTTCATTTTCGAATGATATTTGATACAGATTAAGCGGTAGTTTTACAGAACGGAAATTTTGGTTTTGTCAAATGGTCAACTTCTTTTTTCAAAATGACGGCTTATGTCCCTTAATTAGAGGTTCTAATGGAGTTAACAGAAGACATTCAAAGAACACCATCAGGTCTGTAAGCTGTCAGCTGGACTATCCAGGTGGAGCAGGACAAGCTCTGCCTAATAGTGGATGTTCAAAGGAAACAGAATGAGAAATCGACTTTCACGGGAAGGTGTACTACCCTTCATGAGAGGAGCCACTCTCGCACTGATCACCACCGGATTGAAACGGGTGTACTGGAAGTGGAGAGTGGAGAAGAAAAAGAAGGGTTCTTTTGTCAGACGACGAGATGTCCGATGACTGACGGAGTTCTTGAGAGGAAGAAGAGGGTGGAATACCCACCTCCAACCACATGCCTCTTGTCCCGGTTACGCATGCTTCCAACCCGGCTTTTTCTCTCGCAAGAGGTTGAACCTGAGGATAACGGGGATTCTGTGCAGATGCTAAACTGCTGGGCCACCCTCTCCCACCAAGGGATTGTCAGAGGATGGCGGCATACCTACGATTCTGGAGGTTGAGACAAAGGATGGCGTGTTTAGACCATCGACTCCAAATTCCTCTCTTTCTCGGAACTAAAGCTCAACCGAGGAGGTAGCACAAGCGACAGGTTGGCTTCCTCTCTGGGACCAGTGAGGAGATCCCCAAGCAGCTAGAGGCTAGATGGACAATAGGACGGGGATAGAAATAGAGCTGAAACGGTTAAGGGATTTTCTTGATCGATTAATCACGTGGATTAACCTTGGTTAACCGATTAATCACTTGTCCAAATAGATATCTGAATAATTGCCATACCGCTGATGATTTACAGCATGAACCCTTTACCCAACGTAACAAACAAAACCAACTTGGCCTATATACAAAAATCTCCATTCAAATTTATTATGTTTTCAACTTTTGTCTCAAAAACATAGCCCTCATTGGAACGAGCTGGTTGGGCTGGTTCCAATGAGGGGTCATAAGGTAGGTTTTTGAGACAACAATTTGAAATTTTTTAGTAATTCATGTATTTATTTTGCAAGTATCGTCTGCTACCCGCAATGGGTAAAGGGTTAAGAATGACCATTTCCAGATACTGATACAGTATAATGATCATGCAAGTAAACAAGTATGTCAGCAAGTAACTTGCATGCTTTACTCTGTCTCATATAATTGATGTTAGTCAGTGTGACAATGTCTGCCTGTTTTGGAGCAGGGTTGTTCCTTTGTTAACCCATATAATACAGTAGTTCAAAAGTAACTTCTAATCGATCAATTACTTTTTGAATCGATCAAGATGTTGATCTTTGATTAATCGCAAAATGGAGGACGAGAGGCGAAAATGGGAAGAGGTGTCCAGAGTCCAGGGAGAAAAGATGGTGGGTTTTTCTGAAAAACTTCCCAGCACAAACCTCAGTATCACTATTCAAAGCACCACCCGGAAAAGGGAGAAAAGGAACCCGGATCGACGATAGGGTTCCATCTCATCGTTAACCTGCTGCGGCCAGACCTTTTCTCACCATCTGAAAAAACAACACCACTTGGGTCGAAACAGATAACACCGTTCCTGTGCGCCTTCGGCTGTCCGATGTCCAGTGTGCAAACTGTGCTCGTTTCGTTCGAGTGGTGGTTACGCAAATTTAGATCTACGCGAACGGATGACCGGTTAGCTAAAAGGTGCATTTCGAATGGTAAAGTCTGAATCACTTGACTGGTAGAGTGCTAAATTTTACTCGGCCTTAAGATTTGTTCACACATTTTTGTCTTGTTACAATTTATGGGAGAGTGCCAGTAGGCACTCTCCCATAAATTGTAACAATGCAAATCCATTAAGATGAAGTAATTTTACTTACAAGATAATATGAAGGACATCCACAGAATACAAAGCCTTTAACTTTAGGTACCTGCAGTTCAGAATAAAGCCGAGATATGGGCTTCAAGCACTCTGCCAGGTAAGCAGCCTTTCTTGTGTCTTGATAGATTTTTAGACTTTTGTCTTGAGAGGCTATATATACTTAGAGTCAATTTTGAAATTTTGCACACTGGGTGTCCATCGTCCGTGAACATGGCATTCTCGACTTCTTTCCCATGACATACATACAGATTTCACTGAAATTTGAGGTAATTTGTTATCATGGCATCGCATTTTGATTTTGTTTAGATTAAACCACTTCTACTCACAAGGATGGGCTGAAGGAGAACTCCCCAAATTTAAACAAAGCTTCTACTCATGATTTAATGGATGGAATGGGTTGATATTCGGCATATTGCTTTCGTATGAGGTGTTCGCTGAAGTTTGAGGGGCTATAATATTTTCAGTTGCTCGGGAAGGGAAATATTTTGGCCGGCCCAAAATTTATATTTTCTTAACTCACAAGTCAATTTGATCCAATTTTGGTATGCAATATTATTGGATTATAAGTACTCGATTCGTGCAAACATAATTCCCACGGGAGCCCCAGAAGCTAAAAATAGAAAACATTCAAAAAGCCCATATTTCCAAAACAGAACGGAACAGAGAATTGTTCATTGGCACAGTGCTACTTTGGTAACATTAGAATCGAATGGGCCAAAAAAATGCAGTCCATTGCGACATTAGGTGCCACATGTAGTCGCGCATTTTAACACGATGGGTAATGAATGTTGAGTCATTCTCGAAACCAATCGCTACGACCATCACCGATCATTAGCACAGCAAAACAACCAATCAAAACGAAAGAGCGAAATTCACCGAAACACCACTTAACTCTTCCTTTCACATCCCACAATCTTTGTCGTTTCTGCAGCCGCCAGACAACAAGGCAGACCTCGCCATTTGGGTCGAATGGGGTTGAATAACCCCATACCGTTCCAGCGCTCCGAAGGTACTGCATTCTGGTATCTCAACATTTTTTTTGGAGGGGGGGGGGGGGGGTGAGGGGGAGGGGGGGGGGTTCTTGCAAACTTTTGTTGCCCGACTGGATGACAGTACACACGGGGTCATGTGAAGGTTTGTTTGTTTGTTGGTGGTTAACGTCACATATTTATGCACCATGGCTAATCGTGACACAACATGGAGATGAAGTCAAGTTTAGTCAATCGTTGATCAATATGTTGCCCATTTTAGAGGACTTTCACCCCAAGCATTGGTGACTGGGTCCTATGTTACTAGTAAAGCGGAACTGGTTTACCACAGTAAACAAGTGCTGCTTACTTCCCGGGGTTCCCACGGGGATCATGTGAAGGTACGCCACCTACAAGGTCGGTACCGTATATACACAGAACGACACGCGTGTGTGAATGGGTTAATCGATATGGCACGAGTGCCAGGGCGGACCGTGACGGATAGAACGAGAGGGCGCAGGTCTCCGGTTTTATCCCTCCGCGATGGCATAAGTGCCAAATCGATTAACCCATTCAAACACGCGTGTCGTTGTGTTTATTACACGCCTTCACGTCTATAAAAACAATTATTAGAAGGACACCCAGCAATTCATTTGACAACTATCAACAAAAAGAACACATTTTAAGACCAACCAAATTTGCGAGGGGAATCCATGTTACAATTTCGTCCCCTGATTTCCAGTGTGTTCTATGTGCCTGCTGGCACATAGAAAACACATTGGAACTGGTGCACGATTTGAAGAAAATTCCAGTGAAATTTCGGTTCAATTTAATAATAGTAGTCCGTCAACGATTTCCGTTCCACACATGTATGCGGAACAGCTTTTCATTTTTTGCATGATTTAGTGTTGTAGATTGGGATGACATAGAACAGGCGTGCAATAAATGGTGTTATTAACCCTTTCCCAGTTACTCACTCGATATCAAAATTTGTTTTTTTAAATTATTTATTTTAACATTTAAAAAAAAAAAAAAAACGTGGCTTTTCAAATTTTTGGAAAAACAATTATTTTTTTTCGACTACTCACTTTGTAAATTACGAGGGGATGATACTTCTGATTCGTTTGGCAAGTGTCAGTGTTGTTACTCCAGTTGTAACTTGAAAATTCATCAAGCACATTTCCACTTCATGGACTGGTTGGCTACCCGGGGTTGACCGGATCCATGACCTGCAAATGTGTTCATTACTTCTCTACCAGTTAAAAAAACAGGCATTGGTGATGTCGTTTTGTTACTTTAAATATTAAATATGCTGTACCGAACAGTGACCAGTGGTGGCGAAACCGCTTTTTTCATGACATCATATATATTCCCCCTCCCCCACCCCCATCCAAACTTCTAGGAATAAAAAAATAACCCACGTAATCAACATTTAACTCCTAACCCGCTGAGTATTATCTGAATAGTTTTCAACAAATCTAGTCATGGCTGCTCAGAATCAGCCATGACTAGATTTGATGAGAAATTAATCTAAATTTATCTCTAGGAATCATTGGTGAAAAGCTATTCAGTTTACAAGAGAACAATTTTAGTATATGTGCCCAAATTATACTTATTTCAGTGGCAAGGGTAATTCTCTCCCGGGCAGGAATATCTGTCCGCATCATGTAAGCAGTTAATTATTATAATGCTATTTTTATTTTACTCTTTACTTAACTCCCAATATTTATATAGTAGTCGACACCAGCAAGAAATATTTCAGGCATAAACATAAATTTTCTGGCATAACCATAAATTTTCATTTTTAGTTTTAATAAAATTTACTTCCAAAAATAGTCATATTAATTTTGCACAAAAAAGCATTCGGAGACTTTCTGTCTTTTACAATAATGCCTTCAGACTTCTGATGGGCAATGACAAATTCTGCAGGGACAACGGCATGTTTGTCCTGAATCAGAATGACGTCCCTTCTATCTGGTACCTAAGGAGAAGGTTGGTTTATAGTTTTCGCAGTCCCCGCGGGAACCCCGGGCAGTGAAACTGTGCCTTTTCACTGCGGCAAACAGGCTCTGTTTTACTGGTAAAATAGGACACAGTCACCAACCCTTGGGAGGTGCAAACCCTCTCTAAAATTGTCAACATGGCTTATTAATGCGCACCCTTGGTCTTGAGTTAATACTCATGTTGTGGTCATGATTAGCCATTGTGCAAAAATATGTGACCTTAAACACCAATAAATAAATAAATAATATATCGTAGGCGACTATTCTCCACTACCAACTCCGTTATTAGTCTATGTGCAATTCTGACTTAACCCTTTACCTAACATGAAAAGCAGACGACACTTGCAAAAAAAATTCTTGAATAACTAATTTTTTTCATTTTTTGTCTCAAAAACATAGGTTATGACCCCTCGTTGGAACGAGCTCGACGAGCTCGTTCCAACGAGGGGTCATAACCTATGTTTTTGAGACAAAAAATGAAAATATTTTGAAAATTAATTGGCGATTTTTGAGAATAGCGCTGGCCGGTTTTGGCCGTTACGTTGGGTAAAGGGTTAAGATATGTTTCGCCCTTAATAGCCTGGACCTCTCTCTTCTTCAGTGATTGTTGCTGGTGCTCATCCATCACTTTCATCACTATCTTCAGCTTGATGCTTAGAACCACTCCTTATTTCCAGTGATTGTTAAATAGATGTGTTTATGTCTTTGATACTGTTTGCTTACGTTAGAGTATATTCTGTAACTATTTCATTTTTTTTCTTCTGCTTTTCTTTTTATTTTTTTCATTTTGTTATTTGAACCAGGTGTCTGAAATAAACAATCAACCAATAAGCCAAAAAATTGGTTGATTCTCTTATAAGAGATCGGTTCCACAAACGAGAAACACTGACCAATGCACAAAATTAATGGAATGGCAGGTATGCTGGTTGACAGTTTAACATACATCAGTGACAGTAATTTACTTTTCAATGCGTTTGGTACCTTGTATGCTTTTGAAAATAAGTCAGAGAGGGATAGAGAGAGAGGGGGAGAAGGTCATGTCTCTCGTGCTAAACAATTGCTGCAGCCCACCTACCCAGCCGACAAGCACCTCTATTAGGAGATGGGCACAGAGTATCACGCATCCGACGACGGTTACTGGATGCTTTTGGAGGAGAAAATATTATTGTAAACCGCAAGAGATTTTCCGGTTTACTTCGTTAGAGTAAAATTGCGAGCCACACAGCAAAACACCACAATCTCTAGGATGCCGCAACAATGGTGATGTGTCACTGCGGCCTGAGAAACGACTTGGATATATCAGTAAAACGTGTTCAGCAGTGTCACGTTTTCCTCAAGAACAAAGTGAAGGGTCAACAGTTCAGGAAAATATTATCGTTATACCGACTACATTTATAATCGCAGAACGAAGATAAGGGACGTTCCATTGTGAGTGATGGGTGCGCAGGGGTGGTGTGTTCATACAATTCAGAAAATGAAATCTAGGCCTGAAAATTAGTCGCGAACGAACGTTTAGGTTGCGTGTTGGTGAAGTCAGCTGTAAAATACGCGAATGAACAGCAGGTTGCGACAAAGTAGTATAACATAACTTTATTAAATTTCTAATCTCGCATGTGCTACCAGAAAGAATGACAACCTTTCGGAACTATGATTTCGACTCAAAGGTTGAGTGTGGCATCCACATATGAATAGAATGGTATGCTGTTCCAGTCTTAAAAGAATTTCTCCATAATAAATATAAACAACTAATGGCCGATCTCGGTTCAGCGAGATCGCGCGTTAGTTGAGGATAATTGTATAGGCGGAAATCCCGTTGAGACGTAAAAAGCATTACTGGCGTATAGTAAAAACAGAGAAGGTGGAGAATCATGACAACACCCCTTTTCCTTTGGGATACCACCATACTGTATAGTGTAACCTGCCAACGGGTTACGATATAAGCCCTTTATTTCCAGGTTTGTAAACTGAATCATCTTGTGCCTTTCACGTCTGGTTTGGAAAGAATCGGAACCTGTCTCTACATACAACAGCTCCTTGTGACAATTCGGGCGACTGCGATTTGTAATATTTGAAGATGTTGAGCGCAATTGACCGAGCAATTGACCAAACCGTGTCACCACACTCCAGAACTTGTCTAACATTCGGAAAATATATTTTTTCTATAATATTTTCCAACCAAACTCAAATATGGGTGTCCTCATTTAAAGAAGTCTCTCGCCCGAGCCTCTGTTTTATTTATTTATTTATTTATTTGGATTTAACGATACTTTTGACAGCAAGGGTACCTCGTGTAGGACTGTTTTACGGGTGGAGGAAGCTGAAGTATCCGGAGAGAACCACCGAGCAAAAGCGAGTAATGTCAAACTCCTCAACGTACCAACTCCGCACAAGCAAGGTGAGCACTGGTTGAAGGCAAGTGTCCCATCGACAGGCAGTAAGCTTTAGGAAACAGCGTCACCGTGCCCCTACGCGGGCAATCGGAATTAAGTTCCTTGCCCAAGGCATGTCGAGAACCGAACCATTGACCCTTTGGTTTGAAGTTCAATGCCGTAACAACCTTGCCACCCCGATCCCGTTTTGATTTCAGAGATATCATCTTGGATTCCGTTTTTGTGGGTTAAATTGTGCCAGCTAAGTTTGTGCCCAGTTACCCCTCAACCCTTTACCTAACATGAAATGCAGACGACACTTGCAAAAAAAATTCTTGAATAAGTAATTTTTTTCATTTTTTGTCTTAAAACATAGGTTTTTGAGACAAAAAATGAAAGATTAATGGAAATTAATTGGTCATTTTTATGTGTACCCATACTATGTATGGTACACAATGCCGGCATCCGGGGTGGCTATCCGTCGTTCGTCCATCCTTTGTCTGTCCGTCCGTCCGTCTGGCGTCCGTATCCATTTCTTTGGCATTCGATAACTTGAAAATTATTGCTTGGATTGTCAAGTTACTTTATAATTGTGTTCAGGTTACTGATGTGCCGAGTTGTGTAGTTTTTGGTGTGAATCTGATAATTTGATCCTGAGATATTAACTCTTTATCCTTCAAATTGAGAATTCTTCTAATCCGTTTGGCATGAGATAACTCAAAAAATATCAATCCAATTGTCATGTTACTTTATATATATCTTCATGTTACGGATATTCCGAGCTGTATAGTTTTTGGTGTAAATCTGTTATTTTGATCCTGAGATATTAACCCTTTATCCTTCAAATTGAAAATTCCTCCAATCCCTTTAACATTCGATAATTTGAAAAATATTTCTTGGATTGTCAGGTTACTTTATATTTGTGTTCAGGTTACCGATGTGCCGAGCTGTATAGTTTTGGTGTAAATCTGATAAGTTGATCCTGAGACATTAACCCTTTATCCTTCAAATTGAAAATTCCTCCAATCCCTTTGGCATTCGATAACTTGAAAAATATTTCTTGAATTGTCAAGTTACTTTATATTTGTGTTCAGGGTACTGATGTGCCATGCTGTATAGTTTTTGGTGTAAATCTGATAATTTGATCCTGAGATATTAACCCTTTATCCTTCAAATTGAGAACTCCTCCAATCCATTTCTTTGGCATTCGATAACTTGAAAAATATTGCTTGCATTGTCAAGTTACTTTACATTTGTGTTCAGGTTACTGATGTACCGTGCTGTATAGTTTTTGGTGTAAATCTGATAATTTGATCCTGAGATATTAACCCTTTATCCTTCAAATTGAGATCTCCTCCAATCCATTTCTTTGGCATTCGATAACTTGAAAAATATTGCTTGGATTGTCAAGTTACTTTATATTTGTGTTCAGGGTACTGATGTGCTGAGATGTATAGTTTTTGGTGTAAATCTGATAATTTGATCCTGAGATATTAACCCTTTATCCTTCAAATTGAAAATTCCTCCAATCCCTTTGGCATGAGATAACTCAAAAAATGTCAATCCGATTGTCATGTTACTTCATATATGTATTCAGGTTACTGATGTGCCGAGCTGTATAGTTTTTGGTGTAAATCTGATAATTTGATCCTGTGATATTAACCCTTTATCCTTCAAATTGAGAACTCCTCCAATCCATTTCTTCGGCATGCGATAACTCAATAAATATTAATCCGATTATCAGGTTAGTTTATATATGTATTCAGATTACTGATGTGCTGTGCTGTATAGTTTTTTATGTAAATCTAATAATTTGATCCGGAGATATTAACCCTTTATCCACCAAATTAGGCACTCCTCCAATCATTTCTATATGTACCCATACCATGTATGGTGTACATAATGTCGGCATCCAGGGTGGACCTCCGCCATACAGCTTTCTACTAGTTGCGCGTATGGGTACACATCTGACGATTTCATCGGCCTATTTTTTAGAATAGCGCTTTGCCGGTTTTGGCGGTTACGTTGGGTAAAGGGTTAAAGCAAGATCTTCGTTGAACAATATAACCGAAGCCTGGTTAGGTTCATTAAAGGTCAATTTAAGTTTAAGGTTATGTCGTCAACAAATAAGCGAATACGATTTTTATTTTTTCCTAAAAAAAAATTGCTTTTGCACCCTCACTGAAATGATCTCAACCGAACCCCTCAAACGTGGGGTCAAAAGCGACTTTTTAGGCAAAATTGAAAAAATACTAAAATATCATTTTTTGTGAAAAGTGCTAGACGGGTTCGTTGTTACGTACGGTAGATGATTAATAATGCTGTTTTCTTCTAATATTGAAAAATAAAAACATTGTTGAAAAATTGAAATAATAAAAGGCCGGATTTTTAGTTTAAATGTGCTTTGAGATGATCTCGTTGGTTGGATTAGTGTCCCCCAAACGCCCCCAAACGCCCCCAACCGACACCCACACACTTTCATTTTAACCCCCTTCACTCTGATGTCAAAATACCAAAATTTCAGCAAGCTGTTTTTTCCCATAATGCATCTAGAAATTTAACCAATTCAATCTCGTTTGACAGAGCTCAGTGAGCTCTGTCAAACGAGAATGAATTGGTTAAATTTCTAGTTGCATTATGGGAATTTTTTTCTGCCTGAAATTTAGATACTTTGACATCAGTATGCAGAGGGTTAAAACACTTTCACACAAAACCCTCAAGACAAAAGCCCCCACTGTAAATCTCTCAAGAAAACTGGACAAGTTGGACAAAATCCGTCACGAAAAAATTGCTCGACAACAAAACTCTCAATATCTTTCTTGTGATTTTTTATGTAAACTGCACTAAGTTAATATAGCCTTATTCTCCATCTGGAAATGACATAATTTAGTCTCGTGTAAGTAAAAATTCTAGAATTATTGAATGTCCTTGTTTTGAAGGATTTTGTCCAACTTGGACATTTTCCTTGAGGGAGTCTGGGGTGATGGATTTTGTCTGTATCCCTTTTAGATCTCCGCCACCACTTCCAAATAAATGCAAAGAAACACGTTTTGAAGAATAACTATCGCGCAAACTCACGTAGCTTTCACGCGCACTATTTCTACAATCTGCAATCCGTTGGGTTAAAAATTTACCCCAATCAACTGGGTTGAGTGAATATGAACCCAAATGGGTTTATATTCACTCAACCCACTTGATTTCGGTTGATTTTTAACCCAAATGATTTTAGAGTGTAGTAACGCAAATTTCCTAACTTTCCGTAGCCTGGCGATAAAACGTAAAGCCAACCAACCATCAATTTCTAATTATATCCTAAAGCAATTCCTTAATTTTCACTTCCCCAATTCAAGTTCACATCCTAATGAATTGTTACATCATTCTGATAATCCTGTGTTTGTACAGGTAAGTATGTTAATGGTCATGGCCTGAGGTAATGAGTGACATTTCCACTTCAAAAGAACGAGCTTTTCAGACCCGCTGCTACTTCCGCTCTTTATAACAAGTAAAGCTTTTTACCTGTGGTTATGCGACTGATTATATTTCTATAACGTGTTTCGCTATTATATTTCTCTTCCTTCTGGGCATTCCATGTGGGCACTCAGGGCTTGGAATTCATTCGAGAATCAGAATGTATTCTCGCAAATGGGTTTCGAAAGGAAAACTGGAAATCAACGTTGATTCGCGCAAAATGTTCTTTTGGATTCTGGCCATAGATTCTTAAAGTGTCTTTAATGGCGTGGAGAATTCTTATTTTTTGCTTTCTGATAATAAGATAACAACATCTCGACTTAGCAGTGGTGTCTAGTGAAGTCTTGGCTGCCTATACAGGCAGCCAAGACTTCACTATAAACCACTGATAAGGTACTGTAACAACCCATCAGCAAGACAACCGAAAGCTGCCATTTTGGAACGTGTGTTCGATCTTCATGGACGCACTAGCGCCGAGAGGGGGTGGGTGCGGGTAAGGGCGGGGGGGGGGGGGGTGAACTGCCTCGGGATTATGGGGTTTTAAAAAGCTGAAAGTCGTGGGAAGGCTTTTGGTACGGGCCTCCAACGCTGGTGGAGGTGACAAGAGTGCGTAGTTGCATTACTGACCAGGTTCCATTAATATAAAAACTCACCAGTTCCAGTTTGTTGGTTTTCCACCGTTCTTTTCTGCATCGTGGTGTCACGATTATTTTTGGAGAAAAAATGCACCGTAATAAATTACCCATATTGTAAGGATATAAATGAGTGGATATTGTCAAGAAAATGCAGGAGAATGCTTCTCCTAGCATAATTTTTTTAAAAATTCCGGGGGGGGGGGGGGAGGGGATGGGGGTGAACAACCAAACAGCCGCTTACCGCTTCACACCTTCGATGCTCGCAGGCCCCGTAATGCTCGTTCTGCACATTGAATCGGGGCCCGTCTTGGCTCTCGGCGGCCCGGCATGGATGACTGTGACAAGAAAATTCACCAACTTTGATATCAGACTCGTAAGAATTAAACTAGTAAATATACAAATGTAAGGGTCGGTGTTCACTATGGAATATTTACTGGTTTCACTGACATGGACATAATGGTACTCTCAAATTCCAAATATTATTTGAGGACTGAAAATTTATTCTCGCAGCAGGAATTCGCGAGAATCAAAACCGGTTCTCGCGAATAGTGGCAAATTTTAAGTCCTGACGGACAATGTTACATGAAATTATCCTAAGTACTAAGTTATGTAAATAATGCTTCACAGCGACAGGTATGGATCGTTTAGGCCCTGGGAAGAGTGCTTATTGGTATTTGAATTTTAAAACGGAATATGATGGCCCTCGACATCGTTTGGAAATCGAACTTTCTAGGAAAAAAATTATAGAAAAATATATTTAGCCCATTTAGGTATGTGCTTAATGCCCTTCGGCAAGATATTTAATCGCGATTGTTTAGGGAGGAAAATGGTGGTGTCGTGTATTGAAGCGCAATACATGTCGATGGTATACTATAACCTATGCTGGGGCGCGGTGGCTCAGTTGGTAGAGGTGCAGGCTGCAAGCCGAGAGGTCCTCGCCTCGAATCCCACCTGCGGCAACCGCGTTGTGTCCTTGGGCAAGACACTTCACCCCATTGCCCACGTGGGGGCACGGTGACGCTGTGTATTAAAGCGTACTGCACGTCGATGGTGCACCTGTCTTCAACCAATGCTAACCCTGCTTGTGTGGAGTTAGTATGTTGGGGAGTTGACAGCTGCTCGCCGTTGCTCAGTGGTTCTCTCCGGGTACTCCGGCTTCCTCCACCCGTAAAACTGTCGTGGTCATGATTAGCCATTGTGCAGAAATATGTGACCTTAAACACCAATAAATAAATAAATAAATAACCTATTCTTAAGGCTGAAACAGTTGACTCATTTTCACAAACGACTAACCAATAGCTATAACCGGATAATATCCGGTTAACCGCAGCCATTATTTCATCGAATCTTGGATCAAAACTATAAGAATTGGAATTTTCAGAAACTATTCCGCAGTGTGTATACAAACGAACGTTGTCGTGAACTCGACAACGTTCGTTTGTATACATACTACGGAATAGTTTCTGCGGTTACTCAGAACTCACGGAAATTGCCGATCTTGAATGCCAAAGTCGATTATTTCTCAATATATACAGCGCGGCTTCGAGGTGTAATCTCTCCCAAAGGAGAAGCGGCAGATTTATTACGTTTTAACCGTGGAATGACGATCACTATCGATATTTCGGATAACCGGTTGACGTTTTTTTAATCGGTTAGGTAGGTAACCGGTTTCAAACCGGTTATCTGGTTAACCATTTCAGTACTACAGGCTATGCTAACCCTGCTTATGCCGGGTCAGTACGATGTAGAGTATGGTAGTTACTCACCACTGTTCGACAATGGATCGGATCCCTCTTTCCGAAAATCGTCTGGTAACCATGGCTGTCGAAAGTGTAGTTAAATATCGATGTTCAGTGAAATATTGCCTATTTTACCTTTTTTATCCATCGAATTAAACCTACAAGAAAAAATGGAAGGTATTTGTCTCCCAGTGTGGTTGGCGATTAGTAAGGACAGAGTGGGCGGAACCAGAAAGGCACAGGGGACACGTGTCCCACCACTTTTTTCCACAGATATGTTTCGCAGTTACACAATGAGTTAAAATGAGCGCATGCAAACGTGTCAAAATACAGGCATTCCTGTAACATTATTTGAAAATCCAAACATTATTTAGCTAAAGAATCCCACTTTCGGTCGCTTCGGTCCGTTTCTTCAACTTCGAACACACCGCGGCATGCTCATCTAAACGAGAGACTATAGTATGTCACTGTACATATACTGATATACGATTTTAACTTTCCTCCCACTGGACCGAACTATGGTAGCCTTGAAAAGTTGTGCCCCTCCACTTCTGTCGAGCTTCCGCTGCCTCCGAGTAAGGAGCAATTTCTGTATCAGTGCAGGAGGCATTTCTGGGCCCCTAATAGACATGGATAGATTATCTTCAGCGAGTTACCAGTTTATTGTGTAATTTACGAAACAGTAGTTCAGTAAATTACGCCTGGAACAAGGCTTCGGCGAGGCTTTAACAAAATTTATTATCTGACGAGTTTCGTAATTTTCACTAGTAATCAATCGCCAGTAACCGGAGACGAGTTGAAAATTCTCTTTGTCACTTGATCCCAAATGCGATAACATAAGGTTTGAACTGATGGAGAAACGAGCAGCTATTCCTTTATGGCTTTCAATAATTACGTTGTTAAAAAAAACATTGTGTTGATTGGCAGAACGTCGCTTAACCCTTTACCTAACGTGAAAAGCAGACGACACTTGCAAAAAAAATTCTTGAATAACTAAATTTTTTCATTTTTTGTCTCAAAAACATAGGTTATGACCCCTCGTTGGAACGAGCTCGTTGAGCTCGTTCCAACGAGGGGTCATAACCTATGTTTTTGAGACAAAAAATGAAAAAATAATGAAAATTAATTGGCGATTTTTGAGAATAGCGCTGGCCGGTTTTGGCCGTTACGTTGGGTAAAGGGTTAAAAATATAATCCGAAGTTATGTAGGGATTGCGACTAATCATTAACCCTTTCACCCCGCATTCTCATTTGAACTCCTGGAAGTGAAACAGTGCTTGTTTATTGTGGTAAGTAAGCTCGGTTTTGCTGATAAAAGAGGACCGGGTAGTCAATGCTTGTGGTGGAAGTCCTCTAAAATGGGCAATATGGGTATACAAACGAATGAAAGAATGGTTTTAGCGCGCCAAAGGCTCGCATCGGCGGTTTGGGGTTATGCAATCCCTTTCGATCCTGTTGGCGGTGTTCTGTGTATCGGAGGCAGGCACGGTGACAAGGGCATCCAGGGATGCAAAGTAGTGTTCAACCGATGATCGGAACCGGCCACCACAATTGGCCGATTGTAGGCAAACAGTTGACAATGGCAACGTCTCCTGGAACATCGGTTCAACCGATTATTGCCCAGCATTTTGTGATGATTCATCAACCGCATTTTATTATCTTCTGCAATTGTTTAATTGTTAACGTAAAATGATGTCAATGATACCATTCAATAAAGTTGAAAAACCACCACAATGTGTGTTCTTAATCTCTCTAGACGCCCTTTACGGGATATACAAGTTAAATGACATGTAAAGCTTACTATTGCGCGAATTTGCGGCAATCGCCAATTCATGCCGGAAAAGTGAAGAAGGTTGTACTCAATTGACTCGGGTAGCAGTGAAAATTACCAGTTGCGCGCTCTTGGGTGGTAAACGTGGCTCTGAGTTCTGAGAGCCACGTTTACCGCCCAAGTGTGCGTGAAAGGTAATCATAAAGTTTACAGGACCTGAGTCAGCGGAGTTTAACACTATGAAATATGTTCAATTTAATGTAGTTCTTTCGAGTCTCGGCTTTCTGGAAGTGAACGGACTGTAAACACTGTAAAATATGTTCAATTTAATTGACTTGTCTAGTAGTAGTGCACGGTATTACAGTCGGAATCGGCCGATTGTCAGCTCAAATAACCAGTAATCGGTCAGCGGCCATTTTGGTGATCAGTTGAACACTAACGCAAAGACGGTAAAACCTAGAAGATGGTGGTGTTCTTCTTGGCGGTGTTTAGAGGGTTTCTTTGTGTTACGCGTTTTTTTTTCTTGGTCGCCGGCTTTGATGGGCTGGTAATTGGCGATATTGGTGATGTAAGGTTTAGCTGGGATTCAAGAAGTATTTCAGGAACGAGGCTTTCCGGTTGTTTCCTCATGTCTTCTTCTCTGTTCAGTCTTTCCAAGGGTCTCTGGAAGGATTACATAACTGCTTTGGCTTTAGACCGTGAGGCCCTGACGGAGGCATTCATCAGTAATTCCACCCAGGCTGTGGGTAGAGATTGGAGAAGGATGCTCATAAAAAGCAGTTTCCATCTCCACCTCAGCTGCAATCATAAAATCTCCATCCTCCAGGTTGTCCCCCGGAGGGGAGGCAACTGAGGTTTGGGTGAGAGTTAAAAATAAGAGTTGGAGGTTGGGAAATTGTAATGGCATTCTCGGACTTCTCCGCCTTCCCTTCCTTCTTCCTGTTCAGGAAATCTTCCAGTCGTCGGCAATCTCGGCGCCGGTGGATGGACTCTTCCTTTTTCTTCTTTTCGATTCGTCCCGACTCCATTGGATTAGGACCAGTGTGAGAGGCGATCCTCTCACGAAATGTACTACCCTTCCCCGAAGGAGGTGGTTGGTTGTCTTCTGTCACAAAGTCCTCAGTTAGTTGGATGTTCTAACCCTTTACTTGAAGATTCCAAGTAAGTGGGCGAGAGACGTTCTGGGCTGACGGGTCTTTCTGTCTCTTTAATGGTATCTCCATTGAAAACTCCAGCGTGTTGATTGATCCGTGTTCACACATTGGCGCCCGAAGTGAGAGTGAAAATGAAAAATGAAATAACGTTTTTGGGGTATAAACGATTGGGTGGACTTGACTTCACATCGGCATACAACTTTCCACTCTAACTTCCGAGTGTGAGGACGTGTGTAGACCAGCTACTCATTATGGAAAAAAACTTTGCAATACCAAGACAGTTCAGGAAAGCCTTGACAGCTCCGGACATCTCTTGTCCTATCAACTGGATTATTCAGATGGCAGGCGAGAACGTACAGCTGACACTGGAATTCGAGGCGGAGAAAACAGAGAAGATCAAGCCACCACCTTCCTCGGGGAGAGGTAGTTCATTTGTAGAGAGGAACCCCTCTCACACTGGTCCTCACCCAAAGAAGTCTGGAGGCCCTGGGAAGAGCGAAAGTAAACAGAAGAAGAGCCCATCCACCAGACGAAGGAATGTCCGACGCCTGGAGGCCTTCTTGGAGAAGCAGAAAGAGAAGAGTGAAGTAAGGAAGGAGCCAGAGGCAGCCGCCACTTCCCCTCCCACTCTCACTCCCACAGACAAACCCAATCAGCTGCCGGCTCCCCGGCCGGTATTGTTGGATGTGGAAAGTCCTGTGGGGGTAGAGGTGGAAATGGAAGCTGCCTTATCGCCTCTTCCTGGTCTTCATGCACCTCTCTCCTCGATACCGGAAAGCTAGGACCAGACCTCACACTATTCTGGACAGAGCATCGGCAACGAACTGCTAAACTCACAGCAGACAGCGAAAGGGAGAAGTTAGCGCACCAAAAATACATGACAGAGCAGGAAAAAATACGGAAAAAAACTAAGAGAGAGAATGAAGAATAAAACAACAAAGCTGTGAAGCTAATCGAAAACGATAAGAACCAACAATCGCCAAACACTGCACGGACTCGATCAAATCAACTGGATATGTCCAGCAAACTACACCAACCACCGCCGCGATCTCTCCATCCTTGCCACCTCCTCCAAAAAGCAGCACAAAAAAAACACAAGCGCTGTTAGACCACCACATGGACAGCACTGACGGGGAAGGGCCAACTTTGAGCCTCCATCGCTAAGTAACTGCTGCTGGCACGTAACCTGATACTCATCACGCAAAAGGGATCACAAGGGGCTCGACGAGCCCCACATCGCCCCGACGCACCTTCAGCGCGCGAAACTTTTGATTCGTACTTTATATCTATGTTATGGTGCCGATTATCCATCCCGCAGAAACGTGTGACTTTAAACCAATAAATAAAGAAATTTCACCCTCGTATGGTCGGTCACATTCCAGGTGTCCCGGAAACGCTGGTGAAGATACTAACCGCCGAATCCAAACATCTCATCTGAAGCAAAGAAGAGAAAGAAGGGACCCTCTGCCAGAAGACGTGATGCCCGCCGAATGACGATGTTCTTGGAGAAGGAAGAGGAGAAGAAGGACGTGTGAGACCCCTGTCCGATCCACGTCCAGCTCGACACCCCCACCCTTCCCTGGGTTGGGACCGGAGGACACCGGATCCCTAGGTGACCGAACCGATCCATCTCCAGCTCATCAGTCTTTGGGGCAGGAGCCTCGCTCAGGAGTAGACAAGACTGAATCCATGGAGGCGTTTCTGGGAGAGAAGGTCGAGGACGAGGAATTACTGTGGAACAACTACAGAAGACACTCAAGAACATCTCAAAACTGTGGCTGCACAAGTACAAATGAAACGCTGTCTAGCTCTGGACATGAAAGCCTACCACTCAGACAAAACGCTCGAGGAAAAGTACGGCAGGTTGTACGGGGCTGTACTAACCTTCTGAGATCTGTAAATACAAATCTCGGAAGGGTAGTCTCGCAAGAAAATGAGTCTCCGCTCTGCTCCGCTTTTCAAAAAACGTTCTGTACCTGTCTCAAACCAGTCTCTCGTGACGTCACTAACGGCAATGATGGGGAGGGGGCCACATGCTATGGTTTTGTTGAAGTTTTTTAAAAGAATTTTCTACTGCACAATTTGTATATTTCGCAGCGGATGCAGTCGATTCGTTAGGTAATAGTTAACCCTTACCTACCACGAAAAGCAGACGACACTTGCAAAAAAATTCTTGAATAACTAATTTTTTTCATTTTTTGTCTCAGAAACATAGATTATAACCTATGTTTTTGAGACAAAAAATGAAAACATAATGAAAATTAATTGGCGATTTTTGAGAATAGCGTATGGGTAAATGGTTAATCATCACTCACTAGGTGGAACCGAGGCGTGCTGTTATCTACTCGCAAAAATTTAAATATGCAGGCGCGCAAGAACGACAGTTCGCAGCAAAATTGAGAGACTGCCTGGGTTCCTCTCTTTAACGAACATATCTGTAGTGCATGTTGAAATTTTCTGGGACCAAGCCCAATATTTTCTGACTCTCAGATCTACCAGCATTCGGTCAAATCCACTATAGATGATGCTACGGATGCCATCTGAGACGTTTGCCATTTTTGCTTGGAAAGGCATTGTCCAGCGGATTTTCATTTTTCACTCAAATGCAATTTCATTGTGCACATGAGATTAATGCAATTGGTGAAAATAGATTATATGACATGCTTTATCTCAGTCTTGCAGATGCATTTGAAATGTGCAGGGTATATTTAGCCACCCAACATGATTGAATTTACATTGAGTGGCCGTATAATGATGCCACCTCCTGTCGATGCCAGGCTTGACAATTTCAGGAGAGCGATTTTTTACCTCTCCTTACTGCCCTCCTGAAAGATAATATTAAGGAGAGCGAAAAATTGCCCTCCTAAATATTTTGGTCTGGGATGATTGAGATTACATGTATTATGATCACAATTAATTTTTGTTGTAAAGCAAAAATGTAATTTAACTTCGAAGTCACATACCATCACGTAATTTCATTTTGAAAGTGGTTTAGTGGTAAAAGGTAATGGCTGCAACCATACCCAAACACAGTTGCAATCATTTGAAGCAAAATGGGTCACAGCAATATTCTTTTCTGTCAGTTTCAAGTTCAACAACTGACATCACAGTTTGAGGGGTAATTATTCAAGGAATATTGACACTATAATATACTACCATTACTACTATCCTGTCACTTGAAGCACTTGCACCAGGATGTGACTGTAGATTCAAGCAGACCTGTTGTCCAAGAAAGTCATACGCCTACCACTACCACCTTCAACCCCCCTTGGGGGGTTGAAGGTGGTAGTGGTAGGCGTATGACTTTCTTGGACAACAGGTCTGGGTACACACACAGGTCTTGTCAAGTGTGTGATCGGTTGTTGAGTGAGACATCTAGATGTCTGAGAGATTTCGCTTTACCTTAGTAAAGTTAATAAAATCACTGATGTAGTCTGTTGGTTTCAGTTTCAATGAGTTCGTTCAACTGGATATACTTAAATGCTGTGTAAAGCTAATTGCTCTCCTAAGCTGATTGAGGAGAGCGATTTTTTGCCCTCCTGCATTTTTCAGAATGCCAGGCCAGCGATGCACTTGGTTTTTTGTGGGTACACGAACCCTGGTCATTTTGAGGAACGTGACAGGCGAACTAAGATATCGTTTGCCCATTTTGTACAGGATTATAATTCTAATAAATGATAAAAAAATTTCAATTATGCCTGAAGAAATTCAAAAATTAGGTTTATTAGATCAATAAACGGGTATTTCGTGACAAGTGCAGAGTTACCACTAAGTACATCTCCGCGTGTTATATATATGATAATATCGTTCCGTTTAACCCTTACGAACACGACAAGATGATGGCATTTGTTAAAAAATCTTGAGTATTTTCATGTTTTGCCTCAAAAAGTAGTTTATGACCCTTTATTGGAACGAGCTCGTTCCAATGAGGGGTCATAAGCTATATTTTGGATGTAAAAATCAAACAGTCATAAAATTTTGATGACGATTTTTCAGTGAATATCGCTGAATGGGTTTTTCCCTACATAATTATAAAAGAGTTAATGTGAAATGTCTGCTTGCCTTTTAATATAATAAACCTGTTCGTCAAGTTTTTATGTGTTTTTGTTTGAATTTTATAAATTTGCCAATGGCAAATTTATGAATGGTTTTATTTACATTGTTTTAGTTGTTTTTTTTCTTTCTTGTTTATCGGTCTTCTCGTCTTTGAGATACAATTTCCGCTAATTTTGTGTCAGTTGCTTGCTCTTCGTTCAAGTTGTTTTGGATTGGTAACTAGTTTCCCTTGACGTGCTGTGCTTTATGGAGTTTTTTTCTACACTTTATTCGCAGATGGCTTGTTTTAGAAGTAATTTTATATTATTTTTTTTTAATTATTATGGGAACTTTCTATAAATATACAGTTGCTGTTGCTGGCAATATGGCGTAAAACTTCTAAAACTTATAATAAATAAACTGGTCTAACTCTTCGTGACTATTGCCTAGTCTTCCTGGTGTACGGGTTGAACAAAGAAAATCGTATTTGCATCTAGGATGCAGCGCGGGTGTAGGGTGTTTAACCACCTTCCCCAAATAATTTATCATATCGTGACAGTTTCGTGTGGATCAGAGTCCTTGCTATCGATTTTCTCTTGCTAACAATCATGTTCTTTCTAACGAGACTAGATTCGATACTTGGGCGTACAGTACAGACGCCCTGGACTGGTCGTAATCCACGCGTAGGAAATGGTGTCCACGCACGCCTTTATCGGATAATAAAAATCATAATCAGCAAAATTTTAATTAATGAAACATCGGGTTGTACCCGTTACTTCACTTATTAAATTTTTGATGATTATTCCTATAATTAGTGTTTGGAATATAATATTATGCGTCCGTAGAAATATTTCCCATCCGTGGAAAGTGTGACCAGTCCACGGAGGCCATACTGTATGTCCTCTTGAGTGCCTAATAATCATACATGTTTGATTATTCTTTTTCGAACCAAATTCCCGCCTGTACGATCCTTATTTGACCCTGTATGATTATTAATTTTCAGCAATCGATTGTGCAGAGCTGCTGCTTATCTCAAGAAGTTCACCAAAACAAACTAGTAAGGTACATGTACAAACAAACACAGGATGCAATGGAAATGTTAATGGGTAGAGAGCTGGGAGCATATATTTGGGCTTTATTCTGAAGTACTGCTACCATAACTTTAAGACATAGTACCCAGTGGATGTGCTTCATACCATCACTGAAACAGAATTAAGTAGTCTATAAGGTATAGCATTGGTGCAATTTATGGGAGAGTGCCTATAGGCACTCTCCCATAAATTGCAATAAGTCAAATCCATGTGAAAATTATGATAACCGAAAGTAATTTAGCCCTTCACCACTTCAAGAGCATCAGACGTCTGAAAACGGTTCAGAGCATGGCGGTTGGCTCACATCTTGGAATTTTCCAGCCTATACTATTATTCGACCCTGTACTATTATTAATTTTCAGGAAATTTTCCACCCTGTAGTATTATTTTGCCCTGTACTATTATTTGCGCTCGAGAGCAATAAACACAGTCGGTCATTGAAATGGAAGATTTGTCTTATCCGATTTAGTCGTCGCACAGCATGACCAGTTTTGAGTTCACATGTTAATTAAATAAGAAGTTGTGTTATACCACTACTACATGTATATTTAATTTATCTGTAAATTAAGATCAAAGAAGTCTTTCATTTTTTTTAACTACAATCTCGTCTGACTAACATTCCAACTATATCATCAAGGCATGATGGAGTTGCAGTTTTTTATCAGTGAGAACTTGGGCCATCACAGTTGTGGGAAATCATATTTACACCCCCCCCCCCCCCACCCCACCTACCGAACGACCATCTTTGCGAGTGCTGTCATCGCAACAACAAAACTGCGGGGGGGGGGGGGGGGGGGGGGGTCATTATAAAATTTACAGCAGAAATACCGGCAGATGATTGCCAATTTTGGCGTCATGTTTTCCAGTATTGTTTTTACAGTGCAGGCTGCCATGAACGACAATTTTCGTCATTGGGAGAGATTTACAGGAAAGTTGGCTTCCCCTAATTTATAAAAGTTGTCAGTAAATTTTCACTTAGGGAATGGGGATTTCATAAAAAAAAATTGAAATTTCGAAATGTCAGCGAAGTTCTATCACGATATCATTTTACAAACTTCGGGCATTTTCCTCTATCCTTTCCATTAATATAAACGATAAAATTGGCTAATTTTTCTCCTGGGAAGAATAAAAATCTGCAAATTACCGAATAACACATCGCTGAACAAAAAATAGACAATCACTGAGTCGTTTCTAATTAGCTTGGCATAGCTTGGCATAAAAAGCAAAGTTTTCTTTTGTAGCTCTTAATAAATGAAAAAACAGGCAGCTCCAAGAGCTGCCTGCTGTTCTCGTTTATTAAAAGTAACAAAAGTAAATTTCGCTTTAATTTCTACTGCTGTCATGTGGGTGTTTTCTCAACAAGTGCATGCTTCTAAATTGGACCTTTCTCTCCAGTCTAATAATTTCATGGGAGATAACTTTATAACAAAAATCGATTTTCCTGACTGGATACGTCATGGGTGCAAAATCTCTGTTCACAATCTGCTCCATACCCAACTAAAAGAACAACTGAACGAGAAGTTCACATTGGAATAAGAATTATACAGTTTATTTTTTTTTTTTTTTTTTTTTTTTTTTGTATAATGTGGGTAAATAGATGCCGAGTCTGATAACTCCATTGTAATAAACTTAATGTTCTACATTTATCACCTCCCTTGTAATAAACTCATTTTTTCTACATTGATCAGCATTCACTGATGAGAATATCCATCCACGCAAACTCGTCGTCGATTGTCCATTTGTACCTTGTCCTCCCAGCAGTAGCTCCGCTTAACCCAATTCGAGCGTCATTCTAATAAGAGTATGTGTAAATCAGGGATGCAGGAATCTGAGGGGGGGGGGGGGGGGCACAGGGAACTTTTTTTCCAGAAAGAATTGAGGGGGAGGGGGCAGGAAGGGGTTGCAAAGTAGACTTCTTCCTTTTTTAAGATGTGACCGAACGAACATTTCCGCGTTTAATTTGTTTCTACCGCGGCATTTAACCCTTTACCCGACGAATCGGCCACATCCGCCCGCGTAATTTGTAAATTCAGTAGCTGAAAAAATATTTTTCAAAACATTTCCACAAAACTATATCATGTATCCCCTCTTTGGAATGAGCTCGTCGAGCGCGTTCCAATGAGGGGTCACATGATATGGTTTTGTTGAATTTGTTTGAAAAATTATATTTAAAATAATAAATTTTGATAACGTCTGCGTTGGGTAAAGGGTTAAAGTCGTGAATAAAGCACATTTTTGGCTCCATATTTAGTGGCATGGCAGGAAATTAGGAATATAATGAGAGTCATACACTCCGTTGAACTTCGTACACTCCATTGGAGTAAAACGTACCGTACTGGGTGCATTGGTTACTGACCAGTTAGGAAGCTGGTATAATTTCAAAAGGGTAATAGAGCCATTGACGGCGAATGTCACCTTAACCCTTTACCTAACATGAAAAGCAGACGACACTTGCCAAAAAAATTCTTGAATAACTAATTTTTTTCATTTTTTGTCTCAAAAACATAGGTTATGACCCCTCGTTGGAACGAGCTCGTTGAGCTCGTTCCAACGAGGGGTCATAACCTATGTTTTTGAGACAAAAAATGAAAAAATATTGAAAATTAATTGGCGATTTTTGAGAATAGCGCTGGCCGGTTTTGGCCGTTACGTTGGGTAAAGGGTTAAACACCAGTAAACATAAATCAACAAACCCATACTGATGACAGATGATGCCACAAAATAAATCTACATTGACTTTCTGGGCGGATTTCTGTGCACGGAACCGAACCCAAAATGTATAAATATAGTAGTAATATGGTATTTATTTCTCTTTCAGGAATGGTGATGAAGAAGAAACGATGGGTGCCGAATTGTCTTATCCTGTGCAGACCAAAAATATTAACATGTAAGTACACATGTATTTATTTATTTATTGGTGTCTAAGGTCACATACTTATGCACAATGGCTAATCGTGAAAGTGACAGTTTTACGGGTGGGGAAAGCCGGAGAGAACCACCGAGCATCGACGAGCAACTGTCAGCTCCTCAACATTCTAACTCTGTTCAAGCTCCGTTCAAGCAGGGTTACAGAGGTTGAAGAAATGTGCACCATCGACGTTCAGTACGCCTTTGTACACGGCATCATCGTGCCCCATGTAGTGCCATAAAGTGCCTTGCCCAAGGACACAACCCGGGTCGTCCCTGACTGGAATCGAACACGGGACCTCTAGCAGAGAAGTCCAACAGTCTACCACTGAGCCACCGCGCTCCCAAGTATACATATACATTGTATATAAAACTTCAAATGTCACGTGGACAGTCACATTAGAAATCTATCATAGGTAATTGTTTTTGTCGAAATATGAAATGGTATAGCAATTGTAAAATATCTCAGGACTTAAAAAACAGGAGTAGCAAAAGTTCCAATTCCAATTGCTGATACAGGCGGTACCCAGATGCGTCGGAACTAAAATGCAAGTGTGTGTGTGTGGGGGGGGGGGGGGGGGGGGGCAATTTCTTTGTTTAGTTTTGCCTCAAAAGCATAGCGTAAGACGCCTTCATTTCGAAATGTTTAGTTACTCTGGACTTCTGTCCACAATACCATGTCTGCTTATGAAGTTAAGGGAAGAATTAAATTATAATTAATATTATACATGACCGGCTAATCTCGTCACGACAATTGACTTTCGACAAAGTTATCTCCCTTGGAATTATAAGATGCGCGAGGAAGGTCGAATTAAGAAGCTAATTCTTGTTGACTAATGCCAATGGCATTAGTAGAAAATAAAGCCAAGTTTCCTTTTTTTTCTTTTATTATACGAAAACAACAGACAGCTCTCTGGGATGTCTGTTGTTTTCATTTATTAAAAGTAACAAAAGGAAACTTTCCCTTTTATGGCAAGCCGATTAGAAGCATCTGGTTCACAGATAATCCGCCTAGTGTTCAACCGATAATCGGAACCAGCCACCATAAATCGGCCGATTGTGGACAACAAGATGACAACGGCAACGGCTCCTGGAACATCGGTTCAACCGATTGTTGCCAAGCATTTTGTGTTGATTCAAAAACCGCATTTTATTATCTTCTACAATTGTTCAATTGTTAATGTAAAATGATGTCAATGATACCATTCAGTAAAGTTGAAAAACCACCACAATGTGTATTCTTAATCTCTCTAGACGCCCCTTTAGGGATATACAAGTTAAACGACATGTAAAGCTTACAATTGCGCGTACTTGCGGCAATGGCCATTTCATACCGGAAAAGTGAAGGTTGCACTCCATTGACTCGGGTCATAGTAAAAATTACTAGCTGCGCGCACTTGGGTGGTAAACTTGGCTGTGAGAGCCTCGTTTACCACTCAAGTGTGCGCGACTGATAATGTTACTGGTCCCGAGTCAACGGAGTTTAACACTGAAATATGTTCAATTTAATGTAGTTCTTTAAGCGCCTCGACTTGTCTAGCAGTGCGCGGTATTACAATCGGAATCGGCCAATTGTGAGCTCAAATAACCAGTAATCGGTCAGCGGCCATTTCTGGTAATCGGTTGAACACAATACAGACACAATCAAAGCGGAGCAATAGACAGATAGAAATGGCTACTGACGAGTCAGTGACCTTCGGTTTTAGCTCACATGAAAGCAGTTTTCCATTTCAACGATAGTTTTGAAAGCAATTTTCAGTCCATTTGCTTTAAGTCATTACTACAGTTAGAAAAAAATTGTTACAAGGACTTACTTACTCGTTATAACGAGTTAGCTGAGTCGTTATAACAGCATGAACAACATTTCACCCATGTCCTAAATACGCTTCCGTGCGTGAGTTGAGTTTCAATTTGCCAACCTCGTTCATGTTCGAGAGTACCAATGAGACGAACTGATAGTTGGCTTTAACCCTTTTAAACTGGTGGTATCTTCCATGTCAGTTCAATGCAGCAACTGGGGGAGTCCATATTCATTATCTGAGGGTATACCAATTAATATGTTCAACGTGGAGCGAAGGGGCTGCGCGTTGACAATGATGATTGGTCTACCCCGCACATTCACTTCGCCACCACCATACTTAATGAAAGTATGGCGGATCACGTTCCTGGAACGGTCTCTCTGATTCAAAGGGTTATCATTCAACGAGAAAAATGCTTTCATATGAGCGACAGCCGACGGAAATCATTCATTAACCATCCTTTAGAAATCCACAAAGATTTGATCTGAATGTAGCCTGCGTGTTTATCGTATGCTGTGGGGGTGTGCAGAGAAAAATCAGCCCAAATGACTGCACTGTTTGAATGGGGAGCTTTTAAGACCTGGAGGTATATGGGATGGGGTAGGTATCGACAGTATTGTTCTGGTTAACCCTTTACCCAACGTAACGGCCAAAACCGGCCAGCGCTACTCTCAAAAATCGCCAATTAATTTTCATTATTTTTTCATTTTTTGTCTCAAAAACATAGGTTATGACCCCTCGTTGGAACGAGCTCGTTCCAACGAGAGGTCATAACCTATGTTTTTGAGACAAAAAATGAAAAAAAATAGTTATTCAAGAAATTTTTTGCCAAGTGTCGTCTGCTTTTCATGTTAGGCAAAGGGTTAAGACTAACAGATAAACTACGAGAGTACGCTGATACACTCCCCACTTGGAGATATGTATTTGGGAAAATAAGTCGTGTAATTGTCTTGGAACTTATGCCTGTTCTCTTTGTTTTATTTTCAGATGTGGTATTTTGTTCCTTGATTGCTTACTTGGTGCTCCGTGGACGGGGAATTATTATTCATTCAGTGATTGATTATTCCAGAACAAATGACTCGATTATGTCATCTCCAGTGGACGTTAGAATTATTAATTACCATGAAACTAGTGTCACACAATCAATAACACAATCTGTTGTCACAGAAACGGAATCTCTTCAGACTGATAAAAACCAGACGATTCATCAGCCTAGTCTATCTCAACACAGTCTGTGTGTGCTGTTCACGGGTGGTTTGGGCAATCAGATGTTTCAATATGCCTCTGCATACGGTATAGCTCAAGAGAAAAATATGTCTTTCTTCATAGATGCACAATCGTCCATCAGCAAAGTCTTTGACAACATTTCGGCTTCCAAGAGATCCAACATGAGTGAATGTCGTAAAATGGCTTTTATTCACGAGACTCGCGATTGTGCATTCAGCGAAAATGTGTTGCGCTTTAATAAAACCAAGAATCACAGAATAGGCACATATCTACAGTCTTGGAAGTATTTTCATCGAGTTGATAAGCAAATAATAAACAAAGAATTCATCTTCAAAAGTGACACTCAAAATAAAGCTGATTCGTACTTTAGGAAACACTTGAAGAAATATAAAATAGATGATCCGAGCAAAGTAACATTTGTTGGAGTTCATGTAAGAAGAGGGGACATTGTGAATCAAGAACACTTTAGAAATTTCGGGTATCTCGTCCCCAGTAAAGACTATTTTCAGGAGGCATTCCTTGTTATGAGAAAGGCCTTTACAAATCTTATGTTCATTGTTTCAAGTAATGACATGAACTGGGTTAAAAGCAACATTGTGACGAATAATGTTACATTAATTGAAGACAAGAATTCAGCCGAAGTGGACATGGCTATTTTAACAAGATGCAATCACACCATTATGAGTGTTGGGTCGTTTGGGTGGTGGGCGGGTTACCTAACGGGCGGATTGACAATTTTCTTTAACAATCCTGCCAAAAATGGATCCGGGTTAAAGGCGAAATTTAGTCACAATATGAAAGACTACTATTATCCTGGCTGGGTAGGCCTCGGGTAGACATTTCAGTCATGTGACTAAACTTAAGCGTGGATATGATCTGTGATCAGTTTGTTGCTCAAAACAAGAAAGTCCTGAATGAAAAAGTTAGCTGGCGAGCGATGTTTGCCACCGTAAAGCACGCAGCATGCATTTTTTCTGGTTAATGGTGGTTATCTCGTATTGTCTTCAGCGTCAACCGGAGAACAGTGCGAAACCCAACCGGGAAGGAGGTAAACGGTCTCAACTCTTCGTCAAGGACGGTCAGGCATGATATCATTGAAAAATGATAAATCATGCGTTGTTCCAGATATATTCCGTCCAACTAGAACTGTGCGGCTAACCTAAAAATCGCCTCGATTTCTTTTTTTTTTTTTTCTCTCTCTAAGAGCCCCGAAACCAGAAATATGCAGCTATAACCAGCTATAACCGCATTTTTTTGTTTCTCCAATCTCCACCAACTGTCGTGATGCTGGTATTTTTACAGTAGCTGAAATACTTCCGGGTTCAGCTCGTTAATTGCTGGGATGGAAACGTCTAAAATATTTCGAAATGAAAAAATACATATTCAGACGAGGACTGCTTACGGACATAGCCAGAGCTGGAAATGAACAGAACTGACGGGTGTAGTTTTAAGCTCCCATGAAATCAGACGGGAGTACATTGCACCCGTAAAATGTTAGTATATGAATTTTCGAGGGAATACTGTCACCAAACACCAGAAACCTTAACCCTTTGAACTCTAGTGGTGTCTTCCATGCCAGTTCAATTTAACAATTAGAAGAGTCCATATTCATTATTTGGGGTAGGCCAATTAATATTTTCAACGTGCAGCCTCGGGGCTGCACGTTGAAAATATTGATTGGTCTACCCCACACATTTACAGAACAACCATCCTATTTAATCACGTTATGACGTATCATGTTCCTGGCCAGAAAAGCAGTTGTTCGGGTTCAAGGGATTAAATGTGTAAGAAATTGCTGAATTATGACAGTAACTTCCAACTGGCCACAGGGTGCTGCTTTCTCAAAATCACACACATTGATATGCTCTCGCAGTATTATTAGTGCTCTACAACATTTTTCAACAAGTGCATTTTTTAGCTCCCGGAAAATAGAAAACACGGGTGCTGACGGGAGCAATTGCACTCGCACTCGTCTCATTTCCAGGGCTGTACATAACACTACTGATCTCAATACAAATGGATTGTCAATCAACGCGATAATTTCTCCCACCGATGACGTTTGATGATGTGAAGGCTGTTACACTGTAGTCACAGTTTAACAGCTTTCACTTCATCAAACATCATGGTTGTTACCTAACACGGCACTGAAAACTAGTTACCCGGTCTCAGCTTTCCAATCTGGGCACTCTTTTTTTGTCATTAAGAGCTAAATGTTTTGTTTTGTTGTTTTTAAATATGTTGTGAATATTTAAATTGGACTGCCGCGGAAAACATGCCCATCATCCACATTTTTCACAGACATCTAAGAATACTCTTTAACCCTTTACCTAACGCGAAAATTAGACGACACTTGCAAATAAAATTCTTGAAGCACTATTTTTTTTTTATATTTTTTGCGTCAAAAACATAGCTTATGATCCCTCATTGGAACGATCTCGTTGGGCTGGTTGCAATGAGGGGGTCATAAGTGACAAAAAATGAAAAGGTAATAAAAATTGAATGGTGAATTTTGTGATTAGCGCCGGTCGGTTTTGGTCGTTACGCTGGGTAAAGGGTTAAAAAGCAATCGGCGATTTTGAGGCATCGAGAAATGAAAATTTTCGAGATTGTTTTTCATGTACTAGAGATAGCGACGGTTAGACCATGTCTGACATATCGTCATGAAAATCTACTTTCAGCAAAGTTATCTCCCTTGAAGAAGAGTCTTGTTGAGAAAATCCCGATGACATAAGTAGAAAAGAAAGTGAAGTTTCCTTTTGTTACTTTAAATAAATGAAAATAACGGACAGCTCTCAGAGCTGTCTGTTGTTTTCGTTTATTAAAAGTAAAAAAGGAAAACTTGGCTTTTAAGGCAAGCTAATTAGAAGCAATTAGTTAACAGATTTTAGGAATATCTTTCAGTGTTTCACCTACCAACACTGAAGTGTTCACTTTGGATCCTTATTTAGCAAATATGTTTTTACAGTAATTTGCAACTTTTATTCTTCCCAGGAAATAATTAGCAAATCTCGGCTTCTAGACTTTTATATTAATGGAAAGGACAGTGTCTGTATTATAGGTCACGATGAGCACACTGTTGAGATACAATTAACAGAAAAAATTGCAGAACGCCCAATGATGGTGAAAACGCCGTTTTCCTATTTTTAAATGGGTTTCAACAGAGAATAATAGTGAAACGTTCAAAACTGATTGGGGAATAAATGTAAAAAGCCAGCTTCCGGATTTTATGCAACTCTCCATGAAAATTTGTGAAATGATGCACACATCGATGATACAAGTTCTCTTATATCTCGCAATTTCAATTTTTATATGAAATACCCATACCTTTAGTGTTAATAGTATTTTACTGGCAGCTTTCGAAAATTAAGGGGAGCTAACTAACTTTTTCCGCAAGTCTCTTCCAGTGACGAACATTGGCAGTCACGTCGTTTCTCTATCTGAGCAATGAAAATCCCAGCAATTCAGCTGTATGGAGAGCATTGGTATATACCTACATCAGAGCCGAACGGTTTTTTGGTTAGTTTCCGAATTTTTCGGTAAACCGGGAAACCGAACCATAAGATCCCGCAAAAATCAACCGAGCGGTTTTACTGTGTTTGTGTATAAACTGACCCAACTACATGTATCTTAATGTGAGGGAACTGGACTAGCGACCCCTATGGATTCTTGACTCTTAGTCTATCTGGCAAAGTGGCGAATTCTCGTCGTGTTCTGATTGTCATATTATCTCCCTTATTTACTCGTCTATCGGAGAAAATGAGCACACAACATAGATTAGATGAACTTCATTCATATGGTACCCTGATTTATAGAACTTTTATGACTGAATAGGCTTAGCAACTAATCCTCTACAACCCCTAAGGATGATCAAAAGGAAGTTAGGCTGAATCCACTGGGGATACTAACAGACATGGCTTTTAATCCTTTACCCAACGTAACGGCCAAAACCGGCCAGCGCTGTTCTCAAAATTCGCCAATTAATTTTCAATTTTTGTCTCAAAGACATAGGTTATGACCCCTCGTTGGAAAAAAAATTCTTGAATAACTAATTTTTTTTACCTCGACCATTACATCATACATATAGAGCTGAAACGGTTAAGGGGTTTTCTTGATCGATTAATCACGTGGTTTAACCTTGGTTAACCGATTAATCACTTGTCCAAATAGATATCTGAATAATTGCCATACCGTTGATGATTTACAGCATGAACCATTTACCCAACATGACAAACAAAACTGACTGGGCCAAAATACAAAAATATCCATTCAAATTTATTATGTTTTCAATTTTTGTCTCAAAAACATAGTTTATGACACCTCATTGGAACGAGCTCGTTCCAATGAGGGGTCATAACCTATGTTTTGGGGACAAAAAATGAAAAAAATTAGTTCAAGAATTTTTTTTGCATGTGTCGTCTGCTTTTTATGCTAAGTAAAGGGTTAAGTTAGTGCCGTCATACAAACTGTTGCGTTTTTTTTTCCAGTTTAAGAAGCCTGAGGTATTATTTATCTCTATTCTTAACAAATCGAAAAACCGAACTGAAACAGAGTTTTTTTTTCCTGAAACCGAACCGACACCGAATCTGAAAAATCAAAACCTCTCGGCTCTTACCTACAGTACAGTCGTCGTGGGGTGGTCGTAATTCATTGATGTCCACACATGCGTTAATCATCATCGGCAAAATATTAATTAATGGTGCTTCATTAATTAAAGTTTTGAGGATTATTCATTAGTGTTTGGAATCTAATATTATTGCCTCTGTAGAAATATTGCCCACCTGTGGAAAGGGACTAGTCCACGGCGACCGTACGGTGCATGATACAATTACAAAAGCCTTTACGTAATATAACGGAAGAACGGACCAGCGCTATTCGCATTCATCGCCCTTCAATTTTGTTCATCTTAAAAACATAGCTCATGACGCTTCATTGGGCCCTCATCGCTCCAATGAGAGGTCATAAACTATATTTTTGAGACGATAAAATTAAATATTTAGTTATTCAGTAGTGGGTTTTTAGTCGAGTTTTCAAAAAAACTTTACTATTGGTATGGCGAGGGTCGGTCGCCGGGCGGGCGGCCCTTTTTGCATTTAATTTGTTTCTGGACGGATTTTGATAATATTTGGTATGTGACTTGATATGCATCTTCAACACCTGATGACGCGAAGTAGGGCATGTCCATGTTTTTTGACAAGTGTTATGTTCCTTTGTTAAAATCGACTAATTTTGAGCTTGATAGCGCGAAAACCTAAACAAACGTTAACCGATTTGACTGCTATTTGGCACATGTGTTTCAAGGAACAATGTTTTGATCGAGTTTGAAAAACAGCAGAATTATTGGGCTGATTTGGTCATTTTTTTTTGGTGGGGGGGGGGGGGGCAAATTCTGCGCTCGATATCACGATACCTTGAATAAACGTCAACCGATCCAATTCATTTTTTTCATTTTGTGGGTTTCCATGAAAATTTTCTTGATCGAGTTTGAAAATGGGCTCTGTCCCTTTTTATTTAGTTCATAGCCACCATTGCGTTTGCCACGAAAACGCGACCCCCGCATCGGCGATGCGAACCCTTGTTTTTGTATTGTAAGTGTCGTCTCCTAATCGTGTTAGGTATATACACAGAACGACATACGCGTGTGAACTGGTTAATCGATTTGTCAGCGCGGAAGGATGAAACGATAGGCCGCAGGCCGACTTTTATCCTTCTACGATGGCACAAGTGTTATATCGATTAACCCATTCACATGTGTGTGTCGTTCTGTGTTTATTCCTTCACGTCTATAAAAAAAACAATTATTAGAAGGGCACTCAGCAATTCATTTGACAACTATCAACAAAAAGAACACATTTTATCGCCAACCAAATTTGCGAGGGGAACCCGCGTTACTGTTTCGTCCCAAGAGTTGCAATGTGTTCTATGTGCCTACTGGCACATAGAACACATTGGAACTCAGGGGACGATTCAAATTGTAATTGCGTTGCACGAGTTTGTAGAAAATTTGTAGTCCGTCAACGATTTCCGTTCAGCACATATGTGCGGAACAGACTTTCATTTTACGCACACATTAGTGTTGCTGAAGATGAGGATTGCATCGAACAGCCATGTAATAAATGATTAATCCACCAAGAACATTATAAAAGACTTTATTCAGCATCTATATTTGTCTTTCAAATCTCGTTCGAGAAAGTTTTCTTCTCTACGATTTTGCCAAATCCGTCAGAGGATTTTTCATTAAGAGCAACTGATATAGGGAATTTTATAGTTCAGCGACATGTCACCCGACAGTATTCCGTAAGATATTATGCATCAGTTGGTATGTGGCTTCTTGCACACTGTTTTGTTATGTGATAAGAATATATATTATTTTTCAATAAATTACAGGTCACGAAAGAGAATATGTTCCACATAATGATTAGTGAGAAAGAAATAGCAACGTAAGGCGTTGCATATGCCCCCCCCCCCCCCCCCCCCCCCCCCCCCATCCTGCAATACCACAAAAAGCATATTCTGTATAAGCAACAACTACGTATATCTATACTAACAAACAACCCAAACTCTGGTAGGTATGCGTGGATGAAAGTCACAAAATGTTAATATCCCCTATCCCCCGGTCTCCTGTTCCAATGGACATCAAAATCCATCAACCGATGCTTGGATTGCAATGCAACACGTTGCACGAAAGTTTTCTAAGTTTACCAAGGGCCATAACTCTAGTACGTGTGCGCGGGCAAAACCCTCAATTTGTGGATATCCTTTCCCCCATACTGAAATCTCGCCACACCAAAGGACATCAAAACTCGACAACCGATGCTAGTGTTAGAATGTGAATCGTTTGTTCGAATGGTTTTGTTAAGTATAACAAGGGCCATAACTATGGTTGGTAAGCGTGAACGACAAAACCCGTAATATTTACTTTTCTTTTCTCCCACCCTGGCCTCTCATCTTACCAAAAAGGACATCAAAATCGGACAACCGACACTTGAGTTAAAATGTGGAATGAAAGTGTAAAAAGGGACATAACTATGGTACACAATACGAGGGTATCCTTTCCCCAATGCTGGTCTATCACCATACTAAAGGACACCAAAATCCGATGATTGAGTTATAGTGCAAACAGTTCGTATGAAAAAAAAAACGGACGGAGCGCTCGACTACGTGCCGACCGAAATCACTTTCAGTGGTCGGGGGCATAATAAACTTCGGAATATTATGTTGCACTTAGAAATATATTTCGACATATTTTTAGCTCTCTCAAACAGGACTGAATTGGTTGCATTATTGGAAAATTTGCTGGTTGAATAGAGGAGATCAGTGGGTATGCTTAAATCTGCGAGGAAAAGAAATCCTGGTGGTCGAAGAGCCAAATATTCAATGAATAGCACATGCAGACATTAAATGCAGGGTAATCATCCTTTCAACCAGGGGCGCCGGAAGCACTTTAGGGCAGGGGGTCAGAACTCGGGGAAAGGGGCATTTACTCGCACTAGCAGCCCCGTTCATGCAGGTCTCGAAGGCCTGAGATGGGGGGAGTTTAAGAGGAGGTATCCCCCTCCGATGGGAGGAGGCTCCTACTCCAGAACCCCCCCCCCCCCCCATTGAATTTTGAATGCTCCCAGAACGGATTTGGGGTGTATTTTAGCTTTACTTCGAGAATAAATCATTGAAAGAAACTGAGTGACCTGTGAAAAGCATTGCCAACCCCCCTCTCGCCCCCGTGGTCCGAAGGTAGAGAGGCCAGCTACTCCCGTGCCTCCTGCTTTCAGGCAACATGCCATCACGTCGTAGAATTATTTTTGGATATGGAGAATCTCTAGTGAGTCGCGATTTCATATGAAATTTCTGTACCGAGTTCAATAAAATCGATCTGAGCTGAGATTTACCGAGTCTCAGAGGATTTTAGAGAACGAGATTCAGAAATTCCTTATCAAATCGTGACGAGTTTGAAATTCTTTTGATCAAATAGCGTGAAATTTAACAGTTAACCTAAAAGGAAAACGACTAAAACTGGGCAGCGCCGTTCGCAAATTTGCTAACCATATTTTATTTTTTACTCAATTTTTGCCTCGAAAGCTTACACACTAAAAACTAAAGTGTTGAAACTGACACTTTCAAGGTGTTAAACCCATCCTAACTCTTCAGGTTTGATTTTAACACGCAAAGTGCAATGCTTTCAGCTCTTAGACATTACAATCGTCAGACATCTGAACACTTGAATGGATGGCACTTCCCATGTGTCTAGCATTGGTGGTTCTTCCAGAATCGTCAATAATTTGATTTGCGCTTGGTGGATACATAATTAAAAGGACACAACACAGATGACGCGGATCAGGCTCGAGAGTTCGAGCCTGATCCGCGTCATCTGCGTTGTTTCCTTTTAAGTGTCGCGACATTACACTTGTCAAGTGGTATTATTGTAACACCTGTCAAGTTCTGGGATATCTACACTTGAACAAAGTGCTAGTTCAGCACTTAGTAAGTGTTGAATAGAGCACTTCAAGTGTAGTTTTTAACACTTTAGTTTTTAGCGTGTAGCTTGTGGGCCCTCATTGGAACGAGCTTGTTCCGATAAGGGGTCACAATCTATGTTTTTGTGGCAAAAAAAATTAAAATATTTAGTTATTCAAGAAACGTTTTCTGTAAATATCGTTTTCTATTTGTATTGGGCAAACGGTCAGTGAAAATAGAAGATTATTACCACTTTGCAGGGCGTTCCCTAGTGTATTAACGCTGTTATGCCGAGCGTTCAAAGTAAATAATGCATGGCAATCTCCTAAGTTCCGGGCCGCGGGCCGATAATGAAAATAATCGCCCTCTGGCATCATTGTTACATCACGTGATCACCGCTTGTTCTCGATCGGCAAGGAGCTGAATCGAAACGACGATACCAGGGAAATGATTCATAAACGACCGAACTTTTCTTACCAATGGCTAGATTGTTGTTATTAGGTAAGTAATCCAGATTAATTTTTTATTATGAAGCAATTGTAAGAAGCCGTCATTGCCGAAAAATTACATCACTTTCGTAATTTCGACGTTCATGCAACTCAATTTGTGACACGGGAATTCCCCCAAATTGTCGCCCCTGATCTCTCCGATGCGCATTTGTAAACAAACAAATGGTAATAATAGTAATAACATTATTTTTGCGAGCATTATGGTATATTAGCGGCCCTGCAGAAATTATTAACAGCCCTCGGGCCAATTAGCGGCCCTCGACTTCGTCTCGGGCCGCTAATAAGCCCTTGGGCTGTTAATAATTTCTGCAGGGCCGCTAATATACCATAATGCCCTCAAAAATCATGTTATTGTTATATTAATTCAATTCTCCTCCCGAAACCAACTCATCTACAACGTTACGTCGTCGACGTTGACTTCTGACGTCATTCTCGTATTAAAAATTTTGTGAACGAGATTTTATGTAAGGAACTATTCTAATGTGGTAATGTGATAAATAGAGGAACTATAACGAGTCTCCAGTTTATATCGAAATTTACAAAACGAGTTCAGTAATTTAGGTCAGACCGAGCTTTAGCGAGGCCCAAATCTAATTCACTGAACAAGTCTTGTAAATGTCGATGTAAAATGGGGACCAGTTGAAGATTCTTTTTATTTTATGATTCAAAAACCTCACGAAAGACACTTAAATACATCAAAGTATTCTCGGCGATATATTTTGGTAAATGCATAGTCGCGCATTACTATTTTTAACCCTTTTCGAACCATAAAAAGCAGACGACACTTGCAAACAAAATTCTTGAATAACTATTTTTTTTCATTTTTTGTCTCAAAAACATAGGTTATGACCCTCGTTGGAACGAGCCCGACGAGCTCGCTCCAACGAGGGGCCATAACCTATGTTTTTGAGAGAAAAAAATAATGAAAATTAATTGGCGATTTTTGAGAATAGCGCTGGCCGATTTTGGCTGTTACGTTGGGTAAAGGGTTAATGAATGGGCTTAATAACCAGAAGAAGGGTCAGGTATTACAATAAATCTATCTCGTTGAGTTCTTTGGGGCGGAGGTACTTTGAGAAAACAGAATTCACCAAGAAT
Organism: Pictodentalium vernedei; assembly: GCA_031216915.1. Classification (NCBI taxonomy): domain Eukaryota; kingdom Metazoa; phylum Mollusca; class Scaphopoda; order Dentaliida; family Dentaliidae; genus Pictodentalium; species Pictodentalium vernedei. The sequence goes on along the minus strand of CM062297.1, from coordinate 433,261,915 downwards.
TGTGCTTCTGATGTGTTTAGGATTTCCACCATTAAACCAACGGTCCATTCGTAACGTAACCGATATGAACTGTGGGGACAACATACATAGACAGAACGCGATGTGTGTTTGAATCGGTGGGTGTTTTACATAAGGAGTTGGAATAGCGTAGTCATATTTCGCGAGAGCTGTAGGCTCGAGCGAAATATTGTTACGCCATTCCAACGAGTTATGTTATGAGTTATGTAAAACACCCACCGATTCAAACACACGCGTTCTGTGTTTATTACACAACCCATGCATTAAAAATCATAAACAACCTTTTCGGAACCAGTGTTTGTTGAAATTCGTATCGCTGTTTCTCTTCGACTGGTACCCATTCACGTCTAACCATTTGGTGGCTATTACTGTTAGTAAAAATTTGTGCAGATTTGCAAAACAGCAGGGAGAAATATTTTAAAAAAGAAGTTTGAAGCATGTCAAGAGGTACGAAGATTTACCGAAATCAAGTTGGCCAATTTAGATATAACGGATCCACAGAACGAGACGGCCACGGGAAAAGGTTAATGTTCTGGTTGGAAATGATTGGGGTTTTTTTTAAATATCTCATTTTTGGTTAACTATTTTTTGTGAACCGACTTTATTTTGCTTTGGACGTTTTTATTTTCACACTATGCGACAGACTCGATAATTGTATAACGAAATTTGAAAACTTTTCGAAGCGCAAGCTGCGCAACTAATGACTCGATGGGAAAGGAACAAGTATGAACGGTGCTGGGAAAAAAGTTCCGGCATGTACATCACCCATTGAATACAGAATCATTGATGTCATAGCGGCTATTCCGTTAAATACAAGGCTTTAAAGTTGAATGGATGTGTAATAAAATTTGAGATTCCTCGTCTCGGCTTGCAACTTTGATACGGCGTGATATAAAATATATAATTTGAGATGCCCCTCTCAGCTTGCAACTTTAATACGAAATGACATGAGCAGTTCAACAAATAACAAGGGCGCGGGGCTTACGCCACGGGATAAAGAAGAAAGCCCCCTCCTCCCTGCTCTTGACCAAGTTGACAAACTGGGAAAGTACTGCCCTTCTAGCGAAACATGATACAGTGGGCCAGGTAACCATACACAATGTCCCCGTAACATTTATGCCATGAGTCAAAACTGTTGTGGAATTGGAAAAATAGGTAAAATGTCAAGGTTATTCCAGAAGATTCTCCCAGGAGGGGATCTAATATCTGTCTCTTTTCTCTGTATATGAGACCATGGGTTGCCGTTAGCTCAGTTGCTATGGTGGCAGAACATTTATGGCTATGGCTAGGCAATTGGTTGTCGAAGACCCGGGGTCGACTGCCGTCGGGGCCAGCTTCCGAGAAAAAACTTTGAAGGATAAGTGGATGAGAAATGACATGAGGGAAAGGGTCAGTTTTATAGTTGGGGAGATGGAGAAAGCGCCAATGGGGGGAATTATGAAACAGTTTGTGACTGAATGCTGGGAGATTAGAAGGGAAAGGGTGGTGGAATAACCCGATGGGGGGGGGGGGGGGCTGGATTAATGTAGGCCTTTTCGTTAGAGGACCGCGACAAATCAGCGGAAGGACAAAGAATTATTATGATCACCATACAGTGATCGCAAAAAGTGGCTTTTTCTCGTTCAGCTCGCGATTCGGTCGCGATACACTTATTAAAGTACAACTGTCGGTCGAAATTCCATAAATGACATATTGCAAAATTACAACCGAATCATGTAAAACAAATGTGAATAGCATACCTGACATTCAGTGTATTCGCATTCCGTTTTCAGCTGTGATGTTCGATTAAGCTGTTGGAGAGGAGGGAATAGACTGCCAACTATTGGAGCTGGGCGTTTTGTTTTGGGTTTTTTTTTTCGGTTTTCCGGTTTGCGACAAACTGGAAACCCGGGCCGCAAGAACCAGCAAAAACTAGTCCGACAGTTTTACTATATTTGTGAATAAACTGATCGAACTCGCTTACTAGCCCAAGAACATTAGGTTTCACTAGGGAAAAAAATCGGAGAAAGCTGATTTTTTCAGGGAATGTCGAGTACATGTCACTGAACGATTAGACAAAAGTCCCCTAAAATCCCAGATGAGCTTTTTTTCTACAGCCTTTTTTCGAAAACGCGTTTGAAAAAAATAAAAAAAAATCGCACGAACTTTGTAACCTCGAATTGATCCAACTGTATTTTTTGTTTACCCGTATTTCGAGCTACATAATGTCTAATATACATTTACCTAGAGGAAAATGTGCATTCTGTGACAATTTCTGCGAAAAATTATTGAAAATTCACAAAAAAGTATCGGATTTACGCAAAAAATGACGATTTTCCTAACGGATTTGCCCAAAGGGTCGTAGTACAGAACGGGATGTTAGTTGGACAGACGATAAAAAATCCACCACCATTTGAAGACTTTTATCATTGCTTACAAAATAGACATTATGGAAGACCCCCTCTGCTTCTGGCCGAGTTCCGCTTTTGGCATAAAATTCGTCAGCATGAGAACTCAACTATTTTCGGGCTTGGGACCGAACAGACACGTCTGTGTCTGGCAGCATTAGATCAATAAATAATATTCACAGAATGTACAAAAATCAATAAATAATATTTACAGAATGTGCAAATCAATCAACATGGATTAAGTTACATTGACTATTATCAACGCTATATACAGAAATGACATGACCTATATACATATTATTCATCGAACTCAGAAATTTCCCACAGGACAGTGTTTCTGTGGTTGTTACAAGAATCCGAACTGCAATTACACAAACCTGAGCAAGAGAGTCCTGCCTTCTTACACCCACACCTTTTTGTACAAGCACTCTTGCAACCACAACTGATCAGATTCAGTAGGTTATCGGGGGCACATGGCTTTGTGGCTGCAGTCGGTACAAGAAGTCCATTGTCTAGCGACCACCCACAATCCGTCGGAGGAAGCGAAATGCCCAGCCATTGTTGGACCTGGAGATAACATCTGTAGACATGTTGTTGTGCAGCATCGCTGCTTGGTGGGAGTGAGGCTAGGTCGATGGGTTTATTCAGTTTAGATTTTGCTACATAACGCTTGTAAGTGACATATCTATATTGGTCGAGAGAGGAAACAGTTTTACTCCCGTATAAGATCAGGAGAAGTTGTTCCCCGGCAGCGACTACTGCACTTGGTGTACTGTCATCCGCCAAAATTGTGTTGACATACTGTTGTGAGTCGCTAGTAACATCGGAGACAATTGTACTGAATACTTTCTTCTTACCAACTCGAAAGAGTGCAGAAGTAGTGTCACAACCACTTGTAGAATGTGCTACAAGGAGGTTGCTTCTATGGTCACCCATTTTGGTTGCTATTTCACTAACTGAAACTAGTAAGTTTGGGGTAATGGAATACATCATGTGAATATTACATCCCGGTTGAACTCGAGAGGTAAGAATGACTAACAAGTCTGTGTCTATTCCCACAACGACAACATTGTTGTCATCTTGAGCGATGTCAAGTGCAGTTTCGACTATCAGTACATCAGCATCAGCCTCGGTCTGCTTGGACTGAATATTGATAGCAGATAGCTCCTGCATTAGAAGATCGATCAGTTGGGTTTTGTTCTTGGCATTTGCAAGGAAATCGGATTGGGGTGTGGTGGCTGGTAACTTGGGTGAGATATTGATATCAATGGAATACCTGTCTTTAGATCTACGGGCTTGTTCCATGCCCTTTGTCGACATTGTACAAGCATAACCATCAAAAACAACCACGACGTTCGCCCCAAAATGTCTCACTAGATAATTGGAATATGATGTACATATGTCCTTATATGACGACTGTTTAGGCCATACAACTGCCCTCAATAAAAATCCACCATCTACAACAAACAGAGAATGTTCTGGGACTTTAGTTTGCTCGGAACCGTATGTTTTGAGGATCTTACCGAGCGTGCTTTTCTGTGTCTTCCTCATTCCAGCAGAATCAAACAATGCTGGTGGTTTCGGGGCGAGTTCATATTTGAGATACCCTTCCATCTCTGCTTGTGACTGAATAACACATGTGATGCGGTTGAACAGAATTGTGGGGTCAATCACTACCTTACTTCCACGGACTTTGATGCTATTTGCCATCGATGCGAAAGACTTCACAGTGTCAACACGTCGTAGTTTGATGCCGTTGAACGTTTTGCTTACAACATTCGATACGCAACATTCACCAATTTTGCGAACTTGGTCACAGTTCACAGTTTCGTCGGCCACAAGCCCGGTCGCTATAGAGACTAATTGTAGTGGATCTCTATTCTGAAAGGGGGAATGCACTCTGAGCCAGTTCAATAATTTGGTGATATCATTGGCATCAGTCAATTGTGAACTTTGACGGAGATCCCGATCCCGAGGAGATCCCGCCTTGACCAGTGTGAACATGAACAAAATTTTCGAGAGCATTACATATCGGAAGGCAAAGAGGTAGTCCATGTACCCATTTCGCAACAGTGCTATCGGTTATTCCCCTGCCATGTGTGAGACCACCAGGGAGCTTGAACATTCTCATTAAACACTGCTCTATGGTCTGATCAGAATATATCCCGTCCCAGAATTTATCTGAGCGCCTTATGGTAAAGTAACCTTTCTCAGTGAACAACTTCAAATCATCCTGTTGCATTATTTCTGTTAGCTCATTCATCTGCTGCAAATAGAGATGAGAACTTTTTGCGTATGCAAAATGACCACCTGCGTGAAATACTGGAATCATATTGCGAACACAATATGTGTGGAGTTCCCAGTCGCCTGTGCGCTCTGCTCTCAAGAACAACTGAAGAAGACCTATTTGCTCGTAGTATTGTACCCAAAGCTTTCCTGTGCGTCCTACGGACGCATTCTGGAGCAGTTCGTGTAATTTTGACAGTAGATGGTTGACACTTTCTTGATTGACAGCGTCAGCTGTTGTACAGTCACCTCTGGCAAGTCCACAGAATATTTCATTGACTTCTGTGCAGTCTATGTTATCTAGTGTTCGGCTTTCTTCAAACACAAGTTTTGTAATGGCAATTTGTGTTAGCAAATGGGCACGAACTGCTCTTGAATATGCATGACCACTGATCAAATGATGGATTGACCCACCAGCATAAACAGCGGAATTAAACAGCGTTTCCTGATGAAAGTCGTTCAAGGCTATTTTGCATCAAATTAAAGAGCGTTGTCTGTACAATACAAATTTGTTTATGAGTACACATCAAGGGCGTGCACACATTACATGCCAATGCATCTTGAGTGTAGGCGAACACCACATTATGTGATTTAATCGAACATGGAAATTGAAACAATGATGCTATAATACGGTATTTGAATGAGAAAAGTCGATGCCGTTTGAATTTGAGTTTAGGGGGTATGGTTAATATTTCACACGTTTCACCAGTTCATTATGGAATAAATGACTATTGTTATATATCATTATAAAGCCACTGCTTTTCTGCAATTTTTGATATATAATTTAACTCCCAAAGTAGTCGTAGATTTGATTTAATGGACGTTGTGTACCGTTGTGTGTTTGAAAACAATAAATTTTTTTTCGTAATTTTGTACATTTTCGTGAATATTTCACCATTGAGTGTGAGGATTGGTACAAAGTTGGCATTTTCTGTTGGGGATATGTATTCTCAATATAATTCAGCACGATATTTATGATTCTCACCCTACTAAGGCGAATAAGAATGAGAAATATGGAGCTGGGTCGAATTTTTTTTTAAATTTTTTTTTTCATCAAAAAAACGCTATAACTAAAAAAGCTCAACTCGGATTCGCGGGGACTTTTCACACTTTATCCGCAATGTGTGTCCCGGAAACATAAAAAAATCAGCTTTCTCCGATTTTTTTCCTTACTTTCTCATTTTTATGTCTAATGTGCCTGGACTATACTGAGAGGAGAAATGGGTTAGTGACTCCTTTGGGTTCCTGTTACTTAGTCTATCCGTCAAAGAGGCAAATACGTTGTGTTCTCATACACATTTTCTCCCTTATTGACTCGTCCACCGGACGAGTCAATAAGGGAGAAAATGCAATGAGAACACATCATTAAAATTGATAGAACTGATCAGTGGTGATCAAGCAAACAGTTTATTCCTGGTAGGAAACTGGTATGTTGCTGATGGTAGGAAAACTATCCTATAGCATGGCGGGTAGACTGTTTCTTTTTAGAAAGTGCTATTGTGCCTTGAATGTGAAAAATCTGCAGCGACGACGCAACTATGTCGGTCATATTGAAACAGAGCTATTGCGCCTCTGGTAGGAAAACTCGGTAGTTACAGGCAGATATGTCGGTATTGGTGGAAATTCGGACTTGAGGTGACCCTGGTTGTCAAAAGTGTCGTTAAACCCAATAAATAAATAAATAAAACACAGAGTTTTTTCCCTGAAACGAACCGAACTGAATCTGAAAAATCAAAATCGCCCAGATCTATCTACTAGATCGTGATCAAGCCAGAAAATATGCAGACTGTCTTCTACAAAATGAGGTCCCTAGAGGGTGAATTTAGTGGTGCTACCCTGCTTCTGGGTGCCTTCGACCGTACCAGTCGGTACAAGTGGTTGATCGAGACGAAAATGCCTCGACTTGAATTTTTTTGGGGGGTGGAGGGGGCACCCCTCTAACACTCCTTAGCGACTCAACTGATTCGCTGCCTGCTTTTATAAGTACAGTGCATTTTCATGCAAATATAGCATTGCAACAAATTGTACTCAGCCCATGTACCTTACACTTTTTATAACTGTACGAATAAATCATCTCAACTCAAATTTTTCATTTCTTCAGATACAGCGCATCATCTCTTATTGGAACGTGTTCGTAGACCTCGTTCAAGTGGGGAGTCGTGTGCAACGTTTCGAGGGAAAGAACTGAATTCGTAGATGGAGCTTCTGTGTATCTTTTGACGATTTGTTAGTAGCCCCATGAGAAATATGGGCGGTGAAGAAAGAATTATATAAAAAAGGCACGTGTCGATTTTCGCGTACCGCGCCGTTTCGGTCTTTTGTTCATTAATGATAACCCTTTTGGTTCTGCTTTTAACTGAATTTGGTGTCAGCTGGAGGGCAGTTGTGACAGCTTTTCTCCCCTCTTTTGAGGGCAGACTTTCTGCCAGTTCCCTTTTGGCTGTTGGGATACTTTTCTGTTCCCGTCGGGCCTTTGTTTCCTGCCACCTTACTTTGGTAGCTGGTGGTGTCCTTGGGTTCTCCTTCCCATTTACATTGCTCTCGCCAGATATGCCTAGAACGATACCTTGCGGGCCATTTTTTTGTCTTAGCGTGTTGAAGTTTCCCATTATTCATGCTCCACTTTATTTGGGTCTTCTATTTATAGATATGGGCTGGGTGGTCTTCCACCTTTTGGGCTTCCGTCTATTGTGTAATTCGGGCACGTGACGTTTTCCTCCCGCGCCGGCGGTAAAGGGAACACAGTCGTTCTGGGCCTCCCGATTCGACTCTGTCTGAAGAGAGTTATACCCACTCCTGGGGATTTTGCAGTCTATTTATGGCGTGGATACCGCGGTAGCTGCTGACTTTCGGGCGAAGAGATGCCTGTTCCGGGACTACTGTCCCCCTCCAGTCGACATCTGAGGCTGTCACTAGGGTTGTGACTCCTCTTTTGGAGCCGAGCTTGGTTGCTCTCTCCGCTTTTCCGCCTTTGTCAACAGCTACTGATGTATTCGCTCCTGCTGCTACTCCGTCGGTGACATCATCGGTCTCCGTTTTAGTCGGCCTCGGCTTATCCCTTCAGGGGTCTGCAAGGCTTTCTGTTTCTTGGACGTGGGGATATCGGCCTCAACCGTTCCTGGCTTCAACTCGACGAAGTCGGAAGTGATTGCCGGCCGATCCCCCTGCTGTGGTCTCTCAGCCGTCGAGCCCAGCAGGTTTTGATTTGGATTCAGATGTCCATGAGGTGGTCACCGTGGACTCTTTTGCGCTTCCGCCCACGTACTCTGGTCCTTCGGCCAGTTTTGCGGGACAAGCGCATTTTTGTGCAGCCTGGACCTTCTGTCTCTCAGAGGTCCCCGGTGACTCTCCTGAGTTTCCGCACTTCATCTTCTCGGGGTATTTCATACCCCTATAAGCGTCTGTATTCAAATGTTTTGGCTGCCACCCGTCATCCCGCTTCGGGTGTTCTAGAGGATCGTGACCCTTCGCTGGTTTAGAGGGTCAGATGCGAAGCCACTTTGCCGGGCTGTTCCGTCGTACCGGTAGATACTGGTTGTGGGCTTAGGGAGGTCCCTCCTTGCGCACGCAGGTTCTTTCCAAGATCCTTCCCGTTGCCTCCAGCGAGGCTTCTAGTGGCTTCCAGGCGCCCTGCGTGGCGCCACCTCCCGGGATTGGAAGCAGAGCGCTGTTTTCAGATGTCCCTGGAGTTCTTACACCTTGGAAGGCATAGGCTGGTATGCCCGACTTGGGCTATGTGTCTTCCGACTCAGGCGATGGGTCAGACATACCTGACGTTGAGAGCCATCGGTCTTCTGACTTTGGGGCGTCTCTTGACTTGTGTTTAAATTCCTTCAAACCGTCAGACCAGCCGGAGGTTTCAGCCAGGCCGCGATCATCGATCGCGCGCCTACAGCCTGTGGAGCACCCTGCTTCTGAGCGCCGAGAACCGTACCAGTCGGTACAAATGGTTGAAGCTTTTGCAGCATTGGGCTCAAAGTTGAGTTCCAAGGTTATGAAGACTTCGTTCTTCACTAGGCTGATACCTTTTTCCCCCGTGCGTTATCGCTCCTACAATTCCGCCGATCCATCAGTCTACAAGACTTTGACGATCTTGGATCAGGACTCCACACCAAGTCGGCCGTTATCCCTATAGCGACTTTGAAGTCCATGTTGGGCTTATCCAGAGAGATGCTAGACATACTTTCTCTCTCGGATCACGTCGTCTCTGCCCTGTCTGCTTATCTGCCTCCAGACAAGTTTGACGACATACAGGCTCCTTTGCGTGTGATCTCTAAGACGCTCATGCATCTTACTCACACGCATGCCTGTAACACGGCTAATTTGGATTCAGTTCGCCGGGACACTGTGTTGGACACAAGCCGTTCGGAAGGGCTCTGCTCTTCGATCCGCTTCTTTGGTTTTAATCAGGGAGATGGGCATTATCATTTCAAAGGGGGCGATTGAGGTCGTCAAGAACATTCATGCAGTGAGATTTGTATTCCCGCCTGTTCTTGGTGCCGAAGAGGGACGCCGATTCCGACCGGTTATCAATCTGAGTATCCTGAACCAGTCTCCCACTGCTCCCAAGTTCAGCATGGAAACTTTCAGGTCGGTTCGCCGCTCCATTCACCAGGGAGATTTCGCTTCGATCATCGATCTGCGAGACTCTGACTTTCACTTACCGATTCATCGGACAACGCGAAAGTATCTCAGGTTTGCTTTTCTGGAGCGAATTTACCAGTTCAAGGCCATACCTTTCGGCCTCAACCCGTGTTACGGAATTCAGTGACATACTCCCGATTGCCTGGCGTAGGATTACAAATTCGGACCAAAAGATAAAAATATACTTATTTAATGAATAAGGAAAAAAAACTCCTACACATGAAAAATGTACATGACAAAAACACAAAGAATTGGATCCGCAAAACACCCTTGACTCTACAATATGAATACAAGATGAATTGATGATAATGAAACAACAATGACGTAAAGATGTGGATAAAAAATGAAATCATATTTGTTGTTCGATTGCTTGGTAATAAATATCTAGCTCTCCCCAAATGTTCGCATCACAAAGGTGCTCAGAAAAGGACTCAGTTTCCTGAGTAACACGTAATCAGTCACCAATCACAGGTGAAAAGTTCACAGTTGAAAAGTTTATTTCAAAAGTTCAGCTCAAAAGTCCAGGTATTATTCTTTGTAGTCATATATATATACAACAGTAAAGTTCCTCCACATGGTCACATAAAATCACTGCATCGTGCACAAGTCGTAAAGTTCAATAATACATTACAGTTTCAAGATAAAGTTCCGTGACTGACAGATGTCCACTCTGACACTCCATACTTACATCTTATATGTTTACTAAAACTCATGCCATCCACTCTTCAAACATCCCTTCCAGCACCCAATGTACTTACAGTGGGTCAGCTACTTAAAAGCCACATTATTGCAAAAACCTCCGATTCAAAATCCACAGGTACGAATATTTCATGTTGCTAAATCATCATATCCTAACTAGAGAAACAGAATTTACTGCATCCAGTAAATTTAAGTCTGTGGGAAAAGGGTTAAAGTATCAGGAATAAACTCTACAGAAGGAGAATTTAAGTAGGCTTATTTTTCTGGAGTAAAATATTTTTCAACAAATCAGAAATGTGTTTTCGTTAACGGTATTTACAGATATTCGTACAGGAATCAGAACCATTTTTATAAGAAACCAGAAAAGGCATATATGTGACCACCATTCAAAGGGTTCGATACACGAATCAGAAATGGACAATTTTGGCTCTGCCCACTAATTTGAGTGATGAAAATACATTCATAAACTTTAGAAATGCATTAAGGTGGAAATGCATTTCCCAGTCTTTCTGAATAATATGCACTTGATGACCTCATTCAGGTGGCCCATATATTGAATCTCCAGCAATTTTTAACTCAGTCGATGTAGTCCCATGTCTACATCTACACTGAAGAATGAGCGCAACCCACTTTGAAATAATGGCTCCACCAACTTCAGATCTGTCATCTGTCATTCAGATCGAACGGGTGCTAAAAACATAGATGAGTGCAAACAGGTTATTGTTAACCAGCATGCCAAAATGGATAGAGATAGGACGATCCGTATTTGAGTTGTGATATGATATGTTTATTTACCAATATACAAAAATACAGAATGATAAATATATACGCATGGTTACATCATAACAGGGTTCTCGTATACAGTAATATTATTTCAGATATACATAGATAATGGGATATAACATTTTTTGTATACCGGCAGGGAAAGGCATAGACAGATTGGCTGTCTTCCCGCCTTTCCCTCTGACAGAAAAGAGAAAACTACAGAATGACGGAAGAAACTCGAAGAAGAAAATAATGCAAAAGTTCAACATTGTTATTTCTGTTTTAGCTCCAACAGACAGGGTTACTCAGCGACATTTGCACAAGAGAATGTTGGGTGGACGGTATCATTTACAGCACGGTACTCTTGAAATGGTCTCAAAAATTTTATCGGTTAACTGATCCGAACCTCCGTTGATTTTTATGAGAATGACAGCTTTAAAGTTTTGGAACAGTTGAGACCAAATCAGGAGACCGGAAAGGACGAGAATACCAGACAAAAATCCCCACTGAAGACAAGTCATGCACAAAATGAAGACTTAGTGGCACCTTGTATTGTTTACACTAGTGTAATACTATAATATTCCTGGAAAGTTAATATTATTACTTGTGGGCAGAAACTGAGAAAAGAAAGCAAATAGGTTGCATTCTGGGTGTTTTTAAGGTTCGGTGGCGTACTAAGTAACACAGTCCGGGCAGGAGGCATTAGAACAGGAAGTATTATCTGAATAAGTGGAAAGAATTTTTGTTATAAGGTTTGTCTTCAACTCTTTCCTATTTCTTATTTTTCGGATGGATATATCTAATCGATTCCACAGTTTCGGAATAGCAAAGACAGGCAGGTTGTCGAGCGCTTTGATTCTAGTTCTATAGCTACGTCCTGTTTGGCGTGTATTCATATAGTCTTTATTTAAAGTAGAAAAGAAGTCAGCAAAGGACTTTGGTAGGTTTCCATTTAGCCAATCGAACATAAATAAGGAAACATGTAAGGTATACAAATCCTTTATTTTAAATATTTTATCATTAATAAAAAGAGGGTCAGTGTGACCATTGTACTTCTTGTTGTTTATGATTCGTATTGATCGCTTTTGTAATTTATAAAGACGATTACAGGCTTTTGAGGCACCCCATAAGGGAATTCCATAGATAAAATGACTTTGTATGAGTGTAAAGTATAGGGTTTTCATTACTTTGTGAGGAAGGATTTTTTTCATTCTATTGAGGGCATAATTCGCAAGAGCGACTTTCAAGGAGATCTGAGATATGTGGGCATTAAAAGATAATTTTTCATCAATAGATATGCCAAGAAACTTTATAGATTTATCCTTGTCAGCAAGCTAACCAGTATTAATTTGATTATTTATTTTAATATTCTGGAGTGTTACATTCTTTTTTTTTGACATGGATTAAGGACAATATAATTAGTTTCCTTAGGGTTTAAGACTAAGTGATTGGATGCGCACCAGTCAAATATTTTTTGAAGTTCCTCATTAAATTCTGATACAAGCCTGTTTAACTCTGCTGCAACCTTGTATGTGGAAGTATCATCTGCAAAGGATAAAAGATTTAGTTTCGTTGAATTGCAGATGTCATTTACGTATATGAGGAAAAGAATAAGTCCTAGTATTGAGCCTTGTGGTACTCCGCATCTTAGTCTAGATAGATCAGATTTACTGTCACTAAAAGAGACATACTGATTCCTATTTTGTAAGTAACTCTTAAACCTGTTGTTCGCATTCCCTCTTATGCCATAGTATTCTAATTTTTGAAGTAGTATTTCATGGCTGATGGTGTTGAAGGCTTTCGAAAGATCCAGAAATAGGGCGAGTGTACTTTCTGTACTATTTTTATTATTTTCTTCGGCTACATATTGTAATAGATGCATAACAGGGTGCAGTGTGCTATGGTGCTTCCTGAAGCCATATTGGTGGTGATAGAGAATTTAGAATTTATCTAAGAAGTTTACAAGTCTTATAGACATCAGCTTTTCTAGAACCTTAGAAAAAACAGGCAAGATACTGTAACGACACTGATCCAACCCCGCCTAGATCTTGCTGCGCAGGCACTCTCGGCGCGAACTCACTAAAAATGAGTTCCAGTCGACAGCCTCACCGCAGAAGTCAAACAAGATCCAGCCGTATACAAACTTGTTGTCGAAGGGTTTCTACAGGTTCGTTTAAGGAGAAGTTGATTAAATTAATCACCTAAAATCTTACACAAATGCCAACACGGCCCTGACACCCCTTTTTGCGCCGTTGCTCCCAGACCGGACCCAATTACAAGAAATGAGTTCGGGCCAACAGCCACGCCGCAAAAGTTATCCATAGGCAAGTCCTAAACATCGGTAAATTTTAAAAGGGCAGGATTCGTGAATATTCAAAAAGGCTCGTTGTAAGGGTTAGAAGCTACAAAAGGAATCATCACAAATGTTGAACGAATTAATTGAATGTATTAATGATTTTATTTTACAAAAGTTTTCTTCCCCTTCTTTACATTCTACATTGGATGACGTATATGGAATTCTACTTACACATAATTGATATTTCTCTTTTACATCAACTGTTTCACTTTACAAGTGAAAACAACATATCACTTTGATAATATTAGCTCTACAAGCCATAACCACCAATTCGCTCATCAAATCCCCTTTTCCCCGGACTTATATACCAACATTTAGTCTTATTATATAAATATAAATCGGTTGCTACCGCGCCCTTTCTAAAGAGGGGGGAAGCTCTCCTAAGTCGGAATCCAGGTTCCAATCCTTCAAAAATCCAGAAGAATTGCTCAACAACAATACTTACAATTCTTCACAAGGCTACTACCCTTGGTTAAAGAAGGGGAGCTCTTCATAAGTCGGTACCAAAAGTCCTACAAGACGAAACTACCGGCGGAAGGGTTACGTTAACAATCGTATAACACATATTTCCGAATCAATAGATATTCCTTCTAAATCCAACACGCTCATAACGCATCAATTAGGTTGTTGTATCGAACAGCCTGACTGTCATATTTCCTATTCTACCCCCTTAAATAACTTATTGAAGGGTAGAATATACTATTTACTATAATTGTAAAATTCCATAAAGTTATCAGATGGAAACGGAGGGGGGGGGGGGGGGGGTCCAAATTTAACGACCCACCGAAACCCGTCGCATACCGAAATTCATCGATTAGACCGAGACATCGGGACTAATCGTAAATATCCAGGCACAGGACGAGGATCAAAAGTCCAAGTTAAAATGACCGGCCCCGGCGGGGAGTTAATCCGAAGGAGAGCAAAAAATTAAAACAACTTACCCCAAAGAAGATCCAAAATGTTCTCATCAGAATCAAAATTCAAACCAGGTTATATCATCTCTCAGCTCACCAAAAATTCGTGCAGGATCATATCGATTGCGGCACGAGCTAGTTCAAATCAACTATACAACACGAATTTTGACCCACTTTTATAACTCTCAGTAATGTGTGCAAGATCTTAAGGCCACCACATAGAAATTTAATATTTTCCATAACAAAGCGACTAATTCGCCTCCACACATCAGAGATGTGCACACACCCATACACATATATATTTTAAGTATATACATATATACTAATAGGTATGTGTGCACACATCATATGCATGGTAATTTTCTTTCTTACAATACTGATTGGCCTGTAATTTGTAAAATTATTCTCATCACCTGCTTTGAAGACTGGAGTAACCTTAGCAATTTTCATTCTGTCTGGTACTATTCCCTGACTGAATGAATTATTTATAATGTGCGAAAGTGGAGTAGCGACTAAATTTATTGAATGTTTCAGAATACTGGTCGTGATATTTTCACAGTCCTGAGTTACTTTAGGTTTCATTGTATTTACAATATTTGAGATTTCGGTAGACGATGTAGGGCTTATAAAAAAGTTTCCCATAAAAGAAGAATTCAAGAACTCGGCAAATGATTTACGAGGTTTGGATATTTGATTTGTCGTCTGAATTCCAATGTTGGCGAAAAACTTATTGAATTCTTGTGCAATTCGATTTGGTGCATATATATTTGTATCACCAAGATTAAAAAATGATGGTACGGTTTGTTGGTTTTTATTCTTATTCAATGCGTTATTAAGGATTTGCCACGTCTTTCTCATGTTATTCTTATTTTCTAAAAGTACTTTTTCAACGTTATCGCGTTGACAAAGGGTGCATAGACTATATCGGAGATATTGTCATAAAAACCTTAAAACACCAAGAGCTCATTTGAAGGCCTACTCTTAAAAGAGCATTAAGTGACCTAAACAAGGCATACATAAAAATATTCATACAGGAATCAGAACAATTTTTCTAAGAAATCAATAAAGCATATATGTGCACAGCATTTAAAGGGTTCGATCAAGGAATCAGAAATTGAAATTTCTGGCTCTGCCACTTATTTGAATGAAGACATACATGTATATTCTTCAGATTTGCATTATAGTTTTTATAAAATGCAATTCCTAACAGTTCTGAAAAATACGCGCTTAAGGACCTCTGTTGACCACTTTGAGGTGGACCATATTTTGAACCCCCAGCAATTTCAACTCAATCGATATAGGTTCGATGTCCATAGGTCATACCAAGCCTGAAGTATGAGCATAAACTACTTTAAAAATATTGGCTCCGTCAACTCCGGATCTGCAGAATTTGTAGATGAGAGCAAATATTCATATTACCTAAAAAATGTTAAGGTGCATAGTACCTCTGGGAAATATTTTGCAAGTGAAAGAATTCAATAATGTTTGAATATAGACGTCAAAAGGCCTAAAGGCCCCAAGAGCCTATATGAAGGCTTATTGGCATTTGCAAAATACCGAGGTCCCATCGATGCCCATGTGTGTTTAGAGCAACATTTTGAGTATCGAGAGAGTTGACGTTCCTCTCGAACTGCAATAATTAAAATTTATGCGACCCATATTAAGATCTGAAGGGGATTAAGATACTCCCTTCAAATACTCCATTTTAACCATCTAAAAATGACGTCATTCCAATGACAATTCATATGTTTTTCAAGCAAAAATGAAAAAATAATGAAAATTGAATGACAATGTCTTTGAATAACCATGTAAGGTTTTCGCCGTTACTTTGGGTAAAGAGTTATGAATGTTTTATTGAGAGGGTTAAAAGCAAGCCATTTAAAAAGTACACATCATCACCGTGTCTCTTCGCGGGCAATCGTGATTATGTGCCTTGCCAAGAACACAACGCAGATATATCTGGTGGTGTAGGAACCGTGAACCTTTCAGTGTAAAGTCCAACGCTGAAATCTCATCGCCATCACGCGCCTGTCTGATCCATTTGAAAGGCCTTAAATGCCTCTAAGGTCCTAAATAAGGCGTACGGGAAATAAGAAGATGGTTGGATCTTAAGAATGGTTGTTGTGAATAGAGGGGCAATGTGACAGAAAGCCTACAAACGTTCTGCTGTCGTGAGTTAAATAAAGGCATTTGGACTCGCATTGAAGCATTAAGAGAGTTAAAAAGAGGCCATTTAAATATTCTGTTTTATTATAACTGTGATAGGTGTTTCGAGAAAGCCACTCACCATTGCTTCTTGAAACCCGCCGATCTTGAATTATGATTGAGAATAAATAATGTAACAGAGCACAGGAGTTGCTAAGTGGTTAGCAGTGTTCACATGGGTTAATCAGGACCGATTCTCAAGTGATGTCTATGGGTAAAATTAAAGGATAATACTCAGATTTGAAGTTGGACTTGACCACTAAGGGTTAAAGGATATTTTAGCTAATAGACCAACAAAGGCTACTTAAAATTTCACTAATTATTTGATTTAACTGGTCTAAAACATGTTATTCAAATTATGAATTTTAATGTAAAAATCAAACTATTATTCTAAATTCTATATTCCAGACGAGAGAAACATTTTCATACACACCAAGGCACAAATTGAAGGGGCTATAGCTCTACAATAGAGCTATAGCTCTTTCAGAAAAGTAGGCCGAAATTAGTAATTTATTATAATAAAAACAGTTTATAAGCACTTTAGCCCAATTAGCCTAACATAGCTAATTGGAACTAACCCCAAATCTAGCATACATGAGCTCTTTAGGAGAGATTAGCTCTTTAAGAGAGTTCAGTGGGAGTGGCCATCCGCACTAGCAGTACAATGAGAGTAGTGATTATAGTCAGCTCAGCAGAGCTGCAAATTGGAGTTTCTCGGCTGACAGTACCTGCTTTTATACACAGGAGGGATGAGGCAGCACCAGTCAGAGACATTCTCTTAATGGCACTTTAGCGCCAAGGCTTTCTGCACTCCCAATGAGACTGAGCCAGCCACAGAGAAAGACTATAGCACTAACACAGTTAACATTACGGTCGACTGTGTCAGTATTGCATCTTTTTTTCCTGACAGTATTGTGATAGTTTTCAGTAACAATTATTCAGTGCAGTTTTACAATTACATGTACCAACTGGAATTCTTCATAATCAAGTTGCTTTTTTTTATATTAACTTGGTTTGGGAATTAATTCTGTACAATGAGATTAAATAAACAGATCATGTTATTGTATGTGACAGTCACAGCTTACTCCATAACCGCTTTGTTTATGGGATTCGTTCATGGAGATACTTTAGCTTCAATGACTACCTTCACCGGTACAATTTGAGGGAGCGGGCATCTAAAAGCCATTAGAGCTACACTCACGGGCCCAGAAGCCCGAAAATCATAGATGGCCGAGTACTGGTGGTTACAAACAGTATAACAAAATTCAGTGAGATAGGGCATTTTATAGTCGAGTTATCGCGCAGACAAAGATTGCACAGAAGACAGAAATATTCTCACAACATCAGTAAATTCAAGTCTGTGTGAAAAGGGTTAAAGTATCAGGAATAAACTATACAGAAAGAGAATTTATGGAGGCTTGTTTTCAGGAGTAAAATATTTTGAAACAAATCAGAAATGGATTTTCGTTAATAGTATTTACAGATATTCATACTGGAATCAGAACAATTATTTATAAGAAACCAGAAAAGGCATATATGTGACCAGCATTCAAAGGGTTCGATACTCGAATCAGAAATGGACATTTTTGGCTCTGCCCAATAATTTGAGTGATGAAATACGTTCATAAACATTAGAAATGCATTAAGGTGTAATAAGATGCATTTCCCAGTATTTCTGAATAATATGCACTTGATGACTTTGGTGACCTCTTTCAGGCGTACCCCTAGGTGACCTTCGTGATCTTGACCCATATTTTGAATCTCCATCAAGTGTCGACTCATTTGGTGTTATTTCCAGGTCCATTCATCATACCACGATTGAGATATGAGCATGACCCACTTTCAAAAATGTTGGCCACGCCCACTTTTTCAACGTAAAAATGCATGTATGGACCTCAGAAATGCTTTGGGGTGGGGGGTCAGAAAATGTAATTTCCAGAAATTATGAAAAATGCACTTAATGACCCCTAGGTGACCTTCTTGACCCTGACCCATATTTTGAATCTCCATCAAGTGTCAACTCATTTGGTGTTTGCCCCAGGTCCATTCATCATACCATGCTTGAGATATGAGCGTGACCCACTTTCAAAATTTTTGGCCACGCCCACTTTTTTAACGTAAAAATGCATGTATGAACCTCAGGAATGCTTTGGGGGTCAAAAAATGTGATTTCCAGCAATTCTGAAAAATGCACTGAATGACCCCTAGGCGACCTCCGTGAACTTGACCCATATTTTGAATTTCCATCAAGTGTCGACTCAGTTGGTCCCAGGTCCATACGTCATACCACGCCTGAGATATGGGCGTGACCCACTTTCAAAAAATTTGGCCACGTCCACTTTTTTACGTCAAAATGCATGTATGTACGTCAGGAATAATTTAGGGGGTCAAAAAATGTGATTTCCAGCAATTCTGAAAAATGCACTCAATGACCCCTAGGTGGCCTCCGTGACCATGACCCATATTTTGAATCTTCATCAAGTGCCGACCCATTTGGTGTTGGTCCCAGGTCCATACATCATACCACGCCTGTGATATGGGCGTGACCCACTTTCAAAACTTTTGGCCATGCCCACTTTTTTACGCCAAAATGGATGTGTGTACGTCAGGAATACTTTAGTGGGGTCAAAAAAGTGATTTCCAGCAATACTGAAAAATGCACTCAATGACCCCTAGGTGACCTCCGTGACCTTGACCTATATTTTGAATCTCCATCAAGTGTCGACTCATTTGGTGTTGGTCCCAGGTCCACACGTCATACCACGCCTGAGATATGAGAGTGACCCACTTTCAAAAATTTTGGCCACGCCCACTTTTTTACGTCAAAATGCATGTGTGTACGTCAGAAATACTTTAGGGGGGTCAAAAAATGTGATTTCCAGCAATTCTGAAAAATGCACTCAATGACCCCTAGATTACCTCCCTGACCTTGATACATATTTTGAATCTCCATCGAGTGTCAACTCATTTGGTGTTGGTCCCAGATTCGTAGGTCATACCACGCCCGAGATATGGGCGTGACCCACTTTCAAAACACCCCCACGGAGAACCCTAATGCCCCAGGAATCTAAGAAGAAGAAGAAGAAACCGTGCAAAAACAATAGTCTGTGTGTTTCACACAGACTAATAATGCCGTGAACGCAACAAACGAGACGCTGCCCTATCATGAACTTAGAGTCAGTATATATATATCAAAATCCCACTTTCAGCACGGACCACTCGCACTATATCACACTACCCGAAAGTACACAACGCAATCAAGACACTAATAACATTGCAGTTACGCATACCCATTGCAAACAAACAAACAGCTGGTGCACGACGCACACGATCTGAAACCAATATTGACCACCTCCGATAATACCATAGCAAAGTTAACCCCAGATACACCAAAATATTCCCGGCAGATAATACTATTTACTATATCCCTTTTCAAATAATATACAACTTAAGCAAAGATCGTGACAACCTGGCTCCTTAGGCCTTCATCCGACTGATGTCGAATGTGATAGCCTTCCATCTCATTCAGTCCAGAGTGACTACTTCGGCATATCTGGACGATATCCTCCAGAGGCATTCCAAAGCTGCTCTTCTGGAGCAAGATGTCGACACATTTGAGCCTGCTCACGTCGCTGGGGTTCAGAGTCAATCAGGAGAAGTCGGACCTGGTCCCTTCTCAGTCGTTTTGTCATTTGGGGATGGACTTCCGTACTCATCAGAATACGGTGGCGGTTCCCCGGGCAAGGACTGTGATTCTCTCGGCTTTCACCCTGACTCTGACCACGTCCGCGACAGCTCGGAGTATTCTCCGGCTGATCGGTCTCTGCGGTTCGGTGACGGATCACATTCCTCTAGGTCGGCTGCATTTCAAACCTCTCCAACACTTTCTCAGTTGTTGGAGGCCGAATGTCGATCCCCTGGCTCTGGTGCTTCAGTTACCTACATCTCTTCCTGGTCACCTTTTTCCCTGGACGGATGTTCAGTGGATTATGCAGAGAGTTCCGTTGGACTTGACCATGTCCGATCGTGTTCTGGCGGCTAATACCCGCGATCTCGGATTGCGCGCGACGTTGGATCCTGTGGTCTTCCCCTTCACGGTGTAGGTGACCAGGATCATGCAGCTCTTCACATCAACCAGAAGGAGCTTCTTGCTCTTCTGCGTTTCCGGCAATGAATTCCCCACCTTTCGAATCGTCAGGTCCTTCTATTGTCCGACAATTTGACAGTGGTTGCTTACATTCGGAACCAGGGTGGCACGCACTCGCTTCCCATGTACGAATTAGCTGGGGATCTTCTGCTATTCACTCAGAATGGCAACGCCGGGGTGGTGGTTCGTCACATTTTCGGTTGTGTGAACGTCCTAGCCGACTCCCTGCCCCGACGTCCACCGAGTGGACGCTTCACAGGGCAGTGTGCCAGTCGCTTTGCGATCTCTGCGGTTGTCCCCACATCGATCGTTTTTAGGCCCATTGGAACCCTCGGGTGTACACTTTCGTGTCCTTGTGTCTAGATCCCCTGGCTTTCGCAGTGGATGCTCTGTCACTCGATTGGAACGGTCTAATCGGCTACGCCTTCCCATCGGTTCCGATTCTGCCCCAGGTTCCAGCCAAGATTTGAACCTGTAGTTGACGAATCCTTCTGGTCGCTCCCCTGTCGCCTCAGCAGGTGTGGATCCATACAACTCCACTCTCTGTTGGCGGTAGTTCCGGCACTTCTCCCTCTACGTCAGAACCTTCTTTGCAAGGTTACCCGAGGAGGTTTCATGTCGACCTGACTCCATTGTGCCTTCACGAATGTCATTGTCAGGTCCTGTCTCCTCCGTAGGGGTTTTTCGAGACGAGCAGTGGAGTGCTTTTTCTTCAAGGCGGGACTCCACTGGTTCAGCCTCTGTGGTTAAATGGAAGGTCTTCTGTCGGTGTGCCAATCGCTCTGTTGATTATGCCGATCCTTCGATAACACAGATTGCGGAGTTTCTGATATATATGTTTGATTCTCGGGGTCTCCAACCTGTTACCATCTAAGGGTACAGGTCCATGCTTTTGGAGACCTCTTCGTTTGTGGGAAAGCGTCATATCGGCACTAATCCGTCCCTCTCCATGTTTATTCGGTACTTTTCTTTGAAAAGTCCAATGATTTTGCAGCTTACCCCAAGATGGCATCTTTCTTGGGTGCTGTTTTGCTTGGGAGGGGGGGGGGGGGCGCTTCGTTCGAACCTTTATCCCAGGTGGGTATGCTTTTTCTCACATACTAGGCGACTTTGTCTGGTGGCTTTTGCCTCAGCTAGAAGGGTTAGTGAGCTTCACACCCTCCCTGTTAATCCGGCCTTTTCGGGAGCTCCGCCAACGGTGTTACTTTACCACTGATTGCTCCTTTCTGGCCAAGAATCAGATGCCAGAAACTACTCAACCTCCAATCTGTATCAGGGCTCTTCCTTCTGCTGTGGGTAATCGTCCTTTGCTCTGTTCGGTTCGTGCAATTCGCATTTACTTCAATCGGACGCACTTCATTAGGGAAGACGGGAACAGATATATTTCTGTTTCTTATCCCTGGTCGACAGAAGATCTCTCCTCAATCCATTTCTAGATGGATTTGTATTGCTATACCAATGGATTTTCTGCCCACGAGGTGCGTGCATTGTCTACCTTCTGGGCTTATACTAACTCCGTCATTTGTCGGATGTTGTGCAGGCAGACTCCTGGAGGAATGTTTCGACTTTCTCCACCTATCTGCGTCAGTTGCAGGAGCAGTATGAGGACCTTTTTTCTTTATGCCCTCTTTTCTTCTGCTCTGGCTGTTATCAACTCTACCCATTAGGGTTCTTGCAAGGTCAGTTCCAGCCCTGTTCTTGGTACTGTCCTTTCAGTCTGTGTGCCACATAGGCCCCATACGACTCATCTCCCATTATCATTTATTAATGGGTTTTAAGGCCTAGGGAATTCTTCTGCTGTCCACGGTCCCAGCGCAGTTGGGTTATATGTGGGTTGGTTATGTGATTCCTTCCCCCTGTTGTCTATTCAGTCTGTTTTAAACAATTGTAAGGTAGGTTGATGAGAAATTTAAATTTTATAGTAAATTTCCTTTCTTATACCAACCGCAATTGTTTACGCGGAGGCCCTCCCGTCTTCTTTTTCGGGTAAGAATCCTTCCTTCCCGCTAATCACATAAGTCCAATGTTGGCGGATTCAATAGAATGACACGTTGGTTATACGTCTGCGCACTGGTTTCGGAAGTCGTAGATTAGTGCATGGAGAAGAGTATCCCCTACTGGGTGTGCGACGGTCGCACTCGACCCAATTTTGGCTTATTTTTTCTTGGTGCTTTTGCACCACTTTTCTTTCCCAAATCGCTTGGTAGGTATTTTTAGAAAGGAAATTTACTACAAAATTTAAATTTTCATTCAATCGTCTGAAATGTTTCTTTTGGTCGTTTTATCCTTCCCACTCCGTAGAAACCCTGCGCGATATTCAGTTACGTAAAAATTAATCTTATTCACTCCGCTCCCTTTGAACCCCTCAAAATGTAGCAGTGCTTGATTACTATTACTAGATTCACAGTGTAACAGCTTTCGCATCATCAAACGTCATCGGTGAGAAAAATTATCGCCATCTTGGGAATGGGGGGGGGGGGGTGATTGAGTTGCGACGTTTTCCTCTGACGATCCAGCAATCCATATGTATAGAGATCAGTAGTGCTATATACGTAAGCAGTCCGCTTCTGAATATATATTTGATATCGAAATATTTTACAGTGCTGAAAATGAACAAAATTGACGGGTGCAATTTTAAGCTCCCGTGAAATCAGACACGGGAATAAATTGTACCTGTAAAATGTTAGTATATGAATTTTCGAGGGAATACTGTCACCAAACACCAGAAACCTTAACCCTTTGAACTCTAGTGGTGTCTTCCATGTCAGTTCAATGGAAACAATTAGAAGAGTCCATATTCATTATTTGGGGTAGACCAATCGATATTTTCAACGTGCAGCCTCGTACATTCACTGAACAGCCATCGTATTTAATTATGTTACGGCTTATCATGTTCCTGGTAGAAATGCGGCCGCTCGGGATCAAGGGGTGAAATGTATAAAGAATTGCTGAATTATGACAGTAACTTGCCACTGGCCACAGAGTGCTGCTTTCTCAAAACAACATACATGTACTTGTCCTCACAGTATATCAGTGCTACACATTTTTCAACTAGTGCATTTTTTTGTTCTCGGAAAACAGAAAACACGGGTGCTGACGGGAGCAATTGCACTCGCACCCGTCTCATTTCCAGGACTGATTTTAGACTTGTCCATTCCAGCTATTAACCCGGAACTATTTCAACTATTGTAAAAATACCTGCATCGCGGCAGTTGGTGGAGATTGGAGAAACAAAAAAATGTGGTAAAAGCTGCATATTTCCGGTTTCGAGGCTCTTAGAATTTTTTTTAAAAAAAATGAAATCGAGACGATTTTTAAGTTACCCGCACAGTTCGAGTTGGGCGGAGTATATCTGGAATTTAATTTAGATTACATTTTTCAGTGATGTTGAACAGAACATCGCCGTTTGGGCTTGTAGACTTGAAGCCGAAGTATTGGTGTTTCGCTTTGAGGTCCCCCAGGAAGGTACAGTTATTGTATTTTCCTGTGAAGAATTCAAATACGTCCTCGTTAACTATTTTGCTAGGGTTATTGTAATAAAAACAATCGCAATTTGTTTTATTGTCGGCTGTGATTTCGATTGCAACCATCTCTGCATCGAGGTGGTCTGCTTTGATGATTTTAAATTTAACGTTCAGGTTTTTAGAAGAGCAACGCCTCCTCATTTCATGAGCTAGTGATCTCCTCTAACAACGCTGAATCCACCTAATGTGAAATTTAGGTAGCCAAAACGAGGATATCGGTATCTTTGAAGTAGTGGCTGATTTGTAATTTTTGTTATGAACGCACCTGGCGTTCCACACTGTTGATTGGAGCTTATCCATGGTGGGTGTCAATTAGGTGAGGTGTTGTTAATAGGTTGGCGAATCCTAAATTTAGGGTGGCTTCAGTTAAAGTTTCAGATATATGAGTTTGGAAAAGTCTAGGTGCTGACCTGCTGACGCCTTGGCATATGTCATTCAGGTTTGTTCCAAGATGTTTGTTTAGCACGGAGTGGAGTGTTCCCTAGACGAGGGAATAGATTGTATAGGGGGATGAGGCGTTGTCGGACTTTTTTAGGTTAAAGTGTTTTAGTTTGATATTAGTCTTTAGTTTTCTGAAGTGAGGACACCCCGTTAGCTGCGGGGATGTTCTCCATTACAGTTTGGGCAGGAGGGGGATTCTGACCTGCATGATTTTGTGATGTGGTTCCCACCACATTTTATGCAGGTCAGTGTTTCTTCTTTTCCTCCCTTTCTTCCTTCCTTTCTTCCTTCACTTGTCTTCTATCAGGAACTAGGAGCGTAGCAAGTTTGATGAAATCGCATTTTCAATTCAGTCTAGAGATGAGTGTGAGGATAGTGTGTGTGAATGATTAAGTTGAAAAAAAGTCTTGTTGCTAGATGGTGATAATTGATCTCAGCTTCTCGAAGATGTTCTCTTGATGAAGTTAATCTGATGAATGATGTATGAAAGGCGGTGGGTTGTTAGGGTTAAGCACCAATGAATAATAAATATTTTTATGCCTTAAATTTACACAGTGAACTGACCTTGGTCAACTCTAACACTACTCTTAATTTATTGGCTAATACTAATACATACAATACACAATTCGATTGGCTAGACGTTGGCACACTTAATATCAACGGCCAATAAATTCCTGCCACCGTTTACCGTTAAACAAAATCGAAACAGAAAACAATACTTCACACCCATTCTCTCGAAATGCGGAAAGATACGATTTCCGGCGACGGAGCGAAAGGATATTGGTCAAAGAATCTGGTATGTATATCGAAGGCCAAGGTAGAGAGGAAGAAGTGGATCTATTGATCGATAATGGTGCGACTATATCACCGTTGAAAAGAGACGTTTACGAAACGATTTATTTATTTATTTATTGCTGTTTGAGGTCACATACTTATGCACAATGGCTAATCATGACCGTGACAGTTTTAAGGATGAAGGAAGACAGAATACCCGGAGAGAACCACCACCGAGTATCGAAGAGCAACTGTCAGCTCCTCAACATTCTAAATCTGTTCAAGCTCCGCTCAAACGATGTTCCAGCGGTTAAAAACATGTTCACCATCAACGTGCAGTACACCTTAGTACACGGCATCATCGTCCCTCCATGTAGGCAACCGAGAAAAAGTACCCTGCCCAAGGATACAACGCGGGTTGTCCCGGGCGGGGGTCGAATTCGGGACCTCTAGCACAGAAGTCCAACAGTCCACCACCTAGCCACCGCAACCACTTCCGAAACGACACCATACCATTAGAAACCAAAGGTGGTGAAAGAAACTACGCAGATTACAGCGACTAGCGGCACAGCTATGTCCGTAGAAGGAGGTGTCGAATTCGTGTTGAATATTGGTCGCATGAAGCGAATGCACAGTTAGATAGTGGCAAGAATACGAGCTGACGGGATACTTGGACATGGTTTCTTGATGAAATATGGTTGCAGAATTGACAAGTGAGTCAGATGTCTGGGTTTATAGGTTGCTGTAGTGTGATGCAGGCGAACACAGTAGTTTTAGCATCTACAGTACGGCCTCCGTGGACTGGTCACTTTCCACGGGTGGGAAATATTTCCTCGGACGCAATCTTATTGGATTTCAAACATGATTATATGAATAATCATCAAAAAAATTAATTAATGAAGCATCGGGTACAACTCTGTGCTTCGTGAATTAAAATTGTGCCGATGATGATTTTTATTGCTTGGTAAACGCGTGCGCGGACATACCAGTCCACGTTGGCTGTACTGTTGGAGTGAGGACATGGCGCCTCGAAAAGCGGAAATCCTGTTCATCCTGGATTTCCCAGAACAAGGAATCATAGAGCCGAGCAAATTCTTAGACAAGCAGTCCATGATATTAGCACGTACGCTGCATAGAGCAGAGGGATCAATGGAGGTGGCAGTTCGACTGTTGATCACCTGCGAATTATCCGAAATGGAACGACAGTGGTTGGATACCAGATGCGGAGGATATAGATGGAGGTTGATCCGGTAGTTCAGGGAGGAGGGAATTGCCACCCCTCACTCCAATATAAGACCACTGATAGAGAACGGAGGCGAGTTGTTGATGCCGCCGTGATGAAGAAGGAACACTTGTGGAAGTTGGTTGATCTATTTGCGAAAGAAGATATAACGATTTAGAAAGAACCAGGCTGAAAAGCACCAGATTAAAACTCTGGATGTTGCAGTAACAACGAAGCCACCCAGGAGAGTTCCCACTAGCTAAAATTAACCCAAATCAACTGAGTTGAGTGAATATGAACCCAACTTGGTTCATATGAATTCACTCAACCCAGTTGGTTTGGGTTGATTTATAATTCAACTGATCTTAGAGTGCATCAGTGTGCGAGGAAAGATGAAAGAACAAATTGGTGTCATAAACGACGAGAGGAGTGATAGAGCCGTCAAAAGGACCTTGGGCGTCCGCTGTTCTTTTGGTTGAAAAGCACGATGGAAGTCGCTTAGAGGCTTTGTTTGAATTATCGAGACTTGAATGCCTTGACGAAGAGGAATACTACTTACCCACTACGTCGAAGAGATGATACCTTAGATGTTCTGTCGTCAGAGACGTGTTTTTGAACGATAGGCATAATGTCGTGGTATAGCACAGTTGGACGGAGAAGACAAACCAAAAACGGCGTTTGCTTCTAAACGAGGTCTCTATCAATTCAATGTCTCGGCAGTGGGTCTTTGGAATTATCTGCCAGTAGTATAGCACGTATGAATCGACCCTTATTACCCGGAGCTTTGGGGGAGCAACTAGTGTTAAATTCCCATAGGAACCGGAGCCGTTTGGGGGAGCAACTTTGGTGGAGCAAAAGGACGGCTCCTTGCAGCTAGATCCACCAAATGGTGTAGGTACTGTATATATAGTATGCTATGGCATGTATAGTGATATATGTACGCATGGGGCTATAGGTATATATTATGGGTAAGTGGTGGAAAGATGATGGGAAAATTGGGTTTTCTTGAAGGTTTTTTTCCTGCGAAACGGTTGACGTTGTTATTGACGTCGTGACGTCATGATGCGCACACGACGACGTCATAGAGATGTTGACCACTGTTATTGTCCAGTATACAGTCTGACATAACGTAATTCGGGTCAGGGGGTGTCGGATTTCTCGTATGGGGTGGCGGTGATATGGTAGTAGTGGTATATATCCATGTTGGTATACTATTAGCCCTTGGGTCTTCATATTATGCTATGTCTGATGTATAGCTAAGTCAAGAAGTAGGGTGGGTGGGGGTAGTGTGGTATTGCGAGATAGTCATTGGTGGTTTAAATTGGACAGTATAGGATGAATGATCTGTTGGTCTATTACCCCCTTAGTACTATTAACCTACCGAATCCTTGGTATTATCTTATGGCTGGTATTGGTAGTTTAGTGTTAGGCCAGGCAGTATTATACTAGGTTGTTTAGAACGGGTGGCATAGGATGCATGGTATATACCACTGTAGGTCCAGTCCTCGATATTATTAACCAGCCGATTGCTTTGTACTATTCAATGACTGGTATAGGGAGTACGTTATGGCAGGTCAAGTGGTATTGTGGGGTGGGGGTGGGGGTAATGCCTGACAGTATAGAACAGCAGTATAGTATGGACGCTATATACCTCTGTGGGCCCATGCAGGACCCATGTTAGCCCTTAGTACTATTAATCCGCCTGATGCTTCATGTTATCCTATCACTGGTATAGGTCGTATGCAATGCTAGGCCAAGAGGTACTGTGGGTAAGGGTAATGCCCGATGTAAAAACACGGAATCCATATTTTATGGACTCGGCTAGGAGTCTCAATTACGGAATGCCTTATATGTATACAGGGGAAATCTGATTGAACATTTTGAAGCCTTGAGCGAAGGTATAGCTAGGAAGTAATGGATGAGATATGGGGCAGAATAACAGAAGTACACAGATGTAAGGTTTCTACAACAGGTATCCTCCAACAATACCAGACCATAGGTATCCTCAATTTAGTATCCTCAAAAGGTATCCTCAACTGATACGTAGCCATGTCATAGGTATCCTCAAATACTGAAATGAGTCTAAGAGTCGTTCGAGGAGTCACTCGAACGAGCAATTGCTCGTTGGCTCATTTGCTCGATGGGATTCGAGTCGTTCGAGCAATAGTTGCGAGTCACTCGACATAAGACGGAATCCCACTTTTGGAATCCCTTTTTGGAATCCCATTTGTGAAATCCCTTTTTCGAAAACGCCTATGGCCATGGAATCCCTTTTTTCTGAAATGAGTCTAAGAGTCGTTCGAGGAGTCACTCGAACGAGCAATTGCTCGTTGGCTCATTTGCTCGATGGGATTCGAGTCGTTTGAGCAGTATGCCGAGTCACTCGATCAAGCAATTACTCTAAAGCTCATTTGTTCGATGTGATTCAAGTCATTCGAGCAATGGTTTATCAGTAACTGCTCGATTGCTTATTGGGTTTAGGTATGCTTTTCATATACACAAGGGAGATAACAGCATTATGGGAAATCAAGCACTGGTAATTATAAGACTTGGACGATAGACTGTTAGTGATAGAGAAGCATATGCATTAAAAATTACAATTCTAGGAAAAATGGTATACGCACAGATTAGAGATGGGCTTCAGTAGTATGTCTCGGGCTTTTCACCCCCATTCGGCCGGACCCCGCTGCCGGACCCCGGAAGTGACGTCATGTCACGTGACCTAGTGCCGCCATGTTGTGTTGTCATGGTAACCCGCGTGAGCGGCCATCTTGTGACGTCATCCCCATAGTGATACGTGTTGTTAGTGCGCATGCGCAGCGCGTGTTGTTAGGGTGATACGTGTTTCCGTCGTCCATTTTGTATACTGGAGGCCGCCATCTTGGTTTCTATGGTAGCACGTGGTTGCTATGTTACCCAATTTTTCTGCAATAGGACGGGGTATGTTCGGAGGGTATGTTCGATTGTAGAAGAGTAAATCTAATTACCACAAACAACCCGACAATCCTTCCAAATCACCAAAATCCACCCGAAATCACCGAAATTGACTTTATTTGATACGGATTACCCATGTTATTGCTTTTATTGACTTAGCACGTAGTGCTATAGTACTAAGAGGTCCCCTGGGGGTGAAACGTGCGAGACATACTACTAAAGCCCATCTCTAATCTGTGCGTATACCATTTTTCCTAGAATTGTAATTTTTAATGCATATGTTTCTCTATCACTAACAGTCTATCCTGTTCAAACTATCTCTGGTTCTCTCGTCCAAGTCTTATAATTACCAGTGCCTGATTTCCCATAATGCTGTTATCTCCCTTGTGTATATGAAAAGCATACCTAAACCCAATAAGCAATCGAGCAGTTACTGATAAACCATTGCTCGAATGACTTGAATCACATCGAGCAAATGAGCTTTAGAGTAATTGCTTGATCGAGTGACTCGGCATATTGCTCAAACGACTCGAATCCCATCGCGCAAATGAGCCAACGAGCAACTGCTCGTTCGAGTGACTCCTCGAACGACTCTTAGACTCATTTCAGAAAAAAGGGATTCCATGGCCATAGGCGTTTTCGAAAAAGGGATTCCACAAATTGGATTCCACAAAGGGATTCCAAAAGTGGGATTCCGTCTTATGTCGAGTGACTCGCAACTATTGCTCGAACGACTCGAATCCCATCGAGCAAATGAGCCAACGAGCAATTGCTCGTTCGAGTGACTCCTCGAACGACTCTTAGACTCATTTCAGTATTTGAGGATACCTATGACATGGCTACGTATCAGTTGAGGATACCTTTTGAGGATACTAAATTGAGGATACCTATGGTCTGGTATTGTTGGAGGATACCTGTTGTAGAAACCTTACATCTGTGTACTTCTGTTATTCTGCCCCATATCTCATCCATTACTTCCTAGCTATACCTTCGCTCAAGGCTTCAAAATGTTCAATCAGATTTCCCCTGTATACATATAAGGCATTCCGTAATTGAGATTCCTAGCCGAGTCCATAAAATATGGATTCCGTGTTTTTACATCGGGCATTACCCTTACCCACAGTACCTCTTGGCCTAGCATTGCATACGACCTATACCAGTGATAGGATAACATGAAGCATCAGGCGGATTAATAGTACTAAGGGCTAACATGGGCCCTGTATGGACCCACAGAGGTATATAGCGTCCATACTATACTGCTATTCTATACTGTCAGGCATTACCCCCACCCCCACCCCACAATACCACTGGACCTGCCATAACGTACTCCCTATACCAGTCATTGAATAGTACAAAGCAATCGGCTGGTTAATAATATCGAGGACTGGACCTACAGTGGTATATACCATGCATCCTATGCCACCCGTTCTAAACAACCTAGTATAATACTGCCTGGCCTAACACTAAACTACCAATACCAGCCATAAGATAATACAAAGGATTCGGTAGGTTAATAGTACTAAGGGGGTAATAGACCAACAGATCATTCATCCTATACTGTCCAATTTAAACCACCAATGACTATCTCGCAATACCACACTACCCCCACCCACCCTACTTCTTGACTTAGCTATACATCAGACATAGCATAATATGAAGACCCAAGGGCTAATAGTATACCAACATGGATATATACCACTACTACCATATCACCGCCACCCCATACGAGAAATCCGACACCCCCTGACCCGAATTACGTTATGTCAGATTGTATACTGGACAATAACAGTGGTCAACATCTCTATGACGTCGTCGTGTGCGCATCATGACGTCACGACGTCAATAGCAACGTCAACCGTTTCGCAGGAAAAAAAACTTCAAGAAAACCCAATTTTCCCATCATCTTTCCACCCCTTACCCATAATAAAAACCTATAGCCCCATGCGTACATATATCACTATACATGCCATAGCATACTATATATACAGTACCTACACCATTTGGTGGATCTAGCTGCAAGGAGCCGTACTTTTGCTCCCCCAAAGTTGCTACCCCAAACGGCTCCGGTTCCTATGGGAATTTAACACTAGTTGCTCCCCCAAAGCTCCGGGTAATAAGGGTCGATTCATACGTGCTATACTGCTTCTGCCTCATTTACATAGATGACATCATAATTTTTGGTAAGACGTTCGAGGAGCTCATGGGGAGGCAGCGTCAGCCCAGAAGGAGCCTCAAGTTGAAAGCGTCAAAACACACACTGTTTGCTTAAGAAGTGAATGACCTGGGGCACACTATCGAAGGAGGGAATATCTACGGATCCGAATAAAATAGCGGCTGTGAAGGAATGGCCAGTCCCAGTGCCACATACGAGGCTGCGCAATTTCTTGAGATCTGCAGTTAATTTTGACGAGTAGTACCAGGATTGATAATGTAGACCCCCCCCCCCCCCCCCCCCCTGCATAAGCGTATACAAGAAGATCGAAAGTTTGTGTGCATATCTGCGTGCACAGCGACATTTGAGGGCACAAAACAACGGATGTTGACCATAGCGCGCCAATACTGACATTATCTGATGCGGAGAAAGAGTTTATCCTGGACAGAGATGTAAGCGCCATCCACATTGGGGCCGTGTTGTCCGAAATGGACGGGGGAGATCCCGATACCCAATAGAGAAGTTGAAACTGTCGTAAAAGTGATCCAAGATTATTGATTCTAGACTATTACGTGACCCCATTTCGGTATCCTTCAGATGTTGCACTTTCACCAGGAGTTTAAGAGCGAGGTTTTTAAGGAAGGGGGAGGTAAGAATGGGTCCAGTACGTACTTCTTTCCGTCATATTTCTGTCCTGACTTCTGTATTCCGGTCTTTTCGTCGGGCGAGTCTTCTGTCTTGTCACATTTTAAAGAAACCCGTTGAAAACATTTTCTGGAAATTTAATATATAGCTTTTGCTGATAAAACCATTTAGGATAGCGAACCAGCTGTGCCCAGGTATATCTTCAAGAGCCACTGCTCTTGTTGGACTTGGAATTTTGTGTCATCACATTGTCATTTCTTGTTACCGCAATCAGAACCGTTCAAGATTTGTTTTCCTAATTTAATAACTCGATTTTTGTTGATACTATCATGACGGGAATTGCGAACAACCTGTGCAACAACAACAAATGAGGCACCAAATGGTACGGCTTTGTTGGAATTTTTGTAATTCTTTTTCATATCATGGTGCTTGGCGAGTGGGGTGTGGGTAAAACACTAACTTGGGTCCTTCAAATCACCTATTTTCGCTTCCAATCGAATCTCGAATAGAATCGGGTCTATTAGTCGAATTCTCGAATCGAATCTCGAATCGAATCAGGGGCGTCTTGAATATGACCGACTAGGGAAGGGGAGGGGGGTGATGCTGTAAACCTGATTTTTTCCGACTGATAAAATATTGCAGCTGCATCACCAAGGTGTGCCTTCGTTGTTCAGCCCCTTTTGACTCCCTATGGCTTTTATCGTTTGTGTAACGTTCACCCTCCCACGGTCCTTCTCTAAGTCGAGCCTATCCCGTTCGCACGACCAGGGCGCCCACGGGTTGCCCAACAGACACGGGTTCGTCGTTAGCCAAACGATAATAAGAGTTAGATAATTCCGATGCAACATTTATTGCTAAATACTAAGAAAATGATTAATCTCCGCCGAAGGTCTATTTTAGTATGTGCAAAACAAGCTTGTACCCTGCGGTAGCTTGTATAATTGTTCTTCGCTCACCTTTCAGTTTAGATAACTATTTCCTCTCTCGGTATTCGAGAATCAATCTTAATTACTGTAGAGCGAACCTTTATATACCGTCCCGGTGGCGTCATAACTGTGCACCATGGGGACGTGGATTATAAACAAGCGAGCAGCATCCCTATCACGCGAGGCGGAACTGTCTGTTCGAAATGTGGGTAGGCGCAAAACGCAGAACACCACATAACCCACGCCTCCGACATATGCGTCCCACATTGCCCGACAGGGGACACTAACGGCAGGGGACTTTAAAGTCAGATTCACTTTCAGTGTCTAAAGTGCGATAACGGTTTCAATATCTTTGGATTATCAGTTCTCACAACCGAACACAAGTCCGTGACCACTTCTTTCCAGAAAAGGAACTATTGAGCGCTTATATTCATCTTCGTCTATCGCTGTCTCTTCTATCACCTCCCGACGAATCTTCTTCTCTGATCCAATCCTCTCTTCTGTAACTATCACTCGTTGTAGCCTTATATGATTGCACTGCACCTCCTTTTCTTTGAGCTTCACTTCTCCTTTTGGGACATCTTTTTCTGCTGTCCTCTCTTCGGACATGGTCAATAATGACCCTGGCGCTTCCGCTGCTTCTTCTTCTCCAGCATCTGCAATTATGATATCTCGCTCCGACTCACGATCTAAACGCCCAGCAAACGATGGAGTAGAAGCGCCTTCGGATCAACCTTTAGGCAAGTCATTCGGCGACCACTGTTTACCTTCAATTCTAACTGTACGGACTCTCTTTAGTATTATTTCGTTTTTCGATCTCTATAAAGTGTCGCCTCCAGTTTGAAGTCTTAGCTCTCGCATGAGACCAAAGATTGCACATTCTCATCCGTATACCTTCCTCACTCTTCTCGTGCCCTTCTCTTTGGTTCTATTGGACTGTCAGTGTCTTTTCTTGCCCTCTTGTTCATCCTTGATTCAACGAACAAACAACGGTCCCTTTTCTTCTCTGGATCTTTTTCTCGAGTCTTTTCCTTAACATCCCTCCTTTTCTTCACAGCCACCACGTGTATGACTATCTTCATTCTGGCACTTTCCCCGTTCCATCTCGAGAGTGTCTCTACCTTGCGGTGACGTCAACGCTATGCACAGACGGGAACATGGATTATAAACAAGCGAGTAGCATCTCTATCTCGCAAGGTGAAACTATTTGATTGAAGTGTGTGTAGGCGCAAAACGCAGAACACCACATTTGGATTTGCCCGACAGTCGTTTTACTGGTTTCTTTCTCCTTTGCGGAGGCCTGGATGGTTATCTTTTGCCTTGTCTTTTGCCCCCCTCTTCCGCAATTTCGTCGTAACCGGCTGATTCGATTCTAACACCGAGAACAAGGGCGAAAACTCCGTGACGTGATGTTCTTAAACCGAAAGTTCGCTCCCGTTTCGTCGGGAATGAGAGTGTGTTATACAATGTAACTAAGTTGTAACTACAATATAACTAAATAGTTATTACAACTTATTAGGTTGTAATTACAATATATAACTAAGTTATAATTACAATTTATTCAGTTGTAATTGCAATATAACTAAGTTGTAATTGCAGCTCAGTTAGATTGTATACTTCGTGTATTAAAAGTTACGACAGCGTACACGCTAAAAACTAAAATGTTAAAAACTGCACTTGAAGTGCTGTATTTAACACTTACTAAGTGCTGAACTAGCACTTTGTTCAAGTGGAGATATCCCAGAACTTGACAGGTGTTAAAATAATACCATTTGACAAGTGTAATGTCGTGACACTTAAAAGGAAACAACGCAGATGACGAGGATCAGGCTCGAACTCTCGAGCCTGATCCGTGTCATCTGCGTCGTGTCCTTTTAATTATGTACCCACCAAGCGCAAATCAAATTATGGACGATTCTGGAAGAACCACCAATGCTAGACACATGGGAAGTGCCATCCATTCAAGTTTCAGATGTCTGACGATTGCAATGTCTAAGTGCTTAAAGCATTGCACTTTGAGTGTTAAAGTCAAACCCTAAGAGTTAGAATGGGTTTAACACCTTGAAAGTGTCAGTTTTAACACTGTAGTTTTTAGTGTGTATGAGCATTATCGCGTAACTTCTATTAAATTGTAATCACAACTTAGTTAAATTGTAATTTCACAAATTAGTTAAATTGTAATTACATTTTGGTTAAATTGTAATTACTACTTAGCTAAATTGTAATTTCGACTTAGCTAAATTGTAATTACAACTTACTAAATTGTAATTACAACTTAGCTAAATTGTCGGGGAGCATAATAAGAGATGATGATGTCGTGTGCATTAGGCAAAGGGTTAAGCGATTATTAAATACGTGGCGTCACATGAAAGCACGTCCTCATCTGTTTTTAATGTACCATACATTGATCAGTGCCTGCTCACCCATTTCCCTCCACGAACACAGCTTTTAACATTTTCACACTTATCAAGGCCTGGGAGTCAAGAAAAGGGCATTTCTGTCCATCATATGTAAAAAACAACGCCTCTGAATATGCAAATAACTTCCATATATCGGACTCCCATGGAAATGATTACACAAAATGCCACGTGGGTCAAAATGCAGTGCTGGCACGCCTCTACTTCGTTGATGTAGCATATTTCTACGGTTCCCCGATGTTGAGGGGGGGCTTTAAAATATGACCATTAGTTTCTTTCTATAATTTAAGATATTGTAATTACAATGTGACCAAGCTGAAATTACAATTTAGCCAGGTTGAAATTACAATTTAGCTAAGTTGAAATTACAATTTAGATAAGTTGTATTTACAATTTAGGTAAGTTGAAATTACAATTTAGCTAAGTTAAAATTACAAATTAATTATATTGTAATTACAATTTTGTAAATTGTAATTACAATTTAGTAAATCATAATTACAATTTAGTAAATTGTAATCACAATATAATTAAGTTATAATTACAATTTGACATAATTTACGAGATGATGATCAATGAAGCTAATACGCTGTCGTAAAAGGTAACAAAATGGAAACATGGCTTTTCACGGCAAGCTTATTTGAAGCAACACGTTCACAGATAATCCGTCATTAAGACTAGTCATCAGTATTTCTCCCAATACTTGACTCTTTGTTCAGCGAAATTGTTTTTACAGCAATGTGCTAGTTTTCATTCTTCGCTGGAAAAACAAGTAAATCTCACCTCCTAGACTTTTATATTAACCCTTTACCTAACATGAAAAGCAGACGACACTTGGAAAAAAAATTCTTGAATAACTAATTTTTTTCATTTTTTGTCTCAAAAACATAGGTTATGACCCCTCATTGGAACGAGCTCGTCGAGCTCGTTCCAATGAGGGGTCATAACCTATGTTTTTGAGACAAAAAATGAAAAAAATATTGAAAATTAATTCGCAATTTTTGTGAATAGCGCTGGCCGGTTTTGGCCGTTACGTTGGGTAAAGGGTTAACCGTTTACAAAAGATGAAAAGCTGACGACACTTGCAAAAAAAATTCTTGAATAACTGATGTTTTTCATTTTTTGTGTCGAAAACATAGGTTATGACTCCTCATTGGAACGAACTCGACGAGCTCGTTCCAACGATGGGTCATAACCTGTGTTTTAATGAAAATTAATTGGCGATTTTTGAGAATAGCGCTGGCCGGTTTTTGCCATTACGTTAGGTAAAAAGTTAACCCTTTACCTAACATGAAAAGCAGACGACACTTGCAAAAAAAATTCTTGAATAACTAAATTTTTTCATTTTTTGTCTCAAAAACATAGGTTATGACCCCTCGTTGGAACGAGCTCGACGAGCTCGTTCCAACGAGGGGTCATAACCTATGTTTTTGAGACAAAAAATGAAAATATTTTGAAAATTAATTGGCAATTTTTGAGAATAGCTCTGGCCGGTTTTGGCCATTACGTTAGGTAAAAAGTTAATGGAAGGGAGAGGGTTTGTATTACATGTCGTGATGTGCACACTGTTGATATACTGAATAGAAAAATAATACAGAACATCAAAAGTGAAACGCCGCTTTCTTATTTTTAAATGGCTTCAACAGATAATAACAGTGAAACTTTCGAACAGATTGGAAAGCAATGATAAAAAAGCCAGCTTCTGAATTTTTATAGTATTGTACAGAAAAAAAATTAAGTTTGTGATATGTTGTGCACCTCGGTGATACAAATTCTCTAACATTTTGAAACTTCAATTTTTATATGAAATTCCCATACCCTTAAATTGAAATTTACTGACATTTGTGGAGAAAGTAAGGGAAGCTGACTTTTCGTCAGTCTCTTCCAATGACAAAAATTGTCAGCCATGAGGAACGTGCTCAGCTCTGATCTCCTTGCAGAACAAACAACATTTTAAGATTTTAAAGATGAAGATGATATATTTATAATCCCCCAAAGACCACGCCTGGTGACGGGGTGGAGGCTACTTGATCACACCGCCGGCGATCGTTTTGTTGAAGTTTTTGCCCTAACTCTTGATTGAGCCATCCAGAGTCGCGCCAAATTTTAGTTGCCAGTCCAAATTCTTGGTGCCGAGTAGTTGTTAAAATCATTAAGCCTAAACTTCATTCGCAACAGCTGCTCTCTCCCGTAACTCGAAAATAGGCACAATAGCGTCATTAGGAGCTATGTTACCCCAAATTTCAACCAAAAAGCTCAGTGTCAAAACAAACAATTGAAACACTTCGGATGTTGATTTTGCATATCTCGTGGATCACTGCTATTTGATTAACACCTCAATGATAAAGACACATAAAAGCGATTTTGTAGTGAAAAAACTACTTTTAATTCTCTAAAAAACAGCTACAGCTGAATATGTGGGAAATATCACCGAAAGAGTTAAACCAAAATATTCAGTGAACATCCATCTAGTGGCAGTTACCAACCAAATAATTTTTAAAAATATCTAAATAGTTTTAAAAATGGAAAGATCGCATTATATGTTTTGTTTCATTGTGAACAAATGTCCAAAGCAGAACCTCCTGAATGCTAAAAAATTCGTACAGTTGTAATCAAAATGCAAAGAGTTTTGTGAATATTTTGTTTTAATTCAGACATGTAGATAGAATTTATTTATTTATTGGTGTTTAAGGTCACATATTTTTGCGCAATGGCTAATCATGACCACAATATGAGTATCAACTCAAGACCAGGGATGAGCGTTAATAAGCCATGTTGTCCATTTTAGAGAGGATTTGCACCTCCTAAGCATTGGTGACTGGGTCCTATTTTACCAGTAAAACAGAGCCTGTTTACCGCAGTGAACAGGCACTGCTTCACTTCCCTGGGTTCCCGAGGGGAATGTAGATAGAAGGGGAGGAGGGAACATTCAACATGAAAAAATAAAAACTTGTCATGAAAGTAACTGTTAAAATGAACTCCAGTTGTTAGTTCCAAATCAGTTACCTTTGGAAAACAAAAAACGAGGGTAAAGCAATTTTGCTTGAGTGGTACTGAGTGAAAGGTACAAAAACATTCACCTCTGTTGTACAATTGGATTGACTCATGTTTGGAAGGAAAACTCCTTTCCGTAACTGAGTATCAAGTGGTAATCGGTTCTGCTGTCATCATGCATGTTTGTCATTGTTTGGCCAAAGTGACCAATATCAATGACTCTTTTCATGTGTATTGGTCAACTGTCTTGGGATTTTAAGGATGTCCTTCTATATCTTTTGTAAAACAACATGTAAGTAACTTACAATTTTCTTTGCGCATTTTAAAATACCTTTCTGAGATTTTTAAATACATTTTTAAGTGAACTGGATAAATTTATTGTTATAATTTTTGGTTGATCTGTTTTCGGGATTTTATAATTGGGTATTGTTGTGTCTTGTTTGCAAGAATTCCACTTTAAAAGTCAAATCTCGTGTTGAAAACTAAAAATGTAATTAAATATTTTCAGCAAATATACATAAAATGCTTCTCTAATCTCATCGCGTGAGTTCAATTTAATCACATTTACTTTCTTTGCTTTCAGTGCAGCTTTCTTTTTTAGACTGATTTGAAGTAACATGGTCCTTAAATATTCATAAGACACAGACCAAAGCAAGATAAACCACTGAAACGCACTCCACATCAGAACGAGGCATACCCCATCGTCAATACAGGAACCATAACCTGGGAAGGAATGAAATTGGCGGCGCTGAAAACGCTGGGCCCTTACACAACTCAGGCCTCCAGTTGCACCTCGTAGGTGTCCTAGTCTCTACACTTCCCACCATACCTCACAATAATATTGATCGTTTACCCCACCCCGATACCCGCACCCTCACCAAGCACCACCCCTTGCCGCCCCCCCCCCCCCCCCCCCAAAAAAAAGCAATTACGTTCATCACCACTCTGCTCATTTAGTCTCACTTTTTTTATTATATTCCTTGTCCCTTCATTGTGCACCGTTGTCAACGTTTCCGTCTTCATCGCCGCTTTCGTTCTTTGCACTCCTGACCATAAACTCATTTTTAAGGGAAGCAACTCCCTCGCATGCTCTCTCATGCGGCGTCGTCCTATAAAACACACAGCTCTCGTGATTTGCAACGCCGCTACCTTGAAGCAAGGCGTCTAGTACTATTTATTCCAGGCTGTTTGGTCATCCTTCAACCACATGAGTAGTATGTCTCGTATGTTTCAGGTCTAGGTTGGGGGATCTCATCAGGGGATCTCATGTGACGTCATAGTCACGTGACCCAGTGGCGCCATGTTGTGTTGTCATTGTAACCCGCGTGAGCGGCCATGTTGTGACGTCATCCCCATAGTGATACGTGTTGTTAGTGCGCATGCGCAGCGCGTGTTGTTAGGGTGATACGTGTTTCCGTCGTCCATTTTGTGTATTGGAGGCCGCCATCTTGGTTTCTATGGTAGCACGTGGTTGCTATGTTACCTAAACCCTTCGTATAGGACAGGGGTATGTTCGGAGGGTATGTTCGATTGAACAGGAGTAATTTCCCGCTTCGCAGAATTAATACAAACAACCCGACAAGTTTTACTATTTCAAATTCTTTCAGAATTCTCTGCTTCTATCTATATATGCAATAGTTTTCGTCTACCTAGGCATGTTCCTTTATCCTGGAGTGTACTCCAGTAGCGTAGAAGAGCCTATTAGTTGGAACAGCTTTGCTTATTATTACTATGTTTAGCTTTTCGGGTCTTTTCTTGTTAGTTCTGACCCTATTCCAAGTACTCTTGTAATGTTCTTTTTCTAGATTATTTATATAGATTATAACCAACCAATCAGATTGCTTGATTTCCCATAATCTGTATGCAGAGTTATCTCCCTTCTGTATAATAAAAGCCTATATCCAATGGCAATATCCTCGGGCACCCCAATTTTAGCACCCCTTTTTTGAAAACTATATGACCTTCGGCACCCCTTTTTTGTCATATGTGCTTATGTGAAAAAGCACAATGTGACACAATGTGCCCTATCACATAGGCACACGCTTTATGTGCCGATATGTGCTTATGTGAAAAGGCACAATGTGACACAATATGCCCTATCACATAGGCACATACGGGTATTTGAGGATACCTATGGCCTGGTATTGTATTATTTGAGGATACCTATCGAGGATACCTACTGTAGAATCCCTTTTTGTCATATGTGCTTATGTGAAAAGCATAAAACAATAAAACTACAAAATAATAAAGGTACAGAACGAAGATCCAATATAACCAAGATTGAAGTGAACATAATAAAGTGAAAGAATTTCAAACTAGTCGGATTGATCGAACTAGCTGGACAGACTGAACAGATCTGATCAAATACAATCAAGATGGAAGGGAACAGAACAAGGTGAACAAAGATCCAACACAACTAAGATCGAAGTGAATAGAACAGATAGAAGAGAACTGACCCAATGAAGGTATCGAAGTGAATTGACCCTAACAAAGTTTTCAACTATAACCCCCAAATATAACCCAATGTTAACCCGTTGAACTGTTTGAATGAACTATAACCCTAACGAAGGTATAAACACCCTTTGAATTGTTTGAACTGAGTAAACTGTTTGAATGAACCATAACGTAAATGAAGGCATTAACACCTTTTTGAACTGAATAAATTTTTAAACTTAATGAAAATATAACAAAGGTGTTAATACCTTCATTTACGTTATGGTTCATTCAAACAGTTCACTCAGTTCAAACAATCTAAAGGGTGTTTATACCTTCGTTAGGGTTATAGTTCATTCAAACAGTTCAAAGGGTTAACATTGGGTTATATTTGAGGGTTATAGTTGAAAACTTTGTTAGGGTCAATTCACTTCGATACCTTCATTGGGTCAGTTCTCTTCTATCTGTTCTATTCACTTCGATCTTAGTTGTGTTGGATCTTTGTTCACCTTGTTCTGTTCCCTTCCATCTTGATTGAATTTGATCAGATCTGTTCAGTCTGTCCAACTAGTTCGATCAATCCGACTAGTTTGACATTCTTTCACTTTATTATGTTCACTTCAATCTTGGATCTTCGTTCTGTACCTTTATTATTCTCTAGTAACTGGTTGTATCTGTTCAGGTTCTTGTAGTCATTGTTGAATTGGGTATTACCAATCCCTTTCCATACCCTCGTGTGTTGATGTTAAAACACGGAATCCAAATTTTACGGACTCGGCTAGGAATCTCAATAACGGAATGCCTTATTATGTAGACAGGGGAAATCTGATTCAACCCTGTTCAATGTTATAGTCGGGACTGAGACAAGTATATCTAGGAAGTAATGGATGGGATATGGGGCAGAATAACAGAAGCCAATAGTACTGGTACAAGGCCGCAATGGAACAAGACTGTTGTAGAAGCTAATGATAGGAAATATAGGCCATAGTCCTGTAATGGCCTTGGAGCTTTGGCGACAAGATGGAAGCGGTTGGTAAGACTACATTAGACCCATTGAGGGCTTTTACATAGCCTAATACGACAAAAAAAGGATTCTCCAAAAGGTATCCTCGATAGGTATCCTCAATAGGTATCCTCAAATAATACAATACCAGGCCACAGATTTGGGTAGTGGTAGTGGATTTAATTTTTTCGCTTTTGATTTAGAGTAGGTTTCGTCTTTATATATCTCACCAAAATTTTGGTACACATTATAATTTATATGGCGTCCACCCAATTCTCATACTATCGAATTGAATAAACTAGTTTTTCATATATTTTGGTAGAACAGTCTTCCACAATCAAAATCGTAACACCATCAACATAATTTGGAATAACTCTTTCCATAATTGGGCAAGTCTAACTTCTACTGGCACTTTAAAGTAGCTCCCCATGCATCACCAAGCAACGTGCACTGGCGTGTAATGCTGTTGCATGTATCATGTTTTATTTATTTTGTTTTGTTTTTACTTATTCATAACTTTGAAACCGTCCTTTGAAAAATAACGTTCCATTTGGAGCTTTCTATTTTTATTCAATAAAATCTTGAATAGTGAAAGCCAATGTGGTCATATATGTATAGGTGATGTGTGCTGTGTAGTGGTCAAAGGGGTTGTGTACGTTATGTCGGAAAATGCCGTTCGGGTACCTATAATTGGTGAAAAAAGTGTGGGGGTTGGAGGCACGTGTGCCCCGTTCCCCACCCCCGGCCCCGCCGCCCCTGCTCTCACCCACTGCTTGCTCGGCACCACTATCTTCTATGGTGGTTTCCCCACGCTAGATTCAAAGGGAAGTATAACTTTTTTTTCAATATCGAAACATTCTGGCTGAATCCCCTTGCCTCATGCTCAGACGCCCGGTATGCCATCATGACCAAAGGTAACGA
The DNA here is from genome assembly GCA_031216915.1 of Pictodentalium vernedei. NCBI lineage: Eukaryota > Metazoa > Mollusca > Scaphopoda > Dentaliida > Dentaliidae > Pictodentalium > Pictodentalium vernedei. Next base: position 433,219,111 of record CM062297.1, on the reverse strand, counting down.
GTGTGCCTAGTTCACAAATGAACGAGCGTTCCCTCTAAAATTCGGTTAAATTTTTAAATTTTATGGCATTTTTCTGTGGGTTGGTAGGCCGTTGTCCTAGTCTTCATCATTCCAAGCTGCTGACACATTTCTTTGAAAACCTCGCTCTTAACCCTTTACCTAACATGAAAAGCAGACGACACTTGCAAAAAAAATTCTTAAATAACTATTTTTTTTTCATTTTTTGTCTCAAAAACATAGGTTGTGACCCCTCATTGGAACGAGCTCGACGAGCTCGTTCCAATGAGGGGTCATAACCTATGTTTTTGAGACAAAAAATGAAAAAATAATGAAAATTAATTGGCGATTTTTAAGAATAGCGCTGGCCGGTTTTGGCCGTTACGTTGGGTAAAGGGTTAAATTGGCGGCCCTGGTGAAAGTGCAACATTTGAGGGATACCGAAACGGGGTAACTAAATATCCTATGACCATGTTGGCGATAGTTTCAGCGTAAATGTTCGGTATCGGGGTCGCCTCCATCCATTTCGTAAAATAGTCGGCCATTACCACAATGTGCACGGACCCCAAGGCCCGTCTTCGGTTACAGCCCTAATATGTCTTTGTCTATTGCTACTCCCTGCCCCGGTCTTCTATCAACTGCCTTCTCCGAATGTGCCTACATGTATGTCTTCGTCCCTGGTACCTCACGCCCAGTGCACTTTTAACACAGACGACACCATAGTCGTACCTTTCGCTGCATCCCGGCCACCAATATTGCTGCCTGACTTTGCTCACTATCTTAAACACTCTCAGATGTCCACACACAGTATCACCGAGTCACTCATCAATCACCGTCTCTCTGGGTCTTTTTTGGAAAAATCAAAACATGGCGTTCGGTCTGTCTCCTCGCGTCTACCCATCGTCTGAATCAACACCATCGAGTAAGTTCAACATGGAAAATTTACCATATAGCCCCATTTGAGTTTTCAGGCATTACCTCATCCGATCCGCGTCGTGTCTTGCTCTTCAGTCATATGTACTATTTCCAATGTTGGGTCCGATTTCTGACTTTCTCTCAATTCATTCACAGGGTAAAGCAACTTAGTGGCACCAACCATCATGCCCTCTTTGTGTTATCTATTTTCTCCGTCAGAATCATCACCCCTCTGTACCGCGCACTCATTGTTTCCATAGTACTCGTGACATGGCATCTGTGTCTTGATGGCTCCCCCCTGGCCGATGGTGAATATAAAAATCAAATTCTAAGGTTTCTAACCAACGCGTTATTTGGCCTGGTTCTTTAAAATTCCCCAGCAATCGCATTATCGCAGCGAGCCATGATCTGTCCTCAGCCGAAATCTTTCGCCATAAAGGTACGGTTGATAGTACCTCACGAAATACATCACTGCCATTCACTTCCTGTGTGTCAAGCAATACAGACGCTTCATCCTGGTCAAACTTCGACAGACATAAGCTACCATACGCTCCTGTCTACCTCTTGCTTGTGACAACACAGCTCCTGTGTCGATGGTATTCACATCTGTGTCCAGGATAAACTCTTTCTTTGCGTCAGGCAGTGTCAGTATTGGCGCTGTCCTCAACATCCGTTCGTTTATTCCTCAAACGTCGCTGGACACTCACCTGTCCACAAATTTTCGATCTTTTTGCATAAGCTTATGCAAAGGGAGGGTCTCTATATTAGCCAATTCTGGTACTGATCGTCTATAGTAACTACAGATCTCCAGGAAACTGCACAACTGCGCTTGCAGCACTGGGACTGGCCATTCCTTCACCACCGCTATCTTACTCGGATCCCTAGATATTCCCTCCTTCGATACCATGTGCTCCAGGTACTTCACTGTTTGAGCAAACAGTGTGTATTTTGTCTCTTTTACCATAGGCTTGTTCGGGACTGGCGCTGGAATATTTCTCGCTGCCGCCCCAAGAGCTCCTCCAACGTCTTACCAAAAATAATGATGCCATCTAGGTAAATGATCACAAAGACCCACTCCTTGAATTGATAGAGGTATCGTCTAGTCGCAAACGCCATCTCTGGTTTGTCTCTTCCTTCCAACTTTATCTGCTATACCACGACATTGAGCCTACCGTCCAAAACACGTCTGTGCCGACAGAACATCTGAGGTATAATCTCTTCGAGGTAGTGGGTAAGTATTCCTCTTCGTCAAAGCATTCAAGTCTCGATAATTCACACAAAGCCTCTAACAAACTTCCATCCTGCTTTTCAACCAAAAGAACCGCGGACTCCCAGAGATCCTGTCACTCCTCTCTTCAGGATGACGCCAATTAGTTCTTCATCTTACTCGCACATGATGCACTCTAAAACCAGGTTGGGTTAAAATCAACCCAAATCAACTGGGTTGAGTGAATATGAACCCACTTGGGTTCATATTCACTCAACCCAGATGATTTGGGTTGATTTTTAAACCAAATGATTTTAGCGAGAGGGAATACTTTTGGGTAGGTTCTTTACTGCTACAGCATACTGCGTATTAATCTGATGCTTTATCAGCCTGGGTCAACATCTCTGTTCTCTAGGAGTCATCTGACATCGGCGGGAGGAGTGGCAATTCCTTACTCTCTCGACTATTGGTTCCACCTACATCTACATCCTCTACATATGATGTCCAGTCACTGTCATTTCATTTCGGATAATTCGCAGGTGATTAACAGTCGAACTGTCTCCTCCATTGATCCATCTTCTGTATGCAGAGTACGTTCTAATAGTATGGACTGCTTGTACAAGAATTTGCACGGCTCTATGATTCCTTGTACTGGGCAATCCAGGATCGACAGGATTTCAGCTTTTCCCGGCGTTATGACCTCACTCCTACAGTACAGCCAACGTGAACTGGTCATAATCCACGCGTGGGCAGTAATGTCCACACATGCATTTACCAGGTAATAAAAATCATCATCACCCGGTGCTTCATTAATTACAGTTTTGATGATCATTCTTATAATTAGTGTTTGTAATCCAATATTTTTATGTCTGTGGAAATATTGTCCACCCGTGATATGTGACCAGTCCGCGGTGGCCATACTATAGGTGGTAACACTACCGTGTTCGTCAGCATACACTACAGTAACCTATCTTCCCAGATAGCGCGTCGTCTTCCCTCCAATCACAAATGTTGGGCCCACTTGTCCATACTATAACCATATTTCGTTAAGAAATCAAGTTTCAAATGTTTCGTCAGCTCGTATTCTTGCCAGTATCTTACTGTGTATTCGCTTCATGCGACACGAATTCGACACTTGCTTCTATAGGCAAGGCTGTGCCGCTAGCTCTTGTTGTCTGCGCTGTTACTTTCATCAACTTTATTTTTTATGTTATGGTATCGTTTCGTGAACGTCTCTTTTCAACGGTGGTTTACACACTAAAAACTAAAGTGTTAAAACTGACACTTTCAAGGTGTTAAACCCATTCTAACTCTTAGGATTTGATTTTAACACTCAAAGTGCAATGCTTTAAGCACTTAGACATTACAATCGTCAGACATCTGAAACTTGAATGGATGGCACTTCCCATGTGTCTAGCATTGGTGGTTCTTCCAGAATCGTCCATAATTAGATTTGCGCTTGGTGGGTACTTAATTAAAAGGACACAGCGCAGTTGACGCGGATCAGGCGCGAGAGTTCGAGCCTGATCCGCATCATCTGCGTTGTTTCCTTTCAAGTGTCGCGACATTACACTTGTCAAGTGGTATTATTGTAACACCTGTCAAGTTCTGGATTATCTACACTTGAACAAAGTGCTAGTTCAGCACTTAGTAAGTGTTAAATACAACACTTCAAGTGTAGTTTTTAACACTTTAGTTTTTAGCATGTAGACACACCATTATCAATCAATAAATCCACTTCTTGCCCTCCCCCTTATCCTTCGCTGTACGTACCAGATTCTTTGACCAATATCCTTTCGATCCATCACCGGTTTCGGTAGAATCGGTGTAAAGTATTGTCTTGCTATTTTGATTTTGTTTAACCGTAAACGGTGACGGGAATTTATTGGCCAATGAAATTAAGTATGTTAACATCTAGCTAACAGAATTGGGTGTTGATTGTATCAGTATTAACCAATCAATTGCGAGTAGTGTTAGAGTTGACCAAAGGTCAGTTCACTGTGTAAAACTAGGGCATAAAAGTATTTATTATTCATTGGTGTTTAACCGTAGAAACCCGCCGTAGAAACCCGCCGCCATTCATACACCATTCTTTAGATCAACTTCATCGATAGAACATCTCCGAGAAGCCGAGGTCAATTATCACAATTATCACCTTCTACCAACAAGAGTTTTTTTCACCTTCAACATTCACGCACAATATCCTCACTCTCATGTCTAGATTCAACAGAAAATACCTGATTTCATCCAGCCTGCTACGCTTCTGCTAATTTCCTGTAGAAGACAAGCGAAGGAAGAAAGGAACGAAGAACGGAAGGAAAAGGAGAAAACGGAGAAAACAGCCAAAAAGAGAGTCTTTTGCTAGATCCAAGGTTAGTCGTGGTGGTCATGGTAATCACAGCAGTCATATTTATAGCAAAACCTCGGAATCAGGTGTGGGGGTGGGGGGGGGAGGTCATGCTAGGAAAACTACTTAATACTCCAATCCTGGTAGCAAGGAATGTAGGGACTTCTCTCGCGCTCAGTTCATTGATGCTCTGGAGAGACTGAGGACAGAAATTGCTGGAAGACTATCGAAGAGAATGATGCGTTAATCGTCCAGCTGTTAGGATCATCACCCCACCAACACCTGCCTCACCCTCTAGGAAGATCCAGGTGGTGGCGGAAGTCCAGGCAGAACCTGCTAATCTTGAAAGTCCGACAGAGGCCCCGGATGCTCTCCCGGATAACAAGCATACCCAAGACATATGCTGAGGCCACAAAAACAAGCAACTTGAAGGATCCTAGGAACCCACTAGAATTTAACAACCATTGTCCTGACAAAACATTAGCTGAACTCACATCAACACCCACAGAGATTATTGGCTCCATGGGCAGTACATATACCAGCAACATGTTAAGCCACCAAAGGACATGGGGTGCCTCCACTGCTCTGGACCTCAACAACAGGAGTCCAGGCAAGGGAAGAACACCCCCCAAAAAAGAAAACAAAAGGAGTACGATCCTGAAGCAGAACTGCAGGAGACAATAGATGAGGAAGGCTTCTCCAGACTACCCACAGACAGGTGAAAAGGTTCAGGAGGCTCTATCCTCATCCATCCTCCCCCTCTAAATCAAACTTCAACACCACAACAATTAAAGGTAAACCAAGAACCCAAGCCGATAGTACTCAGGGCCGCGAAGTATCACAAAGAGCTAAACCTCCAGCACCAAAGCCCCTCATGGATTCTGATTGGGTTGAATAATTAAAAAGCCAGCCATTGCCCCCAAGGGGGCCTCAACCAACCAACCTGTTAAACCAAAAATTAGCCACCACTCCCCCGAGGAAAAATCATGTAGTAGTAACAATGGTACACTCTGACAAAGCTAAGCCAGTACCAGAATGCAGCTGAAAAAGGTTCACCTCAAAGATCACGGGAAAATACACGGGGGTACTGAAGGTAACCTGCCCCAACTCAGAAATGAAACTAAAACTGATCGCAAAAGGGGTTATCATTAACGACAGGTGGCATGCGACGGAGGAGTACAGATCACCACGCCTCCAATACAATGCAACAAATGCCAAACGTTGAGACACCTCTCCAGTAAATGCAGGGGGGGGGGGGGGGGCACTGACCCACATAACATATGGTGGGAACCACATCACAAAATCATGCATGTTAGAATCCCCCTCCTGTCCCAACTGTAATGGAGAACACCCCAGCAGCTACCGGTGGTGTCCTCACTTCAGCAAACTAAAGACTAATATCGAACTAAAACCCTTCACTTTAACTTAAAAAGCCCCCATATAATCTGTTCCCTCATCTCGGCAACACTCCACTCTGTGCTAAACAAACGTCTAGGCGCCAACCTGAATGACATATGCCAAGATGTCAATAGGTCGGCGTCAAAACTCTTCAAACTCTTATATTCTATTCACAAAAAGTAGAGGATATTTGATAAAAGTGAGTTATATGAAGAAATACATTTATATTTTCATCAAAAAGTCAGTTAAGGCATTGCACTGTGACATCCGATGAATGTTTTCAGCGATAGTTGGGTGTCTGACAAGCACCCTTTCCACGCACTGAGCTGTAGAAGACCTGGACGGCCAGAGAATTTATCACATTCAGTTCAAAACTTCAATTCCTTGTGAATTCTCCTCGGTTCGCGAGACAAGCGCGGATCCGACGTGGCATACTCCTCACCAAACGTCCAATATCAGCTTGACTGATGTTATTCCATTCTTTCTGCAATGCAGCGGTGAGTTCCTGGACATTGGTAGGGGGGGGGGGGGGCTGTTTGCGTTATCGTAGGCGCTTGCCAAGCATATCCCAGACGTACTCGATTGGTGAAATGTCTGGACTTAGTGCTGGCCAGGGCAGTATAGTGATGCTAATGATCCTGGAAGAACTCTGTAGCGACCTATGCGCTCTTGCATTTGTCATCTTGGAAAATGAATCGACGGCCGTGACGTCGTGCAAATGGCACCACATGGGCTGCTAACATGTTGTGACATTGTTGTCACGGAAGTACTGCCCTGTGACACGCCCTCAGATGACAAGTTATGTTGTTCTGCTTGTCATGCCTCCCCAGAGCATACCCGATCCACCACCAAAACGGTCGTGCTGCCTAACAGTTACGTCATGGTATCGTTCGTTTCGCCGCCACCACACTCTCTTTCGCCTTTCGTGGAAGTCGACAATGAACCTCGATTCATCGGGAAACATGGCGTTGCTCCACCGACGATTGTCCCAGCATTGTCGTGCTCCACGCCAATTCTGCCTTGCTGAGATGTGACGTTCAGTTGAACTTGGAATTATTCGACATCGTCGAGCTTACAAATTCCAGCTGTGCAGGCTATTTCGGGTAGTCTGACCACTGACTCGCACATCTGCCGCTAGGTGCAGCTGCTGTCTAATTTCTGAAAAACTTTGATGGCGGTTGCATAATGCTGTGGTTCGGATGAAACGATCCTGCTTAGCAGTTATCACCCTTAGAAGAGCTGTCCGATGTCTGTCATCAGCATTGCCTGTCTGACGGTAGCGTGACCACAACCTGCTAACCACCGATTGAGTAACGTTGAGAATTTGAGCCACTGTAATCTGTCTGTTGCCAGCTTCCAACATGCCAACGGAACGTAAACGTTCGTCACGAGTCAGTCTTCGCATACCTCAAAAGTTACGTTTCGACCTGAACCTATTGATGAACGAGTTTATACAAAGAACAGAAAGATGAGACCTCCGAAAAAGTTCGTACAGTACGAATGAAAAATTTCGAAACGTACCCCAAAGAAAAACCTACCCGAAGTTTTCGTGACGCTGACATTCATGATCGACACTAAACTTGGTGACATGTTGATGTGTCCAATCACGCGTATCCAATACCATTTTCCGAAAATATCAACATCAGTTTGGATAACCACTACTTTTTTTAATAGTTTTTCTGAAACTTTGATTGGAGCCACCCTAAATTAAGAATCCGCCAGGCAACCTATTAACAACACCCCTACTAATTGGCACCCATCATGGATAAGCTCCAATCAGCAGTGTGGAACGCCAGGTGCGTTCATAACAAAAAATTACAAATGAGCTACTACTTCAAAGATATCAATATCTTCGGTGTCTATGAGTTTTGGCTATCTAAAAATAAAAATTTCACATTAAGTTGATTCAGAGTTGTTAAAGGAAATCACCCGCTCATGAAAGCAGGAGGAGTTGCTCTTTTAAAAAACTCGAACATTAAATATAAAATTATCAAAACAGACCACAACGATGCCGAGGTGGATGCACTTGAAATCACAGCCGACAATAAAACAAATTGCGATTGTTTTCATTACAATAACCCTAGCAAAATAGGTAACGAGGACGTACTTGAATTCTTCACATGAAAATACAATAACTGTACCTTCATGGGAAACATCAACGCGAAACACTAATACTTCGGTTTCAAATATACAAGCCCAAACGGTGATGCTCCATTCAACATCACTGAAAAATTTAATCTCCGTGTCGTCGCTGACGACAACACCGCAACCTACATCAGCACTAACCTGCTGAACCAATCTGATATCCTGGATCTAATAAATCCCTCATTAACCATATCGACGACCACAGGGTCGGAGATGACGACCTACGTAGCGAACACCTTCCGCTGCACGCCTCTGTCAAACGACCTACGCAGCGACCACCTTCCGCTTCACGCCCCACCATTCGCAGGAATCTTACAAACATAAACTAGGGCCTTTACCGTGAAATAGTCGATGTTAAACAACGCCTTCAACGCCCTTGATAGCCCAGTGCTTAGACCTACAAAATATAATCAACAGGACCTTAGATGAAATTTGTCCTGAAGAGGGGTGCGCCCCTGGAGGGAAAACGGGAAGCACCCGCGCACTTAAATCCGAAAGCGACCCCTCCAAAAAACAGATAATTGCCTTCGTGGTGAGGTGAAAAGAACAACAAGCAAATTGGGAAAGAGCCACATCCAACCTTAATGGGAAAAGGGAAGTCGAACAATTTTGGAACACCTTCAAGGTGTTAACAGGCCAAAAGAGTAAAGGTACCAAAACATCACCCAAACCCCTAAACAAGGAAGCTGTCTGTACTGCTGATAACGATAAGGAGAAACCGACATCTTTGCCGACCGCCTCAAGAAAACTCACCGCCCCCGTGAGGGCACAGGCTTTGAAGAAAAGGGCAAACACGCGATAGATAGATTCGTCAATGACAACTACCAGATTTACCGTGATCCTAATTTCAGCACCGATCCCGAGGAAGGGGACGACGACGATCTCGTCGCCACTGTCTCAGACGACGAAATTATCAACATCATAAAAAGTACAGAAACTGTTGCTCACCCGGGGAAGACAAAATGTTGGAAAACCGCCATAGGTGTCATGGTACCGAGAAAGATCTCCCTAATCCGGCTAACGACGATCCAATCAGCCTCCTAGCTACATCGGCAAGGTCCTCAATAGAGTCCTTACCAATCGGCTGAGGAAACACCTAGAAAGCACGAACTTCTTCAACAAATGGCAACGAGCCTACAGGAACCAGAACGATGGCATGGTCCACAACTATCGCCTTGTTGAACTCATGAAAAACCAACAAGTAGGCTCTGCAATCCGTACTTGATGTCCGCTATAAACTCTCCAAGTTGAATCAACCGCTAAAATTACCAAGACTACTCGCCTCTTTTTTAAATAACCGTAAAATCAAAGTCGATGTCAACAACTAAATGTCCTGTGTGGTGCCTCTCGAGGACGGCACCACCAAGGGTCTGTCTTCAGCCCCCTTCTCTCCATTATCTATGTCAACGACCTAAAAGTCCCTCCGAGCCCCCTTTGACACACATATCAGACTCTTCCGTGAACGAGCTGGCATTGACATTATCAAAGACCGTCTTGCAACACTAGACGCCAAAAATCGCGATCGCGTCGACAGTGAGTTAATACGCAATTTACACCAGGTCTCCGCCAGCTGACAAAAGTCCAAATATTCCAAAAAATAATCAGTATTAAACCGAGCACTCTCTTTCGAGAGCCGGTCGGGTCAGTAGTGGGTTGAGCGAACTTGAATCGGATTCAGGTTGGCTTGGCCCGGCCGCTCAAGGGCCGCTCCTGACCGGAGCGACTCCGACTCAACGTCTCTCCGGAGAGAGAGAATTCGAGAGCCTGGTCGGGTCAGTAGCGGGTTGAGCGGACTTGAATCGGATTCAGGTTGGCTTGGCCCGGCCGCTCCATGGCCGCTCCTGACCGGAGCGACTCCCACTCAACGGCTCTCCCGAGAGAGAGAATAGTGGTTGTTGTGGCGAGCCTAGAGATAGTAACCAGCCTGGCTCTCTTATCGACATATCTCTGCGAACACAGAAGTAAATAGAAGGTCACTTCACTGCCAATTACACCTGCGGGTGTGGCTAGCCATCGTCGCAGGCTGCTCTCCGCTTCTAGCCGACCGCAATAAACCTACGGTGGAAAAGGTAGTGACATGCTTCGCTGTGACTGGATGTCGTTTCCAGGCTGCCTCCATCGATCGCGACCATCAACCGATTGAAAGCCGCTCCAAACAGACTCCACGAACCGTGACAAACATGCGATGAAAAGGCAGTGATACATTTCGGTGTGACTGGGTGTCGTCCCCAGGCTGCCTCCATCCATCTAGTGATAGCCACTCAAGGACAACTTGATCCTAACACCTCTTTCTGCTGCTGTTTATAATTATATCCAAGTCAACCTTCCTGTCCCCGAGAGACCACCAGCCAACACCCCGGGAAGGGCCAATGGGAAGGGGACATGACACTTCCTTTCTTTCTAATTTCAGTCACAACACACTTAACTGGTATGACAACAATAGAAGATTACTCACACCGTCAGACATTACACAACCACAGAACAACAAACACCTCTATAGCGAAGTCCAATGCCACATCAACATAACGGATGAACAGAAGAGACCGATGCAGACCTTTACCTGCCAACATCGCCTTCAATAAATGAACGGTAAGTGGCAGACTATACTTGCCTGAAAACTCAACAGATCACCGTCAGGGCTGGGGTAATTCTAATTGGTAAGTGTAGTTAATTTAAGTTAATTTCTTTTTCTCAAGTAATTGAAAGTAATCTGTCATTTGGAAAATTCTTAATTATTTGTAATTGTAATTAAAAATCATGTAATTGTGTCATGTAATTGTAATTACTTCCCAATAATTATCAATTACATAACAAATGTTTTATCTACGGTTTCGCTGGAAAGAATTTCCAATACAACAATGTGATCTTTTACCTTGTTGGTAATATTGATACACTGAGTGACTGGTTCCTGTATGTTAGACTAAACTGATTAAGCAACACCATTAACTGCCAATTAGTCAACTCTATTATTCACAAAAATTTAGAATTGTCCCTGACTTCAACAGGTTTGAGTCATGTATACATACTTTTCTGAGGTTAATGCCATTGTTGTGTGCTGATGAGAAAACTTCCAATTTTTATAAAAGCACATTGTACTACTATTAATGTCTCAACGTAAAAGGGATATTGTTTAATATTTTGAGTTTTCTGACCGGGTACTGGTTTATAGTTTCCTTCATCCATAAAACAGTTGAAGAAAGTTTCATTCACTTAATTTCACAGTTTCTCAAATTACTTGTGCCTCGAGCTACAATAACATTTGTACCAACAAATCAATCATCTCGTCGGGCTTCCTTTTGGGTGTCTACAGGGGCCGAATATGGGACGCTTTCCCAATTGCATTTGGGTATGATTTTTCCCAATTCCCAGCCAAATATTTCCCAATCCAGTCCGCACTAAGACAAAAATTTAATGCACAATTGGTGTCCTGAACTGGTTGATTGTAAGACTCCAGAAAGTCATTGGTTTTCTGAGGCCTTATAACCACGCAGTTCGGGGATTCCAACTGTCCATTAAAATTTAAATTACTTACCTAACTGGGGGGCGCGGTGGCATTGCGGTAACCGGTTCTCATCTGTTCATCGAAGTTTAGCAACGTCGAACCCGGTTAGTGCGATCGATTCGGACTCTCGCGTTGTATCCTTGGGCAAGGCACTTCACCCGAATTGTCCGCATGCGGACACGATGACGCTGTGTACTAAGGCGTACTGTCCATCGATGGTGCGCATGTCTTCAACCGGGAGCGCGGTGGCTCAGTGGTAGACTGTTGGACTTCTATGTTAGAGGTCCCGAGTTCGATCCCCGTTCGGGACGACTCGCGTTATGTCCTTGGGCAAGGCACTTTATCCCGGCTGCCTACAAGAGGGCACGATGACGCGTGTACTAAGGCGTACTGCACGTCGATGTTGCACATGTCTTCAATCGCTGTAACCCTGCTAGAGAGGAGCTTGAACAGAGTTAGAATGTTGGGGAACTGGCAGTTGCTCGTCGATGCTCGGTGGTTCTCTCCGTGTACTCCGGCTTCCTCCACCCGTAAAACAGTTACGGTCACGATTAGCCATTGCGCATAAGTATATGATCTTAAAACACTATTAAATAAATAAATGTCTTCAACCAATCTAAGCTTGCCTGTGCTGCAGTGCACAGTTATGGTGTTGGGGAGCTGGTAGCTGCTCGTCGTTGCTTGGTGGTTCTCCCGGGGTACTCCGTCTTTCTCCACCCGTAAAATTGCCACCGACACAATAATGACCTTGGCTGCCGATGTGTCGTTAAACCTTAATAAATAAATAAATAAATAAATAAATAAATAAATAAATAAATAAATAAATACTTACCTAACTAGTTTAGAAAGTGTCTGAATTCAAAGGCAAATGATAAGTTCTTCTTTAACAGTATAAGAATAGTTTAAAAAAGACTACAGACAGACAGGTGAGCGTGATTCCATGGGTGAATTTTTGTTATAAAACTTGTAAAAAAACATGCACTTGGTTTAGGTATCGGTCTTAATATTCTTTATTTAATTTGAATGTAAAATTTCTTAGTTTTTGTATGTTTCGTCCTCTCCAAAATAAATTCCCAAATTGAGCCCACAGAACGGACAATTTCCCAGTGTCATGGGCCACGGACCCTTTCACAAAGAAGACAGAAAAATCCCTGTCTCACCAGGTTCATTCTCAACATGTGATGTGCCAAAACAAGCTTAGTCACTGATTGTGCATTTTCTTTGCAGCCGTTGTTGAGCTGAACAATTGCTATTAATCAACCAACTTCCCCAGTGTGTTTTTTGCTTACACAAATAAGTGTGAATGTTTTAATGCATTCCTATTACCTATCCTGATCACGCAGTATTAGATTTACGTCATAGTAAATACGGCGCCTTAATACACTTGCTGTTAGATGAAATTAATGCCTCAAGAGCAGTGACAATAGACATAGTTAATCCCAGTAAGAAGCAGGAATGTTCGAACAATTTATTCTCCTCCATAGATGAACCATTGCAACCAGTTATAAAAGTGAAGTGACAAAGTATCTTGCAGATCCATGTGCGCCAATGGATACCAGTTCATAAGTGTTTTGGCCTGATAGTGCTGTGCAAATCCCCTAGTTGAGTATCCTTGCTGCAAACTACCTAACAACCCCGATATCATCGGCACCGGATGAGAGGCTATTCAGCATCGCTGGCAAAGTCTATCGTCAGGACAGATGTTCATTAAAAGACAGTTCATTCGAAAAACTGATGATGATCCGGTGTAATGAGGATATGTGAATAATGCATAGTAATGAAGTTTCGCGAATTGAAATTCGTTATTTGTTGGTACGTATATATTAGTTATTTATGTTATATTTGTAGTTGTGCATATCCCATAATAAAAAATAGAAATCAGATATTATTGTTCCATGTGCAATTTCTCCATATATCCTAAAAAGTAATTTCCAGTGTAATTAATTACATGAACAAAGTAATTTAAATTAATTTCTTTGATATTTTAGGGTAATTGTAATTGTAATTCAGAATTTTGGAATGTAATTGTGATTGTAATTAACCCTTTACCTAACATGAAAATCAGACGACACTTGCAAAAAGAATTCTTGAATAACTAATTTTTCTCATTTTTTGTCTCACAAACATAGGTTATGACCCCTCGTTGGAACGAGCTCGTTCCAACGAGGGGTCTTAACCTATGTGTTTGAGGCAAAAAATGAAAAAATAATGAAAATTAATTGGCGATTTTTGAGAATAGCGCTGGCCAGTTTTTACCGTTACGTTGAGTAAAGGGCTAACCCTTTACTAATGTAATTGGCCGCAGCCCTGATCACCACAGGACCAAGAAGACAGAGACACAGCAAACCTTAACAAATACAAATGACTTTTTTTTTAAATTTCTCCATTTATGGAACCATTATAACCGTTATGGATTTTCCTCCATCCTTCACTCCATCCCTGGGGTGGTCACCCACCCCTGGGGAGGCGAGCGTTGGTCCTCCGTCCCGCTACTGGACATTTTTGTAAAAGTCTCCCAGAGGTACCTTTGCCTCCGTCAAATGCGATAACAAGCAGGCCCGTCCCTTTGAACCAGGGAAGTAAGGGTCTTTTGGTGGTGTCCTTAGAGGGGCCATTTGTGAAAGTTGCTTGACGATTGTCTGTCCGCCGAATCCGAAACTGTTCGTCCCTTCGAAACCAGCCAGAGGCAGACAACACTTGCCGACGACGTCCTCGACGACACAAAAAATAAGTGGAAGATTATACTTGCCGGAAGATGTTATGAAAGACACCACCCCATCACCCTCGGGGGGGGGGGGTAGAACATTTGTTGAGAGGACACACCTCTCATACTGGTCCTCATCCGAGGGAGGATAATACTCGCCTGAAAAAAATCACAAGCCTTCCCCCTCAACTTTTCCTCCTCTGTTGTGACTTGACATGGTTGCGATCTGCGGAAAATTTCAATAATCCAACACGTCAAAGTAGGGTCAAAAAGGGCTTGCCCCAAACCGTCCCTGCGCTCCTTTGGCGCTCGAAACTATTGATCTCCTGATCTCAATGGAAGCCCCGGTGATATCTTCCATGTCAGATCAATGGGAGCAATTGGAAGAGTCCGTATTCATTGTTTGGGAATAGAACAATTAATATTTTCAACGTGCAGCCTTGGGGTTTGGGTTCCTAATTTGAAAATATTGATCAGTCTACCCCACACATTCACTCAGTAGCCATCATACTTAATGAAATTATGACGTATCATGTTCCTGGCCCGTAAAAAGGGTATCCCGTGTCCAAAAGGTTAAAGCCACACCAGCAACATAAAGGCTATATTGGTCCGATAAATGTAGGGTGTACTTTCATTTTAGTAGCGACACCCGTTCAATAAGGCACAAACTTAGAAAAATAATCAGTATTAAACCGAGCACTCTCTTTCGAGAGCCGGTCGGGTCAGTAGTGGGTTGAGCGAACTTGAATCGGATTCAGGTTGGCTTGGCCCTGCCGCTCAAGGGCCGCTCCTGACCGGAGCGACTCCGACTCAACGTCTCTCCGGAGAGAGAGAATTCGAGAGCCTGGTCGGGTCAGTAGCGGGTTGAGCGGACTTGAATCGGATTCAGGTTGGCTTGGCCCGGCCGCTCCATGGCCGCTCCTGACCGGAGCGACTCCCACTCAACGGCTCTCCCGAGAGAGAGAATAGTGGTTGTTGTGGCGAGCCTAGAGATAGTAACCAGCCTGGCTCTCTTATCGACATATCGCTGCGAACACAGAAGTAAATAGAAAGTCACTTCACTGCCAATTACACCTGCGGGTGTGGCTAGCCATCGTCGCAGGCTGCTCTCCGCTTCCAGCCGACCGCAATAAACCTACGGTGGAAAAGGTAGTGACATGCTTCGCTGTGACTGGATGTCGTTTCCAGGCTGCCTCCATCGACCGCGACCATCAACCGATTGAAAGCCGCTCCAAACAGACTCCACGAACCGTGACAAACATGCGATGAAAAGGCAGTGATACATTTCGGTGTGACTGGGTGTCGTCCCCAGGCTGCCTCCATCCATCTAGTGATAGCCACTCAAGGACAACTTGATCCTAACACCTCTTTCTGCTGCTGTTTATAATTATATCCAAGTCAACCTTCCTGTCCCCGAGAGACCACCAGCCAACACCCCGGGAAGGGCCAATGGGAAGGGGACATGACACTTCCTTTCTTTCTAATTTCAGTCACAACACACTTAACTGGTATGACAACAATAGAAGATTACTCACACCGTCAGACATTACACAACCACAGAACAACAAACACCTCTATAGCGAAGTCCAATGCCACATCAACATAACGGATGAACAGAAGAGACCGATGCAGACCTTTACCTGCCAACATCGCCTTCAATAAATGAACGGTAAGTGGCAGACTATACTTGCCTGAAAACTCAACAGATCACCGTCAGGGCTGGGGTAATTCTAATTGGTAAGTGTAGTTAATTTAAGTTAATTTCTTTTTCTCAAGTAATTGAAAGTAATCTGTCATTTGGAAAATTCTTAATTATTTGTAATTGTAATTAAAAATCATGTAATTGTGTCATGTAATTGTAATTACTTCCCAATAATTATCAATTACATAACAAATGTTTTATCTACGGTTTCGCTGGAAAGAATTTCCAATACAACAATGTGATCTTTTACCTTGTTGGCAATATTGATACACTGAGTGACTGGTTCCTGTATGTTAGACTAAACTGATTAAGCAACACCATTAACTGCCAATTAGTCAACTCTATTATTCACAAAAATTTAGAATTGTCCCTGACTTCAACAGGTTTGAGTCATGTATACATACTTTTCTGAGGTTAATGCCATTGTTGTGTGCTGATGAGAAAACTTCCAATTTTTATAAAAGCACATTGTACTACTATTAATGTCTCAACGTAAAAGGGATATTGTTTAATATTTTGAGTTTTCTGACCGGGTACTGGTTTATAGTTTCCTTCATCCATAAAACAGTTGAAGAAAGTTTCATTCACTTAATTTCACAGTTTCTCAAATTACTTGTGCCTCGAGCTACAATAACATTTGTACCAACAAATCAATCATCTCGTCGGGCTTCCTTTTGGGTGTCTACAGGGGCCGAATATGGGACGCTTTCCCAATTGCATTTGGGTATGATTTTTCCCAATTCCCAGCCAAATATTTCCCAATCCAGTCCGCACTAAGACAAAAATTTAATGCACAATTGGTGTCCTGAACTGGTTGATTGTAAGACTCCAGAAAGTCATTGGTTTTCTGAGGCCTTATAACCACGCAGTTCGGGGATTCCAACTGTCCATTAAAATTTAAATTACTTACCTAACTGGGGGGCGCGGTGGCATTGCGGTAACCGGTTCTCATCTGTTCATCGAAGTTTAGCAACGTCGAACCCGGTTAGTGCGATCGATTCGGACTCTCGCGTTGTATCCTTGGGCAAGGCACTTCACCCGAATTGTCCGCATGCGGACACGATGACGCTGTGTACTAAGGCGTACTGTCCATCGATGGTGCGCATGTCTTCAACCGGGAGCGCGGTGGCTCAGTGGTAGACTGTTGGACTTCTATGTTAGAGGTCCCGAGTTCGATCCCCGTTCGGGACGACTCGCGTTATGTCCTTGGGCAAGGCACTTTATCCCGGCTGCCTACAAGAGGGCACGATGACGCGTGTACTAAGGCGTACTGCACGTCGATGTTGCACATGTCTTCAATCGCTGTAACCCTGCTAGAGAGGAGCTTGAACAGAGTTAGAATGTTGGGGAACTGGCAGTTGCTCGTCGATGCTCGGTGGTTCTCTCCGTGTACTCCGGCTTCCTCCACCCGTAAAACAGTTACGGTCACGATTAGCCATTGCGCATAAGTATATGATCTTAAAACACTATTAAATAAATAAATGTCTTCAACCAATCTAAGCTTGCCTGTGCTGCAGTGCACAGTTATGGTGTTGGGGAGCTGGTAGCTGCTCGTCGTTGCTTGGTGGTTCTCCCGGGGTACTCCGTCTTTCTCCACCCGTAAAATT
Organism: Pictodentalium vernedei; assembly: GCA_031216915.1. NCBI lineage: Eukaryota > Metazoa > Mollusca > Scaphopoda > Dentaliida > Dentaliidae > Pictodentalium > Pictodentalium vernedei. The sequence goes on along the minus strand of CM062297.1, from coordinate 433,201,587 downwards.
GCCACCGACACAATAATGACCTTGGCTGCCGATGTGTCGTTAAACCTTAATAAATAAATAAATAAATAAATAAATAAATAAATAAATAAATAAAAAAAAAAAAATAAATACTTACCTAACTAGTTTAGAAAGTGTCTGAATTCAAAGGCAAATGATAAGTTCTTCTTTAACAGTATAAGAATAGTTTAAAAAAGACTACAGACAGACAGGTGAGCGTGATTCCATGGGTGAATTTTTGTTATAAAACTTGTAAAAAAACATGCACTTGGTTTAGGTATCGGTCTTAATATTCTTTATTTAATTTGAATGTAAAATTTCTTAGTTTTTGTATGTTTCGTCCTCTCCAAAATAAATTCCCAAATTGAGCCCACAGAACGGACAATTTCCCAGTGTCATGGGCCACGGACCCTTTCACAAAGAAGACAGAAAAATCCCTGTCTCACCAGGTTCATTCTCAACATGTGATGTGCCAAAACAAGCTTAGTCACTGATTGTGCATTTTCTTTGCAGCCGTTGTTGAGCTGAACAATTGCTATTAATCAACCAACTTCCCCAGTGTGTTTTTTGCTTACACAAATAAGTGTGAATGTTTTAATGCATTCCTATTACCTATCCTGATCACGCAGTATTAGATTTACGTCATAGTAAATACGGCGCCTTAATACACTTGCTGTTAGATGAAATTAATGCCTCAAGAGCAGTGACAATAGACATAGTTAATCCCAGTAAGAAGCAGGAATGTTCGAACAATTTATTCTCCTCCATAGATGAACCATTGCAACCAGTTATAAAAGTGAAGTGACAAAGTATCTTGCAGATCCATGTGCGCCAATGGATACCAGTTCATAAGTGTTTTGGCCTGATAGTGCTGTGCAAATCCCCTAGTTGAGTATCCTTGCTGCAAACTACCTAACAACCCCGATATCATCGGCACCGGATGAGAGGCTATTCAGCATCGCTGGCAAAGTCTATCGTCAGGACAGATGTTCATTAAAAGACAGTTCATTCGAAAAACTGATGATGATCCGGTGTAATGAGGATATGTGAATAATGCATAGTAATGAAGTTTCGCGAATTGAAATTCGTTATTTGTTGGTACGTATATATTAGTTATTTATGTTATATTTGTAGTTGTGCATATCCCATAATAAAAAATAGAAATCAGATATTATTGTTCCATGTGCAATTTCTCCATATATCCTAAAAAGTAATTTCCAGTGTAATTAATTACATGAACAAAGTAATTTAAATTAATTTCTTTGATATTTTAGGGTAATTGTAATTGTAATTCAGAATTTTGGAATGTAATTGTGATTGTAATTAACCCTTTACCTAACATGAAAATCAGACGACACTTGCAAAAAGAATTCTTGAATAACTAATTTTTCTCATTTTTTGTCTCACAAACATAGGTTATGACCCCTCGTTGGAACGAGCTCGTTCCAACGAGGGGTCTTAACCTATGTGTTTGAGGCAAAAAATGAAAAAATAATGAAAATTAATTGGCGATTTTTGAGAATAGCGCTGGCCAGTTTTTACCGTTACGTTGAGTAAAGGGCTAACCCTTTACTAATGTAATTGGCCGCAGCCCTGATCACCACAGGACCAAGAAGACAGAGACACAGCAAACCTTAACAAATACAAATGACTTTTTTTTTAAATTTCTCCATTTATGGAACCATTATAACCGTTATGGATTTTCCTCCATCCTTCACTCCATCCCTGGGGTGGTCACCCACCCCTGGGGAGGCGAGCGTTGGTCCTCCGTCCCGCTACTGGACATTTTTGTAAAAGTCTCCCAGAGGTACCTTTGCCTCCGTCAAATGCGATAACAAGCAGGCCCGTCCCTTTGAACCAGGGAAGTAAGGGTCTTTTGGTGGTGTCCTTAGAGGGGCCATTTGTGAAAGTTGCTTGACGATTGTCTGTCCGCCGAATCCGAAACTGTTCGTCCCTTCGAAACCAGCCAGAGGCAGACAACACTTGCCGACGACGTCCTCGACGACACAAAAAATAAGTGGAAGATTATACTTGCCGGAAGATGTTATGAAAGACACCACCCCATCACCCTCGGGGAGGGGGGGTAGAACATTTGTTGAGAGGACACACCTCTCATACTGGTCCTCATCCGAGGGAGGATAATACTCGCCTGAAAAAAATCACAAGCCTTCCCCCTCAACTTTTCCTCCTCTGTTGTGACTTGACATGGTTGCGATCTGCGGAAAATTTCAATAATCCAACACGTCAAAGTAGGGTCAAAAAGGGCTTGCCCCAAACCGTCCCTGCGCTCCTTTGGCGCTCGAAACTATTGATCTCCTGATCTCAATGGAAGCCCCGGTGATATCTTCCATGTCAGATCAATGGGAGCAATTGGAAGAGTCCGTATTCATTGTTTGGGAATAGAACAATTAATATTTTCAACGTGCAGCCTTGGGGTTTGGGTTCCTAATTTGAAAATATTGATCAGTCTACCCCACACATTCACTCAGTAGCCATCATACTTAATGAAATTATGACGTATCATGTTCCTGGCCCGTAAAAAGGGTATCCCGTGTCCAAAAGGTTAAAGCCACACCAGCAACATAAAGGCTATATTGGTCCGATAAATGTAGGGTGTACTTTCATTTTAGTAGCGACACCCGTTCAATAAGGCACAAACTTAGAAAAATAATCAGTATTAAACCGAGCACTCTCTTTCGAGAGCCGGTCGGGTCAGTAGTGGGTTGAGCGAACTTGAATCGGATTCAGGTTGGCTTGGCCCTGCCGCTCAAGGGCCGCTCCTGACCGGAGCGACTCCGACTCAACGTCTCTCCGGAGAGAGAGAATTCGAGAGCCTGGTCGGGTCAGTAGCGGGTTGAGCGGACTTGAATCGGATTCAGGTTGGCTTGGCCCGGCCGCTCCATGGCCGCTCCTGACCGGAGCGACTCCCACTCAACGGCTCTCCCGAGAGAGAGAATAGTGGTTGTTGTGGCGAGCCTAGAGATAGTAACCAGCCTGGCTCTCTTATCGACATATCGCTGCGAACACAGAAGTAAATAGAAAGTCACTTCACTGCCAATTACACCTGCGGGTGTGGCTAGCCATCGTCGCAGGCTGCTCTCCGCTTCCAGCCGACCGCAATAAACCTACGGTGGAAAAGGTAGTGACATGCTTCGCTGTGACTGGATGTCGTTTCCAGGCTGCCTCCATCGACCGCGACCATCAACCGATTGAAAGCCGCTCCAAACAGACTCCACGAACCGTGACAAACATGCGATGAAAAGGCAGTGATACATTTCGGTGTGACTGGGTGTCGTCCCCAGGCTGCCTCCATCCATCTAGTGATAGCCACTCAAGGACAACTTGATCCTAACACCTCTTTCTGCTGCTGTTTATAATTATATCCAAGTCAACCTTCCTGTCCCCGAGAGACCACCAGCCAACACCCCGGGAAGGGCCAATGGGAAGGGGACATGACACTTCCTTTCTTTCTAATTTCAGTCACAACACACTTAACTGGTATGACAACAATAGAAGATTACTCACACCGTCAGACATTACACAACCACAGAACAACAAACACCTCTATAGCGAAGTCCAATGCCACATCAACATAACGGATGAACAGAAGAGACCGATGCAGACCTTTACCTGCCAACATCGCCTTCAATAAATGAACGGTAAGTGGCAGACTATACTTGCCTGAAAACTCAACAGATCACCGTCAGGGCTGGGGTAATTCTAATTGGTAAGTGTAGTTAATTTAAGTTAATTTCTTTTTCTCAAGTAATTGAAAGTAATCTGTCATTTGGAAAATTCTTAATTATTTGTAATTGTAATTAAAAATCATGTAATTGTGTCATGTAATTGTAATTACTTCCCAATAATTATCAATTACATAACAAATGTTTTATCTACGGTTTCGCTGGAAAGAATTTCCAATACAACAATGTGATCTTTTACCTTGTTGGCAATATTGATACACTGAGTGACTGGTTCCTGTATGTTAGACTAAACTGATTAAGCAACACCATTAACTGCCAATTAGTCAACTCTATTATTCACAAAAATTTAGAATTGTCCCTGACTTCAACAGGTTTGAGTCATGTATACATACTTTTCTGAGGTTAATGCCATTGTTGTGTGCTGATGAGAAAACTTCCAATTTTTATAAAAGCACATTGTACTACTATTAATGTCTCAACGTAAAAGGGATATTGTTTAATATTTTGAGTTTTCTGACCGGGTACTGGTTTATAGTTTCCTTCATCCATAAAACAGTTGAAGAAAGTTTCATTCACTTAATTTCACAGTTTCTCAAATTACTTGTGCCTCGAGCTACAATAACATTTGTACCAACAAATCAATCATCTCGTCGGGCTTCCTTTTGGGTGTCTACAGGGGCCGAATATGGGACGCTTTCCCAATTGCATTTGGGTATGATTTTTCCCAATTCCCAGCCAAATATTTCCCAATCCAGTCCGCACTAAGACAAAAATTTAATGCACAATTGGTGTCCTGAACTGGTTGATTGTAAGACTCCAGAAAGTCATTGGTTTTCTGAGGCCTTATAACCACGCAGTTCGGGGATTCCAACTGTCCATTAAAATTTAAATTACTTACCTAACTGGGGGGCGCGGTGGCATTGCGGTAACCGGTTCTCATCTGTTCATCGAAGTTTAGCAACGTCGAACCCGGTTAGTGCGATCGATTCGGACTCTCGCGTTGTATCCTTGGGCAAGGCACTTCACCCGAATTGTCCGCATGCGGACACGATGACGCTGTGTACTAAGGCGTACTGTCCATCGATGGTGCGCATGTCTTCAACCGGGAGCGCGGTGGCTCAGTGGTAGACTGTTGGACTTCTATGTTAGAGGTCCCGAGTTCGATCCCCGTTCGGGACGACTCGCGTTATGTCCTTGGGCAAGGCACTTTATCCCGGCTGCCTACAAGAGGGCACGATGACGCGTGTACTAAGGCGTACTGCACGTCGATGTTGCACATGTCTTCAATCGCTGTAACCCTGCTAGAGAGGAGCTTGAACAGAGTTAGAATGTTGGGGAACTGGCAGTTGCTCGTCGATGCTCGGTGGTTCTCTCCGTGTACTCCGGCTTCCTCCACCCGTAAAACAGTTACGGTCACGATTAGCCATTGCGCATAAGTATATGACCTTAAAACACTATTAAATAAATAAATGTCTTCAACCAATCTAAGCTTGCCTGTGCTGCAGTGCACAGTTATGATGTTGGGGAGCTGGTAGCTGCTCGTCGTTGCTTGGTGGTTCTCCGGGGGTACTCCGTCTTTCTCCACCCGTAAAATTGCCACCGACACAATAATGACCTTGGCTGCCGATGTGTCGTTAAACCTTAATAAATAAATAAATAAATAAATAAATAAATAAATAAATACTTACCTAACTAGTTTAGAAAGTGTCTGAATTCAAGGCAAATGATAAGTTCTTCTTTAACAGTATAAGAATAGTTTAAAAAAGACTACAGACAGACTGAGGTGAGCGTGATTCCATGGGTGAATTTTTGTTATAAAACTTGTAAAAAAACATGCACTTGGTTTAGGTATCGGTCTTAATATTCTTTATTTAATTTGAATGTAAAATTTCTTAGTTTTTGTATGTTTCGTCCTCTCCAAAATAAATTCCCAAATTGAGCCCACAGGACGGACAATTTCCCAGTGTCATGGGCCACGGACCCTTTCACAAAGAAGACAGAAAAATCCCTGTCTCACCAGGTTCATTCCCAACATGTGATGTGCCAAAACAAGCTTAGTCACTGATTGTGCATTTTCTTTGCAGCCGTTGTTGAGCTGAACAATTGCTATTAATCAACCAACTTCCCCAGTGTGTTTTTTGCTTACACAAATAAGTGTGAATGTTTTAATGCATTCCTATTACCTATCCTGACCACGCAGTATTAGATTTACGTCATAGTAAATACGGCGCCTTAATACACTTGCTGTTAGATGAAATTAATGCCTCAAGAGCAGTGACAATAGACATAGTTAATCCCAGTAAGAAGCAGGAATGTTCGAACAATTTATTCTCCCCCATAGATGAACCATTGCAACCAGTTATAAAAGTGAAGTGACAAAGTATCTTGCAGATCCATGTGCGCCAATGGATACCAGTTCATAAGTGTTTTGGCCTGATAGTGCTGTGCAAATCCCCTAGTTGAGTATCCTTGCTGCAAACTACCTAACAACCCCGATATCATCGGCACCGGATGAGAGGCTATTCAGCATCGCTGGCAAAGTCTATCGTCAGGACAGATGTTCATTAAAAGACAGTTCATTCGAAAAACTGATGATGATCCGGTGTAATGAGGATATGTGAATAATGCATAGTAATGAAGTTTCGCGAATTGAAATTCGTTATTTGTTGGTACGTATATATTAGTTATTTATGTTATATTTGTAGTTGTGCATATCCCATAATAAAAAATAGAAATCAGATATTATTGTTCCATGTGCAATTTCTCCATATATCCTAAAAAGTAATTTCCAATGTAATTAATTACATGAACAAAGTAATTTAAATTAATTTCTTTGATATTTTAGGGTAATTGTAATTGTAATTCAGAATTTTGGAATGTAATTGTGATTGTAATTAACCCTTTACCTAACATGAAAATCAGACGACACTTGCAAAAAGAATTCTTGAATAACTAATTTTTCTCATTTTTTGTCTCACAAACATAGGTTATGACCCCTCGTTGGAACGAGCTCGTTCCAACGAGGGGTCTTAACCTATGTGTTTGAGGCAAAAAATGAAAAAATAATGAAAATTAATTGGCGATTTTTGAGAATAGCGCTGGCCAGTTTTTACCGTTACGTTGAGTAAAGGGCTAACCCTTTACTAATGTAATTGGCCGCAGCCCTGATCACCACAGGACCAAGAAGACAGAGACACAGCAAACCTTAACAAATACAAATGACTTTTTTTTTAAATTTCTCCATTTATGGAACCATTATAACCGTTATGGATTTTCCTCCATCCTTCACTCCATCCCTGGGGTGGTCACCCACCCCTGGGGAGGCGAGCGTTGGTCCTCCGTCCCGCTACTGGACATTTTTGTAAAAGTCTCCCAGAGGTACCTTTGCCTCCGTCAAATGCGATAACAAGCAGGCCCGTCCCTTTGAACCAGGGAAGTAAGGGTCTTTTGGTGGTGTCCTTAGAGGGGCCATTTGTGAAAGTTGCTTGACGATTGTCTGTCCGCCGAATCCGAAACTGTTCGTCCGTATCGACACCAGCCAGAGGCAGACAACACTTGCCGACGACGTCCTCGACGACACAAAAAATAAGTGGAAGATTATACTTGCCGGAAGATGTTATGAAAGACACCACCCCATCACCCTCGGGGGGGGGGGGGGGTAGAACATTTGTTGAGAGGACACACCTCTCATACTGGTCCTCATCCGAGGGAGGATAATACTCGCCTGAAAAAAATCACAAGCCTTCCCCCTCAACTTTTCCTCCTCTGTTGTGACTTGACATGGTTGCGATCTGCGGAAAATTTCAATAATCCAACACGTCAAAGTAGGGTCAAAAAGGGCTTGCCCCAAACCGTCCCTGCGCTCCTTTGGCGCTCGAAACTATTGATCTCCTGATCTCAATGGAAGCCCCGGTGATATCTTCCATGTCAGATCAATGGGAGCAATTGGAAGAGTCCGTATTCATTGTTTGGGAATAGAACAATTAATATTTTCAACGTGCAGCCTTGGGGTTTGGGTTCCTAATTTGAAAATATTGATCAGTCTACCCCACACATTCACTCAGTAGCCATCATACTTAATGAAATTATGACGTATCATGTTCCTGGCCCGTAAAAAGGGTATCCCGTGTCCAAAAGGTTAAAGCCACACCAGCAACATAAAGGCTATATTGGTCCGATAAATGTAGGGTGTACTTTCATTTTAGTAGCGACACCCGTTCAATAAGGCACAAACTTAGAAAAATTTCACAACGGAGCTTACTGCCGAAAAGTTTCTTCAGCAACGGAAAGAAGACGCAATTCATTTCTAATCATGTAACTTGTTGAGCGAGATGGTAAGTGCTGTTCAGGGGAAAATTGGACATATTTGAAAAAATACACGAAAGTCAGAAACAATTGAGTGATGTTTAAATATCCAAGATCGAATATGTGAACACTGAAACGTATACATTTGCCAATCGCTCTTGTTTGTTATCTTGCATACTAGCATAATCAACCTCAGATATTTTCTAAAACGATACAAACGTCAGAAGAGGCCAGGTCGCCTGGAGGATGGGAACAGGAAATCTGGCGTGATGGGGGATGAGGTATCAATTTCGCACTTCTCCAAAAAGCTATCCTCCCCACACCTCCTTCTCGGCCCATCATGGCCGATTTGGTGTTCGCTATGTGTTAATTAAATATGAAATTGCCTCACGACCACTACATGTATATTTTCGGTATCATCCGTTAATAAATTTCCAAAAAGCTTTGAGATTTTCAGCTTGACTAACCAATATAACTAAACATCAAGGCGGGAGCGCGGTAGCTCAGTGATAGACTGTTGGACTTCTATGCAAGAGGTCCCGAGTTCGATCCCCGTCCGGGAGGACTCGCGTTGTGTCATTGGACAAGCCTCTTTATCCCGGTTGCCTACATGGGGGCACGATGACGCCGTGTACTAAGACGTATTACACGTCGATGGTGCACATGTCTTCAACCGGTGTAACCCTGCTTGAAAAAGCTTGAACAGTGTTAGAATGTTGAGGAGCTGACAGTTGCTCGTCGATGCTCGGTGGTTTTTGGCGGGTACTCCGGCTTCCTCCACCCGTAAAACTGTCACGGTCACAAATAACCATTGTGCATAAGTATGTGACCTTAAACAACAATACATAATCAATAATCATCAAGGCACGCCTTTGACGAAGGCATGTCTTGGCGAAATCTCTTTCAATGGTTTGTTTCACTGTTTTCTGTTGGAAATTATATGGACTTTCCGATTGCTGTGAAAAGGTTGTCATCACAGACTCGAAGCTAGGATCTTAACCCTTTAAACCCTGGTGGTACCTTCCATGCCAGTTCTATGGCAGCAATTTGAAGAGTTCATATTCATTATTTGGGGGCATACCAATTAATATTTTCAACGTGCAGCCTTGGGGCTGCACGTTGATAATATTGATTGGTCTGCCGCACACATTCACTTAGCAGTCATTCTACCTGCTCGAACGACTCGAAGCTCATCAAGCAAATGAGCCTTAGAGCAATTGCTCGATCGAGCAATTGCTCGTTGGCTCATTTGCGCGATGGGATTCGAGTCGTTCGAGCAATAGTTGCGAGTCACTTGACATAAGACGGAATCCCACTTATGGAATCCCATTTTGGAATCCCATTTGTGGAATCCATTTTTCGAAAACGCCTGCGGCTATGGAATCCTTTTTTTCTGAATTGAGTCGTCGAGTCGTTCGAGGAGTCACTCGATCGAGCAATTGCTCGAAGGCTCATTTGCTCGATGAGCTTCGAGTCGTTCGAGCAATTGCTCATGGAGCAATTACTCTCCTGGCTCTTTGGCTTATTTGGGAAAAAGCCCTACTTACGGAATCCCTTTTAGGCCCTAGAATCCCTTTTTTCTGACATGAATCTAAAAGTCGTTCGAGGAGTCACTCAAACGAGCAGTTACTCTAAAGCTCATTTGCTCGATTGATTCGAGTCGTTCGAGCAGTAAGTCGAGTCACTCGATCGAGCAATTGCTCTAAGGCTCATTTGCTCGATGAGCTTCGAGTCGTTCGAGCAATTGCTCATGGAGCAATTACTCTCTTGGATCTTTAGCTTATAAGGGATATTTGGGATAGGTATCCTCAAATAATACAATACCGGGCCATAGGAATCCTCATATACTGAAATGAGTCGAAGAGTCGTTCCAGGAGTCACTCGATCGAGCATTGCTCGATAGCTCATTTGCTCGATGGGCTTAGAGTCGTTCGAGCAATGACTTAACAGTAACTGCTCGATAGCTTATTGGCTTCGGGACTGCTTTTGTTATACACAAGGGAGATAACCCTGCATACAGTTTATGGGAAATCAAACAATCTGATTGGTTATAAATGATCTAGATAAATAAAACAACAAGAGTACTTGCAATAGGGTCAGAACTACTGCTATTACGTCCACCTTACCGGTAACAGGATGATACAAAGCATTTGGTAGGTTAATACTATCAACGGTTAGGATGGAACCTACAGGGGAATATAGCAACCATACTCTGCTACCGTTCTGTATTACCAGGCATTGATCCTACCCCCAGAATACCGCTCAATAATATGAAGCACATGGTGGATCAGTAGTACCGAGGGCCAGCAAGAGACCTACAGGGGTATGTACAGCCTATGCTATACTACCGTTCTAAACTACCAAGCATTACCCCCTCCCCCACAAAATCACTAGGTCTACCATAACGTACTACATATACCAGCCATATAATAAAATCAATCGGTTGGTTAATAGTACCAAGCACTAACATGAGGCCTATAGCTGTATATACCGCCATACTATATATAGCACCGTTCTAAACTACCAGGCAGCGCCCCTACCCACAATACCCCTATGCCTAGCATTGCATACTACCTATACCAGTCATCGGATAACATGAAGCATCAGGTGAATTAACAGTATTAAGGGCTAACATGGGACCTGCTTGGGCCCACAGAGGTATATATCGTCCATGCTATACTGCTGTTCTATACTGCCAGGCATTACCCCCACCCCCACTCCACAATACCACTTGACCTGCAATAACGTACTCCCTATACCAGTCATAGAATAGTACAAAGCAATGGGCTGGTTAATAATATCGAGGACTGGACCTACAGGGGTATACACCATGCATCCTATGCCACCCGTCCTAAACAACCTAGTATAATACTGCCTGACCTAACACTAAACTACCAATACCAGCCATAAGTTAATAAAAAGGATTCGGTAGGTTAATAGTACTAAGAGGGGTAATAGACCAACAGATCATTCATCCTGTACTGCCAATCTAAACCACCAATGGCTATCTCGCAACACCACACTACCGCCCACCCACCCTACTGCTTGACTTAGCTATAGCAGACATAGGATAATATGAAGCATAAAGTGGATTAATAGTACTAAGGGCTAACTTGGGACCTACATGCATATATACCACTACTACCATATCACCACCCCCCACCCCCTACAAGAAGTCCGACATCCACTGACCCGAATAACGTCATGTCAGATTGTATACTGGACAATAACAGTGGTCAGCATCTCTATGACGTCGCGCATGAATCATGACGTCACGACGTCAAAGAAACGTCAACCGTTTCGCGGGAAATACTTTTAAGAAAACCCAATTTTCCCATCATGTTTCCACCACTTACCTATAATATATACCTATAGCCCCATGCGTACATATATCACTATACATGCCATAGCATACTATATATACAGTACCTACACCATTTGGCTGATCTAGCTGCAAGGAGCCGTACTTTTGCTCCCCTAAAGTTGCTCCCCCAAAAGTCCGGTTCCTATGGGAATTTAACACTAGCTACTCCCCCAAAAGTCCGGGTAATGAGGGACGATCGGGTACCTTATATACTACTTAGGCTAACATGACCTGAAATATCCTGTTTCTTTGTCAATAACATTGCACAAATATGGCTGCCATTGGAACCGTCACGATGGGTCGGTTCCAATGACTCCCAAATATGTAAGGTTTTATTGGTTAATGTTGGGGTTTTGTGTTTTTTTTAAATATCAAATTTAGTTTATGTTTTTAAAATTAAAAAGCTCTGATGGGTAAAGGTTTAAAAAGTGTTATCAGTATACACCTGGGGTTCAACGATGGTGATCCTGGGAGCAGGGATGTGGCTAGAGATTTCCGATTTGGGGGTGTAGTGTAGTGAATTTCCAACTAGTGGGAGGGACCGGGAGGGGGAAACCCACTCCCCCCCCCCCCACAGTTGGAAATTCAATACCGAGAAAGATTTTGAAAATGGAGACATGAAAGGGGGCATAAAATTGATTCTAGTTACTGAAATGCCAACACCTTTATGATGAAATTATCAGGTTATTATTATCTGGCATTATTCTGGAAACTGAATATGTGCTAAACAAATGCTCAAGCTTTGAACTCTGAACAATTCACACTGTCCTAACATTAAATCAGATCTTATGCAGGAACGATCAGTTTTCGACGTTTCATCATTTTGTATCTGTGAATGATGGAATTAACTCAGGATAACGATATTACATGTTGTGATTTTCTTGAAGTGCATTTCGAGGATTTTTTTATAACGATAAGTTATTTATTTATTTTATTAAGGTTTAACGACACTTTAATAGCCAAGGCCACATTGTGTCGGTGAGTTTTACGGGTGGAGGAAGCCGGAGTACCCGGAGAGAACCACCGAGCAACGACGAGCAGCTGCCAGCTCCCAAACATCGTAACTCCGCACTGCGGCACAGGCAGGGTTAGACTGGTTGAAGACATGCTCACCGTCGACGTGCAGTACGCCTCAGTACACGGCGTCATCGTACCCACATGTGGACAATCGGGGTTAAGTGCCTTGCCCAAGGACACAATGCGGGAGTCCAAATCGATCGCTCAGACGTTCACCCATCCAATGACTAACCGGTTTCGACGTTGCTTCACTTCGGTGATCTGACGAGAACCGGTTACCGCAACGCCACCGCGCCACCATTAACGATAAGTAAACGCACTATAGAAATCTCGGACCAATTGACATCATACATACTTATGAAGCTCGATATTGCGTACACTGTAGTTCTAAATAGTACCAGTTAGATTTTTTGCTGATTTGAAACAGAGTTGGAATTTTGAAAAGTAAAGGATACATCGCCACTGAAGCTAGAAAATCCAGAGAGATGGAATTTCCATCTACTCATGACTTGCCCTCCGAATTTCTAACTGTAGGAAATTTTGGCCAGGATGAGGGTGACACTCCAATACACCCCCACCCCTGTCTCCACGTACTTACCTGGGCCACTCAAACAAACAAGTATGGATTCTCCCAACCATTTTCGCGAGAATCAAAATAAATTCTTCCAAATTTAGATGAAATATAAACACGTGGGTGGGGCGAAGTGCCACGACTGTCCCACCAGCTTGGGGTCTTTATCATCGCCTCCGCTGGGAGAGCGGTGGTTCAGTGGTAGACTGTTGGACTTCTATGCTAGAGGCCCCGAGTTCGATCCCCGTCCGGGGCGACCCGCGTTGCGTCCTTGGGCAAGGCACTCTCTCCCGGTTGCCTACACGGGGGCAAGATGACGCCGTGTACTAAGGCGTACTGCACGCCGATGGTGCACATGTCTCCAACCACTGTAATCCTACTTGAAGGGGCTTGAACAGGGTTAGAATGTTGAGGAGTTGACAGCTGCTAGTCGATGCTCAGTGGTTTTCTCCAGGTACTCAGGCTTCCTCCACCCGTACAACTGTCGCGGTCACGATCAGCCATTGTGCAAAAATATGTGACCTTAAGGGGTCGTCCAACCTAACTTTGGTCAATTTTTTGACATTTTTCCCAATGCCTCAGAAACAGATAAGAGAAGTAAGGAAAGGCAAATTATATATCAAAATAATCAGTAAAGTGCATAGAAAAGGTACATATATTTTTTTTCAGGAAAAAAAGTGAATTTTATGATTTTGAAGAAGATTAATTTGCAAATGGCATAAGTAACGAACCGGTAAAACCACAAAATAATCGGTAATTCGAAAGCCTTGTCCTCAATATAATGATAACATACTACAGACTCGGAGAAAGCATTTTTTTGACACACACTCTGGTGGGTTTTGACGTTTGAATGTAATAACATCAACACAAATTTTTGATGTTCCGGAGGTGGCCATGTTTCAACGATGTTTTTCCGGTCATGTGATTACGATGTGGTTCTTGCAGAAATACTCAATTTGGGCAATCGTAAGAATGCAAGGACGTGATCACGCCCTTTATTTGTTCGAGACAATGTATGAGCGTATTTGCAAACAGGTGACAGCAAGTACTTGAGCTGTTAATGTCATAACAGCAAAATATGGTTCGAAATTCCCTCTCGTGTTTACAGGCCGTCTGAACTTTTTTGTTGACAAAAAATCTGAATTATTGCGCACTAGAAAGACAACATGAACCACTTGTAAAAAAAATAACCGAGTGTATAAAATCGGGACGATACACATAAAATAAGGCAATATTCATAACAAAGTAAGCAGAATGCTTCAGAAATCACTTTTTCACGAAGTATATTCCAAGTGACCTGGAACTATATTGAGTGTGTTAATTTCCCCCTGTCGCTGCGAAGTTATTTACGTCCTAGTAACCATGGAATTTGAAGACGGGTATGTTTGATGTCTGCAAAGGACCGATTGAAGATGGGTTGAAAATGATGCATTCGTGCTTTTAAATAAGGTGCGCTTGGACGATGCTGAGAATTTAGTTTTTTCTTCCAACCAACCATAGTAATACAAGCGTCGATCAGTGTTTTTTTTTTATCGTTTTACACTGACAAATGTGACATATCTCCTTCACCGGAAACCATCCCCCAATTTGCATATCACAATAAACATAACCGCTGTCACGGAGTGTCAGCGTGGCCGTGTGGTCAAAACCGAAACGAATTATCGAATGCACGGTCAATATTAGCTGCAATTGGCTTTTAAATAAATGAAATACACGAAATATTCGCAATTTCTTCATTATTCATGCCGAGTTACTTTTTAATCAAACCACATGCGTTCAGTTTCGTTTGTCGGCATCAGACTGATATTGTTTGTGGTAATTAAATAGTACGAGAAGGCGAAGGAAGCCAAATATTTTTACATCATCTATTATTTAATTCAAATTGATAATTTCTTTTATTTAACTGAAATTATGAACTGATAAGTTGGGTGTGTTGCGATTATTATGCCCCAGACCTGGAACTTAGTGGAAGTTGGAAAATCAAAGGTGCATCTAGGGCCGTGCAGTAGGTGACCCCCTGTCCTCTTAATCTTAGTCTTACCCATTCATCATTGCATGTACCAACATTCCCCCTTGTATCTCAACCATTGCTACTCCAATTTGAAGGATATTTGGTTTTGTGATCGAGCATCATGGAGAAACAATGCCTGTGTAGCTGCTGTAGCATGTGTTTCTTCCCACATTTTTTCAGAGTTGTGGTACTTTTTCACTCTTTTGAGTTAGAAAATTTTGTTTATAACTAGTTGATTTGTTACAATTTGTTGCAGAGTGCCTGCTAATACCCTCAATTGTATTGCTGCAGAATTTTCTTGTGAAGATTTTGTTCCTATTACTTATCAAGCAACAACCTAATGAATATTCTGTATAAAGCCACCAATCTGATGTTTGACACTTTTATTGGAGCTGTTTTGAAGGCTTATGGAACTCAAAATGTTGATTATGGCAGGACTTTTCTATTCACCCATGAATCGATAAATTAAGTGTTATAGTTGGAAGTAAGAAGCATGAAAGGTCCAGAACTAAAACTCTAAAAAGAATGTTTTGCAATGTAACATGATTTTTGCAGATACACTATTTGGAGGTTTACCTGTCTGATAGTGTTTGGAACATGTGTGGCCAGGATCTTCAAAAAGAAAAAAGAGTTAAACTTTGAGAAAAAAGGCATATGCCTTGAGTGCCGGAGGTAGAGTCATACAAGGAAGAGAGCCCCCCCCCCCCCCCCCCCAAATTTTCTGTGTCAAATGGAGCTCACTTGTCATCTTTTGGGGATTGCTTTGTGTACTGCTTTCTTGAAAAAAATATGTGAGACCCTCTGGATGTGCCCTTCTGATCTCAATATGTCAGTAAGCCTCCTTGGGGAAAGTACATGCAATAATGGTTATGTAAGGTTGATTTGATGTGTTTTGAATAACAATGTACTTTTAAGTACATTAGATGGTTTATTGCAGTGACAGGTTACAGTTACCCTTATTTCTTCTCCAACAGATATCATGAGTGTATTGGTGTCCAAGAGTTAAACAAAGCTAATGTACTTATTGATAAACCAGACAAACTTAACAATTTAATCACTATCAAATTGATGCATGGGATAAAAGGGGTTACAGTGCAAGGGGTTTGTAAATATATTTATTCAACTACAATGTATGACTTTGCAGTGCATTCTACATAGGAGAATATCATATTTTCTTTCCAAACCATTACAGTAACACATACATCTTGATATTGGGAGACACTCTTTTGTCCTTCCATACTTCTTCTGCTGGACTCCTTCAAGTTGACCTTTGTTGAACTCCCCAAATCAAAACATAAACAAAAGAAAATGTCTGCCTTCAATCAGTGAGCACTCCACTTATAACATTTGGTCTCAATCTTCATTACTTTCATGAATTAGGAAAAGATTTCTTCGAGTATGTACTTAAATGTTTATAGAATACAGCTGTTATTTTATTTTGAGGTATTTTATTGTAAAAATTTTGTTCTCTTACTTATGCCATAGCAGACTTTCAGGTGGTGCTATTTACACATGGCAGCAGTTCCATGGCAAATTTCAGTTTCCACATGTTCTATGTTTCATTCCAAGCATTTTGGTATATAATTTATTGGGGTTATTCATTTTGGGCCTTTTTTAGACTTGAAAGAAAATTACATGAAATTTGACCAAAGTTAGGTTGGACGTCCCCTTAAGGGCATGTATAAGTAATGAAATTTTGTATATTTTGAAAATTCTCACCTCTGATATTCCTTCAATTCAAATTAAATATACACAAAATGTACATCAAAATGAAGGTTGGGATGTATAGAACGCGAAACACACGTGTAATCAGCTCATAGAGTCGACTGTTGGCATCACTGGTTCCTGGAAGTCTGCTGCCGTATTCGCACCAGAACTGATAATTTAATTATATTTCACGAAAACAACTTTTGGCCAAATGTGCTTTACATATCCAAGAACAAAGCTTGGGGATCAAAATTCATCAAAACACGGCTACAGAGCTGCATGGGGGAAAATTCCAAAGTCATTGCTTGTGTTTACGTATGAGTATACTCTCGATTTCCGGCCGACGTCATCGGACGGAAAAATCATGTAAAAACAATGGCGTCTAAAATCAAATTATGAAAAAGATCGCCTTCATGCAGTAGTGTACTGTTATTTGAGAGAGATTACACAGTTACCATATTCAATGCAAGGTATAATGACACCTGTTGAAATTTCTTAAAATGACGATTTTGTTTTTCGATGGAAATTTGTGGTATCGAGTGATTTGCGCATGTCTGTCGAGCATGGAAACCATCTTCAATAAAAAAATGCAGACAGTGTTGTCCTTTCCCAAAATGCAGTCCTGTCTCTGCACTCGAAAGTGGTTTGAATGCCAAGCTTTGTTATTGGATATCTGAAGCACATTCCGGGCCACGAGTTGTTCTTGTGAAATATTATTTTATTATCAGTTCTGGTGCGAATACGATAGCAGACTTCCAGGAACTAGTGGTGCCTGCTGTCAACTCTATGAGTTGATTGCATACGTGTTTCATGTTCTATACATCCCAACCTTTATTTTGATGTATAATTTGTGTATACATTACGTGAACACTCCACACGAAAGCATTATCCCAAAATCGGCGGAGTGTGTTATGTGAAAATACACAATGTCAGACGACCACTCACTAATCAGTGTTGACTGGATTGTATTGGGAAAAGATTCGCCAATTAACATATTAATTTCTGTTCACTAAATCTTTTTTGTACCTGATACATTTTGTTCGGGAACTTTGTATATCAAATAAAATCTTTAAAGGTGAAAATCGATTCGGTAAATCCGTTATTTTGTGTGATAAATTTGACCCCAAAAATGAGAATTTCGCCGATCACGTGAAACAGTGTGGCTCTTCCGTCAATTGGATCAACATTGCATGAAATATTCTGAAGTCACTGGAGACCGGCGAACGAAATCAGTCTTCAGTCTGTTTTTCAACAGACACGGAAAGTTATAGATTGCTTATACATTTTTATTTTTGAACATCAAGGGAATTTACCTGCTTTTGTCAGGGGAATAACATCATAATCCACCCAAATGTCAAATTATAACACGATATTTGTGTCATATCTGGCAGGTATTTACAGCCTTGGAAATTCAGTGAAGTGGATTGTTGTCGAAACAGATCAGATCAACCCGCGTGCCTTTTTCCGGAGCTATTTTAAAACACGGCATCCAAATTCAACTCAGGACCCTTCCGATCGATAAAAAGTGTCCCCACGAAAACGAAATGACGCAATACCAAGAATACATTACTTGAATTTATGGTTGCGAGAACAACACCCGCAACATCTTATGTAACTGGGGGAGACGGTCATAGCAGCCTCGAAATCGCTGACAACACGAAGTTTTGCCATTTTTTGTGGGTGTGGGGGGGGGGGTCGACCAAACTCGTTACTCTCAGTCCAACTCGGAT
Source organism: Pictodentalium vernedei (assembly GCA_031216915.1). Lineage (NCBI taxonomy): Eukaryota > Metazoa > Mollusca > Scaphopoda > Dentaliida > Dentaliidae > Pictodentalium > Pictodentalium vernedei. The sequence continues at coordinate 433,183,181 of CM062297.1, read as the reverse complement.
GATGCCATGCATGATACTGATACTATGAGGATAATTAACGCGGGCCCCCTTTCTTCGTGAAATTCTTGAACCGCCACTGCAGAGAGCTGCCCGTCTTCTCGGTTGTCTCTTAACCCTTTACCCAATGTGGATAGCAGACGATGCTTGCAAAATAAATTCTTGGATAACATTTAAAAATTTCAAACTTTTGTCTCAAAACATAGCTTATGACCCCTCATTGGCACGACTTGAGATCATCGAGCTCGTTTCAATGAGAGGTCATAAGCTATGTTTTTTGGACAAAAATTTAAAACATAATAAAATTTGAATGGTGATTTTTGTGTACAGTGCTGGCCGAATTTGGCCGTTGACGTTGGGTAAAGGGCTAACAGAAGAAATTTTGCGAGCAATTTGGTCAGTTATTGAAAGTTGTTTTGACGAGTGGGAAATCCACCTGCGGATGTCACTTGCAGTAATTCATTACCTCCGTACTTTGGAGGATGTGCAGCTATAACCTGCCTAAACTGTGACATCGGATAATTTGTGAAAACCTGTATACATCACTGCTGGTTTAACCCTTTACCCAACGTAACGGCAAAAACCGGCCAGCGCTATTCTCAAAAATCGCCAATTAATTTTCAAAATATTTTCATTTTTTGTCTCAAAAACATAGGTTATGACCCCTCGTTGGAACGAGCTCGTCGAGCTCGTTCCAACGAGGGGTCATAACCTATGTTTTTGAGACAAAAAATGAAAAAAATTAGTTATTCAAGAATTTTTTTTGCAAGTGTCGTCTGCTTTTCATGTTAGGTAAAGGGTTAAGTAACAGGAATAATAAGTGGAACTGGTATTCATTTGATTTACACGGAGACAAAAAGGCGTGAATATTTTGTGCAACAAGAACAAGAACGATACTTATTTTGCACTGAAGTTTATTTAGTTTATTTAGAAAAAATATATAAAGTTTGAATGGAGAATTTTGTATTTAAGGTGGGTCGGTTTTGGCGGTAACGTCGGGTAAATAGTTAACAGAAAGCTTGCTAGCGGTTTTCATGCTTTTTCCCGCATATTGAACGATTAATTTTTTTAATGAATAATACATTCTCATTTTAGTTCATCTAAACTATTTCGGTAAAAAGCTCATGGTACAATAAAAATTAAATCCCTTGAAATGTTCGGGCACTCGGCACAGTATAGAAACCATAATCCCGTGTCGGAAAAGCTACAGCCGCAGCGAAACACCAGAATATATCGCCAAGACTGTCACATTGTTGTTTCACAAACACCGTACACCCATAACACATTTTATTCACTGAAATACTCGTTCTATTCCATAATTCATTTTAAAAATACAGATCAACCATTACGTTACGGGAATGAATGAATACAAGATCATTTCGGTGGAGACAATCCGACCTTAAATTATACGGGGGGCGGGGGGGGGGGGGATCCACATCATATATCAGCGAAAATTTTATTTTAATATGAAAACAAATTGAAAATCTCACGAATTAACGAACGGATTTTTTCAGTTCCTATATTAAACCGCAGTGCAGATTTCTGGAAATGAAAGATATGGCATTTGTATCAGAATATTTTATTAAATGCAAGTTTTAGAAATTTTCTGTCTGAACAAAATAATTGCTAATCAGGGACAGTCTCTGAACGATTTTTCTCGCGAAACATTAATTGGTTATGTAATCCTTCTCACGTGGCCGCACTAAAACAGCTTTTCACACCCGAATCAGGGAAGTTCGGGTCTTCTTTATGGTGGTCCCCGAAAGGGGTCGTTGTTGTTTCTCTCAAAGACGTCCAACCAACAGAGACAGCCTGAGGCAGATTATATTTGCCAGTGATGGCCATCACTCAATAGCATCCCCGAAGTGGCAGATTATACTTGCCTGAAAATCCAAATCGACTGCACCTTCGGGAAGAGGTAGTACCTTTGTGAGCGGACCCAACCTCCCACACTGGTCCTCACCCGAGGGTTCAACCGACATCAGCCAACGAGGCCACCAGATCGCAACAGGAGACACCTGCCAAGTACCGAAACCTTTTCCTCCTTCAACGCGCCTAGACATGTGTCAACCAATAACATACGTAACCGAGGGTCGAAAGGGGCTTGCTCCCCATACCGTCCCTGCGCGCCTTCGGCGCGTGAAACCATTTCGTTCGGTCGTTTCTACACAAACGACGGGGTATTAACAAGTGTGGGCTTGTATGCAATGTACACGTAATGATTTAATCTGAATTTAAGAAATATGAGAGGTTAGAATTTCAAAATAAACAAAATTCCTTTACTTATACGGCCCCTTATATACCAATAAATAATCGTCTCCGCTGCAGGTGGATGTCAAAAATATTGATTAAATTTTGGAGACGAAACAAGTCAGTTCTGAACACTGATTCTTTTGTTGTATGGTCTCAGGTGATTGCGATTACATAACTAATTCGTGGAGTCGAGCAGATTGGATTATCGATCACGCTACTGCTGATTACGAAACAATCTGACCTAACAATGCGTCGTTGTCTCAGAAGAAGGTAACGTTTGAGCACTGACTCCAAAATCCGCCAATGTTTGATCAAACAGATCGAGGGTGAATGAAATGTGCGGCGCAAGGTGTTCTTGGAAAGGGAACTTCCTTCCAAGTTTATCGAACAAAGCTGAGAGACGACTGCTCTTGGAAGTTACTTCGACTGCAGCAGTGGTACTGGAATCCATCTTTCCTCGAGTATCGCTCACCGTTTTTTATTTTCGCCAAGAAATCAATTCTGCGTCAGACGATTTAGTTGATATATCGGATCGTTCGAATTGTTACACGTTTTCAAAGAACTGATGTGGGAACAAAAATGTTGACGAGACCAAAATACATGTATGCGCGATTTAGGAAACTTTCTCAGCACAAATATTCCTGGTGAACGGTGAGTATTTTCGGTAAAAGTGCCAGATGCAATGAAACGTTAGCTTGAAAATAGGTGATAGGTTTTTGTCGATGTCATCAAAAATCTAAACAGAATAATTTGTCACTTTTTGGCTGTCTATCCGTAATTAAGGTGATTCTAAAGTCATGGCTGCTAACATGGAAGCCAGAAACATAGAATTCCAAGTGTACTCAAACCCCTCAGGCATGAATACAAGGCAATGTGGAAACCTGAACACACATAAACCCCGCACCCAGTTCTCAGCATCTCTTCCATATTTTTCTATTCACAAAATGTGGAACGACCTTGGTACAACGTTAAGAACCTCCAACCGCAGGTTATTCAAAAAAACATTAATTGATCAATTTCTAAACCCATATAACGCCGATATCAGCTGTTCCTACCCGAGATGTCCCGACTGCCTGGTGCCTAATAGTTAGTCTCATGGGTTGTTATCGCCTTTTTTTATCCTCGAGAGCTCAGGAACATATTACCTTGCCATTTACGGTTTTCCGATTATATATCACTCATGACCTTACTGGTCTACTCGGCATAAATATATTATTTCATTTATTCGGAAATACAGTCAATTAATTGATTAATTGATTACTTAAGTGCCAACTACCGCCTAATAAGTAGACTCTCGGGTCGCTATCGACTTCTTTTTCTTCTCGTGAGCTTAGGAACATGTTCCCCTCCAATTTACGATTTACGGTTTTCCGATTATACATTACCCCATTACCTTACCTTACTGGTCTACTGGTCTACCTGCAAAAATATATTATTATTATTTCATTTATTCAGAAACACGGTCAGTTTATTAATTGATTAACTGATTAATTAGTTGAGTGCCCAATTGTCCAATTGACTGATCAACTGATTAACCAATTACTCGATTACTCATTCAATGGGCCAAATCAAAATAACAAATGACAGAACATTCTGGAGTTTGATTCATGACGAACAAAATTTTAACCAGTTCCAATCAACTCGATCCCAAAATAAAAGTAACAACTGCTTGCTGTCCAGATAGAGCTTATTTAACCTTAACATTTGCCATTTGCCATTCTGTTCTTTTAACTTACATTATTAGATTGTCCAGGGGATGACAGGAAGACAGTCGTAAGACTATGTCATTCCCCACAGTATACATCTGTCTATGATTTTGTAACCTTGTTTTTTCGCCTCAAGTGTGTATTTGTATGCTGTGAAATAAACTGAACTGAATTGAATTGAATTGAATAGAAAAATGTGAACATTTGATTGAACAATAACTTGGCAACGAAACAGCCTTGCCCTTGGCTACCAGGGTTGGGGGAATGGCCATGCCACGTAGAACGTGATGGGACCCGCAAAATATGCATTTAACAAATTTACGAGTGATTTGGAGACAATAGAAAATGTGTACTGTCAAAAAGTCGGAAATGGCGTAGTCAGGTTTTCAAAAAATAGCGAGACGCCTCACCTTCCAATGAACAACCAACGTGAGCTATCAGTAATGTACTGCAGCAGTTGAGTCTTAATGTTGAATAAAACACATCGAAGATAGCACTAAGCACGTTGTCAACCTGGGTCGTTTCAGTCTCAAAAGTGTCCGCCATGTTTACGTGGGAAATTCAAAACACTGAAGGTTGTGGGCAACATTGCGACGAAACATCTCGCAACATGTCCCGTAAATTCTCATGACAATGCCACTGCTGAAATTCTGATTGTCGATATATCTCAAGGGAAGCAAACTAATTGACGCAAATTGCATTGATTGTTCTATGTAAATATTCTTCCATCACCAATTGAAGCAATCAATTTGTTTACTTGGATCGACCTTGCCATTAGTTTGTATTCAAGGGCCAATATGACCAATAGAGAACAAAAATTTCAGCTATCTTTAATTAACAAAACTGTGACATATAGTGGAATTAGAAACCCACGTTGTATTCGTTCGTTGTTTAAATATTCGTAAACTGGTTTCTTTTTCACTTCTTTTAATCGCAAATCGGGGAACTATTGTTCGTCATGTACTATTGATGGTACAACTTTATTGATCTGCCATTCGGTCTAGATTCGGTGAGTTCCAGAAATAATGCTCCTAATTTTACAATCTGGTGTGATTTATATTGCGAATCATTGTAAACGATGTATTTCATTATATTTGTTTGCAATCCACAAAAATAATCTGTGGGCTATTAGACTCATGTCTGCAAGTATTTGTTGATCGAAGTTGTTGTCACAGGAAAGTCACATGCGTTGGTAAGTCGCTTGTTCAAAGTGCGAAAAATAATATTTTTTTCTTTCTATCCACCCCACTGGACCTCCTAATCACAAATAAAAATATGACAGAAGTGTGAACATGCAATTTTTCTCTTGGAAATTATTTTATCAGCTAATAAACCTCATTTTCACAAAAATATTTGCACAAAGTTACAAATAGGGCCTCTAAATAATCAAAATCTAGAAAACGGAATTAAAAAACAGTAATTAGATAATCAAAATACCAAGAAGATTATATACGAATTCATTGTCAATGGCTCGGCCACTCTGAATAGCACAAGAGTCTAAGAGATCCACACACACAGAAATAAATTTACGTAATCTTCACAAGACATTATACATTCCATCAATCAGGCAATGTATGTCCATCCATCTGTCCGTTGGTTTACTTTTTGCATTACACTCTTACTTGCCTCATAATAGTGATGGCTGAAAAATGGTGAGGTCTTGCACATTTGATAAAAGTTATTGAAAATTAATAATAGTGATGGCATTTTCACCTTTGGGGTCTTTTAAATAACAGTGGTGACTGACATTTTTCTTCAAATTTTCATGTATAATCGTAATTCTGCACTATTATTCAACAGCTCAAGGTATTCTAAAATTCTTACTAATAACACAGGGTGGATGGATTCACAGTGTTAGGGAAATGTTAAAAGAAGTAAATTCTAGCAAACTTTTTTCATATATTCCCGTGTGTTCGTTTAACCTGGTGGCCATGGGTGAAACACAGCTTTTTAAATGTATTAACTTGACTGGATATGAAAAGCACTGTATCTAACCTACATGTACAGTTCAGGGTTTGATCCAGGTAAATTGGGAAAGGGGCCTTTTTTATGGTCTTGGGAAAATTATTCATTTGGCCATCTAGACATAAACCCAGCTGGAAGCATTTTTCCAGAGAGAATACAGGTTAAAATGGGTATCAGTTTATTAGAATCAACTGTCAGAAACACACTGGTTTTGTAACCTGATAATGCTGTATAAGTTAAGGAGTAATAATGTTTTGTGCCAGATATTAGGAATTTTATTGCATATACCCCATTGAGAATGAGGCCTCAATTTGGCCACATAATGTGGCCACACGAAACCCTGATGTAGCGGGAATATCAAAGCAGCACCATTCCCCAACATATAATTGAAAGGTTTTCTTTTTTTATTTTCTGTACCTCATGTGAACAAGCTTTGGTTGGAATGGTAAGGATTGCTTATGGGAGGCATACGATTAACACTTACAATAATGTAGAGGAAAGGTGGCACTTTTGTGATGTTTTCTCATATCACAGAATATATACACTTTCTGCCTTAAAAAACAGAGCTCATAACAGGTCTCCAAACAGAGCTCATGACAGGTCTCCCGTTGGAATGGCTCCACTAAGCTCATCAGTTACCGTTGAAGATCATAATCACTTGTATGTTTGTGTTGCGAAATTTGTACAAATAATGAAATCTGAATGGTCACTTATCTGTGCAACAACAGTGATTTGATCAGTGTGTTAGATAAATACTTGAAAGAAAGTTGTCATAAATATTGATTTCCAGTTATTTTAAAAACAAGCACAAAGTGATAAAGAGGTAAGAGATTGTCATTTCCTGGGACTCTTTGACACCTTGAATGGGCGTTTTGGGGAAACAAAATGTTTTCATGAAAACATAATGTCAAGCCAATGGTTGAGAAGAATGCATAACTGTATCATACCATTGAGGGTGTGGGTGGTACTAGTCTGCAGGTCCCAGACTGAATCAGAATAATATAGTCTGTCAACACTAGAGCCTAAAACCTGAACTCACTGTTTACAATATTTACTGCACAGGTTTCACAGTGTACATACTAGTAAGAGGGCACAGGAATCAAGAGAAAACCTTTATGACAAAAATACTGAATACAGGTGGAAATTGAAGGTGGCTTAGGAATGCAGCATGATTCCAGTCCAATCTGGAAATGTGCCACTGTTAAAGGGGTCTCTACTGTGGATGGGATGTGAACCAGGATCAAATGCTGAGTTGGTCTATTACTGCTGCAGACAATATTAATGTGTACCTTTTTCCCTGTATAAATTTTTCGGGGGACTATTAAGAAGCCGGTGTCCGACCGTTCGTGTATCCGTCCCACTGTGGTTTCCCTATGATAACTTTAGTTATAGTTGACCAAATCAAATGAAATTTGGTATGCAGATGTATCAATATAAAATACAGTTCCAGTTCGAATCGTGCAGTCCGACAATTTTTGCCAAAGTTATGCCCCTTTTTCAACTTTGAAAACTCTTTTTAGTTTCCAACCAATAACTTGAGCTGTACTTGACAGAATCAAATAAAATTTGTTGTGTAGGTGTATCAACATAAACTGCAGGTCAATGCAAAATCAGGGTTTGATCCGACAATTTGTGCCAAAGTTATGTCCCTTTTTCAATTTTGAAAAATTAAATTTTTCTTAGTGGGGGGCACGCAATCTTTTATTTTCTATTATGGGGATTTGACGATACACTTTCAACAGGGTCATCTCATGTCAAGACAGTTTTACTTGTGGAAGAGGGCACAACATATATATCACTTGTATGGCTAATATCTGCAGGGGAGGTAAACTAGATTACTGATTAGTGTGGTGTGCCATACTTGTGAACTGTAAATAGTTCCCTGTGGAAAAATGTCTGGACCAGTGCATGCAGTGGTCCTCCAAAAATTTAAATTAACATACAATTGGATTTATTTTTTAAAAAGTTATGACTCAACTGTTGTTCTCTAGTGCATATAGAAACATATCCTTCAATGTGAGATTCCTATTTTAAGTTTTGGTGGCAGGAAGTTGACCGTGAGTTCGGGATTTTCAAAAACATTTTTTTTTTGGTGAGTAAATTCTTTTTTTTTCAATTTTTATCACATTTTTGCAATCAATTAGGTAGGAAGCAATCATTCATGTATTAAATAACAATTACTATTGAAAAGTAATGAAAAAAACATCATGTTTTCCACCTGTCCACTCAAACTACAATCTTCAGTTTAGAATCACCTTAAGAACATGTTTCACAGATTTGAACACCAAAAAATGAAAATTAAATACTAAATATTTGACACCTATTTTCAAGCTAAATTTTCCATTACTTATGTAGCACCGTTCCTGACGAACTCCGTACGTACTCAGTAACCCTAAGGTGCTATGTAAGTAAGTAAAATTTGTTTACTTTGAAATTCCCACCTCTGATATTCCATAAATTCAAATTAAATATACACAAATTACACATCAAAACGAAGGTTGTGGTGTACAGAACACGGAAAATATATACAATCAACTCACTGAGTTGACAGTAACCGTCCCCTGAGTCCCAATGTGTTCTATGTGCCTACTGGCACATAGAACACATTGGAACTCAGGGGACGAGTTGGCGCCAGTGGTTCATGGAAGTCTGCTACCGTATTCGTACCAGAACTGATAATACAAAAATTTTTCAGGCAAACAACTTGTGGCAAAATGTGTTTATGGAATAACGGCCACACCCGTGTTTAATTTTTTTTTTTAATGGGGTGACGGACACCGTCAGGGACGTCGCGACAGGTGTGTGTGTGTGGGGGGGGGGGGGGGGTCTCCCCCCCCCCCAATATTTGTCAAAACCTCAATAGTTGGAAATTCGGAGAGCAAAAATATCAACAGTTACAAATTTAAAAAACTACTGAATATATGGTATAATTCACTAACAAACCTATTTTTCCGACTGGAGGACCATAATAAGGAAATATTCCGACTACCGAGACTTTCGGGTGAAAATCGGGTCAAAGAATTCCGACTCCACGCGGCCTGCAGTCTGAATGACATCAAGGCTGCACGTTGAAAATATCGATTGGTCTACCCTACAAATTCACTGAGCAGCCATTCTACTTTTTAAATGTATGGTGTGTCATGATCCTGGACCGGAAAAGCGGTCTCACGGGTTCAAAGGGTTAATAAAAAAGTACTTGTCATGTCGAGTGCCTGTGAAATGCTCTAGAAACACAAACCTCCCACTTTCCCAAAGGCGATGTTTCAAATTTGTCCGTCAGACAGTAGGCGTGTGAGCCACTGGGGACAATTCGGGCAAAAATTTGTATCCAACTCGAATTAAAAATGTTTCCTAACAAAAAAATCCCTGAATTTGGAACTGAAAATTAGCCTTATAACTATTACCAGAACCCATGAAAACGCATCTGAGAACATCAATTTTTAAACATTTTCTAGGGGAGGACCCCAGACTCCCTGCTAAAGATTCGCGCCTTTGGCGCTAGCATTTTCGCGCCTTTGGCGCTAGCAGTTTCGCGCCTACCATCCCACGGTGCTCATGTGTCGGGATTCCCAGTTAGAATTTCAAAGGGTCTAACCCCCCATTAAAAGGCCTCTAGCTACGTCCCTGTACACCGTTATATTTGGAGGAGATGGAGGGGTGGAGTGGGGTCTTTAGGATCCATATTTTGTATTAAAAGTTTTCATGCATCTAGAATCATAATCGACAGTTGGTCTGTTTGGATGGTCTTCTTGTTTATTGGGGTTTAACGACACTTTCAACAGCCAGGATCACGTCACGTCGGACAGTTTTTCGAGTGGATGAATCCAGAGTACCCGAAGAGAACTACCTCAAACAGAGGTAGCAGTTGTCCAGCCTTGGCACCTACAGGTGGTTGTATAATTTTCGACCCTTTTCTCCCTCTGGGAAAGGGTCGAAGATTATATAAACCCCGGTAAAGGCCAGAGAACAAGGACCATCGTGCCCCTACGTGAGAAATCGGGATCAAGTACCTTGCACAAGGACACAACGCAGATATCGCAGGTCGGAGTAGAACCGTCGACCTTTCTCTAACAAGTGAACCACCGCACTCTCCTTTTTACAGTGTACAGGCATTAACAATATTGTATGCGGATTGTAAATTATAATTAAAACACTCAGTGAGTGGAGTTTCCACCCAGGAGTACACCAATTTGTGCGAACGGTCTTTTCGTTCTCCTATTATTCGTCTCAAAAGAAACTTAGGCGACCTGTGTTTCGTTTGCCTTTTATCACTGGATTTTTAACCCTTTGGGGCTTTAATTATCCTGACGTTCAAACGTCACTGGGAATTCAGTTTCTTCAACGTTTTTCATATGCGATGTCAAACGCCGAAAAAAAAACCAAATAAGATATTTTTCGCATTAGTGATTATCTGGTTGAGGACTTGAATCTGACGATACGGTGTTTGTTTCATAATCACCGTATCTGTTAATCCCTTCATAAACTACATGAGGTTTTACGTGAAATTTAGGCCTCATTTCAAGGCTATAAAAATCCATTAATATGCAAAATATTGAAAAAAAACGCGATACCTTTATGATCGCCGTGCATTAATCTATGCATATGTATTGAATATTCTACCAGTCATCGCGTATTTTTGGAATAAGAATGAAATTGAGAGCATTTAAATTCACGTCTGATGTTTATATTTTGCAACTCAATAATCGATGTCGTCATTGTAAACAGGCACACTCGATAACAGGCGAGTGTCCCTGCTGCTAAAAGAATGTGAAAATCCCAAAGTCTTCTTTACTCTGCCAGTTCACCGTCCTCTGTTCAATTATTCGACTTTTATTTTAAGGGTTTACAATAGGGACACTCGACTGTTAATCAGTCGAAACCCAATACATCTCCTGGCCCCAGAGACTATACCTTGGCTACTCCACTCTCTTGACTCACTTGCCTCACTTGCTTTTGCTGCATCTATCTATATTAAGCTGTAGCAGAAACTATGTTTTAATGCACAGATTGTCGAGAATCTACAGTAACCAATGACGACTGAAATGTAATAAGTTTTCAGAAAATGAAATAGTTTAGGGCGTTTGAGGGGAGAGGTGCCTGACGTGTGTTGCCGTTTGAAAAGTATTGTTACGAGAAACGACGGCAACAAGAGGAGCGTGACCCCCACTGCCCCCCCCCCCCCCCCTGCCCCCCTCCAATCATGGAATGGACATGAGACGGGTGCGAGTGCAATTGCTCCTGTCAGCACCCGTGTTTTCCATTTAACGGGAGCTGAAAAATGTTGTGGACCACTTATTTTCTGTGAGGGCACAAAAATGTGTGTTGTTTTGAGAAAGCAGCACTCTGTGGCCAGTGGCGGGTTACTGACATAATTAAGCAAATCCTTATACATTTAACCCCTTGAACCGAGCGGCCGCTTTTCTGGCCAGGAACAAGACACGTCATAACTTCATTGAATAGGATGGCTGTACAGTAAATGTGTGGGGTTGACCAATCAATTTTTTCAACGTGCAGCCTTAGTATTAATATTGATTGGTCTACTCCAAATAATAAATATAGACTCTTCTAATTGCTGCCATTGAAAGGCATGGAATATACCACGAGAGGTCAAAGGGTTAAGGTTTCTGGTGTTTGAAGACAATATTCTCTCGAAATTTCATACACTAACATTTTACGGGCGCAATTTACTCCGTCTCTGATTTCACGGGTTCTTAAAAACTGCACCCGTCAATTTTGTTCATTTCCAGCACTGCACCCCCCCCCCCCCCCCCCCCCCGCTCGAGAAGAAAATAGCTGAGAGAGAAAGAGAGAGGCCTTCACCAATACAATATTAGCTTTCAAATTTATATTATAATACACTACTACACGACCCCACCCCCACCCCCACTACCACCACGATTCAACCGTAGTTTATAGGGCTCACTCTTCCCCGTATTATTTTCGCTTCCAAGGCATTTGAAGTAGAGAAAAAGTGCACATTTTTGGCTCCATATTTAAAAACCTTTGTTAACAAAAGTTGTTAAAAATGGAACCCAAAATGTTACTTGGGTCAACGAATATTCCGCGAACTGCGTGTCCGAATCACAGGATGAAGTGTGTTGGTGGGTGGGGTGATTGGGTCACTAACGTCGCCTATTCGTCAAACTAAGCATCCCCACATTTTCAGCATTCAAAGAAATTCACAATTTTAATCCGTTTACACAGTGTGTGTTATTTATTTATTTATTTATTTATTTATTTATTTATTTATTTATTTATTTATTTATTTATTTATTTATTTATTTATTTTTGGGATGTGAGGGTACTTTCGACAGCCAGGGTCAACTCCTGTCGGACAGGTTTATGATAGGCGGAAGCCGGAGTACCCGGAGAGAACCACCGAGCAGCGGCGAGCATCTGTCCGACTCCTCAGAGTACTAACTCCGCACAAGTAGTGTTAGCATTGGATGAAGACAAGTGCACCATCGACGTACAGTACGTCTTCCAGCGCCGCCGAGCCCTCACTTGAGCAATCGGGATTAAGTGCCTTAATTGCCCAAGGACACAGAGTGTGTAATGACCAACACATTCAGCATTTGTCCTATTCCATTCCAGCTGCGCGCGTTGTTTTGTTGTATCAACGGACGAAATGGGGTCACTGACTAGTGTTTCAAAAACTTGCGAAGTAACATGACCAGTGACCCTCAGTGACCAAGAAACCGTAGTGTATTTTTTTCGCAGTCCGATATCCAAGGCAGCCCTCACCCGCCCATTACTCACATGGCATTCGGTGGGATTTCCGGTGCTCTGGGATCCGGGTCAGTTAACAGTCTCTTGTGGTGTCTATTTTTTGGCCCGACACTTGAAGCGACCAGGCCTGAAACTAAGCATTTGCACAATGAGGTCCCCAGAGGGTGAATGTCATGATGTTGTGACCAGGGGGGTGGGGGGGGGGGTCGTCGTATTGAATGCCACGGGATCAAAGAATGTCCAAATGATATAAGACACATATAATATTTATTAATGTCCAGCAAACATCTCCAAGAATAACAATAACATGTAAAACGATAAATCCAGGCTACGAGAGCCGTATATCGTGGTCAGTAACTTGTGCTTCCAAAGTTAGTTTTGAACATTTGAGATATCATGTATATTCATATTATTTAACAAAGGATTTAATTCTATCATACAATTTTACTAAAACTGCAAATTAGCGAACTTTACCAGATTGAACATGCTGATGCAAGTCTCAATGCTGCAGCTGAGATAAACTTTCTATAGATAATTAGCAGTCCACTGTAGTTGCTACGTGGGGTGCGAGTCACATAGGTGGCTTGTAGTTCAAATAAAACAATGGTACCTTATTGAGCGTCCGAATGCTGGCGCCCCGCAGTGAACAAAGTTCGATTGAAAATCAACTAATTATACCTTATATTTAAAACATAAAATTTTGAATACCTTCAATTCGAGTGTGGTAATATTTGCAACAGTCTACAGATGGCCCGGTCATAATGCTATCCCATACACTGGGCCAATTTATCCTCTGGGTACCTCTTTCTGTTTAGTTTTGAGACCCTGATTCAGATTGAGGTTCACAGAGGGTAAATTTAGTGATGCTACCCTGCTGTGCAGGGTAGCATCACTAAATTCACCCTCTGGGGACCTCATTTTGCAGATGACAGTCTGCTTATTTTCTGGCTTGGAAGTGACGAGAGGAAGAATATGAGCGAGGTTTAACTGGAGACAAGAGAGACATCAGCGACTATGGCAGTTTAAATACGGAAAAAAATCGGAAAAGTTTCCAATTTTGAAGATCGCAAAAGTCACCATTTTCCCGAGCGTGTGCTTGAAGTAAATGAAATTACACAGTCTAAACAATATTTTTATTTAAGAACATGTGCGCACCCAGGTATCAATATTAGAGGGAGCATGGTTTAAATTATGTTTTTATTTATAAATAATATGTTTTATTTACAGATATCTGGAGCCAAGTATCTATATCAAATGGGGGCACAAGGAGAGGGTCCAGTCATTTTTTATGTTGCTGGCATACCCCGAAGATCGAAATCTTAAGTTGAGGAAGATATGGAGGTAGTGTCCCTCTCACGTTGGTGTGACCGGGTTTGGGTGTGAAGGAAGAATATTTTTGAAAAATAAGTCCTTAATGGCACTGTTGGGATAGGGCCGGGAGCGCGGTGGCTAACTAGGTAAAGATGCAGACTGCAACCGAGAGGTCCATGGTTCGAATCCGACCTACGACAACCGCGTTGTGTCCTTGAGCAAGACATTTAATCCCAACTGCCCACGTGGGGTACGATCGCGTTCTGTGCTAAGGCGTACTGCACGTCGATGGTGCACTTGTCTTCAACCAGTTCTAATCCTGCTGGTGTGGAGTTAGTACGTTGGGGAGTCTAACGATTGCTCGTCGTTGCTCGGTGGGTCTCTCTGGGTACTCCGATTTCCTCCGCCCGTAAAAGTGTCGGAACTGTCAGGTGACCCTGGTTGTAGAAGGTGTCGTTAAACCCCAATAAATAAATATAAATAGGATAGGGCCCTGTGAATCACATATTTTCGAATCGAATCGAATCTCGAATCGAATCAAACCTTGAATCGAATGCAGGCGTCTGACTGATAAAATATTCCAACTTCATCATCAAAGCATGCCTTCGTGATGTAGCTGGAATATTACCCATTTAGGATTTTTGTTCAACAGCAGGAACGGGTATGAGAATTCTATAATGGGCACTACACTGGGCCAGCCGCTAGGAATTAGCATGGACGGTGGCATGGGTACAGATGCTTTTTATGTTAATATACCGGAAGTTACACCCAGTCTTTATTTTCAATATTATTTATGTACAATTCCCATCTCAGCTGTACGTTTTGTGAGACGACTAAGATGACTGATACCAAGCGAAATTCCAGTGAAAAGATTCGAAGGAAAACGAATCGGACAGCCAATTTCGAATAGAACCGAATACAAACTTTGCATTCGAAAGCTAATCGAATCTCGAAGCTTCGCAGCGCCCGATATTAGGAGACATTTTTACGCTCGAAAGAACTTCAGTTTTTCCAGTTGAGATATGTCACTAGAATATTCATGGAAGATGTGTGTTGGATGTTTGTGCCCTCACTCCCCATCCCCAACCCTCGTCGAATAGCCATGAAAAGTTACTTTATTGGAATGTGCCCGTTTCAAATGGAGTATCAATGATAGACAAACCATTATTACATTTAGGGTCGGGCCTTCGAAATTTAATCCGATTCGATTCCAAAACGTCCAGATCAGTTGCGTAACGCTGATTCGGAAATTTTCGAATCACGATATGTTTCCAAATTTCTACCAATAGTATCCCCTTGAAATCTTCTTTCCTCGAGTCTCCTGTACAGGAGACCTGAGGATAGATGAAGAGCTCAAAACTGTTCCTCATTCGAAATTAGTCCTTTGATTCCGTCATGGAATAGTCCACTTTTTTGATTGACTTTCCCAAACAGTAGAGTCGCCGTTGAATACAAAACGTTGGGGGCGCGGTGGCGTTGCGGTTACCGGTTCTCGTCAGATCACCGAAGTTAAGCAACGTCGAGCCTGGTTAGTGCTTGGATGGGTGCCGTCTGAGCGATCGATTCGGACTCCCGCGTTGTGTCCTTGGGCAAGGCACTTAACCCCGATTGTCCAAATGGGGGCACAATGACACCGTGTACTAAGGCGTACTGCAGGTCGATGGTGAGCATGTTTTCAACCAATCTAACCCTGCCTGTGCTGCAGTGCGGAATTACGATGCAGGCAGCTGCCCGTTGTTGCTCGATGATTCTCTCCGCGGATACCCCGGCTTCCTCCACCCGCACAACTCACCGACACAATATGACCTTGGCTGTTAAAGAGTCGTTAAACCTTAATAAAATAAATAAATAACTTATGGTTATAAAAAAAAATCCTCGAAATGCACTTCAAGAAAATCACATCATGTAAAATCGTTATCCTGAGTTTAATTCCATCATTCACAGTTACAAAATGATGAAACATCGAAAATTGATCATTCCAGCATAAGATTTGATTTAATGTTAGGACAGTGTGAATTGCTCAAAGCTCTCAGGGACATCCAAAATTTACGACTTCAAGAGCCATAGGATTCGATACGAGATTTGCTTCGAAAACTTCTGCATGGTAGATTCTGGGGTCGATTCTAACCAACACTTGAGAGTCGTCAGGCCCTACTGACAGAGTTATGAAAAGTCGTCTGGAATTATTGTTTGTTTTTTGTTGGGTTTCGTTTTTGTGCGTGTGTATTTTTGATATTTTTTTGACTTTCTTTGGTGTTTTTTTTTTATCAATAAGAAATTTGGAATAAATATTACCAAAGAAAGGCTTATCCGAAAAAGAATAAGCTACATGTAACAGTTTCTATGTCTGTTGCCCATCATTCACACAACTCGTATCACACGAAATGATGTACCCAGCACAAAAATGATAAACTTTATTTCTCATAAATATCGTCTGTTTGATTTCTTTCAGATTTTCACCGGCTGATATGATCCATTCCGAGTTCGAGATTTGTTTTTACATGAAGTAAGAAAAAAATTAGTTCGTAAAATCACGTCCAATGATACAGAAATTTGTCGGAATGCGTGGACAGGTACAATCTTAACATGTTCTTGATAATTTTCAAAGCAGTTTATGAAAATACATACAGATTATCACCACAGTGTGTGTCAACGGGAATTCCGATCAAGTCGAGTTGTAGGAACAGAACAGTATTTCGACGAGCCCGAAATGCGATTCTGTGCCCACAACGAGACTTGATCTGAATTCCCGGAGACACACATTGTGGTGATGATAAATTTATCTCACAATATTCACCCAAAATGTGTTATAAAGTTATTTTAAGAGGAACTTTTTCATTTGACTTATCGACGGAAAGAAGCAAATTGAAAAATAGAATAGCGTTCATGGAACTCCATATTGAGGTCAGTGATGACGTTACGCTTCAGAGAAAATTACGTCACTGGGATTCACTTTATAATACTGAATACTGCTTGCGAAGTGGAGCAAATATGTGTTTCGTCAACGTGAATTTGGTTGTAACTTTTTCAACAATTACTGATGAATTAAATATCCCTCTTGGTGTAAAGGTTTATTATATTTTAAAATATGCTGTTCGTCGTTTATTGAGGTGGAGATTTCCACATTTCATAGCGAAAGCTAATCCTTTAACTTAACTTCAAGAGAGAAGCCTCGACTCGAGCGTTCAGGAAAATCCCAATAATAGGCAACAAACAGCCCAATATGCCGAAAAGTGTGCATAATTTAACTATTCGTTGAGTTAACTTCCCCAGTGACATTTTAGCATGCCGTGCATAATAAATACATCATCGGGCGTTTAGTTAGCAGATACATTGTCATACGTCATATACGGCTCAGAGAAAACAATATTAGGTTCGGCTTCGCCTCACCTAATATTGTTTTCTCTGAAGCCGCGAAGCGATCGAACAACGATATTAAAGCCGGTTTTTTGGCAACAGCAGAATCACGCGCTTGTATCAGGGGCCCTTGATACGGATTCGGAACAAGGGCCCAGATACATTAAACTTTAGTTGCGTAACAGTGCAAAAACGCCCTGATTGTGAGATAAATATATGTGATTACCACCATATGTTTCCGAGATAGTGTATTGAAGTCGAGATCTCGTCTGTGGGCAAATATCGACGGGTCAGTTTGGACGAGTCGATGTATGACTCAGAGGCGAGGAAACCCGTAATTGTTTCGCTCTGTTTCCGATTCAACGTCGATGTCGACTTCAGAACTCTAATTCGTTTAAAGATTCGACCCGAGGATAGATATTTCGATTCGCATGGCCCTTTTTATTGCATGTAAACAATACCTGAGAACACAAAGGTTGTCCAAGTCGCATAAAGACCTTTGAACGTTAACAGCCCAACTGAATGGTGTTGAAGACAGTCCCGTTGTGTATGGTTTCCCACCACAGTGAAGTAACAATACTCTAAGGGCACTTGCCCTCTTGAGATTTTCCAGGGAGGGCGCTATTCGATCGCCTATTATTTTCAAAACACAAGGCCTGGAATAAATAGGCCTACGTTTGCGCTCGTTTCAACGAGGGTTTCATAAGCCTTGTTTAGAAACAAAATAGATATTTTAGTTGTTCAAGAAAAAAGTGAGCGTCGTCTACTAGGCCGTAGCATATTACGTATTTCTGAATGAGACACGATGACTTCTGCCACGTTCTGGGTACTTCATGTTAAAGAGGCTGGAGAACCACCTTCGTGTGCAGATGAAATGATCTTACCACAAAGGAGGGGAAAAAGTAACGTGTTTTCATTTTCCATTTTCGCACCTCCGATCGCAGGCAATTTCTACTTTTTTAACCCGGTATTGTTTTTCGCCACAAAACGTCGATTCTGACACCAGTGGCGTAGCCGCTGTGTGTGTGTGTGTGTGTGGGGGGGGGGGGGGGGGGGGGGAGGGGGCATATGCCCCCAAATTTAAGCTTCCCCCCCATCACCACCACCTCCACCCCCAGGTAATGTGGCCTAATTATTGATGCCTTTCACAACTTATAAACGGTGGACACAATAAGGACCCAGAGTCAAGGAAATTGCGTTTTTTGTCTCGAATTTCACAATTTTTCCCCGGAAAAGCCCCCTCCAGCGAGATAGTGTCTCGCCGCTACGAGGCTCGGATGATTCAACTGCTGATTCTATTCTTTGTGCCCCCCCCCCCCACCCCTCCCAAGTAGTTAAACGATCTGAACGTAGCGGTTAACCCCTACGTGGGGGGGGGGGGGGGGTAGCCGCAACTTTCAGATCGCTGAACTAGCCTCCCTAAATTTTACTCTTGCCCCCTCCCCCCCCCCCCCCCAACTTTGATATCCTGGCAACGCGCCTGCCTGACACTTTATTCTTTGGGTACATGTTTTAAAATTTCACCAGCTACATAATAAGTAAGAAAATAGTGGTCCCAACAAGTAAGAAAATAGTGGTCCTAGGTGAATGCTGGGGGGGGGGCATGGCGGATCCTCTTGACTCCCAAAGTATATTCTCCGACGGCTTTAGCTTGAGGTAATAATGACTCACTATTTCTCCCACCACCTGCCAATTGAGGCACGCGTGTCATGGGTGAGGGGGGTCTATCTTACCCACCGCATCCACCTGACCATACTCATTTAATATTTAACCAACTGCTTCATCGTTGTCTGAATTTCGTTAACAAAGATGTCTTCCCACTTCGTTTCCATTAATACAGCTAACCATCCATCCCGCATACCACTCAAGGGGGATATCAATCAACCATTACCACTGGACAGGACGTGCTGAAGCTGGCACGCTATTCGATAGAATTCGGGTCAAACGCTTCATTTAGAACCCCCACACCTTAAAAATTAAGCCAAAAAATATTTAAAGTCCCTGTGGAGCTCCAAACATAGTCTCTGCGCACAGGCAGAGCAAATGACGTGTGTTGAGCTCTCTTGTAAACAGTGTAACTGTTGGGTGCGCGGTGGCTTAGTAGGTAGAGATGCAGGCTGCAAGCCGAGAGGTCCTCTGTTCGAATCCCACCTGTGGCAACCGCGTTGTGTCCTTGGGCAAGGCACTTAATCCCAATTGCCCCTGTTGGGGCACGGTGGCGTTGATTAGATTAGATTAGATTAGATTTATTGCAAAAAACACCTTCGATGAGGCAGATTGCACACAAGTAAGTTATGAATAAATTTGTAACTGAAATTACAATACAATCTTTGTACCTTCATACAAATGTGAAGAGTGTTGGAAATGAAACGGAAATTTCAAGAAATATATACAAATACAAATATTTACAGAGAACACAATACTATCTGCGTGAAAATATGCCTCCACAACATGTAAATATATGTAGCTTGATAATTATGCTCTTAGTCAGGACTGAATGCTTGCCTATGAATTGAACCCTGAGCTTAAAATGATATTGTATTCATGGATTCATGTATTCATGTTCATGGATATTCTAATTACTGATTAAAAAGTTACGCTTTATAAAGAACAACTGGATTATGTTACAGACGGCAGCACATGTTGAGGGATTGTCATTTTTCATGATCACTTGAAATTTGTCTAAGCTGTTCAAGGCATAGAACTCCGGCCGGGCATTCGATACAATATCAAACAGTTGCTTTCTCTCTGATTCGTATGCTGGACAGTCAATGAGGAAGTGTTTTTCACTCTCAACATCTCCCGTTGAGCAAACGCGACATAATCTTTCACTCGGTGGTATGGGGGGCTGCATGTGTCGTCCTCTCTCAAAAGCGAGATTGTGACTGCTAATTCTCAGTTTCGTAAAATTAATTCTTGCTTCATGTGATTTTGTATGAATGAGAAATAGTTCTATAGCGTAATCACTCTTAAATGTTCGATAGGTTCGAAGTTTGTTTTTACCCGTTCGTTTATTATCATTAATAATTTCTTCTTTAAAAGAATTCAAATATTCGTTCCTTAGTTTTTCGGTGAAGTGTTTCAGTGTTTTGCCCAAATTGGTGATTTCCTCCACTTTCGGTACCCCATAATGGTTAAGCATTTCTGACAGTATTTTGAAATCGGCATATAATTTTGATTCTGTGGAAGCGTGGTGAAGAAGCATATTTGATTCATTGTTCTGCAGTTTGGCAATATATTTTAAACGACGGACTGAAGCGTCAATAGTAACTGGATACCTACCAAGTTCGGCCTTCACTGCATGATTAGATGCGTTTTTATTGACATGAAGTATCATTTTACAACATCTTGTATGAACTGCCTCGCATGGCATCTTTTCAAGTTTGTATAACGGATTTTGCACACCCCACAGTTCACTGCCATATAGTATAACGGGTTTTATCAATTTATCAAAAAGTTTTGAGAGGATTTCTACCGACGGCAAATGTTTTCCTGTAAAGGAATTTACCAGGCAATGTAGTGCTTTGTTCCCTTTGAGACATAAAGCTTTTTGGGCTTCATTTAGTTTACAATTATCTGAAAACATTATTCCAAGGTACGTGTAATTATTACAAAATTCTAGAGCTCTGTTTCCCAGATTGAACGTTGACAAAGTCTTCGTTTTTCTGTGAGAAAATATTAGACATTTGGTTTTGTCAACATTAACTGTAAGGTCATTTCGTGAAGTAAATTCTTCTAATTTGTTAAGACTATTTTGAAGTCCCGAAGCGGAGTGAGAAAACATGACAAGATCATCTGCAAATAAAAGGTGATTAATTTTCATGTCTTGTAAGGAAATGGGACCGCAACTATCATCAAAAAATGTTTTTATATCATCAATAAAGATTTTAAATAACGTGGGTGATAAGACGCAGCCTTGTCTCACGCCTATTGTAGATAGCTGAAGTGGACCCAGTCCTGAACTTGTTTTTGTTCGATAATAACTCGATGCATAGAGGGATTGCATGATGTTTGATACCGCGCCATGAACACCAATATTTGCCATTTTGCGAAATAAAAGTGAACGGTTGACTGTATCGAAAGCTTTTTGAAAATCTACAAACACTGCATAGAGAGGTTTCTTAGAAAATTTACATTTATCAATTATGGTTTTGAGAACAAAAGCACTGTCTATTGTACTACTGTGTTCTCGAAATCCAAACTGATTATCACTAATTAGCTTGTTACTTTCCAAGTAGTGATTGAGTCTGGCGTTAATTATTTTATTAAACAGTTTACCCACAGCCGAACTGACGGCTATCGCTCGATAATTATTAGGATCATGTCTGTTACCTTTTTTGTAGATAGGAGTGAGGAATGATTGACTCCAGTCGAGCGGATAATGTCCCGATTCGAAAATGTGATTGAAAACTTTGATTCTAGCATCAATCATGTACGGTACTATCGCTTTTAACAGTTTGTTAGAGACATTATCCGGTCCTGATGAAGTTTTATTTTTCATAAGTTTCAGCGCAGCAAATATTTCATCCGCAGTAATCGGATCATTGTTTAAAGGGAATTTGTGAGTTTTTACAGTGTCAGTGTTCAGTGGGTGATATGTCGCGACATAACAACTGGTTGAAAAACTCTACAGTTGTATCAGGATCAAGGCTGTTATTATCAGGCTCTTTAGCTCTGAGCTGGTTAATAATCTTCCAGTAGCATTCGGGATCAGATGATTCTAGTGACTCCAACTTATCACACATGTTTTTATAGTACACTTTACGTTTCCACTTAGTTTCCTTTTTGTACGCTTTTTTCGCCGCGAAGTATTTACCGAGAAGTGACTTTTCGAAAGGTTTATCTTTCATTTCCCGTATAACTTTTTCCATCACAGACTTTAAATGCTTGCACTCAGTATCAAACCATTGTCTTTTAGGTGTTTTCTTAAATTTGTTGAGTGGAGATCGTTTGCAAACTAATACATTTATTGAGTTAATTACCTTCATCAAGTCCCCAGCCGCGGTTTCAGATCCCTGGCTAGCCATTGTAAATACTTTCATTTGAAATTGTTGAAGATCATTTCTCGTCCTCGGGTTTTGCATAATTTCTTTGGCTTTTTCCTCACTGTCCTCAACCCAGCGGAAAGTGAATTTTTGTTTTGTGTAATCAAACTTATTTTTCAGTTTTGTATCAAGAGAAGAATATTCTAAGTGAACAACGAGCTGGCAATGATCGGAAAACACCGTTGGTGACTTGATGCAGAAATAGTCGACATCCGATAGATATTTGTCCGACATAATTATATAATCAACTATGCTAGCGCCGTTATATTGAAAAGAAATAAAATTTCCCAAACTGTCCCCGGCGCAACGACCGTTAAGAATTCTCAACTTTGCTTTCTGGCAAAGAGACAAGAGCTGTCTGCCGAACACATTTGTTTGTTTGTCTAAACTGTGTCTGCTTTTGCAGTTGTCAATAGTGTAATTTGTTGGGAGAGGAATGTGCATATCACTGTCATCTGTAACATAATCCGGTTGTCCACCCGTACGAGAGTTGAAATCGCCACCTATAATGAGCATATCGGATGGGGCAGTTGCTAGAATTTCGGTTTCTAGATCCTGATAAACTGACGCGTTCATTAATCGAGACTGTCGCCAAACAGTGGAGTTATGGGGTGGAATATACACCGACACAAAAATTATTTTACCTGGAAGATTAAACATCCGGCCGTCAAATTCCACCCATAAGTCCAATTCTCCAATCCGTTTTATGTTTGTAATGAAACGATCGTATTTAGTATTGAAATAGAAACATATCCCACCCCTGTCGACCTGGGGATTTTTTCGACGTAAATCAACACAGGTGTAACCCGGTATTTCAATACATGATTTGTCTGAATGCCACGATTCTGTTAATGTTATAAATTCATACGCAATAGTTGTTGGCGGAAGCAGCTCTCGGAAATTTTATTTTTCAACCCTTGAACGTTCCAAGCAGTGTAACCAACCTTTTTCTTTTCAAATATATACGTCATATTGAATAAAGTAATACAAAATATAGCAATAGATGGGAGTAGCTCCACTGGAGAGAGACACTGAAAACCTGAAATTGTTTGTATAAAAAGTGAACAGTTAGTTAATTTTCTTACATAGCTATAATGTACGGTTAATAAGGAGAAATGATATTAGTATTATGAGAGTTTAGATGTGACATTTGAATTGTCATGATATTTCTATTTTCCAGAAATAGGAGATAATTGCCAGATAGGCCTTACGGAAGAAGCTAAATTTAGCGGTATAAATCATATAGGCCTGTTTCTCATGTTTGCAACGTTTCATAAAAAATATCGTCCAGTGTTCCTTTAATGTTTTCCTGGACTATATTAATTTTACAATGATAATTTGTTGGTGAACGACGTTCGGACCCCCCCCCCCCCCCATAAAACATGAGATTATGATATTTAACATCCAACGTATATCGCATTAGATTGGGATCCCCCTCCCCAATAAAAACATAAAACTATGAAATTTAAAATCCCTATATACGCCGCGGATACAATATACATTGGTAGAGCCCCCCCCCCCCCCCAACCACACACACACAAATATATAGAGCCTTATTAAACTATGACATTTGAACTCTCAACCCATACTGCATATACAATATATATTGATTGAGACCCCCCCCCCCCCCCTCCCGATAAAGCGTGCAAAAATGTAATGTTAAAAATCCTAATATATACTGCATATACAACACATACTGATTGAGTTTTTAGCAATTTGTTCTAGTTCCAACCATTCTAATTCTAGAGTTCATGCTGTTTAGCATATCTGACAACTGATTGCGTAACAGAAGCACATCAGACTGGAAGTTGCTGAAAGCGTCATTACCAAACTGTTCCTGATGTTCAACGAAGTTTGTGTGCTTGGGTCTATATCTCCCCGTATCATATACATTATGATTGTTTATTTGCCCAACAGAAGATTTCATTATCTGTGGTGGTCTACGTCTGTTTATCGGCATATCATTAAATTGATTCCTGTAGAAGTTCGTGCTTCGGTCGTCATCTGTTCGTCGGACATGAAATGTTTGTGTTTGACTTCTCTGCGAAGGACGAAACGAGCTATCTTTGCCATTATCAATGTCATCATATTCATCGGTGAAATATTTCATCCGTTTAGCTATGATTTTAATACCAGTCTCATTAACATGATAATTATCCCGAAACAGGTGTGTACGAATTTGACCATCTGCTGAAACAAATCCGCTGGTGTTATCAATGAAATTGCACCCCTGCCTTTTACACACCAAACGATATGTTTCGTTTGTTTGTTTGATGAAACAATTAATTGTGTCCGAGTGGAGTGACGGAATAACTGAAGAAAGTCTGATGATGGCCTTAGGGTATTTAGTTTTCAGGGCGGTTAAGATATCTTCCACCTCCTCTTCCCTTGTTGACAAACTGTTACGACACGAATTGATGCCAACGTGAATTGTTACTTTGTTTACATTTTCAACTGGGCGTGAGTCGTTGATCCATTTGTGTAGATTGGCAAGTCTTTGTCCAGGTTGAACAACAGTTTTCACAAATTCTCCTTTTAATGCCATTTTCTTTGGATGTAATGGTCTTATTACTGAGTCCCCAATAATTAAGTGTACGGAGCGCGTCGAATCAACATTTACAACATTATGTGGATAACCCCCGCGCCCATTGAATTGAACGCGTGTTTTTTCTGTAAACGGTATCACATCGTCCTCTCGAGCATTCATTAAATTGGAACCATTGCCTCGCAAAGATGATTATAGCTGTTGGTAGTTAAGACTGTAGGAGTGCTAGTAAACAACGCCGTGTTAACTGGAACCTCACCTAACTTTTCGTCAGTCGTGTCCTGGTTAGAATCCGTCCTTGGTATAAAGGTCTCTGTGTTAGGATTAAGAACTTTGTCATCTTGATGACTCCTCGCTGTAGCAAATTCCGTGGTTTGTACAGCTAGCTTTTCATTTACCCGTCTTAACTCCGATTTGAGGTTGGAAAGAGCTGATTTAGTATTGCTCGCCTCATTTCTTAGCTTGGAATTGTCATGTTTTAAAGTTTTGTTTTCTTCTTCCAAGTTTGTAATCCTATTTTCGACTGAACGGGTCTCGGCCTTTAATGAATTTTGAATTTGAGTTTTGATGTCTGCCAACTTTTCATCACACATAGACATATGTTCCTTGTATGATAGTTTCATTTCCTCTATGGATAACTGAATTTCTTCTATGGACTGTTTGAAAATGCCAGATGTTAGGAAACTTCCTCGAATAGTCGACCGTATGTTTTGTGATCTCAGTGCAGCTCGTGAAAGATTGTGGTTGCTCTTCCTTTTGGGTGTTGGAAAATACCCTGGCTTTTGTTGTGATATCAGTGAAGTCTTTTCAGAGGAGGTGCCTGAAGATGTGAAAGTGTGGGGCACAAACACTCCGGATTTCGAATTTTCAACGTCTTTTTCGGAATCTAACAAATTCGCAACTCGATTGATGTCTCCTTCAAACGGAGTGTTAAAACCAAGTTCGTATACTCCCGGTAACACATTGATGACCCACCACCTAATATTCGTTCTAGATCCTTGTAACATACTCCTGTTAGTTGTCCGAAAAATATGTATGCGGATTTTATTACCTCTGTTACGAGGAACACATAATTTGTCTTCCACTATTACACTACTTTTATCATAAACACATTCCCATATACAGCCTTCCTTTTCTTTCTTAAGTGTGTCATCCCAATATTTGTCTGTAAATCCACCACGATAACTTTCAAATTTGTTTGTGTCTAGTGTTATGACCACACAACGACCACGATTTTTTATTTCAACTTCATGAATGTCCTCCAGAAGCATATTCCTCTTCTTTGTGACCACCTTTTCAATGTTCAGCGTGTAATTCCTTATTTCATCTCTATCGGCGATGACCGAATTGGACACTAGGGCCTTCTCAACTTGTACTCCATTTTCAGTCACATTAGGTATAATAGTTGCTCCTTCCATATTAAGCGTCGTTTAAATAGTCACTTGATTGTATTTTATGGATTCGTATTCTATTTTCCTGTTTTCCAGATAAAGTAAATTAAATGTGAGAATCGAACAAAGGTCAAAATTAGTTCATTTTGCGGCCAGCATCTGTCTCCAGTGGTAAGCTCTCATCCCGATGTTATTAGAGATCCTTCATTATTTTGGGAGTGAAGAGTTCTCTTTGGTGTAGATCGTTGGTGTAGATGTTGATGTTATCTCCCTTACCTTAATTTGATTAATTCCCACAAACAAATTAACTCAATTTATCACAATGTAATAAGAAAAAACGTTAAAGTCCGACGGAGGAATTATGAAAGCGTCCATTTTCTCCGTGTTTTCATTTTCTCTCTTAGTTGTGTACTAAGGCGTACTGCACGTCGATGGTGCTTTTGTCTTCAACCAATGCTAACCCTACTTGTGTGGAGTTTGTATGTTGGGGAGCTGACATTTGCTCGCCGTTGTTCGGTGATTCTCTCCGGGTACTCCGGCTTCCTCCACCCGTAAACTTGACCGACACGAGGTGAACCTGGCTGTCGGAAGTGTCGTTAAACCCCAATAAATAAATACATAAATTCAAGTGTTTACCTGTTCTCTAAAAATTTCTCTTTTTGATGGCTTCAAGCGCTGGATCAATAGGGAATAATTACATTGTTAATGTAGTTATACGTTTTGGGTCCAAATACTCAATTCCCATCCCAACGTCATGACCAAATGTAATTCATTTTCCAATGAATATATTTGGTCGAACTTTGACCCACATTTACGGTAGAGCGCAGTTGACAGAATGTAATTCGGACGGTGTTTGGGGGGGGGGGGTAACTTTTAGCGCCTCTCGCAGTGATCAACTCCGCTGCTGTTTCGTTGGTGACATTTCCCAACTGTAGCATAAAGCCCGTTACTAAAATACTCGTATCCGTTTCTAAAGTTGAGAAAATTAAAGCTTATTTGTCTTTGGGATATCATTTAGACGAAACAAAGGCCTGCGCTTGTTCTTGATTCCAACGACTGAAAGCCGTATGATTTTCAACAACGGCGAATGACGATTCGTGAGGGAAAAAGTAGTTTAAACAGTTACAGAATGTAATTATAAGAATTGAATGCAATTTTTATAATCTTTATTGGAGTATGAACGTATGGGAATGGGTACAAATTATGTATGTCTTAAATATACAGAGATATGATGAGGAAGGATGGCAGATAATATGGATTCATCCAGGATTGTGCTCTCCAAATTATAATTATAAATTTGAATCATGTGTCACCCATTTTCAAGTTATTCCCTGAAATGATCACCATTTATTGTTATATTTCTTATGTGTCTGCTCAATGTTATTCTTTCTTTTCTCCTTCTCTCTACGTAGTTTGGTTTTTTTTTTATATAAAAAAAACCCTGAACATTCTTTAATTTGTTTACGCTAGAAACCCTCAAACTGGGCCCTATCCCTCGTCTGGTGAAAATACCGTACGGTATTTGCCTTATTCCTCGATGGGAAGCCCGGAAATGAAGCAGTTCTTGCTTTCTGTGGTAAACAAGCTTTGTTTTACTGGTAAAAGAGGACCCATTGACCTGTGCTTTGGGTAGAAGTCCTCCAAAATGAGCAACATGGGTATAACGATTGACAATACTTGACTTTATCTCCATGTTTCCGCGCACGGTTAGTCATTGTGCATGCAGAAATGTGTGACATTAACTGGTTGATGGCTAGATAATTTTGGGAAGTCTGAATATGTTATTCAAAAGTTGTTTTATTTCAAATTATTGGACATTGCTCACAGGCGCTCTCCAATAATTTGTGGTAAAACAAATTTATATAAACAAAGTATTATTTGCGCTTAACTAAAGATAAAGCATGAGCAAGGAAAATGCCGGATTTTGTTCTCGTAACCTCTTTTTTCAAAGCACTGGTAGTGGCTTCTAGCACTCGGTCAGTAAAACACTAAAAAATTAAATTATTGCCTTATTGTTGTGATGTTATGATTCAGAATTTTAAAATTCCGTTGCAACTTGGGGGTGGGGGGGGGGGGATCGATTACGCGGCTTCGGTACGTTTTCAATATCTTTTTTTTACTTTTGGAAATGAACTTATAATCCTCTTGTAATTCGAAGATATATATGTATTAAAGAGTAAATGTATTGTTGACCACCCTTGGTTAATAATGGATTTCTGGTAACCTGCTTACAAGATCACTACAGGTGACCTTTGTTGTTCGCGGTTATTGCCGCGCAGATCCGCAGTAATTATACGTGTTCGCCTAAATACAAATTATATTGCATCAGATTAACATGTAATTTTCCACGCACGGTATTTTCACGGCAGTTGTTTACTTATCTGAAGACTTTGAGCACGTGTTGTTTACTTCACTATAGTCAATACCATTTTGGCTCATTTAACCCAAAATTCACGAAATTGGCTTCCTTTGTTTCCCAATTTCGCGCATCCGAAATTTCTGAAATGTGAATCTATTTTGCTCGAATTGTTTAAGAAATCAAGTAGCGACAATCACCTTTCGTGCTTGATCTGCGTCGGCTGTAATGAACAAAGAATGTGATACTTGTGCAAATGGGATAGTTGTTGGCTAAAGATTTAACGTTACATTTTAGGCCCAGACCCTATCTCCTAAACATGATTCTCATCCTAAATATTCTTCCACTTCAGGAGGCTTGTCAGAAGATTTGTGATTTGCAGTACGAAAGTCTACTAATGATGATGATATTCCACCCACGTCGGACAGTGTTCCCATGGGGTCTGTTATGGTCGAGGACGAGTTGGCATAGGAGGGGTTTTAAAAAGGGGTCATCTGCAGCATCCTTGGGGGCCAAGGCTTGCGAGTAACTTGACTGAAGCCAGCTCACAGCGCTGTGGAGTGCGGGCCATCCTCGGAAGGTTTGGCACCGGCACTACGGTACACGGGATAGAAAACGTACCTTTTCTGGCCTTTCCGTTAAATGGTTCTTCCGGTCTAACCAAATGCACGGAATGGTTCCTTGCTCGTCTTCAGATCGTCAGCGACAGCGTTGACTTTCATTTGGAAGATATTCCGACAACAGGAGTCATCGTTCGTCACACAGTGGTCATCACCATTCGAATCGTCATTCGTCTCACAGAAGTAGAGATTCGGCACTCATTGATAGCTCGGCGTCCAGTGTTCAGCGTTCACGCAAGCGTCACCATGCAGTCTCTATCCGAAGGAAATCGTCTAGACATGACGATCGACCCTTACGTTATGATACCGAATGAGGTCAACCTTTTACACAAGCTCAAATTTTCCCTCGCATGCGTTCTCTGCGCTAATTGCGCATCACGGGCAAAATTACTCGTCAGCGTTGGGTTCACATTCTTCAGATTCTCGATCGAAACGTTCATACGACAGAGGAAATGAGTATGGTTCATCACGCTCTCATTCAGGTGATCCAGCGGATGACGTCGGCGGTCCTCCTCGCTCACTGCAACACATGAAAGCGATACATTCCATTTGTCAGTTCTATCCCGATTCTATATGCCTACGGAACTCCATAGTTTCTCGTCGCTTGTTCGGCCGGCATCTACTTTTGACAGAAATCATTGTTGCAAGAAGGAAGATTCTCTGTCTTTTCCGATTCAGTCTCCACAGCTTCTGGAAGCTGTCAGAAGGATCGACGCTCTTCTTCATCAAGAAGACGATCCTTCTTTTATTTTATCTTACAAAAGTACTCGGCGGGTTTTTTTCACCGAATCGAAATTCATCAAGTCAGTTGGATCTTCTCTTCTGTCAACACCATTTCCGTTGGACAAGAAGTCTTCTGATCTCAACATCTATATACCCGAGTCCATACGATCTTCTCTCCTGGATCAAACTATTGAATCCTTTGTTGTGGTAGTGGGTGGGGGGGGGGGGGGGGGGGGGTATTGAATGTTTGATACTTTTCGGGCCATATCACTCAAGCCTTGGATAACAAGATTAGACAAGGATGAGTTTCAGGACATCTTATCCCAATGGAACGAGCTCAACTTTCGAATGAGGTGTCATAAGCTATGTTTTTTGAGATTATAAAAATGGAAAAAGTAATGAAAAATAAATGGTGATTTTTGTGAATAGCGCTGGCCTGTTTTTGTTGGATAACGTTGGATAAAGGGTTAACGCTACTGATTGTATTATCTCGCTCCATTATGAAGTCGACTCATACTACAGCTCGCAACACTGGTAAGTTAGAGCGAGTTAGACGAAACAACGCCAGGAAGTGCTGTAGTTCTTGTTTGCAGTTGTAAACAAGCTCTGTTTTACTGGTAAAATAGGACTCGGTCACCAATGCTTGGGGAGAAAATCCTTTATAATGGGCAAGATGGATATAAACGATTGGCTAAACTTGACTTTATCTACATGCTACATTCACGATTAGATATTGTGCAGAAATATATGACCGTAAACACATTAAGTAAATAAATAAATAAATGAATTCATTAATTAATTGTAATTAATTTTAATTAATTTTAACAGATTGATTGATTGATTGATTGATTGATTAAATGCAGCGTTGAAAGCTTCTCTTCTATTTTCAATGATTAAGTCATCTTTGTCCTACCTTGGAGATACCGAAATGAAAAAAAAATTCAATCTGGATCTACTATGCTTTCAAAAGAAAAGCTCACATAAAACACCAGAAAATAGCATTAACTTATCATACGATGATATTTTTTTTTATATTTTGCAGAATATCATACAAGCAAAGAAAATTTGTCTTTGTGGAGGTTATGGGATTTGCAGATGTGAGTAAAATGTTCACTTAACACTGTACCTAACATGAAAAGCAGACGACACTTGCAAACAAAATTCTTGAATAACTAATTTTTTTCATTTTTTGTCGCAAAAACAAAGGTTAGGACCCCTCATTGGAACAAGCTCGATGAGCTCGTTCCAAAGAGGGCCATAAGCTATGTTTTTGAGACAAAAAATGAAAAAATAATGAAAATTGAATGGTGATTTTTGTGAATAGCGCTGGTCGATTTTGGCCGTTACGTTGGGTAAAGGGTTAAACGTTTACCCAACACGAATATCGTACTGTCGGTTCGCGTCCTCCCAGTTCAGACAACGTCTTTTCTGTCCTGTCAGCCCGACGGTCAGCTCGGTAACAATCGGTGTTTTCCTCTCATGAGTGAATGTCGCATCCAGACTCTTTCGAAAGAACAGGAGAATTTGTAACTCCCCCCTCCCCCCAAATAAATATAAAATGTATCACATCACAGTATAGTGTCCAAACAAGTTATCGCAACACAACAAAGGCTGTTACAGACTGGACGCTATCTGAGCGATGACGTATAACTAAATAGCTTTGTCTGCACACGTGGTGGACTAGATGTGTTTGGCATGTCACTCTCCGACATTCTCTGAAAAACAAACCCCACAGTATAATATAAGGGCTTATGTGAAATCAATAGCATGGACACAGATGCAGTTGTGTACTCGAAGACGACACTTGCCAAATTTTATCTTAAATTGTCCATTTTTCGTTTTAGTAACATATCTTATGTCCCTCACTGAAACATTCTAGACTAGCTCTTTCCAGCGAAGAGCCATAGACAATACCTAGGGCCATGCGAATCTCAAGCGTTGAATCAAATGGAATCCCGAATCGAATCAGGGCGAGGAATTCGAATTGAATCGAACTGAATCTTACCGCTCTTCAAGTTGCAAATATTGCACCTTCTAACAAGCGTGTAAATATTGTCAGTCTCCACGAAAGTATTATATTCAAATACGCCTCGTCTGTTTGGGCACGTCAATCAAAAAAGTGGAATATACGAGAGGAGTAGTAAAGTAGGTATTTCGGAAGAGAGAGGAACCTCCTTTGCCTCTTCTATTCTCGGGTCTCCCGTACAGGAGACCCGAGGATAGAAGAAGCGTTCAAGAGGGGACAGTAAATTTTTTGAAACATATTGATCATTAAAACATTTCCAAATCAGCGCGTCGCAAAATCAAATCGAATTGAATCAATGGGATGGTCTCGAATTAAATCAAATTCCGAAGTGTCGCACGGTTCTAGAAATTAGTAATATTTTGCCCCCCCCCCCCCCCCAAAAAAATAAATAAATAAATAAATAAAATTATAATAATAATTCAATTTGAATGAGGATTTTGGTAAATAGCGCTGACACGATGCGACCATTATGTTAGGTAAAGGACTGGAGAATTTAACTTCAAAATTGTTTCTGTGGGAACCCTGGAAGTAAAGCAGTGCACGTTTACTGCGGTAAAAACGCTCTGTTTTACTGTAAAATAGGACCTAGTATCCAATGTCTGAGGTGGTAGTCCTCCGAAATGCACAACATGGGTATAAGCGATTGGCTGGACTTGACTTTATACACAATAAAAACTAAAGAGTTAAATCTGACACTTTCAGGGTGTTAAACCCATTCTAACTCTTAGGGTTTGATTTTAACACTCAAAGTGCAATGCTTTAAGCACTTAGACATTACAATCGTCAGACATCTGAAACTTGAATGGATGGCACTTCCCATGTGTCCAGCATTGGTGGTTCTTCCAGAATCGTCCATAATTTGATTTGCGCTTAGTGGGTACATAATTAAAAGGACACAACGCAGATGACGCGGATCAGGCTCGAGAGTTCGAGTTCTGGGATATCTACACTTGAACAAAGTGCTAGTTCAGCACTTAGTAAGTGTTAAATACAGCACTTCAAGTGTAGTCTTTAACACTTTAGTTTTTAGCGTGTATCCATTTTGCGGTCACGATAAGCCATTGTGCAAAAATATGTGACCTTGGACACCAATAAATAAATAAACAAACAAATAAATAAATAATATTTTGTCGATGTCTTTTTTCACGCCTGATTATCTAATAATTCATGGTAAAATGTCATCAGTGAAAGTTCTTTGGGAATTTTTTAATAGACTACGTTTGATCGGATATACTTCATCGCCTCAAAATGTAAGTATCCCAAAGAAAGTCACTTTACAGAGAGTGAATCGTTGCCCCACAGCATCCCAATTCCATGTGAAAAATATGGTCACTGAATGTAAAAATGTTCACAAGCTATTTTCCTACCTATTTCTGCATTGAATGTCTTCACAACCAAGGATTTCGATGTTACCGCCCTGAAATATAAGCATGTTTTAACAGGTTGATGCTCAAAAGCGTTGTTTCGTCAATTTCCGGGCACATTACAGCATATTTCCCGCCCTACACGATATCGAGCCGGATCGTCGTGGTATTGAACCTATCTGAGCCTACCCTGGCCTTTCCAATGGTGCTTTGTGTCGAAACAGATCATTCTGTGATCCATCTCCGCGGTCGTGTGTGATTGGTGAAAATAAAATTACGAAACAACACCCTTTTGGCACCTCAGTGTAGTGAAAATAATGGTAAATTTACAGCACGGTAGCATCGAAATCTTTTACAATTGGGAAGAATATATGAAGCCGAAAAGGTAAGGATATTTTTATTAATCAATTTTACATCTCACTACACCAGTTGGGATGCGACAGAAATATCATAGACACTGCAAGCGACATTATTGAAGGCACTTATCTTTTGAGGTGAGGAAATAAATGAAATCGCACTTGACCGGAAATTTCTGCATCTATTTTCTTTGCATGACATATTGTCAGGGTTGATTTACCACCCATGTTTGTCATACGTGCTTTCATGGTCTTGAATTTTAGCCTCGAAAAACCCTTTAACATTCTTCAATTCAACCAAAAAGGACCGTGCTTGAATTCAGTCGCTAGAATTGTGAGGATACTCTGAGCTGCTAAGATGGCATCTATAGTTTTGAAGTGTATGTTAAAAGTGGAAGTTCTTTTGACGTTACTAACTTACTTGTCAAACTTAGCGATGTTTGCACACTGTTGGAATGGGTGTTGGGGTTGGGATGGGATCAGGCAGATGACATTGGATCCATTGCAATCTCGGGGCTCTTCAGATTCTAAATATAGTATCTTCTTACAATCGTAAACTTTGACAGGCTCCACTCAAGTATTATATTCAACGTAGACAAGTCTGTTTGGTCGCGTCAGTAAAAAAGGCGGAATATTTTTTATTTTTAGAACGGAATGAAGGTAGTTTCTGAAGCGGAACCTCCTTGAACTCTTGTTCTATCTATCATCAGGTCTCCTGTAGAGGAGACCTGATGATAGGAGAAGAGTTCAAGAGTGGACATTTGGAAGGAGTTTGAGACCATCTCGACAATTCGGATATTTTCGAATCGGCGCTACTCGAATCGAATCAAATCATCGGGACGACATCGAATCGAATTTATAAACCTTTTGCGGCTCTAACCTGTAAACATATCGATCGGTACTTCTATTTCGCTCTGCCGGTATCTGTTCTGAAAAGCATGTTCAACTATTCTCGTTATTCGCATCTATTTACCAAATAGTTATCTCCCCTGATTGCTAGGAATTGGCTTGCAAAAATTAGCACTAAATGAATGGGGAATTTTTATATTTCTCAAAATTATATAAAACCCGTGAAAGTTATATTTGCTCTGCGCATCAGACATTTAAGAACAATATATATGCTCTCACTTGGTGATATAATCGAACCATTTCATTCGACCAATTTTTTTCCCCTGTTCATTTAAAAAGGTACGGTTATTTCGTGTAGAGTGCCATGTAAAATAATGGAAAATTGCGTTTTCGTCAACTTTTAGAGATTAAAATATTTTTTAGTCTTCATATTAGCAATGCTCTGCGCATATGTGCATATAATATAGATATTGTCCTCTCTAATCATATAAAAATATATAATCTGACATTTGCCCATTTTTTTCCTTTTGATGTTAAAACCAAGACAAATTTGATTGTTGTAAAAACAGTTGAACCCACAGTCCACAATATGCAGAAGGTTTCGGTGTGAATAAAAGGAAAGGTGCGATAGCCCTATTAATTACTTTCAGTTCAGCCAGAAATGTGAAGCTTGTCGCTTATTTAACTAGTATGCCTCATTGTCCATTGAAGTCCATAAATATATGTATGTGTGTGTTTTTTCTACAATAAGAAGATAGTTTGCGTTGCAATTTGTAATGTCACACAGATACTGTTGACTCTGTCCGGAGGTTCCTTTAATACCTGCTTTAAAAGAGATGGCTCACACTTTCACAAGCATAGCCACTGAAAGACAGCTACGTTCACATTCGCATATTGACTGGAAAAAAATTGCACAGGGAGAAAAGCTGCCACGCCCTGTACGAACAAGTACCTCGGTGCCAAGAAATATTCTGCCCACCAAATATGAAGTTGAGAGACTAATAGAAAAAGATGGAAAGGTAAGATTTATTTCAATAATAACTCAATTATAGTGCATGTACAAACGGGTCAACGGGACAATAAGCCACCGGTCAAACAGCCACCCGATTAAAATTCCCTTTTTTAAGATCGGACAAGAAAAAAAGCCACAAAAATGCGGACAAAAACCCAGTTAATATTTTCCGCCGCTACGTTTACAACTTTCATTATAGCAACAAATAATTATTTATATATTGCATTTTAGAAGGAATTTAGTTATTTCGCTATTTAATTTCCAATAATTTAGTACGAATATTAAATAATTTATTTGTAATAGATAATTACACCGGGTCGGAGAAAATCAAGCTTATCGAGACGTTTTCAAAATTTTTAGGGCAAGTTTTGAAATGTAATTTTAAAAATTCAGGCTATTGTCATCACGTGTTACGTGTTTTTAAATATATATACTGTTATAGGTACTGTATGTATATAGTGATATATATTTATAAATTTATGTGTATTATATCCATTTTTATAGTAGGCATGGTCAGTTTATTATTTTTTTAAATAAAATTTCAAGTAACATGCAATGAATAACTGACAGTAACACTTAATTGCATTTAAATTATATAGCACACAATATATTTTGATTTTTAAACGTTGGTCGTAAAAAGACAATAAAAAATATCACCCCTTTATCCAACGTGGATAGCACCTAGGAAAAAAATTCTTGAATAACTATAAATATTACATTTTGTCTCAAACATAGCTTTTGAGCCTCATTGGAACGAGCCCAATAAGCTCATTTCATAGAGGGTTTTAAGCTATGTTTATGAGACAAAAAATTACAAAATAATAAAATTTGAATAAAGATTTTTGTATATAGCGTTGGTTGGTTTTGGTCGTAACGTTTGGTAAAGGATTAACTTTCTTTGGGAGGGTGCAAACAGTTTTTTGGCGATAGACAAACATAGACAAGATAGGTTGTCTTTGAAATTGTTTTTGATTAAGATATGTATTGATAAAGGGGTCGACAAAACGTGAATTGACAAGTTGGGAATTGCTGAGTTTGTAATTGACGAAAAGGGAATTGACGAATAGGTAATGTGTCGTTTCTGCTAAGAAACAAAAAAGTTAAATTTCTACTTCCGAAAATATGGTTTACGACCCCTCGTTAGAACGAGCTTGTTTTAGTGAGGGGTCATAAACTATGTTTTGGAGGCAAAACTTTAGAAAAAAATAAATTTTTTTCATCAGTTTTGCTGTTCATATTCTTAGATCCCCCCCCCCTCCTCCCCAACTCAGTTACTTTTCACAACAACGCCTTTGTGTTTTTCCGAGTGTTCGTTGGCCACGTACCTTTGGTTTAACAATACAAATCTACTAATGTATGGAGATTTTTTTACGTGGTGCCTACCAAGATACAAAGGTAGGCGTGAGCGTACATCAGCGGAAAGTTTTATGAATACCGACGGCCCCCCACCCACCCCCTACATTTTTGGTCAATAAAGTTGATAGTGAACAGCGCTTGAAATATTTTCTGCTAAAACCTAAAAAGTTTAAATTCCAGTGAAGGGTTTTAGAGGCACTTTTCTTGTCAATTTTTATATTAGGCACTGACTATTTCAGCAGCTCGAGCAAAATAGCCCCATATCAACCCCCAGGAACACCCCACCCACTATTCGACAAACATCGATAAATCATATAAACAATTAGTTTGCACAATCAGTGATTATGTTTTTCCTTTCATAGGTTGATCAGTATTTGGTGAAGTGGAAGGGTTATGACATATCTGAGTGTACCTGGGAGCCGGCTCAACATTTAACTCCGGAGCTACTAGAATCATTTTCACATCCAGTAATATTCACTCTGAGTACTATGTTTTTTAAAGAATTGTTCAGTATGAAAACAAAGTTTCCTTCCTTTTCTTACATTGAACTAATAAATACACAGCTACAATTTATGCAGCTAACATTTTCAGATAGATTAGAGCGTAGATTTTCAATTAAGACAAGTGCAGTTTCAAGTGCTTGTAGAAGGATGAGTGGCAGAAAGCGTTATGCATATGAGAGATCACTGCATAAAATAGCAATTTTTGATACAGAAGTCGAAAATGTTAAACAAATGAATTTTGAAATTACAAAATTAGTAGAAAAAAATATAGAACTGGAATTGAAATGTGAACAACTTTATGAAGATTTACAGACTGAAATGAACAAAAAAAGTGTAAAAAGTAATTTAGAGTTTGAAAACAAAAATTTGATAGACTATGTTAACAAGTTAGAACAACGTGTAATAGTTCAAAAAACACCACGAAAAACATTTGAAAATGTGAGCAACACGAATAAAAGTAGGCAACTGAAGGAAATAGCGTCAAAAGCGCAAGCATCCTTATGGTTTGCTGAAGCATTTGGACTTGCACCTATGTCGCTTAAACTTAAAACGCCTTCTGAAAAAAATGTAACAATAAATTTGTCTGGGAAGCGACCATATAGAAGTCTGGAATTAGAAGATAAGCAAAAACTTAAAGATCTAGTGTACATATTAGATAAATTTGGAGTTAGTGACACGGCCTATAGAGAGCTCACTAGCTACTGTGATGATTTACCGAAGAAATATCTTATAAGTGAATGCCGTGACAAAATAAATACATTTTTTCATTTCGAACGAACTAGTGGAGGAATTCCAGGTGCGTATATCAATCTACATGATGAAATTGTAAGATATTGTGGAAATAAACTCAATTCTGATGCAACTAATATTAGAGTTAAAATATCTGGCGATGGTTCCAAGGTCAGTCGCATATCCAGTTTTATAGTTCTATCATTTTCTTTGATTAATGATGCTCACAGTTTGTCGACTGCTGATCAAAATGTATTTGCCATAATTAATTGTACGGAAACCTACGACAATTTAAAAAACTCTTGTCAGCCAATATTTTCAGAAATCAATAAATTAATTAAAGAAGATAGCATATCTGTTAATGGGAATGTTTATCCTCTAGAAATAATTTTCGGGGGAGATATGAAGTTTTTACAAACTGTTTTAGGTTTGGTTGGCTCGTTGGGAACATATTCATGTCCCTGGTGTAAAGTTGATAAAAGCGATAGAGCAGACTTATCGAAAGAACGTAACTTTTATCAAAGTGAGAATATGAAGAGAACTGCAACTAATTTATTGGAAAATTCTAGAAATAATTCTTATGGTGTAAAATGTCGACCCCTCATTGAAATTGAACCACACCACATAATCCCAGACGAATTACACCTTCTACTTCGTATTTCCGATAAGCTTCTGAGGAACCTCATAGATGACGCTAAGTCATTAGATGACAAAAATAAAATTATGGGACGTGATGTAAATGCACTCCAAAGTTTAGTTGGAAAAATTAGAGAATGTGGTGTATCATTCAATGTATGGACCCAAAAGGGCACTCATGGTGAATTGGATTGGACTAGTTTATCTGGTTCAGATTACAAAATATTACTTCAAAAACTACCAGATAAAGTCTTCTTCTCCATTCACGATGAGACCCACGAAAAAACGGTGAATCTTTGGAGGCATTTTTGGGACCTCTACAAATTTTTAACAAAGGAAAGTAATGAATTAACACCTGTTAATAAAATATTTGTACGCTGTCTAAATTGGCTAAAGGCTTTTCAAGACCTTGGAGCTGTTCGAATAGGTTATAATAATGTTACCCCATACATGCATTGTTTGGTATACCACATTCCTTATTTTATTTCAACTTATGGAAGCCTTCTCAAATACAGTGGGCAAGGTGTCGAAAAAGTCAATGATGATATAAAATCTATTCACCAAACAAAATCAAATAAATTTGATGCCGCTATGGATGCCCTGAAGGTGAGGAAAAGAATTGAGTATCTCCGTGAGGACAGTACTCGTGAGAAACGCGAGTATAAAAAAAGAAATGACATTTACTGGGAAGATGGTATATTCAGACAACGTGCATCAAAAAAATCACGTATTTTATCGGAAATGGCTGCAGCAGGCAATGTTAATTCAACATTTTCAGATTCAAACATTAATTATCAAGAAATGTCAATGAAAGAAATTAAACAAAAGTTGAAACTGCTTGGTGTGAAAACTAAATTGAGAAATAGAGAAAAACTTATTTCTCTGCTGATTGAACACACACAAGACTGAACAATCGTTAAGGTGTTAATAGTTATTGTGTTTTATTGGATGTATATAGCTGCACACTTACATTAATTTATTACAGTAGTGGTCAATTACGTTAGCCATGCGGGACGTCGTATTAATAACATTAAATGTGATTATGAATGAGTTACTCCTTTCCCGTGGCGGTTGCACAGGGGGCAATGGGAGAGTGGTGTCGTTTGCCCCTAAACATAGACTTTGCATTCTATTTGCCCCTCATTCATCCGTCAATGACATCCACATTTTCGATGTCCAAAAAGTGCCCAAGCTTAAACTAAAAGCAAAAAGAAAAGACATTTGCCGAGGACATTAGCCCCCCCCCCCCCCCCCCCGTTCGAGCCCCCTCGTTATGGCAAAGAAAAAATAAGAGAGACCCAAAGTCCGTAATATAATTCTTCGGGTACGTCCGGATGGCCAATGTCAAGGGGATGAGACTCATCGGGGGGGGGGGGGGGGGGTACACATTCCCGGAATTCCCTTTGAAAGCTCAGTTCAGTTGTTTGTCATCCAGAAGGAGAAACCCACCTTGTCTTCCTGGAAAAAAGGCAATCGAATCGACCCACACCCATCCCCAACCGAACACCCCACAAACTCAATAGGACTGCTTGTCTCCAAACTGGTTGAGTACTAAATTATTGTTCTTCATCAAAATGTATTTAAGTGTGTAATGGTTGTAAAGTAATGTAATCTGGGTGCTTTTGGTTGTATATATATATATATTATTATCATTAATAAAACTGTTGGACTCGAAGATCATGTTGTTTTTTATCCATTCTATTGCCTTTTGCATGCCCCAGTAATATTTACACTCTGACCCCCAGTGATTTTCTATCTTAATTTATCCTTCCTAATCTCCCAGCATGCCGACATGCCTTGTACCCCGTCCACCCATTTCTCGCGTATTCATCCCATTCTTCCTGGACTTTCAGTTTCTCAAGGAGTCGCATTCGACTCGTCAAGTATTGGGGCTTTCCAACATATTGTTTAAACTAAATGTTCTAGATGTCCGTTTCCCATACGCTGCACACTTGGCATCCTCTTTTGTGGCTTTTTTATTTTCTCATCAGCTGCGATGACTTTGATCCAGGTGTGCCGGAAGCACTACAGGGCTGGAGGGGCAGACCTATGAAGAAGGGCATTATGTATTTTTTTCATTCTCTTGTACCTATCGTAACGGGAAAAACCAGCCAGCGCTATATATACACGAAAATCCCCATCCAATGTTTTTTTACTTTTTTCATTTTTTACTTCCAAAACATAGTTTATGACCCCTCATCGTGTCGCGCTCGTTCCAATGAGGGGTCATAACCTATGTTTTGGAATAAAAAAATGAAACACTTTAGTTATACGAGGATGTTTTTTCCCAAGTGTCGTCTGCAACTCACATTAGGTAAATTGTTCAATAAGGCAATTTTTGCACAGTTTGAAAAAAGGGCCAATTCTTTGAAATTTTCGAAGAAAAAAGGGAAATCCTTGCGCCCGCTCGCCCCCGTAGACTGAAGGCAGGAGGGACCCTCGTTGATTCGGCGCCCCTGCCTTGATCTCACAACGGTCACTCAAATGATCCACCTAAGTTCTGATAAAACCGCTGACGCATTATTTTTCATGCGTGACTTCTGCTTGCCATTGATGTTAAAATCTTCGAAATCTCTTCCTCTTCCCTCCCCCGATAAACCTGTCCCGTTTCTATACCCCCACCCCAACATCGTAGTTGAGAGGACAGTGTAAAGTACCAACATTCTCAAAATCAAAACAATTCTCGATTATTGTAATCAAATTAACAATTCTCTTAAATGATTGCACAATAAACTGTCTGACGCCTTCATTCTCAACTTACTTCTCTCGCCGCTTGAGAAAACGATTTCCCGACAAACAAGATTTTATTCACACCTTTCAGTGGATCAATGCTAATTACATTACAGTCAGACTCCAGTATTCACAGGGGGAGATAACTTTTCGAATAATACATCCCTACGACGAATTAAGTTGAGTATGTCTGAAAAAGGTATGTGAAAAAGTCTTCTGAGTTGCCTGAAAAACATTAATGCTACCGTTGTCTGATTTTTAATTTCTGCAGGTTGTAAGACAATCGTCGCTTTGATGAAGTAGATCGTATTTACAGCTGGCATTTTCTTAGGCGCCTTGGTCCCAGGTCAAGTTCTTTAAGCAATTCGACGCTATTATGGGCTGTATGTTTACCCACTTTTCATTGAGTTTCCGCGCATACTACCTTTGTTATAATGTTATGTACTTTTACTCATACAGATATTCTTTCGACCTCCAATTATAGATATTCCAATAGATAAGTATTTAATCTCTGTTTCACTGGTAAAATAGGACCCAGTCACTAATGCTTGGGGTGCGAGTCCTCCAAATAGAGGGGTATAGACGATTGACTGACCTTGACTTTATCTCCATGTTGTGGTCATGATTAGCCATTGTGCAGAAGTATGTGACCTTAAACACCAATAAATAAATAAATAAATAAATAAATAAATAAATAAATAAATAAATAAATAAATAAGCATTTAATACATCTTGAAACCATCAAGATATTTCCAAAATTAATAGAACTACCTGGCGTAGTCATAAAACATTTGCGACGAGTCTTCATTCATAATTGTAATGCCATTAAAGATTTCGTCAAATGAAGTCTCGACTGAGAAACATTTCTTGGATGAATATTAAAATATAGGCAAAATGAGAAAATGGAATGTTTTGG
Source organism: Pictodentalium vernedei (assembly GCA_031216915.1). Lineage (NCBI taxonomy): Eukaryota > Metazoa > Mollusca > Scaphopoda > Dentaliida > Dentaliidae > Pictodentalium > Pictodentalium vernedei. The sequence continues at coordinate 433,140,706 of CM062297.1, read as the reverse complement.
AAATTTACCTCACTAAAAACCCATAAAAACCAACATTATTTCATACATATATATCAGCAAGATTCTTTTCAGCCAACAGCAGTACAAGTTTCTGTGCATTAATAATGTTGCATATTTTGGATCAAAGCTGATAAGGGTAATTGTTTGAGTCAATTCCGTTACCTCATTTTATTGGCCAAAGTCCACAGAAGAAAATGGCAAATGTTATTAAATTCTTCATATCAGTTTGAGGTTGTTTTTTGTTGAACATAAAAAATATTTTGAGAAAAATACCAAATAAAATACTGGTGGCTTTCGTGGAAAATAAAAAAAAAATGCCAAATAAATTCATAAAAATAACAAATATTATTAACTGTACCACCGTTAAACGTCAATCAGTTCTTAATAAACTTATCACTGTCTTCGATTTATTTAAGAACACCTCAAATATTCAAATCTGACAATATATTTTACTGTTAACCCTTTACCTAACATGAAAAGCAGACGACACTTGCAAACAAAATTCTTGAATAACTAATTTTTTTCATTTCTTGTCTCAAAAACATGGGTTATGACCCTCAATGGAACGAGCTCGGCGAGCTCGTTCCAAAGAGGGGTCAAAACCTATGTTTTTGAGACAAAAAATGAAAAAAATAATGAAAATTAATTGGCGATTTTTGTGAATAGCGCTGACCTGTTTTGGCAGTTAGGATGGGTAAAGGGTTAACCCTCTAAAAACTGATTTTGAAATATTAAAATAAATTTCAAGCAGCATCTATTATTTATTTATGTAGCACTAGGCTGTCCAAAATTCATGAAAACAAATGGGTCTATTTATTTCTGGTTCGGCATGTTAGGGTTTGACTCTTAAATCTTCATGTTTGTTAAAAAAACATCTTTTGACTTGTGATCTTATTCATGTCATCCATGTATTCATCATTGTACACATGTATTTATTATTTTATCTGAATAAAAACATATTAAAAAAATATATATATTATTTATTTATTTATTTATTTACCGGTGTTTAAGGTCACATATTTCTGCACAATAGCTAATAATGACCACGACAGTTTTCCGGGTGGAGGAAGCCGGAGTACCCGGAGAGAACCGCCGAGCAACTCTTAGCTCCCCAACATACTAACTCTACACAAGCAGGGTTAGCGTTGGTTGAAGACAGATGCACCATCGACGTGCAATACGGCTCAGTACACAGCGCCACCGTGCTCCTACGTGGGCATTGGAGTGAAGTGTCTTGCCCAAGTACACCACGCGGTTGCCGCAGGTGGGATTCGAACCGAGGACCTCTCGGCTTGCAGCCTGCACCTCTACCAACTGGGCCATCGCTCCCCCTCAAGCAGCATTTTATCCCCATAATGCACTAAAACAATTTACCTATTCAATCCTGTTTGACAGAGCTCAATGAGTTCTGTCAAACAAGACAAATTGGTTAAATTTCTAGTTGCATTATGGGAAAAATTTTTACACTGAAATATTGATATTTCCACATCAGTGGGTAGAGGGTTATTGGGTGACGCATGGTAAAAGAGTTGACTACAGTACGGTGTTGACACATGAACAGAATGTACGTGGTCCATGTGCCAGCATCATTTCTGTTGTCACCTCCGTAAAGTAATAATAAATTAAAACTTTAGCAAAGTACAAATTACAAATGATGAGCCAGAGGCTCGAGAGAGCATCATAAAACGCTCACTTCGAGCAAATTGCCTACATGGAATGGAAATGGCGTGAGTGTGGGGAGTGAGAGCTTTTTATTAATGTTTTAGTCAATAGAAGAATCATAGTTAAAATTACAGCATTTTCCAATCAGTTTGCTTCTCTGACTCAAAAAGACACTCTTTAGAATATAACAAACATCTGTCCCAGGTAATTTGGATAAAAGGCATTTGAAATTATTATTATTATTATTATTATTATTATTGGATACAATTGGTTCCAAAACATGAAAAATGGGGTGGGGAAATAACGCCTGAGAAACTTTCTTCAAACAAACTTGAATCTACAGAAGACGACACATCATACATGTGTATCAAATTAATTCAAATGAAGTTCGCGAGAAATCATTTAGTATTTTCTCCAATTACCTACAACGTTGAAAACATTGTTCCCCATATATGAGGCATGTCGCTTCATGCTGCCTAAAAAACAGTTAGTACCCCCGTGGGAACCACGCGAAGTGAAGTAATGCATGTTTACTGTGGTACATCGGCTCCGTTTTAAGGGTAAAATAGGACCTAGTCACCAGTGCTTGAGGTGTAGGTCCTCCAAAATAAGTAACATGGGTAAAACGATTGACTAAATTGGACTTTATCTCTCTTTTACGATTAGCCATTGTGCAGAAACACGTGCCCTTAAACACCAATAAATAAATGAAACAGATAGTTTCCCTATTTGATTTTTTTCCGGAAAAAAGCTTCACACCACGTAACTATCAGTCTTGTGTAGTTCTAGAAATATAGGCATTTCATATTTTACATTTTCAACTTTCGAAGTTCCACGCGGATACAGGAAATGCCCCTCATTTCGCAAGTATATGTCACTCAATAATACTGCATGTTATTCAGGTTCATATCGGCTGACCGGTTCAAAATACTGAAATTGTATGTTGTCACTCCACACTTGTGTAGTAACAGAGGTGACTGGTAATGGGAATTTCATTTTAACATGTGTTTGTTCTTTCAACAGTAGGAATACCAAGTACTTTTTATGTTGTTGTAATTTTTGTATAATTGTATTTTAAAACTAAATAAATAATCATTCAATCTGTATGATTAGCTTGTAATGCCTTTTACAGAGTAACTGTGTTGACATGCAAAAACACTTTACTCACCATCTACAGAAAAGGGCTGTTTTTGGCTCACCAACGATAGTTGTGTGAGCCTATGGCATAGCCCTCATGTCGGCGGCGGCGTCTGCGGCGGCGTCCGGATTCATACATTTTGAACTTTTGTGTGCAGGTTTTGATTTTGATTTTTTGGATTTTTTTTATGTCAGCATGCTTTTCAGGGATAGTAATATTTTATTCAACCCTTTACATGCTTAGTTACTTGAATTTTGGACTTTTGTGTACAGGTTGTTTACTTTTGTGTGCTGGTTTTGATATTTGTCTTTCTTTTCGTCCAAGGAGTAATTTACCTTGCAGTATATTGCCATGGTTCCAGTTTTATGTTAGAATGCTTGTTAGGGCAAGTATTATATTATTTAACCCTTTCCCTACTTATTTACTTTAATTTTGGACTTTTGTGTGCAAGTTTTTGACTTTTCTGTGCAGGTTTTTGACTTTTGTGTACAGGTTTTGAAATTTTGTCTTCAAGTGGAGTTTTACCCTACTGGCATATTGCCATGGTGGTTACCTTAACATTTCAGGGTATTTTTCTCAATTTTAACCCTTCGAAACAAATGTGATACTTTTTTGACTTTTGTGTGCACGTTTTGAGGTTTGTCTTTCTTTTCTTCCAAGTGGCTATTTTTCAAGTAGAGTTTCCCCTTTACTGGCATATTGCCATAGTGGTTACTGTGACATTTGCAGGGTATTTTTCTCAATTTTAACCCCTTGAAGAAATGTGATACCTTTTTTTTACTTTTATGTGCAGGTTTTGAGGTTTGTCTTTCTTTTCTTCTAAGTGGCGACTTACCTTGTAACATATTGCCATGGTTCCTATTTTATGTTAGGATGCTCCTTTGGGCCAGTATTATATTATTTAACCCGTTAGCTGCTTATTTACTTTAATTTTGGACTTTTGTGTGCAGGTTTTGGACTTTTGTGTACAGGTTTTGATATTTTTTTAAGTGGAGTTTTACCTCATTGGCACATGGTGGTTACTGTAACATTTTCAGGGTATTTTTCTAAACTTTAACCCTTTGAAACAAATGTGATACTTTTTTTTTACTTTTATGTGCAGGTTTTGAGGTTTGTCATTCTTCTCTTCAAAGTGGAAACTTACCTTGTAGCATAGTGCCATGGTTCTTATTTTTATGTTACCATGCTTTTTTGGGGCTCTAATTATATTATTTAACCCTTTAGCTGCTTATTTACTTTAATTTTGACCCTTTGTGTGCAGGTTTTGGACCTTTTTTTTACTCCAGCCACCCCTTTGCATTGGATTTCTGCGGGTGAGCCACGGGGTACTGATACCCCCTCTAGTTTTTACTCTTGTGGGTACAAATGGATCCACCTTTCTTTCATTCTTAAAAGTGGACAGTAACAATTGTCTAAACCGTGTGACGTTTCCTCAGTCACCTGTAGGGTAGTATACTTAATATGAGGGAGATAACTCAGTAATGGAATTGACTAAAATACTTGGGACATTACTTTAATGTAGCGCCGCAGTGTCAGTTCTTTAGAGAACAGAACGTAGTCTTTTACAAACTGTTACACGTTCTATAAATGCAGCTAACAATTTATATCAGAAGAAAGGTCATTTAAAAAGGGGATTAGAACTTTTGCAGAATGATTGGTGATAGGTAACGTAGTTGACAAATTGAAACTCCCTGTACACTTTAATGACAAATGATTAATGTTATCAACTTTTATATTCTTATATTTTATATTCTTTTATATCCCATTAATCAATATAATAACTGCTCACAGAAAAGAAAAACACGACGCAAGTTATGTAAATATGTACAGAAATCCAGCCAAGATTGGAAAATAGATAATTTTTCCGTATTTTAATATTCATCCTGATTCAAACAAAATAAGTGTTTATAACTTTTTGGTAAACTTAAGGTTCGCTTTTCCGACCAACTGAAATATTTTTTCGCTTTTCTCGTGGAAACCCTTGAAGTGAAGCAATGCTTGTTTACTGTGGTAAACAAGCTTCGTTTTTCTGGTAAAATAGGCCCCAGTCACCAATGCTTGGGGTAGAAGTCCTCTAAAATGGGCAACATGGGCATAAACGATTGACTAAACTTGGCTTTATCTCCATGTGGTGGTCATGATTATCCATTGTGCAGAAATCTGCAATCTTAAACACCAATAAATAAATAAATTTCGTTGATCCATTGTTAAAATAGACAGTAGGCTATTTAGAGGCTAGACTGTTTTCATATCAACGCAGCGTCAGCTTCAATGAAAAAGTCACTAGTGGCTTGTCAGCTGGGGATTTTCCGTTTCATTTGCTTTGTTTGGTGCATAAGCATACCTTAAGGTGAATTATAATTAGCTAGCGGATAGACCCCGAAGTCGCCCGCCATCAGTCGCGAACCTTCCAAGCCAAGGACAGCCGCTAATTTCTTCCAACCAGTTCGGACCAGCTGTCATTAAATTTGTCAGCCGCGACAATATCCAGCAGGCGATATGCGAAAATATCCAGCCGGCGCGCTTAGAACATTTGAACATCTGAATGTGAATCTCCCTCCCTGTGTGCATACCTTATACCATAAAGTAACAGAGCATACACGCAGGTTCTTGTGGGACCTTATTGGCATGTTCAAGCTATTATGGCTCATGTCCTGATTGAAAATAACTCTTCTAACTACATTATGAATACATGCCTTCGACGAAGGCATGCATTCATAATGTAGTTAAAAGAGTTAACACGTACCGTCGTTGTTCAGTGGTTCTCTCCGGGCACTCCGGCTTCCTCCACCCATAAACCTATCACCGACACGACACGATACGACCTTGGCTGTTAAAGTGTCGTTAATCACCAATAAATAAACTAATCAATAAGGCCTGTTGTCATAACTGTACTCATGTGACAAGGTATACGTTTGCAACTTTTAGCTAACAGGTCCAGGTGGGAAACAATAATCCTAATGCTCAATCTCTTGTTAAACCGCCATTTATTGCCAATAAAACCTCCCATGCCTCTGGTCCTGATCTTAGATCTTAGCCTTCTGTTGTGATGTGTTACTGTATTTCAGTAGCCTACCCTGGTTCCTTCCTTCCTTATAAGGTTGTCCACATCATCATCAACTCTTTTTCTCCTTTTCTTCTTTTTTGGGATAGGTATGCCTTGTGATACAGGTAATAGTATTCTCAGAAAGTATCCTATAAAAGGTATCCTCGATAGGTATCCTCAAATAATACAATACCGGGCCATAGGTATCCTCAAATACTGAAATGAGTCGAAGAGTCGTTCGAGGAGTCACTCGAACGAGCAATTCCTCGATAGCTCTTTTGCTCGATGGACTTCGAGTCGTTCGAGCAATGGTTTTTTCGTAACTGCTCGATAGCTTATAAGGGGTATTTGAGATAGGTATGCCTTGTGATATAGGTAATAGTATCCTCAGAAAGTATCCTATAAAAGGTTTCCTCGATAGGTATCCTCAAATAATACAATACCGGGTCACAGGTATCCTCAAATACTGAAATGAGTCGAAGAGTCGTTCGACGAGTCACTCGATCGAGCAATTGCTCTAAGGCTCATTTGCTCGATGGGAATCGAGTCGTTCGAGCAATGACTTTTCAGCAACTGCTCGATAGCTTATTGGTTTTGGGAATGTTTGTGATATACAGATTATGGGAAATCAAGCCATCTGAATGGTTAATTATAATTTATATAAATGATCTAGATAAATGAAACAACAAGAGTACTCGGAATAAGGTAGGAACGACTGGTATTACGTACTACCTTACCAGTAACAGGATGATACAAAGCATTTGGTAGGTCAATACTATCAACGGTTAGGATGGGACCTACATGGGAATATATCAACCATACTCTGCTGCCGTTCTGTATTACCAGGCATTGACCCCAACCCAGAATACCGCTCAATAATATGAAGCACCTGGTGGATCAGTAGTACTAAGGGCCAGCAAGAGACCTACAGGGATATGTACAGCCTATGCTACACTACCGTTCTAAACTACCAATCATTACCCCCACCCCCACAAAATCACTAGGTCTACCATAACGTACTACATATACCAGCCATATAATAAAACAAAGCAATCGGTTGGTTAATAGTACCAAGCACTAACAGGGGGCCTATAGGTGTATATACCGCCCATACTATAGTACCGTTCTAAACTACCAGGCAGTACCCCTACCCACAATACACCTATGCCTATCAAGTTATGTCAGATTGTATACTGGACAACAACAGCGGTCAGCATCTTATGACGTCGCGCGCGTATCATGACGTCACGACGTCAATAGCAACGCCAACCGTTTCGCGGGAAAAACTTTCAAGAAAACCCAATTTTCCCATCTTCTTTGCATCACTTACCCATAATATATACCTATAGCTCCAGGCGTACATATATCACTATACATGCCATAGCATACTATATATGCAGTACTACACTGCTTGGCGGATCCAGCTGCAAGGAGCCGTACTTTTGCACCCCCAAAGTTGCACCCCCAAAAGTCAGGTCCCTATGGGAATTTAACACTAGCTGCACCCCCAAAAGTCCGGGTAATGAGGGACGATCGGGTACCTTATATACTACTGTCAACCGTGATGACAAAATATACTAGCTTCAAATGTAATGGACATACGAATTCACAAAGTTTCAAGCTTACTCAATCGGATGGTCGCCAGTCACCAACGCGATAGCGTGGCCGGCTCAGCAAGCTAGCCATCTACCACATAGCCGAGCCAGCCGCGAATTTTAAATTCTAAATTTCACGGCTTCGAGGTCTACTAGCGGATCGACCCGTCCCAGAACGGATAGCCCTACCCTGATGGGAAGGAAAACTTCTTGTTGAATTGCATATCAAGAAAGATAATCAAAGTTTGGAGTCTAGTTGGACGCCGACTGAATGACGGTCACTGAGTCACGGAATCACACGCCCCCATTGATATAATTCATCGGGTTTTTATCTTTCTTTTCAGATTTCTTGGCATTTGGGTTGTTTTCTATCACCACGTATTTATTCCGACAACGTGTAGAAGAAAATGTGTACGTAAATTATCTTTACAGAAACAATGAAACAAATAAGGTCTGTGTTCTTCTGGAAGGTCGTTTGGGTAATAACATGTTCCAGTATGCTTCAGCGTATGGTATTAGTAGAGAACGAAATCTCACTTTGGTGATTGACAAAAAAACATCCATTTTTTCCGTATTTAACAAACTTGATGCGAAAAAGGACGATTCTGGTTTGTGTTATAGTTATACCGTACTCAGAGAAACGGTACAGAGTGGGGACTCTATTAGTAAAAGCGAGATGTCTAATATGAAAAATTATAGACTGGCGACCTGGCTACAGTCTTGGACTTACTTTCAGAACGTGGATGAAGAGATCAGAAAACAATTCACGTTTAGTGCAGATATTCAGAAAAACGCTAGAAGAATATTCAACAGTCATTTGAAAAAACACAAGGTGGAGGACCCATCCCTTGTGACCTTGGTCGGTGTGCACGTTCGGAGGGGAGATATGATAAAAAATCCCAGGTTCATCAAATACGGTTATTTAGTGCCGGATAAGAAGTATTACCTAAAAGCATTCAAAATTATGAGAAGAACATTCAAAAATGTTTTGTTTATTGTTGCCACCAACGATAGAGAATGGGTGAAAAATAACTTACTTATCAACCATGTTACCATCATCGAGGAAGGAAACTCACCGGAAGTCGATATGGCTACATTAACATTGTGCAATCATACTATCATGAGTGTGGGTACGTTTGGATGGTGGGTTGCCTATCTCACAAATGGACTTACAATATATTTCAGGCATCCTGCGCGACCAGGCTCAGAACTTCGAACGACGTTCTCCTCCGATATGCTTGACTATTTCTATCCTGGCTGGATGGGTCTAGAATGAAGTCAGGGTTGGACCGAACAGGACACGGACGTGGTAATATTGTACCCGATCTTAGAGTGAATGTATGGGCGAGTGTTCCCCGCGAAGCAGAGCTTGTTCACTGTAGTAAACAAGCTCTGTTTTACTGGTAAAACAGGACCCGGTCCCCAATGCCTGGGATGGAAATCCTCTAAAATGGGCAACATGGGTATAAACAATTGGCTGGACTTGACTTTATATCCACGTTGCGGTCACGATTAGCCATTGTGCAGAAATATGTACTCTTAAACGCCAATAAATAAATGGGCGAGTGTGGAGGTTGGGGTGTCGGTGTAAGAAGTGACGTCATGTCTGTTGCGCGTTTGAGGGGTGATGTGATATGTTGTGTCAGTGCTCATACGCAGCGCGTGTTCCTTGGGTGATGGATGTTTCCGCAGTCCATTTTTTGCCGAGTTAAGCCTTCTTGATTTCAATGGTAGCACGTGTTCAGTATTGGGTGCACCTCGTGTGATAGGCACAGGATGTATTCTAGGGGTATGTTCCGTTGAGTGTGTTGCATGCTTGTGTTTGAAGCAAATTTTCAACATGTGATATAAACAGTACTTTGTCACTTTTTTTATCCTTTACCTAACACGAAAAGCAGACGACACTTGCAAATAAATTCTTGAAGCACTAATTTTTTTTTTATTTTTTGCGTCAAAACATAGCTTATGACCCCTCATTGGAACGAGCTTGTTGAGCTCGTTCCAATGGGGGGTCATAAGCTATGTTTTTGTGACAAAAAATGAAAAAGTAATAAAAATTGAATGGTGAATTTTGTGAATAGCGGTGGCCGGTTTTTGCCGCTACTTTGGGTAAAGTGTTAAACTTTTCTTTGAATGTGTATAAAATCTTTCGGCTGCTCTTTTATGGCTACCAGCAGATGCTTCTCCCTAAGAGGCGTCGGTTCATCTTTCCCCATGTAAGGCTGTGAGATCTGTGATGAGATAAATACCTTAGTGAAGACTAAGTTCGGCCTCAATTCAGACCCCCCCCCCCCCCCCGCCCCTACCTCCATGTCCCCAATTTAGACCTTTAGAGGGTTACAGGGCTGGTATAATCATAATCATTTATTTCAGTCAGTAGTCGCGTAATCATCTATGATCGATTACAGTTTTGAAATAATCACGTGTGAATGTTATGATAAAGGTAATCGAATGTTATCAAAAACATTCAACCATTAGCAGTACTTTTTTTTTACTTTTTTCTTTACTTCTGATTACATTTTAGAAAATGTATTCTCTCTTTGTGAAAGTTTTCTCTTGTGAAAGTCTGTCGACCACTAACATGACATGGTAAGAAACGATGATATTTATTTCTTCATTTATCTTTATTTATCTTACAGAATAAGTTCGTATTGGGTTCGTAATTCCCCGAATACCGCCTGCATTAGGGGCCCCTTATGCAAAAGCTAAACGACGTTATAAATTCGTCTGTGTCCATTATTTTATCTACCACAGGAAAATCGGATAATTATTGCTTTTTGTAGTTATGTATTATTATTATTTAAAAACGTTTTTGATAAAAAAAAAAACCTTTACATATATGTATATTAATTATTTTTATTTATTAATTTTAACCTTTTTGAGAGGCAGCAACCAAACAATGTTAGCTGTTCATTGTGCAAGAAAATTAACAGACAGTACATATATCCACTAATCTACAACACATTTGGTTGATAATCTTTGTGGAAAAGACTCCCTTCTGACACTCGATGGGATTTTTTAAAAAATTATAGTTTTAAAATAGAAATTATTTATTATATGCTAGCCTGTGAATTATCGCAAATTATCTAAGAGATATTTCTCGATATCCATCGACTCGGCTCGTGAAAAATAACACTTCAGGTCCACACTTATGAGATAATTCCCGATATTCACTAAAAAGCGTAGATATCCTCTATATTTCTACTGTTATAGCAAGTTAGTATATGTAAACTGCTCATTGTTAACATGTAATGCATATATTTAGCTGTTGTTATGTATGTGGTATCGGAGCTGGAGGCTACTTATTCTACACCTGGCAAATCGATATTAAATTTAATTTTCTGACACAGGGTTTTTTCTACTTTTAAAATAACATTCCACTCAGTGAAAGAGAGGGGTGTAAATTTGATTTGTCCCGACTGTTATGGCTCAAGTACCGAATGAGAAAATGTTCATCGATGACATGAACTGATGATGCAGTTAATATATTGGTCAGTCGGGATATTAGTTTAAAAATACAAGACACCTTGGGAATTTCTTATTGATAATTAAAATATGCATGTAGTAGTCGTGACGCAACAGCTTATTTAACACTTTACCTAACACGAAAGGCGGACGACACTTACAAATAAAATTCTTGAATAACTATTTTTATTTTTATACTGTAAACCAATGGCCCAGACTAGCTGGTGCTTAACTCAAAGTTATTAAGGGCCAAACACAAATTTTGAACCCCCCAATCCCCAAAATTTGCTTGCAAAACCAAAAATTAAAAGTTCTATCTGGCCCTCCATACATTTACTCTCCGCGCATGCGCAGACGTCAGGAAGTGGCCGGAATTGGCGCCAACATCATTCTTTGTTTGGCCCTAAAGTCATCAACAATGAAACGACATCTGTGCTTTAAAATCTCCTTTTTTGAGGATGCCAGACACAAATCAATGCAATAATTGGTGGATACAAGGCTGTTTTGGATGAAGGAAGTGTTCAACGGTGGTTTGGACGTTCAGGGCTGTAACTTGATAATACTTATAAAATTATTTTATGTTTCCCAATTTCGGGACATATGCCTGACGTCATCATTTTTAAAAATTATTATTCCACTGTGAGTTAAGTATTCCTTCCCTATCCTTCCATGAACCCTTCCTGTTAAACTCTTAAGCTTTTTTGCTGTTTTTATTGAAATTTTTTATTAAATTTCTTGGGAGTTTAACATTTGTTACAGAATATTATTCTGTTTCTTCCCCAGGGTTACGTCCTCACCCTAGCGATGTTAGGCCGTTTAGACTTGCATCTTCTATCCAATGTATCGTTTTTTCTTCGTATGAAGATCTAGCTTTGCATTTGTTAGCATTTCAATTGGTTTTGATTTTGGTCCTTTTTGTGTGCCTGATGTTTTGTTTACATTGACGTTGTTTACATTATCAACGTCCTCATAGTTTCTTATATTCTGTTACTGTAATATACTGTAGAATACATGGATTATTATTCCGGTAGTGTAGCTCATAAAATTTTGGGTTTTGTCCACACCTGGTCTCTATCGGAATGCCCTTGGGCTCTTCATGATCCCTTTGGGCACTTGGACGTTTTTCAAAAAACATTTTTTTTGTTTACAAAAAATATTATGAATTTAATTATCATTGTTATTATTCATGTATCTCAGTTATATATATATATATATATATATATATATATATATATATATATATATATATATATATATATATATATATATATATATATATATATATATATATATTGTTGTGAAGTTTGGAGGACCGATATCGACGTTAGTTGATACACTCCTGCGGACTCTTGTCATTCTTGTGTAGCACTGGGATGACTGATGTTGGAGTCGGGTGTCGCGGTACGTTGTTGGCGGTGAGGTTCTGAGGATCAGAGCCTCTTACCGCGTTTTAATTCATTCTGTCGGTTTTTATTATAGAGGAACATGAACATGGTGATGATATTCTGACACCCATCCAAGTGTGCTACCGTCGTCGCTCTCCGTGGTGCATATAGTGCTAGCTGCAGTGCTCACTATTGCAAGAGTTAGGGCATTTGGGTAAAGGTTTTAACCTCTTGCTAGCAGCTAGCTCGACCGGTGAAGCGGTACTCCGTCCGTGGGTGACGTGACGCCGAATAAGTCTGTTGCGGTCTAAGAGGTGGATTGGGTAGAGCGAGCGCTATAATATAAATAGCTCACCCAGCGACGACGGAAATAGGGAGGAAGTCTGCAAGTTCTGGTACTCTGCGCGGTCTGATAGACCGCTAGCGGGAGAGGCCCCCTCTCTAATATAGCAACGTCTGAGGTCAGATGTTGTTTTGAGAAACTTGCACAAGCCGGAGCATATGTCCGCCCTCCAGTCGGGAAGCTCTGTTTAGTCTGCAGCCGGGGTCGGCTTCAGTCAAGGCTTCCTCCGCTACGTCTCACAAGACCGAAATGAAGTTTTCTGGTTGGAAACTTGCAAGAGACGGAGCATATGTCCGCCCGCCATTCGGGACGCTCCGTCTAGTCTGCAGCCGGGGTCGGCTTCAGTCACGGCTTCCTCCGCTACGTTATTTAAGCACACACGACCGCATCCTAGCTACCCGACTTCGGATATCCAGCCTGCTGCACGAAGAAGGAACCACTCTTCGCCCGTGAAATCGGACCATCCGGTAGCTAGGGAGACGAGGCCTTGATCACCGGGACGCTCGAAGAAAGGATCCGTTTCTGACACACCGTCCCAGGAGCAGCATGCGGCTAAGGAACGGAAATCTGCTGCTCCTCAGGCCTCGATGACGGACTTGCTGTCGCAGATTGCTAATCGCAGCATCCCAGCAAGTGCAGATGCAGCTTCCCTCAGACTCAGAATCTGAGTTGTCGGACGATGTTGGGTCGGTCCAGTCGTCTGTTCGCGCAGATGCAATGGACAGAGATTCGCAACTGATTCTCTCGAATGGTAAAAGGGATAAGGAAGAGGATTATCCTACCCTTCAGGAACAGTACATGGTTGCGATGGCTTTCATCCATCAATACTACCCTGCTTTTGTTCCGCCGAATCAGAATGCTGCGACGACAAGAGAGAAACCGCTGGCGTCGTTAGGCGCAGACTTTATCCGGACAAAGGAGGAAGTCCTTTCTTTTCCGGTTCAGTTAATGCAGGTGTCGCAGGCCTTCGGCCATATAGACGACGCCGTATTTATCCTCTTGAGTGCGAGGAAGAAGGCGGTTTCTTATCTTCATCTTCCGTATACATACCGTTTTTGGACCACGTTCATTTAAAAACGGCCGGGGAAGATGTTCAGAGAGTTCTTCTGCGTTTGGATGAGCAGGCCGGGGATCTAGAGGTATCCTTACCTGTATCATTCACTATTCGCTCAGACGCAATTGAGACGACAATTTCTTCAAATAGAGCGAATTTGGACGTTATGTCTTATGCAGATCACCTTACAAGAGCTATGGCGCAACGTCTCAAGGGAAAGGAATTTTGAGGACGTTCGTACCTCTCTTAGAGTTCTTTCCAGGGCAATTATGTATACCACGTATAATTCCGCCCTGTAACAGTGGCTAATCTGGAGTTGATCAGACGTGATGCTTCCCTAGCGTCGTCATCACTGATAAGATGACAAGGTGAAAAGCTCTCTCCGAGTCGCTCCGATTTCCGGATGTTTTATTTTCGACGACTAGCTTTCCTTAGTCTATGAACAGGCTACTAAGAAAGCGACTAGTGCTCTGCTTTTGAAGTCGGCGTATCAACGACTCGCTTCAGCAGACAAGAGTAAAGGGGGCGTTTCCAGACAAAAATCGTCAAAAGCAAACTCCTCACGAGGGTACAAGAAACCCTCTTATAATTACTCTGGAGGTCGTCAGTATAGCAACTCGAAAAAGGGGCGTAGGTCTGAACGGGACTATAGGTCAGACGCCCCTAGGCCGACGAGACGAGGTTTTTCGCGGGGAGGACGTGGTTCCTCCTCCCGTAAGCCTCGCAGGTCGTACAGTTGATGGTTTAGACTTACCTCTATTGCTGACCAGTTGGCGGAAGGTTATCAAGCTCCGCAAAAAACTGGATAACAATCACGGAAGATCAATGGGTGAGAAGTGTAGTCTCGGACGGCTTACGGATATTATTCCGAGTAAAATCCCACTAACAAGTTGTCCGCGCGGGACAAATCTTTCATTAAATTTTTGCATAAGAGAGTTTCTCCTGCCGTAGGTATAAGGTCTCTTATCAAGTGAGCAATGCAGGTCATGGAGAATCAGGATTCTCAAGATTTTTACAATCACCTGTTCCTCGTACCAAAGCCAGACGGCTCGTTTCGACCGGTAAAAGACTTGATCTGGATAACAAGTTTATCATGACTCTAAAAGTTTATTTATGGAAATCATCCAGTCGGTAAAAAAAACGAGCGTTCGAGTGATCTACTATGTGGCAAGCATATATCTAAGGATCCGTACTTTCATGTCCTGCTACATCCGGCATTCTAAAAGTACCTGCGGTCCGCCGTATAAGGGAAGGTGTGCCTGTTCAGAACAATATGCTTTGGTCTGAGTCTGGCCCCCTGGGCGTTTCATTCGAATAATGAACTCGGTAATGTCTTACGTGCTCATTTGTCTGCGGTAACGTCGGCTTACTTGGATGACCTTCTTAGAGATACGACAACAGAATTATTCTTCAGAACGATGTTCAGAGTCTGCTTCTATTACTTCGACGTCTCGGTTTGATCATAAACGAGAAAAAGTCGGATTTAGCTCCGTACAAGTCGTCTATTCACTTGGGATTGAGCTTTGAGACTCACAACAATCTGGTTCGCCTGCCGTTACCCAGAGCGACATTAGTCAGTTGTTATGATCGCTTTTGCCTACACCCAGACGCATTAATAGTGAGGGAATTCATGCGACTGTTCGAGTTGTGCGGAGCGGCTGTGTATCTCATTCCGATGGGCCGCCTACGCGCGCGTCCCCTCCAGATATTCTTTACTCAGAACTTGAGTGTGAAGACGCTTTCGCTTGAATCAGTATTGTTTTAACGGACCTAGTAAAACAAGGGTTCAATTGAGCAGATATTCAGTGGTTAACTCATGGAGTTACGATGCAACTGCCGGATCCGTTTTTCACGATTACGACGGATGTGAGTCTGACGGGTTGGGGCGCGACCCTAAGTCTCACACTCTTAGGTGTCAGGGTCTTTGGGACCCTCGGTTCCAGGAGAGACGCACAAACATCAACGAGATGATGTTAATTAGCTAGCGCTACAACATTAGATTCACATAATTACGGACGTCCATGTTCAATTTGGTCGGAAAACTCGACAGTAGTGGCGTACATCGGGAACCAGGGCGGCACCTATTCATTTCCGTTATGCCAACTAACGGAAAAGATATTACTAAGACGTCATGAATCATCGTGTTCATCTTTTTATCCGTCATATACCGGTCGTCTGAACGTACTAGCAGGCTCGCTCTCTCGGAAAGGTCGCCTGTTGTAATTGGAATGGACGCTCAACAAGCGAGTATTAGGACAGTTTTGCTACCAGAGGGATCGCCACATGATAGATCCGTTTGCGACGCACCGGAACAACCAGTTACCGTCGTTTGTGTCGCCATGCCCAGACCATTGAGCGCATGCAGTAGACGCTCTGTCGATCTCATGGTGACGGATGATAGGATACGCGTATCCTCCAATACATTTGATTCAGTAGATAACGTTTAAGATTAAACAGTCTCGTTGTGAATCCTACTAGTAGCACCTTTGTCGTCACAGAAACCTTGGATCGGTCTTCTCAAGTGTCTGTTATGGGGCGTTCCCCGAAAGCTTCCTCCACGAGAGGACCTTCTTTATCAAGGGAAGTTTTGTTTTTCACGTCCTTCTCCGCCCATAGTGGCATAATGGAGCCTGTTAGACTCAAAGTAACCATTGCGGTTCCTATTTATTTGATGACTAACACCAGAACGATTAAGTAATGCGGGTGAGGAGGGTTCGATATGACTTCGAATCCCCCCCCCCCTACACACACACACCGCCAATGTGTTCAGGGGCGATTACCGGGCAAGGCGTAGTTTTCTTCCCGCAAGCCTCGTATAAGTTTAAATACATACATGCATGTCTTCACTTTTGGGGGCGCGATGGCTCAGTAGGTAGAGGTGCAGGCTGCAAGCCGAGAGGTCATTGGTTCGAATCCCACCTGCAGCAACCGCGTTGTGTCCTTGGGCAAGGCACTTCATCTCCATTGTCCGCGTGGGGGCACGATGACGCCGTGTACTAAGGCGTACTGCACGTCGATTGTACGCATGTCTTCAACCAATCTAACTCTGCCTGTGCTGCAGTTCGGAGTTACGATGTTGGGGAGCTGGCAGCTGCTCGTCGTTGCTCGGTGGTTCTCTTCGGGAACTCCGGCTTCCTCCACCCGTAAAACCGTCACGATCATGATTAGCCATTGTGCATAAATATGTGACCTTAAACATCAATAAATAAATAAATAAATATTTCTTCAGTTTTCGATTGGCGGCTGGGTCGTGTTCTATGGCGACCTCATGGGGACATTCACTTTTTAGTTGGATTGGTTTCCTGTGATTTTTCGTCGAAATGTCATATCCGAGCGTATATTTCATCGCAATTAAATTTCTAGTCTTTGGGTACCTCGAAGGCTGCATAACCAGTTAACTGGTATTCAGATGATTATATGCGGGATTTTAATGCTCACGCGCATAATAATTATTAGGTTGGCGCTTTATTGTATATTATGGACCTTTGAAATTATGAATTATTTCGGGGGCGGTCCGTGTCGGAGCCTGTTAATCATATCTACTTCCATTTCTTGATCCAGGTTTCTATTAATGCCCGTGCTCGTCTCGTATATTCCCACGCTTATAGTGTCATAGCTATCGGATAGTACAGGCAGTGGTGGCGCCGGGAGGGGGGGGGGGGGGCGTCGGAGAGGTCCAGCTCCGTCGGAGATTTTTAGTCAGTCCGTCGGAGAGTCTCGAAAACTCGACTTCCCGAGAAATTTACGTCAATCGAATGTAGATATCTCGTCTTGTGTCGATCAAGAACGAGGTATATGGTTCTTTTTTGCAAGGCATTATGACAGTTGTTATCCAATGGCGTTCCATTACTTCCATACCTAATCATCGGTTATCGTCATGATAAAAGTTTGGAATCTATCGAAATCTAAACAACAATGGCGTCCCGCTATAATGTGCGGTGTTCTATTTGCAGGTCCTTATTATAATATGTTTACGTTAAATAATCAACAAACATACTCAATTTGCTTCTATTTTGGTTCTCCAATTTACCAATTTTCACTCATTTTCCTTCGTTTGGGAGGTCAAATATTATAGCCCCCCTGTCGAAGAGGTCAGCCCCCCCCCCCCCCTGGCGCCACCCCTGAGTACACGTTGGGGAGTGTTGTTACTGGAATTTATTGCACACCTGAATGGGGTCGCCTGTGGGTTACCTCGGCAGTGTGTTTACTCTCCAGAGATCGTTCATTGTGGTTCGATTGGACATGTGTATGTTATAAATTATATCACCAGTTTTCGACATATCTGCGTACGCCGTCTACGATGTTCGTTATATTGCGGGCAATATTAATTACCGGAATCGTCGCTATAGCCTTAACTTCTGAAGTGCCGTTAAGCACCATTTATTATTAATAATTAATACCTGAGTGCCTGTTTGACGAATATTTATATTGTTTTTTGGTACCGCTCTTCCTGATTCCAGAGCGCTCCTCTCTTTCTTTTTGAAGATTCCTTCAAAAGAAAAAAGGGGGGGGGGGGGCATTTTTTTACCTCTCCTCTGGCTTGATAGGTATGTAACTATGAAGGAAGCTGTTTTGTCCGTAATTATATCCTGCATACAGCTGGAGTTTTATTGTGTATTGCGTATGTTTGTGGGGGATATTCTCTCATTCTCAAATATGCCATCCTAATTTTTTGGGGCCTAGCCCGGGCGCTAACCTTAAAAATTGGGAACTCGTTACATCCAATTAGCATAGTCTTCATGCTAAGTATTCGGAAAATACTTGAACTGGGCTCCTTTTTGTATGACATGTCTTCTGTATTACTGTATAGAGAGACATTCATGTAATTCCTAATAATTTTATTTTCCTTTCACCTTGGATTACAAGATTGGAACTATGTTGATCTACTAATTCTGAAGTCCTAGGCCCTCTACCTTTTTACGATTGAGCTAGTCTGGGCCATTGGTTTACAGTGTAAAAATATTATAAATTTACAGTAATTTGTATATTTTTATACTTACCAATGGCCCAGACAGAGATGGCCCTCCCATGAGTGGGCACTCATACCTCCCCGCTGAATTTTTATTTTACAAAGAATGATGTTGGCGCCAATTCCCGTCACTTCCTGACGTCTGTGCATGCGCGGGGAGTAAATGTATGGAGGGCCAGATAGGACTTTTAATTTTCGGTTTTGCAAGAAAATTTGGGGGATTGGGGGTGGGGGGGGGGGGGCAAAATTTGAGTTTGGCCCTTAATAACTTTGAGTTAAGCACCAGCTAGTCTGGGCCATTGGTAAGTATAAAAATATAAAAATTACTGTAAATTTATAATTTTCATTTTTTGCGTCAAAAACATAGTTTATGAGCTGGTTCCAATGAGGGGTCATAAGCTATGTTTTTGAGACAAAAAGTGAAAAAAAATAATGAAAATTGATGGTGATATACGTGAATAGCGCTGGCCGGTTTTTGCCGTTACGTTGGGTAAAGGGTTAATGAACTCTTACCCAATAGTTACTGCCAATTTATCATGCTGTCGCCCCCCCCCCCCCCCCCGCTCCCCACACACACAGTCCGAATCGTGTACTAAGACCTCCATGTGTTTGACCGGTTCTGTGTTTGACGTAAGTCCTTTTATCAAACCTTGTCTTGTAAGACAAAACACGATTACAGAAAAGAGCTAAGCAACATCTTTGTCTCCAGACCAGGCGAAAATGTCTCGATTGGAATATTGTTTTCTTAAAGGGAGGGGGGGGGGGCACATTTTCCATAAACGCCCTTAGCAACGCCTCTGATTCCACTTGAAAATATCATCATCATAGAAATGTTTGCCCATTAACCATTTACCCAATATCAAAATTTATTTAGGCCTAATTATTGTTTTTGTAAGGGTTTTAAAAAAAAATTCAACAAAACTATGTCATGTGACCCAACTTCCTCATTGGAACGAGCTCGACAAGCTCGTTCCGATGAGGGCGGTCACATGTTATGGCTTTTATGAAATTTTTTGAATATATTTTTTTAAAGCTGCTCAATTTATAAATTATGCGGGCGGATGCGCCCTTTCGTTAAGTAAAGGGTTAACACTCAGTAATCCGACAATTTAGTCACTTTTATTGAATTGTGTTTCTGGGATTTGTCTCGTTGGGCGACACCGGTGCATTGAGCTGAAACTTGCTAAATCTGTTCAGGGGATTTTATGGTTATTGTGTGAATGGAAACTATAAAATCGAGGAATTTTCCAGTTGTATTTCAGTTGTAACCCTCTATCCTGATATTGTATATATAAAAATAAAATAATATTTTGTTAATTCATCATGTTTCAATTCTTGTAGATAAGCTGTAGCCGTGGGGTGGGGTGGGGGACTCATCCTTCCACCTTTCCTCGAAAATGTCAACCTTATATACAATCGTGCCTGAAATACCTAAAATTGGTTCATATCATCTCACCTGATATTTCTTGACTCATACTGCTACAGATATTTCCTTCACTATCTGAATACTTAAGCCTTTAATAAGTACTAAGGGTGCTCTAATTGTCATGAAGGGCTAAGTTTTCCCCGAAGAAGACCCTGGATCTTCACCTGCTGGGGATACATAATGTTGACCCAGCACGAGGTGAAATGAAGTGTGTGTGTGGGGGGGGGGGGGGATATTTATACCCCACCCTCCATTTAGCCCAACAACGCCTGGTATTTATATATATATATTACTGATAATAAAATGAATTATACATGGTGTCCATGTCAGAGGATACAGCTGAGCAATTTTTCGATTTTCCGGTTTTCCGGTTCGGTTCCGGTTTTTGCGGGAAACCGAACCGCAAGACCCGGCAAAAACCCAATAAAGGTTTACGTTTTGCATAAACTGATCAAATTATCTTACTGTGAGAAAACTGGACTGGTGGCCCCTATGAACTCTCGTCACTAAGTCTATCCGGCCAAGGGCCCAGTTCGTCGTATACACATTGTCCACATGAAGAGAGTAGTATGTCTCGGGCTTTCAACCCCTTATTTTCCGGACCCCGGCCCGCACCAGGGAAGTGATATGTCACGTGACCCAGTGGCGCCATGTGTTGTTATGGTAGCCCACGTGAGCGACCATGTTGTGATGTCATCCCCATAGTGATACGTGGTGTTATTGCGCATGCGCAGCGCGTGTTGTTAGGGTGACACGTGTTTCCGTCGTCCATTTTGTATAATGGAGGTCGCCATCTTGGTTTCTATGGTTACAGTTATTCAGGTGAAAATGTCGGCTTTTCAAGAAATGTTCAGCTTCTGATTAACACGGCCGAGGATATTTCGCATTTAAATTACCTCCCCTATTCACAATACTCACAATGTATATAGTTTCTGGAAGGTCTGAATGTGGCCCTTTCTGGAGACAACTGTACACACCAAAAATCTTACAATGTCACTCAAATACACTCAGCCGAATGACACAGTTGATGGTTAAAAAAATGGTTCAATCCACTGAGGATTTTACAGCATAACATGATCATTCTGACAAATAAAAAACATATGGGTTTCTTATTCATTTTTTCAGAAGGCTTTCTGAAAGCAAATTTACAAAAAAATTGTCCCATTTGTAAACTGCAAATTGTCAGGTCCCAAACAGGTCTGGGTTAGTCATTTAACACTTCCATGTGACCTTCACCCCCAATTGAAATGCACTTGACAATACACAGTTTGAATCAAGACCATCAACAGATTATTTTGGTCATATCACCATTAATGAGAATTATTTACTAAATCCACACCACCATAAACTAAAACTATAGCCCAAAATAGCCATTTGGCTGAGGATATCCAATAACCTCAATTGGCTAAGCATCATTCACTGATTCTATCAATTATAATATAATGTGATTATAAAAGAAAAAAATGTATAAATCTCTTGTAAACTCATTTTCCTGCATAGCATACATTGTGTTTGCTAAAGGGTTAAAAATAGACCCACTTCAGTTCCTGACCTGATCCAAAAGACTGACATTTGAAGTATATGCTATTTGAAAAGAGCTGTGTAAATGTAACGATTAAGAATATTCAGTCCCAAATTATCTCTACTAATCAGACCACACTCTGATAATTCTCTGGAAAGTTCTTAGAAACAGTTCTCCATATGACTGTACCAGTAAACAGCATTTTCAAATAAAACTGTGTTAAAAAAAAACCTACATAATTCTCTTGATAACACCATTACTGGACTTGAAATACCTCAAGAGGGAGAACTTTCCAGGAAATTATATCTGTACAGGGTACCAATGAAAAAAGAAAAATATGTTTTAATATTTCTTTTAGTTATCCTACAACATATTCCCACTAATACAGTTGGCTGCTATGGAGATTGGAGGCCAGAAATTGCAATGAAAGCAAACACTGTTTTTTATTAAGGTCTCGTTACAGTTATTCAGGTGAAAATGTCGGCTTTTCAAGAAATGTTCAGCTTCTGATTAACACGGCCGAGGATATTTCGCATTTAAATTACCTCCCCTATTCACAATACTCACAATGCATATTGTTTCTGGAAGGTCTGAATATGGCCCTTTCTGGAGACAACTGTACACACCAAAAATCTTACAATATCACTCAAATACACTCAGCCGAATGACACAGTTGATGGTTAACAAAATGGCTCAAACTGGTCAAAATTTTCTCATTTTGGGGATAAATCTCCAATTTTGTACATCGATAGTGATAAAACTGTGTTATAGGAATTCCCCATTCCTCCACTGAGGATTTTACAGCATAGCATGATCATTCTGACAAATAAAAAACATATGAGTTTCTTATTCATTTTTTCAGAAGGCTTTCTCAAAGCAAATTTACACAAAAATTGTCCCATTTGTAAACTGCAAATTGTCAGGTCACAAACAGGTCTGGGTTAGTCATTTAACACTTCCATGTGACCTTGACCCCCAATTGAAATGCACTTGACAATACACAGTTTGAATCAAGACCATCAACAGATTATTTTGGTCATATCACCATTAATGAGAATTATTTACTAAATCCACACCACCATAAACTAAAACTATAGCCCAAAATAACCATTTGGCTGAGGATATCCAATAACCTCGGAAATGACCTTTTAATAGGAAACGAGACCTAAAACATTCTAATAGGACAGGGGAATGTTCGAAGGGTATGTTAGACTGTACAGGATTAATTTCCCGATCCACAGAATTACCACAAACAACCCGACAAGTTTTACTGTTTCGAATTCTTTCAGAATTCTCTGCTTCTATCTATATATGCAATAGTTTCGTCCAGCTAGGCATGTTCCTTTGTCCTGGAGTATACTCCAGTAGAATAGAAGAGCCTATCAACTTGCCAATATTTGACAGTTTACGGCTTTGGATGATTTTCTGCATTGTATTTATAGCAATCATCACGATACTGATCAGCGATAACTTTGTTGAGTCACTGGGCAAGATAATAAATCCCGATTGTCCACGGGGGAAGGGGGGGGGGGAGCGGGGGACGCTGTGTAATGAGGCCTACTGTATAGTCAATGGTGCACTTGCCTTCAACCGCTGCTAACCGAGCTTGTGCAGAGTTACTGCGTTGGAGAGTCTGACAGTTTCTCGCCGCTGCCTAGTGGTTTCCCAATGGCAACTTCTGCTTCCACCAGCCGTAATACAGTTCGACAAACTATAACCCTGGATGTTGAAAGTGTCATTAACCCAAATAAAACAAAAAAGTTAATGACTGTCACCAATCCTACATTAATGGGATAAAACAAAAAAGTTAATGACTGTCACCAATCCTACATTAATGGGATCGTAAAGAGACGCAATGTGAAGAAACTTGCCAAATAGCACACTGCACAGGCGGCGGAAGCTCGATAAAAGTGGAGGGGTACAAATTTTAAAGGCTACTATGGTTCGGCAGTGGGAGAAAAGTGCCAATCGTATATCGGTAAATGTACCATGCCACACTATTGTCTCTCGTTTAGATGTGCATCCCGTTGTGTGCTCCCTGCCCTGTCCATTTTGTCGACTTCAGTTATCTTTCAACTCGAAGGCTGAAGATGGTTGAAGTAGAAGAAACGGACCGAAATGACTCAAGGTGAAATTCTTTGGACAAATGTTGTTTGGATTTACAAATAATATATTACAGGACTGTTTGTATTTTAATACGTTTGTTTGCGCCCATTTAACTCATTGTGTAACCGCGCAGCAGGTCTTTGGGAAAAAAAGTGGAGGAACACGTGTCCCCTGTGCCCCCTAGGTTCCGCCGCCTCTGGTACACTGCGCAAAAGGGATATTAAATCAATTTTATAATGCATTTTTAATTCCTTTGCATTCTGTACCATAAATAATATATGCCAAACGCTGTGTTTTTAATAATTTAAATATTTAATAGACTCACTTTCAACGATCATTTTTATAGGCACTTATTGTCATGGTTGTGAGGTTCAACCTCTACAAAATCAATGTTTGATTTATAATATGAGCCGAGACCTGTGAATTCGATATCTTGTATCAAAAAGAAATAAAGTGTGAAAGTTTTGAAAATATGCTAATAAAGCTGATGTAAAAACTGCCATGTTGATGTGGGGAATAGATTTTGTCTCGAAAGTATGGTGGGTCATTTCAGATATATTTGCTAAGAGACTTTTTTGCTCAGTCCATACACTGCGGGGCCTTTCGTTTTATCCTTCCGCGCTAGCACTCGTGCAATGTCGATTAACCCATTCACACGCGTGTGTCGTTCTGTGTTTATTACACGCCTTCACGTATATAAAAACAGTTATTAGAAGGACACTCAGCAATTAATTTGACAATTATCAACAAAAAGAACACATTTTATCGCCAACCAAATTTGCGAGGGGACTCCATGTTTCTATTTCGTCCCAAGGCACATAGAACACATTGGAACTCAGGGGACGATTTTTAGCTATCGCTAGCGATTCAAATTGTAATTGCGTTGAACGATTTGTAGAAAATTCCGAGTGAAATTTCGTTTCTATTTAAAAAGAGTCCGTCAATGATTTCGTTCCACACATATATGAGGAACAGATTTTCGTTTTCCGACTGGTTTGGTGTTGCTGTAGATGGGGATTACATAGAACAGCCGTATAATAAAAGTCAGTACTTCTGTGATGAAAACTACAGAACCCCAGGAACACTTAAATATAATCATCCTAGGGCATGTGATCGGAATAAACTTGATTTGGCAAACAGTGTGACTCGGGTATGTCCAGGTTATGAACGCCTAAATAAATCCCATTGACCACAGTGTTAACTTTTCACTCTCTGTACAACACACCAAGTTGTTTTGAAAAAAAATACTTATTACATCATCTCTTGAAAAAATTAAACTGGAAAAAAATATATGTTGCCACATGAAATTTCAGTTTAAATTTCGAATTTTCACAACTACCCTATGATCTTGCACTGAATGACGTTCACACTTTTTTCCCATGCCTCATGTTTTTGAGAGACTCTCACACATTCCGGCACCAAATTACAAACATACTTATTAATCCTTTCTAAAGTTGACGAATCAAAATTTTAATTAATGGTTTCAAAGTCAAAATATATTTAACCAATCAGCTGGTCAGCCCTATTTAATCCTACTCACAACTTTGGGTGACAAATGCTCCATGACAAATGCTCCAAGTCACGTGTTCACTTAATTAGTTGTTCATAACCTCCATCAAATTCATTTCGAGTGCTCCAGTTGCATACAAAGAGAAGTGTTGAAAATATTGTAATATTTTATCTTAACAGAGAAAAGTTATAAGAACTGTACCTGTGATTTTTGTTTATAATGGGACCATAACTGTATGATTTGTATCATTTCCAGTCAAGCGGAGTGTTATCTGAAAACAATTACTGAGGTTGCTCTGCAATAGAGAGTCGATCATCCATGGCACTGACTTGACTTACTGTGATACTACATCTGTTTTTCTTGATATCTGGAAAAACACATTTCGTAGAACATCAATGATTGGTCCGGCCCACCAAATTTTTGGGAAAACCTCTAAGTGATTAAGGACTCTTAATAGGAAACTCGAAGTGATTGAGGACTCGTAATAGAATTTTGTTTATTTTGAAATTCCCACCTCTGATATTCCTTAAAATCAAATTAAATATACACAATTTATACATCAAAATGAAGGTTGAGATGTTTTGAACACGAAACACATATGTAATATATACTCTCCCAAAAAAGAAAGTGTGCATGCTAAAAAATAACACTAAAAAAAGATATATATCATTTTCATTCATGGAAATTTTATTCAATCACAGATGAATCAATTTGTGATCAACACGAGAAATTTCATTACGCTACGACGAATACTCTTGGTGCCATGGAGAGTCAAAGACACTAAGGGTCAAACACAAAAGTCACACACTCAATATCTGGTATGACCTCCGTCTGCATCGATTACTGCTGTGCATCTACGCCTCATGGAAGCGAACAAGTTAGCATGGAAGTGTTGTGGGATGTTGTTCCATATTCTGATAAGCTGTCTTTGGAGTTCCACAAGCGTTGACGGTGCATGGGGAAGCCGGCGTAGCTGACGTTTCATTTCGTCCCACACGTGCTCAATTGGTGAGATATCGGACGAATTTGCGGGCCAGGGAAGAACATCCACTTGTTGTTGCTGCAGATACTGTTGAACAACACGAGCTGCGTGGGGTCGGGCGTTGTCCTGCTGTAGAATGACGCCAGGGCCGTGACGTTGCATAAATGGGACAACAACAGGTGTAAGCACTTCATCACGATATCTGGCTGCATTGAGATTGCCATCAATAATTACCAGCTCAGTTCTGTTACGGGCAGTGATGCCACCCCACACCATGAGAGACCCTCCCCCATAACGGTTTCGCTCCACGACACATTCGTTTCGATGTCTGTACACTCTCTGGCGGCCATCTGATGATGAAAGATGGAAACGACATTCATCTGTGAATAAAACACGTCGCCACCAGTGTAAGGGATGCCTGAGATGTTGTCTACACCACTGCAGTCGAGCACGACGATGACGTAACGTCAAAATCGGACGAATTGCAGGTCTACGAGGACGTAAGCCGTATTCTCTCAGCCGGTTGATTACTGTTTGAGGATGTATCCGTCTCAGGTTAGGGATGCTCCTGGCTGTCGTCGTTGCCGTTTGTTGCCGGTTCCGGAGATGGACGACACGGATATACCGATCTTGTGCAGGGGTGGTAACTCGGGGTCTCCCGGAGCGGGGTCGGTCTCGAACGTCATCATGTTGTGCATATCGATGGACTAGCCTGTCTACAGTGTTACGGTGGCAGTTCACATGCTGGGCAACCTCTCTGTGTGTTCTGCCAGCTCTTATCATACCCAGGGCAAGGAGACGTTGATTCATTGTCAATCTTGGCATGCTAATGTGGAGTCGTTTTAACAGCAGCGCAAGTTTGAATGCGAACGATAGGAAGGCCTTACTTTAGTGTTTAAATACCCAAGGATTCGTACTGCTGCATGAATTTTCAGACTCTCCACGTGCAAAACACGCCTTTTCACAAACGTGCAGCACGCCTTTTAACGTTAATGCAATTTTAACGGGGAAAGCTGTTTTTGTGTTCAATATAACTTATTCATGAACAGGTTAACACTCTTTACACCTACGAAATTTTTTTTTTGGAGTTTGATCAATTTCTGCAATGCACACTTTCTTTTTTGGGCGAGTATATTATACATATATTATTTTATTATCAGTTCTGGTACGAATACGGTAGCAGACTTCCAGGAACCAGTGGTTCCTGCTGTCAACTCTTGAGTTGATTACATTTGTGTTTCGTGTTCTGTACATCTCAACCTTCATTTTGATGTATTATTTGTGAATATTTAGTTTGAATTTAAGGAATATGAGAGGATGGAATTTCAAAATAAACAAAATTCTCTTATTTATATAGCACCTTAAGGAGGAGTATGCTACCTCAAATTTCAACCCAAAATCACAGTTTTTATACAATGCCTCTAAAATTAAATAATGAGAGAGATCTCCTAACTACAAACTATTATTATATCGAGACACCTGTTTGGACTTAATTAGAATTACGCGATTGTTTTTCGATGAAAATTCGTGGTACCGAGTGATATGCGCATGTCCGTCGGTCATGGGATCAATCTTCAATACAAAATGCAGATAACGTTGTCATTTCCCCAATTGCAGTCCTGTCGCTGCATCGTAAAGTGTTTTGAATGCCTAGCTTTGTTCGTGGACATCTGAAGCACATTTGGCCATGGGTTGTGCTTCGGAAATATTATTTTATTATCAGTTCTGGTGCTAATACGGCATCATACTTCCAGAAACCATTTGTGTCTGCTGTCGGCTCCGTAAGTTGATTGCAAATATTTTTCGTGTTCCATAAATCACAACCATTTAATTTAATTTGTATTTTTGGAATATCAGAGGTGGGAATTTCAAAGTAAACAAATTTCCCTTACTTTTATAGCACCTTAAGGTATAGAATGCAAGTAAAATGAGAGTGCATCCTAAACTAGGAATAAAAAGAAATTCCACATGATGATTTTCGCCAAATTGTTTCCCGTTACATTCATCTTAACGGTATTTCACCAATGCCTTGTCTAACAGGCAGCATTTAAGCATGAATTGTCACCAAATTAATGAATAATATTGTTCTCACAATTTGTTACAATTTAATTTTCTTAAATAATAGCTAATAGGATATCGCTGTCTCAGTGGTTAGAACATTGGACTGCAAACTGAAAGATCCACGGTTCAATCAAAACCAGTGGTAACTGCGTTGAGTCCGTCATTTGGCGATTAATCCCGACTGCCCATGTAGATGCACGATGTCGATGTGCAGTAAGGGGCGTACTGCACGACGATGTTACACTTCCCTTCAACCGCTGTTAATCCTGCTTGTTGTGGAGCTTGACAGTTGCTCACCGCTGCACCAAGGTTCACTCTTGGTATTCTGATTTCCTCCATCCGTGGAGATTTTAGTCTTGTTGGAGTACATTATAATACAAGAAACCACTCTAAATTAAATTATAACAACTGAAATGAATTATCTTTAGCTTTGTTGTTGTTTGAATGTGGGATGGGCGTGCTTTGCACTTCAAACAAAACTTAACACGCCCATCAGACATTCATACTCAAATAAAGCTCCCGATTATTAATTTCAATTCTTTTTATAATCTGCATTTAAGCTACAGTACCAGTGTACAAAAACGAAAACGCAAAGGTCAATGCCCTACAGAAACAAAATCTCAAGACACAAAAACAACATACGGAGAAAACCCCATACACGAATGAACAAAACCCCTTAAATATCCGCGCGTTTGGACATTCATATACGTATTCTGGCAAACAACCAACGTGTTTTTTGGTTTGTTTCATTCGCATATTAGCGGAAATTCCGGATGTTTCTCAGGGAAGAACAGCTTTGAACCGACAGGTTCGACATCCAAATATCACAGTGTTATACTGCAATACCGGGAGTAACTGGGAGTGCGGTGCCTCATTGGTTATAACGCTGGCCTCGAGATCGCAAGGCCGATTGTTAGATTCCGTCCGCCGTCATCTGCGTTGTGTCCTTGCACAAGGCACTTAATCCTAACTGCCTCGGTGTTTGCGCGGTGGAGTTGTGTACTGGGGCGTATGGAATGACGACGGTTCACTTGCCTTCAACCGATTCTTCCCCCGCTCGTGTCCAGTAAGTGAGTCGGAGAATACAAGTTACTCGCCTCAACCCGATGGTTCTTTCCGAATATAATCCCGCTTCCTTCTGTCCGACGCGATATGGCCCTGGCAGTGGAAAGTGTTGTTAACCCTTTACCCAACGTAACGGTCAAAACCGGCCAGCGCTATTCTCAAAAAATCGCCAATTAATTTTCATTATGTTTTCATTTTTTGTCTCAAAAACATAGGTTATGACCCCTTTTTGGAACGAGCTCGTCGAGCGCGTTCCCATGAGGGGCCATAACCTATGTTTCTGAGCCCCCAAAATTAAAAAATTAGTTATTCAAGAATTTTGTTTGCAAGTGTCGTCTACTTTTCATGTTAGTTAAATCTCCCATAAAACAAACAAACCCGGGGAAATACCACTCTTTTTAGTGTGACATGTTAGCTTTGAATAATTTGTCTAAGACTCTGCGGTTACTATTTGGACATTCGAAAAAATGAAGAAATCTCTAATTTTATGACTTGTTTAAAACTTATTTTATTTTCATTAAAAAACACGAAGACAAATCATAAATTGCATAATACTTTAACCCGCGGTGCCTCCTTTACCCCCCCCCCCCCCCCCCCCGAAATGATACACCCCATTAAAGAAAAAAGTTATTCCCTCGGTTAAACAAGCTAATATTAATCAATCTTTCGGAAACAATTGAAATAAATGATTCACGTTTCCTATATATATGCAAATAGCTCATTCTAAGACAGACGGAGAAATATGGGCTGATAGGCCGCACAGAAAGTTCTGTTACATATAGTTGTGTATTCCGGTAGGCTTGCCATTCTGGGCAGCATGTATACGGTTATAGGAACCGCATGAGTAGGAGACTGGCAGGTTTAAGTTTAGTATTTTAAGATTTGGAGTATGTTTTATGAGAGAATATTATAATTGTTTGTCATTGAGGTTTAAGGACACTTTCACAGAGCAGCGTCATAGCGGTATTATATATCAGTCGAAGTACGTAATATTAAATTGTACTGAAGTCACGTTGCACAAGTATATAAGATGCGGATGGTTAATAATTAAACAAAACAATAACCTGCGGATATTCATTAGCAGACCCTATTTAATTCCGACCCCGATATCTTATCACGAATACGAATTTGGGAAATATAAGCTTACCATAGTTATTAGTGTATATTTGTATTATTTACGAGGTGTGACTAGTCAATTTGATTTAAGATGTATTGTAATATTGGGATAATTTATAGAAATATTGAGTTGTAAATATATATATGAACCATAATCGTTGATCCGTCTTATCGTTAGTGTATAAGCCCTGAGTGACTCACACAATGGCCTGCAGGTAAGAGCTAAAGCCAATATCAGTTGAGGGGTAATACGCTCCAATCGGGATTACCGATAAAGTGGGACCCCAGTCCACCGTTCGTGCCGTCAACGTTAATGTATCCCATAACGCTCTGCAGGTCAGCTTTTTCCCATTAATAGGCATTTCCCTCCGAACATTACACGGTGTTCCATGAGCAATATCTCTTTACCGGAAAGAGCTGGTCTGATCCCGAGCTTGCCAAGCACCCACCGCTCAGGTAGATTCCCGCCGGTCATATTTGGTGGAGAAAATCCGGCTTCATTCATCTTTTTAGCTTGATTTTTTGCAGTTCCCGAGTAAATTGTCAAAATAAGGCAGAATGGGATTTACCATTGACACCAAACTTCTCGCAAGATGTTATACCAACACGCAAATCCTGTTGGAACAAAATTATAATCGGATAGGTGACGATGCAACCTGGGACGCAATATATCACGAATTACCGAAATATGACGATCAATCTGTTATACATGAATATTCCAACATGTTGGGTGAACTGGATCGTCGATATCCACCTGTATTCATAGAAAATGCCATCAGGAACATGGGAACGGAACACATACAGGGAATGGTCTACATCAGTATTTTATTTGACATACTCAAGCGCGTAGTTCCGAACAACCGTTTCAGTGATTGTCCACATATCCACTCCATTTCCCACTCCCAGGTGACAAACGTTCCAGCACACCCACTCACCAATGAACACCAAAACCATAGGTCCATGAGTTACCGTGAAAGGCTAGACGCCGAAATGAATTTCAGACGGTCAAAGCACCGCCCATATCGAGGTAGAAGGCGTCGATTCCCTTTATGTCACAGGTGTGGAATAAATTTTCATGATGCCTCAAAATGTCACGTCAGAAATTACAGGTGCAGTACTTGTAAAAGAAGCGGTCACTTTAGTGCCACATATAAGATTAACAGGATACCGGTCCTGACCACTTCTGTAAGTGCTGAATTAACTGGAAATAAGGCAGATATTAGGCTGGAGAACGTGTACACACGAATTTCTGCATTGATCGACACAGGAGCCAGTCGATCGTGTATATCCAAAAATATACTACAATCAACTGATTCGTGGAACAAAGTGGAAATTTACCCTCCCAGCATTAAGCTATTGTCAGGTGTAAATGGAAACTTACTCAGAGTTTTAGGGGAAACTACTTTGCATCTCTCCCAAGGTAGATTAGATTTAATTCAAGATTTTCTGATTTTGGAGAAAATGCCTGCAAATATTATTCTAGGTATGGATTTTCTTACACAAAACAAAGCCAATATTGATATTCCTCACAAAACTATCATTCTGCAAGATGGTATGACCCAAGCTCCTGTAAATAGTGATGAAAATCCAAAGAATGGTATTTTTAATGTAACAGTGCAAAAAGATATTACATTGATATTAATTGAAACAATTGTCCCTGTACGAGTAGGTCCAAATAGAATTACCAGATCAACCGGTGTTGTAGAGCCGAATGCTACTTTGGTGAGCAATTTGAATGTTATGAGTGCGCGGACGTTCGTTGAGGTTATAAATAATAAGGCTGTCTCCAAAGTGCTTAACCCTACTTACTCCCATGTCAAGATGGCATCTTCTCAGGTTTAGGTAATTTTCAGAACATTGACTCTGATGATATTTTACATATAGTTGAGAAAAATGACAACAGCCCTGAAGCTGCGGTAAATTATATTGGTCATACTAGCTCTAGAAATTTTGAAAAGTATATTGCCGAAGCTGAATCCCTTGGTGTTGATTTTTCGAATTCGGATTTATCAGAACTTCAAAAACAGGAACTAATGGTACTACTTGGTCGGAATAGGGATTGCTTCGCCAAGGATTTCTCAGAACTTGGTAAAACTAACATTTACAGTCATAAAATAGATACAGGTAAGTCTTCCCCAGTGAGACGTCGATTTTATAGGGCGTCTCCAGCCATGAAGGCTGCGATTAGCAAGCAGATTGACGAACTTGAAAAATATGGCATTATTGAACCCTCAGTTTCGGAATGAATGTTTCCATTTGTAATGGTCAGGAAGAAGGATAATTCATTTAGGTTTACGGTCGATTACCGGCAACTGAATGCCTTGACTAAGCCAATCCCATACCCCATTCCTCGCGTGGACGATGTCACAGACACAACAGGCAAATCAAAAGCTACAATCTTCTCTTGTCTTGACATGTTTTCAGGATATTTTCAAATAGATTTAGACCTGGATTCTTGGCCGAAAACCGCATTTGTTACTCATAAAGATGTTCATCAGTTCAAAAGACTCCCCATGGGATTAATGAATAGCGCATCAAGTTTCCAGTTAGTCATGGCCGAGGTTCTTCGAGATTTACAATGGCATTCATGTTTATGTTACGTAGACGATCGCCTTGTGTTTTCTACGTCTTTTGAGGAACATCTCAAACACCTGTCGCAATTGCTTGAAGCCTTGCGCAACGCCAATCTCAAGTTGAGGCCTTCTAAATTTGGGACATGTTCTTTCTAAGGATGGTATTTTAGTTGATACTTCCAAAACGGCGGTGTCCTCGTTTCCTGGACCGAAAAATGTCAAAGATGTCCGAGCTTTTCTGGGCCTCTGTAATTATTATCGGCGGTTCGTGTTCAATTTTGCCAAAAAAGCAGCACCCCTCACTGATCTTCTTAAAACGAATGTATCTTTTCAGTGGACTGCAGAATGTGAAAAGGCCTTCAATGCTATGAAAGAAGCCTTGACGACCCCTCCCCATACTGGCATTCCCAGATTTCAACAAAGAATTTTCCTATATACAGATGCATCAGGCTTTTCTGTTGGTTATATACTCGGTCAGCTGGACGAAAACGGCAAGGAAATAGTAGTTTCGTATGGTGGTAGATCGCTCACAGAGGCAGAACAAAAATTTGGTATTACAGAACGCTAATGTCTTGCGATAGCTGAAGGTATTAAACAATATCATGTTTATTAAGCAAATGGTAAATTTACTGTAATAACGGATCATGTTGCAAATTCTTATTCGAAACACCTTAAAGAATGTAGTGGCAGGTTAGGCAGATGGTAACTTAAACTGCAAGGGTGTAACTTAGAAATTATTCATAAGGCAGGTAAAAAGCATTTAAACGCCGATGCACTTTCGCGACGAGAATATCCGAAAACTAAAAATATGGAAATTGACGAAAATCCCCAGGCACCCATAATGACTGCAAGTACCGTAAACAAACAAACAACTTCCCAGACTCAAACGGAAGAGGTAATCCAACAGTGTGACCCTTTAGAATCCATAGTACGCGCATCGCAGCGGTATCTGAGGCCGACATCAGACTCGCACAAACAACGGACGCTGACGTTCATGTTTTTATCGAATATTTGGAAGATAGAAAATTGCCGGAAGACAACAAAGAAGCCAGAAGAATAATATTGGAAGCGAATGACTACATCATAGAAGATGGAATTTTATACCACCTCTACTACCCATCAGGTAAGGGACATCGCCTTGATCGCTTAATAAAACAACTAATTTTGCCACTCAGTTTGAGAAATGGTATACTGTTATCATATCATGACTTTTTACTGGGTGAACACCAAGGTATTGATAGAACTTATCAATCAATCAGATACAAATATTTTTGGCTAGGTATGTACTCCGACATTCAATTTTATGTAAAATTCTGTATTTCATGTCAAAACCCACCAACATCCAGCACCACTAAAACCATTACCAGTGGAAAGCTCATTCAGTCGGTTACATGTTGATATTTTAGGGCCTCTAAAAACATCCCCAGAGGGATATAAATATGTTTTGTTAATTGTAGATGCTTTTTCAAAATAGCCAGATTGCTAAAATTTTATATTCAGAAATAATTTGTAGACATGGAGCCCCAAAACACTTTTATCGGACAGAGGACAAAATTTTCTATCCTAACTAATCAAAGAACTTTACAATCTTTTTCAGATCACAGAAGTCGCGACCAGCAGTTACCACCACAAACGAATGCCGCATGTGAAAGAATGAACCCAACAATCACTAAAACATTATGGATGCACTGCGACGAAAAACAATCAAATTGGCCTGAACTGCTTCCAAGTGTAATGTTCGCGTATAGAGCGTCACCGTGTACCGAATCCACTCAATGCAGCCCTTTTCGTGTGTTGTTTGGACAAGAATGTCAGCTACCAATAGACAACGAATTACTTCCATCAAGAGACGTGGGCGCTGAGGCAAGTAAACATCTCGAAAATATATTGAAAAATTTTGAAATAACAAGGATGATAGTCAAACAGAATATTGGTGACGCGCAACAAAAACACAAACAGCAGCACGACAAGAGAGCGGAAATTCCGAAATTCTCTGTTGGTGACAAGGTTTGGCTATACAACAACAAGACACCAGTTGGACTCTCACCCAAGCTATGCCATCGCTGGAACGGGCCATATTACATCACCCATGACAGTAACCCAACCTATGCCGTCCGCCGATGCTCGGGCGATATCCAAATGAAGTCGCCAGTACATACGAACAGTTTAAAACCGTTTATCAATCCCCAAGATCGTCCGACGAATTTGTTCGAGGAACAAACGTCGCTACAAGACAATAAAAGCCAATCGGAAGATAGAACGCTGAACGCATCACCAGAAAATGACAACGCGAGTTCCACAGCAGATGACAGCGTGGAAAACGAGGAAGACAAAACATACTTCGTCGACAAAATCTTGGCTTGTAAACAAATAAGCGGGAGAAAACATTATAAAATTAAGTGGCTTGAGTCGAGAACAACTACGTGGGAACCGAAAGAAAATGTGCCTTAGGAATTAATCCAGGCGTTCCATATTTCTAAAACATCAAAGAGAAGAAAAAGAAAAAGAAAACTGAACACACAAGTCGCTAAATTATCAGACTCCGTGAGTATTCCGGATTTAGATGGATGGGAAATTTTATAAAAATAGAAACAAAAACGTGTATGTAAGTTCTACATTAACAGTCATTAAATAATTCTAGTTTATGCTGCAGCGCTGCTGGCCTGCAGAAACGTGAGTGCGCATGACGTAATCACGTGCTTATTTTATAAACCCACGTCGCTCGCATATATAAGTGTTATTATATTAATCGCCACGCAGCAGACCCGTCACCTGCTGCCAAACTATGTGCTTACACTTATCAACAAAGAGTCGCGCCTGTCAGTGCAATGGTCAAATCTGATACAATTACTGTTGGTTGTGAAATTTTAATCATGAATAATAATAAAAAAAAAAAAATAATAATACATATAAAATAAAAATAATAATCATAATAATACCACTAATAATAAAATAATAATAAATTAATAATAATACTAAATAAAATGACAATAATCATAATAATAATAATAATAAATAAAAAAAATATAAAAAAAAAGAAAAATAAAAGAAAAATACTAAGAAAAATTAGTATTAATACTTAAATTCAGCCTATCTACAATCTGTGAAGCCTGAATGCAACCTTGCCACTTGCATTCAAGCGGCACAGAGTATACCATCGGAGTACTATGGCAAGGTTCTCCGAGGGTACACTCACCTCATAGGGAAATATTTCAACAATTTTTTTTAATACTACTGTTTCTTGTCAATGCCCAAATCTTGTTTAGTTTTCCTAGCGCCTGATTCATGCATTTTCAATTTAGCGCGTAACTGTTTCCTTTCAGGGTGTAAATTCTCTTTCTTTCAGGGTCTAATTTATGTTTTATTTCAGTAGTTAATTTTTGTTTCCTTCCAGCGACTGATTTATATTTACCCCGGGACAGATAAAATGAAATAACTTGATTAAACTAACATTTCTCAAAGGGTTTTCTAGTTTCTAATTTCAGGTATGGTATGGTATGGTACGGTAATTGGTCCATTGGTAAGTGCTGAGTGGCAAACGGCGAAAAATGAAGAAAATTGGTACAACACAAAGGGCAATTGGAAGATGACAGGAACTAAATAAAGTACGCAAGATTGGTTACAACACACAGAGAATCCAGATAACAAAAATAAACTTTTAAGAAGAACATCGCGATAAATAATTAACTATGAGAAGAACAAACGGACAAAACGAAACAAAAGAAACATTCAACAAGAACTCATCGAAGAAGAAACATACTGGAAAACAACGGACCAACAGAAACATACAACAAAGGAATTCATCTAGAACAGAATATTCATGGCAGAGACACTCAACCCAAATTTTCGACGACGTAAATCCAATGACTTTAAATGCTGTAGACAAACAACAACGGAAAATCTTACAACTGGTGAACTTGTGCATAAATATTTAAAACTGACTATTTCATTAACTCATAAAAGAGAACACGGCGACAGAAGAAGATGACAGAAAACAAACATAGACATTTCATCTTTATATAGTTTTTTCATTGTTTATTGTAAATTAGATTATTTCTGTCTTGAAAATGAATAGTCTTAATTAACGCGTGTTCAGATAATACGTTTCAACGTGTCGCGGTAATTCTAATCAACACCCTGTGCGTCGAGTGAATAACAAACTAAAATTAATCTTTCGGTAACAACAGAAATAAATGATTCACGTTTCCTATAAATATGCAAATAGCTACTTCTAAGACAGACGGAGAAATATGGGGTGACAGGCCGCACAGAAAGTTCTATTACATAGTTGTGTATTCCGGTAGGCTTGCCATTCTGGGCAGCATGTATACGGTTATAGGAACCGCATGAGTAGAAGACCGGCAGATTTAAGTTAAGTATTTTATGATTTGGAGTATGTTTTATGAGAGAATATTATAATTGATTATTATTGGGGTTTAACGACACTTTCACAGAGCAGCGTCATTGGGGTATTATTTATCAGTCGAAGTACGTAATATTAAATTTTACTGAAGTCACGTTACACAAGTATATTAAGATGCGGATGGTTAATAATTAAACGAAACAATAACTTGCGGATATTCATAAACAGACCCTATTTGATTCCGACCCCGATATCTTCTCACGAATACGAATAGTTATCAGTGTATATTTGTATTATTTACGGGGTGTGACTAGTCATATGATTTAAGATGTATTGTAATATTGGGATAATTTATAGAAATATTGAGTTGTAAATATATATATGAACCATAATCGTTGATCCGTCTCACCCTGGATAGCAGTCTCAATCTAAATAATCACGTAAACTCAGTCACTGTCAATGCCACTAAACGCATCAATTTCCTGAAGATAATTAGAGGTAAGAATTGGGGCGCCAGTAAAGAAGTTCTTCTCAAGCTTCACAAATCATATATACGCCCAGTACTATAGAGTATGGGGCCATAATAACAAGTGACCTGTATAAAACCAACACTGAAAAACTACAACGGGTCCAAAATCATGCCTTGCGCGTGCCTCTGTGCAAGCCCACGTGGACATCGATAAAAAACTTCTCGAGATAGCAAAAATAGACACTACAGCAATGCGTTTAAAAGATCTTCAAAGCAAATCTCTAAATAGACTTCAAGACAGCGAATTAATAATAGATCTCTGTGCGCATCGCGTCCTCAATAGGAAAACTAAATAATCTGGGGCGTGTCCATCGAAAGGGTTAAAGATTATATCATTGCGATGGGGTGAGCCAGGCATTCTGTGACATAAATTCAGAACTGTCTGCGGGTGATACAATACGCACGAAAGCTTGCCTCTCTTACCAGTGGGAGTTGCAAACAGCGAGGAAAATCTCATTTTGCTGCCGGGTCCCCCCCCCCCCCCCCACCCCCCGAGATATAAATTTCGGGGAAAAATTGCTAGCTTCCCCATTCACATGTCACTGGTCGTCACGGACGAAACAGTTGTAAATTAAAAACCGAATTGCTCTAATTTTCAGCTCTCTATCTTTTCTACCTCCTCTATCTCATCAGACACACGACCAAACTGAATGACAGACTATGAGGGATTGAAACAATCCTCATGCAAAGATGTGCAGAAAACCTTTGAGGGAAAGGTTGCCGGACCCCGGAAGTGACGCCCTATCACGTGACCTAGTGGCGCCATGTTGTGTTGTCATGGTAACCCGCGTGAGCGGCCACGTTGTGACGTCTTCTCCATAGTGATACGTGGGGTTAGTGCGCATGTGCAGCGCGTGTTGTTAGGGTGATACGTGTTTCCGTCGTCCATTTTGTATACTGGAGGCCGCCATCTTGGTTTCTATGCTTGCACGTGATTGCTATGTTACCTAAACCCTTCTTATAGGACAGGGGTATGTTCGGAGGGTGTGTTCGATTGAATCGGAGTATCACGAATTACCACAAACAACCGGACAATCCCCCCAAATCACCAAAATCACCGAAATTGACTTTATTTGATACGGATTTCCCATTTATTTTATCGGCTTAGCATGTAGTACTATAGTACCGAGAGGGTACCGGTGGTATGTTCGATTGAAGTGGAGTAATCTTCTGGTTCGAATTTTCCCAGAATCCCTTTTTGGATCCCATGACGCTTTTTCCCCAATAAATTGCATAAGAGTAGAACGTAGTACTATAGGACAAATTTACACAGAATTTTCTGGGGTTTTTCTAACCATTATTTAAATTACAAGTAGGGCCCATATGTGTACATGAAGGCCATGAAGCTAACTTCAAGTTCCACCATATACTCATGTGAGGATCTACCCATGTTAAGCTAAGAGAATCCCTTTTTCTGTCGTATGAGGTTTAATTTACTATCCCTCTTAGCCTCATTTCGGTTTTTTGAGGATACATTTTTGGGTTTGTTGAAAAAATAACAACACAATTTTTACAATTTAATTTCTTTTATTCAACAACAAAAATACATCTTTTTATGGTATGTAGATTGTCAGATATTCATAAACAGTCTTTCTGCAGATTGGACATCTTCTCAGTGGTTTACAGCAGTCTTTGCACAGGCACAAATGGTTACATGATCGCGGAGCGACATTGGCTTCAGTTAATAAACACACACTACATTTTGTCCTCCGTGAATCTTCTTCTTGAAATGATGTGTCCATTTCTTCTTCTTTGATGGCCATTTCTTCTTCTTGAACTTTTTCAACGTCCATAAATTCAGGTGGTAAATTATGAATGTAATAATAGTCTGGAGAATATTTTCTGTGTTCTTCTATAACATCATCTTCTGTTTCCCAGAAACGAACAATAATACCACAATGAAAACATTGAGTTCTGTCTCCTGTCCCCAAATAAAAGAATCCAGCTTTTGTCAGTTCATTCGGGGTTTTCACACTTTCATTTTGTAACATGAATTGAAATGTCTTGAGACGATTTTTCTCCTATGCATACTTGATGTGTTTTGGTGGTCTTTGTTCTTGTGTCTTTCTTATTTTCTCTTCTCCACGTAATAACTGCTCCAGTACTGGTGGTGGAACATCACGAAAATACGTTTCGAATGAAACGCTCATTCTCTCTACAACGACTCTCGGATTTCTTGTTTCTTGGTTTCTTGATTGATAATCATTCAGTGCCATCTTTATCAAACATGGAATAGTGAACATTTTTCAATCCTTTTTATCTTCAATCTTCTTTGGTTTTCTTTCTCTCTTTGGTTTGGGTTCTCCTATTTCAAGGCTTCTCTTCTTTGCAATATCCACTGCTTTGGTCACTTGTTCCCAATCTCTTGTGGTAAACTGGAACCCAACGTCGTTCTTGAGCAGTTGAATCTGTAAATCGTTGTTAAGTTTGAAGACGGTCACATTAGTAGACATCCTTCTTCTTTGGCTGCCGAAACACAAATGAGCTGAA
Source organism: Pictodentalium vernedei (assembly GCA_031216915.1). Lineage (NCBI taxonomy): Eukaryota > Metazoa > Mollusca > Scaphopoda > Dentaliida > Dentaliidae > Pictodentalium > Pictodentalium vernedei. The sequence goes on along the minus strand of CM062297.1, from coordinate 433,100,306 downwards.
CTCCAAGTGCACCAGTTTTTTATAGTTTTTCTTCAATACAGCGACATCTAGTGGTTGGTTTCGTCTATGACGTCATTAACCAACACATCATTATCCATTAGATCAGTCGTAAACAAGTTGGATGTGGTATCCATCGGTACACCGCGACAGCGATGTTTAAAGTAAAACAGACAGTATTGTCCACACGCTGGTAATGATCCTTGAAGGTGTTTTGTATTATACTTCCAATATCTGGAATTCTTCTTCAGGAATTTCTCGAATGGTCTGTGTTGTGGTGGTAATCCATAGGAATCAAAGTACCCTGCGTTGTGGTGACTCACAAAGAGAGCCACCCAATGTTCTCTTTTTCTGTGTTCTGGGTCCGTGTTGCCTATCAAAGCCACTGGTCTGTGACCTGGTAATCTTCTTGGTAATCTGTTTCTTGCAAATACAAACAAACATATTCTCTTCAAACAACTATCTGATCGAAGTGCATTCTCTAACTGCAACGTGTTCATGTTGAGTAATCGAAGATTACTTGTCTATTCTTATCCACTTCTATGATGTTCTGGAATTCTGCATACACCAGTACGTTGATTGTGGTTGGTAATAGGTTTTCGAAATGGACTTCTAGTCTCAAGTTTCCTCTCTTCACCAGATCGAAGTGTTGTCCATGTGATAGATCTGGAGTCAGGTCGAATACGAATAGGGTGTATCAATTTATGTACTCTTCTCGGCTGATGTGGTTTCCTTCATTCTCATACATTTGTCCAGTTCCTTGGAACAGGGTCGCATAACATCTCGCCACTTCTTGTTGTTCGAATCTAGGTTGTAATGGTTTGGCTGGAATCTGCTGCCCATCCACATACAAAACCAAGTAATTGATTTTGTAGTTCTTGACATTATACGGATTCTTTGAAAAAATTCCACATTGAAAGCATCTTTGTCTACACATCCCACCACGATGCGTTTCGGTAGTTGGCCTAAAAATAAGTTTTCTTGTGTAATGCTCAGATTTCCTTTCGGCACTGACAACACCTTGGTTTCCACACGGTCGATCGGATATTTTGCAGTTGCTTTTGTTAGTGCTTTCTCGTGAGCCATTCTCACGAATGATTGGAGTCTCTCTTTGCGTACAAACATGGACACATCTAGAATTTTGATCTTGTATGTATCGGCATCGGCCATCAATGCGAAAGCATCTTTGGCTCTATTCATTTTAACATGAACATTAACTCCATTCAGCAAGTAACGAGTTTGGAAAAACATGTCCAAATGTAATCATACAGTCATGTCCACGATTTTACTTTTCTCTATAAATTTCTTTCGAAGAAGAAATCCCTTGTTATCATCTGTCACATCTTCCATATGTCCGGCCGTATCCTTGTACCATAATGCATTAGTCAGTTGTTACTTCTTTACAGCTGGTCCATAACTCAACAAAGTTTCTATGAAAGCTCTGTAGTGATAAGTGTTGTTGGAAGAAGATACCAGTTTTTCATTCAAGCTGATATCGATTTGATTAAATAAGGAATGCATCCATAAACTGACTGGGCCCACATTGGCATCGGGTGCAATTGATGCCCCATTGGAATCTGCAACCATAGCTTTAACATACAAATATGTCTGTGCCAAATTCAAATAGTCATCTCCTGATCCTGCAATGTGGAATTCTATTGGACCACTGTTTCCCATAGTCGCCAAAGGCCTGTGTTCTACCCATTGCCCATGTTCCACACTAGTCTGTGTTGGTGGTATAGAAAACAAGTCGAGTTCGCTGTTGACACACTCACAAGATTTTTCATTAATGAGAGACATCATGCACCGAGAAAGTCTTGGGTCAGACCAGTTCTCTTTTTTTTTGTCGATTTGCGAGTTTTGCGTGGTGCGGGCCTTCTTATACCTTTCCTGTCGGGTGGTTTCGACCTACCAATCACTTCATTCCAAGCTCCTGCGCCAGCCTCTTTGACTCTTTTGATTGCTGCCTTTTTTTACATTTTTCCCTTCAATGACATCTCCAGCAAAGGCCGCTCCTTTTCTCACGAGCTGTTTTTCCGCGGTCCAGGCTGTAGTTTTCAATAAACGTAACACAATATTCTTCATTCCTCCCAATATACTTCCAAAACCATATCCTCTCTGTATTTGAGCTCCAGAAAAAGCCGGTAGACCGTTCCCAACTTGTTTCGTGTAATATTCTTCGTATAATTTGGACTTACAACAGTAAGGCATGTTTATGTGAAATGAAGAGATCTACGATTTCTGAAATGAAGTGTTACTGTCTCTTTCCCGAACTCTAATGGTATTATGGCTCCTGTGTCACCCCTTATATACACCTGGACGGTACTGAAATTTTTTCGTTCCACTGGTACATAATACACATTCTCAAAGGTTTTAGAGATGATATTCCCATATTTTCCACGCACGGGTACGATACGAAGAAGTGGTATTCTTGTATCTCCTACGACTTGGTCACGAACCAAGTCACAGTATACATAGAGTGAATAAAATCCTTGGTTGACATCGGCAACTCTGGAAGAATTGTAAGTTCCTGATTTAAAAACACACTCATTAAATCCCAAAATATTTTGAAGAGTAGGGCTCAATGTGACCACGACTCCATCACGTACCGTGATACGAACTTTACCAGTCACTTCATCCAGTTCAAAAGCTACCTTATCGTGACGAGGCAAGAGTAATTCTTTAACACCATTGATAGCCCGTATCACATCAGTGGGATCCGAATAACGACCTTCCTTGAGAGTAAGTCGGTAATTCTTTTTCGAAGATCAGAACACTGTCACGAAAGCTTCTTCTCCACGAATATTGAACCAAGTATTTGGATACTGAATCTCTGCCAGACCTATTTCCCATTCTCCCGTGAGATTCACTGGTTGTGATAACTGAGTGGTGTACGTAGTCAATGTGTTTTCAGGAAACACGTTCATAGAACTATTACTTGGTAGAGTCAAATAAAACATTACTTTTTCTTAATGGTTGGATTTGGTAACAAATATCCTATGCTACTACTCAAGAGATTAGTCCACAACTTGCTGTCTGTGTTCTCGAGAGTGAGATTAACGACACTGATAATGATGATGATGTACAAAATGATTATTTGTGAAAAGTAAGTGATCTCGCTCCTTGGAATTCTTTTTCCAAACAGAGGCCAAGAACCTTTCGATCCTTCTTCCATTTTGGAGAAACCTCAGAGGTTCACTTCCTTTTATAGGTGAGCTGACTCTGCTTGATCCACGAATTGAACGAAGCTGGATATCCCAACCAATTTACGAACAATTCCCTTTTCTTACCTCGACCACGTTTCTTGAGTACGTGTTCGATTTTGTAAATAGTTTTATGTGAAACTCGCTGAAGCTCTTCAGTGTAGAACGACCCTTTCAGTACTTCCCCATTATCATCTTGTAAGATGTATGTGACTGGATGTCCTTTCTTGATGGTTACCACAGTGAATAACTCTTCGGTCTAATTGGGCAAATAACCTTTCTCAAAAGTTTTCTTAACTTTACTGATTCTCACTCTGTCTCCTACTTTGTACTTTGGTGTCTTGTGTTTTATGGGTTGTCCATACAACCTTTGACAAACCTCTTCTTGAGTTTCAAAGTTCACGGCAATGGGGGCCATACCTATACTACGGTGATGAGAATGATTATATGATTTCACCAAGTTTTGAAGCGGAAAAGTTGCTGTATTGTTCTTGGTAAAATATTTCCACATCTTGGGTTTCAAAGTTCTATTGAATCTTTCTACTATGGAACATTTTGTTTCAACATTTTGTGTAGTGAAAAAGTCAACTTTCTGATCTTAGAGAAAATTCTGAATTGTTTAGAAATTCTTTGCCTTGATCAGTTTGTAATTTTTCTGGTTTACGACCTTGTTTAAAAATTTTAGTAAAAGCTTTTACTGTGGAATCGCCAAGTTTGTTTTTGAGGGGTATGACCCAATCATATTCACTAAACACATCTATACATGTCAACAAAAATTTTATGTTTTTGTTGAATTTACTTATGTTTGAAACATCTACCAAGTCAGCTTGCCATTGTGCATCTATACCACTAACTATCACTTTCCTTCTAGGAAATGTACGACGAACAGGTTTGTGAAGAGTGTATGTGTCTTGAGTCTCTAACCATTTTACAACTTGTTTAGTTTTTTTCTTGGACGCTCTACGAAGAGCGTCTACACCACCAAAACTACCAGGCGCTTCAGAATCATAGTATAATGTATCCACGACTGCCTTGTTCAAGTGTCAACTCTATTTATACCCTTTGTCGGTCCACTTTGGCGTTTCTGTTTCTTTGGTTGTTCAGGTTCCAACTTTATCGGTGCCTGTTTCAAAAATCCCAACGTTCTTTATGACCAATCAATTCTTGGGGTATGTTACTATCTCTCAAAGCTTCGGCCATCACTTTTCATCCCTTAGGTTGGAAAGATTTTCGTCTTCTAAGTAAATCGTTTAGAAGATCTGTTACATTCGACTCTACCACTGTTTGACCTTTGTAGACTAATTCACCCTTCTCATTCCAAGATATATTTGGGTCACTTCTAATACGATTCAACAACAACTTTCCCTTTCTCTTCATTGCCATAAGTACAGAATCGAGAATGTCTTCGTCTTTATTGTTTTTCTCGAATTCGACTTTAATTGGTCGAGGAGCCATTACCTTTTGTTGAAATGTCAAATATCTTTGTAAAATTTGATTATATTGAGTCATCTTTTCATCAGCTGAAAGAAAAGGGGCATCGAGAATTTCTCTCATTTCTCTGTCCAGTGATGAAACAGCCAGTTCATTCGGTTGTCTTGGAATCTCTTGTAGATGTTCCAATAACCTTGGTTCAACCAAAGCCATCTTCTTTCCATATTCCATCATACAAAAATACCTTTAACAGCACCCAATAGTACAGGAGGTAGCAATGCCCCAAGAATCCCCCTTTCTGCAAGATTTGTCTCCTCTTTTTGTCAAAGTAACTTTATTTGCCACTGCCCTCACTAGTTGTGTCTGACGAACGGGTTTGGTTCTCTGAGCTTTGGTCAGAGGTACTGCTCCCTTCAGTATATTCGAGGCACAGTCACACAAACAAGTAATCAATTCTTTGTCTGCATGTTTTAATATGGATTTGACGAGTGTGGGTCTCGATTTAATAAGAACCTTATCAAGAGAGATGTTGCGCTTGAGACGGTCAGACTTGCTTCTGACCTGAGTAAGACTTGTTGCTCCCCTTTTATACTTTTCGGAGGTACACATATTGGGTTTCCCCCGGAAAAATTTGACTTCTTAATCTCATATGTTCAGGAGTATCTTGTTTGAAATCTATTAAAGGGTAACCATATGGTGTCGAAGTGGCATCTTCGAAAACTTTTCTCAGAAACTTGGAATGACCAGGATACATCTGTGCTGCCAAGTGTGAGATCTGAGAAAGATCCCTAGGATTTTTAAACAAGATCATGTAATGACTATTGAGAGCTACAGTCCTGTGGACTTTATTTTTGTCGAATAAATTTTGAACAATGTACATCACACAAATCTTACGGTGATGACTACCTTTAGTAAATAATATAGTGACTCGAACATCTGCATCGAGCATCAGATCATCCAATATGACCAAACTATCAGATTTTAATTCTTGAGGGAGACCCTCTACGAATTCTACTTGAGGTAAAGTATTGTATAATGGTTGCCATTCACTATAACACCAAATGATGTGACTTGGAACAGGTGTTATAATATTTTGAATGTTTTGAATAACCCGATTTACAAAGGATGAGTTACCACTACCTGTAGGACCACACATTAAACAAGTGAATTGATGCTTCCAACGAGGATCCATCTTTGTTGTTCTATGTGTGCACTACTTCCTTTTATATCTTTTGGGGAGGTGGCCCCTACTGAACGTGGGTACTACTCCCCTTTATACCTTTTGGAGAGGTGGTCAATATGACCGGCATCCAAAGATATTTAGCATTGGTGGCCCTCTGACTTACTGGCTGGGGACAGGTTACGTTTGTTTGATATTTGTCAAGAAGACAAACATCAAATAACTTAAACGCCATTACCAACTTTTTTTCTCTCTCTCTCTCTCTCTTTTTTCTTCATTGTATACTTTTTTTCTTCTTTTTTTTTTCTTTTTTTTTATAAAAAACAAACATCTATTTACAACATCTATTTACATCTTCAGACTGAGGGGTTTCTTGAAGGTCAGGAATTCAATCACCAAATCCATAATGCAACGTCTCTGTTCATTTGTGAGAGGTTTCTCGAACATATCTTCATACTCTTTCTGTGTAGGTGGTGGATTCATTCCAGAAGTATTATGGTGCCACAGTAGATGGACATCATTCTTGTTAACTCTTTCAAGTGCTTCACTAAAACATGTTATAATCTTCTCTTCTTCCGACATCATTAGGCATACATTATGCTGAATCTGACTGGGTGATCGACTGTACAACCATAGCATTTTCCTTTCACTACAGCGTCAATGTTCTCTTCGACATTATGAGCATATGCCAAGCAAAGTTCATGCTGCAAGCGAACTTGCCTGAGTTCACTATCAATTTCATCAACGATCAATGGTCGTGGTTGGGTTCTTCTCACTGTGGTCTTCTTCTTCTTCTTCAAAAGTGGTTCTTGAATTGGTTTTTTGAAGTCTTCCTGGTTAGTAGGTTTAGTAAGATTAGCGTCTTCGGGAACTTCAATTAAAGTTGTTTGTTGGGTTTTGATGGCTGCATCTACTTCTTCTATTTGGGACTTCAAGGCATTCCATTCTTCTAAATATAGAGCAATACCAGTATTCGTAGGATAAGGTTTCTGGTCTTTTCCCTCAAAGTATCTTCTTAGATGAATCTTCAGTTCACCCTGGTACTGGGTGACGTTAGTATAAGTCTGCTTGGTGCCAATTCGGAACATCTTCTCTGGTCAATGGTTCGATCGTGAATGATGCCAAGTCCATGCTTTGCCTAATCTTATATATCTCTGACGGACGTGTTTGAAAACATCACCCCAGTTCAACAAATTTTGATCGACGTTTTGATTCTTGGTTGGGGTTTGTGTTTGTTTCCTATAGGATTATAGGTTAAAGTTGGAAAAATTAGAGAAAATTAGTATAGAAGTCAATGGGAAAGAAACACAATGAGAATGTACTAATCTGATTGGTTGATTAACGTCTATCTGATTGGTCAGTTTGGCGATCAAACTGCAGTCTTGATCCTTAAACTGTAGGATATGGCCCTCTGCATTTTATACTGGCTTGGGACAGGTCAAGCTACAATCCTCTGTCCAATGGAGATAAGTGAAATAGCTCGAGTGCATTCCCACCCCCTACAGTTCGTATCCTCTTTGGGGGAACTTTTTTTTGTTCATTAAAAAATAAAACAACATGTCCAACTTAGCAATTCAGTTTTCTATCCTAAAAAATATTCTCATTTCTTTTAAATATTCACAACAGAGAATCTCTTAGTAATGATGATGATGATGATGTTTTATTCCTTTGGTTATACAATAGGCGTAGCCTACAAGACACCAGGAATCAACTTTTTTTTAAATGAAACTAAAAAGTTTTGAATGAAACTAAAAAGTTTGGAATAAAGAAGCTTCATCCGGTTCCAATAGGTGTAACCTAAAAGATACCATGAATCAGCATTTTTTAAAAATAAATGGAACTAAAAAGTTTTGAATGAAACTAAAAAGTCTGGAATAAAAATAAACTGTGTATCATCTGGTTCCAATAGGTGTAACCTAAAAGATACCATGAATCAACATTTTTCAAAAGTAAATGGAACTAAAAAGTTTTGAATTAAACTAAAAAGTTTGAAATAAAGAAGTATCCTCCACTTCCAATAGGGTTAGCCTAAAGTATACCAAGAAATTACAACATGATGATGGTGATGATGATGATGAATAAAACATTCTGTATTAGAATAAATAAAAAAACTGAAAAATCTTTACGCCAGAAAAATGTATTGCCTTGTAAGATTTGCCATTTAGGATTTTTTTAATTAGAGAAAAATACTGCCATAAAGGACTTTATGAGGACTGCCACAAAGGACTTTAGAGAATGTCATATAAGACTTTATGAGGACTGCCATATAGGACTTTTTAATTAGAGAGAAAAACTGCCATATAGGACTTTATGAGGACTGCCATAAAGGACTTTAGAGAATGACGTAATGGACTTTAGAAAATGCCATATAGGACTTTAGAGAATGTCATAGAGGACTTTTTAATTGGAGAAAAACTTGCCATAAAGGACTTTGTGAGGACTGCCATATAGGACTTTATGAGGACTGCCATTTAGGACTTTAGAGAATGCCATATAGGACTTTTTGAGGACTGCCATTTAGGACGTTAGAGAATGCCGTGTAGGCCTTTAGAGAAAAAAACTGCCATATTGGACTTTAAAAATTTGGTGAGCCTGACATGATTGAGTAGACCACCTAAAAACCATTTCAGTTTTTAGAAAGTTTTTAGGAATTTTTCGGTCAGCTAAACAGGACTTTTTGTAAGCAAAAGCTAGACTTTGTTCTGGTTGTAGAAAATATGACACTCACTCAGTTGTTTCTTCTTTAAATCTCTAGTGGTATGGTGCTAACTCCATCTTCAAAAACTCTTCGTTTTGGGTAGAAATACGATAGTCCATCCCTGCTCTGCTGGTAAGTATACATAGTGTTGTCATTCATAACAAATCCTCGGTTGATGCCAGATCCACTTTGTTGAGTCTTCAAAACTTCCAAATATTTGTCTTTCGTCAAATCATTGTGGCGTTTGCTGATTCCTTTACAACTAAATTTATTGGTGGCACCGAAACAATAATATTTTTTACTACACAGTCCAACAATGCCGGTTCCTTGCCATTCTACATTGAACAAGCCTGGAGTTCTCCTGTCAAAACTCTTTCTTTCTTGGCAACATGAGGGTGACAGCCATTCTTTGCCTTCTAACTTGGTTTTCACATAATCATCTCTGTGGAAATCACAACACTCTGATGGAAACCACTTGTGATTCTCTTTGTAAAACTCTACTCTCTTCTCTGGTTTCACTAATTCATCTATGGATGATGACGAGGTACATAGATATGCAGAATCTGTGTCCATTTCTGCATATTCGAAATCTTAGCGGTTGATAAAAGTATCGATGACATCATAATAGAACTGAAGCATCCGGAGTTTCGCATACTGGTAAACAAAGAATCCGATGTGAAGTGGCAGATCCAACTTGATGGTCTTCTTGTTGAGTTCGACTTCATATAAAGTTTCATCTAATGGATTCAAGGCTCTGAAGGACATGTCATTTACAGCTTTGGTGACTTCTTCATCATTGCAATAGCACACACGTCGATGCTTCCCTTTGTTGGTAACGGTTTTGCCATATCCAGAATTTCCCAACAACTTCATGGTGTCGGCAACGATCGACTTGTCAGGGTCTACATCTCCTTGTCTTCTTGCTTCAGATACTTCATCTCCAAATTTTTCAAAACATCTTCTTGGTTTATATTGGATAACTTGATAGACGTGATCAATTTCAATACCATGCTGGAGGTATCACTGCAGCAAAGGGGTTGCAAACTACATTGTTTCTGTTACACAGCTTCCGATCAAACTTCTACGGGGTTTCTTCATCATTCCATTCTTCTCAGCAAAGGACTTCATGTGTTCACCAATATCATCTATGGAAATATCTGTATTCTTGAAGATAGGTGTCATCTCTTCAAAGTACGTTTACAGGTGATCTGGTACATGTATATCACATTCAAGCAAACCAAACAGTTCACCGGACTTCACTTTCTTCAGTACTTCTTCATCTGTCATTGCACCATCTATTTTGTCTGAAAAGTTCTCTTTCAGGAAGGCTTTGAGTGTGGCATCGGTCTTCTTCATCTCTCTCCACTCACACTCCCAGATTTCAACACGTTTATAGCCCAAATCGGTGATGTACTTTGCATTGGTACGGGTGTCTTGTAGCAGTTCTTTCATGGGTTTATCTCTGACTTCATTATGGATGATAGGAAGGCCATTCTTATCTTTCATGCAGGTATGTCCGTGCCAGAAGCAGCCATGGAATTGGTATGCACTCTGTGTCTCTTTGCACCAACCATCAACAGGCAACTGTCTTCGACCAATCATTTTTTCAGCTCCGTTCAACTGATGTCTGATGTGGATGTCATCTCTCATCGATAAAAACTCTTACCATTGTTCAGCCATTTTACCATACTTCATTGGATGTTCTGGTTGAAACTGCTTTTCTTCACGACGTCTAATACTCCAACCCGTTCGCATCTCTTCCATTAGGCACCAAAGATATAATGCATTCGCATCAAAGCCTATAATACTTCCACATGATTTTGCTTCTTTGCCATATTTTGTTTCTCTGATTCGGGTAACATCTTTCTCGTGGTATCAGTTGAAAATAATTGAAGGTCCACCAATGATATTATCTTTCACTAAGTGATGCAGGTCTTTATTTTTCTGGTTAAATAATGTGAAGTAAGTGTCATCCTTCATGGTCCGGAACAGGTATTTTAACGTAAGGCCCAGAACACTGATACCATCTTTAAACATATCGATCTGGCGTTCTTGATAGAAAGCAAACTGCTGTCAACTGCTTCAAGGAATGGTTTTACATTTCGGTTATTATACCAGATAAGAAAATCACGGAAAGTTCTCATCTCCAGGTCGTTCCATACATGCTGGCAGTACTGGTATTCTTCATTGGATATGTTTTCTTTCTTTAGAGAACTGAAGGCTTCATGGTCTGGTCGGTGGTCTTGATCCAATTTGTCCAAGCTGTCGATCCATTCATATGGTAAAAATCCCTTCGTCACGGAACAGCCACATGCTTTCAAAAACTGGTCTTAGCTGAATCCTGGAGCGAGGTAGTTGCAAATATCAACAAACGTGAAAGATTCTGTCGAGACGCACATGTAGTTATTAGATTTCTTCACTGCAAACTTGAGAGGATTCTGTCTCTTCAGGTATGCCATCAGTTCACGCTTGACTACATTCATATCGTATTTTACAGAGTTGAATCCGATGACGGGCATCTCTTGCAGGTAGTCTTGAAATTCCTTCCCCAATTTTTGTAAAGGGTGCACCTTGGATGTATCTTCTCCAGTAGCTCTGGCTTCTGCTTCCAGCGTTCCATCAATTTTCTGTCTGAGTTTAAATAAGGTCCCAGCATGATAGGTCTGCATCAGTTGGAGACAATGAGATGAAATGTCTGTGAGGTATGTCATCATTTCTTCAACAAGTTCTTGAGAATTTCCATTTATAATAAAACACTTCGGTTCTTGGTATTCTGGAACATTACCACATACACTCACGCTCAAAGGTCGGCGTTCGGCTTCCCATATCAGTTTACCACTGTCGACAGGTAGACTGGATTTGACAAAGTAACTTTCAAAAGGTTGCACGGTATGGATAAAACTTCTTCTCTTCAGGCACTTCTATACCTTCATCTTCTAACAGATCAAATACGGACTGGGATGGATGGTATACACCGCCGACATATTGGTAATTCACTTCATCTGTACATGTTTTCTTGTGACGGTTGAGCAGAAATCCATTTTTCCATAATTTGCCGCATTTGCGGCATTCAAAGGATTTACAGTATTGGTCTATATCGATGATGTAGCTAAAATGGTTCTTGTAAACGTTCACATACATGGTATTTCCAAACGTTCTATGAGATCTCTGTACTAATTTGGCAACAGTTTGGTCATCATCATTCTTGATAAGTTCCTATACTTGGATATTCACTTCAAAACATTTCTCCAAGTCTGGTAATTCGGCTAAAGTTACTCCACGGAATTCATTCTTTGGCTTCTTTGTATATTTGCTGTACATGGCATCTGTTGCATTGTTCAAATTGTCTGTTGTGGAACCACTCTATAAAGCTAAACAGCGGAAGATACACATGTTGTCTTCGTAGGTAAAATGGCGAGCTCTATCTTTCACCAAAGCATTTACTGCTTTGTTCTGGAGAATATAGTCGGGAAGATCTTCTACCATTCCAGCTGGGTGGTCTTTCAGCTTATTTATATAAAAGGTGCCGTTCGTAACTCTCTCCACAAGCCATTTGGTCTTTGGTCGTTTTAACTTGGCCCATTCCATGATATCTTCTTCCAAGACATCATCAAGGAATTCTTCAAAGTCTTCTTAGCAGCATACTAGTTGTGGAACATCAAGTACCCGAGCGTTGTTTTGCGATGGATGGTAATACTTCAGTATTCGTTTCATCGTGTCTCAGGATAAAACCAAAACAAAGATTAATTTTAAATCTTAAGTGTTGTGGCAGAAATACGGTAGTCATCAATTCATCAGTCATTATCTTCAGGTTCACGTCGTTGATCCGGTAGTTATACTGGTCCTGGACTCTTCTGTTCATCATATGGCGAGTTCTAATAGAACTCCAGTTATCTTCGTACACAATCTAAATTGCATCGGTCTCTTCTTCAGACATCGTATTCTTGTCAAAATCAATCGGGTCAACATCATAACGGGTGGTCGTCGTGGTCCGTGGTTGTATGGTTGGTCCTCTCTTCGGTTCATCGGTCTTCCTTTTAGCTGGTCCAGGAACTGTTCGGTGGGCGACGCTCTGGTTGCGGTTAAAATGGAGTAGTTGGTTAAACTCCTGGCCGCATTCCATACATGTATAGGTCTCCAAACATTTCTTCAGATGGTTTAACAAATCTTCTTTCCTAGTAAAGGTCTTGTTACAGTTGGTGCATCGTGGGTCTTCTTCTCTTCGGTGTGCTGGGTGCGCACATGGCGGTTCCGGTTCCGACGGTCCGTAAAGGTCTTCCCACACTCTTCACAAGCATAAACATCAGTCCAGGTAACGCAGTAGCAGCATCAGACTCCATCTTCATAAAATTTTTGCGAAGGTAAAATTGCTATAGAAAACTCTCTAGCGATGTGTTCAGTTCGAAGGACCTAAACAGAATGACGCGACGTTACTCTGCTCCGGAATTTATATCTACGTGACTGACGTTTTTGAAAACGTCACGACGTCACAGCGTTTTTTGATCGGTATTTCATCGGTATTTCATTCTCGATAGGCGTTTGTGTTTGTTTCCTATAGGATTATAGGTTAAAGTTGGGAAAGTTAGAAAATTAGTATAGAAGTCAATGGAAAAGAAACACAATGAGAATATACTAATCTGATTGGTTAGTGTAGAAACATCTTGATCCTCATTAATTTTATTATGTAAAATTATATAGTTAGGGAAGTCATTTATAGAAATTGCTAAATATAGACCCTAACAATTAGTTAGGGGGTCAGTTAAGGATGTTACTAAAAACAGAGCGTAGGAATTTATAAAAATATAGTTCAAGTAGAAGCAGAGGATTCTGTGTAAATTTGTTCTATAGCACTACGTGCTACTCTTATACAATTTATTGGGAAAAAACGTCATGGGATCCAAAAAGGGATTCTGGGAAAATCCAAACCAGAACATTACTCCACATCAATCGAACAAACCCCCGGTATCCTCTCAGTACTATAGCACTACGTGCTAAGCCGATAAGATGGGAAATCCGTATCAAATAAAGTCAATTTCGGTGATTTAGGGTGGATTTTGTTGATTTGGAGGATTGTCGGGTTGTTTGTGGTAATTCGTGATACTCCGATTCAATCGAACACACCCTCCGAACATACCTCTGTCCTATAAGAAGGGTTTAGGTAACATATCAATCACGTGCAAGCATAGAAACCAGGATGGCTGCCTCCAGTATACAAAATGGACGACGGAAACACGTATCACCCTAACAACACGCGCTGCGCATGCGCACTAACACCACGTATCACTATGGAGATGAAGTCACAACATGGCCGCTCACGCGTGTTACCATGACAACACAACATACATGGCGACACTAGGTCACGTGATGTGACGTCACGTCCAGGGCCCGGCACCGGGGTCCGGCAACCTTTCCCTCGAACATACGAGACATACTACTCAAGACCAAGGCAAGGATTGAGACAATCTTGCCAGCAAACATCCCTTTTTTTCTTTTTGTTTTCTTTCGTTTTTGGGGGGGGGGGGTGGGGGGAGGTCATTTGGAATTCCCGAAGGATAACCAGATACCTCATAATCACATACGGCATCATATCTCCCAGAAGGCTTGATGGATGACTCCCAGTTTTTCAAACTAAACTGTTGGAGCTTTCTCCACTCCTTTTTTGTAACCGCTACGGTCATATACCGGAGCCGCTACCAAACCGGCGTCGCTGTTTGGTTTTCTTTTCTCTTCTTCGCTTAAAGTTTCCATCGCACAACATTATATTCTGGCTCGCCACCATGGTGGGACTCAAACCTCTACCATCGCCAAGCTGGAACCGAATATAGCCCACTCTCTAATAGTCTTAATGGCGCTGAGGGATTGATTATTGACAATCTATCACTCCAACGTAAACTGCCGGGAATTCTAAACGCGCGCATACCCTCTCTGACCCCATTTCAGGCAATAGGAAAGCTAGGCCTGTGTGATCCAAGTGAAATAAACTTAAAAGTTAACCCGGTCGCAAGGGATTTGTAAATCCCACATCGTCCCTGCACGCCTTCGGCACGCTAAAACCTTTCATTCATCTAAGACAGATGGAGAGATATGGGCTGAAAGGCCGCACAGAAAGTTCTGTTACATAGTTGTGTATTCCGGTAGGCTTGCCATTCTGGGCAGCATGTATACGGTTATAGGAACCGCGTGAGTAGAAGACCGGCAGATTTAAGTTAAGTATTTTATGATTTGGAGTATGTTTTATGAGAGAATATTATAATTGTTTGTCATTGAGGTTTAACGACACTTTCACAGAGCAGCGTCATAGCGGTATTATATATCAGTTGAAGTACGTAATATTAAGTTTTACTGAAGTCACGTTACACAAATATATTAAGATGCGGATGGTTAATAATTAAATGAAACAATAACCTGCGGATATTCATAAACAGACCCTATTTAATTCCGACCCCGATATCTTCTCACGAATACGAATTTGGGAAATATAAGCTTACCACAGTTATTAGTGTATATTTGTATTACTTACGGGGTGTGACTAGTCATATGATTTAAGATGAATTGTAAAATTGGGATAATTTATAGAACTATTGAGTTGTAAATATATATATAAACCATAATCGTTGATCCGTCTTATCGTCAGTGTATAAGCCCTGAGTGACCCACACAATGGCCTGTAGGTAAGAGCTAAACCCTATATCAGTTGATGGGTAATACGTTCCAATCAGGATTACTGACATAGTGTGACCCCAGTCCACCGTTCGTGCCTTCAACGTTAATGTATCCGATAACCCCATGCAGCTCAGCTTCCTCCCATTAACAGACATTTCTCTCCGAACATTACACGATGTTCCATGAGCAATATCTCTTAACCGGAAAGAGCTGGTCTGATCCCGAGCTTGCCAAGCACCCACTGCGCGGGTAAATTTCCGCCGGTCATAATACTGACTAGCACACAGAGTAATAGAATTTACTGCAACCAGTAAATTTGAGTCTGTGTGAAAATGGTGAAAGCATCAGAACTAAACTATATAGAAAGAGAATTTATGGAGACTTATTTTCGGGAGTAAAATATCTTAAAAGAAATCAGAAATAGGTTTTCGTAAACAGCGTTTAAAGATTTTCATGCAGGATTCTGATAAAATTTGGCAAGAAACCGGAAATAACTTGTGTACACAGCACTAACTGTGTTCCATAAAGAAATCAGCAACGGATATTTTTTTACTCTGCCCGCTTTATTGAGTGAAAAAAAAACATGTATGAACTTAGAAGAAGCATTGTTGTTATAAAATGCAATTTCAAACAATTCTAAAAACTGCATTTAATGAGACCTGTGTGACCCCAGTGAACAGGACCCAAATTATTAATAAACTTCTATAGTGTTTTGACTTATTTGGTGATGGTCCCAGGTCCATATGTCATATCATGCTTGAGATATGAGTGTGACCAACCTTCAAAATTTGTGTCCCCCGCCAGTTTTTTTAGTATAAAAATACATTCGGCAATGCATTAGGGGATCATAAAATGTGGATTTCCTGCAATTTTGAAAAAATTCACTCAATGACCCTTGGGTGATCTCAGTGACCTTGACCCAAATTTTGAACCTCCATTTAGTTTTAACTCATTCAGTGTTGGTCCCAGGTCCATACATCATACCACGCTGCAGACACAAGTATAACCTACTTTCAGTATTTTTGGCCCCCGTTCTTTTTTGAGTGTGGAAATACATGAATGAACTTCAGCAATGCATCAGGCGGTTAAAAAATGCGATTTCCAACAATTCTAGAAAAAATGCACTTAGTGACCCCTGGCTGACCTCACTGACCATGGTCCAAATTTTTATCCTCCATAAAGTTTTGACTCAATTTTGGCCACACCCACTTTGAGTGTAAAATGCATACATGAACTTCAGGAATGTATTAGGGGGGTCAAAAAAAATGATTTCAGCAATTCTGAAAAATACACTAAATGACCCTTGGCTGACCTCGGTGATCTTGACCCTTATTTTGAATCTCCATTGAGGTTCGACTCATTTGATGTTGGCCCCAGGTTCATACATCATACCATGCTTGAGATATGAGTGTGACCCACTTTCAAAATTTTTGGCCACGTCCACTTCTTTTTAGTGTAAAAATGCATGTATGTACTTCGGGAATGCATCTGAGGTAAAAAAAATGTGATTTCCAATTCTGAATAATGCACTCAATGATCCCTGAATGACCTCGGTGACCTTGATCCATATTTGAACCTTCATTGAGTTTTTTGACTCATTTGTTGTTGGTCCCAGGTCCATGCGTCATACCATGCTTGAGATATGAGCATGACCCACTTTCAAAATTTTTGGTCCCGCTCACTTTGAGTGTAAAAATGCATGTATGAACTTCGGGAATGAATTTGGGGGTCAAAAATTGTGATTTCCAGCAATTATGAAAAATGCACTCAATGACCCCTGGATGCCCTCAGTGACCTTGACCCAAATTTTCGGATTTGCGGACGATTACAGCAAGATCATGTACGGATTCAAACACAATCTGACGTTGATTCGAAAAGGAGACGACGACGCAATAGTGAGACTCACTGCGACCAATGTGGGTAAGATAACTCTACACAAGATATCATGGTTTGTTCTGCATGTGGAGCCTTCGATTGTGGAAAAACGCGTCTCTACAAGATCATAGAATCCAAGAGTAAATTACCCGTGGGATTTAGAATGAGACAGTGCAACACGGCTAGCATTCCACCCTCCATGAATCACTTCAATTGGAGATTGACGTTGAAATCCGCTTCCGAGAGACCGCGTTTCATCGTGGTTGCGTTTCAGACCGATCGGGATGGGTCTCAGGTAAAGAATGTGTCGCTGTTCGATCACTGCCATTTGAGAAACATGCAAGTGTTTCTGAATGCCCCGAGATATCCAGCAATCGATTACAATGCATCGTTCGACAAGAACGATTTCTGCAGACTGTACGGCGACGCTGCTGATTTTAGAAAGAAGTATCACAGTCTAGACGAATTGATGAGCAACCCTAACATATCTCCCGGTGAATACAAGTCGATGTATCCCATGTTCATATTTGACGTCAGTAAACAGAGTGAACGACTCAAGAGTAGCGTCTTAGACATTCAGATCAAGATGCAATTCGATAGGAACGTGCCGAGAAAAACCGAAACCTTTGCCCTGGTCCTGTCGTATAGAGAATTACAATTCGAATCGGATAGAAATAAGATGTCGATCATTCGATGAGAGACGAGTGTGAAAAAAAAATATATAAAAATAAAAATTAAAAAATTATTATAAAAATGAATGATAAAGAAAGAGAATACTTAAGAAGAAACAGACGTGTTTTGATTAAAAATATTTCGCAAGATTTGTTAGCAATAATTCTAGACACTTTAGTCGAAACAGAACCTTTGATATTGACTGATTATATGAGACTTGAAATCGAAAGTAAAATCTTGATAGAAGATAAGACCAGAAAACTTTTAGACACGTTGACGTATAGAGGACCGACTGCTTTTCGAGAATTTATAAAAGCTCTTCGAAATGCTAAAATAGATGTCGACGCATGTTTCGAGATAGGTGATCCAATTTCACGAGATGAAACATTATGAGAAATAACGTATTAAAACAAAACCTCAAAAAAAAATAAAATAAATAAAAGTAATGAGATTTAGAGAGATTGAACATCTTTCTAAATCTCATTACTTTTTTTTTTTTGTTTCTTAATAAATCACACATTATTTTTTTTTTTAATTCATTATTTTCCACACGTTCACTGTTTGTTCAAAGGAACTAATTCGATCAGTAGACTCACCACGGAAGTGGCGGCTTCAGGATTATTGGTTTTTGTATCGAAATTAATCCTGTCTCCGGCGTTCACTTTGAGAGGCGTGCCGAACGTGCTAACATTTGCGTGTTGATTCTCAGTCTTTTCGACGCTGTATCTCTTATCGCTCTCTACTCCATTCACCATGAGATTGACGATTGCTCTGTTATTCAAATCCGAGGAAGCCAGACTCATTCGAAGGATTTCACCTCCCAGCGGCATGGGATATCCCACCTGACCATGTTTCGATCCGGTACCTCCATTTCCGAAAGACCACTCAGCTTTTCCTTCATCTAAGGTGCCGGACTCCTCGGCCCACACAGTGATCAATTGTCTAGCATATTTGACTTTCTCCACCACCGAAATCAGGGTGCAGGCATCCGTCATGTTCACGGGATCCGGTAAATTCGTGAGCACGTGTCCACCCATGTCTAGTTTACCTTCCATGACGTCACCCTTTCTCCAGACCGAGTTGTCATCCACGTACTTTCTGCTGACTGCGCTGGAATCGAATTCGGGATCGTGACTGAGTCCGAATAAATTCTCACCGTTCATGTCGATACCACCCTCCATGGTTCCGCCAGATTGTTTGTTCAGGTAGAGATCGTCCACTTGCGATTCTAGGTATTCTTGTGATCATATACGGCAGAATCCACATAGCCCTTGTTGACCGCGGTTGAGTTAGCATCTGTGTCGTTGACCTTCGACAGATTCAATATCTTGTTGAATCCCGCATTCAGATCCAATTTCATTTCTCGTCTGTCAGACTTTCTCTGTTCCAGATCTACGTAGTGTTTGCTCGCCACGACCTTGGGATTCGTGGGAGTGGCCACGTTCGTTATCTTGTTAGAATTGGCGTTCAATTCCGAGTGCATCGTTTTCTGAACGTATCTATTTCTCAGGTGTTTGCTGAATCTTGTGTGAGAGTCGTCCGCGTATTTCTTGGGATCTATGGGATTCGCGACGTTCACCAAATGTTTGGATTTCAGATCGAGATCGTCGGTCAGGGTTTTATCCACGTAATTATCTAGCATGATTCGTTCGAAATCGGCGTTCCCCCTGTCGACGTATTTTTTAGTTGCAGCATCTGCAAGATCAATCGGATTGGGAAGATTGTAGAGCTTCTTATCATTCATGTTCAAAGGTTCTTCTCGAGGTTCGTATCTCCGAACGTAATGTTTGTCCAAGTTGGCAACGTCGTAACCATCGTCGACTTCGAACGTCTTCCTCTTCTTTCTTAGGTTGACTTTTTCATCGTCACTTCTACCAAATTTATCGACTGGCATGTTGTTGTGGGATCTTTTGTTTTTTAGAAAAAATATATTCAAAACGCAGTTTATAAAAAATGAACTATTTTATTTTTATTTTTCGTTTTTATTCGATTAAATTTTTTTTTAAATAATTTATTATCTTTATGTATACTATAGAAAAAAATCTCTCTCTAATGTAAATCATTGAGAATGTCTTGAAACCGATCTCCTTCAGACCATCTCTTGAGAACGTAGAGACACAGGTGACCACAAAACACTTGATCTGGTGATTGCACTTGTTCTGTGTTGTAACGAATCATCGATTTGTTGAAATAGTTCTTTATTTCTTTTGGCGGCGAGATTCCATAGCTGTCGAAATAATAATTTTTCTTCTTCCTGTTCTTGATCCACGCCACCCAGTGAGTGCCTTCACCCGATGAATCGTCTAGATTTAAAATTCCGCATTCCGATTGTCGAGGTCTTCTCTTTGGCAAGGCATCTCTGGAAAACACGCCTAGAAAATTTTTGATTTTCAAATCTTTTGCCGCATTCAACAGATCGATGTTGGATAGGGGTTCGTTAGGTAAGACGACACCTTCTACGGATATCTTTATTTTCTTATTCATAAATGCGTATATATTTTTTTTTATTTATTTATTATATTATAATTCACTAAAATGACGTTATTTTTTTTTTTTCTTCTTTTTCTTTTCAAACTAACTCTCTCGATGTCTCTATTGATTTCTATAATTTCGAATCCATCTCTATCGATTTCTATAATTTCGAATCCATCTAATTCCTCTTGATTTTCTGGAATCCTATCATCCACAATCATATCTGGAATCCAATCATCCACAATCATATCATCTCTAATTAGATCCAAAGTCCAATGTCCGAGTGCCAAAGTGCTTATTTTATCGCCTAACATGAATCTCTTATCATCATCAGCCGTCAGCGAAATCTTGTTGACTATTTTGGTATACAAGTCATGATTTTCACTTCGAATCGATTTCATAGTCTTATACACCGGACCACTTCCTAACAGACAATCTTTATACTCTTGGAAAGATATGTTTTTCTTCACCACGCACGCTTTAACCCCTTTGCACTTCTTGATCTCTTCATCTTCTAGACGATAAGCATACAGTTTGGGTCTCAAGCCCACGAATTCGACGATTTGTTTACCGCCGCTCTCGTCCTTAAATTTACCCAACACCTTCTTGTTGTCATTCGATTGAATGTTGGACGGGTGATCAATGGGATAATTGCTTGTGTCAAACCACGCGGCCACGTCCGGAGATATATCTCGGTAGACGTCTTCCATCTCTATCTCGTAATCTAAACTGTCCATGTCGGTGAACAGTAGTGAACAGTAGTTTGACTTTATCATCAAATTTTGGTTTGACGTAATCGTAGTGAAACTCGTACATCAATCGCTTGCTGATATCTAAGATGATTGGTCCGAGATAATATGGTTTGTCGAACTTCAGGTGCGTCTTTTGCATGTGAACGGCCACTAGATTTCCGTCGAATATGGTTCAGTGTTTGTAATTGGGTTTCACCACTAATTTCTTAGCTCTTTTCTCAGACGTGACGAGTCGAACGTCGGTTCTCTTCCTGATGTTTTCCATCAATTTACCATACATGCAGTTGTTCATGAGTTTGAAGAAATCTTTTTCGAAATCGTTCTCGGCTCGAATTCTGAGATTCGTGTTGACAACGATGTATTTTTTCATCCAAGGCTTTTTTACTGACGTTGTTAAATAAATTGGGAATGAGTTTTTCCTCGTCTCCTTCGTTCGGTTCCATTCGTTCGGGAGCCAGCGGATAATCGTTGTGTGAAATGTGTAATTCTTCCGGATAGTTTGAATCGACTTCTAAAATGCAAGGATAGTCTCTCTATTTTTGCATCTCTTCCGGTTCCGTCACCCATTCGAAATTTCCAATCGGTAAAGGATGACTCATAGCCCAACCGTACAGATTATTAGCGTCCCAATACTGTATGTATTTAATCGACCGTTTCGAATCGAAACCTTCTTTCATGTAGGGATTGTTAGCTTCAGAATATCTGTGAGAGATCATCGAGACGCCACCTCTCGCAGCCCTTTCGAACATGAGCAACATGTTCACGTCGGATAATAATTCCAATTGAACTTCAGTGGTCTTCAACAGAGCGTCCCACGCCAGACCGGGTGCAGTGAAATACCAAGCTGGATCCAGATCGTAATTTCGACGACAGACGTCTCGAAAATTTTTGAACATGTCTGCCAAGAGCAGAACGTCGGTCTTCAGATAGAGATTGTGATAATCTCTCATGGTTTTCATATCGAATGATTTCCACACGTTTTTTGGCGTTTTCGTAATTCTCGTCGGAAATGTCGGATTCGTATAATTTCGAATAAAAATCTTCTTTCGAAGGTAGTGCGGTGTCTTCGAATCTCTTTAGATCATTCATGTAATCGTAAGGATAGACTCCCTTCCTCAACATGATATCTACTCGTTCTCCGAAATGTTCTCTCGTGATTTTAAATTTATCCTTGCTCATGTTATCGACTAATTTTTCCAGAGCGGTCGACATGAATTTAAAACTGTCGATGAAACGTATGCATCTACGAATGGATTTCGTTTTTTCTTCCAACGTATTTCCGTTGATTACTCTTTTCTTCTCCATGAGCTTCCATTTCGCAAAGGAAATGTATCTTTCTTCGCTGTTCGCAATGCAATTTAATTCTTCATGTGAGGTGCCGAGATTTTTCACGAACAGATGACTGTTGTAACCCGAGAGATTGTGAAACATCACCGGATAGAAAGTGGCATCTCGATATTTTAAATTACACTTGCTGTGAGCCGGACTGCAATACAGACCCGTGTAATGATTGTGGTCTCTAACCTTCTTATTTTCCTCTGAATTCTCATCGAACGATTGTCTGCATATGTGACATTTGGTGGCTCTGTTATTTTCGTCCTGGTGCTCTTGCGTGATGATCATTTTCGCCGGAGTTTTGAATTTATCGTATAACATTTGAATTTTCGATTCTAACTCTTCCACGAACCTTTGGGCCACGTCGTCATCTTCATACTGTTTCGTGTAGGTGAAGGGACCCATGTCATGTTGCAAGTCAAAAGTGGATTTCACGTAAATGCAATAGCCCGAAGGTATGATATCTTTCAACGTAACTTTGAGGAGCGTTGGGTTGACAGGAACTCATTTTCGTGGTGAAACATTCGAAATCGGCGTACATGACGAAATGTACTTTTAACCTTCTATTATGATTTTCAAACTTCACGATGGTGTTGGGTTTGGGCATTTCGACGGCAACACCTTGATTTTCGTTGCAATATTCCTGATGTTTCGCTAATGATTTTTCACTCTTAAACATGTTCATGCAGTTGCAACATAAACATACCTTATGTTCATGTTTATTATTTTGTCTCGACAATAATCGGCTCGGATGTTTAACCCAACAATAATGACGATTGTCACTATTCGAAATCAATAATAAAATAATCATCTTTTCTCTTTCGAGATACGAAGTCTGTCTGAGAGGATAGATCGTTCATTTTTCATCGTCGTATCCCAAGACGTTCACCGCTACGGTAGGATTTTGAACCTCGAAACGTTCGATGTGTTTTAATTCTGTTGGAAAAGTCACTCCGGTCCAATCGAGATTTTTAGAAGTCTCCTCATAATGAGAAACTCTATCAGGGTTCATTTTGACAGGGTATAAAGCGGAGGTGACTGCCCATTTAAAACACTGATCATCTTTATTTCTCAGGTTGACCACAGCGTGTTTTTAGCTAGGAAATACGGTAATTCCATGTAGGAAGATCCTTTCAATGAATCGTTTTCAGT
This sequence comes from Pictodentalium vernedei, assembly GCA_031216915.1. Taxonomy (NCBI): domain Eukaryota; kingdom Metazoa; phylum Mollusca; class Scaphopoda; order Dentaliida; family Dentaliidae; genus Pictodentalium; species Pictodentalium vernedei. The sequence goes on along the minus strand of CM062297.1, from coordinate 433,076,876 downwards.
TATGTGAATTTCGAGTTTCAACACCTCATCGAACGTCCAGTTACTACCTTCATGTTGATAATTTGCGAGAGACATCAACATCTTGTCTTTCATCTTTTTGAAAACGTCCGATAAATCTGTACCTCGAAATACGGGTTCAACGTTAGATCTGAAATATGCATTTTTCACGATGCTCTCGCCGGACTTCACGTCAATTTTATTCATCACACAATGGAGTATCATCTTAATTTTTAGTCCCACGTTCATGTATTTGCGAAACAAATCCAATACTTTTTTCTTCACCCGTTCCATGATCAATTTCGAATCGATTTTCTTCAACGAGGGAACCACGTCGAAAGTTTTAAAAATACCTTTGATCACACTCTCCCATTCTATGGTCTTCGGTTGAAATAGTTCCACAGCCAGTCGTGCTAGATATTCTTTTCCTTTCCCTTCGTTTATTGCTCGTCGAATTTCGATCGATATATCTTGTTTGCCTAGAATCTGAAGTGCATCACTCGTTTTCGTTTTAGTTTTTCTTTTCTTTTCTTTGGAAACTTGAAGTTCTTCTTCAACGGCTTTTCGTTTAGTCGTCTTCTTATTTTTCACAATCGAAACGTTTTTGTTTTTTTTCGACGTCAGCATTTCGATTCCTTTTACTATCTTTTTCTTCTTCTTCTCATTTTTCACAACCGATGCATTTTTTGATGTCGTTGCTATCGGCATTTCGTTTGCCTTTCTATCGTTTCGCAAATATTTCTGTATGACTTCAATTTTTTTTTATTCAGTTCTATGATTTCTGAAATGTGAAATTTTTAATAGTTTACAAATCTCGTTTAACTGAGGTACGGCTTTCTCATTTAAATTTTCCAATTTTTTTTTACCTGTTTGCTTCATTTGTAAGAATATTTTTTTTTCGAATTTGTATTTAAAATAATTTGTTAAAAAGTTTTGTTTTTTTTTCTTTAATGTGAAAAATATTTTTGATGAATTAATCAATTTTTATGTTCCTTAACGTGAAAAAAATTGAATTAATACGAGAAAAAAAAAGGATGTTAAAAATTTAACTTTTTATTTATATATATATATAAAGAGAAAAAACAAAACTTTTTAAACAAATTATTTAAATACAAAATTTAAAATATACATTATTTGCAAGAATTCATAAAACAAAAAAACCCCCAAATAATCGATCATGACGACAACATCCACGACGGAATCTCGACATAAACATCAACGTTGTTTAATAAATCGTTATCTTTCAAAAAACCAAGAAGAAAAAAATCGTAATTTATATTTACACGTTTCGAAAGAAAATGATACGATTTGCAATAGAAAATCGAATCGTAATACTATTAGCGAACAAAAATTAATCGACAATGTCAGTCGAACTATTAAAAAAGAAGAAGAAGGTTCAAGACAAATAGAACTCTTACAACTTTTATGCGAAGTCTCGCACGAGGTTCAAAACAAATTTCCACGAAGCAGACGCGTGTTCATGTCACCCGATTCCTTCTCAATAGATGATGATAACTGCAAGATGCAAAGGCCAATTTTTAAACGTTCGAAGTGTTGCACATTCTAAAAACTTGTCTGCTTCTTTCATGAATTGAATCAAATCTTCTAAAGTCAAGAATTGAGATAACGTCTTGTTTTGCATGATTCCATGTATTGTACAATTGTTCTAAAAAATTTTCACATTAAAGAAATTAAAATTAAAAAACCTTTTTTTTTTTATATATATATAAAGAGCAAAAAAAAAAAACAAAACTTTTTTAAACAAATTATTAAAATACAAAATTTAAAATATACATTATTGCAAGAAGAATTCATAAAACCAAAAAAAAAAAAAACTAAATAATCGATCATGACAGCAACACCTAAAAGATGCGAATTGAAATTGAAACGAGTTGAAACGTATAAGAAATTCAGTCATAAAATCTATAGATTACAACAACACGATCCCATCGAATTGAACGAGGTCGAGATGAAGGACTTTGAGCATAAATACGACAGATATAAGATGACTTTGAAATTGGATGAAGCCATGCTCGATTTGTTTTATGAGTACCAAAGCGATCTGCAGAAAATTGTCATCGCTAAAGATAAAGAATTCGACAAGGACGATTTGACGTTGTTCTATGGAAGTTACATATATCCAAAAATCTCACGCAAACTCGTGGACAAATCGAGTGGTGAGAGCGCGTTCACCAATGTAAAAAACTCAAAAGAGTAAAGATAAACATTCAACACATTTTCAAAAAAGGAGAAAACACGAGTGTCAACATGCAAATAACAGACTTGGAAATATAAACAATAGAGAGATTGAAATGTTAAAATTTAACTTTTTATTTATATATATATATAAAGAGAAAAAAAAAACTTTTACTAAAAAATTTTACATTAAAGAAAATTAAAAATTAAAAAAAAACAAACTTTTTTTATATATATATAAAGCGCAAAAAAAAATAAACAAACTTTTTAATAAATTATTATTTAAATACAAAATTTAAAATATACATTATTTGTAAGAATTCATAAAACAAAAAAAACCCCAAATAATCGATCATGACGACAACAACACCTAAAAGATGTGAATTGAAATTGAAACGAGTCGAAACGTGTAAGAAATTAGGTTTTAAAATCTATAGATTACAACGACACGATCCCATCAAATTGAACGAGGTCGAGACGAAGGGCTTAGAGCATAAATACAACAAATATCGCATGGCTTTGAAATTGGACGAAGCCGTGCTTGATTTGTTTTATGAGTACGAAAGCGATCTGCAGAACATCGTAATCGCCGAAGATAGAGAAATCGACAAGGACGATTTGTCGTTGCCCTATGGAAGTTACATATTTCCAAACATCTCATTCGAACTCGTGAAGAAATTGGGTGGTGAGAGCGAGTTGACCGAAGTAACAAAACTCAAAAGAGTAAAGATAAACATTCAAGACATTTGCAAAAAAGGAGAAAAGACGAGTGTCAACATGCTAATAACGGACTTGGAAATATAAACAATAGAGAGATTGATTTTTTTAGCAAAGAAAAAGGAAAACAAAACGTAATGAGATCATCTTGAAAACACGAGTGTCAACATGCTAATAACGGCCTTGGAAATATAAACAATAGAGAGATTGATTTTTTTAGCGAAGAAAAAGGAAAAAAAAAGTAATGAGATCATCTTTTAGATCTCATTACTTTTTTTTTTTTTTTGTTTTCCTTCTTCACTATTACCATATATTATAATAACGTTTCCATTTTTCTTAAATTTCAGCGTCGATTCTTCTTTTCTTTTTTTCTTTTTTTTGTAATATGATACCTTTTTATAACAACACATTTGTTTATCCTAATCATAATTATGAACGAATGTTGTGCATCTCTTGGTAACACTCGCATCATTACCATTCTCTTCAGAAGGTAGTGGTGACGGTGGAAAGCGTCTCATTCTTTTCATTTTCAACCGTCTATCCCGCTGTTTATCTAACTCTTTCATCAGTTCTTTCCTCAGATATCAAGCATTAGCGTCTAACCATTTTTCCACATCTTTTTTTCACACTCTGTCTCACGATATTCATCATTATCGTCTAATTGTTTCTCCACCTGTTTATCCATTTTATATATTATTTTATACTTTCTATGATTTATATTTTATATAATTATATAATTTTATATTATAATAACATATTCAAAATCGGTATATTCTTAAACGGTGAATTCTCACCGAGCAACAAACCCTTACCGAGACCATTTCCACTCAAAGAGTTACCACCTCTAACAGGTTCTAGATACAATCCTTTACCACTGTCGTCTACGTGGACGTGACACACGGCTCCTCCCTTCTTCAAAAACAGTCCGCTGCCACCCATTAATTTCTCAACTGCCGAACTCGCGAGTCCTGTGAGAGCTCCCACGCCGAGAGTCTTTCCGAGAAAGGGTAGTGCCTTTGCGGCAAAGGGTAATGCTTTTGCGGCGATTCCTGCCAATAGCGGTAGGAAACCACCTTTCATTCTCAAATTGTATCTCAATTGAGCGGGACTCAATCTCACCCTCAACCCTCTTCCATCGCGAATCGCTTTCTCCATCCTTTTGATTTGAGTTCTGGTCCAGGCGATCGAATCCTGACCGCCTCTCGTCAGATCTTCGTGAGTGCATTTGAATTTCACCGCCTCGCCTCAAGTTGTTAACGCTCTCTTAAGTTTCTTCCTCTGTCCTGCGGATATGTTCACGTTTTTAATCACGTATTCTGTCATAATTCTTTTTTTTAAAATATATTTACTTCAATTGTTTTCTTGTTTAATAATAATTATTTATATTAAAATAATTTTGTAAAATTAATATTGCGTTTATTTTATTTTTGTTATCTATATATATACACAATATTTTTTTTTTTTTGCTTTTATATTTCTCTTATGTGAAATCGTATCGTCACACTCTCTCCGCAAACATCTAACAGTTCACCATTTTGATCCGTCAACGTGGTTTTGAGACTATACAACGTGTCTAAAATCACTGGTAGATAAACTAAATTTCGAGGTCGCTCCACGATCTTATAACCCGGCGACACGTTTGGAAAGAAGGAATAGATCGTCGGTTGAGCGCTACCATTCACGTAGCTTCCAGCAATCACGTCCACGTTCACCAGAATGCTATTGACTGCAAGAATGTCGACCGTATTTTCAGATGCCGCGTGGCCTCGATACATCTTTCGATCGAATCCCAACATCTTGCCTATAGAATCGTCCGTGTTGAAATCCACTCGAAAATTATCTTCCAAATCCAGCATCGTCTGTAAGGTATTAGGATTGGGAGCGAGTCTGATCTTGTTGCTTCCCTTTCCATCCGTCTTCATTCGCATCTGAATGTAATTGTTCAAATCGTCTATGTCGTAACTCCCTTTGGGAATTCGAATCTCCACCCAATCCACTCCGTCGGAATACTTGAACGATTTATTCTTTTCGGTGACGTTGGGAAAGGAATAATAAGTCTCCAGATTCACCAACGCCATCTCGTATCTTTTCTCTCTATTCAATTCAATGGAAGGTTCGAATTTCGTAGCGAATCGAGTCGAATCGCCACTCACCACGATTTGAATGGATTGTTTTGCAGCCGTATCCTCAGCTATCCGTTCTAACAATTCTCCTTGTTCCAACATTATATTTTAATTTTATTTTTTTTTATTTTTTTCAAAACTAATTATTTGAAGATTTATTATTTTCTAAATTTTTTTTTTATTTTCACGCTCTATCTTATTATCATCAGAAACATAAAACTTGTCGAATCCGCAACGATATTTTCCACGATTAAATTCGCTTGTCAAATCGATCACGATGAAATTGTAAAGTCCTCCATCCCAAACCCTCTTGCAGAATCTCCTGAATTCCGCCATGCTCATGTCGTTTGCGACGTGGTCGCCGTAGATGTGATTGAGATTCTTGAGATCTTGGCGAAAGAGACATAGAAAATTAGCGTTCTCCCTTATCGTCTGTCTGGGCAATCGAAAATAATTCTGTGACAGGTAGAAACAGTCCACGTTGCTGTGTCGACCCCTAGCGTAATACGATTCGCATTGGTTCTGTCTCTCCAAAAGCAGATCGTCGAAAATCATGAGATTCTTATCTTCCGATTTCAATTCTCTAGGATCCGGAACGTTGCTAGCGTTCTCATAAAATCGACACTCGACGTTCAAAGTTGCATTTCTCTTCATCAGCTCCATCGCCGCACCGTCCAAAATGGTCGAAAGTGGAGCTTCATTCTTGCCAAATTCCTCCCTACTGTCAAAGATTCTGGCTATGACGTCCTTGGGCAACCTACGATCCATGCACTCTTGAAGCAATCTGTATTCGGGTTGAAACAAGCTCTTGCCAAACACGAACAATCTGTCGTAATCCAACCAGTCGGGTCGGGACAACAGATTTATCAACAGATTGGTCTTTCCACAATTCGATTTTCCCACTATCAAGCCTCTTATGCTTTTGGGAAAGAACTCGTTATTTGACCTCTTGGTCGCGGCGTCATTCCAAGACATATCTTAAATGTTCATCTTTTTTTTTTTTGTTTTTTTTTTGTTTGTTATTTTAGATTCTTTCAAACACAAATTTTATATGTTTTTCAAACTCAGTTGTTTTAATATTATTATTTATTTATATCACACCGTCGCGAGTTCTCTTCAATCCTGATCCACTCGTCATTTTAGCTAAATCTTGTATGGGTACCACAGCATCCTTAAAATCTTTCCAACTTTTCGGCGTTCGCTCTAACGCAGCTCGCTTCGCCGGCGGACTGATCAACTTGTTGATCAACGTGTCGGCTGCCCTCTTGCCAGCCACAGATGCTATCCTACCACTGGCTTCGGAAGCGGCTTTCTTAACAGCATCCAAAGCCGTCTTCTTACCGACCTCAAACGCAGTCGATGTGAGTTTTCTACCCACATCGCTCGTGAACGCTCGCATGATAGAATCGATGATGCCAGAAACGCATTGAACGTAAGTTCTGACGTATCCCCTGTTCTTTATCACCAACATATTTTATTTTTATAATATATTTTGTTTTTTCACTGGTAAATCGTTTTTGTTGTTTAAATACTTTTATTATTCTAGTGTAAAAAATTTACTGTTTTATTTTGGTTTGTTTGTTTGTTTCTCTCTACTTATTATATACACACCAATCCTTCAATTCGTTCATCAGCCTTTTATAATGTTTTTATTCAAAACCTTCTGTCTTAACAATTCGTCACATATAGTAACTATCTCATTATCTAATCCTGTGTTACCAGCCCGTCTGCTCGCCATCAACAAACTCAATCTCTGAGGCAGAGCGTCAGAATCGCTCAGAAGAAAAGTGGTTTTCACCCCTTTGCCAGTCACCGATTCGACGAACTTCTTATTCATATCCCATATGGGTTTCACCACTTTCGTCCACTTGTAACCTCTGTTGGCTTTGGGTCTCGTCTCTCTGGTATCGTTATTTCTCTTCATGGCGTGGGTCTGAACCAGAATGTCGCCGTAATTGGCGAAATCCTGTTCCGTGTAATCACTAGGCTTGTCGTAAAGGAGCAATCTGCACAGTCCATCAGTCAATTCGTATCTGTTCGAACCCACGATCACTTCATCATCGCCTATTTCTACTTCTGTGTCTCCAGTAAAAGTATTATTGTCCGAATCCTTATAAAATCCATACAACAGATCTCTCTTACCGCCATCATCAGACGATGCGACGCTATCAGTGGTGATAGTCGAAGCTGTATCGGTGTCGGTCTCGCTCTCTGTTTGAATTCCCATGGGAACGTAATCCGGTGTAGATTGAACGGAATGCCGATTTACAAAACTACCGGGCAATGAACCCATTCTCAAAGAACTCTCTTTTATGGGTCTCAATTCTTCGACTATCTCCTTCCTGCTTCGCTCTTGACCCTCCATCACAGGTTTAAATATTTTTGTGGCTTCGCGTTTGAGTTCAATCTCACCAAGACGTCTGCTTCTGTCAGCCGACTGAATGCCCTTCTTAGCACGTTCATACTCGTCTAAAATTTGATTTCGGCGTCTAGAATCCATCTGTAAAAACATTTTTCGTTTTTTTAAATTGTTAATGTTCCTTTCAGTATGCTAATGCGAGTTATTTTATTATTTTCAAAATTAAATGTATAATTATATTTTTTATGTTTTAAGTTAATAAAAATCTTTCTGTCTTTAATATAATAACTAAAATTCACATCTCAACTCAGTATTGATTGAATTGGGAAAGTTTAAAAAAACGTTTTAAGCAGTACATGACAAACCGGTTTCTGATTTAACGCATTTGAGAGTAATTTACGTTTGTTAAAAGGAATTCCATTCACATATCAAAAAACCATTCACCCAGTGTCGAATTAAGAGAGAACTTTTGATGACAGTTAAAACATTCCAGCACATAAAAGAAACTGTTTTTTTCTAATTTAACGTTAAAGGAATTCATTCATTCATTCATTCATTCATTCATTCATTCATTCAAATCTCTCTGATCGTTATCATGAATATATTAAAAATTTACCACTCAAACCTAATTGAGTGGAAAATGCGTTTTATTATAACATTATTAAAACGATCCATTAAAACGAAAAAACCTTCATTCACGCCACAACAAAAACATAAAGCAACATGTTTTCATTCAAACATTCCATTAAGTGTTTATTAAGATTACTTCACAAGAATTAATAGTGACAAACGCAAACAAAAAATTTTTTTACCACTGATTCTTTTCTCTAGTTGTCTCTAAACTCAATTTCCTTTCGTTACATCGAAACAAAACCCGAATGTCTATTTTTACAGATCATATTTTATAGTTGACTCTTTTGAACGAATGCCTAAACTCAATTTCCTTTTGTTACATCAAAACAAAACACGAATGTCTATTTTTACAGATCATATTTTATAGTTGACTCTTTTGAACGAATGCCTTTCATTCACGCAACTCCTTTTTAAAACTAACGCTCATATTTTATACTCTACTCTTTTGAACGAAAAGCTCATTCAGTCACAACAATAACATGTGTTAGTTTTACTTCAGGAAAACGTGACAGTGGGTTTGCCGGTTCAGAAACACCTCTTTTCCGTGTACCGTACACGATTCGATTTCCGACGTAAAATCCGCAAATGGATTTCCGTGTACGCCTCCATAGGGTTTCAGTGTTAAAATCGTGTACGGACGCGAATGATTTAGAATCGACAAGATGATGATTTAGAAACGACAAAATGTTTTTTGCTCGCAATTTAACACTGAATCCTATGGGGAAACCCATTTGCCGATTCAAAAACAAAACGGTAGATGTACACATACGTAAAATTTCATGCGTTTTTTTTTTCACTCTTGCATAGAATCCCAGTGATTTTAAATCGGCAAAGCCGATTCTAAAACACCCTAAAAAACGTTAAAATCGTGTACCTGTACACGATTTTAACACTAAATCCTATGGAGGTGTACATCGATGTACGTGTACATGTACACGTATATCGTCATCTGTGTTTGAATCGGCCTTTATTACCTACTATCCAACTTACACCCTTCACCTCTCTCGTGGCCCTGCCGTTGCATGTTTATATTACAAAAACGTACTTTTGACGCCGCATGCGCTAAGCAAATTACGGGGGCAGAAACTTTCTCGATGGTGGACAGAACCTGCTGTGCTAATACCCCCAAAATGTGTCAACGAGAATCTATGAAAACTAAAACAAAACAAACAACAAAAAAAAAAAAAAAAAAAACAATCGAGAATATGTTGCACGGACTAACCGCGGTAGCTTGGTGATCTTTGTTGTTTTGGCACACAAAGTGTAATATTCATTTTTGAAGTGACAAGACAGCTAGTTCGAAACAACTGCGTGAACATGTTTCCTCTGAGCAAACCGGTGGCATTTGTCCAGTTGTTGTAATTATTTTACTTCGTTCCATGTAACATAAATTTGTATCTTTTTTTATTTGAACAACTGGTTACCCTTTCATCGGCCATTCTGGAAGTTTTCCGCACAACGTCAAAAGGTTACTGATTGTAAAACAATATGGCAGCGTTGGTACTGATTCTCGGCGACTTCCGATGGTTACCAATTGTAAGAGACCGAATTCACCACTGTCAAGTGAAATGCCCGTATATCCTGAATATATTTTCGCCCTTTTTGAGTGTGAAAATCCATGAATGAACTTCAGCAACTTCGGCATCCCCTTTTTCTAGCTTCTTTTGTCCTAAGTATATTGAGAAGCACTTGCTGATGGTTAGGTAGACACTGAGAGAGATGTTATACCACTTTAACCCTTTACCCAACGTAGGCCCTGACGGCCAAAACCGGCTAGCGCTATTCACAAAAATCGCCAATTAATTTTCATAATTTTCTCATTTTTGTTTCAAAAACATAGGTTATGACCCCCTCATTGGAACGAGGTCATAACCTATATTTTTGAGACAAGAAATGAAAAAATTAGTTATTCAAGAATTTTGTATGCAAGTGTCGTCTGCTTTCCATGTTTGGTAAAGGGATAACAGTTATTTCTCGTAGACCAACAAAACGTAAAAATTACATGCCTTTTGATTCGGATCCATGCAAAAAACGGACAGCAAGCGTGCATTTTTCAAAAATGAGGAATAGTTTTGGGATCTCTGCTCAGTAAAAACGTAAAAGATTTCTAAAGGTGTTAGTAGTATGTCATGTACCCGGACGAGGGTAGTTTGGATGATCTCATGGATGATCTCATCTGACGTCATAGTCACGTGACGTAGTGGCACCATGTTGTGTTGTCATGGTAACCCGCGTGAGCGGCCATGTTGTGACGTCATCTCCATAGTGATACGTGTTGTTAGTGCGCATGCGCAGTGCGTGTTGTTAGGGTGATACGTGTTTCCGTCGTCCATTTTGTATACAGGAGGCCGCCATCTTGGTTTCTATGGTAGCACGTGATTGCTATGTTACCTAAGGCCTACAATAGGACAGGGGTATGTTTTGGGGGTATGTTCGATTGAATCGGAGTATTTTCTGGAACAACTTCCCTGGATAATTACCACAAACAACCCGACAATCCTTCCAAATCACCAAAATCCACCCAAAATCACCGAAAATGACTTTATTTCCCCATTTTATCGGCTTAGCACGTAGTGCTATAGTACTAAGGGGTACAAGGGGGTGCATTCGATTGAACAGGAGTAATGTTCTGGATTAGAATTCTCCCAGAATCCCTTTTTTGATCCCTATCCCATGACGTTTTTCCCCTATTAAGAATAGCACGTAGTGCTATAGGACAAATTTACCCAGAATTCTCTGCTTCTATCTATATATGCAATAGTTATCGTCTATCTGACCCTGTTCCTTTGTTCTAGAGTATACTCCAGTAGTGTAGAAGAGCCTATTAACTGGAACAGTATACCTTATTATTGCTATATTTAGCAATTTCTAGTCTATTCTTGTTAGTTCTGATCCTATTCCAAGTACTCTTGTAGTTTGATTTATATAACTAACCAATCAGATTGCTTGATTTCCCATAACCTGTATGCAGAGTTATCTCCCCGTGTAAAATAAAAGCCTATATCCAATGGCCATATCCATTGGAATTCCATTTTTGGGAAACACCTGTGGCTATGGAATCCCTTTTTTGTCATATGTGCTTATGTGAAAAGGCACAATGTGACACAATATGCCCTATCACATAGGCACATGCTTTATGTGCCGATATGTGCTTATGTGACAAGGCACAATGTGACACAAAATGCCCTATCACATAGACACATACGGGTATTTGAGGATACCTATGGCCTGGTATTGTATTATTTGAGGATACCTATCGAGGATACCTACTGGAGAATCCCTTTTTGTCATATGTGCTTATGTGAAAAGTCACAATGTGACACAATATGCCCTATCACATAGACACATACGGGTATTTGAGGATACCTATGGCCTGGTATTGTATTATTTGAGGATACCTATTGAGGATACCTATCGAGGATACCTTTATAGGATACTTATCTGAGGATACTATATAGGCTATACATATCCCTATAGGTCTCTTGCTGGCCCTTAGTACTATTAATCCACCTGATGCATTATGTTATCCTATGACTGGTATAGGTAGTATGCAATGCTAGGCATAGGGGTATTGTGGGTAGGGGTACTGCCTGGTAGTTTAGAACGGTACTATAGTATGGCGGTATATACACCTATAGGCCCCTGTTAGTGCTTGGTACTATTAACCAACCGATTGCTTTGTTTTATTATATGGCTTGTATATGTAGTACGTTATGGTAGACCTAGTGATTTTGTGGGGGTGGGGGTAATGCTTGGTAGTTTAAAACGGTAGTATAGCATAGGCTGTACATATTCCTGTAGGCCTCTTGCTGGCCCTTGGTACTACTGATCCACCAGGTGCTTCATATTATTGAGCGGTATTCTGGGTGGGGGTCAATGCCTGGTAATACAGAACGGCAGCAGAGTATGGTTGGTATATTCCCTTATAGATCCCATCCTAACCGTTGATAGTATTAACCTACCGAATGCTTTGTATCATCCTGTTACTGGTAAGGTGGTACGTAATACCAGTAGTTCCTACCTTATTCCGAGTACTCTTGTTGTTTCATTTATCTAGATCATTTATATAAATTATAATTAACCAATTAGATTGCTTGATTTCCCATAACCTGTACTTAATCGTACAGAGTTATCTCCCTTCTGTATAATAAAAACCTATATCAGTGGCAATATCCCCGGCACCCCAATTTCGGCACCCCTTTTTTGAAAAGCATATGGCCTTCGGCACCCCTATTTTCTGAAATGAGGATAAGAGTCGTAGTAAATTAGACCTCAATGAGGTCTAATTTACTACGACTCTTATCCTTACTACGACTCTTATCCTCATTTCAGAAAATAGGGGTGTCGAAGGCCATATGCTTTTCAAAAAAGGGGTGCCGAAATTGGGGTGCCGGGGATATTGCCATTGATATAGGTTTTTATTATACAGAAGGGAGATAACTCTGTACGATTAAGTACAGGTTATGGGAAATCAAGCAATCTAATTGGTTAATTATAATTTATATAAATGATCTAGATAAATGAAACAACAAGAGTACTCGGAATAAGGTAGGAACTACTGGTATTACGTACCACCTTACCAGTAACAGGATGATACAAAGCATTTGGTAGGTTAATACTATCAACGGTTAGGATGGGATCTATAGGGGAATATACCAACCATACTCTGCTGACGTTCTGTATTATCAGGCATTGACCCCAACCCAGAATACCGCTCAATAATATGAAGCACCTGGTGGATCAGTAGTACCAAGGGCCAGCAAGAGGCCTACAGGAGTATGTACAGCCTATGCTATACTACCGTTTTAAACTACCAAGCATTACCCCCACCCCCACAAAATCACTAGGTCTACCATAACGTACTACATATACAAGCCATTAAATAAAACAAAGCAATCGGTTGGTTAATAGTACCAAGCCCTAACAGGGGCCTATAGGTGTATATACCGCCATACTATAGTACCATTCTAAACTACCAGGCAGTACCCCTACCCACAATACCCCTATGCCTAGCATTGCATACTACCTATACCAGTCATAGGATAACATAATGCATCAGGTGGATTAATAGTACTAAGGGCCAGCAAGAGACCTATAGGGATATGTATAGCCTATATAGTATCCTCAGATAAGTATCCTATAAAGGTATCCTCGATAGGTATCCTCAATAGGTATCCTCAAATAATACAATACCAGGCCATAGGTATCCTCAAATACCCGTATGTGTCTATGTGATAGGGCATATTGTGTCACATTGTGACTTTTCACATAAGCACATATGACAAAAAGGGATTCTCCAGTAGGTATCCTCGATAGGTATCCTCAAATAATACAATACCAGGCCATAGGTATCCTCAAATACCCGTATGTGTCTATGTGATAGGGCATATTGTGTCACATTGTGACTTTTCACATAAGCACATATGACAAAAAGGGATTCTCCAGTAGGTATCCTCGATAGGTATCCTCAAATAATACAATACCAGGCCATAGGTATCCTCAAATACCCGTATGTGTCTATGTGATAGGGCATATTGTGTCACATTGTGACTTTTCACATAAGCACATATGACAAAAAGGGATTCTCCAGTAGGTATCCTCGATAGGTATCCTCAGATAATACAATACCAGGCCATAGGTATCCTCAAATACCCGTATGTGCCTATATGATAGGGCATTTTGTGTCACATTGTGCCTTGTCACATAAGCACATATCGGCACATAAAGCATGTGCCTATGTGTTAGGGCATATTGTGTCACATTGTGCCTTTTCACATAAGCACATATGACAAAAAAGGGATTCCATAGCCACAGGTGTTTCCCAAAAATGGAATTCCAATGGATATGGCCATTGGATATAGGCTTTTATTTTACACGGGGAGATAACTCTGCATACAGGTTATGGGAAATCAAGCAATCTGATTGGTTAGTTATATAAATGAAACTACAAGAGTACTTGGAATAGGATCAGAACTAACAAGAATAGACTAGAAATTGCTAAATATAGCAAAAATAAGGTATACTGTTCCAGTTAATAGGCTCTTTTACACTACTGGAGTATACTCTAGAACAAAGGAACAGGGTCAGATAGACGATAACTATTGCATATATAGATAGAAGCAGAGAATTCTGGGTAAATTTGTCCTATAGCACTACGTACTATTCTTAATAGGGGAAAAACGTCATGGGATAGGGATCAAAAAAGGGATTCTGGGAGAATTCTACTCCAGAACATTACTCCTGTTCAATCGAATGCATCCCCTTGTACCCCTTAGTACTATAGCACTACGTGCTAAGCCGATAAAATGGGGAAATAAAGTCAATTTCGGTGATTTTGGGTGGATTTTGGTGATTTGGAAGGATTGTCGGGTTGTTTGTGGTAATTATCCAGGGAAGTTGTTCCAGAAAATACTCCGATTCAATCGAACATACCCCCAAAACATACCCCTGTCCTATTGTAGGCCTTAGGTAACATAGCAATCACGTGCTACCATAGAAACCAAGATGGCGGCCTCCTGTATACAAAATGGACGACGGAAACACGTATCACCCTAACAACACGCGCTGCGCATGCGCACTAACAACACGTATCACTATGGAGATGACGTCACAACATGGCCGCTCGCGCGGGTTACCATGACAACACAACATGGTGCCACTACGTCACGTCACGTGACTATGACGTCAGATGAGATCATCCATGAGATCATCCAAACTACCCTCGTCCGGGTACATGACATACTACTGGTGTTGTCAAAAAATGTTGATCAAAATGCTCATATTGACAAAAATGTGTCAACTGTATGCCAAGCATAAAATCAGCATTTGTTCATTGGGGTTTTAACTGGTAGAGTGCTAAATTAATTTGGGGGGATACAATTTTGTTCATCACCAATAATTACACAAAATGCACACCAGCACACACATGTCCTCTCCAAATAGGGGCGTACGAGCGGAAGGGAGAGAGAGCGGGCGAGTGTGTGTGTCTGTCGGTGTGTGTACATACACGCCCAGGGGCGTAACAGTGGGGTTGTAGGTGTAGGAGGGGTTGACCCCCTCCCGCCCCCCCCCCCCCCCCCACAACACAATAATTTTCCAGCCGGGACTTTTCTCTTGCGGATTAGCTAGTAATGTAATCATGTATACTCCCTCATGCCCAATTTGGAGTAATTGAACAAGAAGCTGCGACGCGATATACTATGTATGTATATTTTATTTATTCGCTAATAAATTTCCAAGAAATTTACTATGATCCCCACTGAGTAATACTGCAACTATATCATCAAGGTTTGCCTTCGACGAAGGTAGGCGTATGCCCATGCCTTGATGGTGTAGTTGGAATTTTATCAGTCCGGATTTGAGCAAACAAAATCCAACAATCTGTCCTGACACTGTGGTAGCCAACAGTCCGAGATTTGTATAGGCTACTCCAACTATATGCGTGGTCGGTTTAGCGTATTATGGATCTGGATCCCCGAATTGAACTCACTCGCTCGAATTCAGTTCGTTCGCACTAATTCGGTTCGTTCATGCGAATTTTGAATTTTTTTCTTGTATGTCACCTCTGGGCTCCAAACAAAAGCAAAATCATAAAATCCGACAAATTAATTTCCTATGTTACACATTTACGATTTTGCCTGACTTTCGATCCACCATGTCGAAAAAGTTACAGAACCTGGTTTCTTGGAGCCTGCCAGAGTAATGTCGTAGAGTACTGTATGGTAACGTTATATTAGTGGAAATGCAAATTACCAATAAACATGACATTGTGTCGCTGTGATGAATGGTGACGTCATCTATTATACCAGTATGACGTCACAACAGGCATTCTTGAAGGTAAGAGATCAATATCCATTGCTAGTCATAACCTGTAGTATGTTCGAGAGAATTAGATTTGGTAAGAAGTTAAATGTTAGCAGCCACAAGTGCATCTCGCCGCAACTGAGTTTTTCCGGAGAAATTTTGAAACATAGCCCATGACGCAAATTCTGAGGCTCGAAAAAACATCAAGCGTGGTGTTCTGACGTGCCTAATAATATGTAGTACCCACAACATTATTACTATTAGCCTAATATTGGAGTAAAATCACAGGAATCATTATTATTTTGCAGCGAGGAAGAGAAGGAAAAATACCATCACTATTAGGCCTATTATTTCCAATCCAATATCCGCATTCCTGCCCATCAATCTTATTCTGCCATCACTATATTATTGGGCAGGTAGGAGAGTCATTTGTAATTTCATCAGTTTAGTAATAGTATGCCCCATGCAGATCGTAGAACACAAATTACAAGATATTTAGTGCCAGTGGTCCGGTGGAGATTTCTTGGGGGGTGGGGGGGGGGGCGGGGCTAAGGATAACCACCCCATGGCCCCAACACATGGCTACCCCACACCATGGAGTATGCATGGAGGGGGGGGGGGTGATCCCATGGCCCCATCACATGGCTACCCCACACCATGGAGTATGCAGCCATGTATATAGGGTCGTTGGATATCCCATGAACTTGGGTGAATAGTGGGTTATTTCCTCATTGGTTAGACCATGGACTTTAAAAAGTCGACCACTCGATCCTGTCCCGCGCCATCTTCGTTGTGTCCTTGGGCAAGACACGTAATCTTGATTACTCACGTGGGGGCACGGCGGCGCTGTGTACCAGACCGTAGGCCTATACGCTTCACATCGGTGGTGCACTTGCCTTCAACCGCTGCTAACTCTACTTGTGATGGGTTGATAAGTTTGAGAATCTGACAGTTGCTCGGTGGTTCTCTCCACTCCCCCCCCCCCCCCCCCGGTACTTCGGAATCCCCCACTCATAGAATTGTCCGACACAATAGGACCCTCATGGCTGTTGAGTGTCGTTAAACTCCAATAAGCAACCAAAGTTATCCCGTGAACTGCTCCCCAAAATCTTAGAGGAGGGGGGGGGGGGGGGTCACTAATGTCGATGAATTCAAAATAATCATCCCTACATTCTCAGATTTAAACGAACTTTACAACAATCCGTTTACACAAAGTTGGTAATGTCCAACAAACGAAGCATTTATAAGTTTGTGTAATTCTTTTCCTGAGCACTGGGGCAAGTATAGGTCTATAAGGCAACATTTCTGATCTGAATGTCGTGTCCACGGGTTTCCAAAATTTTCAAAATTTTGCTGATCCATTCTGCCCAGTGCCTCTCTCCGACCATCACGCCGTAGAGTCAGCAGCTCTAGGCGTAGCCTAACTCGATAGTCCGGGGCACCCTTCCCCACCTTGGCATCCAGTTCCCAGTGGAAAAACAACGTTTACTAAACTATATTGTTTTGGCTGGGGTCGTGTAACCCCCGTTAATAACTTCTTAAACTATTTGCACACATGCCTCCACCCACCCCTACCTCATGAGTGAGAATATTCCAACTGCTACATGTAAGTTTCCAACTGCTGAAGAAGTCAGAATGCACTTCGTCCTTGTGTTCGAAATAGATAACTTTTGCGTTTCAGGGTTTGAAATAGTCTCTTCTTGAGTGCAAGAAGGTGCGATCTTTTTGTACTCACGGTAGGATATATTGACTCCCCCACAGAAACTTCCACGAAATGTAGTTACAAAATCTCTAAATATGTGTGACAAAGAGTCACAGCTGCAGATGTAATGCCACAAAATCTCCTACCATTAGTGCCGGGCGGTGTTTCGGTTGCCGGTTTGGTCCAGATTTTTGCGGCAAACCAGAAAATCGAACAGCAAGACCAACCAAAACCGATGGTTTTACCTCATTTGTACATAAACTGGTCAAACTGCCTCACTGGGACCGAACTAGTCTAGTGGACTCTTAGTCTATCCGGCAAATACGTCGAATACGCGAATACGCCATGTTCTCGACACATCTTCTCACTTACTGACTCGTCCATAGGATTTATGTGTTTTATTCTGTCTCCTCTAGAACCCCTTAACCCTTTACCTAACATGAAAAGCAGACGACACTTGCAAAAAAAAATTCTTGAATAACTAAATTTTTTCATTTTTTGTCTCAAAAACATAGGTTATGACCCCTCGTTGGAACGAGCTCGACGAGCTCGTTCCAACGAGGGGTCATAACCTGTTTTTGAGACAAAAAATGAAAATATTTTGAAATTGAATTGGCGATTTTTGAGAATAGCGCTGGCCGGTTTTGGCCGTTATGTTGGGTAAAGAGTTAAGAAAGATCAAAGGGAAGTTAGGCTGAATCCAATGTCGGTATATTTACAGGCAGTGCCTTTTGTAGTGAGTGGTGTCGCAGGAACTATTTCAGTTTATTTTTCAAGCTAAGGAGCACGAAGTGTTGTTTAGTACTTTACTGCTCATGTAGTCATGTTCGTAACACATTGAAAACTGAACCAAAACTGTGGGTTTTTTTCCTGAAACCGAACCGTATCTGAAAAATTAAAACAACACAGCTCTATCTACCATATGGCATGGAATTTCCAAAGTCGAATGATTTGAAGTATAAAATTTCTATCTAGCTATTGAAAATTTAATCTTGAATGGAATGACGCGGGAAATTTTTTTTTCTGTTTTGGTTATATTTTATAGGTTTAATTTTTTATGTTTTTGTATGTTCACCAAAAAAGATCTAAGACGAAAACAATGACTAGTCTTATATTTTTGTAATAGTTTAGAACAACCGACTCATTGATGCTTTCAAGAAATCCAAATATCTTCTGTAGAAATATTGATGTTTCAAAAAATCACACAGTCATCTCAAATACATGTAATAGTATTAACAAAATTAGAAAATAAATGGAAAATTGTGTCGGAAAAAATATGAAAAAAACAGCTACACCTTCAATGATTAAACCTGCAGAACAAGGCAGGAATTTAGGAACCTCAGCTTCTCCCACACCCTTCCGTTGTCATCTGAAGACACGGTCAATATTCTGGCAAATTATGAGCGTATCCACAAATTGACGCAACTAGATTCTACCAGAGCTATTAATTATTTCATCAAGGAAAACAAATTATTAGCGAAAGTTCACAGGTCTGCAACCCCAAGCCAATAATCTGAACAAGGAAAACAAATTCTCATCATATCTTCGCAGGTGTGCAACTCGGGCCAATAATCTGACCAAGGAAAACAAATCATCATCATATCCACGCAGGTTTGCAACATGAGCCAATAATCCGACAAAGGACAACAAATTATCAGTGTATCTACACAGGTCTGCAACCCGAGTCACTAATCTGACCAAGGAGGACAAATTATCATCATATCTACACAGGCTTGCAATCCTGAGCCAGCCAATAATCTGAACAAGGACAACACACGCAACACACATGCATATTCCACCAAACATCAGTTCCTCGTTCCGTGGAATCCCTTCCCGACTGTACTTCTAGAAATCCTTTTTCATCGAATGTGCCCATGTGCAGCATGTGTTGAGCGCACATTACGCACTAGCACATATCAGCACATTCAGCATGTGCCTATTTGCTGCATGTAATGTGTGCACATTGTACACTATCACTTTAGCACATCTCGGTATGGATCAACAGAGTGTGTTTTTTTTATATGAAAGGTACACTAGCATACACTATATATATATGTCAAGCAACCATATAGCATGAGGCAGTTTTTGACGAAGGCGCGATCTGATTGGACTTATTAAAGACTTGAGATTGGAATAGCGTCAGGCATACCTAGCAAGCCTGTAGAAGTACCACAAATCATCAGTAATGGTTCACGACTGAAAATGAGATAGAAGACTATAGAAATGGCGATTACAATAGCGGTTGATCACAGGATAGATAGCTTAAGTCATGGCGGAGGGCAATGGCAGGACTACTAAGAACTACATTCGAGCTATATGGGAGATATGAGCTGTATGGGAGCAAGGAGACATATAAGAGCTATCCTCCAATACCCGTATGGGCCTATGTGCTGTATGTGTTGTGCGTACATTATGCACTAGCACACACGCACATATCGGCACATCCAGCATATGTCTATGTGCAACATGTGATGTGTACATATTGTGCATTAGCACACAAAAATATCTAAGTCAGAATACTTTATAGGAAGGCTGAGGAAATCATAACATAGACAGAAAGGCCAAGGAATGGAGAGAACAAGCTATAGAAATTATCAAGATAGGCAGGAGATTCTTGGGGAATCCAAACAACAGGTAGAAACCGAGGATTTGGGGAAAATACTAACTAGAAATAAGAAAAGTACTCTTATACAAAGGAACGCAACTACTATTGGGAAAAAAACGAGGATTTGAGGAAATATTTTGTGTCCGTTTCGGTAGTTTTTGGGTGGTCTTTGGTGATTTGGAGAAACTGGCTGGTCTGTTTGGGTAATTAGATTTTCTCTTATACAGAAGAACATACCCGTCTTATTAGAGTGTTTTGGGTCACATAGCAACCACTTACCACCAAAGAAACCGAGATGGCGGCCTTCTGTATACAGAATAGACGACGGATATACGTATCATGCTAACAGCTGCGCATGCGCACTGACACCACGATTCACTATGGTAATGACGCCACATGGTCGATTACGTGGGCTACCATGGCAACCAAACATGGTGTAGCTGTGTCACGTGACTATGACATCATATGAGAAGCACAAATGGGAACCATAAGATTAGGGTCGAAAACCACATTACATACTACTGATATGCGTGTGTTGCCGCGGATAATACCGAATCAAAATTACTGTATTCTGCTGTAGCTTCGGCATTGATCACCTGTGAGTTGTTATAAATTGACTTCCCTTTTTCAAAATTTGAAAGAGTCTATATAAAACTGCGAGAATTTTTTTTTGGTTGGAAAACATTACGGTCATATGTTAAGAAGACAACGGAGGTCCACACTGACACCCCCCATTTCCCAACATTTATCACAGAAAGGCCTAGCACCGCCGATAATAGTGGGCCCTATTGCACAACCTGGACTCGCATTCACATCATAAACGATAACTGGAATGTATCTCCCTCTCAAATCTAAAATCCTGGATCCGCCACTGCTCTCTCTCTCTCTCTCTCTCTCTCTCTCTCTCTCTCTCTCTCTCTCTCTCTCTCTCTCTCAAAACTTTGGGGACGTGTGCTCCCTCTGCCACAGCCCAGTTCCCGAGTCCACGTGGAAGGTAATTTTGTTCGGGTGTTCGGGGCCTCGCCCCTCCTTCATGCTACATAAAAATATGTAGACAGAGTGACGTAGATAAGGGAACGGCTGTGTCTCGCAGTCGGCCTTGAAATATACAGAAATGAGGGCTTTGCCCCGCACGCTAAATGTTTCGTCACAGCAGCCACATAACTTCACAGGAGTAGAAAAGCTACCTAAACATTTGTGAAAAGATAAAACGGGTTTTTTTTCTAACCATAATATGGATATGAAAGCTTTCCCGACAGGTTTTTAAACACCTTCCCGTGGATTACGACTATATGCACAGAACGTCACGATGTGTGAATGCGGTCGTCAATACGATACATGAGAGGCGCAGCCTCGTGATCTATTCTTCTGCGATGATATGAGTTTTGACGAACGCAGTCAAACATCGTGGAATTCTGAGTTATTACACGCCTCTATGACGAAAATTTCATTAATTTAAAAATTTAGGCATTCGGTCTTATTTGCAGAATTAGACAGTTTTGACTTCTGCTTGATATAAAAACAAAAACAAAACCCACGTGTTATTGGCAAACATGTCTGACATGTCGATACGTTTACAAACAGAAAGATATAAATGAAAATTGTGTCGAAATAAGTTTTTTATTCGAATTTTAAATAAATTAGCTGCCGCTTTCTAAGATATATTCGATTCAAAGTCAACACATGAGTGTTATAAATTCCTCCTCATTTATAGAATAAGTTTAATTTCGTTAATTTTGGTGGATTTGAACAAACTTTTCCGATCGACATTCGATTTATCGGCTTTCACAGCAGCTTCCGAATTGATCTGGGCCAGAATGACGTTACGATTGGCCGATTACGAAAATGGTCAGAGTTTACTTCTTTTGGTGGATCCACCACGTCAGATGGAGAAATAGTTCATCAACGAAATCCGTATGGAACCTGTGTTCCGTACGGATTTGTAAATATGGCAAAAATAATAGGCATGCAATAAGTCACTATACAACAATCCGCATGCTCTGCCATGTGGAGATTACAATTATCACCCGACGGACTGACGGAAAGACTTCAAAGAACTTTTGCCAACAATTATTTGGACAATAGAGTTACATCTGTCTTAGAAATTGTACAATACTTCCGTATAAATAAGAATACACAAAGGCCTCAAAATTCAATGTATTCAACAACCACTGTTACGATTTTGCAAAACAAAGAACCATCGAGCAGAGTCGAGGAACTGTGATACTCCCAGAGTACTAACTCCGCTATGTTACCCAAAGGCCTACAACAAGACGAGGGTATGTTCGGAGAATATAGGACGATTGAATAGGAGTAAATCTAATTACCACAAACAACCCGACAATCCCTACAAATCACCAAAAAACGACTTTATTTACTACGGATTTCCCCCTGAATCCTTTTAGGACTGCCATACCATGGTACCGAGAGGCACCCGGTACCGAGAGGCCCCAAGTACCGAGAAGGCCCCAGTGGTAAGTTCGATTGAACTAGAGTAGTTTTTCTGGTTCGGATTTTCCCCAGAATTCATACTTACTTCTTAGAATTTCAGCTAACACCCCATAATTGTTTACTTGGCTCTGCTTTCCCAGTAAATTCTTGGTTTCTGCCTGTGTATCTACAAGCTATGTTATTACTCCTTTGCTCTATTTATTTTGACTTCCCTAGAAGTGTTTATCTTTTATTGTACACATTACAGGGAGCACAAAAGCACATGCTAGATATGCCAATATGTGCTTATGTGAAAAGGCACAATGTGACACATTGTGCCGTAGCACATAGGCACATGCTGGATGTGCCGATATGTGCTTATGTGAAAATGCACAATGTGACACATTATGCACTAGCACATAGGCACATACGGGTATTTGAGGATGCCTATGACCTGGTTTTGTAATATTTGAGGATACCTTTCGAGGATACCTTTTATAGGATAATTGTCATGTGCACACATTACAGGTAGCACATAGGCACATGTTGGGTGTACAAGCACATAGTCACACAGGGATATTTGAGGACATCTATGACCTGGTATTGTATTATTTGAGGATACCTTTCGAGAATACCTTTTATAGGGTACTTGTCATGTGCACACATTACAGGTAGCATATAGCCACATGCTAGATGTGCCGATATGTGCTTATGTGAAAATGCACAATGTGACACATTGTGGCCTAGCACATAGGTACATACGAGTATTTGAGGATACCTATTGTATTATACTACCGTACGATTGGAGGATACCTTTTATAGGATACTAATTTGAGGATACCAATTGGGGTTACTTATCCGAGAATACCTGTCACACAGGTTTTTACATCCGGGTACATTATGCTACATCCGGGTACTTCTGTTGGGTAGTTGATAAAAAACGCAATATATAAAATTTCATTCATTTTTATGCCGTTCAAAGTATACATTTCTATTGCCCAAGGAATCTTTTTCGCCGATGTATATTTAAAAATGACTCCCTACAGTTTAAGGATCAAGACTGCAGTTTGATCACTAAACTGACCAATCAGATCAAAGTAAAGCAACCAATCACATTAGTGTATTCCCATTGTGTTTCATTTCCATAATCGTCTAAACTAATTTTCTAAAATTCCCAACTTTAACCTATAATCCTATAGGAAACAAAAACAATGGGAATGCACTCATCTGATTGGTTGATTTACTCTGATCTGATGTGCTAGGCCACAATGTGTCACATTGTGCATTTTCACATAAGCACATATCAGCACATCCAGCATTAACACCACATATCACTATGGAGATGATGTCACAAGATGGCTGCTCACGTTGGTTACCATGACAACACAACATGACGCCACTGGCTCACGTGACATGACGTCGCTCCCAGGGTACTGCCCGGCGTACGCAAACAACTTGACCGACAGATATACTCGCAGCATGTCAATAGAATAATGATCATAAAAAATCATTGAGTCAATGGGGCCCATTTTCAATGGGACCCCTAGGGGCATGGACTCCCTGACTTGTGGCCACCCTGGAATATGGGACGAGGCGGCTCTGCCAGTATTATAAAAGTTATTGAGTTGGTCACAGACCGACCAATTGACTGACTGACAAACCAACAAAGTGACCGACCGACCGACCGACATTGCCATATATACAGCTTTTTATCGCAGCTTAAAAAAGTTTATTATTTGATGAAATCGAAACCGTCATTATGCAAAAATACTCGAACCTTTCAAAAATCCGTTGTAGGATTTTAAAGAATTACTTTTGTTTTATAATATAATAATAATAAACGAACGTTTCGGACCTACTTTGCTAGTTATTAATTTAAAGATGTATATTGGTTTGGGTTTCAAGATTTAAAGAAGTACACTGGGTTGTGTTTCAAGACTTAATGAAGTATATTGGGTTGGGTTTCAAGATTTAAAGAAGTATATTTGGGTTAGGTTTCAAGATTTAATGAAGTATATTGGGTTGGGTTTCAAGATTTAAAGAAATTTATTGGGTTGGGTTTCAAGATATAATGAAGTATATTGGTTGGGTTTTAAGATTTAAAGAAGTATATTGGGTTGGGCTTCAAGATTTAATGAAGTATATTGGGTTGAGTTTCAAAATTTAAAGAAGTATATTGGGTAGGGTTTCAAGATTCAATGAAGTATATTGGGTTGGGTTTCATGATTCAAAGAAGTATATTGGGTTGGGTTTCAAGATTTAATGAAGTATATTGGGTTGGGTTTCAAGATTTAAAGAAGTATATTGGGCTGGGTTTCAAAATTTAAAGAAGTATATTGGGTTGGGTTTCAAGATGTAATGAAGTATATTGGGTTGGGTTTCAAGATTTAAAGGAGTATATTGAGTTGGGTTTCAAGATTTAATGAAGTATATTGGCTTGGGATTCAAGGTTAAAAGAAGTATATTGGGTTTGGGTTTCAAGATTTAATGAAGTATATTGAGTTGGGTTTCAAGATTGAAAGATGTATAATGGGTTGGGTTTCAAGATGTAATGAAGTATATTGGGTTGGCTTTCAAGATTTAAAGAAGTATATTGGGTTGGGATTCAAGGTTTAAAGAAGTATATTGGGTTTGGGTTTCAAGATTTGATGAAGTATATTGAGTTGGGTTTCAAGATTTAAAGATGCATATTGGGTTCGGTTTCAAGATGTAATGAAGTATATTGGGTTGGGTTTCAAGATTTAATGAAGTATATTGGGTTGGGTTTCAAGATTTAAAGAAGTATATTGGGTTGGGTTTCAAGATTTAATGAAGTATATTGAGTTGGGTTTCAAGATTTAAAGAAGTATATAGGTTGGGTTTCAAGATTTAATGAAGTATATTGGGTTGGGTTTCAAGATTTAAAGATGTATATTGGGTTGGGTTTCAAGATTTAATGAAGTATATTGGTTTAGGTTTCAAGATTTAAAGAAGTATACTGGGTTGGATTTCAAGATTTAATGAAGTATATTGGGTTGGGTTTCAAGATTTAAAGAAGTATATCGGGTTGGGATTCAAGGTTTAAAGAAGTATATTGGGTTTGGGTTTCAAGATTTAATGAGTTGGGTTTCAAGATTTAAAGATGTATATTGGGTTGGGTTTCAAGATGTAATGAAGTATATTGGGTTGGGTTTCAAGAGTTAAAAAATTATATTCGGTTGGGTTTCAAGATTTAATGAAGTATATTGGGTTGGGTTTCAAGATTTAAAGAAGTATATTGGGTTTGGGTTTCAAGATTTAATGAAGTATATTGAGTTGGGTTTCAAGATTTAAAGATGTATATTGGGTTCGGTTTCAAGATGTAATGAAGTATATTGGGTTGGGTTTCAAGAGTTAAAGAATTATATTGGGTTGGGTTTCAAGATTTAATGAAGTATATTGGGTTGGGTTTCAAGATTTAAAGAAGTATATTGGGTTGGGTTTCAAGATTTAATGAAGTATATTGAGTTGGGTTTCAAGATTTAAAGAAGTATATAGGTTGGGTTTCAAGATTTAATGAAGTATATTGGGTTGGGTTTCAAGATTTAAAGATGTATATTGGGTTGGGTTTCAAGATTTAATGAAGTATATTGGTTTAGGTTTCAAGATTTAAAGAAGTATACTGGGTTGGATTTCAAGATTTAATGAAGTATATTGGGTTGGGTTTCAAGATTTAAAGAAGTATATCGGGTTGGGATTCAAGGTTTAAAGAAGTATATTGGGTTTGGGTTTCAAGATTTAATGAGTTGGGTTTCAAGATTTAAAGATGTATATTGGGTTGGGTTTCAAGATGTAATGAAGTATATTGGGTTGGGTTTCAAGAGTTAAAAAATTATATTCGGTTGGGTTTCAAGATTTAATGAAGTATATTGGGTTGGGTTTCAAGATTTAAAGAAGTATATTGGGTTGGGTTTCAAGATTTAATGAAGTATATTGAGTTGGGTTTCAAGATTTAAAGAAGTATATTGGTTGGGTTTCAAGATTTAATGAAGTATATTGGGTTGGGTTTCAAGATTTAAAGATGTATATTGGGTTGGGTTTCAAGATTTAATGAAGTATATTGGTTTAGGTTTCAAGATTTAAAGAAGTATATTCGGTTGGATTTTGAAGATTTAAAGAAGTTTATTCTGTTGGGTTTCAAGATATAATGAAGTATTTTGGGTTGGGTTTCAAGATTTAAAGAAGTATATTGGGTTGGGTTTCAAGATTTAAAGATGTATACTGGGTTGGGTTTCAAGATTTAAAGAAGTATATTGGGTTAGGTTTCAAGATTTATTGAAGTATATTGGGTTGGGTTTCAAGATTTAAAGAAGTTTTTTGGGTTGGGTTTCAAGATATAATGAAGTATATTGGTTGGGTTTTAAGATTTAAACAAGTATATTGGGTTAGGTTTCAAGATTCAATGAAGTATATTGGGTTGAGTTTCAAAATTTAAAGAAGTATATTGGGTAGGGTTTAAAGATTCAATGAAGTATATTGGGTTGGGTTTCAACATTTAAAGAAGTATATTGGGTTGGGTTTCAAGATTCAATGAAGTATATTGGGTTGGGTTTCAAGATTTAAAGAAGTATATTGGGCTGGGTTCCAAGATTCAAAGAAGTATTGGGTTGGGTTTCAAGATGTAATGAAGTATATTGGGTTGGGTTTCCAGATTTAAAGGAGTATATTGAGTTGGGTTTCAAGATTTAATGAAGTATATTGGGTTGGGATTCAAGGCTTAAAGAAGTATATTGGGTTTGGATTTCAAGATTTAATGAAGTATATTGAGTTGGGTTTCAAGATTCAAAGATGTATATTGGGTTGGGTTTCAAGATGTAACGAAGTATATTGGGTTGGCTTTCAAGATTTAAAGAAGTATATTGGGTTGGGATTCAAGGTTTAAAGAAGTATATTGCGTTTGGGTTTCAAGATTTAATGAAGTATATTGAGTTGGGTTTCAAGATTTAAAGATGTATATTGGGTTGGGTTTCAAGATGTAATGAAGTATATTGGGTTGGGTTTCAAGAGTTAAAGAATTATATTGGGTTGGGTTTCAAGATTTAATGAAGTATATTGGGTTGGGTTTCAAGATTTAAAGAAGTATATTGGGTTGGGTTTCAAGATTTAATGAAGTATATTGAGTTGGGTTTCAAGATTTAAAGAAGTATATTGGTTGGGTTTCAAGATTTAATGAAGTATATTGGGTTGGGTTTCAAGATTTAAAGAAGAATATTGGTTGGGTTTCAAGATTTAATGAAGTATATTGGGTTGGGTTTCAAGATTTAAAGATGTATATTGGGTTGGGTTTTAAGATTTAATGAAGTTTTTTGGTTTAGGTTTCAAGATTTAAAGAAGTATACTGGGTTGGATTTCAAGATTTAATGAAGTATATTGGGTTGGGTTTCAAGATTTAAAGAAGTATATTGGGTTGGGATTCAAGGTTTAAAGATGTATATTGGGTTTGGGTTTCAAGATTTAATGAAGTATATTGAGTTGGGTTTCAAGATTTTAGGATGTATATTGGGTTGGGTTTCAAGATGTAATGAAGTATATTGGGTTGGGTTTCAAGAGTTAAAGAATTATATTGGGTTGGGTTTCAAGATGTAATGAAGTATATTGGGTTGGGTTTCAAGCTTTAAAGAAGTATATTGGGTTGGGTTTCAAGATTTAATGAAGTATATTGGGTTGGGTTTCAAGATTTAAAGATGTATATTGGGTTGGGTTTCAAGATTTAATGAAGTATATTGGTTTAGGTTTCAAGATTTAAAGAAGTATATTGGGTTGGATTTCAAGATTTAAAGAAGTTTATTGGGTTGGGTTTCAAGATATAATGAAGTATATTGGGTTGGGTTTCAAGATTTAAAGAAGTATACTGGGTTGGGTTTCAAGATTTAAAGATGTATATTGGGTTGGGTTTCAAGATTTAAAGAAGTATATTGGGTTAGGTTTCAAGATTTATTGAAGTATATTGGGTGGGGTTTCAAGATTTAAAGAAGTTTATTCGGTTGGGTTTCAAGATATAATGAAGTATATTGGTTGGGTTTCAAGATTTAAAGATGTATATTGGGTTGGGTTTCAAGATTTAAAGAAGTATATTGGGTTAGGTTTCAAGATTCAATGAAGTATATTGGGTTGAGTTTCAAAATTTAAAGAAGTATATTGGGTAGGGTTTAAAGATTCAATGAAGTATATTGGGTTGGGTTTCAAGATTTAAAGAAGTATATTGGGTTGGGTTTCAAGATTTAATGAAGTATATTGGGTTGGGTTTCAAGATTTAAAGAAGTATATTGGGCTGGGTTCCAAGATTTAAAGAAGTATATTAGGTTGGGTTTCAAGATGTAATGAAGTATATTGGGTTGGGGTTCAAGATTTAAAGAAGTATATTGAGTTGGGTTTCAAGATTTAATGAAGTATATTGGGTTGGGTTTCAAGGTTTAAAGAAGAATATTGGGTTTGGGTTTCAAGATTTAATGAAGTATATTGAGTTGGGTTTCAAGGTTTAAAGATGTATATTGGGTTGGGTTTCAAGATTTAAAGAAGTATATTGGTTGGGTTTCAAGATTTAATGAAGTATATTGGGTTGGGTTTCAAGATTTAAAGATGTATATTGGGTTGGGTTTCAAGATTTAATGAAGTATATTGGTTTAGGTTTCAAGATTTAAAGAAGTATATTGGGTTGGATTTCAAGATTTAAAGAAGTTTATTGGGTTGGGTTTCAAGATATAATGAAGTATATTGGGTTGGGTTTCAAGATTTAAAGAAGTATACTGGGTTGGGTTTCAAGATTTAAAGATGTATATTGGGTTGGGTTTCAAGATTTAAAGAAGTATATTGGGTTAGGTTTCAAGATTTATTGAAGTATATTGGGTTGGGTTTCAAGATTTAAAGAAGTTTATTCGGTTGGGTTTCAAGATATAATGAAGTATATTGGTTGGGTTTCAAGATTTAAAGATGTATATTGGGTTGGGTTTCAAGATTTAAAGAAGTATATTGGGTTAGGTTTCAAGATTCAATGAAGTATATTGGGTTGAGTTTCAAAATTTAAAGAAGCATATTGGGTAGGGTTTAAAGATTCAATGAAGTATATTGGGTTGGGTTTCAAGATTTAAAGAAGTATATTGGGTTGGGTTTCAAGATTTAATGAAGTATATTGGGTTGGGTTTCAAGATTTAAAGAAGTATATTGGGCTGGGTTCCAAGATTTAAAGAAGTATATTAGGTTGGGTTTCAAGATTTAATGAAGTATATTGGGTTGGGTTTCAAGGTTTAAAGAAGTATATTGGGTTTGGTTTTCAAGATTTAATGAAGTATATTGAGTTGGGTTTCAAGATTTAAAGATGTATATTGGGTTGGGTTTCAAGATTTAAAGAAGTATATTGGTTGGGTTTCAAGATTTAATGAAGTATATTGGGTTGGGTTTCAAGATTTAAAGATGTATATTGGGTTGGGTTTCAAGATTTAATGAAGTATATTGGTTTAGGTTTCAAGATTTAAAGAAGTATATTGGGTTGGATTTCAAGATTTAAAGAAGTTTATTGGGTTGGGTTTCAAGATATAATGAAGTATATTGGGTTGGGTTTCAAGATTTAAAGAAGTATACTGGGTTGGGTTTCAAGATTTAAAGATGTATATTGGGTTGGGTTTCAAGATTTAAAGAAGTATATTGGGTTAGATTTCAAGATTTATTGAAGTATATTGGGTTGGGTTTCAAGATTTAAAGAAGTTTATTCGGTTGGGTTTCAAGATATAATGAAGTATATTGGTTGGGTTTCAAGATTTAAAGATGTATATTGGGTTGGGTTTCAAGATTTAAAGAAGTATATTGGGTTAGGTTTCAAGATTCAATGAAGTATATTGGGTTGAGTTTCAAAATTTAAAGAAGTATATTGGGTAGGGTTTAAAGATTCAATGAAGTATATTGGGTTGGGTTTCAAGATTTAAAGAAGTATATTGGGTTGGGTTTCAAGATTTAATGAAGTATATTGGGTTGGGTTTCAAGATTTAAAGAAGTATATTGGGCTGGGTTCCAAGATTTAAAGAAGTATATTAGGTTGGGTTTCCAGATGTAATGAAGTATATTGGGTGGGGGTTCAAGATTTAAAGAAGTATATTGAGTTGGGTTTCAAGATTTAATGAAGTATATTGGGTTGGGTTTCAAGGTTTAAAGAAGTATATTGGGTTTGGGTTTCAAGATTTAATGAAGTATATTGAGTTGGGTTTCAAGATTTAAAGATGTATATTGGGTTGGGTTTCAAGATTAAAAGAAGTATATTGGGTTGGGTTTCAAGATTTAATGAAGTATATTGGTTGGGTTTCAAGATTCAATGAAGTATATTGGGTTGGGTTTCAGGATTTAAAGATGTATATTGGGTTGGGTTTCAAGATTTAATGAAGTATACTGGGTTGAGTTTCAAGATTTAATTCTTTACCTAACTTAGAGACCAGAAACGGCCAGAAAATTAAACAGTATAAGCCAACCACAGCCTGAAATATCTCCGAAGTTTCTCAATAAAACCATACAAACATGGATATCATTAGAAGCAGCTCATCGAACTGGTTATAATGATATCCATATTTGTATGGTTGTATTGAGAAATTATGAAACATGTGTTCGAAAATGATGAAACTTAATTTATGTATTTTAAAATACTGTGTTAGGTAAAGGGTTAAAGAAGTATATTGGGTTGGGTTTCAACATTTAAAGAAGTATATTAGGTTGGGTTTCAAGATTTAAAGAAGTATATTGGAATGGGTTTCAAGATTTAATGAAGTATATTGGGTTGGGTTTCAAGATTTGAAGAAGTAAAATGAGTTGGGTTTCAAGATTTAATGAAGTATATTGGGTTGGGTTTCAAGGTTTAAAGAAGTATATTGGGTTTGGGTTTCAAGATTTAATGAAGTATATTGAGTTGGGTTTCAAAATTTAAAGAAGTATATTGCATTAGGTTTCAAGGTTTAATGAAGTATATTGGGTTGGGTTTCAAGATTTAAAGAAGTATATTGGGTTGGGTTTCAAGATATAATGAAGTATATTGGTTGGGTTTTAAGATTTAAAGAAGTATATTGGGTTCGGCTTCAAGATTTAATGAAGTATATTGGGTTGAGTTTCAAAATTTAAAGAAGTATATTGGGTAGGGTTTCAAGATTCAATGAAGTATATTGGGTTGGGTTTCAAGATTTAAAGAAGTATATTGGGTAGGATTTCAATATTTAATGAAGTATATTGGGTTGGGTTTCAAGATTTAAGGAAGTATATTGGGCTGGGTTCCAAGATTTAAAGAAGTATATTGGGCTGGGTTTCAAGATGTAATGAAGTATATTGGGTTGGGTTTCAAGATTTAAAGAAGTATATTGAGTTGGGTTTCAAGATTTAATGAAGTATATTGGATTGGGTTTCAAGGTTTAAAGAAGTATATTGGGTTTGGGTTTCAAGATTTAATGAAGTATATTGAGTTGGGTTTCAAGATTTAAAGATGTATATTGGGTTGGGTTTCAAGATTTAAAGAAGTGTATTGGGTTGGGTTTCAAGATTTAATGAAGTATATTGGGTTGGGTTTCAAGATTTAAAGAAGTATATTGGTTGGGTTTCAAGATTTAATGAAGTATATTGGGATGGGTTTCAAGATTTAAAGATGTATATTGGGATGGGTTTCAAGATTTAATGAAGTATACTGGGTTGGATTTCGAGATTGGTTGGATTTCAAGATTTAATGAAGTATATTGGGTTGGGTTTCAAGATTTAAAGAAGTATATTGGGTTGGGTTTCAAGATTTAATGAAGTATATTGGGTTGGGTTTCAAGATTTGAAGAAGTGTATGGGGTTGGGTTTCAAAATTTAAAGAAGTATATTGCATTTGGGTTTCAAGGTTAAATGAAGTATATTGGGTTGGGTTTCAAGATTTAAAGAAATATATTGGGTTGGGTTTCAAGATTTAATGAAAAATATTGGGCTGTGTTTCAAGATTTAAAGAAGTATATTGGGTTGGGTTTCAAGATTTAATGAAGTATATTGGGTTGGGTGTCATGATTTAAAGAAGTACATTGGGTTAGGTTTCAAGATTTAATGAAGTATATTGGGTTGGGTTTCAAGATTTAAAGAAGTATATTGGGTAGGGTTTCAAGATTTAAAGATGTATATTGGGTTGGGTTTCAAGATTTAAAGAAGTACATTGGGTTAGGTTTCAAGATTTAATGAAGTATATTGGGTTGGGTTTCAAGATTTAAAGAAGTTTATTGGGTTGGGTTTCAAGATATAATGAAGTATATTGATTGGGTTTTAAGATTTAAAGAAGTATATTGGGTTCGGCTTCAAGATTTAATGAAGTATACTGGGTTGAATTTCAAAATTTAAAGAAGTATATTGGGTAGTGTTTCAAGATTCAATGAAGTATATTGGGTTGGGTTTCAAGATTTAAAGAAGTATATTAGGTTGGATTTCAAGATTTAATGAAGTATATTGGGTTGGGTTTCAACATTTAAGGAAGTATATTGGGCTGGGTTCCAAGATATAAAGAAGTATATTTGGTTGGGTTTCAAGATGTAATGAAGTATAATGGGTTGGGTTTCAAGATTTAAAGAAGTATATTGAGTTGGGTTTCAAGATTTAATGAATTATATTGGGTTGGGTTTCAAGATTTCAAGAAGTATACTGGGTTTGGGTTTCAATATTTAATGAAGTATATTAAGTTGGGTTTCAAGATTTAAAGATGTATATTGGGTTGGGTTTCAAGATTTAAAGAAGTGTATTGGGTTGGGTTTCAAGATTTAATGAAGTATATTGGGTTGGGATTCAAGGTTTAAAGATGTATATTGGAATGGGTTTCAAGATTTAATGAAATATACTGGGTTGGGTTTCAAAATTTAAATAAGTATACTGGGTTGGATTTCAAGATGGGTTGGATTTCAAGATTTAACGAAGTATATTGGGTAGGGTTTCAAGATTTAAAGAAGTATATTCTGTTGGGTACCAAGATTTAATGAAGTATATTGGGTTGGGTTTCAAGATTTAAAGAAGTATATAGGGTTGGGTTTCAAGATTTAATTAAGTATATTGGCTTGGGTTTCAAGATTTAAAGAAGTATATTGGTTGGGTTTCAGGGTTCAATGAAGTATATTGGTTGGGTGTCAAGATTTAAAGAAGTATATTGGGTTGAGTTTCAAGATTTAATGAAGTATATTGGGTTGGGTTTCAATATTTAACTCTTTACCTAACATAGAGGCCAGAAATGGCCGGAAAATTAAACAGTATAAGGCAACCACAGGCTAAAATATCTCCGAAGTTTCTCAGTAAAACCACACAAACATGGATATCATTAGAAGCAGCTCGTCGAACTGGTTATAATGATATCCAAATTTGTATGGTTTTATTTAGAAATTATGAAACGTGTTTGAAAATGATGAAATTTAATTTATTTTTTTTTAATACTGTGTTAGGTAAAGGGTTAAAGAAGTATATTGGGTTGGGTTTCAAGATTTAAAGAAGTATATTGGGTTGGGTTTCAAGATTTAAAGAAGTATATTGGGTTGGGTTTCAAAATTTAAAGAAGTATATTGGGTTGGCTTTCAAGGTTTAATGAAGTATACTGGGTTGGGTTTCAAGATTTAAAGAAGTATATTGGGCTGGGTTTCAAGATTTAATAAAGCATATTGGGTTGGGGTTCAAGATTTAAATAAGTATATTGGGTTGGGTTTCAAGATTTAAATAAGTTTATTGAGTTCGGTTTCAAGGTTTAAAGAAGTATATTGTGTTTGGTTTCAAGATTTAAAGAAGTATATTGAGTTGGGTTTCAAGATTTAAACATGTATTTTGGGTTGGGTTTCTAGATTTAATGAAGTATATTGGGTTGGGTTTCAAGATTTGAAGATGTATATTGGGTTGGGTTTCAAGATTTAATGAAGTATATTGGGTTGGGATTTAAGATTTACTGAAGTAGTTTGGGTTGGTTTCAAGGTTTAAATAAGTATATTGGGTTGGTTTTCAAGATTTAATGAAGTATATTGAGTTGGGTTTCAAGATTTAAAGATGTATATTGGGTTGGGTTTTCAAGATTTAATGAAGTATATTGGGTTGGGTTTCAAGACTTAAGGAAGTATACTGGGTTGGGTTTCAAGATTTAAAGATGTATATTTGGTTGGGTTTCAAGATTTAATGAAGTATACTGGGTTGGGTTTCAAGATTTAAGGAAGTATACTGGGTTGGGTTTCAAGGTTTAAAGAAGTATATTGCGTTTGGGTTTCAAGATTTAATGAAGTATATAGAGTTGGGTTTCAAGATTTAAAGATGTATATTGGGTTGGGTTTCAAGATTTAAAGAAGTGTATTGGGTTGGGTTTCAAGATTTAATGAAGTATATTGGGTAGGGTTTCAAGATTTAAAGAAGTATATTGGTTGGGTTTTAAGATTTGATGAAGTATATTGGGATGGGTTTCAAGATTTAAAGATGTATATTGGGATGGGTTTCTAGATTTAATGAAGTATACTGGGTTGGATTTAAAGATTGGTTGAATTTCAAGATTTAATGAAGTATATTGGGTTGGGTTTCAAGATTTAAAGAAGTATATTGGGTTGGGTTTCAAGATTTAATGAAGTATATTGGGTTGGGTTTCAAGATTTGAAGAAGTATATGGGTTGGGTTTCAATATTTAAAGAAGTATATTGCATTGGGTTTCAAGGTTTAATGAAGTATATTGGGTTGGGTTTCAAGATTTAAAGAAGTATATTGGGTTGGGTTTCAAGATTTAATGAAGAATATTGGGCTGTGTTTCAAGATTTAAAGAAGTATATTGGGTTGGGTTTCAAGATTTAATGAAGTACATTGGGTTGGGCTTCAAGATTTAAAGAAGTACATTGGGTTAGGTTTCAGGATTTAATGAAGTATATTGGGTTGGGTTTCAAGATTTATAGAAGTATATTGGGTTGGGTTTCAAGATTTAAAGATGTATATTGGGTTGGGTTTCAAGATTTAAAGAAGTACATTGGGTTAGGTTTCAAGATTTAATGAAGTATATTGGGTTGGGTTTCAAGATTTAAAGAAGTTTATTGGGTTGGGTTTCAAGATATAATGAAGTATATTGGTTGGGTTTTGAGATTTAAAGAAGTATATTGGGTTCGGCTTCAAGATTTAATGAAGTATATTGGGTTGAGTTTCAAAATTTTAAGAAGTATATTGGGTAGGGTTTCAAGATTCAATGAAGTATATTGGGTTGGGTTTCAAGATTTAAAGAAGTATATTAGGTTGGATTTCAAGATTTAATTACGTATATTGGGTTGGGTTTCAAGATTTAAGGAAGTACATTGGGCTGGGTTCCAAGATTTAAAGAAGTATATTGGGTTGGGTTTCAAGATGTAATGAAGTATTTTGGGTTGGGTTTCAAGATTTAAAGAAGTATATTGAGTTGGGTTTCAAGATTTAATGAAGTATATTGGGTTGGGTTTCAAGGTTAAAAGAAGTATATTGGGTTTGGGTTTCAAGATTTAATGAAGTATATTGAGTTGGGTTTCAAGATTTAAAGATGTATATTGGGTTGGGTTTCAAGATTTAAAGAAGTGTATTGGGTTGGGTTTCAAGATTTAATGAAGTATATTGGACTGGGATTCAAGGTTTAAAGATGTATATTGGGATGGGTTTCAAGATTTAATGAAGTATAGTGGGTTGGGTTTCAAAATTTAAATAAGTATACTGGGTTGGATTTCAAGATGGGTTGGATTTCAAGATTTAATGAAGTATATTGGGTTGGGTTTCAAGATTTAAAGAAGTATGTTCTGTTGGGTTTCAAGATTTAATGAAGTATATTGGGTTGGGTTTCAAGATTTAAAGAAGTATATTGGGTTGGGTTTCAAGATTTAATTAAGTGTATTGGCTTGGGTTTCAAGATTTAAAGAAGTATATTGGTTGGGTTTCAGGGTTCAATGAAGTACATTGGTTGGGTGTCAAGATTTAAAGAAGTATATTGGGTTGAGTTTCAAGATTTAATGAAGTATATTGGGTTGGGTTTCAATATTTAACTCTTTACCTAACATAGAGGCCAGAAATGGCCAGAAAATTAAACAGTATAAGCCAACCACAGGCTAAAATATCGCCGAAGTTTCTCAGTAAAACCACACAAACATGGATATCATTAGAAGCAGCTCGTCGAACTGGTTATAATAATATCCAAATTATTATGGTTTTATTTAGAAATTATGAAACGTGTTTGAAAATGATGAAATTTAATTTTTTTTTTTTAAAATACTGTGTTAGGTAAAGGGTTAAAGAAGTATATTGGGTTGGGTTTCAAGATTTAAAGAAGTATATTGGGTTGGGTTTCAAGATTTAAAGAAGTATATTGGGTTGGGTTTCAAAATTTAAAGAAGAATATTGGGTTGGTTTTCAAGGTTTAATGAAGTATACTGGGTTGGGTTTCAAGATTTAAAGAAGAATATTGGGTTGGGTTTCAAGATTTAATGAAGTATATTGGGTTGGGGTTCAAGATTTAAAGAAGTATATTGGGTTGGGTTTCAAGATTTAAAGAAGTATATTGAGTTGGGTTTCAAGGTTTAAAGAAGTATATTGTGTTTGGTTTCAAGATTTAAAGAAGTATATTGAGTTGGGTTTCAAGATTTGAATATGTATTTTGGGTTGGGTTTCTAGATTTAATGAAGTATATTGGGTTGGGTTTCAAGATTTGAAGATGTGTATTCGGTTGGGTTTCAAGATTTAATGAACTATATTGGGCTTGGTTTTAAGATTTAATGAAGTAGTTTGGGTTGGTTTCAAGGTTTAAAGAAGTATATTGGGTTGGGTTTCAAGATTTAATGAGGTATATTGAGTTGGGTTTCAAGATTTAAAGATGTATATTGGGTTGGGTTTCAAGATTTAACGAAGTATATTGGGTTGGTTTTCAAGATTTAAGGAAGTATACTGGGTTGGGTTTCAAGATTTAAAGATGTATATTTGGTTGGGTTTCAAGATTTAATGAAGTATTTTGGGTTGGGTTTCAAGATTTAAGGAAGTATACTGGGTTGGGTTTCAAGATTTAGTAAAGTATATTGGGTTGGGTTTCAATATTTAAAGAAGTGTATTGGGTTGGGTTTCAAGATTTAATGAAATATATTGGGTTGGATTTCAAGATTTAAAGAAGTATTTTGGGTTGGGTTTCAAGATTTAATTAAGTATATTGGGTTGGGTTTCAAGATTTAAAGAAGTATATTGGTTGGGTTTCAAGGATTAATGAAGTATATTGGGTTGGGTGTCCAAATTTAAACAAGTATATTGGGTTGGGCTTTCAAGATTTAATGAAGTATATTGGGTTGGGTTTCAAGGTTTAAAGAAGTATATTGGGTTTGGGTTTCAAGATTTAATGAAGTATATTGAGTTGGGTTTCAAGATTTAAAGATGTATATTGGGTTGGGTTTCAAGATTTAAAGAAGTGTATTGGGTTGGGTTTCAAGATTTAATGAAGTATACTGGGTAGGGTTTCAAGATTTAAAGAAGTATATTGGTTGGGTTTTAAGATTTAATGAAGTATATTGGGATGGGTTTCAGGATTTAAAGATGTATATTGGGATGGGTTTCAAGATTTAATGAAGTATACTGGGTTGGATTTCAAGATTGGTTGGATTTCAAGATTTAATGAAGTATATTGGGTTGAGTTTCAAGATTTAAAGAAGTATATTGGGTTGGGTTTCAAGATTTAATGAACTATATTGGGTTGGGTTTCAAGATTTGAAGAAGTATATGGGGTTGGGTTTCAAAATTTAAAGAAGTATATTGCATTGGGTTTCAAGGTTTAATGAAGTATATTGGGTTGGGTTTCAAGATTTAAAGAAGTATATTGGGTTGGGTTTAAAGATTTAATGAAGAATATTGGGCTGTGTTTCAAGATTTAAATAAGTATATTGGGTTGGGTTTCAAGATTTAATGAAGTATATTGGGTTGGGTTTCAAGATTTAAGGAAGTACATTGAGTTAGGTTTCAAGATTTAATGAAATATATTGGGTTGGGTTTCAAGATTTAAAGAAGTATATTGGGTTGGGTTTCAAGATTTAAAGATGTATATTGGGTTGGGTTTCAAGATTTAAAGAAGTACATTGGGTTTGGTTTCAAGATTTAATGAAGTATATTGGATTGGGTTTCAAGATTTAAAGAGGTTTATTGGGTTGGGTTTCAAGATATAATGAAGTATATTGGTTGGGTTTTAAGATTTAAAGAAGTATATTGGGTTCGGATTCAAAATTTAATGAGGTATATTGGGTTGAGTTTCAAAATTTAAAGAAGTATATTGGGTAGGGTTTCAAGATTCAATGAAGTATATTGGGTTGGGTTTCAAGATTTAAAGAAGTATATTAGGTTGGATTTCAAGATTTAATGAAGTATATTGGGTTGGGTTTCAAGATTTACGGAAGTACATTGGGCTGGGTTCCAAGATTTAAAGAAGTATATTGGGTTGGGTTTCAAGATGTAATGAAGTATATTGGGTTGGGTTTCAAGATTTAAAGAAGTATATTGAGTTGGGTTTCAAGATTTAATGAAGTATATTGGGTTGGGTTTCAAGGTTTAAAGAAGTATACTGGGTTGGGTTTCAAGATTTAATAAAGTATATTGGGTTGGATTTCAATATTTAAAGAAGTGTATTGGGTGGGGTTTCAAGATTTAAGGAAATATATTGGGTTGGATTTCAAGATTTAAAGAAGTATTTTGGGTTGGGTTTCAAGATTTAATTAAGTATATTCGGTTGGGTTTCAAGGTTTAAAGAAGTATATTGGTTGGGTTTCAAGGTTTAATGAAGTATATTGGGTTTGGGTTTCAAGATTTAATAAAGTATATTGAGTTGGGTTTCAAGATTTAAAGATGTATATTGGGTTGGGTTTCAAGATTTAAAGAAGTGTATTGGGTTGGGTTTCAAGATTTAATGAAGTATATTGGGTAGGGTTTCAAGATTTAAAGAAGCATATTGGTTGGGTTTTAAGATTTAATGAAGTATATTGGGATGGGTTTCAAGATTTAAAGATGTATATTGGGATGGGTTTCAAGATTTAATGAAGTATACTGGGTTGGATTTCAAGATTGGTTGGATTTCAAGATTTAATGAAGTATATTGGGTTGGGTTTCAAGATTTAAAGAAGTATATTGGGTTGGGTTTCAAGATTTAATGAAGTATATTGGGTTGGGTTTCAAGATTTGAAGAAGTATATGGGTTGGGTTTCAAAATTTAAAGAAGTATATTGCATTGGGTTTCAAGGTTTAATGAAGTATATTGGGTTGGGTTTCAAGATTTAAAGAAGTATATTGGGTTGGGTTTCAAGATCTAATGAAGAATATTGGGCTCTGTTTCAAGATTTAAAGAAGTATATTGGGTTGGGTTTCAAGATT
Source organism: Pictodentalium vernedei (assembly GCA_031216915.1). Classification (NCBI taxonomy): domain Eukaryota; kingdom Metazoa; phylum Mollusca; class Scaphopoda; order Dentaliida; family Dentaliidae; genus Pictodentalium; species Pictodentalium vernedei. Next base: position 433,036,965 of record CM062297.1, on the reverse strand, counting down.
TAATGAAGTACATTGGGTTGGGTTTCAAGATTTAAAGAAGTACATTGGGTTAGGTTTCAGGATTTAATGAAGTATATTGGGTTGGGTTTCAAGATTTATAGAAGTATATTGGGTTGGGTTTCAAGATTTAAAGAAGTACATTGGGTTAGGTTTCAAGATTTAATGAAGTATATTGGGTTGGGTTTCAAGATTTAAAGAAGTTTATTGGGTTGGGTTTCAAGATATAATGAAGTATATTGGTTGGGTTTTAAGATTTAAAGAAGTATATTGGGTTCGGCTTCAAGATTTAATGAAGTATATTGGGTTGAGTTTCAAAATATAAAGAAGTATATTGGGTAGGGTTTCAAGATTCAATGAAGTTTATTGGGTTGGGTTTCAAGATTTAAAGAAGTATATTAGGTTGGATTTCATGATTTAATGACGTATATTGGGTTGGGTTTCAAGATTTAAGGAAGTACATTGGCCTGGGTTCCAAGATTTAAAGAAGTATATTGGGTTGGGTTTCAAGATGTAATGAAGTATATTGGGTTGGGTTTCAAGATTTAAAGAAGTATATTGAGTTGGGTTTCAAGATTTAATGAAGTATATTGAGTTGGGTTTCAAGATTTAAAGATGTATATTGGGTTGGGTTTCAAGATTTAAAGAAGTGTATTGGGTTGGGTTTCAAGATTTAATGGAGTATATTGGACTGGGATTCAAGGTTTAAAGATGTATATTGGGATGGGTTTCAAGATTTAATGAAGTATAGTGGGTTGGGTTTCAAAATTTAAATAAGTATACTGGGTTGGATTTCAAGATGGGTTGGATTTCAAGATTTAATGAAGATTATTGGGTTGGGTTTCAAGATTTAAAGAAGTATGTTCTGTTGGGTTTCAAGATTTAATGAAGTATATTGGGTTGGGTTTCAAGATTTAAAGAAGTATATTGGGTTGGGTTTCAAGATTTAATTAAGTGTATTGGCTTGGGTTTCAAGATTTAAAGAAGTATATTGGTTGGGTTTCAGGGTTCAATGAAGTATATTGGTTGGGTGTCAAGATTTAAAGAAGTATATTGGGTTGAGTTTCAAGATTTAATGAAGTATATTGGGTTGGGTTTCAATATTTAACGCTTTACCTAACATAGAGGCCAGAAATGGCCAGAAAATTAAACAGTATAAGCCAACCACAGGCTAAAATATCTCCGAAGTTTCTCAGTAAAACCACACAAACATGGATATCATTAGAAGCAGCTCGTCGAACTGGTTATAATGATATCCAAATTATTATGGTTTTATTTAGAAATTATGAAACGTGTTTGAAAATGATGAAATTTAATTTTTTTTTTTTTTAAAATACTGTGTTAGGTAAAGGGTTAAAGAAGTATATTGGGTTGGGTTTCAAGATTTAAAGAAGTATATTGGGTTGGGTTTCAAGATTTAAAGAAGTATATTGGGTTGGGTTTCAAAATTTAAAGAAGAATATTGGGTTGGCTTTCAAGGTTTAATGAAGTATACTGGGTTGGGTTTCAAGATTTAAAGAAGAATATTGGGTTGGGTTTCAAGATTTAATGAAGTATATTGGGTTGGGGTTCAAGATTTAAAGAAGTATATTGGGTTGGGTTTCAAGATTTAAAGAAGTATATTGAGTTGGGTTTCAAGGTTTAAAGAAGTATATTGTGTTTGGTTTCAAGATTTAAAGAAGTATATTGAGTTGGGTTTCAAGATTTAAATATGTATTTTGGGTTGGGTTTCTAGATTTAATGAAGTATATTGGGTTGGGTTTCAAGATTTGAAGATGTGTATTCGGTTGGGTTTCAAGATTTAATGAACTATATTGGGCTTGGTTTTAAGATTTAATGAAGTAGTTTGGGTTGGTTTCAAGGTTTAAAGAAGTATATTGGGTTGGGTTTCAAGATTTAATGAAGTATATTGAGTTGGGTTTCAAGATTTAAAGATGTATATTGGGTTGGGTTTCAAGATTTAACGAAGTATATTGGGTTGGTTTTCAAGATTTAAGGAAGTATACTGGGTTGGGTTTCAAGATTTAAAGATGTATATTTGGTTGGGTTTCAAGATTTAATGAAGTATTTTGGGTTGGGTTTCTAGATTTAAGGAAGTATACTGGGTTGGGTTTCAAGATTTAGTAAAGTATATTGGGTTGGGTTTCAATATTTAAAGAAGTGTATTGGGTTGGGTTTCAAGATTTAATGAAATATATTGGGTTGGATTTCAAGATTTAAAGAAGTATTTTGGGTTGGGTTTCAAGATTTAATTAAGTATATTGGGTTGGGTTTCAAGATCTAAAGAAGTATATTGGTTGGGTTTCAAGGATTAATGAAGTGTATTGGGTTGGGTGTCCAAATTTAAACAAGTATATTGGGTTCGGCTTTCAAGATTTAATGAAGTATATTGGGTTCGGTTTCAAGGTTTGAAGAAGTATATTGGGTTTGGGTTTCAAGATTTAATGAAGTATATTGAGTTTGGTTTCAAGATTTAAAGATGTATATTGGGTTGGGTTTCAAGATTTAAAGAAGTGTATTGGGTTGGGTTTCAAGATTTAATGAAGTATACTGGGTAGGGTTTCAAGATTTAAAGAAGTATATTGGTTGGGTTTTAAGATTTAATGAAGTATATTGGGATGGGTTTCTGGATTTAAAGATGTATATTGGGATGGGTTTCAAGATTTAATGAAGTATACTGGGTTGGATTTGAAGATTGGTTGGATTTCAAGATTTAATGAAGTATATTGGGTTGGGTTTCAAGATTTAAAGAAGTATATTGGGTTGGGTTTCAAGATTTAAAGAACTATATTGGGTTGGGTTTCAAGATTTGAAGAAGTATATGGGGTTGGGTTTCAAAATTTAAAGAAGTATATTGCATTGGGTTTCAAGGTTTAATGAAGTATATTGGGTTGGGTTTCAAGATTTAAAGAAGTATATTGGGTTGGGTTTAAAGATTTAATGAAGAATATTGGGCTGTGTTTCAAGATTTAAATAAGTATATTGGGTTGGGTTTCAAGATTTAATGAAGTATATTGGGTTGGGTTTCAAGATTTAAGGAAGTACATTGAGTTAGGTTTCAAGATTTAATGAAATATATTGGGTTGGGTTTCAAGATTTAAAGAAGTATATTGGGTTGGGTTTCAAGATTTAAAGATGTATATTGGGTTGGGTTTCAAGATTTAAAGAAGTACATTGGGTTTGGTTTCAAGATTTAATGAAGTATATTGGGTTCGGTTTCAAGATTTAAAGAAGTTTATTGGGTTGGGTTTCAAGATATAATGAAGTATATTGGTTGGGTTTTAAGATTTAAAGAAGTATATTGGGTTCGGCTTCAAAATTTAATGAGGTATATTGGGTTGAGTTTCAAAATTTAAAGAAGTATATTGGGTAGGGTTTCAAGATTCAATGAAGTATATTGGGTTGGGTTTCAAGATTTAAAGAAGTATATTACGTTGGATTTCAAGATTTAATGAAGTATATTGGGTTGGGTTTCAAGATTTAAGGAAGTACATTAGGCTGGGTTCCAAGATTTAAAGAAGTATATTGGGTTGGGTTTCAAGATGTAATGAAGTATATTGGGTTGGGTTTCAAGATTTAAAGAAGTATATTGAGTTGGGTTTCAAGATTTAATGAAGTATATTGGGTTGGGTTTCAAGGTTTAAAGAAGCATACTGGGTTGGGTTTCAAGATTTAATAAAGTATATTGGGTTGGATTTCAATATTTAAAGAAGTGTATTGGGTGGGGTTTCAAGATTTAAGGAAATATATTGGGTTGGATTTCAAGATTTAAAGAAGTATTTTGGGTTGGGTTTCAAGATTTAATTAAGTATATTCGGTTGGGTTTCAAGATTTAAAGAAGTATATTGGTTGGGTTTCAAGGTTTAATGAAGTATATTGGGTTGGGTGAACAAATTTAAACAAGTATATTGGGTTGGGCTTTCAAGATTTAATGAAGTATATTGGGTTGGGTTTAAAGGTTTAAAGAAGTATATTGGGTTTGGGTTTCAAGATTTAATAAAGTATATTGAGTTGGGTTTCAAGATTTAAAGATGTATCTTGGGTTGGGTTTCAAGATTTAAAGAAGTGTATTGGGTTGGGTTTCAAGATTTAATGAAGTATATTGGGTAGGGTTTCAAGATTTAAAGAAGTATATTGGTTGGGTTTTAAGATTTAATGAAGTATATTGGGATGGGTTTCAAGATTTAAAGATGTATATTGGGATGGGTTTCAAGATTTAATGAAGTATACTGGGTTGGATTTCAAGATTGGTTGGATTTCAAGATTTAATGAAGTATATTGGGTTGGGTTTCAAGATTTAAAGAAGTATATTGGGTTGGGTTTCAAGATTTAATGAAGTATATTGGGTTGGGTTTCAAGATTTGAAGAAGTATATGGGGTTGGGTTTCAAAATTTAAAGAAGTATATTGCATTGGGTTTCAAGGTTTAATGAAGTATATTGGGTTGGGTTTCAAGATTTAAAGAAGTATATTGGGTTGGGTTTCAAGATTTAATGAAGAATATTGGGCTGTGTTTCAAGATTTAAAGAAGTATATTGGGTTGGGTTTCAAGATTAAATGAAGTACATTGGGTTGGGTTTCAAGATTTAAAGAAGTACATTGGGTTAGGTTTCAAGATTTAATGAAGTATATTGGGTTGGGTTTCAAGATTTAAAGAAGTACATTGGGTTGGGTTTCAAGATTTAAAGATGTATATTGGGTTGGGTTTCAAGATTTAAAGAAGTACATTGGGTTAGGTTTCAAGATTTAATGAAGTATATTGGGTTGGATTTCAAGATTTAAAGAAGTATTTTGGGTTGGGTTTCAAGATTTAATTAAGTATATTGGGTTGGGTTTCAAGATTTAAAGAAGTATATTGGTTGGGTTTCAAGGTTTAATGAAGTATATTGGGTTGGGTGTCCAAATTTAAACAAGTATATTGGGTTGGGCTTTCAAGATTTAATGAAGTATATTGGGTTGGGTTTCAAGGTTTGAAGAAGTATATTGGGTTTGGGTTTCAAGATTTAATGAAGTATATTGAGTTGGGTTTCAAGATTTAAAGATGTATATTGGGTTGGGTTTCAAGATTTAAAGAAGTGTATTGGGTTGGGTTTCAAGATTTAATGAAGTATATTGCGTAGGGTTTCAAGATTTAAAGAAGTATATTGGTTGGGTTTTAAGATTTAATGAAGTATATTGGGTTGGGTTTCAAGGTTTAAAGAAGTATATTGGGTTTGGGTTTCAAGATTTAATGAAGTATATTGAGTTGGGTTTCAAGATTTAAAGATGTATATTGGGTTGGGTTTCAAGATTTAAAGAAGTGTATTGGGTTGGGTTTCAAGATTTAATGAAGTATATTGGGTTGGGTTTCAAGGTTTAAAGATGTATATTGGGATGGGTTTCAAGATTTAATGAAGTATACTGGGTTGGGTTTCAAAATTTAAATAAGTATACTGGGTTGGATTTCAAGATGGGTTGGATTTCAAGATTTAATGAAGTATATTGGGTTGGGTTTCAAGATTTAAAGAAGTATATTCTGTTGGGTTTCAAGATTTAATGAAGTATATTGGTTGGGTTTCAAGGTTTAAAGAAGTATATTGGGTTGGGTTTCAAGATTTAATTAAGTGTATTGGCTTGGGTTTCAAGATTTAAAGAAGTATATTGGTTGGGTTTCAGGGTTCAATGAAGTATATTGGTTGGGTGTCAAGATTTAAAGAAGTATATAGGGTTGAGTTTCAAGATTTAATGAAGTATATTGGGTTGGGTTTCAATATTTAACTCTTCACCTAACATAGAGGCCAGAAATGGCCAGAAAATTAAACAGTATAAGCCAACCACAGGCTAAAATATCTCCGAAGTTTCTCAGTAAAACCACACAAACATGGATATCATTAGAAACAGCTCGTCGAACTGGTTATAAAGATATCCAAATTTGTATGGTTTTATTTGGAAATTATGAAACGTGTTTCAAAATGATGAAATTTAATTTATTTTTTTTTAAATACTGTGTTAGGTAAAGGGTTATAGAAGTATATTGGGTTGGGTTTCAAGATTTAAAGAAGTATATTGGGTTGGGTTTCAAGATTTAAAGAAGTATATCGGGTTGGGTTTCAAAATTTAAAGAAGTATATTGGGTTGGCTTTCAAGGTTTAATGAAGTATACTGGGTTGGGTTTCAAGATTTAAAGAAGTATATTCGGTTGGGTTTCAAGATTTAATGACGTATATTGGGTTGGACTTCAAGATTTAAAGAAGTATATTGGGTTGGGTTTCAAGATTTAAAGAAGTATATTTAGTTGGGTTTCAAGGTTTAAAGAAGTATATTGTGTTCGGTTTCAAGATTTAAAGAAGTATCTTGAGTTGGGTTTCAAGATTTAAATATGTATTTTGGGTTGGGTTTCTAGATTTAATGAAGTATATTGGGTTGGGTTTCAAGATTTGAAGATGTATATTGGGTTGGGTTTCAAGATTTAATGAAGTATATTGGGCTTGGTTTTAAGATTTAATGAAGTAGTTTGGGTTGGTTTCAAGGTTTAAAGAAGTATATTGGGTTGGGTTTCAAGATTTAATGAAGTATATTGAGTTGGGTTTCAAGATTTAAAGATGTATATTGGGTTGGGTTTCAAGATTTAACGAAGTATATTGGGTTGGTTTTCAAGATTTAAGGAAGTATACTGGGTTGTGTTTCAAGATTTAAAGATGTATATTTGGTTGGGTTTCAAGATTTGATGAAGTATTTTGGGTTGGGTTTCAAGATTTAAGGAAGTATACTGGGTTGGGTTTCAAGATTTTATAAAGTATATTGGGTTGGGTTTCAATATTTAAAGAAGTGTATTGGGTTGGGTTTCAAGAGTTACTGAAATATATTGGGTTGGATTTCAAGATTTAAAGAAGTATTTAGGGTTGGGTTTCAAGATTTTATTAAGTATATTGGGTTGGGTTTCAAGATTTAAAGAAGTATATTGGTTGGGTTTCAAGGTTTAATGAAGTATATTGGGTTGGGTGTCCAAATTTAAACAAGTATATTGGGTTGGGCTTTCAAGATTTAATGAAGTATATTGGGTTGGGTTTCATGGTTTGAAGAAGTATATTGGGTTTGGGTTTCAAGATTTAATGAAGTATATTGATTTGGGTTTCAAGATTTAAAGATGTATATTGGGTTGGGTTTCAAGATTTAAAGAAGCGTATTGGGTTGGGTTTCAAGATTTAATGAAGTATATTTGGTAGGGTTTCAAGATTTAAAGAAGTATATTGGTTGGGTTTTAAGATTTAATGAAGTATATTGGGATGGGTTTCAGGATTTAAAGGTGTATATTGGGATGGGTTTCAAGATTTAATGAAGTATACTGGGTTGGATTTCAAGATTGGTTGGATTTCAAGATTTAATGAAGTATATTGGGTTGGGTTTCAAGATTTAAAGAAGTATATTAGGTTGGGTTTCAAGATTTAATGAAGTATATTGGGTTGGGTTTCAAGATTTGAAGAAGTATATGGGGTTGGGTTTCTAAATTTAAAGAAGTATATTGCCTTGGGTTTCAAGGTTTAATGAAGTATATTGGGTTGGGTTTCAAGATTTAAAGAAGTATATTGGTTGGGTTTCAAGATTTAATGAAGAATATTGGGCTGTGTTTCAAGATTTAAAGAAGTATATTGGGTTGGGTTTCAAGATTTAATGAAGTATTTTGGGTTGGGTTTCAAGATTTGAAGAAGTACATTGGGTTAGGTTTCAAGATTTAATGAAGCATATTGGGTTGGGTTTCAAGATTTAAAGAAGTATATTGGGTTGCGTTTCAAGATTTAAAGATGTATATTGGGTTGGGTTTCAAGATTTAAAGAAGTACATTGGGTTAGGTTTCAAGATATAATGAAGTATATTGGTTGGGTTTTAAGATTTAAAGAAGTATATTGGGTTCGGCTTCGAGATTTAATGAAGTATATTGGGTTGAGTTTCAAAATTTAAAGAAGTATATTGGGTAGGGCTTCTAGATTCAATGAAGTATATTGGGTTGGGTTTCAAGATTTAAAGAAGTATGTTAGGTTGGATTTCAAGATTTAATGAAGTATATTGGGTTGGGTTTCAAGATTTAAGGAAGTACATTGGGCTGGGTTCCAAGATTTAAAGAAGTATATTGGGTTGGGTTTCAAGATGTAATGAAGTATATTGGGTTGGGTTTCAAGATTTAAAGAAGTATATTGAGTTGGGTTTCAAGATTTAATGAAGTATATTGGTTTGGGTTTCAAGGTTTAAAGAAGTATATTAGGTTTGGGTTTCAAGATTTAATGAAGTATATTGAGTTGGGTTTCAAGATTTAAAGATGTATATTGGGTTGGGTTTCAAGATTTAAAGAAGTGTATTGGGTTGGGTTTCAAGATTTAATGAAGTATATTGGGTTGGGATTCAAGGTTTAAAGATGTATATTGGGATGGGTTTCAAGATTTAATGAAGTATACTGGGTTGGGTTTCAAAATTTAAATAAGTATACTGGGTTGGATTTCAAGATGGGTTGGATTTCAAGATTTAATGAAGTATATTGTGTTGGGTTTCAAGATTTAAAGAAGTATATTCTGTTGGGTTTCATGATTTAATGAAGTATATTGGGTTGGGTTTCAAGATTTAAAGAAGTATATTGGGTTGGGTTTCAAGATTTAATTAAGTATACTGGCTTGGGTTTCAAGATTTAAAGAAGTATATTGGTTGGGTTTCAGGGTTCAATGAAGTATATTGGTTGGGTGTCAAGATTTAAAGAAGTATATTGGGTTGAGTTTCAAGATTTAATGAAGTATATTGGGTTGGGTTTCAATATTTAACTCTTTACCTAACATAAAGGCCAGAAATGGTCAGAAAATTAAACAGTATAAGCCAACCACAGGCTAAAATATCTCCGAAGTTTCTCAGTAAAACCACACAAACATGGATATCATTAGAAGCAGCTCGTCGAACTGGTTATAATGATATCCAAATTTGTATGGTTTTATTTAGAAATTATGAAACGTGTTTGAAAATGATGAAATTTAATTTATTTTTTTTTAAATACTGTGTTAGGTAAAGGGTTAAAGAAGTATATTGGGTTGGGTTTCAAAATTTAAAGAAGTATATTGGGTTGGCTTTCAAGGTTTAATGAAGTATACTGGGTTGGGTTTCAAGATTTAAAGAAGTATATTGGGTTGGGTTTCAAGATTTAATGAAGTATATTGGGTTGGGGTTCAAGATTTAAAGAAGTATATTGGGTTGGGTTTCAAGATTTAAAGAAGTATATTGAGTTGGGTTTCAAGGTTTAAAGAAGTATATTGCGTTTGGTTTCAAGATTTAAAGAAGTATATTGAGTTGGGTTTCAAGATTTAAATATGTATTTTGGGTTGGGTTTCTAGATTTAATGAAGTATATTGGGTTGGGTTTCAAGATTTGAAGATGTATATTGGGTTGGGTTTCAAGATTTAATGAAGTATATTGGGCTTGGTTTTAAGATTTAATGAAGTAGTTTGGGTTGGTTTCAAGGTTTAAAGAAGTATATTGGGTTGGGTTTCAAGATTTAATGAAGTATATTGAGTTGGGTTTCAAGATTTAAAGATGTATATCGGGTTGGGTTTCAAGATTTAACGAAGTATATTGGGTTGGTTTTCAAGATTTAAGGAAGTATACTGGGTTGGGTTTCAAGATTTAAAGATGTATATTTGGTTGGGTTTCAAGATTTAATGAAGAATATTGGGCTGTGTTTCAAGATTTAAAGAAGTATATTGGGTTGGGTTTCAAGATTTAATGAAGTATTTTGGGTTGGGTTTCAAGATTTGAAGAAGTACATTGGGTTAGGTTTCAAGATTTAATGAAGCATATTGGGTTGGGTTTCAAGATTTAAAGAAGTATATTGGGTTGGGTTTCAAGATTTAAAGATGTATATTGGGTTGGGTTTCAAGATTTAAAGAAGTACATTGGGTTAGGTTTCAAGATTTAATGAAGTATATTGGGTTGGGTTTTAAGATTTAAAGAAGTTTATTGGGTTTGGTTTCAAGATATAATGAAGTATATTGGTTGGGTTTTAAGATTTAAAGAAGTATATTGGGTTCGGCTTCAAGATTTAATGAAGTATATTGGGTTGAGTTTCAAAATTTAAAGATGTATATTGGGTAGGGTTTCTAGATTCAATGAAGTATATTGTGTTGGGTTTCAAGATTTAAAGAAGTATGTTAGGTTGGATTTCAAGATTTAATGAAGTATATTGGGTTGGGTTTCAAGATTTAAGGAAGTACATTGGGCTGGGTTCCAAGATTTATAGAAGTATATTGGGTTGGGTTTCAAGATGTAATGAAGTATATTGGGTTGGGTTTCAAGATTTAAAGAAGTATATTGAGTTGGGTTTCAAGATTTAATGAAGTATATTGGTTTGGGTTTCAAGGTTTAAAGAAGTATATTGGGTTTGGGTTTCAAGATTTAATGAAGTATATTGAGTTGGGTTTCAAGATTTAAAGATGTATATTGGGTTGGGTTTCAAGATTTAAAGAAGTGTATTGGGTTGGGTTTCAAGGTTTAAAGATGTATATTGGGATGGGTTTCAAGATTTAATGAAGTATACTGGGTTGGGTTTCAAAATTTAAATAAGTATACTGGGTTGGATTTCAAGATGGGTTGGATTTCAAGATTTAATGAAGTATATTGTGTTGGGTTTCAAGATTTAAAGAAGTATATTCTGTTGGGTTTCAAGATTTAATGAAGTATATTGGGTTGGGTTTCAAGATTTAAAGAAGTATATTGGGTTGGGTTTCAAGATTTAATTAAGTATACTGGCTTGGGTTTCAAGATTTAAAGAAGTATATTGGTTGGGTTTCAGGGTTCAATGAAGTATATTGGTTGGGTGTCAAGATTTAAAGAAGTATATTGGGTTGAGTTTCAAGATTTAATGAAGTATATTGGGTTGGGTTTCAATATTTAACTCTTTACCTAACATAAAGGCCAGAAATGGTCAGAAAATTAAACAGTATAAGCCAACCACAGGCTAAAATATCTCCGAAGTTTCTCAGTAAAACCACACAAACATGGATATCATTAGAAGCAGCTCGTCGAACTGGTTATAATGATATCCAAATTTGTATGGTTTTATTTAGAAATTATGAAACGTGTTTGAAAATGATGAAATTTAATTTATTTTTTTTTAAATACTGTGTTAGGTAAAGGGTTAAAGAAGTATATTGGGTTGGGTTTCAAGATTTAAAGAAGTATATTGGGTTGGGTTTTAAGATTTAAAGAAGTATATTGGGTTGGGTTTCAAAATTTAAAGAAGTATATTGGGTTGGCTTTCAAGGTTTAATGAAGTATACTGGGTTGGGTTTCAAGATTTAAAGAAGTATATTGGGTTGGGTTTCAAGATTTAATGAAGTATATTGGGTTGGGGTTCAAGATTTAAAGAAGTATATTGGGTTGGGTTTCAAGATTTAAAGAAGTATATTGAGTTGGGTTTCAAGGTTTAAAGAAGTATATTGCGTTTGGTTTCAAGATTTAAAGAAGTATATTGAGTTGGGTTTCAAGATTTAAATATGTATTTTGGGTTGGGTTTCTAGATTTAATGAAGTATATTGGGTTGGGTTTCAAGATTTAATGAAGTATATTGGGCTTGGTTTTAAGATTTAATGAAGTAGTTTGGGTGGTTTCAAGGTTTAAAGAAGTATATTGGGTTGGGTTTCAAGATTTAATGAAGTATATTGAGTTGGGTTTCAAGATTTAAAGATGTATATTGGGTTGGGTTTCAAGATTTAACGAAGTATATTGGGTTGGTTTTCAGGATTTAAGGAAGTATACTGGGTTGGGTTTAAAGATTTAAAGATGTATATTTGGTTGGGTTTCAAGATTTAATGAAGTATTTTGGGTTGGGTTTCAAGATTTAAAGAAGTATACTGGGTTGGGTTTCAAAATTTAATAAAGTATATTGGGTTGGGTTTCAATATTTAAAGAAGTGTATTGGGTTGGGTTTCAATATTTAATGAAATATATTGGGTTGAATTTCAAGATATAAGAAGTATTTTGGGTTGGGTTTCAAGATTTAATTAAGTATATTGGGTTGGGTTTCAAGATTTAAAGAAGTATATTGGTTGGGTTTCAAGGTTTAATGAAGTATATTGGGTTGGGTGTCCAAATTTAAACATGTATATTGGGTTGGGCTTTCAAGATTTAATGAAGTATATTGGGTTGGGTTTCAAGGTTTAAAGAAGTATATTGGGTTTGGGTTTCAAGATTTAATGAAGTATATTGGGTTGGGTTTCAAGATTTGAAGAAGTATATTGGGTTGGATTTCAAGATTTTATGAAGTATATTGGGTTGTGTTTCAAGATTTAAAGAAGTATATTGGGTTGGGTTTCAAGATTTAATGAAGTATATTGGGTTGGGTTTCAAGATTTAAAGAAGTATATTGGGTTGGGTTTCAAGATTTAGTGAAGTATACTGGGTTGGGTTTCAAGATTTACAGAAGTATATTGGGTTGGGTTTCAAGATTTAATTAAGTATATTGGGTTGGGTTTCAAGATTTAAAGTAGTATATTGGGTGGGTTTCAAGATTAAATGAAGTATATTGGGTTGCGTTTCAAGATTTAATGAAGTATATTGGGTTGGGCATCAAGATTTAATGAAGTATTTTGGGATGGGTTTCTAGATTTTAAGAAGTTTATTGGGTTGGGTTTCAAGATTTATTGAAGTACATTTAGTTGGGTTTCAAGATTTAAAGAAGTATATTGGGTTGGGTTTCAGGATTTAATGAAGTATATTGGGTTGGGATTCAAGATTTAAAGAAGTATATTGGGTTGGGTTTCAAGATTTAATAAAGTATATTGAATTGGGTTTCATGATTTAAAGAAGTATATTGGGTTGGATTTCAAGATTTTATGAAGTGTATTGGGTTGGGTTTCAAGATTTAAAGAAGTATATTGGTTGGGTTTCAAGATTTAATGAAGTATATTGGGTTCGATTTCAAGATTTAAAGATGTATATTGGGTTGGGTTTCAAGATTTAATGAAATATATTGGGTTGGGTTTCAAGATTTAATGAAGTATATTGGCTTGGGTTTCAATATTTTAAGTGTATTGGGTTGGGTTTCAAGATTTAATGAAATATATTGGCTTGGGTTTCAATATTTTAAGAAGTGTATTGGGTTGGGTTTCCAGATTTAATGAAATATATTGGGTTGGGTTTCAAGGTTTAAAGAAGTATATTGGGTTTGGGTTTCAAGATTTAAAGAAGTATTTTGGGTATGGTTTCACGATTTAATTAAGTATATTGGTTGGGTTTCAAGATTTAAAGAAGTATATTGGTTGGGTTTCAAGATTTAATGAAGTATATTGGGTTGGGTGTCAATATTTAATGAAATATATTGGGTTGTGTTTCAAGATTGAACTCTTTACCTAACATAGTGGCCAGAAACGGCCAGAAAATTAAACAGTATAAGCCAACCACAGGCTAAAATATCTTCGCAGTTGCTCAATAAAACTATACAAACATGGATATCATGAGAAGCAGCTCGTCGAGTTGGTTCTAATGATATCCATTTTTGTATGGTTTTATTGAAAAATTATGAAATTTGTGTTCGAAAATGATGAAATTTAATTTATTTTTTAGATGTACTGTGTTAGGTAAGGGGTTAAAGAAGTACATTGGGTTGGGTTTCAGGATTTGAAGAAGTATATTTGGACGGGTTTCTAGATTTAAAGAAGTATATTGGGATGGGTTTTAAGATTTAAAGAAGTATATTGGGTTAGGTTCAAGATTTAAAGAGGTCTATTGGGTTTGATTTCATGATTTAAAGAAGTATATTGGGCTGGGTTTCATGATTTATTGAAGTATATTAGGTTGCGTTTCAAGATTTAATGAAGTATATTGGGTTGGGCCTCCAAGATTTAATGAAGTATATTGGGTTGGGTTTCAAGGTTTAATGAAGTATATTGGGTTGGGTTTCAAGATTTAATGAAGTATATTGGGTTGGGTTTCAAGATTTGAAGAAGTATATTGGGTTGGGTTTCAAGGTTTAATGAAGTATATTGGGTTGGGTTTCAAGATTTAAAGAAGTATATTGGGTTGGGTTTCAAGATTTTATGAAGTATATTGGTTGGGTTTTAAGATTTAATGAAGTATATTGGGTTGGGTTTCAAGATTTAAAGAGGTATATTGGGTTGGTTTTCAAGATTTAATGAAGTATATTGGGTTGGGTTTCAAGATTCAACTCTTTACCTAACATAGAGGCCAGAAAATTAAACAGAATAATCCAACCACAGGCTAAAATATCTCCGAAGTTTCTCAATGAAAGCATACAAATATGGATATCATTAGAACCAGCTCGCCGAGCTGGTTCTAATGATATCTATATTTGTATGGTTTTATTGAAAAATTATGAAATTTGCTTTTGAAAAAGATGAAATTTCATGCATTTTTTAAAAATACTGTGTTAGGTAAAGGGTTACAGAAGTATATTGGATTGGGTTTCAAGGTTTAAAGAAGTATATTGGGTTGGGTTTCAAGGTTTAATTAAGTATATTGGGTTGGGTTTCAAGATTTAAAGTAGTATATTGGGTGGGTTTCAAGATTAAATGAAGTATATTGGGTTGCGTTTCAAGATTTAATGAAGTATATTGGGTTGGGCCTCAAGATTTAATGAAGTATATTGGGATGGGTTTCTAGATTTGAAGAAGTTTATTGGGTTGGGTTTCAAGATTTATTGAAGTACATTTAGTTGGGTTTCAAGATTTAAAGAAGTATATTGGGTTGGGTTTCAAGATTTAATGAAGTATATTGGGTTGGGATTCAAGATTTAAAGAAATATATTGGGTTGGGTTTCAAGATTTAATGAAGTATATTGAATTGGGTTTCATGATTTAAAGAAGTATATTGGGTTGGATTTCAAGATTTTATGAAGTATATTGGGTTGGGTTTCAAGATTTAAAGAAGTATATTGGTTGGTTTTCAAGATTTAATGAAGTATATTGGGTTTGATTTCAAGATTTAAAGATGTATATTGGGTTGGGTTTCAAGATTTAATGAAATATATTGGGTTGGGTTTCAAGATTTAATGAAGTATATTGGCTTGGGTTTCAATATTTTAAGTGTATTGGGTTGGGTTTCAAGATTTAATGAAATATATTGGCTTGGGTTTCAATATTTTAAGAAGTGTATTGGGTTGGGTTTCAAGATTTAATGAAATATATTGGGTTGGGTTTCAAGGTTTAAAGAAGTATATTGGATTTGGGTTTCAAGATTTAAAGAAGTATTTTGGGTATGGTTTCACGATTTAATTAAGTATATTGGGGTTGGGTTTCAAGATTTAAAGAAGTATATTGGTTGGGTTTCAAGATTTAATGAAGTATATTGGGTTGGGTGTCAAAATTTAATGAAATATATTGGGTTGTGTTTCAAGATTGAACTCTTTACCTAACATAGTGGCCAGAAACGGCCAGAAAATTAAACAGTATAAGCCAACCACAGGCTAAAATATCTTCGCAGTTTCTCAATAAAACTATACAAACATGGATATCATGAGAAGCAGCTCGTCGAGTTGGTTCTAATGATATCCATTTTTGTATGGTTTTATTGAAAAATTATGAAATTTGTGTTCGAAAATGATGAAATTTAATTTATTTTTTAGATGTATTGTGTTAGGTAAGGGGTTAAAGAAGTACATTGGGTTGGGTTTCAGGATTTGAAGAAGTATATTTGGATGGGTTTCTAGATTTAAAGAAGTATATTGGGATGGGTTTTAAGATTTAAAGAAGTATATTGGGTTAGGTTCAAGATTTAAAGAGGTCTATTGGGTTTGATTTCATGATTTAAAGAAGTATATTGGGTTGGGTTTCATGATTTATTGAAGTATATTGGGTTGCGTTTCAAGATTTAATGAAGTATATTGGGTTGGGCCTAAAGGTTTAATGAAGTATATTGGGTTGGGTTTCAAGGTTTAATGAAGTATATTGGGTTGGGTTTCAAGATTTAATGAAGTATATTGGGTTGGGTTTCAAGATTTGAAGAAGTATATTGGGTTGGGTTTCAAGGTTTAATGAAGTATATTGGGTTGGGTTTCAAGATTTAAAGAAGTATATTGGGTTGGGTTTCAAGATTTTATGAAGTATATTGGTTGGGTTTTAAGATTTAATGAAGTATATTGGGTTGGGTTTCAAGATTTAAAGAGGTATATTGGGTTGGGTTTCAAGATTTAATGAAGTATATTGGGTTGGGTTTCAAGATTTAACTCTTTACCTAACATAGAGGCCAGAAAATTAAACAGAATAATCCAACCACAGGCTAAAATATCTCCGAAGTTTCTCAATGAAAGCATACAAATATGGATATCATATCCAGGGGATAGTAAATTAGTAAATTAGGTCTCATTGAGGGATTCTATTCTTTCATGGCCCTCATGGCCTCAAACGAAATGAGGTTAAGAGGGATAGTAAATTAGACCCCATTGAGGGATTTTCTAATGGACCTCATACGACAAAAACGGGACTAAAAAGGATTCTGGGGAAACAGAACCAGAAAAACTAATCTAGTTCAATCGAACTTACCCCAGGGGCCTTCTCGGTACCTAGTGGCCTCTCGGTACCATGGTATGGCGGTCCTAAAAAGGATTTTAGGGAAAGTAAAGTGAATTTTGGTGATTTGGAAGGTTTGTCGGGTTGTTTCTGGTAATAAGATTTACTCATATTCAATCGAACACACCCTCCAAACATACCCCTGTCCTATAGTAGGCCTGTGGGTAACATAGCTACCACGTGCTACCATAGAAACCAAGATGACAGCCTCCAGTATACAAAATGGACGACTGAAACACGTATCACCCTAACACACGCGCTGCGCAAGCGCACTAACACCACGTATCATTATGGCGATGACCTCACAAGATGGCCGCTCACGCGGGTTACCATGACAACATAACATGGTGCCACTGGGTCACGTGACATGAAGGCACTTCCGGGGTCCTTCCCGGGGTCCTGCTAACTAGAGGTGAAACGTACGAGACATACTGCTAATATCCAAAGCCTAATGCAACACCACACATAACCCCAATCCCAATCCTGACCCTAATACCTACGCCTCCCCTCCTAGGCCACCACTGCTCTCCTCCTCCTCCTCCTCTGTCCCTCTCTGCCTCCTAATCCCATAACTCCACTCACTCCTCCTCCTCCCCTCTTCCTCATAATATTTGCTCCGAGAGACTCCACCGGCTCCAAAACATGTAATCCCAAATCCACCACCTCCTCCACCATCTCCATCATCACTCTCATCTCCAACTCCCTCATTTTTGTTCAATTTTAACTTTTTTAGAAAATCTTTTGGCAAAATAAACAAATAATAGCTATAACGAGAGAAACATTAAAAAAATGGATTTAGTCACTATAAAATGGCAAAAATTGAGGTATTTGACTCCAAAAAGGGGTCAGATGGCTATGATATACTACCTTCATGGAAGAGGAAACTACATACACGTCGGATAACATAGCGTTTCCTTCCCCTCTCAGCATGGTTTAATTGAAGAGAAATCTCGCGAGATTCTGAAAAATTCCCCAAAATTGATTATTTCACTAACCTAATGTTAGTGACGGTGGCGACGTCAGGAGATGAAGAATTACTAGGGCTTCCTAAATGTATGTTAGGTGACTAGGTCCCCTCAAAATAAGCCCCCTCAAAAATAAGTTCCAGTATCCCACTGAGACCCCCCCCCCCCCCCCTAACCGGGCAAGAAACCCATCTCATATACTACATACGGATTTGAGATGGTAACTGCCAGCTTCGCGACTTCAAGTTGGAGTTCATCTGAAATAGTGGTGACCGGGCTGATTGTACATAAAGTTATAACATTATCGGTTAATTTGTTTAACGTTATGCGTTGGAAAAAATGAAACAATATGCGTTGATTTTTACAACATTATGCGTTAGAAAAAGTTATAACATTATGCGGAGTTTATAACATTATCGGTTGTTTACAACATTTTGTAACTTTATGCGTTGGTGAAACGTTATGCGAAGTTGTAACCTTATCAGTTGTGACAATGCCCACCTGCGCGTCGCAATGTCCTCTGAAATCGGGATATTGCAACCGGTGTTAATACCTGCAAAACTAGAAACGGAAAAGTTTATTTACGCTGCACGAAGTTTGCTAGAACATCTATAGAAGCGGCGGAACGATTTTCAAAGTGTGTGTGTGGGGGGGGGGGGGGGGGGGCTGTTTCGGGCGGACGATGGTCGAAAATTTTGAATTCCAGGGTCGCAAAAATTCCCATTTCCATGTATCAGAGCGGATATTTTGAGATTTTTCAGGGGATGTATTTGAAAGATTTCACACTTTGAGAGCCGTTAAAAAACGTCGGTAAAGCATACAGGTGAGGTCTATTTATCAGCTTTGGCGTTAACAACCAAAGCTGATAAATAGACCTCACCTGTATGCTTTACCAGACGTTAACAGCAATTATACTGTCTGTGGATTAGCTTGTCTGGGGTGAATTTGGTACTTGTATGTCTGTAAGATTACGATCTATTTCAATTAACCGATATTTAACAGACTGTATACATTTTAGCGTTTGCTGCCACTCAGCAAAAAATGACCCGAAATCCATCGAAACTGAACCAGTAGAGAGAAACATAGCTGGCGAAAATATGGGGGGGGGGGGCTCTGGATCCGCCCCTTGTTTCACTAGTCATTGGTTGTGTTAAAATATATGCATACAAAAAAACATGGCCTGGCAAAAAACGTGTGGGATGGGGGTGAAACCCGCCCCCCCTCCCCCCGCCCTCGGTTCCGCCGCCCCTGCTCTATGCAATGGACTTGAAATTGTTGAAAAATAGATTTGAATTCGATTTAATTCGAAATTTTCGGCGAATATTCGATTTGAGTCAAAACATGGTATTCACAGGGGACTATTTCAGAGAGTGTTAATATTAAACCGATATACTTTTAAATGTAATCTTATTGTTGATAAGAAATGATTCCATTTATAGTCATCTGCATGAATTTAATTAAATATCTTTATTGGTACCGATTTCAAGCGAACTTATTTTACATTCCTATTTTCAATATCTGCATTTCGTACTGAAAAGAATTTGTTTGTGTATACTGTATAGTTGTTCACCCAACTGTCAAAATCCAAACGAGTCCATATATGTCCGACACCGACAGATTTCCAGTGGGTCTTCAGACATTAATGTGTGAGAGTTAAGGTAAACCCGACTTGCAAAGGTGTCATTAAGGAGTATACTCGTTTTGCATTTCATCCTCATTTTGCAGCATGTACCCGAATATCCGGTTATAGGTGCATCGTTTTTAGGAGAAATTAGATCTGAAAATTTAAACTAACCTTTAACTGGTTGAGGGCTAGATTAATTTTGGTGGTCTCAACTTGTATTTCAAAATTTGTTTTATTATAAATTATTGGAGAGTGTCGACAGGCACTCTCCAATAATTTGTAATAAATCAAATTTATATAAACAAAATATCATTTGCGTTTGATTGAATATGAAACATGACCAAGGAAAATGTTGGCTTTTGCTCTGGTGCCCTCATTTTTTGAAAGTTCTGATAGTGGCTTCTAGCACCTGTCCAGTTAAACACTGATGTTGGGGCCAGCGAAGAAAACAAAAGTCGGTGGGTGGTGTGTGGAGAAGGGGTAGGACTAGAGCCCGGGGAACGTTCGCGAGTTGATTTGGTTTCAAACTTTTTCCACTCGATTCGAAATCATCTTCATTATTCAAAATTTAATCTCAATGAGTTTTGAATTTCATACAGTTCTTTATTGTCGACTTTTTGAAGATGACAACTCATCCTGACGTTTTCTGGTGAACGTGAACGGCCGTACCCAGCCAAACTAGATACATTCGTGTTAACACAAATTTAGTCGGAAAATTTTCAAAACATGACTTTTGAAGCGATCGAGACGATCGTGTTGGTTTGCACATTATATTGTCCCTTGAGTGCAACAAGGCGCCAACTAAAAGATGGCGTCCTGTTCCACTCGGGGGACGAAGTACGTCTTTTTCTTCGTCCAACCTGGTCTTCAACTTTAGGTACCTGCAGTTAAGAATAAAGCCCATATTATGGGCCATATGTGGGCTTCTAGCACAACCAGCCTTTCTATTGTCTAGAGTTTTAGAATTCTGCCTTGCAAATCTGTGTGTATTTTAATCCCCCGCAATATATGAATACTTGTTAATGATAAAAAGCAGTTTTCCAAGAATTTTTACTTAGACGAGCGTTCGGTTAGCCATCTCCAACCTACGTGAACGGTCAATCGGTTAGAGTTATTTTTGAAATTCTGCACACTGCAGTTACTGAAAAAAACTCATCAAGTTAAAAAGTACCACGGTACATTGTGGTAAACCACGGCCTCGTGCCAAAACATCATGGTAAAGAATACTTTTACGCAGGAAACTCTGTATTTTGCATTATCAGAGCACAGTAGTCGAAAAAGGTGATCGTAACACACCAGAAAGCTGTCGCACATCGGACGCTATATGAGTGTTGCTGCTGTGCGATGAAATAATAGCTGAATAGCTTTGCTTGCTTACATGGTGAACCAGATGTTATTGGCATGTCACCAGAACTGAAAATAAGCAGTCTGACATTTGCAGAATGTGATCCCAAGAGAGTGAATTTGATGATGCTATCCCAAAACTGGGCCAATTTATCCTCTGGGTACCTCTTTCTGTTTAGTTTTGAGACCCTGATTCAGATTAAGGTTCACAGAGGGTAAATTTAGTGATGCTACCCTGCTCTGCGGGGTAGCATCACTAAATTAACCCTCTGGGGACCTTATTTTGCAGATGACAGTCTGCTTATTTTCTGGCTTCCATGACACGCCTCGATATATTCTCCGAAAACACGTTATCAGTGTAATTTTACGCCTGTTGTTGTGTGGATTCAAAACCCGGTCCACTAAAATAGAAATTATTGATGCTGTTTTTTTTATAACCAGTTCAATTTTATAAACTGATGGGCCAAAACAATAAGAGCGAGTTGCCATCTAAGCCAGGGCATGGGCGTTGGAAACAAATTGCGATTGGACCAGCAGTGTCAGACAGGACTGGACTGTCATCAGAGTCATCGGGAGGATGATTTGGAGTGTAAACCTGATCTGTCCCGACTATGATGGTTCAAGTCCCGATCAATTAAATATTACATCTATACCTCATCGAGGCATGCTTTCGTCCAAAGCATGCTTTGAATATGCAGTCAGTCGAGATTATTGTTAAAAATTCAGAGTTCTTGAATATTTTATTTGTGGATAAATACATCTACTATCGTTATGCATGGTCCTCGCAATTTTTTATTAAATTAGAGCGAACCGTTCTCCACATCAGTCGTGCTGAACCCCCAACATCCTGATTGGGTAGTACATACTTCCATTCATATGACCGACTGTATGCATAACTTAACCCTATCTCTGTCACCACGGCCGATTCGAGTCCTTCCTGTCTGTTTCTACGTCTCTGTCTATCTCATTAACTCTCTCTCTCTCTCTCTCTCTCTCTCTCTCTCTCTCTCTCTCTCTCTCTCTCTCTCTCTCTCTCCCTCTCTCTCTCTCTCTGAGAGAGAGGGAGAGAGAGAGACTGTTCAGATAGACCAGGGTGGGGTGATGAAAAGTTAAAGTAACAAATCTAATCTCCATAAAGGGAGGACGATGGTTCATGGTGAGAGCAATTGATATGAGAAAGATCAACGGTATGATCGGGGTCGGAATCATCTGCGCTGTGTCCTTGGGCAAAACTTTTCAACCTGATTGCTTGTGTGGGGGCACGGTGGCGCTGTGTACTTAGGCTTAGGGCACGACGACGGTACACTTGACATAACCGATACTATCCCTCCTCGTGCTGAGTTGGTTAGTGGGGAGATTCCGACAGTTACTCACAGTTGTTCGGTAGTTCTTTGTGGATACTTCGGCTTCATCCACTTATAAACCTGTTCGACAGGTTATAACCTGGGCTGTTGAAAGTGTTGTTAAACCCCAGTAAACAAACACGCAACCTCGTTACTAGATTCCAATGATAATCCAGACGAAAATGACCCGACTAGAAAACTATTTGGGAGTCTTATGTCCTACGCAATTTAGCAGATACGCCCCAGGTTGCTGTGGGATCTGGTACTTGTTTCCTAGAGGACTCCCGGCGGGGGGGGGGGGGGGGGGGGGGTTCTGTGAAATAGTGGTTTCTGGTAACAGAAGTGTGTAACTGTTAATCTAGGCGTCCGAGGCAAATACGTGCAGTTACGTTCTGACCATGCCAAATAAACGGTATGCTATAAAATAGTTTTACAATTGTTTTACAAAAAAAATCAAGCAAAGATTTTTAATGAATCTCCGGGTTAAAACAGGTGGCTTATCAGCTGGAACTATTTTTTTTATCTGGGTAAGACTACAATACGCAGGGGAGGGAGCACCCGGCGCGCGCCCCTTCTATTTTTTATAACTCGATTTTTTCCTGGCACCAAGACCTGGGAACACGGTATTATCCGCGATAACAGATGGACATCCACTATCGATGTTATCAAGGATAATACTACAGCCCGTGAATGCAGCAATGGAGGGCCTAGGCGGGTCTTCCGCGAGCTTTTATAAATCGGCTTTCCCTTTTAAAACTTTATTGAGTCAAATGGAAATTTGCGGGAGTATTTTAGCCGAAAAACATAGTGGTCATTTGTAAAGAAGCCACCAGTGGGCATCATTGGCCTTGCGTTTTTAAAATTGTTTCCCCCGGGAGCAGCCACACCCCACAGCCACCCCACCCACCCGAGACAAGGGGATACTCCATCTTGTGCTCGCCGCAAATCGCGGCTGCGCATGTTGGATGATCATGACCCATCATCCATGAACGAAAATTTGCCGTCCTTTGAACTCGGAATCCTGGATTAATTTCGCCACTGCTGCGTTGGGCGCGCTATGTTTTCTCTTCAAAATATACTTTTCGTGTATTGTATTTAAAATGTATTCCATTAAATTTTAGCTCGGTGGCCGTCCAGGAACAACCCAAGTATAACAAGTGGAACAACAAAGTACAATTTTTTAAGAAAATTGTTCTGGCGCCTAGAAGATCTTTGGAGCGAAATTCTTCACGATTAGTTTTAGTATTACAGTCAGTCATACAGAATTTTGTCAAGATGCGTTTCCAGGTATGGGGTTATCGTATTTTTGTAATTTTCAGTCATTCTATGATATGAATATGGTATATTTTCACCATATCTATAATCTATTAACCCTTTAACACTTTACCCAACGGAACGGCCAAAACCGGCCAGCGCTATTCACAAAAATCGCCAATTAATTTTCATTATATTTTCATTTTTTGTCTCAAAAACATAGGTTATGAACCCTCTTTGGAACGAGCTCGTCGAGCTCGTTCCAATGAGGGGTCATAACCTATGTTTTTGAGACAAAAAATGAAAAACAATTAGTTATTCCAGAATTTTGTTTGCAAGTGTCGTCTGCTTTTCATGTTAGTTAAAGGGTTAAGCATACCTCCAACACGATGTGACCCTGACTGTTTAAAGTGTCGTTAAACCCCGATAAAACAAACAAACAAACCTAACTTAACTGACATGATTAGGACAGTGCAATTCACAGAAAATGTCTTTTATATTTCATTGTTTAGTAGAGATATGATTTTCTGATATGATTTTCTTTCTCAGTATTGCCCATTATCAAACTCGGCTTATGTGACTTCAAACTCGGTTGATATCGGCTGAGATATGAACCAAGCAAGAGTTGTCCCATAAGCGTTACGCGTTACTAGGCGCAACCAATTTTATTTAGATCGAAAGATAAGATAAGATTTACTAAGCAAACACACCAGAACAAAGGCAGATTGCTTTGTATATACAAAACAAAATCAATAGAAACATAAAACAATACTAATTCCAAATGACAAACTAAATATTACGGCTTATAGTGGTTGTAATATAATATTGTTAATGTCACTTCTTGGTGTCAGATTGACAAAACTTGTTTTCGTTGATTTTAGAATTGCTGGGTCATATTACAGATGATACCGCACAGCTGTGGCACATTGTTTCTCATCATCTGAGAAATGTTCACAGTTATTCGTCGAACGCAATCAGGAAAATTGGTGTCACCAGAGATGGTGGAGTGGTTTGAAGCAGAATTTGGTATGATAAGGAATTAATAATGGCACTAACTAATGATTAGGTGGATGCAAAGATCAAGAAGAGAGATGCACAGAAAATTCACCGCAAACTAAAAATTATAGCCATAAAAGAGAACAGAGGCGGCGGAACCAGAGAGGGGGGGGGGGGCACAGGAGATACGTGCCCCTTCACTCTTTTTCCACAGACTTGTTGCCTTGGTTACACAATGAGTTGAAATGTGCGCGTGCAAACGTGCCAATATACAGGCATTCCTGTAATATATTATTTGCAAGTCCAAACAACATTTGGCCAAGGAATCCCATCTTCGGTTGCTTCGGTCCGTTTCTTCTACTTCGACCATCTTCCAACCCGAAGGCTAGGAAGATGATAGGAGTAGAAAAAATGGACAGAACAGTGACCACACCGCGGCATATTCATCTAAACGAGACGCTATAGTGTGTCACGGTACATTTACCGACATACGATTGTAACCATGGTAGCCTTGAAAATTTGTGCCCCTCCGCTTTTAAAGAACTTCCGCCGTCTCTGGGCGAGAAGAGATTCGTCTTAGTGGGAGAAGAGGTAGTTGGGTTATCCGAACGTCGCGGCTTCCCTTTGTAGACGTTCTGATAACTGCACAAGGAGAAGAGGAAACTTCCGATTTAGCGCAAAGAATCAGGGGGGGGGGGGGGGGTCTTCCAAAAAATTCCGGACACAAGGCCGGGGTGGGTAGGTGGGTCGGATGGGGGCCAAAACACCTTTTTTCCTGGAGTTGCAATTTTTTTCCTGGTTGTTTTTTTTTCAAATTATTTTCACATAACAAGGCTATATTCTTGTTTAGTAGTCTAATTTTTGTAAATTAAATTAGATGTATTGAAAGAATTGTGTACTCCAGTTTGACTAAAAACAATCAGTGGAAATTTATGAATTTTAATTTGGGAATGGTTAACATAATTTTCATAGCTGTATCATCACGGCACAATTTGGATTTTACAATGAGTAGGAATGTGTTTAGCAGAACATCTAAAATAATGTAAAAAATTTACGGAAAATAATCTAAATGCCCAGTTTCTCTGAGTAGAGCTCTTGTAACCTGAAACTAATGAAAATTCTCACTTCGCATCTTTGATATAAAACCCCACTTACTTAATTCAAGCTCATAGTGATATATAGTACCAGGGTTTTCACAGAGGGTTTGTCTGGCTATCTCGTGAAAACATGAAACAAAAGTTACAGTTAATATTTGAATTGAAAACTGACCCTGACTGAGCCAGAGGATATAGATGAGTAGCTGAGCATAATACTATGCAGCAAAAGAAGATTATTTTAATCCTCTATTTGATGTTCACAAAAATAGTCTAATTCTTACATTATATGCTGTTATATGCAGAAATCAATGCTGACATTTTATTAGAGACGGACCAGGACGGACAGTGAGATTTACAATAGTGTTAGGTGACAGATTTTCAGCTTTCCTACGCTATCTACTATCTTTTGAGTAATGACAATTGACTGAAACCTCAAGCCTTGACACTTAGCCTATAGTCAGGTCATTAAAATTAACACTTCGTCACTAAATTTAAACTGTTTCTTCAGTCTCGGAACTTAACACATGAATGATAATTATTATGAGAGCATTGAGGCCAGAACTTTCAGTTCACCATTTGTAATTCATGCACTTCATTAATATGCCAGTATACACTACGCCATAGTGTATATAGGCATATTATTGAAATGCATGAATTACAAATGCTCAACTGAAAGTTCTGTCATCAGGTATTAGAACCACCAGAACATAAAGATGTGAAAAAAACAGTTATCAGATTAGGATTCAAATTAAGGCAAGAATTGACGACTGGAAGCTCAGTGCAATAACTTTTCATTACCCACTGTGGTGATACGATGAAAAAATAAAGGTGGTGGGGTGGGTGTCCAAGTGGTCAGAGGAAAAAAATATTTTTTTTGCACGTGGGTGGGTGGGTGGTGGTCAAAAGGTGGAAAAAAGTATTTTAGGCCTTGTGTCCGGATTTTTTTGGAAGACCCCCCCCCCCCCCCTGAAAGAATGAGAAATAATAACACTGTCAAAAACTTGTAACAAATCTTTTTATAATTATTTGTTTTGGTTTCATAAATAATGAGGTTATTACTAGCTAGTTTCATATCGGCCGAAATATGAAAACTAACCAAGTAAAATGACCTCTAATTATTTTAACATTTTTTGTCTCAATGGACTTTGCTTTCGGGTCATCGATGTCGCATACCCATAGATCGATAGACAACAAATTTTCTTATTGGGTCGTCAAGTGGTACAATATATTTAGAAGTATTTACTTGGTTATTTCCATATCGGCCGAGACAACAGCACTCGGCAACTTCATATCAGCCGGCGAGAGAAGTTCGAAGGCTGGTAGTAACATCGAGTGCTGATATCTTTGCCGATATGAAACTGATCAAGTAATAACCTCTTTATTTATTAACCCTTTACCCAACGTAATGACCAAAACCGGCCAGCGCTATTCTCAAAAATCGCCAATTAATTTTCATTATATTTCATTTTTTGTCTCAAAAACATAGGTTATGACCCCTCTTTGGGACGAGCTCCTATGTTTTTGAGACAAAAAATGAAAAAAATAAGTTATTCAAGAATTTTGTTTGCAAGTGTCGTCTGCTTTTCATGTTAGGTAAAGGGTTAAACCAAAACAGTTAAGTACAAAATGTTCTCAAATCTGTTAAAGTTTTTTGAGAGTGTTATTGTTTCTCATTATTTTCAAAGAATCCGTAGTTTCCTCTTCTCCTAGCTCAGCCATTCGAACATCTCGACCTCGCCGCATAAAATTTCATGTTTTTATAGTTCACCCCGAAAAACTGGCTCAGTGTAATCAATGACTTTGTTTTACATGATGGATGGGATTTGTAATATCGTATTATGTCAAAGCTGCATTGTATTTTCATCCAATCATTCGAACTGCTTGTCCCGCGTGCTGTGGTCCTTCGGGGGTGGGGGGGGGGGGGGGGTATGTAGTATAACTGATCACAGCAGTGGTATTGGTACTGGTTTCCTGAAAAGAGCGTTTGTACATCTGGCGACCTTGTACATACGTCGCCCAATAATGGTTGCTTTTAATAGCATCACTATGGAGAGCCGGTAGTGACATGCTTTTTGTGAAATGCCTTTTGCGAAATGCTTTTTGCTTATATTGACATATCACAAATGGCGTTTCGGGAACAACCAATCAGATATTCTAATTATGGAATTTTCCTGGAAAATACGAATTGCTTTATGCTTTTTGCTAACAACGAAATGCGAATAGCAAAATGCATTTTAAGGAAATGCGAATAGCAAAACGCTTTAAAATTGCGAAATTCGAAATGCTTTTTGCGAAATGTATTTTTTCCAATTTACGAAATGTTCTTTGCAAAATGAGGTTTACCAATTGCCCATTTGTATGCATCTCAAACAGTAGCAGCGTAGGTCGTGATTTGATAATAAGAAAACGAATAAATCACGACTTTTTCGTCCAAGTGAGAATTAAATTGGTCCAGACCTAAACATGTTTAATGTTATAGAATTCATTCTTTTTATATGAACTTATTCCAAAATTAGAACAGAGCATTAGATTATTCCACTTCTATTTAAAACAGTAAAATACATGTTTGAGATTTTGTTGAATTAAAAACATAAAATTAGTTTCCAAATTGGATCTTGCATTGCATAAAATAAATAGAGGATATTCACGAAAATTTGATGAATACCGAAAATATCTCGTGAGTGGCTACAAAGAAATATGAGGATCTTCACGAGCGACGCAGTCGCGAGTGAAGATCCTCATATTTCTTGTAGCCACGAACGAGATATTTTCGGTATTCATCAAATTTTCGTGAATTTTCTTTTTATTTAATGCTCTACGACTACAAACTCTCCAATTTGTGGCCTTTATTTGCCATTAAGGCGCAAAATTTATGTGCCGAACCGGCGTCCATACAAAAATTACAACAACCAAACTCCAACCATTGGAATGTGTGAATATCCGCACAAAAAGTAGTCCCGTCTTATTTCTCCCCTAACTTTACGATTTACCAAGGCTGGCGAATTGAAATAATCGCAATGTGTTTCGAAGAAATAGAACAATAACAAAAAACACCACTTTCTTATTTTCAATAACAAGACACGTCATTTTATTTTTTTTGAACTCAATGCACTGAAGACGTGTGAAGTTGAACTGAAGAAATTTGAAAGTGATTTCGGCTTTTCGCTGGAAGGTGAATGAGAAAGTCAAACTTTGAAACAGCTGATTTAATGAATTGATTTAGTCACTGTCACTGTCAGTTATTCGAATTCGTTTGTATTTGGGACTCTGGAATTCATTACTGATGTGCTGACTCGTTTAAAGTACATGTGATTCGTCATCCGAACCTACGATGAAATATCGATTTCTAAATATCATTTTGATATTTCGTTTTGCCGACCAACAGGGGAATATGACTTAATTTTTCAGCGTGAATTGATGCCTGAGCATTAAATAAAACGTTATTTAAACTAAAACATTTTCCATCTACATAATTTCCTGAGTCACGGTCGGCGTCAGTCAACACTTTTTAGTGACATCCACATATTCACTGTTTCGTTATTAGCAAAAAACATTACACAATTAGCAAAAAGCATTTCGCATTTATCAAAAAGCATTTTGCAAAAAACATGTCACAACCGGCTTTCCATACATAACACACGTTTTGACATACAGTGGGACTGGTTTCGATTTTTATTACAAAAGTGAGAGCTCGGACAAAACTCCTCAGCTATGACAAAAGTGGGCGTACCACGAGGAAGCCCTGTACACTAAAGCGCACTACACGTCGATGGGGCACTGGGCTTCAACAGCTGCTAACTCTGCTCATGTCAGGAATCTGACAGCTGCTCGTCCCTGTTCTGTGGTTCCCTTCAGGTACTCCGACTTCCGCCACCCGTATAAAATACCCGACACGGTATGATGCGAGCCATTGAAAGTATCGTTACCCCCCCCCCCCCCCCCGCCCCCCGCCCCTAAAAAAACTGTTCAAGTAATCCCGAGCTTAGTAGTGCCCTTCAGTGATGACCGGTATCAGCTTTTCAAAAATATTAACTGGTTGAGTGCTAGATACCACTATCAGGGCTTACAAGAAAATGAGGGTACCAGAGCAAAAGCTAACATTTTCCTTGCTCACGTTTCATATTCAGTCAAATGCAATAAATATATTGTTCATATAACTTTATTTTATTACAACTTATTGGAGAGTGCCTATAGGCACTCTCCAATAATTTGTAATAAAATAAATTTTGATGAACAAATCAGACCACCAAAAAATAATTTAGCCCTGAACAAGTTAATTGCAGGAGAAGAGTGTGTCTATCAGGCTCGCCGTGTCCGAACACATCAGAAGACAGAATGAAACAAGATCTGGTTTTCAATACGGAAACTTTTCACTTCTAAGAACATTGTATGAATAGAAATAATCTGTGAAGGTGACAATATATTAATATGCAAATTTCGTTTTCATATCATAAGGTAAGATTAATTTACATTTTTTTGAAAGAAGCCACAGTTTATGTAGTCTGTATGTAATCCAATAGCATTTTGATCGTAATGTGTTTTTTTTTTTTTCTTTTATGAATAGGCTTAAAGCAAATACTTTCTAACAATAGCTGGTAGAGAACGAAGTAGGGTTGCAACCAGTGGCGGCCGATCCATAGGGCCTGGGTGGCCAATGACGTAAACCGAAAGTAATACACGATGACAGCTAGTCCAACTGTTCTGAAATTTGTCATGTCGATTCACACGTCCAAGTCATTACTTCCCAGTCAACAAATCACGAGTCATGTTTTATTTGATGTTTTATGATTTATATGATTTTTTATTTCTAATTTATCTGTTGAGTTTCCTTAGATGTTTTTTGTTTTTATTGGAAGAGTATATTTTCATTTATATTTTATTTCGTTTCAGTGAAGTACACTCCATTGTTCTTCCATTCGTTTTCTGTTTTCTTTTGTTCTTTTGTTTAATAAAAAATCAAGCGTAATCTACATCTCCACAGAAAACCCAGACATTCATGTACAGAGCTCGATATTGCAAGTGAAATGTGGGATTCTTCCATTAATAGACAACTGAATTCTCCTCTCTAGAGTGAAGGATTTGGCGTTTTTCATCCATAATTTTCAAAATTTTCTCGCACCGAGCCGACAGTGGCGTAGATAAAGGGGGTGGGGGGGGGGGCGGAGCCCCCCGACTTTATGCCTAATAACATTAAAATGCTGGCTTTGGGGATAAAAACATGCCATTTTGGGTAAAAAATACCAATTTTCAGTACATTTGCAGTAAACAACAGATTCTTTCTGTTTGTTTGGGTTTTTGTTGTTGTTACACTGTCGGAAAATTTTCGGTCTGTCGGAAAATTTTGGGCTTGCCCCTCCGCCAGCGAAAAGCTATCTACGCCACTGCGAGCCGACCATGGTTCTGTGTCCGAGGGCCCCATCATAATTATGGCCAGGGGCCCCAAGGGCCTCTGGCCACCACTGGCTGCAACGATATGCTTCTCTAACGATACGATATGTATCACAATTCAATCTGCACGATACGATGTGCATCATGATACACATGATCCCTCATCGCATACAACCACAACTATCAAATACTTTGAACTACATATTTTTATTTCCAGTAGCTTCCTTTTATTACAAATATTTAAGCAATATGTAACTTCTCAAAATGATAACCATTGGCGTTCATTGATTTCAGGTTTTGATTTTATGACCCGTTTTCCGCTGTTTTTTTCCTCCTAGAAAATATACTACTCAAAGTTTGCTAAGCACCAAGTATATCCAACTACCTGTTTTACGTTTTAGTTGAAATATTGTAATGAAAAGTGTATATATTTTTTATTTAATTATATCTTTAATGATTTAAGTACAGAAATTAAGATTTTATTTGTGTTTGACATTATTTTTTTAGCTTTTGAATACGATAACCATGGAAAATGGATATTATTGGTAAAAGAGGAAATTTTTCAATTTGCCAAAAAGTTGACGGAGCGAACTGGTATGGGTTCAATATCGAGTATGAGACCCATTACTGCTAACTACAGCTTGACAACGCTTTCTCATGCTCCCAATCAGGTTCCTGATGGTCCTCTGTGGGATGTTGTTTCATTCTTGGACCAGCATAACACCAAGCTTCTGGATACTTCTTGGCTGGACTGGACGGACTGAAATTGCAAACTACAACTCAGTCCAGACATGTTCGATTGGATTGAGGTCAGGGGATCTTGCTGGTCAGTCCATACGCTCAATCCCCTCCCTCTGTCGGTACTACCCGACAGCATGGGCAACATGAGGACTGGCATTATCGTCCATCAGAATGAATCTATCACCCACTGCACCTGCATACAATTTGACGTGGACATACAGGATCTCATCAATATACTGCTGTGTAGTCAATGTACCACGTTCAAGGACACAGAGCTCTGTACGCCCATCCCTGCTGATGCCGCCCCAGACCATGATTGTCCCTCCACCATAGCGGTCATGCTCAGCAATGTTGGCTGCATGGAATCGCTCTCCTGGTCTTCTCCATACCCTAGAACGCCTATCTGTGTGGTCAAGGCAGTACCTTGACTCATCTGTAAAAAGGACAGGTCACCAATCTTCTCTGGTCCATCCAACGTGGCCCGTGGCCATTCATATCGTATCTGGCGGTGGTTCTGTGACAGCGGAATGCGAATACATGGTCTTCTCGATCGGCGGCCACCTTCGTGCAACTTTGCCCGGATAGTCTTCGTCGAAACATTTAATCCGGATGCATTCTGAAGGTCACTGCGAAGTTGGGTTGCTGTGGCAAAGCGGTTCCTACGGGCCTGAATTATGAATGAATGAATGAATCTTTATTTAGCAGTATACAACAAAAATATACATAGACAATAAACATATAGTGTGTTTTTATATCTGTGTTATACAACGAGTTGAAATATGGTTTATTTTTTCGAGGCTTTGCCGAGAAAAAATAAACCATATTTCAACGAGTTGTATAACACAGATATAAAAACACACTATATGTTTATTGTTTTTATCTGATAACAAACAGACACCCGTCTCGTGCGTCTACCCGACTTATATATGCTTCCCACGGGCCTCCAAAGAAAACCAGTCTACGAGACAAAAGAAATAGGACAAGACGCATAGAGTTGTGTCCCTTACATTACAAAATCGATGACGGCGATTGTAAAGTGCGATTGCACTTCTTGCATCATGTAACTGCGCTGGAACAAAATAAATTTCAACTATTTTATTAACAGTAACAAAACGGTGTTTCAGTAGAGTTATTCTTTTTTTGACATAGGTCCAGTTTTCTTCCGTGTTTTATGCTGTAGTCCCAATATAACAAATAATTTGGCGTTTGTTTACAATTTTTACGAAGTGTTTTTTTTTCAGGTAGAGCAGACGAACTTTTAATTAGCGCAGTTCCGCGAGTACTTTTGATCGAGGCCGTGACTATAAATAGTTCGCAGTCGCCGCATACTAATTACTATTAACATTCAAGTAATTTCTACAATGTTTTGAAGCAAAATTTTAGGTTGCCTTTATTGAAGCAAAATAAATAAGAAATGACACCATCAGAGGATTTTGACAAAGTGCAATAAGCGTACAATTAAAACCTGCCCTGTGATATAACGATGTTTCATGAATGAATGAATGAAAATGGAATTGAAAGAGGTCAGAGGTCGTTCGCATAAATTATAATTATATACAACACCCGTTGTATATACTTCAAGTATATACAACGGTTGTTATACTCTATGGTTATCAGATAAATAAGTAATATATATATAACAAACATTATCAAATATACCTGTACACCGCAGGGAGACGGCATAGCCAGATTGGCTGTCTACCTGTCGTCTCCGGCAAATTTCATCATGCAGCATTGGAATCGGACTGTCTAACACCGTTTATCTATTCTTGGTCTAGGACGATGGGGGCTGGTGTACCCAACACGATTGAGTTAAGAGACGAGAATTTGTCCAGACATATACATAACCTGCAAAGATGGGTCTATAAACACTACTACGCCCTCGCTGGTAAGTCCAAAACCACGCGCCGCTCCAGCACTTTACAGCTCAACGCAAAATGTGGAGTCCTCAACAAGGGTAGGACAATATTCTACCTAATGTTAAATGGCACAGACAGTATAGTATGGATTATTACAGTCAATGTTATCAATAAGGGTAGGACAATATTCTACTTAATATAAATGGCACAGTCAGTACAGTATGGATTATTACAGTCAATGTTATCGGCGTATTGGGACAACAATTTTGTAGTTAGTTGTTTTTTAAAACTGTTTCTGTTGTTTATGTTACGTAGCTCAGAGTCTAAATCGTTCCAGAGTCTGGGGTACATGTGTGCTGGAAAGTATTCAAGAGACTTTGTCGTTGTTCTATCAATTTGGAGGCCATCTCTCCTTCTGCTAGCTCTACCCGTAGTGTTGACTACAGGGTGGAAATAATATCTGAAGGATATTGGCAAGTTTTCATGATACCAGTCAAACACAAACAGGCAAGCGTGGAGTTTAAAGAGGTCGTTTACTTTAAGAATCTTATTCTCCCGAAAAAGAGGATCAGTGTGTGCATTATATATCTTATTGTTTATTATGCGGATGGAGCGTTTCTGGAGGAGCAGTATCTTTTTAAAAAATCAAAAACCGGTCTTCAGCTGCAGATGTTGCCCCGTCTCTGCCACCGCAATGCCGTCTTATTGGTGTCCCATACTGCTGAAATCTTGCCCAGGTTCTGTGATCACCGTAAGTGCACATCAAGGGCTTCACCAACCTGACGATGGGTAGCCCCTTGCTCTACCTTCCCTACAGCCCGCCACATTTCTGCTTTAAACAAATGTCTTCTTACATTTGCATTTGCCATATTCAATCATTAAATCACAAGGGTTTGTGTTGAAATGAAGATTGAATACCCTACACATGTCATGTACATGTAGACAGTACACGAAAACATCATGAAAATCAAAGTGTACATGCTTTCCATGACTGTCACGAAAAGTCTGCCTGTCAAGAGAGCTAATGTAAACACTGGGGACCATCCCAATAAATTCCTCAATCATATCCACCAAAAATATTGCAAATATGTCACAAGCAAATTTCACAGTCTGTGTCAAATATTTGGTGCTTAGCAAATTTTGAGTAGTATATGTAAAACAATTTAATGCCTTAAATCTTGTTTGACAGAGCTCAGAGAGCACTGTCAAACAAGATATAATGGATTAATCAAATAAATATTCAGCAAATTAGATGGAATTCACCAAACTTTTGGTTAAATGAATAACCCCGTGTTAATTGCATATATATCACTGTCAACATTGGTATGCAAAAACAAGGGTTTCACTGCACCAGGTTTCAAAATCTAAGAAAGTGTTTTGCCTGATATTATTAATCGTATCGCGATACATAGTGAACAATGATATACGTGTTGAATCGTGAACAAGATATCGGTGTTCAAGCATATCACAATTAATCGTTGAAGCCCAAGAACGAAGACAAAGTAAACACTGGCTTTCAGTTGGCTCTAATTTTCTTCTCTTTTTGGTGCCAACCCTTATTTTTTTAATTTTTATGTAACAATCCTAAAATTTCCCTTCCTTTTCTGGAAATTCCTACTTTTTAACCTTTTACCCAACGTAACGGCCGAAATCGGCTAGCGTTATTCACAAAAATCGCCAAATAATTTTTATTATTTTTTTCATTTTTTGTCTCAAGAACATTAGTTATGACCCCTCTTTGGAACGAGCTCGTCGAGCTCGTTCCAAGAGGGGTCATAACCAATGTTTTTGAGACAAAAAATGAAAAAAATTAGTTATTCAAGAATTTTGTTTGCAAGTGTCGTCTGCTTTTCATGTTTGGTAAATGGTTGAGTCAGAAATGACAATAAGGTATCTGTTTTGTTAATCTGAGTTTTAGTCTTTCAGATACTAAAAAAAATCAACCAGTGATTGGCTATAGTCAGAAACAGGTGCATTCAGCATTTATCTGATGAGTTTGATGAATATGGCCCTCATCCATGGAAGGTAATTTAAATGATCCTGCATTTTTCCAATGAAATACATTATGTATTGAGGGATCATTGTGCTCCTTGTAAAATACATGTTGTAGCATAGTGAGTGAGTGCTGAATGGATATGTTGATGACTATGGAAGCCAACATCTATGGTAATGATCTTACTTTCAGTATCTGATATGGTTACAGGTAAGTAATTTAATTATTTTTATGACACTAAAGATGCGCAATGTGCTGCCCTTATTTTTGTGTGGAAAATCCCTTATTTATCCCCCAAAATTGTTCCTAAAAATGCCCTTTTTCACAAAAAGGGAGTTGAAACCCGGTAAACCATGGCTGTGCTACATTTTTCTTTTCTTTATGGGAAGATAACTAGGGGACAGCAAACCAAAAAACTAGTGGGGTTGGGGGTCGCCCAGTGGCTCGAAGGTAGTGATGCTGGGTGCCCCCCCCCCCCCCCCCCCACCCCCGACAATGTCTGTCGAATTGTTTTGTTGTCCGTCCAAAAAATTGTTAGTTGCTCGAATACAACATTTTCCCTGAAAGCCCTTAATTTGAAAAAAATGTTAATCGTTTAGCGAGACCACCATTTTCATTGTGCAAAAATGCCTTTAGGGTAAATAAAAAGTGTTTTCATTCTCAGGCAATCCCTCATTAAATTTGAACCCCCTCATTGGACATTTTTATTGCCTTACAGAGTCTTCTAATATTAGTTCAAACTAGGGGAGGCTCGGAACTTTTTACATTTTTGATTGATGCATATTTATTCAGTTGCGTCTCCAATATGTCTGCCTTGTTACAATTTATGGGAGAGTGTCTATAGGCACACTCCCATATATTGTAACGAGGCAAATCCCCATACATTAAATACTTTTACTTCAACGATAATATGAAGAGCATCGAAACAATACGAAGCCTTTGAATTGCAGTACCCACAGTTTGTTTTTAGAGGAATGTTTTATTTTTTCAAATTAAAAATGAATTTATTTGTATAAATATGCACTTTCTATATTTCTGTGTGTTGAAAGACAACCGAAATCATTTCCACGTTTGCTTACTTTTTGTAAAAGGAAAAATTAAAATTAAAAATAAAACCCTTCCTCTCTCACTGATTTGAAAACAAAATTGCCTGAGAATCAATTAATTTATTTTGTGTACCCGTATGATTCAAATATCTGTTGAATGAAAGTGCTCATTACAAATACATGACAGTTGAGTAGTCATGTACACGAAAAAAATCGCGTTGTACTATTATTTTAACCCTTTTACTGTCACGCCTACTTTCGCCATATAAGAAGGACCCCTAAGTACGCCTGTATGCGTGGAATTTTAATAAAATTTATGACATACTTGAAACTCTTTCATCTAATTAATTGCTGGGAAGGGCTCTCTGAGCCCTTTCCAACAATTAATCAGATGGTAGGTTTGATCTGCGCATATCAGAACGTACAGATAATCATCATAAAATAGGTGACAATATTCGCTTTCGGCAGCGTAAGTGTTAAAAATTTACTGAATTACTTTCGACAAATTCATTAAACGAAAGTAATATTATTTAAAATGATAAGAATAAACGAGAGTTTACTACCTGTCTCGTTTATTATTGTTTTAAAAAGGTTTATTGAGGTAGGGTTTAACTTCGTAGCATAGGTAGGGTTAACGACCTGGTAACATGAGTGGAAAAGTTTAACCCTTGCCCCACCATGTCAAAAAATTGTGAGAACCTTGTTTCCAGCCTGGGCGACAAGTTCGCGTTTTTATTTTATCCCTTTACCCAACTTCAGTAGCAATACTGCATCACACTTGCAAAACAGTTTCATAAATAACTCAAAGCCCTATTTTCTTTTCCTCGTAAAAATAGCTTATGACGCTTATGGAAAAAAAATAAATAAAAAATTTGGAATGCAATTTTTGTGACTAGCGCATTTATCCCCCCCCCCCCCCCCCCCCCCGGCTTCCCCCTGTAACACCAACATTTGAAAAAAATAGACCCGCGGAGTAAATTGTCATCGTGTCGGGAAGTAACATATGTAATGCCTAACTTACAAATAGCAAGTGTGCAAGTTTGCAAGTTAAAAACACGCATTCACGAGTTTTTCTGCTTTTTCATCTTCCTTGACATAATAGCGTAGCCATAACAGTCTTTCTCTTCATGCAGAATGTCATTTTTCAGGTACCGTTCGAGACTCAGTAATAAATTTGTTTTTCTCTTAACCCGCTGAGTATTTTTAAGATATTTCTCACCACATTTAGTTATGCCTGCTATGAAGCAGCCATGACTAGATTTGATAAAAACTTGAACTAAATTTAACGTAAGAGGGCATTAATGAAAAAACTCAAATCAATCTACAGAGAGAAACTTGGGGATTAAATATGCCCCAATTATACTGATTTCAGTAGCAAACAAATCCTGTCCTGGACAGGAATATCTGGCATCAGCATGCAGGACATTTCTCTTCACCAAAAGTAACAGCCAAAACCGGCCAACGAGATCGTTGAGCTTGTTCCTATGAGGTGTCATAGCCTATGTTTTTGATGCATGAAGGACCCAGCTTTCCACTTCAAGTGACTGGTTCAAGTGGACGGTTATCTCCCCTTATCGACTATCAGAACCCATCAGCTAATTGCTTCACAGAAAATCGGCCAGGGTGTGAGAAAAATAATCAGATTATACAGAATTTTGGACACCAAAGGAACAAAAGTCAAGTCTTGGGGCTGACAGATATTTCCACCTGACAGTAGATACAGGATCATATTTTTCGAATTGATGCTCTTCCCAGACATCAGTCAAACCAAAAAGTGTACAAAGATGAGCAAATGTCAAGGGAAACACTGTTTTTAAACATTTTAGCATGATTGCACTGAAGACCCCAGTATATTTTATATGTGACGGGGAAACAAAACTCAGATGTTAAACTGGCACCATTCAACAATCACTATAAAGAAAATATATTGAACTTTCAGATGCCATGCGCTTCCATAATGTAACTTTTGAACATTTTATTTAATCTTAGGAATTGTAAAACATTCCCATCTCCGTAATGCCAATTTTCAATCACCAAAACGACATTTTCAGGGGAGATAACTAGACCGTTTTCCAGGTAAAAGCTGGCCATGAGTTTCTTCTCGCTATCAACCAGAACACGGGTGCGCTCCCTTTTTAGTTTGCTGCCATTTGGAAACACACGTTGAAAAAACAATTTTTGCGTAACTCACTGCATTCTGTAAATTTAATCTTCAACCCAACATTGTTATTATTTATCTTTGAAAAGCTCTGCTTCACAGAGACTTACCCGGGGTCGTACGAGCCATGCTTTATTGGGAAAAATCTTACAGAAACAACCAGACACGTCGTGAAGATGATCGATTTGGGTGTGTAGGAGTGGAGTTGTAAACCCAATTCATGGGCGTCGCCAGAATTTTTCAAAAGGGGTTCGACTTTGATGAAAAAGGTACACCGGTGGTACACCTGACAGATGTCTAAGGCACGAGCATTATAGAGGGGGGGGGGGCGGGGCGCCCCCCCCCCCCCCCCCCACCGAGAATTTTTTTTAATTGAGTATCAAATGGAGTTCTCTGGTGAACTTTCGGGGGTTTATTTGCATTCTCCGTACTTGAAAAAAAACGTAAAAGGGGAGGATGTCGTTACCACCTCCGAGAGCCCCCCCCCCCCCCCCCCCCCGCCGTCGAAGCATATGTAATTTGTCCCGAATCTGATGACTCAGGTCTTAGAAGGAATACCTTAACTCTTTGAACCCCGATGGTATCTTCCATGTCAATCAATGGCAGACGTTGAAAGAGTTCATATTCATTATTTGGGGGTAGCTCAATTAATAATTTCGACGGGCAGCATTGGGGCTGCACGTTGAAAGTATTGATTGATCTTCCCCACACATTCACTTAGCAGCCATCCTACTTAATGAAAGTATAACCTATTATGTTCCTGGGTCGGAAAAAAGTCCTCTCGAGTTCAAAGGGTTAATGATGTTGTTGAAATATTTTATCAGCCGGGATTATCGTTAAAAAACTCGTGAAATTCGTTTGGTTTTATCAGGACTCAAAATTGGTCTTGCTGGGACCGAATTGGCCACATACTTCCATTTGCATGAGACCAACTTCGCGAGTGACGTAAGACCAAATAGCAAATCTGGTTGTGCAGAAAGTGCATGCTTTCGATATCTGAGACTCCAATCCAGACGTAACTGTTCCGAATTGAAAAGTATGGGGAAGGGGGAGGTCACTCTCCCTACACACCATACCCCATAGCTTCGCTTCTGAAAACAGCGTTACAGTACTGTGATTACAAAAGTTGTCTCTTTCCGATCAGATTGCGTTCTACTCGTGAAGTATTCACATCAGTAAAAGGTGAGTTCTTGAATAAAACATTTCGAAATTTATTTTGAAATTTAGACTTAACAAAGAAAACCTAACAAAATAGCATCTGAGCTGCCATGTTTTCGCTTTTCTGTTTTCAACAGTTATGATTCTAGGGTGTTGTGGGCAAGAAAAAAGGACAGTGATATTCGACCAGATCAGATCAAGACCCTGTCGTGATCCGGTCGAATTTCTCTGTCCGTTTTCAGTTGCGACAAGCGGCTCTGTTTGTGGCGGCGTCGGTATGTGACCAATGTGTTTTTAAACTCAATAACTTTTAACCTTTTATTGAACACGAAAAGCAGACGACACTTGCAAACGAAATACTTGAATAACTATTTGTTCCATTTTTTAGTCAAAAACATAGCTCGTTTCAATGAGGGGCCATCAGCTATGTTTTGAGACCAAAAGAAATGGAAAAATAATGAAAGTTGAACTTGGAATTTGTTTTTTTTTTTATCATCGATCGCAGCTTAGGCTGTCGGAAAAACTTCACATTTTATGTTTTCGAGACAAGAAACGAAAAAGTAATAAAATTTGAAAGGCGAGTTTTGTAACTGGCCCTGGCTATTTTCGGTCGTAAAATTGTGTAACAGGTTAAGCTAGCGTAGAGAAAGAAAAAAATCCCGACCTACCGACCCTATTTTCTACTGCATGTAACTGGAACCACACCATTCATTTTTCGACTTTGGTGCGATCTCGCAATTTTTGTGATCCAAGTACTTGATTCTCTCCCGTTTTGGTAGTGATTTTGATACCGGCTTACAACAGCGATGTCGTTTTCTCTTTCCACTATAATAGCCGTTATGAATTCCGCATCGAACTCCTTTTGGCAAAAGAAAAATACTCCACGATGCCAGGCCGGAACTGACTAGGACTCCTTAGCGGGTTCTAGTGGTGATGGGGACATTGTCACTTCAAGAACTTTTATTATAAACATATGATGACTTCATCCTGCGCTGTAGGTAGGCTCTTGTCGCGAAGTGCCGTTTGCACTGACAGGCACGGCCCCCAAACTATCATTTTGGCAATGGGCAACGCACGAATGAAATACGAAAATACAAAATGAGTTTCTCTGGTCATGACGGGGTTTCTATTGTTTGTGTGTCCTTTTGGGGTTTTCTTTTGATGTGGGTTTTAAAATAACTTTCAAAATTGTCGTCCAAAGGTCCACGGAAGTTGACAGTCGAATGACCCCACTAGGGCTGCATTGCCGCTGCAACGAATAATTGTGATATGTTTGAACCGCGATATCTTGTTCACGATTCAATACGATGCGATAAATAAAAATAATATCAGGCAAATCAATTTCTTAGATTTTGAAACCTGGTGCAGTGAAACCCTTTTTTGAATACCAATGTTGACAGTGACATATATGCAATTAACACCGGATTGTGTTGGTGAATTGCATCTAATTTGCTAAATATTTAATTTGAAATCTCGAAATTTCGACTTTTTATCTCGAAAATTAATTAATTTATTTATTTAAATCGAAATTTCAAAACTTTATCAGTAGTAGTTGATGTATCCGGACGTGCCCGGTAGGGGGACTCTGCTCTGGGGCCCGCAGGGGATCTCGAAGTAACGTTATAATCACGTGACCTAGTTGCGTCATGTTTGGTTGTCATAGTAGCCCGCGTGATCCCCATAGTGATACGTGGTCTTAATGCGCAAGCGCTGCGCGTGTTGCTAGGTGACACGTGTTTTCGTCGTTGTTTACTGGAGGTCGACAACTTGGTTCCTATGGCAGAACGTGGTTACTATAGGCCCGGAAGGCTTCTAAGAGAGCGGGGGTATGTTCAGAAGGTGAATTCGATTGAATAGGAGTAAAATCTAATTTCCTAAAAAGACCTGACAATTTACCCAAATCACTAAAACCCACCCAAAATCACCAAAACGGACTCAGATTTCCCCCAAATCCTCATTTCTGCCCAGTAATAAGGTACGTTCCTTTTTGTAAGATAACTTTTACGAGTTCGAATTTTCCCAAACTCTTCAGTTTCTTTCTACCTAGTGTGACAGACGGTGTTCTGACTACCCTAGCAGTCTGTCTAGTCCTAGCTATCTTTGGTTCCGAGCTCGTCTTATAACCACCAGTCATATTGCTTCAATTACCGTAATCTGCACATACCTGTGGAGTAATCTCCTCGTGTATAACGAAATCCTACATGATTCCTAAGGCCAAGAGTGAATCGTGTCGGGACGAGTATTGCTTGATCGACTCGAATCTTATCGAGCAAATAAGCCATCGAGTAATCACTCGAACGAGTGTCTCCTCTAACGACTCTTATGTTCATCTGGGTATCGGAGGATACCTATGACATGGTGATGTAGTACTAGAGGATACCTTTTAGAGGATACTTATCGGAGGATATCTAGAAGATAGTTATAGCCCCTAGCATCTATTCAGTTCCTTTCATCTAGACCACCCTATAGGCTTCACAGCTCCAAGACCACTACAGTAGTATGCAAGGCTGAGAGCTGGCCTCTTTACCAGGTCCCCGGGTACATGACCCCGACTCCGAGGTCATTGACCTCGGTGCCCAAATCC
The DNA here is from genome assembly GCA_031216915.1 of Pictodentalium vernedei. Taxonomy (NCBI): domain Eukaryota; kingdom Metazoa; phylum Mollusca; class Scaphopoda; order Dentaliida; family Dentaliidae; genus Pictodentalium; species Pictodentalium vernedei. The sequence continues at coordinate 432,994,887 of CM062297.1, read as the reverse complement.
CTTAGGCCTCCCCTCCCTCTCCACACTAGGCCTAAGCTATTTTAGGCGCCCCTCCCCCTACCCGCCCTGTATGTACCCTATTGTTTTAGGCTATCCCTCCCCAAAGCCCATTAGGGGTCCAGGCTATGTATAGCCCACGTTGTATAGTTATGCAAATAGATAAGAGACAACTGGTATGTTTGAATATGTCATAGATAAAGGTATTATGATGAAGGTCCCCTTTGTTCATAAGAAGCTTAATATGATAAAGACCATGTACACTGTTTGATTATGTCATAGATAAGATGGTGTCACGTCGCAGGTGTTTGAAAAACCCAGTAAGATCGCAGCGGTGTCTGATTGGTCAAACAGTTGTCCATTCAGATCATTCCACACGGTGGTATGTTCCGTGGGACCAATAGATAAGCGTGTTGTAAAATTATCCCACGCAGGCGTTCTCTGATTGGTCAAACAACTGTCCAGATCGTGCCACGCAGTGTTTTCTGCGTGGCGAATAGATGAGTGATCCGGAGTGTGACAATAAAAGGCAAGCAAGACTGGAGGTTTTTATCATTCTTTCGAAATCATTTGATCGAGTATCTTCTGAACACCTTTATTTCGAGCAAAACACCGAGAAGCTATGGAAAAAACTTCAGCTTGGTTCGAGAAATACTTACGTCAGCGTAACTCCGTTTAAAGGCCAGCTAAAAGTCCACATCAGCCGATACACCCAGGATTCAATGACACCTACGAAGACCGGTATTGCCTTAGATGTGTTCGAATGGAAGGAGCTGAAAAAACGTTTTTGATGAGATCGATAGGAGAGTCACCGACCAAGAGATAGATGTGACAGAATCAAGAAAAAAAACCCAGACACACCCATACCACATGGAAAGAAGAACCGAACGATTGAACTACGAAAGAGGTACATGGTTCACGAATTGGACAGAACATGGGTGCATCTGATAGAAAGAGAAATACCTGGGGTGGCCAAAGAACTTTGCTACGGATGCAGCGTAGGCCATCCTTCCCAAGTACATCACGATGTCTGCACAATGATGGACATGAAAGAGAGAATTGACAAATGTTTCAACATGGCGCTTGACAGAGTCGACATAGAGCAAGTCAAAACATTATGGCTAGAGAATATGAAGAACACAATACCTGAACCACAGATTTGGGAGTATGCACCCATGATTGCTAGTGAACCGGAAAGGACACCATTCGCAAGATGATAGCAGAGAACACATCTACAAAATGGTGAAGGAAAACAAGACGACAATGGAACGACAAGAACGACGACAAAACGGCCCTTTTCAGGGCCAACCAAAATCTTAAAAAAGAGAATATTTTATCACACATTACCCCCCCCCCCCCCCACCCCCACCCCCTCAAGAATTGCCCCCCTTACTTCTACGCCTATAAAAGGCATCCTTTTTTTTCTTTTATCTCATTACAGCCATGGACCCAAGGTGGCCACATCCATTTACTTGTGTCCTCGTAGGCCCAACGTCATCTGGAAAATCGACCTTTATTCATAAATTAAATGGTGACCCCTATCCCCCCAAATATTATTTAGTGTTTCGGTGAATGGCAACCCATGTATGATACGCTGAATGGTGTTGAATTTGTGGAAGGAGTTCCACAAGAGTTTAAACCCAGTTCCCTCGTAAAACTCGATGATCTGATGTTACAAACAGATGAACGTGTCGCGCGTTTGTTAACGCAACAATCACATCATCGAAACATCAGTGTGGTATACATCGTACACAATTTATTCGACAAAAATCAATTTCATCGCACTGTGTCCCTGAACTATCATTACTTAATCCTTTTTAAAAAAACCCAGAGACCAATCACAGATTTCACATTTAGCGGCTCAGATGTATCCTTGGAAAATAAAATTTTTAAGAGAAGTTTTCGATAATGCGACTTCTGTTCCGTATGGCTATTTAATAATCGATTTGAGGCAACAAACCGATGAGGGGTTAAGGCTTAGATTACGAATATTCCCGGGGGAGACACAAGTCGTCTACATTACGAGAGTATAAAAGGGATGTGTTGGAAAGTTTTACCTCATAATGATGTCTACCCGTGTAAGACGCAACATCGGAACGCTCAAAGTTCTTAGTCGTGCAAAGCCCGCTGGAATTAAAAAAGTTGTCAAGGACGCCGAACAAGATTTAATTCTTTCGGTTTGTGAATGCGCTGAAAATATTTTAGCAGGGAACGCACCTATTTCGAGATATCATTTAGCCAAGCTTCGTCAACATAAACAGAAAGTCAGAAAATTAGCAAAGAAGAACACTCCAGATAAGGTATACCGACAGATTATACAATCCGGAGGTTTCCTGGGTTCGCTCATTGGACCAGATCTGAAAGTATTAGCCCAAGGGTTACTCGGATAACAATGGAAAATGCCAAGAAAATGGTTTTGATGGACCCCCGTATGCTGGATCGTTTAAGCGAATCTAACAAGCGACCGAATGACACTGCAGTCTCTTCACTGGATAGAGAATTAACAGAGATTTTGAACCAGACCAATCTTAGTGAAATTGAAAAAATCACGAAGTACAATCAAATTCTGCAGCGTTATTTGACATTCTATGAAAAATCAGTCGAACCAACAACTGTCAAAATTAAAAAAGAAAAAGAAGAACCCACCCATGATTGCGACCGCGAAATTTTGGATTCAGTCCCTATAACTGTGCAGAAAAAAGCCGGGTTATTATTAGGGCGCTTGAAGGCCGCTCTAAACTTGGCGTGGGAAGATAAAGGGCGCCTAATATATAACGATCAAACTGTAGAAGGGTCAAATATTACAGATCTACTTAACGACTTATTGAGACAACGCAAAAAGTTTGCAACAGAAGACGGGCAAGTTTTAGGTGAAGCACTGCGACACAGTAATATTCCTCAAGAACTCGTTGGAAGCAAAGAACGATGGGCTTTTATTCTTAAACGCAACCCGAACATGAGTACCCCACGCCCTAAACCAACGACAAGTAGAGATGAACGAGTTCAAAAATGGATTCCCTTTTAAATACACCTGTTAGCAGTGTGTCTGGAACATTATGACTTTGGATGAGCTTTACTACACACCTACCACTCCATGTAGTTTGGAGAGTGTGACCGCCCTAGAACGTGTTTCAAAAAAGAAAACTAAAGCTGTGGTAGACTGGTTAAAGGGGGAAGATACATATACACTTCATAAACCAGTACGTCGTAATTTTATCAGAAGGCAAACAATCGTAAGTGGGATCGATTATCAATGGCAAGCGGTTTTAGTTGACTTGTCAAATATTAGTAAACACAATAAAGGGAGTAACTTTTACTTACATGTATCGACGTATTGTCCAAGTTTGCATGGGTAATCCCATTGGCAAACAAATCAGGGGCGTCTATCGTTTAGGCTTTTACAACTATTTTCGATACGGGACGCAAGCCGTTAAAGTTACAAACAGATCAAGGAAGAGAATTTAAAAATGCTCAATTTCAGCTATTTTTAAGAAAGAATAACGTCTACTTTTTTACTACCTACAATGTCGAAACAAAATGTTCGGTAGTGGAACGTTTCAACAGAACTCTCAAATCAAAAATGTGGAAATATTTTACAAGGAACAATACATTAACCCTTCCTATACAGGCTTTGACAGAGTCATACAATGAATCCTATCGTCGTAGTATAGGTATGACACCAGCTTCCGTGACGAATAGCGACCAAGAATAAAGAATGCATTTGGCAGAGACTTTACGGATCCCCGGTCGAATCTAAGCAACGCTACAAAATAGGAGACCGAGTTAGAATTAGTAAGGTCAAACGAACATTTGAAAAGGGGTATTTACCCAACTGGAGAGAAGAGCTCTTTACCATTGCAGAAATAATACCGGGACATCCAATCACATACAGGTCAAGGGATGATAATGGAACTATACTAGAAGGAGGATTTTACACAGAGGAACTTCAAAAAGTAGCCGAAAAAAGCGTATGCAGAATAGAAAGCGTAATCAAAACACGTGGTAAAAGAAAAAGAAAAGAATTGTTGGTAAAATGGGTCGGTTACCCCCCCCCCCCCCCCCCCCACACACACACACACACTTCCTTTAACTCTTGAATCAAACAAAGTCAGATTGTTCAATAAAAGTGTGGGTTTCACGAAAAATTATCATTATCATGGAAGACGAGCTTAGAAACAGGTCGTGGCTTTTCTGCGGAAGTCGTGTTCCGAGAAGAGAGATAACATATTTTGTGCAAGTGATTATTTTGTACGTCATTACTATTTCCAGTATAGTTAATTTAAGTTTGGAAGCGAATAATCCCCAGTTGTGGACAGCTCTTTTGGGTAGCGCTATTGGGTATTTACTGCCTAATCCTACCATCAAGAAAAAATAATGTTTTATCTACATTTACCTAGTAACAGTTCGATGAATACATTCCCAGAAAACACTCTTACATCTTTTCGAACGCAATTGGAGCAACCCATAAATCACGAAGGTGATTGGAAAGTTGGACTTGCCCAAAATTCAGTACCCCAATACGTGGTTTAATATTAGGAGATCCGAATGTTTTGTAAGTGTAAAGATCAAGGGAGAACAGAACAAGTTTGTACTAAGAGCGGGAAGCTATACAAAACCCACAGATCTGCTTCGAGAACTTGATCTGGGTGGTATAGATCTAAACCTACCGCACCCTTACCCTTCCTGTTTAGAGTTTGCCTGGGATACCATCACTCAAGAATTAACCGTCATCTTTAGGAACAAAGCTGAGATGTCTTCATTTGAGCACAATACATTTCATCAAGGGTGGTATACAGCTTCTCGCGTGACAGACTAAACAGGGGCTTTTATTGTCTATATGTGTATTGCGACCTGGTTCGAGATCAGGTGGTTGGTGATTCTAGGGTGCCACTCATCCGTATTGTACCAGTAGAAGGTGAATATGGGACAACAGTATCACGAACATTTGAAAATGCACACTACCTCCCCCTCTCTCAGAAACATTCCGGAACTGTGGAAGTCTAAATAAGAGATGATACTAGTAAACCAGTACCATTTGAACGTGGAAAGTTGACAGTGACACTTCATTTTAAACAATGACGTACTGTTGTAATGCAGAGTTATTCGAGGATTATTAACTCGAACAAGTAGGCTCGGGTTTACCAGTCTACCACAGATTTAGTTTTCTTGTTTGAAACACGTTTTAGGGCGGTCACACCCCCAAAACTACCTGGAGTGGTAGGTGTGTAGTAAAGCTCACCCAAACTCATAATGTTCCAGAAACATTGCTAAAAGGTGTATTTAAAAGGGAATCCATTTTTGAACTCGTTCATCTCTACTCGTCGTTGGTTAAGGACGTGGGATAGTCATTTTCGGGTTGCATTTGTGAATAAAAGCCCATCGTTCTTTGTTTCCAATGAGTTCTTGAGGAATATTACTGTGCCGCAGTTCTTCACCTAAAACTTGCCAGCCTTATGTTGCAAACTTTTTGCGTTGTCTCAATAAGTCGTTATGTAGATCTGTAATATTTTACCCTTCTACAGTTTGATCGTTATATATTAGGCGCCCTTTATCGTCCCACGCCAAGTTGGGAGCGGCTTTCAAGCGCCCTAATAAAAACCCGACCCTTTTCTGCACAGTTATAGGGACTGAATCCAAAATTTCGCGGTCGCTATCATGGGTGGGTTCTTCTTTTTCTTTTTTTAATTTTGACAGTTGTTGGTTCGACTGATTTTTCATAAATGTCAAATAACGCTGCAGAATTTGATTGGACTTCGTGATTTTTTCAATTTCTCTAAGATCGGTCTGGTTCAAAATCTCTGTTAATTCTCTATCCAGTGAAGAGACTGCAGTATCATTCGGTCGCTTGTTAGATTCGCTAAAACGATCCAGCACACGGGGGTCCACCAAAACCATTTTCTTGGCATGTTCCATATCCGAGTAACCCTTGGGCTAATACTTTCAGAACTGGTCCAATGAGCGAACCCGGGAAACGTCCGGATTGTATAATCTGTCGGCGTACCTTATTTGAAGTGTTCTTCTTTGCTAATTTTCTGACTTTCTGTTTATGTTGACGAAGCTTGGCTAAATGATATCTCGAAATAGGTACGTTCCCTGCTAAAATATTTTTAGCGCATTCACAAACAAGAATTAAATCTTGTTCGGCGTCCTTGAAAACTTCTTTAATTCCAGCGGGCTTTGCACGACTAAGAACTTTGAGCGTTCCGATGTTGCGTCTTACACGGGTAGACATCATTATGAGGTAAAACTTTCCAACACACCCCTTTAATTCTCTCGTAATGTAGACGACGTGTGTCGACCCGGGAATATTCGTGATCTAAGCTTTAACCCCTCAAATCGATTATTAAATAGCCATACGGAACAGAAGTCGCATTATCGAAAACTTCACTTAAAAATTTAGTTTTCCCAGGATACATCTGAGCCGCAACATGTGAAATCTGTGATCGGTCTCTGGGTTTTTTAAAAAGGATTAAGTAATGACAGTTTAGGGACACAGTACGATGAAATTTATTTTTGTCGAATAAATTTTGTACGATGTACACCACACTGATGTTTCGATGATGTGATTGTTGTGTAAACAAACGCGCGACACGTTCATCTGTTTGTAACATCAGATCATCGAGTATAACGAGGGAATTGGGTTTAAACTCTTGTGGAACTCCTTCCACAAATTCAACACTATTCAACGTATCATACATGGGTTGCCATTCACCGAAACACCAAATAATATTTTGGGGGATATGGGTCACCATTTCATTCAGATTGGAAATAAATTAATGAATAAAGGTCGATTTTTCAGATGACATTGGGCCTGCGAGGGCACAAGTAAATGGATGTGGTCACCTTGGGTCCATGGGTGTAATGAGATAAAAGAAAAAAAGGGATACCTTTTATAGGCGTAGAAGTAAGGGGGGACACCTCTTTGTGTGTGTGTGTGTGTGTGTGGGGGGGGGGGGGGGTAATGTGTGCAGTGTGATAAAAGATTCTCTTTTTTTAAGATTTTGGTTGGCCCTGAAAAGGGCCGTTTTGTCGTCGTTCTTGTCGTTCCACTGTCGTCTTGTTTATCTTCACCATTTTGTGGATGTGTTCTCTTCTATCATCTTGCGAATGGTGTCCTTTTCCGGTTCACTGGCAATCATGGGAGTAGGTGTAAAGTGCGGATTTAAGGACACTTTTTCAAAAAACTGTTCACGTACACGTACATGTACGTGTACGTGTACCGTCAAAGGGATTCAGCGTTAAATCGTGTACAGAGTGTGAAAAATGTTGTTTTTTCATTGTGTCCTAGAAGCCGCAATCGCTTTTGACCCTCTCGGATCGCATCTTAGACCGTTCAAACAGCCGTTGGCGAACAAGTAAAATTCGACACATCGCTCGGAAGGAAAAATGTACGAAATTTGAAGAAAACGTAAATTTAAAAAATATTTCTCGACGTTCTCAACGCGGATCAGACCTTCGATCTATCGTTGGCGAACGCCGGCAGAAAACGTTTTGCGGCTTCTAGGACAGCATCAAAAATGCGTTTTGCGCCTTCTAGGACACCGACGTTCGTGATCGCGTTCCTGACGGTTGAGGGTGCGATCCGATCGGTGAAAACGATTTGCGGATTCTAGGACAGGAAAAATCGATCTCAAAACGTTTTCTCGACGTTCGCCAACGGCGAAAAGTGGGTGTAAAGCGTAGTTACTCGTCGAGGATTGTTTTCCAAACTGATTGCGGCTTCCGGTACATCATCAAAATGCGTTTTGCGGCTTCTGGGACACCAACGTTCGCGATCGCATTACGGACTGTCGAGGGTGCGATCCGATCGGCGAAACCGACCGATTTGCCGATTCTAGATCGGGAAAAATCTCAAAACGTTTTCCCCACGTTCGCCAACGGCGCGAAGTGGGTGTAAAGTGTAGTTACCCATCGAGGTTTTTTTTCCAAACTCGATTTCTGGGATGGGAACAAAAAACAAATGAAAAATCGTGAGGGTATCGTGACATTCGTTGACACCTGATCGTTTAATAACGTGGATATAATGGCTAGAGCAATGTATACCAAAAACCAAAAGCTTGAAGAGCTTGAAATAAGTAATCACCCAATCACTTCACGTTCCTAATGCTAATTAACCAATCAGATTGCTTGATTCTCCTAACCTAAACTTAATCATACAAAGTTATCTCCCCTCGTCGTGGGGGTGGGGGTCACACCCATCAGAAAATCGAAAGTTTCGAGAAGGTGGTCACGTGGCCTATCAAATTGAAGGTCTCTACGAGTGGATTAAGAAGATCGTAATTTTAACCCTCATTGTGGGGTGGGGTCACGACCTGAGCCGAAAAACGTCTTCCTTTTTACAAATCCAGGCATGTGAGGTATTAATATGAAGGGCTCGATGAATACATTACAAAAATTACGTTTTACATTTTATGTGGGGGTGGGGGACACGCCCATCAGAAAAATCGAAAGTTTCGAGAAGGTGGTCACGTGACCTATCAAATTGAAGGTCTCGACTAGTGGATTAAGAAGATCGTAATTTTAACCCTCGTCGTGGGGTGGGGTCACGACCAGAGCCGAAAAACGTCTTCCTTTTTCCATATCCAGGCATGTGAGGTATTAATATGAAGGGCTCGATGAATACATTACAAAAATGACGTTTTTCATTTTATGTGGAGGTGGGGGATCACGCCCATCAGAAAAACCGAAAGTTTCGAGAAGGTGGTCACGTGACCTATCAAATTGAAGGTTTCGACGAGTGGATTAAGAAGATCGTAATTTTAACCCACGTCGTGGGGTGGGGTCACGACCAGAGCCAAAAAAACGTCGTTCTTTATACAAAGCCAGGCATGTGAGGTACTGATATGAAGGCTCGATGAAATACATTACGAAAATGTCATTTTTCATTTTATGTAGGGGTGGGGTCACGACCGGAGCCGAAAAAAAACGTCTTCCTTTTTACAAACCCAAGCATGTGAGGTACTGATATGAAGGGCTTGATGACTACATTACAAAAATGACATTTTCAACCCTCGCTGTGGGGATGGGGTTAACACCGATCAGAAAATCAAAAGTTTCGAGAAGATAGTCGTGTGACCTATCAAATTAAAGCTATCGACAAGGATATTATGACAATCATAAGTTTTCCCCCTTCGTATAACGGTGGAGATGGGACCATCTTGAAATCGAAAGTATTAGTAAAGGTAGTTATGGAACATATTAAATTGAAAAAACAACAACTTGAATCTGATACATCATTCATTTTTGATATCTGTGTTCAAACATGAAGTATGTTTTCAATATATATGATTGTTATGCTAATTAGAGATGCACTCGCTTGTTAACAAGTCACGCCTTAAGATGTTTCCTTCAATAATAACTCTGTTTACTGAACCATAGATTTGTCAGTAAAAAATTATAAGTTGATCTTCTAACGTTTCTACATATTGAGGATAGCCTATTTCACCATTTCCGAAAAAAGTGTCAAGCCAAACTATTTTTTTAGGAAAAAATGCCCACGTCGAGAAGACATTACAAAACTAGACGAGTATAACCTTGACTAAATTCAAATAAAACCATTTGTCAGGTGTTAGAAAAGATTTGTAAACAGTCTAAACGCACATGTGGAAAAGTTGTTTTGTTTTGTTTTTTACAACAGGAGTTAAAATATTTTAAGATACGTGGCGTTATATAAATACAGCAACAACAAAAAACAGTATTTACAATGAGTCAGCGTATGACTGAATGAAAATGAGAAAAAAGCTCTTTTTCTAACCACCTGATAGCGAAACATTACATCAGTAGTCGCGATATTGATGTCATCCAACAGCAGCCAAGATATTAAGCTTTTTACGTCGACATACCACTTGTCCAAAACAATTCTCTTTTAACGCTAAAACGGGTGAAATACATCTTGGTAACGACACCCTTCTTTTTCTTGATCAGACAGTTGTTGGCGGAAAGTTGACTGGAGGGTCATTCAAAACAATTTATCAAATATATCGAACGAAAACGACTCATTTTGTAACTACGATTGTCGCCGTATTCTAAACGTCACCACACTAATCATACAATACGATATTGGAACTGCACTACCTCTTGAATATAACAAATTTACGATTTGTATTGTCTTCAACACAAATCGTAAATTCCTTCCCGCATCACCATACTTGTACTATACGCATCGAATTTGACATCGTCATCATCCCCTTGGTAGATAAACTTGAATCGTCATCCAAATGGTGTTGAAAAGTGAGCCTATAGGGGTTAATTAAGCTCGCAAGCTCGGGTAAGAGCTCGAGCTCTTGAGGTTTTATTTCGAGGATTCAGTGGACTCATGTTTATTCAATGAGCCTGATATCGTTTGGTAAGGAAACACAAAATGCCAGAGCTGGTGAGACCTCACAGAACTGCCAGTTATCACAACGTTTATAGTCCGATCTTACGATCTCTGATCGATAAATTTCCCCTAACATTCCATAACAATGGTCGATAATAGAAATTAGTATAGAAAATCGTGTGAAATGTTCTCTGAAAATTGCATTCGCTTGTGCAGTATTTCTGATTTTTTACAGATTGCGTTCAGGGTTCAGTTTAAAAAATAAAAAAAAACCTTGTCAAATGGTTAGGTTCAAGGGAAGTAACTCTGCAATAACTCATCCACCAAATGGTTAGGTTCAAAGGAAGTAACTCTAGCATCCGTAGGTAGAGGTTTATTATGAGGTCATCAGAGGTCATAATACAGGTTAGGTTCATGGAAGTAACTCCGTTCATCCGTAGGTAGAGGTTTATTATGAGATCATCAAGGGTCGTGATACAGGTTAGGTTCAAGGGAAGTAACTCGGTAACAACCCATCCAAAGTAGAGGTTTATTATGAGTATATCAGAGGTGATGATACAGGTTAGGTTCAAGGGAAGTAACTTCGTAACAACTCACTCGTCAAACGGTGATGTTCGAGGGAAGTAACTCTGTAACACCTCGTCCACAGGTAGAGGTTTATTATGAGGTCCTCAGGAGTCATGATACAGGTTAGGTTCATCAAATGATTAGGTTCGAGGGAAGTAACTCTATAACAACTCATTCATCCAAACAAAATTAAAATTCGATGCACCATACTAAGAAGTGCTTGAAAAAAAACATTTTTTTAGGTTAAGTTCGAGGGAAGTAACTCTAACAACTCATCCGTTCAAACAAAAATTAAAATTCGATTCACCATATTAAGAAGTGCTTGAAAAAACCTCCAGGTTTTAAGTTATGTTCAAGGAAGTAACTCTGTAACAACTCATACGTTCAAATGGTTAGGTTCGAGGGAAGTAACTCTGTATAACAACTCATCCGAGGTTTATTATGAGGTCATCAGGGGTCATGATACGGGTTAGTTCCAAGGGAGGTAACTCTGTCATCCATAGGTTCAAGGAAGTAACACTATAACACCAAGGTTTATTATTAGGTCATCAGGATTCATGATACAGGTGGGGTTTAAGGGAAGTAACGCTATCATCCGTAGATTCGGGGAAGTAACTCTCAACTCACCCGTTAAATGATTAGGCTCAAGGGAAGTGACTCTGTAACAACTCATCTGTAGGTTCGAGAGAAGTAACTCTGTAACACCATACGTAGAGGTTTGTTATGCGGTCATCAGAGATCATGATATGGGTTAAGTTCAAGGGAAGTAACTCTGTCATCCGTCCAAATGGTTCGGTTCAAGGGAAGTAACTCTATAACACCTTAGGTAGAGGTGAATTATGAGTATAACAAAGGTCATGATGAGTACATTAGAGACCACGTTGAGACCATCAGAGGCCAGGATACAGGTTAGGTTCAAGGGAGTAACAACTCATCTGTAGGTTCAAGGAAGTAACTCTATAACACCATAGGTAGAGGTTTATTATGAGGTCATCAGGGGTCATAAAACACATTAGGTTCAAGGGAAGTAACTCTATCATTCGTAGGTTCAAGGGAAGTAACACTGTAACACCTAGGTTATGATTAGGTCATCAGGAGTCATGATACAGGTGAGGTTTAAGTGAAGTAACTCTATCATCCATAGGTTCGAGAGAAGTAGCTTTGTAGCACCAAGGTTTACTATGAAGTCGCCAGGGTAGGTTTGAGGGAAGTAATAACTCATCCCAGGTTTATTATGAGGTCATCGGGGGTTACGATACGGGTTAGGTTCGAGGACAAAGTAACAGTTTCGAGGGAAGTAACTCTGTAACACCAAAGTTTATTATGAAGTCATCAGGGTAGGTTCGAGGGAAGTAACTCTGGATAACAACCCATCCGAGGTTTATGATGAGATCATCAGGGGTCACGATACGGGCTAGGTTCGAGGAAAAAGTAACTATGGACAAAACAAATAAATATTATAAAGTATAATTCGTTGCAGTTTTTGTTCCTTTTCTATAAAAAAATTATATATATTAAAAAATTGATAATAGAAAAAATTTAATAAGACCATACAAAGTTGATTGTCTGTTTCTCAAACCATTTTTTCCAAAAAGAAGCATGTGGGCGGCGGTCTTTTTTTTTCTTTTTATTTTCTCCCTGAGAGGTTGTTTGTGGTAATTCGACCCCCACCCAAACGCCTGGTGGACCACGCAAAATTTCGCAAATATATTGGTTATTCATCGTAGGGGTGTTGGGTCAGAAATGAAGTGAGGTTTGAAAGTTTGTTTTTAAGTGAAACGTGAAAATTATGACTCAGGACGAAACGCCTCATGGGTGAAAACGTCTCAGGATGAAACGTCTCTGGGACAAATCAAATGTCAAAGCGCCAACTTTCACAGATTTATTTTACCAATAATAAAAAATCCTTTCACAGCCTGCCTAGTAAAATCGTGAATCACAATTTTTCTCTTATTATATTCAAAATTATCACAACACATTTGAACGGGTAGTTCATCCATAAATCATATTGTTTGGAAATCTGAAAATCAAATACAAAACGAATGTTTGCGTGTTTTTATTAACCAATTCGACCGCACATACCTACCTATATGCGATTTATTTTCAACTATGTCTGTTACTTTTATATCAAGCAACAGTTACTATTAGTTATCCAATTACCCTGAATCTCAAATGCATTTATTTAAATTAACTGGGAAACTCGTAACTGCTGATGTATTATTAATTACATTAGACGAGAAAAAAGAACCTCTATGTTTTTCATGCCCGCGCAAATGGTCATTTTTGCTGCGCATGCAACCTTTTTATGACACCAAAAAATCTTTAAAAAAAACATGAGATATTGTGCTCATTTCGGTAAATCGATATCGATGAGTTGACGAATTTTTTTTTAAATTAACACTTCAAGCTTTTTCTACATCATACTTTAATAAAGTGGGTGGGTTTCAGCAATACTCACTATGGGTTGTGATAATTTTGAATATAATGAGGGAAAAATTGTGATTCACGATTTTATTAGGCAGTTTGTGAAAGGATTTTTTTATTATTGGTAAAATAAATCTGCGAAAGTTGGCGCTTCGACATTTGATTTGTCCCAGAGATGTTTCATCCTGAGACGTTTTCACCCATGAGGCGTTTCGTCATGAGTCATAATTTTCACGTTTCACTTAAAAACAAACTTTCAAACCTCACTTCATTTCAGACCCAACACAACTACGGTGAATAATCAATATATTTGCGAAATTTTGCGTGGTACACCAGGCGTTTAGGTGGGGGTCGAATTACCACAAACAACCTCTCAGGGAGAAAATAAAAGGAAAAAAAAAGACCGCCCGCCCGCATGCTCTTTTAGAAAAATGGTTTGAGAAACAGACAATCAACTTTGTATGGTCTTATTAATTTTTTCTATTATCAATTTTTCAATATATATAATTTTTTTTTATAGAAAAGGAACAAAAACTGCAACGAATTATACTTTATATTATTTGTTTTGTCCAGAGTTACTTTTTCCTCGAACCTAACCCGTATCGTGACCCCTGATGATCTCATCATAAACCTCGGATGGGTTGTTATACAGAGTTACTTCCCTCGAACCTACCCTGATGACTTCATAATAAACCTTGGTGTTACAGAGTTACTTCCCTCGAAACTGTTACTTTGTCCTCGAACCTAACCCGTATCGTAACCCCCGATGACCTCATAATAAACCTGGGATGAGTTATTACTTCCCTCGAACCTACCCTGACGACTTCATAGTGAACCTTGGTGATACAAAGCTACTTCTCTCGAACCTATGGATGATAGAGTTACTTCAATTAAGCCTCAGCTGTATTATGACTCCTGATAACCTAATAATAACCTAGGTGTTACAGTGTTACTTCCCTTGAATCTACGAACGATAGAGTTACTTCCCTTGAACCTAACGTGTTTCATGACCCCTGATGACCTCATAATAAACCTCTACCTATGGTGTTATAGAGTTACTTCCTTGAACCTACAGATGAGTTGTTACTCCCTTGAACCTAACCTGTATCATGGCCTCTGATGGTCTCAACGTGGTCTCTAATGTACTCATCATGACCTTTGTTGTACTCATAATTCGCCTCTACCTAAGGTGTTACAGAGTTACTTCCCTTGAACCGAACCATTTTGACGGATGACAGAGTTACTTCCCTTGAACTTAACCCATATTATGATCTCTGATGACCGCATAATAAACCTCTACCTATGGTGTTACAGAGTTACTTCTCTCGAACCTACGGATGAGTTGTTACAGAGGTACTTCCCTTGAGCCTAATCATTTAACGGATGAGTTGAGAGTTACTTCCCCGAATCTACGGATGATAGCGTTACTTCCCTTTAACCTCACCTGTATCATGATGACTCCTGATGACCTAATAATAAACCTTGGTGTTATAGTGTTACTTCCTTGAACCTATGGATGACAGAGTTACCTCCCGTGAACCTAACCCGTATCATGACCCCTGATGACCTCATAATAAACCTCGCATGAGTTGTTATACAGAGTTACTTCCCTCGAACCTAACCATTTGAACGTATGAGTTGTTTCAGTGTTACTTCCTTGAACATAACCTAAAACCTGGAGGTTCTTTCAAGCACTTCTTAATATGGTGAATCGAATTTTAATTTTTGTTTGAACGGATGAGTTGTTAGAGTTACTTCCCTCGAACCTAACCTAAAAAAATGTTTTTTTTCAAGCACTTCTTAGTATGGTGCATCGAATTTTAATTTTTTTTTGGATGAATGAGTTGTTACAGAGTTATTTCCCTCCAACCTAATCATTTGATGAACCTAACCTTATCATGACTCCCGTAGACCTCATAATAAACCTCTACCTATGGACGAGGTGTTACAGAGTTACTTCCCTCGAACATAACCGTTTGACGAATGAGTTGTTACGAAGTTACTTCCCTTGAATCTAACCTGTATCATCACCTCTGATGTACTCATAATAAACCTCTACTTTGGGATGAGTTGTTACCGAGTTACTTCCATAGAACCTAACCTGTATCACGACCCTTGATGATTTCATAATAAACCTCTACCTACGGATGAACGGAGTTACTTCCATGAACCTAACCTGTATTATGACCTCTGATGACCTCATAATAACCCTCTACCTACGGATGACAGAGTTACTTCCTTTGAACCTAACCATTTGGTGGATGAGTTGTTGCAGAGTTACTTCCCTTGAACCTAACCATTTGACAAGGTTGTTTTTTTTATTTTTTATACTGAACCCTGAACGCAATCTGTAAAAAATCAGAAATACTGCACAAGCGAATGCAATTTTCAGAGAACAATTCACACGATTTTCTATACTAATTTCTATTATCGACCACTGTTATGGAATGTTAGGAAAAATTTATCGATCAGAGATCGTAAGATCGGACTATAAACGTTGTGATAACTGGCAGTTCTGTGAGGTCTCACCAGCTCTGGCATTTTGTGTTTCCTTACCAAACGATATCAGGCTCATTGAATAAACATGATTCCACTGAATCCTCAAAATAAAACCTCAAGAGCTCTAGCTCTTACCCGAGCTTGCGAGCTTAATTAACCCCTTAGGGTCACTTCGCAACACCATTCGGATGACGAGTTCAAGTTTATCTAGCAAAGGGATGATGACGATGTCAAATTCGATGCGGTATAAGTATGGTGATGCAGGAAGGAATTTACGATTTGTGTTGAAGACAATACAAATCGTACATTTGTAATATTCAAGAGGTAGTGCAGTTCCAATATCGTATTGTATGATTAGTGTGGTGACGTTTAGAATACGGCGTCAATCGTAGTTAGAAAATAAGTCGTTTTCGTTCGATATATTTGATCAATTGTTTTGAACGACCCTCCAGTCAACTTTCCGCCAACAACTGTGTCTGATCAAGAAAAAGAAGGGAGTCGTTACCGAGATGTATTTCACCCGTTTTAGCGTTAAAAGAGAATTGTTTTGGACAAGTGGTATGTCGACGTGAAAAGCTTAATGTCTTGGCTGCTGTTGGATGACATCAATATCGCGACTACTGATGTAATGCTTCGCTATCAGGTGGTTAGAAAAAGAGCTTTTTTCTCATTTTCATTCAGTCATACGCTGACACATTGTAAACATTGTTGTTGTTTTTTTTGTTGTTGCTGTATTTATATAACGCCACCTATCTTAAAATATTTTAACTCCTGTTGTAAAAAACAAAACAAAACAACTTTTCCACACGTGCGTTTAGACTGTTTACAAATCTTTTCTAACACCTGACAAATGGTTTTATTTGAATTTAGTCAAGGTTATACTCGTTTAGTTTTGTAATGTCTTCTCGACGTGGGCATTTTTTCCTAAAAAATAGTTTGGATTGACACTTTTTTCGGAAATGGTGAAATAGGCTATCCTCAATATGTAGAAACGTTAGAAGATCAACTTATAATTTTTTACTGACAAATCTATGGTTCAGTAAACAGAGTTATTATTGAAGGAAACATCTTAAGGCGTGACTTGTTAACAAGCGAGTACATCTCTAATTAGCATAACAATCATATATTTTGAAAACATACTTCATGTTTGAACACAGATATCAAAAATGAATGATGCATCAGATTCAAGTTGTTGTTTTTTCAATTTAATATGTTCCTTAACGACCTTTTCTTAATACTTTCGATTTCAAGATGGTCCCAACTCCACCTTTATACGAAGGGGGAAAAATTATGATTTTCATAATATCCTTGTCGATAGCTTTAATTTGATAGGTCACACGACTATCTTCTCGAAACTTTTGATTTTCTGATCGGTGTTAACCCTATCCCCACAGCGAGGGTTGAAAATGTCATTTTTGTAATGTATTCATCAAGCCCTTCATATCAGTACCTCACATGCTTGGATTTGTAAAAAGGAATACGTTTTTTCGGCTCTGGTCGTGAACCCACCCCTACATAAAATGAAAAATGACATTTTCGTAATGTATTTCATCGAGCCTTCATATCAGTACCTCACATGCCTGGCTTTGTATAAAGAACGACGTTTTTTCGGCTCTGGTCGTGACCCCCACCCCACGACGAGGGTTCAAATTACGATCTTCTTAATCCACTCGTCGAAACCTTCAACTTGATAGGTCACGTGACCACCTTCTCGAAACTTTCGATTTTTCTGATGGGCGTGACCCCCACCCCCACATAAAATGAAAAACGTCATTTGTTGTAATTTATTCATCGAGCTCTTCATGTTAGTACCTCATATGCCTGGATTTGTAAAAAGGAAGACATTTTTCGGCTCTGGTCGTGACCCCACCCCACGATGAGGGTTAAAATTACGACCTTCTTAATCCATTCGTAGAGACCTTCAATTTGATATGGCACGTGACCACCTTCTCGAAACTTTCGATTTTTTGATAGGTGTGACCCCCACCCCTACGACGAGGGGAGATAACTTTGTATTATTAAGTTTAGGTTATGTGAATCAAGCAATCTGATTGGTTAATTAGCGTTAGGAACGTGAAGTGATTGGGTGATTACTTATTTCAAGCTCTTCAAGCTTTTGGTTTTTGGTATACATTGCTCTAGCCATTATATCCACGTTATTAAACGATCAGGTGGCAACAAATGTCACGATACCCTCACGATTTTTCATTTGTTTTTGTTCCCATCCCAGAAATCCGCACTAGTTTTGAAAAAAAAACCTCGATGGGTAACTACACTTTACACCCACTTCGCGCCGTTGGCGAACGTGAGATTTTTCCCGATCTAGACTCGGCAAATCGGTTTCGCCGATTGGATCGCACCCTCGACTGTCCGGAACGGGATCGCGAACGTCGGTGTCCCAGAAGCCGCAAAACGCATTTTGATGATGTACCGGAAGCCGCAATCAGTTTGGAAAAAAATCCTCGACGAGTAACTACGCTTTACACCCACTTTTCGCTGTTGGCGAACGTCGAGAAAACGTTTTGAGATCGATTTTTCCTGTCCTAGAATCCGTACATTGTTTTCACCGATCGGATCGCACCCTCGACCGCCTGGAACGCGATCGCGAACGTCGGTGTTCTAGAAGCCGCAAAACGCATTTTTGATGCTGTCCTAGAAGCCGCAAAACGTTTTTTGCCGGCGTTCGCCAACGATAGATCGAAGGTCTGATCCGCAATGAGAACGTCGAGAAATTTTTTTTAAATTTACGTTTTCTTCAAATTTCGTACATTTCTCCTTCCCGAGCGATGTGTCGAATTTTACTCGTTCCCCAACGGCTGTTTGAACGGTCTAAGATGCGATCCGAGAGGGTCAAAAGAGATTGCGGCTTCTAGGACACCATGCAAAAAACAACATTTTTTACACCCTGTACACGATTTAACACAGAATCCCTATGGCGGTATATGTACATGTACGTGTACGTGTACAGTTTTTTGAAAAAGTGTCCTTAAATCCGCACTTTACACCTACTCATGGGTGCATACTCCCAAATCAGTGGTTCAGGTATTATGTTCTTCATATTCTCTAGCCATAATGTTTTGACTTGCTCTATATCGACTCTGTGAAGCGCCATGTTGAAACATTTGTCAATTCTCTCTTCCATGTCCATCATTGTGCAGACATCGTGATGTACTTGGGAAGGATGGTCGACGCTGCATCCGTAGCAAAGTTCTTTGGCCACCCCAGATATTTCTCTTTCTATCAGATGCGCCCATGTTCTTCCAATTCGTGAACCACGCGCCTCTTTCGTAGTTCAATCGTTCGGTTACCTTCTTTTCATGTGGTATGGGCGTGTCTGATTTTCTTTTTCTTGATTCTGTCATCTCTATCTCTTGGTCGGTGACTCTCCTATCGATCTCATCAAAAACGTTTTTCAGCTCCTTCCATTCTAACACATCTAAGGCAATACCGGTCTTCGTAGGTGTCATTGAATCCTGGGTGTATCGTCTGATGTGGAGTTACGCTGACATAAGTATTTCTCGAATCAAGCTGAAGTTTTTCCATAGCTTCTCTGCGTTTCGCTCGAAATAAAGGTGTTCAGAAGATACTCGATCAAATGATTTTGAAAGAATGATAAAAACTTCGACGAGAAAGATTCTGTACTTGGGGATGTGACGTGCATCCCATAAGTAGATAGATATCTGTGTTGTTTTGCTCGTATTTCTACCGCTCGTAATGGACTGGACGCTGCTCTTGCTTTCTATTTCCTTTGTTACAGGAGGTCTCCGTTTCTTCTTTGGAGGAGGAGGTGGCGAATTCTTTACAAGTGGCGAAGGAGGCGATGGAGGCTGTGGTGTTGTTGTCCTGCTTTGTGCAAGAGCAGTTACGAAGGCGACGTTGGAGCGTAGTGTCGCCGCTGCCTTCCTGAGATCTGCTAGCTGGTTTTCCATGGTTTTTAGGTCGTTTCTGCGCTCTTTTTGAAATTCGTCTTCGAGGGTGGCTTGTTCGTGATCCAGCTCCTGATCGGGAGGGAGGGGAGAGATTGGAGTAGCAGACTTCGGAGATCCAGTTTCCATTACCGCCTCCCCCTCCGCCTCACTGCTGACGTCGCCATCCTCCAGGTTGCCCCTCAGAGGAGAGGCAGCTGGGGGTGTGGATGGGAGTCACAGGAGTTGGAGGTGGGGAAATGGTAGTGGCCTCCTCGGTCTTCTCTTCCGCCTCCACTCCCTTCTTCCTTTCCAGGAACTGTTTCAGCCGCCGGGCATCACGGCGCTTGGTTGATGGGCGCTTCTTCTTCTTGGTCTTCTTTTCAGGGCCAGATCCAAGCTTTTTCGGGTGAGGACCAGTGTGAGAGGGGTTCCTCTCACAAAAGGTGCAACCTCTCCCCGAAGAAGATGTGGTGGTGCTTTCCACTCCGTCAAACTCCAGAGTCAGATGAATGCTCTTGCCTATCATCTGGAGAGTCCAGTTGAGAGGACAAGAGACGCCCAGACCTGACAAAGCTTTCTGTAGCTTAATTGGGATATCCAAACTTGCCATTGTGATTTGTTCAGATTGTGTTCACACTCTGAAGTCAGAGGTGCGAATCTAATGTGATAAAAACTTCCCGAACGGAATGGTTTTGCGCGCCGAAGGCGCGCAGGGACGTTGTGGAGCAAGCCCCTTTCGACCCTCTGTGACTGTTTGGTATCTTTCATCTTCGTGTCAAGGCGTGTTGAAGGAGGAAAAGGTTCTGGTACTCGGCAGTTGTCTTTGACTCGGGTTTTCCGCGGTGTAGGGTTGTCTTTGTTGGACGAACCCTCGGGTGAGGACCAGTGTGAGAGGTTGGTTCCTCTCACAAAGGTACTACCGCTCCCCGAGGGTGCTGTGTTGTTTTTTTCGGGCAAGTATAGTCTGCCACTTCTGAGATAGATGAGTTTATCGCTGGCGGTCCATCATTGGCAAGTATAGTCTGCCTCAGGCTGTCTTGTTCAATTTTCAGGATTTGTAGTGGATGTCTTTTGGGTAGATGTCAACAACGACCCCTTTCGGAGACCACCAGTAAGAAGACCCGAACTTCCCTGGTTCGGGGGCAGGCCTGCATTATAATCCTATTTGGCGCAATATAGACGCTTACAAAAAGGGGCAGAGGCGGGACGCAGGACCAACGCTCGCCTCCCTTGAAGTGGTTAACCACTTCTAGGGGTGGAGTGGAGGATGTTCAGGAACCATGGAGGTTACAGTTTCCATAGCGGTTGTAGATTCCATAGCGGTTATTGGGGTGCTGGTCAAAAATCATCTTCTGTGTACCTGCTAAAAGAAGAAGGCAGAATTAGTTTTCATTAAAATATGTAAGTTGTAAAAAATAAAAATAGGATTTTTGATTTTATACTATTTTTAAATATAATGTAATTTTAGCTGAGTCTGTGAAGGCAGCCCTTTCTGGTAGAAGGCCACAGCTGAGCTGTTAATCTGTCTTTGTAATCACCTTCTCGTTAACGTTTTTTTTTTTTTGGATTTCCCAATTTTTAGTGATTTTAGTTGAGTCGGTGAAGGCAGCCCTTTCTGGTAGAAGGGGCCACAACTGAGCTGGTAATCTGCCTGTTAGTTCACCTTCTCGTTCCCTATTTTGTTTTGAGGCTTCCGATTTTTTAGTGATTTTAGCTGAGTCGGTGAAGGCAGTCCTTTCTGGTAGAAGGCCACAGCTGAGCTGTTAATCTGCCTGTTAGTGCACCTTCTCGTTCCCTATTTTATTTTTAGGATTTCCGATTTTTAGCGATTTTTAGTAGAGTCGGTGAAGGCAGCCCTTTCTGGTAAAAGGCCACAGCTGAGCTGTTAATCTGCCTGTTGGTTCACCTTCACGTTCCCTATTTTATTTTGAGGCTTCCGATTTTTAGCTGAGTCGGTGAGGGCAGCCCTTTCTGGTAGAAGGCCACAGCTGAGCTGTTAATCTGCCTTAATATTCACCTTCTCGTTCCCGATTGGACCCTCTTTACATGCTAGTTACAATGTATTTTAGTTTTTCCTGTTGAGGCGGTGAAGTTATTTCTCTATGATTTGGCGTGGTTGGTTTTTTGTCGGCTTTCGCAAAGTGCTTCAAGCTCAGAAGTTAGTTGGCTCTCGGCTAACCGGTCATGATTTTTCACAGCTAGGGAGGCAAGGCGGTCTTTTATGGTGGGGATTTCGGCTCTGTCGTGGAGTGTTTTGATAGGTGTGTCCCATGGGGCACGGAGGACGACCCTAAGCGCGTGATTTTGGACCTTCTGTAGCTTCACCCATATTTGTTTGATTGAGCTCAGTTAGGATGATGGCCCCATACTCGAGTACTGGGCGCACAAAGGCTTTGTATAGTTTAAGTAGAGTAGCCTGATTGGCTCCCCAGGAAGTTCCCTTTAGCATTTTTAGTAAATTAATGCGTTTGGTTGCTTTACCGGCAATATCGCTGGTGTGTTTATTAAAGGATGGTAATGCCAAGGAATTTCGCTTCTTTGCATTCTGGGAGGACTTTATCCATTAACTTGAGGTCAAAGTCACGATTGTTTATCTTGCGGGTGAAGGTGATTCGTTGGGTTTTGTTGGCGTTCGGCTTTATTCTCCATTTGGCACACCAGTGTTCTTGGTCGTCGAGAGCGCGTTGAAGAGGTTTTTGGAGTAGGTTGGCCGTGTTATTGGAGTCCCGGAGGCCCTTATCGTCCGCGAATTGTGAGACCTGAACGCGATCTTCGGGGAATTTGGGGTCGTTGACGTGGATGATGTACAGGAGGGGGCTGAGGATGGACCCTTGGGGTGCCTGCTTCTAATGGAACACTGTCGGACATTTCATTGTTTACTCTGATTTTATTTTCACAATCGTTCAGGAAGGAAGAGAGTAATCTAAGCAGTTTCATGGGGAGTCTCATTTTAGATAGTTTGAGGCGCATTCCGTTGTGCCATACAGAGTCGAATGCTTTTTCGACGTCTAATAGGACTGCCGCGCCTATTTGTTTATTGTCAATCGCGGTTTTCATTTGAGTGACTAGGCGGTAGACATGCTCGATGCCTTTTTTACGGTTTCTATAGGCTCTTTGCCATTTATTGAAAAACTCGTTATCTTCGAGATGCCCCCCTCAGTCGATTGGCAAGGATTCGTTCAAATACGTGACCAATGCAACTGAGGAGGCTGATTGGGCGGTAGCTGGCCGGGTCGGGGAGGTGTTTGTCAGATTTTGGTATCATGACACCAACGGCTATTTTCCAACATTTAGGAAAGTAGCCATGGGTGAGGCATGCACTGAACAGTTTGTTGAGTTTATCGATTAGGGACTTTGGGCTTTGTTTTAGAATTTTAAGAATTTCTACATTTTTTATGATGTTGATGATTTCGTCATTGGTGATGGGGGTGACGAGGTCATTGTCATCCCCATCTTCTGGCTCGTTATCGAATTTGGGGTCACGGTAGATATCCGCGTGTTCATTGATGAAGTCATCAATGGCGTTTATGATTGTGTCATCGTTGCCCGGACCTTGATACGGTAGATGCGTTTTTCTGAGGAGGTCGGCAAAGGGTCGGCCTTGTCTTTGTCGGTGCGCGTGAAAGAGCCATCTTCCCTTTTAAGGGGTTTGGCTGTACGGCTTCTGTTTTTTTTTGCCCAGTTAGGGTTTTGAAAGAGTCCCAGGATTTTTTAGCATCCTGGACCCCGTTTAGGTTGGCAGTTGCCTTTCCCCAGTTGGCTTGTTTTTCAGCTTGGAGAGTTTTCTTAACCTCGCCACGAAGGCGGTTGTATGTTTTTTTTTTTTTGAGGTCAGCTTTTCTTATGGGGTCGGTTTCGGTTTTAAGAGCGCGAAGAGCTTTCCGTTTGGTTTTGATTAATGAAAGTGTGTCGCCCGAGATGGTACTTCTCCAGGGGCGTACTTCTTATTTTGGGCATATTTCATTAAGGGTAGAGTTGAGGATTTTTTCTATGCCCTCGCATTGGGCTTCGAGTTTAGTTCCATTTGATGGGGGGCTGTTTGTGAGTTTGACATCAATGATGTCGCGGTAGAGGTTCCAATTGATTTTTCTAAAATTCCTGCGGAGAGTGTGGGGGGGGGGGGGGTACCTGAGTGGGCCATTGCCTAGTTGGATTGAGGCATGGACCGGGAGGTGGTCGCTGCTTAGGTCATCATTGCCGACCCAGTGGTCACCGATGTGATTTATCAGGGAGTTGCTGGCGATTATTAGATCAAGGATTTCGGATGGGAATAGTGGGTTGCTGCTGAATTAAGTTGCTGAGTTGTCGTTCATAACCACGTGCAGGTTATGTTTTTTGGTGATTTCGAGGAGGGCTTCACCGTTGGGGCTGGTTTTTTGGCAACCAAAGTATAGGTGTTTGGCATTGAAGTCGTCGAGGAAAATGCAGTGTTTGTATTTCTTCATAAAAAATTCAAAGACGGTGTCAGAGACAGTCTTGCTTGGGTCGTTATAATAACAAACAATCGCGATGTTTTTATTATCGACTGTGATTTCAGTTACAATCACCTCAACGTCAAGGTGATTGGTTTTGATGGTTTTAGTTTTTATATTCTGCTTTATTAGAAGAGCGACACCGCCACCTTTTGTAAGTTGTCGGTCTCTTCTAATAATGCTGAATCCACTTAGTGAGAAATTTTTGTCGGGATGTAACCAACTCTCGCAGATGCAGATTATGTCTCTATTTTCGAAATATCGTCTCATTTGGAGTTTTTTTTTTTATTATTAACGCTTCTAGCGTTCCACGCGGCTATTTGTAATTTATTCATGATAGGGGTTGATATTTAATCGCGGTGTTTGGATAAGGATAAGCGGTGGCTTTAGTTAATATTGATAGCGGCTTTTACTAAGGATTCGGAGATTTAGGTCTTGAAAAGCCGGGACGCGTATCGCCTGACATCTTGGCAGATGTCACCCAAATTAGTGTTAACATGTTTTTGTAAAACCGAGTAGAGTGCTCCCGCGATAAGGGAGCAGACATCATGTGGGGAGGGGGGGGGGGGGGGCGAGGCATTGCCAGGCTTCGTTTGGTGTAAGTTTTTAAGCTCTATGCTTGTTTTTACCTTTTTGTAATGGGGACATCCTAGGTAGTTGCTAGGGTGGCTTCCTTTGCAATTCGGCAGGGGGGGGGGGACTCTAATCTGCATGGTTTGGCGAGGTGATTGCCGCCACTCTTTATGCAGATTAGGGTCCATCTGCATTCGTTGGCTATGTGTCCGAACTTCTGACATTTGGAGGGGGGGGGGGGGTACATCTGTATTCCTCCGCTACGTGCCGTCTATTGTTGATATTTACTCCATTTGCTAATATTCTTGATTTGGTTTCCCGATTGGGGCATACGGCTTTGATTTTCCAGGTCGCTTTACCGGTGGCCTTTGATGTAAATCTTTCCTATTTGCAGTTCTGTAGCCCCTGATTAATGAGTTCCCTGGGCGTGTCGGGGTGAACCCTGGTGACTACTACTACAAATCCAGGGGAGCCGTGATCTTTGTTGTTTCTTTGGCTAATCCAACCTCCGTCTTTGCCTACGGCGCTGGTGGAAGCGGGTGGAGTCCGTTTCCCCCTATTGATATTGGAGTTTTGGTTAAGATTATTAATATTATTTACTACAACCTTATTCCAGGGTTTCTCCATGAGAGGTGGAATACTAGGTGTAGTTATTGAATCGGAGGCTGAGACACTAGGTCAGACCTTGAAACGGAGGTGGAAGCAGATGTGTCAGGGGGGGGGGGGGGCAGTTCCTCAATTTTTTGGGCTGTCTATCGATAGTTTGAATAAGCCCCTCCTCATCCGCTAACTCCTGTGTTTCCATCTCAGGCTCTAGGCTTATTTTCTTCCTTTTGTTGGGTGTTTTGGCGGATGTGGTGTTGCTAGCCCAGTAATCTGGAGATTGGGATTGGCTATCACCCAGACCTTTCTGAGAGGCCAACATCTCTACTATATCCTTGTCAGGGCAGAAAGCCTTGCTATTTAGTGGATCCGTGGGATCCAGTAAACCTGACTCAGCTGAGGCTACTGAAGACTGAGCACTCAGTGTGCCCATTGCAGACACCCCCTGTGCTGCCTTGACCCCTCCCGCTACCTCAGCGTAAGTTTTGTGCCCAGACACACCCTCAGTCTTATTGATATCTGTCTCTTTCTGTTCAGCAGGTGTGGTCAAGACTTGAGTTTCATGGACTTTGTGTACCTCCGCCACTACCTGGATCTCTCTGACAGGTGAGACCGGTGAAGGTATTGGTGAAGTAATGCTCCCCCTAAACAAATCCCTAATAAAGGCCTCCTTTTCCTCGATTTTAGCCTCCTTCTCTTCTAATTTTTTGTGAGATGGGCTATCTGTTCCTTAAGTCCTCTGAGTTCCTCTAAGAACTGAGCAGGAAGATAGCCCTCACACTCTGAACTGGTACTACTGGCCCTACCATCACCCCCCGCATTAGAACTAGAGGTAGTAAGATTTTGACTAACCTTGTTTCCTAGAGATGAAGGCCTTCTTGCGGTGTTCTCTCTGTCCCTCCTGTCCTGCTTTCTTTTTTTTATTTTCCTCCCGTCTCCTCTCCTGTATGGTGAAAGTGAATTTTTTCATAAAAGCCGCCATGATGATCTGAATTCAGTGCAAACAGTGTATTTATAAAGTTTAAACTCTTTTAGAATTAAGAATATGATTAAAATCACTTTTCTTAATTTTCTTGATTTCTGTAGGTCTGTCTGATCAGAATCGCTGTGCATGCATATGATGATGGAGTGTTATGCGGCGAACGATAAAAACTTCCAGTCTTGCTCGCCTTTTATTGTCACACCCCGGATTACTCATCTATTCGCCACACAGAAAATTCTGCGTGGCACGATCTGTTTGGACAGTTGTTTGACCAATCAGAGAACGCCTGCGAGGGAAACTTTTACAACACGCTTATCTATTGGCCCCATGGAACATACCACCGTGTGGAATGATCTGATTGGACAACTGTTTGACCAATCAGACACCGCCGCGATCGTACTGGGTTATCCAACACCTGCGACGTGACACCATCTTATCTATGACATAATCAAACAGTGTACATGGTCTTTATCATATTAAGCTTCTTATAAACAAAGGAGACCTTCATCATAATACCTTTATCTATGACATAATCAAACATACCAGTTATCCATTATCTATTTGCATAACTATACAACGTGACACTATCATATCTTCTTATAAACAAAGATTCTCTCTATCTTGATCACCTTTATCTATGCATAGACAAAGACCAGGTGTTCTCTATCATAATTCCTTTATGACATGTCTAAACAAACCAGGTAGTCTTCAAATTATCTTTTTGTTTGTAGTTACGTGTACATGTCCTTGACAACATTTACCTTAGATACATCAACAGAGCTCGAAATTTACGTTGGGGGAAGGGGAGGGGGAACTCTTTGTTAACACTCATTGGACGCCACAGTTTGGAAGTCCCCTAGCTTTGGGCTAGCCTTGGGAAGGGGGAGGTACAGTTCAGGGCTTTGGTAGGGAGGGACTGGGTTTTGGGGAGGGGGAGCCCACATACAGGGGGGGGGGGGGAGAGATGGAGATAGAGAGAGCGAGAGAGATCGTGGAGGTCGGTGCGTGTGTGTATGTATGAAAGTGGGTGCGCATGATCTACCTTGCTCACAGTAAACCACTAATATTAAAAGTGTGACATATAGGCCAATAAGGCCGGGTGTGTTATGTAACGAATCTAAATATACTGTAAAAAATGATATATGCACATGTCACATAAATAAAGATTACTACTACTACTACAGGGAAAGCCAAAACAATGTGGGGAAGCCTAAATGGGCTATACATAGCCTGGCCCCCTAATGGGCTTTGGGGAGGGATAGCCTAAAAAATAGGGTACATACAGGGTGGGTAGCGGGAGGGGGCGCCTAAAAATATCCTAGACCTTGTGCGGAGAGGGGAGGGGTAGCCTAACGGATTTGGGCACCGAAGTCAATGACCTCGGGGGTAGGTGTCATGTACCCGGGGACCTGGTAAAGAGGCCAGATCTCAACCTTACATACTACTCACTACTGCTGATTTGTCCATTATCACCATCGTCTGTCCTATGATTTCCTTCCCCTCTTTTCTTCTACTACTACTGGTCTGTACAACTACTATTGGCTACCACTAGAGACTAGTCTCCTCTAGTTTCTAATGACGTTTATGGCTTCCAGTACCCAAATCACTATACGATAATTACTTATTTATTTCATCCGTATCGATTTGCCTTGTTACAATTTACGGGAGAGTGCGTATTGGCACTCTCCCATAAAATGTAACCAGGCAAAGACGTGAAGAATGTTTGTGGCCAAAAATAATTCAGCATTCTACCAGTTAACAGATTTCAGTGTTTCAGCCTGATGGGGACGTTTCTTCAATATAGCTGAATATAGAGACAAAAATGTACATTTTTCTCGGTTTTAAAGGTCAAATTAAACGAGGAAATTTTCCTTCACATCTTAACCCTTTACCTAACACGAAAAGCAGGCGACACTTGCAAGTAAAATTCTTAAAGCAATATTTTTTTTTTATTTTTTTGCGTCAAAAACATAGCTTATGACCCCTCATTGGAACGAGCTCGTTGAGCTCGTTCCAATGCAGGGTCATACGCTATGTTTTTGTGACAAAAAATGAAAAAGTAAAAAAAAATCAAATGGTGAATTTTGTGAATAACGCTGGCAGGTTTTGGTTGTTATGTTGGGAAAAGGTTAAATACATTCCTGCTAATTTAATTATCATTAAGAGTGCAATGACGGGTTGGTAAAGATAATGGTGGCCTAAATCTCTCTCTCTCTCTGTCTGTGACCACCCACCCACCCATCCCACCACACCCCCACCCCCGTTTTCTTCATCTCTGAACTGACTTATCACATGCAGATAATCTCCTTTTTTATCTTGCAGAAGGTATTTCACGCCAAGAAAACTTGTCTTTGTGGAGGTTATGGAATATTCAGATGTAAGTATAATATGCATTTAAATTAGGATATGAGTGGGAGTCTCATGCACATGGAGGTATGTGGCTGATCGGGGATGTTGGGATCCAAGTATGAACAATATTGAGTCCGGTACGTGCTAACTGAATAAGAAGTTGAGAAGTCCATACATCACGACTGCTACAGAATACTATAATAACTCTTTGGCCGGCCGCTGATTTGTCGAGGATCTCAGGTGAGAAGGGCTTAACCCTTTATCCAACGTAACGGTCAAAACTGGCCAACGCTATTCTCAAAAATCGCCAATTAATTTTCATTATTTTTTCATTCTTTGTCTCAAAAACACAGGTCATGACACCTCGTTGGAACGAGCTCGTCAAGCTCGTTCCTCCGAGGGGTCATAACCCATGTTTTTGAGACAAAAATTGAAAAAAATGGTTATTAAATAATTTTTTTTGCAAGTGTCGTCTGCTTTTCATGTTAGGTAAAGGTTTAATTAGACCTGTGTTCACAAATGCCTCCTCATCCCCAAGCCTTTTCTCTTTTCTCAACACTCAGACGAACGTCTTGATTGCACCGCGTAACCCATTCGTCCCAATCTCTCATATAAGCACACTAACCCTCTCTTTTGTGTCACCTACCAACCACATGTCCTTCAGTCTCCCATCCCACTTTCCCATCATACCCCCGGTGAATCTTATGCTGTAAGACTGGTATTTTGGACATTCTAATAGAAGGTGTTGCATAGGGTCTCCTCTACGCCTAGATTACATTTGGCATTCCTCTTCATTGTCTTTCACAGTTTTTCCTCTTGGCTCCACTGACCGCGACCTCATCTTGAACAACAGTGCCCCCCCCCCCCCCCTCCAAAGGTGCCATCAAGGTACTCTTCACAACCGGCTTCTCTTTATGACGCAGCAGGCCTGCAACCAGGATATGTCCACAGGGGGAGGGGGGCGAAGAGCCATGTGGGGGGGGGGCAATTTTTTTTTGCCCAAACTAAAACATGGGAATTGGTGAAAACTTGATTCCTGTCTTCAAAGAGTTAAACTAAACTAAATAACAACACTTACCATGGCACATCTGCTTCTCTGACCTCATTTGCAATACTGCTGGCGACTATTTCAGACATAACGTCGATTACTTCATTCTGTATTTTCCAAGACGTGTATTTTGCATTTTGTGGAATTGTTGAATAAATATCCGAAAGATTATCATCTTTTTTCATTGCAAATTTAAATAAGTTCATAAAAAGGCCTGAGTCACAGTGTTCAATTCTATCCCATGTTCCACGTAGAGAAAGTTCGTTTGTAACAAGAAACTGGACAATCTCAACCACAGATGTTATGTAGTAGCGATTTCTTTCAAGTTGTTTGTCGTTCACCAAAGTTGAAACACTTAGTTCATTTTTACTTCTTTTTTGATATTCATTCCACATAGCCATAGCTGAAATGTAACTAGCAGTTGATTCATGAAGACAAAACCCCTTCCTTTTGTCTCCAAGAGCATTTTTCCAATTTCGGTAGCCTATCGATGTGAATGCCACTTCCTTACTGCTTGACTGAAACTTTCGGCATGGGAAACAGAAAGCAGCATCTCTTTCTCTTGAATATTCTAGCCAAGAATACTTATTATACCACACAGTGTGAAATGAACGGTTATTTTTGTCTTTTGGAAAACTTTTTAGTTGTGGACGTGCTATAGAGTCAGCTTTGATATCTCCAGGCAACGAAAGAAATGAAACAGATGAAGAATTTGTTTTTTCTGACAACGAATTTGGTGTTTGTTGACGAGTATTTAACTCATGTATTGATGTCATAGAAGCCCCTGGTGATGGTGAGTTAGGTGGCAGTCTGATGATGAACTTGTCCATCTTTAGTCTTGACGGAGACTGAACTATCTCTGTGCATGAATGAAAGGTTTTAGCGCGCCGAAGGCGCGCAGGGACGATGTGGGATTTACAAATCCCTTGCGACCCGGTTAGCCTTATTTTATTTCACTTGGATCTTGGATCACACAGGCCTAGCTTTCCTATTGCCTCAAATGGGGTCTGAAGGGGTATGCACGCGGTTAGAATTCCCGGCAGTTTGCATTGGAGTGATAGATTGTCAAAGACCAAACCCTCAACGCCATTAAGACTATTAGAGAGTGGGCTCTATTCGGTTCCAGCTTGGCGATGGTAGAGGTTTGAGTCCCACCATGGTGGCGAGCCAGAATATAATGTTGTGCGATGGCAATTTTAAGGGAAAAAGAAAAAAGAAAACCAAAGCTCCAACAGTTTAGTTTGAAAAAACCGGGAGTCATCCATCAAGCCTTCTGGGAGATAGGATGCCGTATGTGATTTTGAGGTATCTGATTATCCTTCGGGAATTCCAAATGACCTCCAACACCCCCCCCCCCCCCCTCCCACCCACAGAAAAAAAAAAAAAAAAAAAAAAAAAGCCCTTAAAAGGGCTGTTTGCTAGCAAGATTGTTTCAATCCTTGCCTTGGTCTTGTTAGGTTTTCTGCACATCTTTGCTTGAGGATTGTTTCAATCCCTCATAGTTTGTCATTCAGTTTGGTCGTGTGTCTGATGAGATAGAGGAGGTAGAAAAGATAGAGAGCTGGAAATTAGAGCAATTCGGTTTTTAATTTACAACTTTTCCGTCCTTTTGGATGGGGAAGCCAGCATTTTTTCCCCGAGATTTATATCTCAGGGAGGGGAGACCCGGCAGCAGGTGGAGATTTTCCTCGCTGTTTGCAACTCCCACTGGTAACAGAGGCAAGCTTTCGTGCGTATCGTGTCACCCGCAGCCAGTTCTAAATTTAGGTCACAGAATGCCTGGCTCACCCCATCACAATGATGTAATCTTTAACCCTTTCGATAGACATGCCCCAGATTATTTAGTTTTCCTATTGAGGACGCGATGCGCTATGAGTTCTATTATTAATTCGCTGTCTTGAAGTCTATTTAGAGTTTTGCTTTGAAGATCTTTTAAGCGCATTGCTATAGTGTCTATTTTTGCTATCTCGTGAAGTTGTTTTATCGATGTCCACGTGGGCTTGCGCAGAGCCACGCGCAAGGCATGATTTTGGACCGGTTGTAGTTTTTCAATGTTGGTTTTATTCAGGTCACTTGTTATTATGGCCCCATACTCTAGTACTGGGCGTATATATGATTTGTAAAGATTGAGGAGAATTTCTTTATTGGCTCCCCAATTTTTACCTCTAATCATTTTCAGGAAATTGATGCGTTTAGTGGCTTTGACGGTGACTGAGTTTATGTGATTGTTTAGATTGAGATTGCTATCCAGGTTGAATCCCAGAAACTTTGCCTCATTACTAGCTTCAAGTTTATGATCGTAAAGCTTAAGCTCAATATTAGGGACAGGCTTTTTCCTTTGTTTTTTATAGAATGTGATTCTTTGTGTTTTCGTGGCATTTAGCTTGATGCGCCACAGAGCGCACCAGTCTTGCAGGTCGCGGATGGTATCCTGCAGGCGGTTTTGTATTATGTTTCCAGACTTACTGGCCGTCCACATTCCTTTGTCGTCTAAGAATTGAGATAGTTCAACATGGTTCTTCCCTAGTTTGTCAATGTCATTCACATATATTATAAATAGAAGCGGGCTGAGGACCGAACCCTGTGGAGTGCCCGCTTCGAGTTTTACCTCGGCTGACACTTCGCGGTTGACCCTCACTTTGATTTTTCGATCAGATAAAAATGATGATATGATCCTTAGAATTTTGGTAGGTAGCCCCATTTTAGCTAGTTTGTATCTCATGCCATTGTGCCAGACAGAGTCAAACGCTTTTTCTACGTCGAGTAATAGCGCGGTTCCTATTTCATTTTGACTGAACGCCGTTTTCATATAATCTACCAGTCTATAAACATGCTCGATTCCCTCTCTTTGGCTCCTGTATGCCCTTTGCCACTTATTGAAAAAGCTGATTGATTCGAGATGGCTGCGGAGTCTAGTCGTGAGAATCCGTTCGAAAATTTTTCCAATACAGCTAAGTAGGCTGATTGGGCGGTAATTAGCTGGGTTGCTCAAATCCTTGTCGGGTTTGGGTATCATGACTCCTGTAGCTACTTTCCAACATTTTGGGAAGTATCCACTAGAGAGACAGCAGTTTAGGAAGTTAGTGAGTCTACCGAAAAAAGTGTTGGGACATTGTTTCAGGATTTTGTATGAGACCTCGCCCCCTCCTGGGGAAGAAGAAGACTTACATTTTTAATTGTATTAGCCACTTCTTCTTTGCTTATCGGTTCTGTGAGTTCATGGCCATCCCCGTCCTCGGGCGTTTGGCTGAAGTTGGCATCGTTAAACGTTGTCTTGTTGTCTTGAACAAATTTGTTTACTTTTTCTTTGAATTCGTCATCAAATCTATCGCCCTCATGTGGACGATGATATTTCTTAAGGAGCTCAGCAAAGGCGCTAGCCTTCGCCTTGTCATCCAGGGCCATAGTTCCATCGTTGATCTTTAGTGCCTTACTGTTGGCGTCTTTATGTTTTTGTCCAGTAAGGGTTTTAAAAGTATCCCAAAACTTTTTAGTCTCCCTGAGTCCATTTAGATTTTCCGTTGCTTTTTCCCATCTCACGCGATTGTCGTTTGCTATTGCTTTTTTAACTTCGCCGTGGAGGCGATTATACACGGCTTTAAGTTCGACCTTTTTAGTTGGAAGTTTTTCTGATTTGTATGCACGGAAGGCCTTTCTTTTTTGTTTTATTATTTGGAGTGTGGTTTCAGTTATTCTGCTGGCCCGCGGTTTAACTGTCTGTTTGGGACAAATTTCATCAAGAGTGTTGTTAATGACTTCACTGAGATTGGTACATGCTTGCTCGAGCTCGCAGGTATTCATTGGGTCGTTTTTGTTTATTTTAACCTGAATTATTTTTCTGAAGAGGTCCCAGTCAATTTTGGATAGATTTCTCCTCCTCATTGTGGGGTATCTTGCGGGTCCGCTGCAACCGTGTAATGTAGCATGAACAGGCAGGTGGTCGCTACCTAAATCATCGTCCCCCACATATATGTCTTGCATTTGATTAGTTAGTGATTTACTGGATATAATTAGGTCAAGGATGTCGGATTGGTGGAGGGTGTTGTTACTGACGTGAGTAATGTCGTGGTCTTTATTTAATACAAAAAGATCAAATTGTTCGATAATATTGAAGAGAGCGTCGCCATTGGGCTCCGTTTTATTGCATCCGAAAGCCTGATGTTTGGCATTGAAATCACCTAAGAAAATACAGTGTTTGTGATTTTTCACAAAGAATTCAAAGACTTTGCTGTCAACTGTTTTTTTCGGTTCATTATAATATGAGATTACGGCAACTTTTTTATGATCTAGTTCAATCTCAGCGGCAACCACCTCTGCGTTGATATGATCGCTTGATATCGTTTTATATTTTAAGTCCTGCCTTATGAGGAGAGCGACTCCGCCTCCACGTTGTGTGGGACGGCCTCGTCTAATGATGTTGAATCCACTTAGCAAAAATGTCTTATTGGCTTTAACCATGTTTCGCTGATACCAATTACATCTACGTTTGTGAAGTAATCGGACATCTGTGAGCTTTTGCAGTTAACGCTTCGAGCGTTCCACTGAATTATTTTTAGTGTATCCATGAATGGTTTAGGAATAACTGTACTAAGTTTAATTACTATTTGTAATATTGTTACATAATTATATTCTGTTGACGGCCGCTTCTAATAGCGTGTGAGATATTTGAGTATTATATAACTTAGAGGCTGTTTTACTAATCTCTTTGCAAACGTCCGAAAGACTGGTGTCCAAGTGTTTCTTCATTATGCTGGAAAATGGAGCCAGCCATTAGAGTACACGTGGAATAAGGGGAAGATGAGTTCTCGACATTACTTACATTTAGAGCTTTAAGCTGGATGTTTGTTTTAACTTTTTTGAAGTGGCTACAACCCCGGTAGTTGCTGGGGTGTTGACCACCGCAATTCGGGCATTTCAGAGTTTTAGCACTACATGCCTTCGCGATGTGTTTGTCACCGCATTTCATACATCGTTGCTCTCCGTTGCATTTATGTGACAAGTGCCCAAATTTCTGACACTTGTGACACTGAACGGGTTGCGGAAGAACACGATATTCCTCGGTTTCGTATTTTTTGCCATTAATAATTACCCCTTTGCTTATCAGATTTAATTTCGTTGCTCTATTAGGGCATTTTACTTTTATTTTCCAAGTATGGTTACCTGTGGCTTTGGAGATTAGTCTCTCCCACGAGCATCCTGGAAGGGCTTTATCAATCGAGTTTTTTCCGTTTTGGGGTGGACGCGTGTGATTACGACACAGGGGTTTGGTTGCGGGTGGTCCTGTGTCTTGTTGGTTTTATTGGACACCTTAGGGGGCGTTTTGGCTTTTACTTTATCGGCGTACGTCGCTCTATCGGTTGGGCTAGCTGTCGCATTCACTCTTTCCGGTGACGTAGACTCTGTTGCGTTAACAGAGTCCCCATTTCTTGGTGTCACCACCGAGTCCTTTTCAGTAGCGGTGCTCTGTGAATTTTTCTTGATGATTTTTGTCTTCTTGACATGCCGATCAATAGTCATACAGAAACCATTTTCGTCTTCGACGTCCACGGTTTCATCATTTTCACGGAACTCATTGGAGAGTTTCCTTTTCGATCGATTTTGGTTTGGTGTTTTTTTTCTGTCGCTGCGATTTGGGGACTTTAGCTGAATTTTTGTCCAATTGAATTTCAACCGCCACGGCCGGGGAAACTGCGACCGTGTTGGTAGCTTCTTCTACTATGGAACGCAGCCAGTTATCTTGGCTGGGGGTAATTAGATCTGATTCTATTTCAGATATCCCCGCCAGTGAGCTGGCGGACGCAGGTCTTCTCATTTCTGTAGCAGCGTCAATACATGGTAAATCAGGAACTGGAGGAGCATGGTCCTCCTTACCTGGTTTGTCTTTCAGAACTGCCTTTTCCAATTCCCTTCTCAATTCAGCCTTTTCTTTATCTGCCTGTCACTTCTGAACTTGAAGCTCTGACCGCAAACCCTCTATGGTGTCATTTAATCTGGCTATTTCTTTCTGGAAGCCAGACATCATCGACATCATCGATGTCATATCAGTATTAGTGGAATTTCCACTGTTGCTCAGACTACCAGAATTAAAGGCAGAACTGTTTAACTGAGCTTGACTTTGTTTATCCATTATTTTTATTTGTAAATAATTCTAAAATTCAAAATTTTATTTTTTAAGTTATTAAAGATTTTAATTTAATTTTATTGACTTAAATATTCGTTTTTAGTTTTAACAGAGAAAAACAGACAGAAAATAGATAGAGTTAAAGATAAACACTTACAAAATTACACTAGAGTGCACAGAAGTGGTACAGAGAACAATAGGCTTTGTTAATATCCAAGCTGTGAGATGTGTTCAGTGAGGAGCTTTGAATGAATGAATGAATGAAAGGTTTTAGGGCGCCGAAGGCGCGCAGGGACGATGTGGGATTTACAAATCCCTTGCGATCCGGCTAGCCTTATTTTATTTCACTTGGATCTTGGATCACACAGGCCTAGCTTTCCTATTGCCTCAAATGGGGTCTGAAGGGGTATGCACGCGGTTAGAATTCCCGGCAGTTTTGCATTGGAGTGATAGATTGTCAAAGACCAAACCCTCAACGCCATTAAGACTATTAGAGAGTGGGCTCTGTTCGGTTCCAGCTTGGCGATGGTAGGGGTTTGAGTCCCACCATGGTAGCGAGCCAGAATATAATGTTGTGCGATGGCAATTTTAAGGGAAAAAGAAAAAAGAAAACCAAACAGCAACGCCGGTTTGGTAGCGGCCCCGGTATATGACCATAGCGGTTACAAAAAAGGAATGGAGAAAGCTCCAACAGTTTAGTTTGAAAAAAACGGGAGTCATCCATCGAGCCTTCAGGGAGATAGGATGCCGTATGTGATTTTGAGGTATCTGGTTATCCTTCGGGAATTCCAAATGACCTTCAACACCCCCCTCCCACCCACAAAAAAAAGCCCTTAAAAGGGCTGTTTGCTGGCAAGATTGTTTCAGTCCTTGCCTTGGTCTTGTTAGGTTTTCTGCACATCTTTGCTTGAGGATTGTTTCAATCCCTCATAGTTTGTCATTCAGTTTGGTCGTGTGTCTGATGAGATAGAGGAGGTAGAAAAGATAGAGAGCTGGAAATTAGAGAAATTCGGTTTTTAATTTACAACCTTTCCGTCCTTTTGGATGGGGAAGCCAGCATTTTTTCCCCGAGATTTATATCTCAGGGAGGGGAGACCCGGCAGCAGGTGGAGATTTTCCTCGCTGTTTGCAACTCCCACTGGTAACAGAGGCAAGCTTTCGTGCGTATCGTGTCACCCGCAGCCAGTTCTAAATTTAGGTCACAGAATGCCTGGCTCACCCCATCACAATGATGTAATCTTTAACCCTTTCGATAGACATGCCCCAGATTATTTAGTTTTCCTATTGAGGACGCGATGCGCATTGAGTTCTATTATTAATTCGCTGTCTTGAAGTCTATTTAGAGTTTTGCTTTGAAGATCTTTTAAGCGCATTGCTATAGTGTCTATTTTTGCTATCTCGTGAAGTTGTTTTATCGATGTCCACGTGGGCCTGCGCAGAGCCACGCGCAAGGCATGGTTTTGGACCCGTTGTAGTTTTTCAATGTTGGTTTTATTCAGGTCACCCCATACTCTAGTACTGGGCGTATATATGATTTGTAAAGATTGAGGAGAATTTCTTTATTGGCTGCCCAATTTTTACCTCCAATCATTTTCAGGAAATTGATGCGTTTAGTGGCTTTGACGGTGACTGAGTTTATGTGATTGTTTAGATTGAGACTGCTATCCAGGTTGAATCCCAGAAACTTTGCCTCATTACTAGCTTCAAGTTTATG
Organism: Pictodentalium vernedei; assembly: GCA_031216915.1. Lineage (NCBI taxonomy): Eukaryota > Metazoa > Mollusca > Scaphopoda > Dentaliida > Dentaliidae > Pictodentalium > Pictodentalium vernedei. The sequence continues at coordinate 432,957,312 of CM062297.1, read as the reverse complement.
ATCGTAGAGCTTACGCTCAATATTAGGGACAAGTTTTTTCCTTTGTTTTTTATAGAATGTGATTCTTTGTGTTTTCGTGGCATTCAGCTTGATGCGCCACAGAGCGCACCAGTCTTGCAGGTCGCGGATGGTATCCTGCAGGTGGTTTTGTATTATTTTTCCAGACTTACTGGCCGTCCACATTCCTTTGTCGTCTGAGAATTGAGATAGTTCAAAATGGTTCTTCCCTAGTTTGTCAATGTCATTCACATATGTTATAAATAGAAGCGGGCTGAGGACCGAACCCTGTGGAGTGCCCGCTTCGAGTTTTACCTCGGCTGACACTTCGCGGTTGACCCTCACTTTGATTTTTCGATCAGATAAAAATGATGATATGATCCTTAGAATTTTGGTAGGTAGCCCCATTTTAGCTAGTTTGTATCTCATGCCATTGTGCCAGACAGAGTCAAACGCTTTTTCTACGTCGAGTAATAGCGCGGTTCCTATTTCATTTTGACTGAACGCCGTTTTCATATAATCTACCAGTCTATAAACATGCTCGATTCCCTCTCTTTGGCTCCTGTATGCCCTTTGCCACTTATTGAAAAAGCTGATTGATTCGAGATGGCTGCGGAGTCTAGTCGTGAGAATCCGTTCGAAAATTTTTCCAATACAGCTAAGTAGGCTGATTGGGCGGTAATTAGCTGGGTTGCTCAAATCCTTGTCGGGTTTGGGTATCATGACTCCTGTAGCTACTTTCCAACATTTTGGGAAGTATCCACTAGAGAGACAGCAGTTTAGGAGGTTAGTGAGTCTACCGAAAAAAAGTGTTGGGACATTGTTTCAGGATTTTGTATGAGACCTCGTCCCCTCCTGGGGAAGAAGAAGACTTACATTTTTTAATTGTGTTAGCCACTTCTTCTTTGCTTATCGGTTCCGTGAGTTCATGGCCATCCCCGTCCTCGGGCGTTTGGCTGAAGTTGGCATCGTTAAACGTTGTCTTGTTGTCTTGAACAAATTTGTTTACTTTTTCTTTGAACTTGTCATCAAACCTATCGCCCTCATGTGGACGATGATATTTCTTAAGGAGCTCAGCAAAGGCGCTAGCCTTCGCCTTGTCATCCAGGGCCATAGTTTCATCGTTGATCTTTAGTGCCTTACTGTTGGCGTCTTTATGTTTTTGTCCAGTAAGGGTTTTAAAAGTATCCCAAAACTTTTTAGTCTCCCTGAGTCCATTTAGATTTTCCGTTGCTTTTTCCCATCTCACGCGATTGTCGTTTGCTATTGCTTTTTTAACTTCGCCGTGGAGGCGATTATACACGGCTTTAAGTTCGACCTTTTTAGTTGGAAGTTTTTCTGATTTGTATGCACGGAAGGCCTTTCTTTTTTGTTTTATTATTTGGAGTGTGGTTTCAGTTATTCTGTTGGCCTGCGGTTTAACTGTCTGTTTGGGACAAATTTCATCAAGAGTGTTGTTAATGACTTCACTGAGATTGGTACATGCTCGCTCGAGCTCGCAGGTATTCATTGGGTCATTTTTGTTTATTTTAACCTGAATTATTTTTCTGAAGAGGTCCCAGTCAATTTTGGATAGATTCCACCTCCTCATTGTGGGGTATCTTGCGGGTCCGCTGCAACCGTGTAGTGTAGCATGAACAGGCAGGTGGTCGCTACCTAAATCATCGTTCCCCACATATATGTCTTGCATTTGATTAGTTAGTGATTTACTGGATATAATTAGGTCAAGGATGTCGGATTGGTGGAGGGTGTTGTTACTGACGTGAGTAATGTCGTGGTCGTTATTTAATACAAAAAGATCAAATTGTTCGATGATATTGAAGAGAGCGTCGCCATTGGGCTCCGTTTTATTGCATCCGAAAACCTGATGTTTGGCATTGAAATCACCTAAGAAAATACAGTGTTTGTGATTTTTCACAAAGAATTCAAAGACTTTGCTGTCAACTGTTTTTTTCGGTTCATTATAATATGAGATTACAGCAACTTTTTTATGATCTAATTCAATCTCAGCGGCAATCGCCTCTGCGTTGAGATGATCGCTTGATATCGTTTTATATTTTAAGTCCTGCCTTATGAGGAGAGCGACTCCGCCTCCACGTTGTGTGGGACGGTCTCGTCTAATGATGTTGAATCCACTTAGCAAAAATGTCTTACTTGGCTTTAACCATGTTTCGCTGATACCATTTACATCTACGTTTGTGAAGTAATCGGACATCTGTGAGCTTTTGCAGTTAACGCTTCGAGCGTTCCACTGAATTATTTTTAATGTATCCATGAATGGTTTAGGAATAACTGTACTAAGTTTAATTACTATTTGTAATATTGTTACATAATTATATTCTGTTGACGGCCGCTTCTAATAGCGTGTGAGATATTTGAGTATTATATAACTTAGAGGCTGTTTTACTAATCTCTTTGCAAACGTCCGAAAGACTGGTGTCCAAGTGTTTCTTCATTATGCTGAAAATAGAGTCAGCCATTAGAGTACACGTGGAATAAGGGGAAGATGAGTTCTCGACATTACTTACATTTAAAGCTTTAAGCTGGATGATTGTTTTAACTTTTTTGAAGTGGCTACAACCCCGGTAGTTGCTGGGGTGTTGACCACCGCAATTCGGGCATTTCAGAGTTTTAGCACTACATGCCTTCGCGATGTGTTTGTCACGCATTTCATACATCGTTGCTCTCCATTGCATTTGTGTGACAAGTGCCCAAATTTCTGAGGAGGTTTCTCATCAGACACAGATATTTATATATTTATGTTGTTTAGTTTAAAACTACAACTTATCATGAAAAATAATCATTGTCACAAAGATCACAAAAACAGCTTCTTGTGATGAATAAAAACTTTTGAAGAGAGAAATCAAGAAAAAAGCCCCCAAAAATAATACAATACAATAAAACAACCACTCATCATTTGAAATAAAAACTGCTATTGAAGATAATTATTTGTGTTAATTAGTTAAGATCCTTCTATTGTCAAAGCTAAAGGTAATCTGTGTGTTGAATAAACAGTCTACTGATAACAATGAAATTATCCACTCAGATAGTTGATTGCATATGATCTTATTACAGGTGTGAATGGACCTGCTTGAATAAATGCACTTGTAAATGAAAATAGATGCAAATTGAAAAAATATTGTCTGAAAATTTAGTTTAAACAATATTTATTCATGAGAAAATATGATACATACATATCATTATCTACAAGATGGTTGTTACACGGAATACGTAATACAATGGTATGCATTAAAGTTATGTGTCAAGAACGAGATTTGTTGGAAGGATTCAGCATTAAGCTTTTAGCTTGTATAAGCTGTCTCCTTGGGAAGACTGACGAAGTTTAAAGGTAGCTGGAAACACTAAGTAAAATATTGTTTAAACATGAGAAATAGAGAGAGTAAGGAGAGTAATAGAGAGAATAGAAGAATAAAAAGGGACAAGGAACTTAACCCCTTTCCCAACACGTGTAGAAGACGACACTTGAAGAATAATTTTTGAATAACTAGAAATGTTCAATGTCCGTCTCAAAAGCACAGCCCATGACCCCTCACCGGAACGAGCTCATCGAACTCGTTCCATTGAGGGGTCACTAGACATGTTCCTGAGACGAAAACTGAAAATATAAAGGGGGTTAAATGGTGATTTTCTTGGATAACACTGACCGTTACATTGGGTAAAGGGTTAACTAGGAAATGGGGAAAGAACCTGAATTCAATGTTGGCTATCACAGAATATTCAATAGGGCAGCCTCAATGAACAAATCGGTACCGGTGGCCCATATGTGAGCCCAAAGACATTATGGTATTATAATACCATAATGTCTTTGGGCTCACTGTTACGTATTAAAACGTCCACTCACCATGATGAAGTCCTGCACAGCTCTGAAGACAAGAAAGTTTTCATTGTTATTCAAATGTTCGGATCCAAATAAAAGTGTTGAGAGCTCAAAAGTAAATGGCAATGTATTGATTGTGAAATCACGAGCATCGTCATAGATTGGGCAATGCATAAGAAAGTGCTCAGTATTTTCAAGATCCCCACACTGGCAACGTGGAGATGGTGAGAGATGGTTATCGTATAAGTGGGCGTTGATATTACTGCAATGCAGGCGTAACCTGCAATGATAAATCTGGGCAGCACGAGATTTGGCGCCATAGTAGAAAATTGGTGGTCGCAGGTTCGCACTATTTATAAACGTCTTGAAGTTTATGAGGGAACAATTTTCTCTTACTGAGGGGGGTATTCCATTCCACTGGTCGGTAACTTGCGGGATAAACGAGAACTTATATAAATTGGTGTGGCAAAAAGGAACACGTTGGTTATTTTCCGATCGCAGATTGTGGTTTTGGGTGATAGATGAGATAATTGGTGGCACCTTGTTGGAGATATATGGAGGCGTTAATTTATGATACATCTTAAAAAATTGGATAAGCTTGTGCTTTCGGCGTCTTTCTTCCAGTGAATCCCATTGAGTTTCTGTGTGGAGAAGTTCTTTTCTGCAGCTCACAGTGGCGCCAGTGACTATTCTTGCTGCAGCTACTTGTATTTTCTCCAGGTCAGCAGCTTGAGTTGCTGAGCAGTTGTCCCAGACAGAGACAGCGTATTCTAAAAGAGAATACGCTGACTCTGTCTGGGACAACGTTTATTTGCAGATGATACATCCCTTTATCTTATAATTGAGAATCCTGACCAAGGTGCCATCATACTCAACCGTGATTTAGCCACAATTGAACATTGGGCTAAAACTTGGCTCGTTGAGTTCAACCCCCATAAAACGGAAACCATGATCATATCACGTAAAAGTAACGTTCCAGTGCACCCACCAATATATTTAAGCGGAACTCAAATCTCGGAGGTGTGTAGCCACAAGCATCTGGGTGTAATTTTGAATAAAGGTTGTACATAATAATATAATAATAACTCTTTGGCCAGCCGCTGATTTGTCGCGGTCCTCATAAGAGAAGGCCATCATTCCCCCTGCACCCCACCCCCTCTTCCCCTCCTCTCCTCCCAGCATTCAGATATAAACTGTTTAATAGTGTCCCTCACTTCCTCTTTTTCAATTTCTCCAATAAGCATTCCTACCCTCTCCCTCGTGTCCCCCTTCAGCCATCTATCCTTTGTTTCTTCACCCCACTTTTGCATTATTCTTCCAGTAAATTTTATTCTATGAGGTATATACTGTGGGCATTCCAAGAGAAAATGTTCCAGGGTCTCCATTACTCCAGAGTGGCACATTTGGCATCCCTTTTCTCCATCTCTCCCAATTTTTCCCCGAAGCTCCAGTGATCTTGATCTCAGTTTGAACAGCAGTGACCCTCCAAAGGTGCCATCTAGGTACTTCTCAAAAGCTGGCTTTTCTTTATATTGTAACCCCCTCAGTGATCTTTTCACGCTAACCCCTGCTCGGCAGTTTCGATTGCAATCTTCCATGACTCTCTCTTTGACAAACCTTTTGCCTTCTTTCATTCCTACTTCTATGTTTGTGACCTCTATAGAGTAATTGTAAGTTATCTCGATCCGCAAGTATACAGAAGAAGTCTCCTTGGTTACGAATCGAAATTAAGTATTTTTATTGTTTACTAATCATATATATTTCATTTTCAGGTTATTTTATTCAACTTTGTGGGGAGTTAGTTTAGTATAGTAACTGGGACAAAGTTAGGAGGCCTTAAATAAAACTGTGAGCGCTAAGTTGTCGAACGGTTCGTCGTGTTGCCTTTTGTCGCGTGTCGCGTGTTTACAATTTTCCCTGTCCGATCGCGTAATTTTGTCTTGATGATGGCGAGCAGGTCTGTTCAGACGGAGGTAAGTATGGAGGTAAATACGTGTAATATCGCGGTCCAGGTCAGCGGTGCCAACGGAGTAAGTATTGGTGTGCAGACAGAGGTCACTGGGGGTGTCGGTCAGAGCCGGGTTGGTGGGGCCACCGATGGCGATATTGGGCTTGAAGTTTGTAAACAGTGTTCTATGATGTATGGGGACTGTCGCTCGATGGGATATGGAGAGGTATGTGTAAACTGTCAGGAAATCCTCCGCCTACTTGAGACAATTGTTAAGTTTGAGGGGGAGATTGCTGAGCTGAAGGGAAGACTTGGTAGGGCGGGGCTGTCTGGAGTTACGCCTGTGAAAGTGGCTTTCCGAGAAGGATGGAAGGTTGTCGGTGGTTCCAAGAGGAAACATGGGGGTAGAACCTTTGATGTGAATGAGGTAGGTGATGAGGTGGGGGCTGCTAGAAAAGTACGTAGGACAGATGAGGGGGGCCCAGGCCGGAGCAATGCTGTAAAGCGTTTGGCGTGGACTACCAAAAGTGGTAGGAAAGGGGGGCCAGAGAAGCAGGTAGATAGGGGTGTAAAGTCCAAAGGCAGTGGGGAGTGCAGCACCAGAAACAGATTTGATGTGCTCGATTCGGAAGAGACAGGAGGAGATGGAGGTAGTTGCAACAGATAGTAGCTTGGGGTCTAGGCCAGGAAAAAGGAGGAGGGATCCGGGGGAAGACCAGGGGAGTAGTCCAGGTAGCTCAGGGCCTGGAAAGAGACGGAGGGACAAGGATAGGAGTAATCCTAGGTCAAAGATACCGATACCGATATTGAGTCCGAGGGGGGGCTGTTGGAGAGGAAGAGGACGCTGTAAACAATAGGAGACTAGAGGAGATAAATAGGGCGAGGTCCAAAAGTAAGTTGGTGGTTGCGGGAAGTAGCATAGTTCGGGGGATCGACAAGGTTGTCTGTGGTCCGGACAGTAAAAATAGAACAGTTCTGTGCTTTCCGGGGGCTAAAGTGGAGGACCTGAGGGATAGAGTGGACGGTATTGTAGCTGGGTCGGGGCCTGATCCGGTAGTGGTATTACATGTGGGGTCCAATAACATCAGGGAGAGGAAATCAGTTCGTTTGGTGGACACATACAAGGGCCTAATTAGTAAGCTACTTAGCAGGAATGCTCGGATCATCGTTTCAGGGGTGCTCCCCGTTATGGGTGGTGGAAATGAGAGGAACTCGCGGATTATGGCACTAAACGAGGAGCTGGAAGAGCACTGCAAAGACTTGGGAGTACATTTCATTGACCACTGGGATTCATTCTGGGGACAAGGAGAGTTGTATGGGCGAGACGGATTGCATTTAAGTAGGATGGGTACAGACCTGTTGGGCCAAAAAATCTTACAGGTGGCTGGGCCTTTTTTGGAGAAAAGGGGGGTAGGGGACCACAGCCGGTAACCCAGAGTGGCACAAATGCTGGGAACATGGGAAGAACAACAAACATGCACAATACAGGGACATACCAGGGTTATAATAATGTGCCAGTGATGACAAAAAAACAAAGATTCATTAAGTTTGGGTACTGCAACATCCAGGGTCTGCACAAGAAAGTAAGCGAAATATCAACAATGATGGACGAAGGAGACTTCGATATAATGGGTCTAAGTGAGACGTGGATACGACGGGATGAGCGGGTTGATCAGATGAAGGGTTGCGTGTGGATAGGAGCTGGGCGAACTGAGGGTCAGAAACGGGGTGGGGGTGTTGGCATCTACGCTAAAGAGGAATTACAGCCCTCATTGATTACAGATCTCACAGAAGCAAGGACTCAGATTCCAGTATCCAACGAAATAGTCTGGGCAAAAATCAAGTTAGGAAACAGGAGTGTTGCCGTTGGTGTTGTATACTTAGCAGTGGAGGGAAGTAAGCCCGAGTGGAATGATTCAATATATACAACTCTTAGATCGAATATCACAGAGCTTGGGAGCAGAGGGTTCAGTATTGTCCTAATGGGGGACTTCAATGGGCACATCGGGGATAAGGAGGAGGGCATACAGGGAGGTGATAGGAAAATTAACACGAATGGGAGGAAGATGTTGGACCTATCAAAAGAGCTTGGTTTAAAGATCCTGAACAGGGATGCGAAATGTAAAGGTAAATGGACCTTTCATTCCTACTTCTATGTTTGTGACCTCTATAGAGTAATTGTCCATTAGTTCCCTCACATGTTTTGACCACCCCGTATCTATATTAGAATTCCAAACGGTATCGAGCATCAATTTGCACCATCGGTTGTCAGGCAGGTTTCTCAAGTAGTTAAAGTAACACAGTTTTCCCAAATCTACCCTGTCCTTGATTTTCATCCACCCAAGCTCCCCCCTTACTGCTTCCAAAGCTGCAGCATTACTCGACCCTGTTATCCATCTGCCGGCATCATTCTGAGTACTTTCCAACTTCTTAATAACGGTTTGGTTTAATGGAATCACGTCCGTGCCATACGTTATACTTGGTAAACCCACCCTCTCCCACAGTGTTTTCCCCACAAAGACCTTGTTGAAACTATTTTTCCCTAAAAGTTTTAGTTGGTTCAGAATTCTTTTCCCCTTTAGAATCAGTTTGGCTGAGTAATTTCTGTACACCCCTCTTCCCGTTATATTTATGCTTACCCGTAGATACTCATACTCTCCCGTTTCTCCTACAGTGATTTGTTTGCTTTCCCCTTCGGGGATTGAGAACTCCCCCGCTCTCCATCTCTTCGTCATATCTACCTTGCGTCCAACGGGTATTACCTTGCTTTTATTTTCATTTAGTTCGAGACGCCAAGTGTTCCCATATCTACCAACAATTTCCAGCAATTTCTCTAGCCCCTGTTCAGTTCTAGACATTAACACCATGTCGTCCGCAAAGAATAAGCCTGGTACCTTTATGTCTCCAACATTTACCCCCTCCGCACTCTGAATTAGTTCGTCCCCTAAATCTTTAACATACAATGCAAACAAAATCGGTGAAAAGATACACCCCTGCTTGAGGCCTATATCCATAGGGACTCGTTTTGTAGTGATACTCCCTAGACTGAGTTGGCTTTGCACATCTGTATACAGTGCTTTCATGATTCCCACAAAGTCACCCCCCAGTCCGATGCCCTCGAGCTTTCGCCACATACCTTCCCTCCACACTCGGTCGTACGCTTTTTTCACATCTAGAAATGCCAGAAACATCTTTTTCTTTTCAGCCTTTGTTGATTCTATCAGTTGGGTGAGTGTAAATAGGTGATCAGTGACTCTTCGACCTTTCCTGAAACCATTTTGAATTTCTCCTAAAAAACCTTTCTCTTCAATAACTTCCTCAAGTCTACCGTATATGACCTTACAGAATACTTTTCCGATGTTACTACTAACTGATATCCCCCTATAGTTATCTAGAACTTCCTTATCCCCCTTTTTGTGTATGAACGACACCTTACTTTCCCTCCACTCTCTGGGGACCTTTTGCTTTCGCAGAGCCAGGTTGAAAAGGTTTGTCAGGACTTCAATAAGTGCCTCCCCTCCATTTTTGAGGAATTCGTTCGGAATTTCATCAGTCCCTCCCGCTTTACCATTTTTTTAATTTTGAGACCACGTTCCGCACTTCTTCTGCCGTTATTTCGCTACATACACGATTGGATAGGTTCTCCTCCACCAGTGTATTTCTTTTTGGTGGGGACCCACTGCCCCATCGCCTATCGTTTATCTTTTCCCAGTGCTTGACTAACTCTGAAGCGATACGGCCTTTATCTTCTGTACTTTCCCCATCCACTTTGATACTCTGCACACTACTTTTCCCCCGTTTATTTACCCAGTTCCAAAACACGTTTGAGCTCGAACCCCCCGTTTTCTTTATTGTTCTGGCAAGACTGCAATTGCGCTCCTTCCTATTGTTATTCTTTATCTCATTCACCTTTTTCCGTGCCAGTTCATATTCTCCTTTCATTAGTCTCGTGTCATTGTTATCCACCCCTTTAAGCTTCCTACTTCTTCTGTAAGCAGCGCATTTTACCTTCCTTTCTTTTATAGCCTTTTTCAGTCCCTCGTTAACCCTGTATCCGAGCTCTCTCGTTGGGACCCTCACCCTTCCTATACAAATCTTCCCTGCCTCTGTTAGGCTATTTACTATGCCATCTGAAATACTCTGGACATTTGCATCCCTAGGTATACATTCAAGACTTGGTTTTAGTTTTTCCCGAAACTGCTTCCAGTCGGCTCCTTGTTTTAGTCCCCAAATTTCCTTGAAGGTATTTCTGTCTCTATTCGTCTTTTTGCCCATAATCTTAACTGTTATCAGGTTGTGATCACTACCCAAGTCATTTTTTCCCTCGTCATCTATTTCTACATCTATAACCTCCCTCCATACGCTAACGTCAGTGAGTATATAATCAATTATTGTTTTCTTATCGTTCCTCTCCCAGGTCCATTTACCCTTACATTTCGCATCCCTGTTCAGGATCTTTAAACCAAGCTCTTTTGATAGGTCCAACATCTTCCTCCCATTCGTGTTAATTTTCCTATCACCTCCCTGTATGCCCTCCTCCTTATCCCCGATGTGCCCATTGAAGTCCCCCATTAGGACAATACTGAACCCTCTGCTTTCAAGCTCTGTGATATTCGATCTAAGAGTTGTATATATTGAATCATTCCACTCGGGCTTACTTCCCTCCACTGCTAAGTATACAACACCAACGGCAACACTCCTGCTTCCTAACTTGATTTTTGCCCAGACTATTTCGTTGGATACTGGAATCTGAGTCCTTGCTTCTGTGAGATCTGTAATCAATGAGGGCTGTAATTCCTCTTTAGCGTAGATGCCAACACCCCCACCCCGTTTCTGACCCTCAGTTCGCCCAGCTCCTATCCACACGCAACCCTTCATCTGATCAACCCGCTCATCCCGTCGTATCCACGTCTCACTTAGACCCATTATATCGAAGTCTCCTTCGTCCATCATTGTTGATATTTCGCTTACTCTCTTGTGCAGACCCTGGATGTTGCAGTACCCAAACTTAATGAATCTTTGTTTTTTTGTCATCAGTGGCACATTATTATACCCCTGGTATGTCCCTGTGTTGTGCATGTTTGTTGTTCTTCCTATGTTCCCAGCATTTGTGCCCCTCTGGGTTATCGGCTGTGGTCCCCTACCCCCCTTTTCTCCAAAAAAGGCTCAGCCACCTGTAAAATTTTTCGGCCCAACAGGTCTGTACCCATCCTACTTAAATGCAATCCGTCTCGCCCATACAACTCTCCCTGTCCCCAGAATGAATCCCAGTGGTCAATGAAATGTATTCCCAAGTCTTTGCAGTGCTCTTCCAGCTCCTCGTGGAACGACCATATCAATGATATGTGCGCTAAAGCCTGGACACGTATTGACTTGCTCAGGGCCCATAAGTTTACACTTGACCGGAAAGTCCTTGAAAAGATATACTTCGCATTTGTCCGACCTCTTTTAGAATACGCTGACTCTGTCTGAAAATTGCTGGGGGGGGAAAGTTTTCTAGGGAGGAGGGCGCCGCCCCCCTCCCCCCCCCCCCCCCCCCCCCCGTGGTTGCAGGCCTGTGACGCAGGCCATCCAAAGATCTCTTTGCTTTGACCTCGTCTCGCCAATTCATGTTTCAATCCACCAGGACTCTTTCTACGATTTTTTTACCATGGCATGTGCCTACTTCTAAGTCTGAGATCTCCATTGAATAGTTCCCCATTATCTCCCTCACTTGGTCTATCCACCCAGTCTTTATGTTTGAATTCCAAATATTCTGGAACAGTAATTTACAGGATCGGCTGTTGGGGAGATTTACTAAATAGTTGAGAGAGCAAAGCTTCATTAAGTCTATCCTGTCCTTAATTCTTATCCACCCAAGCTCACCCCCTATTGCTTCTAGTCCTGCGCCATTATTCGACCTCGTTATCTATCGACCTGCTTTGTTCGTCAGGGTTTTCAAGCTCTTTAAAGTCATTTGGTTTAGAGGTATCACTTCTGTTCCATATGTAAAACACCCACCATTTTCCCCAATTGTTTTCTCCCCGAAAACTTTATTGAAGTTGTTTCTCCCTATAAGTTTCATTTGATTAAGGATTCGCTTCCCTTTCACAGTTCGTTTATTTGTGTGGTTTCGGTAGACGTCCCTTCTCGTAATGTTTATATTTACCCCTAAATTCTCGTAGTCACATGTCTCTCCCACACTAAAAAATTTGCTGCAACTTTCCGAAGTACAGAACTCCTCCGCTCTCCACTTTCGAGTAGGTTCCACTTTACGACCAACGGGTATAACTTTGCTTTTGCTTTCATTTAATTCGAGTCTCTATTTGTTCCCATGCCTCCCAACAATTGCCAGCATTTTATCTGGCCCCACTTCACTTTCTGACACTAGTAGCATATCATCTGCGAAAAATAGACTTGGGATCTTTAGGTCCCCAAGTGCTATCCTCTCGTCGCTGTGCAGGAGTTCTTCTCATAAATCATTGATGCACAGTGCAAAACGAATTGGCGAAAGGATGCACCCCTGTTTCAGGCCTATCTCCATTGGCACACGTTTTGTTGTTATGTTACCCAGGCTAAGTTCACTTTGTATGTCTTTATAAAATGCTTTCGGAATTCCCACAAACTCACCTCCCAGGCCCAAGGCCTCAAGCCTCCGCCACATACCCTCCTTCCATACTCTATCGTATGCCTTTTTCACACCCAGAAAGGCCATAAATATATTTTTCTTTTTGACTTTCGCGGATTCTAGCATTTGGAACAGCGTGAAAAGATGATCAGTGACTCTCCTCCTCTTCCTGAATCCATTCTGGATTTCTCCCAGAAACCCTTTCTCTCCCATCGCATTCTCAAATCTCCCATACAGGACTTTACAGAAAACGTTTCCAATGTTGCTACTGACTGTTTATCCAATACGAATACAGTATCCCAACTACATCATCAAGATATGCTTTGAAGTAGGTATGCCTTCATAAAGTAGTAGTTGGGATATGTCTTCTGCCGGGAATCATGACAGTCGGGACAAATGGATTTAACCCTTTGAACTCTAGTGGTATCTTCCATGCCAGTCCAATGACAGCAATTAGAAGAGTCTACATTCATTATTTGGGGTAGACCAATCAATACTTTCAACGTGCTGCCTCGGGGCTGCACGTTGAAAATATTGATTGGTCTTCCACACACATTTACTGAACAACCATCCTAGAGAATGACCTTATGACGAATCATGTTCCAGGCCGGAAAAACGGACGCTAGGGTTCAAAGGGTTAAGGGAGATGACTCACATAAGCTCCAAGCTTCCTGTCAAATCCCTCCTTTAACCCTTTGAACTTTAATGGTATCTTCCATGCCATTTCAATGGCGGCTATTCGAAGAGTCCATATTCATTATTTGGGGTAGGTCAATCAATATTTTCAACGTGCAGCCTCGGGGCTGCACGTTCAAAATATTGATTAGTCTACTCCACACATTTACTGAACAGCCATCCTATTTAATGACGTTATGACGTATCATGTTGCGGGCCGGAAAACGGCCACTAGGGTTCAAAGGGTTAATTAGCAATTTGTTTGGTGTTAAATATATGTCATATTGTGAGCTCCTGTGCCTTGTGCTGTTACTTTTTTATTGTTGTTCATTTTTGTAACATATAGCATATTCTTTAAATAAATATTGTTTAAACTGAACTGGATTTACGCCCAATCGGTCATCTTCGCGTCGTCCCTCCTTTTCTAGACTTTTTAAAAAGTAGACGATTTCTGTAACGCCTACCTGTCCATGTATACGAACAATACCGAACTGATTCAGTAGCAGACGTTGTACGTTCCTCTCGACTTAGAAACACACGAATCATTCGATGGTATTCGCCTTGTGTCTTGGTTTGTTTACATCGATAAAACCACCCTATCATTTGTAATTTCAAAACAGGGTGTGGAGGAACAAGACAGTCGAAACATTCTCGTGATGGCACTCAAATTTATTCGTCGCAGACCCTGTGCGGCACAAGTGTAACTGAACCTTTGACCAATTCATAGCTATAATCTGTATCCTTAACCCTTTACCTAGCACGAAATGCAGACGGCACTTCCAAACAAAATCCTCGACTAACTATTTTTTCATTTTTTGCCGCGCTCCAACCAGCTTGTTCCAGTGAGGGAGTCCTAAGCTATGTTTTTAAGACAAAAATATGAAAAAATAATAAAAATTGAATGGTGATTTTTGTGAATAGCGCTGGCCGATTTTTTGCAGTTACGTTACGTAAAGGGGTGAGGATAGAGGAAAATTCGTGCAAACGGCATGCATGGTTCGGTTAGATACAACTGTCGCCTGCCCAGTTAATTACCCGACGCTATTTCTAGGAAATTTCCATATGATGAGGCCGGTGTGACAGGAATGGAAGTCCGTAGGAAAATTAGTCCCTCTGGACTATTATTCCGCGGAATTATAGTCCTAGGTCTAACATTTCTAGGAATAGTAGTCCGCCGGACTACTATTCCTAGAAATGTTAGACCTAGGACTATAATTCCGCGGAATAATAGTCCAGAGGGACTAACGTTCCTACGGACTTCCATTCCTTTTACACCGGTTTTGGGGTAGAATTCTAAGATTATTCATCTATAGAGGAATATCGTGATTGGAACCCAGTGCCTCAGTGGTGACTGTATAGGACTTCAAACCTAAAGGTCCACGGTTCGATCTCGACCAGGGGGAACTGCGTTATATCCTTGGGCAAGGCAGTTCATCCTGATTGCTCACGTGGGGACAAGCGGATAAAGGAAAAGCGGAAAATGTACAGAATAGGGTTTTTGAAAATGCAAATTCCCCCATCTCGGGCCTTCGGCCTCCGAGACATGCATGCTTCGGCATGTCATGATGGCGCCGTGTACTAAGGCGTACTAAACGTCGATGGGGCACTTGTCTTCAACCACTGCTAATCCTGCCTGTGTGGAGTTGGTACGTTTTGGAATCTGACAGATGGTCGCCGTTGCTTTGTGATTCTTTCCGGGTACTCCGGCTTCCTCAACCCGTAAAACTGTCCGACACGAGGTGACCCTGGCTGTCGAAAGGGTCGTTGAACCCAATAAATAAATAAATAAATAAATAAATAAATAAATAAATAAAATAAATAAATAAATAAATAAATATCGTGAACAATCATAGCGCAAATTTAACCTTAAGTCTAACAACCTTTCATAATTACGCTATCAGCTTTATCGCATTAGTTGCAGGGAGAGGCGACGCTAAGAGTGCTGTATCGAGAAAGTTTCACCCTCCCCAGTACCTTTTCCAGTCTGGGCATTTCGCCTGGATTGGAGTGTTAGATATAGATTCGCTCTTTCTATAGTAATCGTGTTTTTTTCTTACAAGACTAGAGGTCTGCACACACAATCGGCCCAACATATGGTGGTCTGTAGTGCTCTTTCTGCGTTGCTGAGGACCCAGCATGACCAGTTTGGAGTACCAGTACGATATGTGTTAACTGATTAAACCTTTACCCAACATTATTACCACTTTAGCGGACGTTCCTTAGGCCATTATCGCTAATTTCCTGGGCATTAATACGCGATAAATGCTCAGGTCATCACGTGACGTGCTGGGCTGCTAATGGGTTTTCCTTCCCATTAGCGCCCGCGGCCCGACACGTCACGTGACCGAATTACCTCCCATTCCCAATCTTCTGTTTCTGCTTTGTAAGTTCGGATGCTGTGCGAGATAAACAAATCTCACAGCAGAAACTTGAGGTGATTACACCAAATATAACCTATTCACTGAAACATAAGGGGCCAAATATTGATATAATGTGAGTATATTTATGTATCGTTCTGTTTTTGAAACTGCCAAACTCCGGTCCTGGATTTTTAACATCGGTTATTTCGTACTTGTTTTAAAAAAACTTCCAAAAATAAACTCCGACAACTCATGAATATTCAGTCACTTTGGCTTGCTTTGATCACATGGTATTGTTTGCAAACAGACGACACACGTTCATTGTTATTTTGAGGTTACTTGAATGTCCTCCCCTATTTGTGGTAATAATAGAAATAACATGATGTTTGTCGGGCGTTATGGTTTATTAACGGCCCTACAGAAATGATTAACAGCCCTTGGGCTATTAGCGGCCCTCGACTTCGTCTCGGGTCGCTAATAGACCCTTGGGCTGTTAATCATTACTGTAGGCTACTGTAGGGCCGTTAATAAACCATAACGCCCTCAAAAATCATGTTATTGGTATATTATTACCAATTTAGCGGGCGTTCTCTGGTACATTAACAAAGTTTAATAGGGCATTACAAGAACGTAATGCTCTACTTCAAAAAGTCACGTGACGTGTCGGGCCTTTAATGGGTCAAAAATATCATTAACAGCCCGACATGTCACGTGACTTTTGTTCCCAGTTGTCGTACACTCGGAAATGGAAACGGTTTTCGGAAATAGTTTCAACTAGTAAACAATGTGATTTTTATTTAAATTATTAAAAATGTAAAATGTCCAACAAAGCTAGCCCCATAAGAATAAGAGCTGTATATAGTAAGTAAGACTGTATTCATTTTAAGCCTTTATTTCTTCCTTAAAAGCGTTACATATCGGGTCTGTTTTAAATTTTCGAACATCGTTGCAATTGAAAGCTTATCGGTGCCGATCACATGATAATCATATGACACCAGTTTGTTAGACAACAGACGATACTATCATCTGTCAAAATTGAAAACGTTAAAAATGTCATGTGGGTACAGGTTCAAAACTTTTTTTCAGAATCCCAGTGGTAATAATAGTAATAACATGACTTTGTCGAGCCTTGTGGTTTATTAACGGCCCAACAGGTGTGAATAACTGGGGCCCTTTTATAAACTGTAGGGCTATTATTCACACCTGTTAAGTCCTTAATAAACCACGATGCCCTCCAAAGTCATGTTATTGTTATATGAAAAGCAGACGACACTTGCGAACAAAATTATCGAATAACTAACTTTTTTCATTTTTGCTTCAAAAACACAGCTTATTACCCCCATTGGTGTCGGAAGCCGGGCTTTGTCGCTGCTGGTAGAAATAGATTCACGCCGCGTATTCAGCTGAAACTCAAGGAGTGTCGCCTGAAACCATGCGTGAGCGTATGTCTCACCGTAACGAACCCGTCCGTTTCACTTATCCTGAAGGGGTCAGTGACTTTTCGTCAAAAAGCATGAATCAACAGGGGTTCACCAAAAACAACAATTTTAATAGATATATAGAAAAATAAATATGGTAATTTGTGACTTACATTGAATCAAATGAATCAGAAAACAAAACGTCAATCATCCCCTACCTACACAGTTTTTGAGTCACTTGCGGGCCCGCTTACTCTGCTGTCGGTGGTTTCGCCTCCTTCTCACTGATGTTTGTTCTTTGGTTGCCTCTTCACTTCACCCTTTCACCGTCGTCGCGCGGCCACTAAAGTATTGTCACTTTATACGGACGCCTTTGCTCGGAATGTCACTCTACCACTGCCGTCGCACGGCCACTAACGTATTGTCACTTCACTATATCGCATTCCCTCCAACAAGTGACGGAATGTCACTCTACCACTGCCGTCGCACGGCCACTAGTTTATTGTCACTTTACTGGACGTTTTTCACTCAAGCAGTCGCCACCAATGGGGTTAAACGCTCCCTTCCATTTATCTTAGAATAATGTTCAAACAGGCAAAGCCTACTCTGCCTACGTATGGCTTGCCTTCTAAAACAGGTAATGCCGTTTACCTAAATGCAAATAGCTCCCTGAGCTCGTACTTCGTGTTTCTGATCCTATTCTCATATATGGCCACCGACTTGGCCCGCGACTGCTCCTGTTCTAAATATGAGCTCTGTGGCTCCCCTACATCACAGCTTGTCTATATTTTCGCACCGATGCGGCACCTCCTCTGACGTATAGCATGGGACATCCCCATCTACTCACAACGACCCACAGCCTTACACACCTTCAGACTAGATTGACTGGAATGAATGTTTGGAGAAATCCCCCGATTTTTATTTCGATAGCCAGAACATTAATTCTCAGTTTAATTGCTTCTCTTGAACTTGGCCGCTTAGATCTATCTTAATTTAATATGCGCTTTGAAGTTCCTTTAAAAGACTCGCATTTTGTTATTTCCTGACATTCGGGACAGACTAGATGCGTAATATGGGTGTGTGGCCATAATATGTGCTATGTACTGTTTTCACCACAATTACCTATTAACTGGCCATAATTACTCAGATAATGACTACAGGAGAGCACTGGCTTCCGCTATGTTTAATCTCTTACTACATATCCCATTATAGCCTTAAACAGAAACGCGGTAGTGGACATAAAATTTCATGCTTAATTAGCAGCGCTTGAATTATTGTTGGTCTGTTTAAATGACAAATCGGTTTTCGGGGTCCGTCATATAAACGCACATTCTTATACCTTGGCCCGTACGAGAAAAATTATCAAAAATATATACACTTTTATACAACAAAAAAGACAATTCAAGCTATCACCTTGACAATAATATTGGAACGAGCTCAACGTTGCACGCGCGCGTGATGACGTGGTTTCTTTACCAAAGGACTTCCGCGCTGTGAAGTCATGTAAACTCGGAAAATGTCTACGGGAAGATTTGCCGATATTTGTCAGTCTGAATTAGAAGAACTGCTAGAAAATAAGGACAGTAAAAACACTAAACGTAGTCATTCACTTCTTTCCCTATTAAACGTTAGGAACTTTGGTTCCTCTTCTATATATGATTCTGAGACAACAATCCATAAATAATTGTATCAAGACGGAATCTTTATTCGGTATAATAAAAAAAAATAATGACCGAGCTTGAGGGTAATAATGTGGCTTGTCTCCCCGAAGGACCATTATCTTCCGAGACGTTACCCTCGAGTTCGGTCATTATTTTTATATTATTTAATGCAACAGAAATATAGGAATAAACAGGAGTAGAAAACATTTTGGGAAGTCATTTCACCTTGTGACAATATAAATAAATGAAGGTTTGCTCTGAGCCAACCCCCCCCCCCCCCCCCGAGTTTTCAGTCTCCGAGGATCATTCAGAGCATGACTAACAAACCATTACCAGTTTGCGTAAGTGTATGGTAAGAACCTGTGTATGGCCACACATCCCAACGTGTTCAAGAAAATGCTTGGGTGCCTGCCACTTCAAACAGGAAAAAGTGACATGAATGAAGATGGTCTGCTCTAGTGGTCTCTGTTGTGGCTCAGCAGCATGCAATGTCTCAAATGAAATGTTCTACAAATGTGTCAGTTAGTGTGATAACCAAAATAATAAGTGAAAATAATTGGGGCCTATTTTTTGTTCTCAGTCTCGACATCCCAGTTCTGAATGAGAATGGTCTAGTTGTAATGCCATCATCGCTAGGGCCCTGGGAATCACACATTTTCGATTCGAATCGAATCTCGAATCCAATCATGTCTATTATTCGAAATCGAATTGGACCTCGAATCGAATCAGGGGCATCTTGAAGATGACCAGTGGGGGTTGGGGTGCTATAGATCTGATTTGATCCGACTGTGATGGCTCAAGTCCCGACTGATAAAATAATCCAAGTACATTATCAAGGTATGCCTTCGCAGAAGGCATGCCATGATGATGTATTTAGAATATTACCCTGTAAGGATTATAGTTCATCGTCGACACTGCTTGGGAACCTTAAATTTGCATTTAGCAGTGGTAGGAACTTGTGATAATGGAATTGATCT
The DNA here is from genome assembly GCA_031216915.1 of Pictodentalium vernedei. NCBI lineage: Eukaryota > Metazoa > Mollusca > Scaphopoda > Dentaliida > Dentaliidae > Pictodentalium > Pictodentalium vernedei. The sequence continues at coordinate 432,937,831 of CM062297.1, read as the reverse complement.
GGTTGGTGGCATAAGTTTTGATGTCATTTATGTTAATGGAGCGGAAGTTACACTCAGTCTTTTATGTCTACATTATTTAGGTACGATTTCCATCTGAACACTACGTTTTGTAAGACGATGAAGATGTCTGATATCATTCACATCAAGCTATATATTCCTATGAAAAAGATTCGAGAGAAAACTAATCGAATATCTATTTAAGATTCGAAATCGAATCGAATCTCAAAGCTTCGCAGTACTCTAATAATCCCATAAAGAGATTTAAGTAAATGAATCTCTCAGTTAAAGATGACCAAAATATACGCCTTTACATAAAGCTTTGTTGTCCATGCTTTATATATTAATATGGGTCAGGCAAAAGCAAACTGGGCAACTGCCCTGGGCGTACCCTCACCTCATCGCATACCACCCAATGTGGTATTATCCAAGCTGAGTAAGACACAGAAAATTTAATTAATGAAAAAGGGCATTAACAGAATGTGTGGGCTCCATCTTTTATGCGCCTGAAAGAGAGTGCCATACTGAACGTGCATGCACGATTTCATGAAGATCCAGACATCTGTATTGGTGTCTGGACTCCTTGTCATCGAGTTTATAGTTATGTACTTAGCTGCGAAAAACACCCCAGCCCACATATGTATATATACCAGGCATGCCCTCCCAAAGTTGGAATCATCTTCCTCAAAGTCTCTTTGAAGAAGCTAAATCCAGCGAAACACGTCGAGACAGACGGCTTTTCTACCATTTCCGAAGGAAATAGTCAAGCCGGGTATCTTCTTTAATCGGTAATATCTAGTTTTCCAATTTCATTTATTTCATTACTTTATATTTTATTTATACTTGGTTCATCTACTTGATTTAACAATGGCAAGAAAAGGGCAGAGGCATCAGCAGCAGAGAGTTGCCCGGTCTGGAACTGATTTCCGAAACAGTTGGAGAAGAAAGTAGATGAGTTAGGTGGCTTTCTAAAGCCGGCTCTCCCCACCCCACACATATTTTCTGTTTTTCGACAGATTAGTGTGGGATGGGCCAACCAAACGTTAAATGCTTTAAATGAGCATTGCAAGATCAATTTAAACCAGTTGAAGTCTAAGATAACTTTAGCTATGCAACCACCTCCTGGACTCGGAAAAGTAGACTTCAACAGCGCTTCGGCGCGGGCCTTCATCTGGACTCAAAAATAAGTTGACAGATAAGACGATTTCGGCCTATGAGTCCTAGATTTCGACCTTCGCCCAGCGCCTGGGGTAAAGAACAATACAGGAGGGAGCAAACAAACTCCGGCCCGTGTTGTCCCTCTACCCCAACGCGAAAAGCATAATAAGAAAAGATCAAGGCAAAGTACTTTACCCTCTTTTCCTTCTACTTCTCCTGCTTTCTCTCAGAGTAAGCGCCTCAATTTGCAAACATCTCGGGTCATATTGTGACTGAAGATGTTCGCAGACTGAGTAAAGCTGTCTCGGCTCGTCTTGCTCCTCTACCTCCTACTCCTCCTCAGCCTTTCTTCTCCGGTTCTCCTAGTGCTCTCACTAGAACTCCTCCTGCTTCTCCTTCTGTTTGCTCTCCTGCTTCTGTTTGTTTTTCTTCTTCTTCTTCTCCAGCCTCTAGTGCGGTTCAACCAGGTATAGCCGCAACTCGGGCCGCTCATTTGATTCTAAATTCTCCCAGTTTCGGCATTAGAGCGGAGTTAATTTTGACAAAAGGAATTGGCGCCTCCCTGATGTTTGTAAAACATCCTTATGATTGGTAGTTCAAATTGAGGACGCATTGATCGAAATCCCAGTCCGGACATCCAGGTGGAGTGTTACTCCGGTGCCAAATTCAATCATTTTTGCTGTATGTTTAAAGGGCACAGGGGCCAGTCCAGTCCCCCCAAAATATTGTTAAATATTGGCGTGAATTCTCGAAATGAAATTCTGATCTCGTAGTTAAGCAGTTGCGCAATATGCTCAGCGATATCATAGACAAGTTTAGATCAGCAAAAATGTATTTCGCTGAACTAAACTTTTCGCAAAAACTCCCTCAGGCTGAGAGCAGAACCTTGAGCATCATCAATGAAACCATTCGGAAAGTGAAGGACGTTAACGTGATACCAAAAAATGATGACGCGAAGTTTGATGTTGCTCAGGGTTTAATCCATTGGACCACGAGAACCGCCAATATTATGTACGATCACTGGTTGAACCATCTAGATTTAAACTAAGTAAAGACAAAGGTAACAACCGCCTAACAGATGTGGGATTAGGAACTAATGTGGTTAACCTGTCTGGCACCAATGACCTAACAACCCAAGAGAAGTCTCTTTTAGATCGTGGTTTAACTTTTGTGCCAGGACCTAAGCCTAAAACTAATTTTCTTAGGCAAATGAAATTAGCAGACCGCTTTAGAAACTCCTGGGGTCGGAAACTTCCTTTTACAGAATCATCTGGTTGGTCACCTCCAGATAGTGAAGTAGATCCCGAAATTATTGAGGCTAGCAAACGAATCCTCCAAAAAGTGTTCAGCATGAACATACTCTCCGATAAAGACAATTTAACAGCTGGTGAACGGAGAGCCCTCCAAAATTAGTAATTAACCCAGCCGACAAAGGTGGGTCGGTAGTTGTTCTATCTCGGGATAATTATATAAAGGAACCCACGAGACAACTCAGCCATACTAAACATTATAAGAAAATAGATTCACTTATTTGGCCTAGTAATGTTGAAAAATTCAATAAGATCTTATAAAAAAAACAAAAACAATTGCAATATTTAACAGCTAAGCTCAGTTCTCAAACAAGACAATTTTACATCCTACCGGAGATCCACAAGGACCGTTCTTCATGGTCGGATGACGTAACTCCACCCGGGAGGCCACTTGTATCACATCGTAATTTGGAATGTTATGCGATCTTGGAACTAATTGATTACCATCTGAAACCTATAGTAAATAGACATCCGAGCTATCTAAAAAATACACAGGATTTTCTGTCAAAAATTTCGAAATGGAAAATATCGAAAAATGCAATTCTGGCTACATTGGATATCGACAGTATGTATACGAACATTGATATTGATAAAGGTGTTAAATCAGTTAAAAATGCATTTGAAAAATATCCGGATGCAAAACGCCCGGATGAACAAATTTTGGATCTTTTAGAGCTGAGCTTAAAAGGTTATGACTTTCAATTCAATGGAGAATATTTTCTACAAATAATGGATTGTCCTATGGGCAAAAGATTCAGTCCTAATTTTGCAAGCATTTATGTAGCGGAATGGGAGGAAAATGCCTTAAGTAAATGTGCAAAGCATCCTCTCGTACATAAATTAGATGACATTTTTAATTTTTTAGGAACATTCAAAAGAAGATTTTGATGAATGAATTTTTATAAATTTTGAACAATCATGATCCAAACATTAAATTAAAAGCTACTATCAGTGAAAGTTCTGTTGATTTCCTCGATGTGACCGCATATAAAGGCAAGCAGTTTCAGGCATCCGTTCATTTAGATTATAAAGTATATTTTAAACCAACTGATTCACATCAATTGTTGCACACAAAATCATTTCATCCTTAACAAACATTTAAAGGTATCATCAAATCACAGCTCATTCGTTTTCACCGCAATTCAAGTGATAAGGTAAATTTCAATGAGGCTTGTTCCACTCTATTTGTCGCCTTTAGATCGAAAGGGTACTCAGTGCGCTTTTTGCGTAGCCTGAAATCTCAAACTCTGAAAAAGCTCGAAAGTCCAGCTGAAACTACTGATCTCGAACCACTGAAAATTGAACGCAACATACAGTTGCAGAATGGTAGTGGCTCGGTATTTAATTGCAAAAAGCCTCGTTGTAGATTGCATACTTTTGTGCCTAATCAGAAAAAGGAATTTTCCTCCGAACAAACGAAAAATCATTATCAGACCCGTACCCCCTCCATTGTGATTCACAAAATATTATTTACCTTATCGCGTGTAAGCGCTATCAGGAGGAGTATGTTGGTCAAAGTCCTTTCCGAAAACGTGTTACTAGACACAAACAGGATACAAAACATAATGCTGATGCCCTAGTAGCACAACATTTTAACCTTTCTGGCCATTTTTTGGACGATTTCGAAATCCATCCTATTGAACAACCACCATTTAAAGACATATTAGAAGAAACGGATGAATTTAGAAAAAAAAACGTAAAGCTTTTTGGATCAATACGCTTCAAAACCTCTGGCCGTTTGGTATGAACATATCAGAGGGAGACTGCGAAGGGAGGTACATCATTCTTTTCACTTTAACATACAACAGAATGAATATCGAAATAGCAAAACTGTTAAAAGATGAATTCAGTTTAACCAATGCTAAATTAAATGAACCTTTGAATCTTCGACCTGTCATCGCCTATAAGAAAAACAAAAGCTTGCGTAACATCCCTGTAAGGACTAAATTAGAGCCCATCAATGAATAACATCAATGATTGCCAGTCAGTTTAACCAGTTCCTAAGCTCATCACTTAGTTTAAATCAATTTTATATATTTTTTTGTCATGTCCAAAACCCATCAGGGTTCAGTAAATGAAAACAATATTCAATATTTCGGCGACATATTAAAAGAAAAAAAAAACGTTTCAGTATAGAAATGTCTGTGCCAGTGCGAGTTTTTAACCTCAACACACACACTCTCTCTCTCTCTCGGGAAATTTTAGGAGACACACGCCGCAATGTGGGGGATCAGAAACCAACATTGAAAATGCCTCTAAAACATGATTGTGTCACTTTCGTCGTACTGTAGTCAGCGCGTTCAACACTTTCATGCTGCTACCGAAAGGAGGATGAACAAAGTAATCATGAGGACCTCATCTAAAAAGCTAGATTCCAGCCATCATTTTTTGGCGGTGTGCAGTGGTCTAGTGGTTTAGGCGCTGGGCTCCTGATTGCCAGGCGGTGTTGCCGAGGGTTCGAATCCCGGCGGGGGATCAGAAACCAACATTGAAAATTCCTCTAAAACATGCTTGTGTCATTTTAAAAGCACACACAAGCCCGTGCTAGTTTTCATCTGAGATCATCCAGAGCACTTTCGTCGTACTGTAGCCAGCGCGTTCCATACTTTCATGCTGCTGCCGAAAGGAAGGTGAACCAAGTAATCATGAGGACTTCATCTAAAAAGCTAGATTCCAGCCATCGTTTTTTGACGGTATTCAATGGTCTAGTGGTTTAGGCGCTGGACTTCTGATTGCCGGGCGGTATTGCCGAGGGTTCGAATCCCGGCGGGGGCTCAGAAACCAACATTGAAAACTCCTCTAAAACATGACTGTGTCATTTGAAGAAAAAAAACCGCACACACACTCTCTCTTCTCTCTCTCTCAACTATTTCTGGAAATTGTAGTAGGCACGCCGCAATTCCTCTCCTTGGTTCCGACGTCCCTGGCCTGAAATTCATTTGAAGATTTGGATCGACTAAGTCACGACTAATATATCTGGTACAAATCAACTCTGTTTTGGTACAATCAAATAGGAATCTCGTATCGCGTTATCAGTCACGTGACCAATTATGTTACGTGGGTTGTGAGGGTGACGCGCACGAATGGTTATCTGGTGATTCGATTCGAAATTGTCCCGATGATTCGATACGATTCGAATCGCACTGATCCCGAAAATGTTCGAATTGTTGAGGTGTTCTCAAAATCCTGCCTACTCTTGACCTCTTCTTCTATCACCAGGCCTTCTACACAGGTGATCTGGAGACTGAACAAGCGTTCAGAGAGGTTTCCCTTTCGAAAGTACTTTGATTCCATCCGGCATGTTGTGATCTCGATTAACCATTGTGTAGAAATGTGACCTTAAACACCAATCAATACATAGAAATAAATAAATGAATAAATAAATAAATAAATAAATAAATATTCGGTCTGTTCTATCCTGGAATATTCCTATGGTTCCCACTCAGATGAAAAGTCCTTGAATTTCGGTTCCTTCCTTGAAAAGTGCTTGCATTTGTTTCTATCCTTGAAAAGTACTTGATTTTCCCCCGCCTTCATTGAAAAGTACTTGAATTTAGTTTACCTGTTGCCTTCGAGACAAGATGTTTCATGATAACCCGCCTCGGGCTGGTTTGGAGATTCTAGACCACTGCAATTTTTTACCCCTCTCTCGAAAAGAAGGGGGCGGTGTAGACTGGATTACAACCGTCCACCCGTCTCTCCTTCTGTGCGTCCTATCTGTTTGTCTATGCATCTGCTTGTCCGTATCGATATCTCAGCAGTGATTAGACGACTTCAGTGAAATTTCGTACGAGGGATCTTTGTGACAAGCCGCTCCTGCACATGTTATACAAAAGTTGCCGGGTATTTTTCACCAGAGTTACGGTCCTTACCTTACTTATGCTTCGTCGGTCCAGCACTGCTGCAGTGGGAGTATAATTGCCTTCAGCAATAAGCCAATTTACGCTTTCTACTGCGCAAATCCGGAAATGAAAGTAAATGGGATAAACAAATCCACATGTACACCCATAATGTATTCGACAAACACAGATCGTTCCGGTAGACAATTAAAATATATAGCAGGTTTGTTCAACTTTGTTGAAAAATTATCCCTTAATGGCGTCCCGCTGCATTATGATGATTCTTTTCCCAGTTCATTTATTTAGCTTTTTATTTCTATAGCCATAGTAAAGGCTAGAAAGTTGTGAGTGAATTAATTGGTGCACTAAACACCATAAACGAAAACCATGCCTATTTGTGGGGAGCGCGTTGGCCCAGTGGTAGAGTGTTGGACTTCTATGCTAGAGGTTCCGAGTTCGATCCCCGTCCGGGACGACCCGCGTTGTGTCCTTGGGCAAGGCACTTTATCCCGGTTGCCTACATGGGAGCACGATGGCGCCGTGTACTAAGGCGCGCTGCACGTCGATGGTGCACATGTCTTCAACCGCAGTAACCCTGCTTGGACAGAGTTAGAATGTTGAGGAGCTGATAGTTGCTCGTCGATGCACGGTGGTTCTCTTCGGGTACTTCGGCTTCCTCCACCCGTAAAACTGTCACGGTCACGATTAGCCACTGCGCATAAGTATGTGACGTTAGACACCAATAAATAAATAATATCATTCTTTAACAAGTTCACTCTGAGAGATTTCCAAAAATTTTTACAAGTTCCCTGGTTGGACTGGTTACATGATTCAACTTGGATAGAAAATGGTTTTGTGGTTACCGTTCAACTAATTTACATTAAGTTACTGTACCATGGCGGATCCAGGAATTTGAAATGGGGGTGGTTGTGCCAATTGACCATATGATGCGAAACATCATCCTAGCCAAGGAATGCCACTGGCCCCCCACTGGCAAGTGAGGGTGTCCACCTTCCCCTGAGAAAATTTCACAAACATTACACCAGACACGTGCATTTTCCTCAACACTGAACTCTCCTTAAGATAGTAAATTGGTGCCAGACAAATAGTAACTATTTGTTAGTAAAAATAGGCATATTACTCTACATAAGATATTCATACTGAATCTTTCCCCAAGGGAACTCAAAGATGTCAGCTATAAATGATTACTACAGCGGGAATTCTGGTAGAAAAGGACCCAGTAACCAACACCTGACAGTAAAAGTGTTCTATGTTGGCAAAAGAGTAATGAATGATTGACCGAGCTTCATCCCTCTGTGGGAGTCACAAATAGTGACTCACTATGTAGCCATAGATACTTAACTTATTTTTTGGTTATTAATAAATAAATGATAAAGTCAAGAATATTAATCTGAAAAAAAAATTGTTGCAATCCAGATGTTCTGAAATAATCATTTGAATGTTGGTAAGGGAAAGTATGCTGAATACAATTTACTCCAACAGAGTAGAGTTTCTACTCTAACTAACATTTTATGTGAAATCATAAAATGCACAAGTAAAATTTCATTTAATGGAGCTACTAAGTCACATCTGCTGAAGTCTTGCTTTGATTCTGTATGCCTCTACACAGACGTTATGTCACACTCAACGCATTAATCTGGATGGAATGGATGTTTTGGAAGTTGACCACTCTCTCTCTGCAAATATTCTACTAAATCTAAAACAAATATTTTCAGTGTATGCATTTTTGTTTACATTCTTCTGATGATACAACCAATGACTCAAGGGTGGATCCAGTGGGGGTGAGTGGAGAGCTATTTTTGCCAGAGCCATGGTGGGTGTTTATCTCTCGTTGAGAGGACTAATGGTTCCCCGCTGCGACGTTTAAAACTACGACACAACTTTCGCTGAAAAAAACTAATAGTAATTCGTTACTGTCAGCCGCAGATGGTGTTCCATACTATGTGGCCCTCAAATGAGTGTCATCCCGGTAGTTCTAAATGTCAGATTCACGAGCTTACAAAGAGATATCTCATCTATCTTAATAACGGTGCCCTATATCACAGAGGAACCGACTTAATGATTAATTAGACACGAAAATGCTATATAATGAGAGACTGATCATCGGTAGTCAGTCGACCTTGGATTGAGTCAGTAATCCGTCGGGAAGAGGGCTCGGAGCACTAGTCATTGGGGCTGGCATTTGGAGAAATTAATTGTGGAGACTAAGTGGGCTCCGTTTAAGTAGACGAGCGGTCGCCAGGTTAAGTGACGCGACGCATAGGCGAAGTGTAGAGTAGTAAAGAGCTGTCGAGAGCTCGAACAATTAACTTAGTCGAAGCTGTTGAGAGCTCGAACATTTGATTTAAGCTAAGAGCTTAGATTGAGCTTAGTTGAGACCGGCAAATAATTAGATGCATGAACTTTATTTGTTTAAACGGTATACGGAGATTGGTGTAAACGGAGATTGGTGTAGACGGCGAGTTGTTAAACCCGTGGAGTGCAGTGACTATGATATCGAATGTGTAAAATTTGTCACATAGTTATGACGTCACGCCTTTGTTAAAAATGTGTGATATATTTCGAAGAGTTGGTTAGAGCATGTGTGATATTCAACATATATCGCCACACTTTTACCAATCAAGGAACAATAGACAGTGATTGTGTAACCTGTCAGTTCTAATACAAACACAGCCGAGAGGAAAGATTAAGGGCACCTGTGCTAAAATGTTTTGAACAGAGAAACGAGAATTTACCTGACTTTTGATTTTATTGAAAGAGTTAAAGAAAGAAATCCACACCCGGGTGTAAATGATAAATGGAACGTTTAATTTCTCGCTCAACCTTTTGAGCGCAATGACGAAACGGAAAAAATGAACTAATATCACTTGCTTTCCATCAATCTTCATGTGTCTTGCAAGTTTGGCTTAAGAAATTAACTAATTAAACGGGAATGGACACGTGTCAGACAAGGGTTCAGTGGAGTGTTTGATTGTTCGTGTTTTGATTGTTTGTGCAAACATCAATGTGACAAGTCGGTTACAGCACAAAAACTCGTGATATTGAACATACAATCGCTCGAGCTAGTTACTCGGACAAGTCCTCGTTAACTAACGCTCGCGATTGTATATTCAATATCACTCGTTTTCTATGCTGTAACCTATACTTAGTTAGACAGAGTTGGTTACAGTTGACTGACAATTCAGCGTATTTGGAGGCTGAGTGGCGTAAAATAGACAATACGTATAATGTGTGCAATCGCTTGAAGAGCGAGGAACAACAGCATCGAACACGGGGTACCCCGGAAAGAGCTCGAACTTCATGGGGGAAATTCATATGTGCTTTGATTGTGTGTAGTGTATATTCTTGGATTGTTCATTAATTGATGCGTATATGTGAGTACATGGTGTTATTTTTATTTCCATTAAATTATACTCAAATGATCCACCGTCGGTTATTTTTTTAAATATCAAGTCACGGACACCTTAAGATGACGAATCTGCCCCAACAAAAACCACAACACCGCGAGGCCAAGAGACGTATGTTCACTCGAAAGCCCGGCTGTCCTCTCTGAGTACGGCCGAGCTCTAGGGTGATCATAAATTTAACATATCTGCCCCAACGTGCTGTGACAGGCAGAAAGTAAGTCTGTCGAACCATATGGCTAGTCAACTCAACATGTTTATATTTTTGTGTACATAATTACCAGTTTTTCTGACGGCAATTTACTATCCGAATGGGAGCTCAAAATGCGTGTTTCTGGTTCAGTTTTTGTGAAATGTTCTCGAGGGATGCCCCTTACCAAACCGGCAAGAGGGGACCCCCCCCCCTTTCCGCTGGGGGTCGGGGGGAGCTCCCCGGCCCGGATGATGCTTCTCATCATATGGTCTACTGCCCCCCCCCCCCCCTGCAATGTACTCAGAGATACTTGGTTCTTTTTTTTCTAAAATGAATTGTTATTGCTTGTCTCACTTGCTCAAATCCGTTAACAGAAAACATACTATAGTATTTATTAGAAGAGGACACTTGCCTCTTGCATAACTAAAAATTCTCATTTTTACTTCGAAAACGTAAGTTATGAATCCTCGTTGAAATGGCTCGTTCCAATCAGTAATCTTAACCTTTGTTTTTGAAGCATAAAAAATGAAAATACATAATAACAAAGCCGTGGCAACTGTCTGCATCATTCACATGCTAAGTACGAGTAGATCTAAAATGAATTCTCAAAATTTGACAGAAAATACTGTATCAGATGTGTTTCGTGACTATGTTTTTTCAGAATTTTGAGCGATTCCGCGAGCAAATATAAATGACATTGAATGGCATTATGGCATAGCGAAATGCACAGTGGAAATATGAAAAATGAATTGGGATATTTTTTGCGATTTATTTGAATCAGTTAACCACATTAAATGTTGAATTGGAAAGACCTAAGGAAAATGTAAAAATGACAATTTACTTACGTGAACATTTCGATACGGATAAAATATATACACTGTTTTCGTCTTAAAAAACCCAGAATTATTTTTAATTTCAAACAGGAAGGATAAATGTATCGTGAGGATGAAGGCTGTTGGAGTAGTTTTGCGAAATATGTTAATTAGTACCTCCAAAAGTTAAGCAAAATCGTTGATACTGTCATTCCAGTCACTATTTTCAAGCTACCACGTGCGTTTGTTTATCCCAAAGCTTCCCATAGTTCCAGGCACTCGAGGGAAAGTGTAAACTGGCTTTGTAACTCTTGTTATTTCATAAATTTCCCCATCCAATGTACTCTGTCCGTAATCTGACAGTATGCTGTGATGTAATACACTGTCGGAAAGAGCCAACAGAGTCCTTTCCAACAGTGTGTTACATCACATCATTTCATCATCATGTCATCTTGATAGAAATTTTTTTTTCATCATATCATTACATTGTAGATCATGGTTCTGTAAAGGTTAAGAAATGAAATAGAATGACAATTCTAGTCTAGATATTTGTGGAAGATGTTGTAATGTAGGTGGCCGAAAATTGGCCATCTTATTTCTTATGCGGAGCGGGGGGGGGGGGGGGTTGGGGGGGTTGGGGGGGGGGGTCAGGCAAAAAATTACGGATAAAAGATGGAAATTTTTACATTTTCAATTTTTTTTTTTTGGGGGGGGGGGGTGGGGGTCAGGCAAAAAATTACGGATACAAGATGGAAATTTTTACATTTTCAATTTTTGGGACCCACCACCCCCGGAATGCAAATTTTTGCCAGTCATGTCTTGGACACCCTCCCCTCCCGCACAGTTTTTCCTCAAAGACAATTGGGGACCCACCCCCAATTTATAAAATCTATTTAACGAAGTATTTAGATTACCTAAATCACAAGAAATAAGTAAATAAATACTTTTCCCAAACATGAAAGGTGCCGCAAACCAACTTGTCCGCTCTTGGCCATCCAAGGCGTCCCTAGCCACAGGTGGCCCCAAAACAATCTCTCTGCATATAAAGCCACAACGGAAATGCAGCATGAGACCCCCAGATATCCACTGGAACCCGCCTCCGCCAACTGAATTGCAGATATACACCCATTCATGTTCCAAGCAACACAACCCTTACCCCGATGTACAACATGTCTATGCTGTTCAGGCACCAGTCGAATCCCACCACCAAGAAGCCCTGCCCAAAATATATTGTTCCCACCTGGATATTTTCAACAAAAACTGCACTTTGGGGCTCAGACCCACCCATCCGGACCTTGTATCCTGGCATTTTTTGCGACCCCCACCCGTGCGGAGAACGTATTCGCGCAATTTGTACTGCCCTGTCCCGATTGTACTTGAAAATCGTCGTAAATTTCCTTGAAAAGTGCTTGAATATAACAATATCATGGTTTTGAAGGGCATTACAGTCAGTGTATTAACGGCTCAACAGAAATGGCTAACAGCCCAAAGGTTTATTAGTGGCACGAGACCAAGTCGAGACCTGCTAATAAGCTCAGGGGCTGTTGTTAACCATTTCTGTTGAGCCGTTGATATATTGTAATGTTCGACAAAGTCATGTTATTTCTATTATTGCCACTTTCGTACAGCGGGTACATTGCATTTAAATTAAATGGGAAGTAAGATAAATAAATTAAGTTTGGCGATTTCGAATTAGAAAAAAAACAGCGAAACTATCGTCTGATTTGTTGACAAACAAACCGGGTAACATGACTATCGTCTGATCAGTTTACGGCGAAATTTGGAAAGTTAGATGATGAAATATATCTTCGAAATGCGAACTTTTGACAAAGAATTTATTCATCACAGATGTCATTACTTACTTTGTGCATATCGCTTTCTATATTTGATACATTATCACAAAGGTAAACTACGGAAGCCCTGGAGGGACATTTTTTGTTACTAGTTATTACTTACTTGTTATTACAAATAACAAATAAGTAATTACAAATAAGCAATAACAAATAAGTAATAACAAATAAGTAATAAAAATTGCAGCCTGCCCATAGCAGGGAGGGTGATCGGGCACTTATTCCTTATTTGTTATTACAAATAACAAATAACAAATAAGTAATAACAAATAAGTATTAACAAGTAAGTAATAACAGATAAGTAATAACAAATAATAAATAAGTAATAACAAATAACAATTAAGTAATAACAAATAACAAATAAGAAAAAACAAATAACAAATAACAAATAAGTAATAACAAATAATAAATAATAAATAAGTAATAACAAATAAGTAATAACACATAACAAATAACAAATGAGTAATAACAAATAACAAATAACAAATAAGTAATAGCAAATAAGTAATAATATTACTTATTTGTTATTTGTTATTTTGTTACTTGTTATTACTTACTTGTTATTACTTATTCGTTATTACTTACTTGTTATTACTTATTCCTTATTACTTGGTTTAAACATATTTTATTTGTCAAAATAAAAAGGATTGGACAACAAGTGCTCAACACTTAAAACACGTCCTCTCCTTTGTATACGATTAACAAGTAAATGCAGCATTTTTTTCAATATAAACACATCATAATAAACAATACGCTATTCAAGATTGCAATGGTGTTAATATGGTAGATATTCAGCGAAAGAAAAGAGAAGGAAGGAAAGAGGGGGACTGATACCTTGTACTCGTCAAACAAATATCAAATATCAAACTGTCTCCAGCCAACTCACCAGGCCACATCGCTCCAGAAAAGCCCCATCACTGCAAGGTGCATGCAGTGTTTTGTCATCACATATAAAGAAGGTAAGCTACGTCTAACGATATATCGTCATCTGACAACCACAATGCTCTCTCTTCCACCGGAAGATAGAACCCCATGGTTCTCACGTGACAATAGTATATTCGTGACACTAATATATATGATCAGTTCCAAAGTGTGCAGCTATTTCATAAACACGGTACGGGTAAGTCAAGATCCTCCAATCGTATTTAACACCTTACCCATCAAGAAAGGCAGAGGGAATTTGCAACTAAACCTCTCGAATAACTGTCCCTTTTCCATCCTCTGTACCAAACACACAGCTCATGATTCCCCATTGGAACGAGCTGAACGAGCTCGCTCCAATTAGGAGACGCAAGCTATATTTTGAGGTTAAAAAAGAGAAATTCGTGATTTTATGAATAACGCTGGCAGATTTAGACCACTACTTCCGACAAAGGGTTAATCAAGCCATTCACTATAAACGACATGCACACCACTAAATGGCTACCAAGACATTTTTTCCAAAGATGCGGCACTGTCCACCATAGTAGACCAGCACTACATTACATTATTTTCCGGGGGCCTGGAAACAAAGAACTAACTACCTCCTGAATGAATATTCTCAAAGGTATTGAACCAAGGCTTGGGTTGTGACTGACAATATTTATATTTCTAACAATGTGCAATACAGGGGAGCCCACTTAATTGGATATCTTTTAAAGGACTATCCCTGTTAATTGAATATAATTTGCAAACACAAAACCATTTACCATACCTGCAGTACAAATTGCCCCTGTTAATTGCATATGGGTTAAAGAGTAAACACCTGTTAGTTGAATAAAAAATCCTGCAACATGTTGAAAATTACCCTGATAATCATTGAATTATCATCATCGGAACGTGTACAGAACGTGTACAGACCATGATAAACTTTCGAAACGAAAAAGACAAATTTACTGTTATTATATTGCATTCACAATCTACTATTCGCATTTTGTCAAATTTAATTCAATTGTTTCAAACTTGGAATATTTTTTCATTCGTCGTGAGTAGGTGATAATTGCCGATTCAAGGACACGTTGTACATGTACCGTACACGTACACGGACGTTTACCATCGTAGGATTCAGTGTTAAATCACACGCTTGTTCACAAAAATGTCGGGTGTCCCAGAATCGACTATTATTTTGAGACTCCTAGATTGCACTTTTTACGTTCAAATACCCGTTGGCGAATGTGTCGAATGTACAAGTTTTTCAAAAAAGTGAAAAATGTATGAAATTGTACATTTTTCACTTTTTTTTTTTGAAAGGGGCTTGTTCCCCATACCGTCCCTGCGCGCCTTTGGCGCATTAAACCATTCCATTCGGGTGTCAGTCTACAATCATCAGTCTGTTTTTACCAAAACTGACAAGCAGGTCGCATGTCAAAGTGACATTTACTGTATAAACTTACTGAGAACGCCATTTGTCACGCTCGAAATGTATTACAGGTTTTTATTCAAATGAGTCAATTGTCAGTTAAATGGTTTAACTGAAAAACTATTCTATGGATGAAAGCGGAAGCAGTTCAAAAGATTAATTGATGTTATTTTTTTTTTTTTTTTGAAAAGCGTTACATTTACTGACATGCTTTTATTCGAGATTTTAATTATTCATGTTCTTTCTGATTTTTAACACATTTGAAACGGACGCTATTTTAATATTTTTAACTATTTATCGAGGTTTCATTTTGTAAAATGTTTTTCCTCAACTGGTTTTAGTTATTATATTAAAGACAGAAGATTTTTATTTACTTAAAACATAAAACATAAAAATAATTATACATTTAATTTTGAAAATAATAAATAACTGAAGTTAGCATACTCTAAAGGAAATATTAATAATTTAGAAAATGAAAACATGTTTTTACAGATGGATGCCAAACGTCGAGGTCAGCTTTTAAGCGAATTTGAACGTGCCAAGAAGAGCATTCAATCGGCTGACAGAAGCAGACGTCTTGGAGAGATTGAACTCAGATGCGAAGCCACAAAAATATTTAAACCTGTGACGGATGTTCAAGAGTGAAGCAAGAAGGAGATAGTTGAAGAATTGAGACCCATAAAAGAGAGTCCTTTGAGAATAGGTTCGTTGCCCGGTAGTTTGGCAAATCAGTATTCCTTTCAATCTGCACCGGATTACGTTCCCACAGGGATTCAAACCGACGTGAGCGAGAGCGACAATACAGCTTCGACTATCACCACTGATAGCGTCGCGTCGTCCGAGGATGGTGGTAAGAGAGATCTGTTGTATGGATTTTATAAGGATTCGGATGGTAGAACTTTTGTGGGCGACACAGAAGTGGAAATAGATGATGATGAATTAACCGTCGACCCGAATAGGTACGAATTAACTTCCGGACTGCGCAAATTGCTCCTTTACGACAAGCCTAGTGATTACACGGAACAGGATTACAACAATTACGGCGACATTCTGGTTCAGACCAACGCCATGAAGAGAAATAATGATGACGGAGGGACGAGACCTAAAGCCAACAGAGGTTACAAGTGGACGAAAGTGGTGAAACCTATATGGAATTCACATAAGAAGTTCGTCGAATCGGTGACTGGCAAAGGGGTGGAAACCACTTTTCTTCCGAGCGATTCTGACGCTCTGTCTCAGAGATTGAGTTTGTTGATGGCAAGCAGACGTGCTGGTAACACAGGATTAGATAATCAGATAGTTACTATATCTGACGAATTGTTAAGACAGAAGGTTTTGAATAAAAACCATTATAAAAGGCTGATGAACGAATTGAAGGATTGATGTGTATAATAAGTAGAGAGAAACAAAATAAAATATATAAAATAAAAAAAATAGTAAATTTTACACTAGAATAATAAAAGTGTTTAAACAACAAACGATTTACCAGTGAAAACAAATATATTATAAAAAATAAAAATATGTTGGTGATAAAGAACAGGGGATACGTCAGAACTTACGTTCAAGGCGGTTCTGGCATCGTCGATTCTATAATGCGAGCGTTCATGAGCGATGTGGGTAGAAAACTCGCATCGACCACGTTTGAGGTCGGTAAGAAGATGGCTTTGGATGCTGGTAAGAAAGCCGCTTCCGAAGCCAGTGGTAGGATAGCTTCTGTGGCTGGCAAGAGGGCAGCTGACGCATTGATCGACAAGTTGATCAGTCCGCCGGTGAAGCGAGCTGTGTTAGAGCAAACGCCGAAAAGTTGGAAAGATTTTAAGGATGCTGTGGTACCCATACAAGATTTAGCCAAAATGACGAGTGGATCTGGATTGAAGAGAACTCGCGACGGTGTAATATAAATAAATAATAATATTAAAAACTGAGTTTGAAAAAACATAAAAAATTGTGTTTGAAAAAAATCTAAAATAACAAAAAAAAATAAAACAAAGATGAACATTAAAGATATGTGTTGGAACGACCCCGCAACCAAGAGGTCGAATAACGAGTTCTTTCCCAAAAGCATAAGAGGCTTGATAGTGGGAAAATCGAATTGTGGAAAGACCAATCTGTTGATGAATCTGTTGTCTCGACCCGACTGGTTGGATTACGACAGATTGTTTGTGTTTGGCAAGAGCTTGTTTCAACCGGAATACAGATTGCTTCGAGAGTGCATGGATCGTAGATTGCCCAAGGACGTCATAGCCAGAATCTTTGACAGTAGGGAGGAATTCGACAAAAGTGAAGCTCCTCTTTCGACCATTTTGGACGGTGCGGCGACGGAATTGATGAAGAGAAATGCATCTTCGAACGTCGAGTGTCGATTTTATGAGAACACTAGCGATGTTCTGGATCCTAGAGAATTGAAATCAGAAGATAAGAATCTCATGATTTTCGACGATCTGCTTTTGGAGAGACAGAACCGATGCGAATCGTATTATGTTAGGGGTCGACACAGCAACATGGACTGTTTCTACCTGTCGCAGAATTATTTTCGATTGCCCAGACAGACGATAAGGGAGAACACTAATTTTCTATGTCTCTTTTGCCAAGATCTCAAGAATCTCAATCACATCTACGGCATGAGCGTGGCGGAATTCAGGAGATTCTGCAAGAGGGTTTGGGATGGAGGACTTTACAATTTCGTTGTGATCGATTTGAGTAGCGAATTTAATCGCAGAAAATATCGGTGCGGATTCGACAAGTTTTATGTTTCTGATGATAATAAGATAGAGCGTGAAAATAAAAAAAAATTAGAAAATAATAAATCTTCAAATAATTAGTTTTGAAAACATAAAAATAAAATTAAATATAATGTTCGAACAAGGAGAATTGTTAGAATGGATAGCTGAGAATACGGCTGTGTAACAATCCATTCAAATCGTGGTGAGTGGCGATTCGACTCGATTCGTGACGAAATTCGAACCTTCCATCGAATTGAATAGAGAGAAAAGATACGAGATGGCATTGGTGAATCTGGAGACTTATTATTCCTTTCCCAAAGTCACTGAAAAGAATAACTCGTTCAAGTATTCCGACGGAGTGGATTGGTTGAAGATTCGAATTCCCAAAGGAAGTTACGACATAGACGATTTGAACAATTACATTCAGACGCGAATGAAGATGGATGGAAAGGGAAGCAACAAAATCAGACTCGCTCTCAATCCTAATACCTTACAGACGATATTGGATTTGGAAGATAATTTTCGAGTGGATTTCAATACGGATGATTCTATAGGCAAGATGTTGGGATTCGATCGAAAGATGTATCGAGACCACCATCTGAAAATACTGTTGACATTCTCTCAGTCAATAGCATTCTGGTGAACGTGGATGTGATTGCTGGAAGCTACGTGAATGGTAGCGCTCAACCGATGATCTATTCCTTCTTTCCAAACGTGTCGCCGGGTTATAAGATCGTGGAGCGACCTCAAAATTTAGTTTATCTACCAGTGATTTTAGACACGTTGTATAGTCTCAAAACCACATTGACGGATCAAAATGGTGAACTGTTAGATCTTCGCGGAGAGAGGGTGACGATACGATTTCACATAAGAGAAATATAAAAGCAAAAAAAAAAGATATTGTGTATATATATAAATAACAAAAATAAAATAAACGCAATATTAATTTTACAAAAATTATTTAATATATATAATTATCATTAAAACAAAAAAAAACAATTGAAGAAAATATATTTTAAAAAAAAAATTATGACACAATACGTGGTTAAAAACGTGAACATATCCGTAGGACAGAAGAAGAAACTTAAGAGAGCGTTAACAACTCGAGGCGAGGCGGTGAGATTCAAATTCACTCACGAAGATCTGACGAGTGGTGGTCAGGATTCGATCGCCTGGACCAGAAGTCAAAGCAAAAGGATGGAGAAAGTGATTCATGATGGAAGAGGGTTGATAGTGAGATTGAGTCCCGCTCAGTTGAGATACAATTTGAGAATGAAAGGCGGTTTCCTACCACTATTGGCAGGAATCACCGCAAAGGCATTACCCTTTGCCGCAAAGGCATTACCCTTTCCCGGAAAGACTCTCGGCGTGGGAGCTCTCACGGGACTCGTGAGTTTGGCAGCTGAGAAATTAATGGTTGGCAGCGGACTGTTTTTGAAGAAGGGGGGAGCCGTGTGTCACATCCACGTAGATGACAGCGGTAAAGGATTGTATCTAGAACCCGTTAGAGGTGACAACTCTTTGAGTGGAAACGGTCTCTATCTGAAGAGTGGACGGAACGTTGAGCGACTCGGCAAGGGTTTGTTGTTTGGTGAGAATTCGCCGTTTAAGAATATACCGATTTTGAATATGTTCTTATAATGTAAAAAAAATTATATAAATATAAATCATAGAAAGTATAAAATAATATATAAAATGGATAAAAAGGTGGAAAAACAATTAGACGATAATGATGAATATCGCGAGATAGAGTGCGAAAAAGATGTGGAAAAATGATTAGATGCTAATGATGGATATCTTAGGAAAGAACTGATAAAAGAGTTAAATAAAGATCGGGATATGCGGTTGAAATTTAAAAGAATGAGACGTTTTCCACCATCACCACTATCTTCTGAAGAGAATGGTAATGATGCGAGTGTTACCGAGAGATTCACAACATTCGTTCATAATTATGATTCGGATAAACAAATGTGTTGTTATAAAAACGTAGCATATCACAAAAAAAAAAAAAAGAAAAGAAGAATCGACACTGAAATTTAAGAAAAAAGGAAACGTTATTATAATATATGGGTAATAGTGAAGAAGGAAAACAAAAAAAAAAAGTAATGAGATCTAAAGATGATCTCATTACTTTTTTTTCCTTCTTCTTCGCTAAAAATCAGTATCTCTGTTGTTTATATTTCCAAGTCCGTTATTAGCATGTTGACACTCATGTTTTCTCCTTTTTCGCAAATGTGTTGAATGTTTATCTTTACTTTTTTGAGTTTTTTTACTTCGGTCAACGCGCTCTCACCACCCAATTTGTTCACGAGTTCAAGTGAGATGTTTGGAAATATGTAACTTCCATAGGGCAACGACAAATCATCCTTGTCGAATTCTCTATCTTTGGCGATGACGATATTCTGCAGATTGCTTTTGTACTCGTAAAACAAATCGAGCGTGGCTTCGTCCAATTTCAAAGGCATGCTATATTTGTCGTATTTGTGCTCTAAACCCTTCGTCTCGACCTTGTTCAATTCGATGGAATCGTGTCGTTGTAATCTATAGATTTTAGAACCGAATTTCTTATACGTTTCGACTCGTTTCAATTTCAGTTTGCATCTTTTAGGTGTTGTTGTCATGATCGATTATTTGGTTTTTTATTTTATGAATTCTTGCAAATAATGTATATTTTAAATTTTGTATTTTAATAATTTGTTTAAAAAGTTTTGTTTTTTTTTTTTTACTCTTTATATATATATAAAAAAAAAAAATTTTTAATTTTAATTTTCTTTAATGTGAAAAAAATTTTTTTTTGTAAAAGTTTTTTTCTCTTTATATATAAATAAAAAGTTAAATTTAACATCCTTTTTTTCTCGTATTAATTCATTTTTTTTTCACGTTAAGAACATAAAAAAATTGATTAATTTTTTTTTGAAGGAATTAAAACATATATATAAACAATTTTAAAACTTTTTAACAAATTATCATTTAAATACAAAATTCGAAAAAAAATATTCTTACAAACCCAATTTTGAGGTAAAAAAAACAATGATTAAATCCGAATATCCGAATTATAGTTTAGAACGTGCAAGACTTCAAACGTTTAAAAATTGGCCTTCACATCTTGCTCAAAAACCCGAAGATTTAGCTGCTGCGGGTTTCATTTATGTGGGTAAAAGTGACAGAGTTAAATGTTTTTGTTGTAACACACATTTAATGAATTGGGGAACCTAATGACAAACCGTTGGCAGAACACATAAAAGATACCGAAGGTCGTTGCGATTATTTGAAGAAGATCCAGACATTAGGATTGATTAAAATTGAAAATGAAGAAGAATGGGAAAGAAATAAAAACGAGAGTTTATTAAAAGGGTTTTTTTACAATCTGGACACACGAAGGAACAATTGCATAATACATTGAATTACGTAAATAAGACGTTATCTCAATTCTTGACTTTAGAAGATTTGATTTGATTCATGAAAGAAGCAAACGGGTTATTATATATTGAGAAGGAGTTGAGTGATGTGAACACGTGTCTGCTTTGCGAAAACAACTCTGCAAATGTTTTGTTTCTAACATGTGTACATTTGTGTTATTGTAAGGAATGTTATTCTAGAAACGAGAAAACGTGTTCGTTTTGCGAACAAGAAAAAAAAGCGATCGTAAATTGTTTTGAATAAAAAACATTAAAGAAAAAATTGAAATTAAAAAAAAATCTTTTTAATATATATAAAGAGTAAAAAAACAAAACTTTTTAACAAATTATTTTAATACAAAATTCGAAAAAAAATATTCTTACAAATGGAGCAAACAAATAAAAAAATGGAAAATTTAAATGAGAAAACCGTACCTCAGTTGAACGAGATTTGTAAAGTATTAAAAATTCCACATTTCAGAAATCATAGAACTAAATAAAAAAAAATTGAAGTCATACAGGAACATTTGCGAAACGATAGAAAGGCAAATGAAATGTTGATAGCAACGACGTCAAAAAATGCATCGGTTGTGAAAAATGAGAAGAAGAAAAAGATAGTAAAAGGAATCAAAATGCCGACGTCGAAAAAACCCAAAAAGTTTCGATTGTGAAAAATAAGAAGACGATTAAACGAAAAGCCGTTGAAGAACTTCAAGTTTCAAAAGAAAAGAAAAGAAAAACTAAAACGAAAACGAGTGATGCACTTCAGATTCTAGACAAATGAGATATATTGAGTGAAATTCAACGAGCAATCAACGAAGGGAAAGCAGAAGAATATGTAGCACGACTCGTCATGGAACTATTTCAATTGAAGCCTGTAGAATGGGAGAGTGCGATCAAAGGCGTTTTTAAAACTTTTGACGTGGTTCCCTCGTTCAAGAAAATCGATCCGAAATTGTTCATGGAACGGGTGAAGAAAAAAGTATTGGATTTGTTTCGCGAACACATGAACGTGGGACTAAAAATTAAGATGATACTTCATTGCGTGATGAATAAAATCGATGTGAAGTCTGGCGAGAGCATCATGACAAATGCATATTTCAGATCTAACGTTGAACCCATATTTCGAGGCTCAGACATTTTCGAAAAGATGAAAGACAAGATGTTGACATCTCTCACGAATTATCAACCTGAAGGTAGTAATTGGACGTTCGATGAGGTGTTGAAACTCGAAATTCATATAACTAAAAACGATTCATTGAAAGGATCTTCCTATGTGGAATTACCGTATTTCTTAGCTAAAAAACACTCCGTGGTCAACGTGAGAAATAAAGATGATCAGTGTTTTAAATGGGCAGTCACTTCTGCTTTATACCCTGTGAAAATCCATCCTGAGAGAGTTTCTTGTTACGAGGAGACTTCTAAAAATCTCGGACCGGAGTGACTTTTCCAATGCAGTTAAAACACATCGAACGTTTCGAAGCTCAAGATCCCACCGTAGCGGTGAACGTCTTGGGATACGACGATGAAAAATGAATGATCTATCCTCTCAGACAGACCTTGTATCTCGAAAGAGAAAAGACAATTATTTTATTATTGATTTCGAATGGTGACAATCGTCATTATTGTTGGGTTAAACATCCGAGCCGATTACTGTCGAGACAAAATAATAAACATGAACATAAGATATGTTTATGTTGCAACTGCATGAACGCGTTTCACAGCGAAAAATCGTTAGCGAAACATCAGGAATATTGCAATGAAAATCAAGGTGTCGCCATCGAAATGCCCAAACCCAACACCATCGTGAAGTTTGAAAATCGCAATAGAAGGTTAAAAGTACCATTCGTCGTGTTCGCCGATTTCGAATGTTTCACCGTGAAAATGAGTTCCTGCCAACCTAACGCTCTTCAAAGTTACGTCGAAAGATATCAAAAACACACGCCTTCGGGTTATTGCATTTACGTGAAATGTGCTTTCGACTCGCAACACGACATGGGTCCCTTCACCTACACAAACAGTGCGAAGACGACGACGTGGCTCAAAGGTTCGTGGAAGAGTTAGAATCGAAAATTCAAATGTTATACGACAAATTCAAAACTCTGGCGAAAATGATCATCACACGAGAGCAGCAGGACGAAAATAACAGAGCCACCGAATGTCACATATGCAGACAATCATTCGACGAGAATTCGGAGGAAAATAAGAAGGTCAGAGACCACAATCATTACACGGGTCTGTATCGCGGTCTGGCTCACAGCAAGTGTAATTTAAAATATCAAGACGCTGTTTTGTATCCGGTGATATTTCACAATCTCTCAGGTTACGACAGTCATCTGTTTGTAAAAAATCTCGGCACCTCCCACGAAGAATTAAATTGCATCACGAACAGCAAAGAAAGATACATTTCATTCACGAAATGGAAGCTCATGGAGAAGAAAAGAGTAATCGACGGAGAGACGTTGAAAGAAAAAACGAATTTCATTCATAGAGGCATATGTTTCATCGACAGTTTTAAATTCATGTCAACCGCTCTGGAAAAATTAGTCGATAACATGAGCAAGGATAAATTTAAAATCACGAGCGAACATTTTGGAGAACGAGTTGACGTCGAGGAAAGGAGTTGATCCTTATGATTACATGAACGATCTAAAGAGATTCGACGACACCGCACTACCTTCAAAAGAAGATTTTTATTTGAAATTATACGAATCCGACATTTCCGACGAGAATTACGAACACGCCAAAAACGTGTGGAAATCATTCTATATGAAAACCATGAGAGATTATCACGATCTCTATCTGAAGACCGACGTTCTGCTCTTGGCAGATGTGTTTGAAAATTTTCGAGACGTCTGTCATCGAAATTACGATCTTGATCCCACTTGGTATTTCACTGCACCCGGTCTGGCGTGGGACACTCTGTTGAAGACCACCGAAGTCCAATTGGAATTATTATCCGATGTGAACATGTTGCTCATGTTCGAAAGGGCTGCGAGAGGTGGCGTCTCGATGATCTCCCACAGATATTCTGGAGCTAACAATCCCTACATGATTCGAAACGATCAAATAAATACATACAGTATTGGGACGCTAATAATCTGTACGGTTGGGCTGTGAGTCATCCTTTACTGATTGGAAATTTCGAATGGGTGACGGAACAGGAAGAGATGCAAAAATGGAGAGACTATCCTTGCATTTTAGAAGTCGATTTGAACTATCCGGAAGAATTACACGATCTACACAACGATTATCCACTGGCTCCCGAACGAATGGAACCAAACGAAGGAGACAAGGAAAAACTCATTCCCAATTTATTTAACAAACGTAACTATGTTGTCTACAGTGAGAATTTGAAACAATATGTCGATTACGGGATGAAATTAGTCAACATACATTGCATCATTTGATTCGATGAAGAGCCTTGGGTGAAAAAATACATCGATCTCAACACGAATCTCAGAATTCGAGCTGAGAACGATTTCGAAAAAGATTTTTTCAAACTCATGAACAACTGCGTGTACAGTAAATCGATGGAAAACATCAGGAAGAGAACTGACGTTCGACTCGTCATGTCTGAGAAAAGAGCTAAAAAATTAGTGGCGAAACCCAATTACAAACACCGAACCATATTCGACGAAAATCTAGTGGACGTTCACATGCAAAAGATGCACCTGAAGTTCGACAAACCATATTATCTCGGACCGATCATCTTAGATATCAGCAAGCGATTGATGTACGAGTTTCACTACGTTTACGTCAAACGAAAATTTGGTGATAAAGCCAACCTACTGTTCAGCGATACAGACAGTTTAGTTTATGAGATAGAGACAAAAGACATCTACCGAGATATACCTCCGGACGTGGCCGCGTGGTTCGACACGAGCAATTATGCCGTTGATCACCCGTCCAACATTCAATCGAAGGACAACAAGAAGGTGTTGGGTAAATTTAAGGGCGAGAGCGGCGGTAAACAAATCCTCGAATTCGTGGGCTTGAGACCCAATCTGTATGCTTATCGTCTAGAAGGTGAAGAGATCAAGAAGTGCAAAGGGGTTAAAGCGTGTGTGGTGAAGAAAAACATCTCTTTCCAAGAGTATAAAGATTGTCTGTTAGGAAGTGGTCCGGTGTAAAAGACTATGAAATCAGTTCGAAGCGAAAATCACGACTTGTATACCGAAATAGTCAACAAGATTTCGCTGATGGGCGACGACGATAAGAGATTCATGTTAGATGATAAAATAAGCACTTTGGCACTCGGATATTGGACTTTGGATCTAATTTTAGACGATAGGATTTCAGATATGATTGTGGATGATAGGATTCCAGATATGATTAAGGATGATAGGATTCCAGAAAATCGAGAGGAATTAAACAGATTCAAGTTTATAGAAGTCGAGGAATTAGACGGATTCAAGACTATGGAAGTCGATAGAGTTAGTTTAAAAAGAAAAAGAAAAAAAGAAAAAAAAAATAACGTCATTTTAGTGAATTATAATAAAATAAATAAATAAAAAAAAATAAATATATACGCATTTATGAATAAGAAAATAGAGATATCCGTAGAAGGTGTCATCTTTCCTAACGAACCCCTGTCCAACATCGATCTGTCGAATGCAGCGAAGGATTTGAAAATCAGATTTTCTAGGTGTGTTTTCTAGAGATGCCTTGCCGAAGAGAAGACCTCGACAACCGGAATGCGGAATTTTAAATCTAGACGATTTATCAGGTGAAGGCACTCACTGGGTGGCATGGTTCAAGAACGGGAAGAAGAATTATTATTTCGACAGCTACGGAATCTCACCGCCGAAAGAAAGAACTATTTCAACAAATCGATGGTTTGTTACAACACGGAATGAGTGCAATCACAAGATCAAGTGTTTTGCGGTCACCTGTGTCTCTACATTCTTAAAAGATGGTCTGAAGGAGATCGGTTTCAAGACATTCTCAGTGATTTACATTAGAGAGAGATTTTTTTTT
Source organism: Pictodentalium vernedei (assembly GCA_031216915.1). Taxonomy (NCBI): domain Eukaryota; kingdom Metazoa; phylum Mollusca; class Scaphopoda; order Dentaliida; family Dentaliidae; genus Pictodentalium; species Pictodentalium vernedei. The sequence goes on along the minus strand of CM062297.1, from coordinate 432,911,808 downwards.
TTATAGCATATAAAGGTAAAAAAAAATTATTAAAAAAAATTTTAATCGAATAAAAACGAAAAATAAAAATAAAATAATTCATTTTTAATAAACTGCGTTTGAAATATATTTTTTTTAAAAACAAAAAATCTCAAAACAACATGCCAGTCGATAAAGTTGGTAGAAGTGATGACAAAAAGTCAACCTAAGAAAGAAGTGGAAGACGCTCGAAGTCGACGATGGTTACGACGTCGCCAACTTGGATGAACGTTACGTTCAGAGATACGAACCTTGAGAGGAACCTTTGAACATGAACGATAAGAAGCTCTACAATCTTCCCGAGCTGATAGATCTCGCAGATGCTGCGACTAAAAAATACGTCGACAGGGGGAACGCCAATTTCGAACGAATCATGCTAGATAATTACGTGGATAAAACCATGAACGACGATCTCGATCTGAAATCTAAACGTTTGGTGAATGTCGCAAATCCCATTGATCCCACGGATGCCGCGACCAAGAAATATGTGGAAGACTCTCACGCGAGATTCAGCGAACACCTGAGAAATAGATACATTCAGAAAATGATGCACTCGGAATTGAATTCCAATTCTAACAAGATAACGAACGTGGCCACTCCCACGAATCCCAAGGACGTGGCGACCAAACACTACGTAGATCTGGAACAGACAAAGTCTGACAGATGAGAAATGAAATCGGATCTGAATGCGGGATTCAACAAGATATTGAATCTGTTGAAGGTCGATGACACGGATGCGGACTCAACCACGGTCAACAAGGGCTACGTAGATTCTGCCGTGATACGATCACAAGAATACCTAGAATCGCAAGTGGATGATCTCTACCTGAACAAACAATCTGGCGGAACCATGGAGGGTGGTATCGACATGAACGGTGAGAATTTATTCGGACTCAGTCACGATCCCGAATTCGATTCCAGCGCAGTCAGCAGGAAGTATGTGGACGACAACTCGGTCTGGAGAAAGGGTGACATCCTGGAAGGTAAACTAGACATGGGTGGACACGCGCTCACGAATCTACCGGATCCCATGAACATGACGGATGCCTGCACCCTGATTTCGGTGGTGGAGAAAGTCAAATATGCTAGACAATTGATCACCATGTGGGCCGAGGAGGCCGGCACCTTAGATGAGGGAAAAGCTGAATGGTCTTTCGGAAATGGTGGTAGTGGATCGAAACATGGTCAAGTGGGATATCCCATGCCGTTGGGAGGTGAAATCCTTCAAATGAGTCTGGCTTCCTCGGATTTGAATAACAGAGCAGCCGTCAATCTCATGGTGAATGGAGTAGAGAGTGATAAGAGATATAGCATCGAAAAGACTGAGAATCAACGCGTGAATGTTAGCACGTTCGGCACGCCTCTCAAAGTGTAAGCCGGAGATAGGATTAATTTCGTTACGAAACCCAATAATCCCGAAGCCGACACTTCCGTGGTGAGTCTACTGATTGAACTAGTTCCTTTGAACAAACAGTTAACGCGTGGAAATAATTAATTAAAACAAAAATAATGTGTGATTATTAAAAACCAAAAAAAAAGTAATGAGATTTAGAAAGATGTTCAATCTCTCTAAATCTCATTACTTTTATTTTGGTTTTAATAATTACTCATTACTTTTTTTTATTTTTGTTTTATTTTTTTTTCACACACGTCTCTCATCGAATGATCGACATCTTATTTCCATCCGATTAGAATTGTAATTCTCTGTCCGACAGGACCAGGGCAAAGGCTTCGGTTTTTCTCGGCACGTTCCTATTGAATTGCATCTTGATCTGAATATCTAAGACGCTACTCCTGAGTCGTTCACTCTGACGTCGAATACGAACATGGGATACATCGACTTGTATTCGCCGGGAGATATGTTAGGGTTGCTCATCAATTCGTCTAGACCGTGATACTTCTTTCTAAAATCAGCGGCATCGCCGTACAGTCTGCAGAAATCGTTCTTGTCGAACAACGCGTTGTAATTGATTGCTGGATATCTCGTGGCATTCAGAAACACTTGCATGTTTCTCAAATGGCAGTGATCAAACAGCGACACATTCTTTTCCTGAGACCCATCCCTATCGGTCTGAAATGCAACCATGATGAAACGCGGTCTCTCGGAAGCGGATTTCACCATCAATCTCCAATCGAAGTGATTCGTGGAGAGAGGAATGCTAGCCGTGTCGCACTGTCTCATTCTAAATCCCACGGGTAATTTACTCTTGGATTCTATGATCTTGTAGAGACACACTTTTTCCACGATCAAAAGCTCCACGTGCGGAACGAACCACGATATCTTGTGTAGAGTTATCTTACCCGCATCGGTCGCAGTGAGTCTCACTATTGCGTCATCATTTCCTTTTCGAATCAACGTCAGATTGTGTTTGAATCCGTACATGATCTTGTTGTAATCGTCCGCAAATCCGAAGATGTGTTTCAAAGGTATCCTGAACGAAAACGTTCCTTTAGGTCTGGATGTCTTGACGACGTAGTCGAATATCGTGGCGGCGCCAGTGCTAGCAGGGCTGATGGTGTCTTTCACCCACAACTGATTAAGTCCTCTGGATTTCGAAAAATCATCAGGATACGTCAAGAGTCCGAACATCGTGGTGGCCTGAGCGGGATGAAACACAGATTCTATCTCTTGTCCGGATAGCATGTATTTTATATTACTGAATAGATGCATGATGCCATTATTGGCTAGAGTAACCGTGTCATCGTTGGCGTAGTCGCTCCCATCTTCCTTGGTGAGACGTCCCTGCACCACTATGTAACTCTTGCTAGGATGTATGAATAGATCTTGAGTTTCGACGTTGATTCTTATCTCTCCCACATTGTTCAAACTCGTTCCGGTTACCAGTTCGTATTCGTGAACCTCATATTCTTGAATACTTTCATCTTTCACTATGCTTTGTGCTATATCTAGTATATTTGTCATTTTTAAAGGGTTTTTGTTTTTTATTTATTAATTAGCTTGCTTTTTTTATCTAAAAATAGTTTTAATTATTTTTATTATTATTTTTCTGTCCTATATATATATATATGTGTGTAAACAAGAAAATGTTAAAGAGAGTAAATAAAAGAAATTTATTTTCTTTATCAAAACTTTGTCTTCTGTAATTGTTGTTCGTAAAACTTTCCGATGATCTCTTCTCCATCCAAAGCTTCGATTTTGTAAGTCACCGGATCGGTGTGAAATATTTTGATTATCACGAAGATTTCCGAGGTCCATCGAGGAGTATAACCCTTTTCGAAGTGCTTCTTATAAGCGTAGATTCTCACTCAATCACCGACCACAAATTTCGACGTTCTAGACTTCTTCCCAATCTTAGATCTTTCAGGATATAGATTCGCGTAGACCCGTTTTTCATTTCGAGGATCGCTAGCTTCCATGGGATCATCTTGATCTTGTCGAGTGTTGTTGTAATCTTTAACCAGACCATTCAAAGCGTATATGTATTTCTTGGTCGAATTCGCCGTGAAGTATCTATGCATCTTTTCCTTCATCGTTTGATTCCAACGTTCCACCACACTGGCTTTCTCTTCATTTTCGATCGAGTAGAGGGCGACCAATTGATGAACGTGCTTGTTGTAGAATTCCTTTCCCTTATCCACCCACAATTTACTCGGTTTTCGAGAAGACGAGTCGAACACCCTCTTCAGAGCCTCGGCGACGCAAGGTCCCGATTAATTCTTCAAAGCTCTGATCCAACCGTATTTGGAAAACACGTCGATGACCGTCAATAGATATTTGACACCCTCGTTCCACCTCGAAAATGATCTCATGTCGACCAAGTCAGCAGACCAACTATCATCCAAACCCTTCACGAACACCCTTCTCTTTCGAAATTTATGCACGGTGGCCTTGTGTAACTCCTCGGCCAATTCGCTTGTCAATAATCGTTTCTTCTTCTTTTCAGATGCGCTTTTTTTTTTGAACGCCCCATCCGAATCGACGTTTTGCACCGATCAGATTACCGACCAACGAACGTTCTATCTTCTCTCTCTAGTCGAATTGCGGCCGCGTCACCCTATTCACAGGTTTGCTCCAAGATTTAGGAGTCAGATCGGCGTTGAGTCTCTTGTTCAATTTTGTTCCGGGTGCCATGAAACTGTGACCACGCAGAGGCATTTCAAAAGGTAGATCATTGATCATTTTATTCACGATGCCTTTACCTTTGCTCGCGTTCTTTTTTTTGATGAATCGAGTCTTGACGGAAGCACACATGTCGCAAATTCCACGAAGCATCTGTCTATCGTTTTTAGTTCGTACTTCTTGAGAATTAATCGTCTCGGTAACTCTCTTACACTTTACGCAATACATTTTTAAGAGTTATTTAAATTAATTTCGTTTTTATTTTATATATAAATTTAATATTTTTTTTTTTAAAATTCTGTTCTTATTATATATATAATTTTTTTTTCAATCGCTGCTCTTGAGTTCTATCATCTTACTGAATTCCTCCCTAGCCTCTTTCCTCCCCGTTTCCACGAGAGAATCCTTCATCTCTTCTTTGATGATCTGACGAGTCTTGATTCTCACAGCTTCTTTCATGGCTTCATATTTCGTTTTCTTGCCCAATATCGTGAAGTATTCTCCGTCCGATATCCTACCGTCTTTCAACGCAATCGGGATCATTTCGGATATCGTGTCGATCTTGGAGTTGGCCAAGACGCGAATCTTGTTGTGTTTCCTCGCAATCAGATATAATTTCCTACTCAAAAAGTTTCTGAGCTTGCTAAACAATCCGGCAGCGAGAGCCACTCCTTCTATGGTCAACACGATAGGAATGCCGACTGCAGTCAACAACAATCCGATGCCGGCTGTGTGTAAACCCATGGAAATCGTGATGAGTATCGTGTCGATCGCGTTGACGAATTTCACGAAATGTGAATACTTCTTCTTGAGAGAATGACGAGAATCTCTCTCTCGAGTTAGATACGCTTCAATTCTACTGATTTGATTGATGTGATACCTCTCTCCTCTTTCTTTTTCTTCTAGCGATGGTGCCGTCGGCAAAACGCCATTCGGCTTCTCATCCTCGTCGTCATCTAACGTCGGGTACAATTTATTTCTGGTTCTCATTTTTGTGTTTTTTTTTCTTTCTAATATTAAATAAAAAATTTATGTGTGTATTTATTTTTATTTCTATTCTCCCTTATTTTATATCAACGAGAAAACTTAGACGTATGCTTCATTGAACAATAATTTCATGATGCATCCCTTGTCTTCTAAAGTCAGACTTCTACGTGCCAATTTCAGTTCTTCCGAAACTGTGGGCTTGTCTCGATCCTTACAGAAGAGTAATCTCTTCCAAAATGCGATCACTTCGTTGATTTGAACGTGTTCGAACGCCGGTTCAAAATACTTGACGACCATATCTTCCCTTTCCATCGTCAGACACGAATGATTCTCGTGATCAAAGTCTAGGTGATCCCGACATCCGACGCATCGTTCTAACAAGAGGAGACCTAGTTGTTCATTCACACAGAATGCGTAGGCTCTCATCATCATTTTTAAAAGAAACCTCGCTCTAATAGTCTGGGAAGCGCTCATAATTTACGTATCTTTTTTTATTATCTATTCGATTTTATATATTTATTTTTAAATAACTATTTATTTATATTTTTTATTCTCTCCTATATATATATCAATCACTCTTTTTTTATTTCCTTGCCTCAAAACCGATTCCAGTTGAGAAAAAAAACATTTACAAAATAAACCTCTCTAAATGAGTTTTGCTCTCGAAAGTGTTAAATCGCAACCGCGCTTATTCTCACCACAAGGAAAACTCGAATATTCAAAATCACAAGTAAACACATCAGTAATGTAACGCTTTTAAAAAACGCGTTTAAATCATATCAATTAATCTTTTGAACTGTTTCCACTTTCATCCATAGAATAGTTTTTTTCAGTTAAACTATTTAACTGACAATTGACGCTCATTTGAATATTAACCCGTAATACATTTCGAGCATGACAAATGACGTTCTCGGTAAGTTTATACAGTAGGGGATTTTCAAAAAACTTAGTTTTTTTCTGTTCAGTTTTGGAAAATCCCACTATGGGTATTCCCCCACTTACGTCAGAAATGGGAGCGTCCAACAGTGGTCTGTTAAGTTTGGAAAAATCCACTATGGGTATTCCCCCCACTTACGTCAGAAATGGGAGCGTCCAATAGTAGTCTGTTAAGTTTGGAAAAATCCGGGTATTCCCCCCACTTACGTCAGAAATGAGAGTGCCCAATAGTAGTCTATTAAGTTTGGAAAAACCCCCACCTCAAAAGCCGTTTGCCGATTCTGGAACACTGTCCCAGAATCGGCAAACCACCTTTTTTGATGCTGCCTTAGAATCGGCAAAGTTTTTTTTCGTGTTCACCAACGATAGATTGAAGGTCTAATCCGCGATGGGAACGTCGACAAAAATTTCAAGTAAAAAAAAAAAGTGAAAAATGTACAATTTCATACATTTTTCACTTTTTTGAAAAACGTGTACATTCGACACGTTCGCCAACGGGTATTTGAACGTTAAAAGTGCGATCTAGGAGTCTCAATATAATAGCCGATTCTGGGACACCCGACATTTTTGTGAACAAGCGTGTGATTTAACACTGAATCCTACGATGGTAAACGTACGTGTGCGTGTATGTGTACGGTACATGTACAACGTGTCCTTGAATCGGCAATTATCACCTACTGTCGTGTGACAGCAAGTCTCTCTCATAGAAGTTGTTAACAAGTTGCCTCTATTCATTGTTTCTCTCCATTGTTTATTTCAGCTCTATTCACTAAGTTAATAAAGGCATCTCATTAAGACCCAGTGAAAGATTACTTTAATCTTTATATTAAGTAAACTTATTATAACATGACGCATTTATTGTATTGTATATATAGCCTTGATCACAAGTAAGAATTCGGGTATGGTTTGGATTTCCAAACGTTCCTCTGCTTCATTCTACTGGGAAATCCCAAGAGCTGTTGCTGTAATATTGTTCAGATATCCGACAAGTCCAATTGTTAAATGTTTATTGCTGTGTGATATTTGGAATACCAGATTCACTGTTAAATTGTTATCATCTTCAATTTGTTAGTTGAACCCCATTGTTTCACACAACAGATACCGACAGTTGTTCCCCACGGTTATAGAATTGCCCTTGTATATTGCCAAATTTGGCCTCACTATATCCCATGCAGGCAATTAATCTACTATATCTTGTTTGACAGAGCTCCTTGAGCTCTGTCAAACAATATATAATAGAATAATTTCTCTGTTTATGTCTATACAGGAAAGTGATCAAATCCCTGTTAATTGAATACTCCTGTTAACTGTTAATTGAATAATTCTCAATGGCAAAGTGGCTATTTAATTAACATGACTGTACTGTATTTAGAATTTGAAGAGCTTTGAGATTCGTGAAATGAGTCGTTGTAAGTTGGGCTGCCATCCATAGAAGCTTTCTACATATAAACATCTTTTGACTTTTGTGGTCGAATGTTGTGATATAACACACTGTAAGTGGGAGCGGACCATCGGTTGCTCTGCTCAACTCACTCCTTTCACTATCACCTTTAAACACATAGGTGTTTCGATGCCACTACGACTTTCTTTTCCTATAAAGTTTGAAATGGGTGCCTGCGAAAAACATTTAGGGGTCGTCCAGGATCGTCAGGGTAAGTTAATGTTACTTTTTTGAGGTTGTCTAGTTTATAATTCGTGCACAGTGCATTGATTAGGTAGACAGCATGTGCAGAGGGAACTTCATCAAATAACGAGCATCAAATAGCCCATCAAGGAAATATCGTCTACAGCCAGAGGGAGGGGGGGGGGGGGAGGAGAGGGAGGGGGGAGGGGGGCTTCGAACTTTGTAGGTCATCGGCCCTGAAAACACGTTTTTGTCCATGCCTTGAAATTTTTCTTTCAAATAAATGATCCAAATTGATCAGAGAAGCTTGTGTTGTCGTTTTGCCACCACTCCATTTCTTCCGGGTTAACAGAGGGGGTGGGGGATTAGTAGTGCAGGATAGGGGCTAGCAGCATGGCAATGTGGACAGAAGTTCACCGATCCCCACCACATCATCAGTGGTTCAAGATTTTGAAAAAAAGTTAAAGCAATTTAAAAGAATTATCATTTATATAATCTGATATAAATGTAATCTAACCAGATCATGACAATAAAAAGACTCTGCTCATAGCCAGGTTTCTCACCATTGATAGTAGATATCATAGTGGCATAATTCTAGGTCCCAATGTGACTGACTACTTTCTCAGAATTTCATAATGTAATTATGAATTTCAAAGTCATGTACATGTATGAGCAAAATGCTGTTGTTATTGATCAGTCAAGCCTTTGGCTTAGTGGATAGCAAACCAATTCCCTTCAATTTGTGATATACGGTCGGGAAAGACTGAACTATCAAATGGTCAGGACATTATATCATATTGGTAGAGGGTTTATTGACAGTGGAAACCCTCTATTTTATTTTGCTTATTAACAAGAAAACTGATTCCCTGTTAACAAACTGTTAACAGTGAATCAGTTTAGTTAATACGAATTCCAGCCAATTACCCCTGGACCATAGTGTTTAGCACATGCTGAGGAAGATACTGGACGCCTGGAGAGAAACCTGGCATATGAGGTCTGAAAACTTTGCAAACACATATAAGACACTTGTTTGAGTTATTATCTCATAATAGAAATAAAATTAGCTTCTTTTGAAATAAATTATAGCAATCTGCTGTCACAAGAAAAAATAAAATTAAATCACAGAATAATGTGTGTTGGGATTATTCCGAGTCAGAAAGGATACGCATGTGTATTATGTTTCAGTGAGATCAGGCTGAATGATGAAGAAAACTACTAGGAAGGTGACTGTCCTGTCACTGGTCCTGTAACAGATTTTGAGCAAATAGGTTTCGGGCCCCTAAGTTGAATGAACAGCCTCCAACATATTGTAAGATAAAACTGACATTCATTGTGTGAAAGGTAATATTATGTGAATCATAGGGGCGTCACTCGACACATCTCAGCCCCCAAAAAGTTACATAATGCATCCTGACCAAAATCACATAAACACTATTTCTTTCTTACTTTCTCATCTGACTTGCTGAGATGAAACAACTTTGTGGAATTAGTGATAGTATATGAAACACGCGATTCTTTGGCAACGTGTGTGACTCAAATCACACAAATCGAAAGTCCACCCCCATAAACTCTGCGCTGTTTTACCCTGACCGATATGAGTAGTGCTTCATTTGACGTTGCTCAAGCAATAAGAGAAATCCCCAACCATGTGGCTCATTTCTACTGAGGCGAAAAACACTGGTAACGTGTGTGCCTTAAAATATCATTTTATGTCATACACATTACTCGTGGTTTTTCCCCTGGGTAGTAGTAAATGGGTCACATGGTTGGAATTCTCTCTTGCAGCCTGACCGAATCTTACTAACTACTCCATCAAATGAAGCACTACTCATGTCGGTCAAGGTGCAGCAGCGCAGATTTTATGGGGGGGGGGGGGGGGGAGGTTCCGATACCAAAGAATCCTCCAAAATCACATTGACTGTTGACAGTTTCAATAGAACATTGAGCTAACTGCCTCAGCGAATTCTGCAACTGATAATGCTTAATAAATTCAAATTAGACTGATGAAATTAAAATCGAGCGTAGAAATGGGTAGAAACAGAAAGAAATCAGTAGAGATGTGACGAAATGCACCCTAGTCCCGTGAGAACCCCCCTTGCTTAATGAGCTTGTAGCTCTTAGAAAACGCTCACATTGTGGATAGAGCCACAGAATGTTAGCAGCCATAAACATTTGCATTACAACAGAGCCCCTTTAAGAGAGCAGTAGAAAGTTATTGTCAGAAAGTGTTAGCAGCCACAAGTATTTACATTACACAAGAATCCCTTTAAGAGAACAGTGGAAAGTTTTTCGAACAATTAGGTTAGTGAAATAATACTATCATGATCTCAATGTCCAGGTGTGTAGGTAAAAGTGGTTTCCCACGAAGTTGAAAGATTAGAAAGGTAAAAACATTTCCAAAAGCCATTGTTTAAGAGAAGGTATAACAAATTATCTCATTACTCTCGAGGAGTATTGGAGATTAATGTCATAAAGCAATTCTAATCTGACTGTTTTAGAGAGGTTTGTGACAATATTGGAATTAAAGGTATAAGACATATCTAAAACCAATCACAATAATTGGCTTTCCACTTACCAGAGGTATGGGTACGTGATATTAAATGTAATAAGGATATAAAACCTATCAAAAGCCAATTATAAGCTAGAATATATCAGAGTTAAGCACTTAACAAGGAACTCCATCTCTGGTCAGGAGAGTGCAACAATTGATACTTTTCTGCCAAGTGAGATTGTACCCCCAATCCTTGGCATGAAAGTACATGAAAGTTTAACTCCCTGTTACTGAAGTTGAACGTCAACAAAGATGGCGTCGAAATTCCTAAGGAAAGTTTTCCTGATTTTAACAGGAAAATAAACCACGTGATTAATAATATATAATCCCCAGTCGGCCATTTTGTCAGCAGTCTCCTCTGAAAAGTCATGCTGATCACATCTAAAAACCTACAGTGGGTTATTATTTCCAGGACGGACTTTCAGAAATGTTTTTCTCAGATAGAAATTATTATGTTCATACTTGAGTTGTTAACACATTTCAGAGGGACTCCAGTGTAGGACACTGTACTTATATTGAAAGTTGTAAGTTAATAAAAGTGTATAAGATTAGCTTATACATCCCACTGTATAGACAGTCTTGTCTTGTATTGAGTGTTTGACCCATGTACCACAGAATTCAGACTCCAAGGAACTTGGATCATTTTCCAGACTTATTCCAGTTATAGTTGAAAGTGGAGTGTGGTGGAGCCTAGATGATCTAGACTGAACGAGGCCAAAAATCAATCACAACGTGGAGGGCTTCACCACATTAACCCTTTCACTTTGGTGCCGTGACCACGGGATCTTGGACTTTGATAAAAATTGTGTGTGTAAGTGGGAAAAACACCAGAATCTCCAGAATCTTCCAATTCAGGGGAAGTATACCTGCCACTGTGGGACACTACATCCATTTATGAACAGTCAGACCAGGAAGCTGAACATATACTGCTTGCAGGGCAGCTGTGCCGAAAATTTAAGTGTGCAATTTGACATTTCCATGCTATTTTTCTTTGACCAAGTGAAGAAAAACTTAATCAAAACTATTCAAAGTGACTATTAGCAGTTAGCTCAACAAATAGACACTGTATTTTCTGAGAAAGTAACAGAAAGTATTCCCTTCGTGATACCTTAAGAAGAAGTGAATGTCGGAAGCATCAGCAACACCAGTGGTTAAAGAACAAACTTTCCATTTGCAAGTGAGCTTAGACAGAGCACACAGGGCTTTGTTACTGACATTTTTAAAGTATTTAGAGACACATCAACAGAGAACCGTGACTCAAGGACAGAAACAGAACGATACTGACTTTGAACGCCTACTGGAAAGAACTCGTCAAGTGTTTACATAAACAAGGTAGGTGCAAATTTAGTACATTTTCATTTGTTGCCAGCAGAACTGTATTATAATAGCGCTTTGATCCGCACAAATCGCTTCATTTTAAAATTTGGAAGTTCTGAATAATTTGCTAGATAAATTAATTAAATTAACCCCACAAAAATGTCAGTGCCAAGTGCAGAAATGGAACATGAAATACAGCAACGCGCAGAAAGATTGGCCCAAAAGCGACTAGAACAAGCCGAATTGGAGTTCCAAATGCGATTGATTGCTGGGGAACAACAATTAGAAAAGGCTACAGAGCGCGGTGACTTAGCAGAGTCTGCACTTGTTAATGAAAAGAGTGCCCACCAGCAAACCGATCAGGCATTACAGGCGATAATAGCAAAGGAAAGGGGAGACCATATAGTAGAATTAAATAGACAAAAAACTATTTTGGACACCCAACACCAACTGGACATTGATGCAGTGACCAGTAGGTTGAGGGATGAGTTCAAAATGGGTAATGTTGGACCCCAAACTCCCACAGTAACTGCTGGGGGAAATGATGCTGCAGCTCAAGCCATCATAGACTTGCATGAATCTCTAAAGGAAGGCAATGAACATAATGCGACAACAGCTGCCGCAACTCGATCTCAAAATCTTGCCTCCCAAATTAAACGGTTTGATGGCAATCCTTGCAACTTCCGTGAGTGGATAAAATCAATAGAGCTTTATTGTGATACAAACAGAATACCGATAGACGATCGCAAAATGATTGCTGCACAAACCAGTCACCATGTGGTGTCTGATTTTGTGCTGCGGTCTATGCGAAAAGACCCAAAGTTGAAATGGGCTGACTTATATAAGGAATTACGCTTGCGCTATTCTGAAGTAATGGATACCGCGATCGCTGGAAAGTTTCTCTGCTATATGAAACAGGAGAAAAATGAGACTGTAGTAGGCTATGGGGAACGATTATTAGACCTCGCAAAAGAGGCCTATGGTGAACAAATCGATGAACCAATAATCCAACAATTAATCGCTGACTACTTCTGCGATGGATTGTATGATGGGGATATGAAATACAAGCTTATTAGGGCAGCCCCTGTGAATTTTGACCAGGCTTTAAGTAAGGCTATGTTTGAGTCCACAGTACGAATTAAATTCCGAGCCCGTTCAGACTGTCAAGGTCAGGGAGTACGAATGCCCACATAGTGTAAAAATATAACCAGGGAAATGTGAGAGCCAAACATACGTGATCGTATTGGCAGAGAAAATGAGGATGATAGGAACATCGAATCAATGGAAGTGGACACAAATAGGCGACGTCACAGTGTCAATATGTTGACCAAAAGTACATATAACCGACCACAAACAGGTAATTTACATCAACATGTTCCGCGTCAAAATACTAGGGTTATGCCCACCAGAAATACGAATAATAATCGGTATCCCACAAATAATACAAATAGGTTCCAGGGAACAATGAGGGTTAATCGGCCTATCTGCCACCGCTGTGGCTGGCCAGGCCATGTGAAAAGAGATTGTAGGGTAAATATAATAAAACAGGTACGGGTGTTAGACATACAGCAACCCAATGAGGGACCAGGGGGACCTGGTTTTACCTGCTTTTGGTGTGGGAAATTAGGACATTACGCCCGGAATTGCAGGGTTAATTTAAACGAGCAGAACTCTGTCTACACGGGGCAGTAGGCGGGGTTAAGTTACAACAATCACAAGCTCCCAAAAACCGAGAAACTGAAAATAGGAAAAATAGTATTAAACGGATGGGAGAAGTGAGGCATTTAAGGGTTAATGAGAATAGACATAATTTTGTGTATAACCCAACTAAGAAATATGGGACTCAGGATCACCAGACGCAAAATAAATATTTTACAAGCATCAAAAATAATTCTCCCAGGGTGACAGTTAAACATGAGTTAATGAGGCCCAAGGATGGTTCTCCTATGAAAACAAACCCTCACACTACCAATAAACCTCATGGGGACAAGAATAGTGTTCTCAGTAATGGTAAACCAAAAATAAGAATGAATAAATGTGTGGAAATTAAAAATAGCTCTTCCGTAATAGGCAATGCTAATCAATGCAAAAAGTGTACAAATTTGGGGCATCATTGGAAAGAGTGTTTGCTAAAACATAAACCCAGCCCTTTGACAGACAGACAAGTGACTATGAGGAGGACCAGAACAAAACAAAAGGTAACCGAACCCAAAGAAATTAACCCTTATACACCTGGGGAATTATGTAAAAATTGTGGTAGTATGAAGCATTATACAAAATTTTGTAAAGGAGCCAAACAATGTGATCATTGCACAATTGGCGGGCATTTTACTAAGAACTGTAAAAGATTAATAGAAAAACAAGATACTTTTGTCTTCCAGACCGATACTGGATTGAAGGTGGAGGTATACCCAGCCGATATCACTCAGCTAAATGCCGATGCCATAGTGAATGCTGCCAATAGTCAGCTGTCACGTGGCAGAGGCGTTGCCAAGGCAATCGCTCGTAGTGCTGGGCCTGCTCTTATGAAAGAATGCCAACAACACATACAACATCATGGAAATCTACATGTAAGTGATAATGTAGTAACCACATGTGGTTATCTACCATGCCTCAAGGTTATCCATGCTGTTGGTCCTCGATGGAGTGATTATACTGATAAAAATAAATGTTTTTATGAGTTGTATAAAACCATAAGGAAAATTTTACAGGTGAGTGAGGAAAGAAAATTCCAGATAGTAGCCATGCCTACTATTAGTAGTGGCATATACGGGTTACCCAAGAATAAGTGTGCAGAAATTTATGTTGAGGCCATTCAAGACCATTCTGCTGCTAATAATAATAATAGCAATCTTAAGGAAATACACATAGTGGATTTAAATCCTGAAATGGTAGCACTTGTGAAAAATGCTTACATGAACATAAAAGGAAATGAAACTCAGACGATTCCGACAAATACTAAGGTATATATGTCAGAACATTCTGAAGAATCAAAAATTGAACCAGGAAATAAGAAATTAGGAAGTCAAGATCAAACAAATAAGAAGACTCTATGTAAACAAAATAGGAAGAAGGGAGATAATTTGAAAAACTCAAGAACAAATAATGTAATAAACAGTGTTAATTACCCAAGAAAAGTACAACAACAAAAGTCTGCTAAAATACAGACAATTAATATAAATATTGGAACTGCTTCTTTAGATAGCGTTCAAATACATATTGGTAAGCAAAAGATTCGAGCTCTCCTTGATTCAGGGGCACAAACATCATGTATTAGTACAAAATTCTGGAAAAATTTGCACAATAGGCCAAAGTTGAGAGGGGATAAGAACCAACTACCGCGAATTTCTGGCATTACAGGAAATGACGTTTGCCCTCGGGGAATCATTGAGTTAGAGTTTCATATACAAGGTATTTATCAAAGACATAATTTCTTGGTATTGGATGAATTGAATCGAAGTATGCTACTGGGACTGGATTGGATTCTTGCAAATTAAATTACCACTTATTGGGGAATGAGAAAACTGAGATTACAAGACCAATATATACCTCTGGTTAAAGATTTACATGTCAGTTGTCTTACATGTTTGGTTAATCAAGTAGAACTCGCACCACAAACCACCTGTCTTTGTACAGCTAAGGCAGTTGGTGCAAGGTTGACTTTTTCTTCGAAATTTTTAGAACATTATGGATTAAAGACAGGCTATGTAGCCGAGCAACCAGGCTTACTTGTTAGTAACAGCATAGTAGCAAATGAGAATGGAAATATACCAGTGATGATAGTTAATAGTACTAATAAACATTACACATTGAAGCAGGGATGTATAATAGGGAAACTTGAACCCGTAAATGAAGGAGAAAAATTATTGGAAGTTAAACAGTTATTGACAGAACAAAGGGTAGGACCAGATAAGGGGGAAGATAAAATAACTGAATCAGAAATCCAGGTGCCACCCAATAAACGAAACCTGTTAATGAAAGTAATTAATGAAAATCAAGATCTATTTGCGAGAACAGACAAAGAATTAACTCAAACACATACAATAAAAATGAAAATTGATACTGGAGACACAGTGCCTATTAAAAAAAGGGCATACAGGGTACCTTTATTAAAAAGAAAGATTATGGATGAAGCATTGAAGGAAATGTTAGATGCTGGTATAATTCGACGCTCTAATAGCGCTTGGAGTTTTCCTTGTTTGCTAGTGGACAAGAAAGATGGCTCGAAGCGATTCTGCATCGATTTTAGAGAATTAAATCGAGTCACGAAAGTGACAAGCTGGCCGTTACCTTTGATTTATGACATTGTCACCTTACTGAATGGTTGTCAGTATTTTACGACTCTTGACATGAAGTCAGGTTATTGGCAAGTCAAGATGGATGAAGAAGATAGACCAAAAACAGCTTTTACGTGTCACAAAGGCCTTTATGAATTCAATGTAATGGCTTTTGGGCTTGTTAATGCCCCTAGCGCCTATCAGGAGCTCATGACTATAGTCCTGGAAGGCCTAGAAGAATTTTCTTTGGCTTATCTTGATGATATTTTAATTTTTAGCCGTGATGTTAATTCGCACATTGAGCATATTAAACAGGTATTCCAATGGTTACGACAGCATAAATTAAAATTAAAAGCTAAAAAGTGCTCATTTTTTCAGACAGAAACATCTTATCTTGGATTCGTAATAAGCCAAGATGGAATCAAGCCAGAATTATCTAAAGTTGAAATTATAAGAAAATTAATCCCACCAAAAACTGTGACTGAAGTGAGAAGCTTCATGGGGATGGTCAGTTATTATCGAAGGTTCATTCCATGCTTTAGTGACATAGCTCAGCCATTAATAGCCTTGACTAAAAACATTCAAGGTTCCACTGGAAGGAGGCTCAACAAAAGTCATTTGAAGAGCTAAAAGAGAGATTAACCCAGGTAGCACATTTGTCATACCCAAATCCTCAGAAACCATACGTACTCTACACCGATGCTTCTGGCACCTGTGTAGGAGCGGTTTTAGCCCAACCTTGTGAGAATGAACAAGGTCAATTGCCAGGAGTACCAGATGAAAAACCCATCATATTCCTTTCGCATAAATTGGGTGAAACTCAGCAAAAGTGGTCTACTTTTGAAAAGGAGGCATTTGCAATATCTTATGCATTAGACAAATTCAATAATTATCTACAGGGAGCACAGTTTGTCATTAAGACAGATCATGCCCCTTTGCAATATTTGTTGAAAAGCCAACAGAACAATGCTAAAGTCCAACGATGGGCATTAAAAATAGCCAGCTATAACTGTAAGATCGAATATTTACCTGGTCGACAAAACACCTGTGCTGACCTACTTTCTAGATTACCTGAAGGGATTGCAAATGCTGACCCAGATTATGAAATGGATAATGTGGAAACAGAAAAGGCATTACAAGTAGGCGTTATTAATAGCAATAAAATTGACCCTAGAAAATATGCCCATGTCAAAGTAGATAAACAAGACACTCCTGTGGAACCCCAGAGTATTAGTTACAAAAACCTAAACATGAAAATAGAACAAGAAAAAGACCAAAAGATTGTGGAAATTGTGAAGAAATACTTACGTAATAACACCCCATCAAGTATTAGTAGTAAATATTTGATGATTGAGGGAGTGTTATATTATATCAGTGCAGTGGATAATGAACCACGCGTAAGATTGTGTATTCCTGAACACTTGACTGAGGATGTATTAAGACAATACCATGATGACCTAGGACATCTAGGGATTGATAAAGTGTACTATAACATCAGTAGGAAATATTATTGGTGGAACTTATATAAACAAATTTATCATTATGTTGAAAAATGTCTTACATGTAGAGCAAGAAATACCCGGAAACATAAACTGCCCTTACAAGAAGCTGACTGACCTCCATATCCATTTGCTAAAATTGCTTTGGATATGAGTGGTCCGTTCCCAACAACACTGTCGGGGAAATAAATATATAGTTACATTTATAGATGTATATTCTGGCTGGCCTGAAGCATTTCCTGTCTCAGATAAACGTGCAGAGACCATAGCTAATTTGCTAACTGATCAGATATTCCCAAGATTTGGCTGTCCTTTGGAATTACTGACAGACAATGGATCTGAAAATTGTAATGAAGTAATGAAACATTTAACACAATACTTTAGGGTACATCATGTGACAACTTCCTACTATCATCCACAATCAAACGGGAAAGTAGAGAGGTTTCACAGAACCTTAAATGCTACAATTGCTAAGTTGGCTCGAAAAGAACTTGAAACTTGGGACCTATTTCTCAATCAGGCTTTAGCAGCCATTAGGTTCAATGGGAGTGAATCATCAGGTTTCTCTCCATTCTACTTAGTGTATGGCCGTGACGTAGTTTTACCATTAGATAATATACTCAAGCCCAGAGAAAAATATATGGGTGAAGAACCCCACGAAATAGCCATACAGGAACAACATAAAGCATTTTCAAGGCAACAAGCCACACAAAAGAAACGTGTAATCAAACAGCAAAGATTATATATTGAAAAAGCAAAGAATATTGACTTTAAGGTTGGTGATTCAGTCATGTACACTGATGGGAAACCTAAAGGTAAATTAGAAGCTAAATGGGAATATCCGTTTAGGGTTATCAAGAAGACAGGACCTGTGAGTTACAAAATTGAAGACCAATTAACTCGTAGAATAATTAAATGTCATGGGGAACGCCTTAGTTTAGCACCCCAGGAGTGGGAGGTACCTGAACCGAACCAAGCAAAACGTATACAATGTTATGTAGCCCCACCAGCTGACTCTTCTACTGATACTGGTGACAGTAGTGAGGGAAGTGAGTATGATAAGCCATTGGCAAAATTGATCAACTCAAAGAGACAAATAAGGGAACATTCGTCTTCTGAAGAAGAGATGGTTCCCATGGAAGAGTTAAGAAAATGTCTGAAACGTTCTCGGGAAGCCCAAGAAAAAATGAAGAAGTTGCTGTCAGACAAAGAGCCGACAGTGGCTAGTACTAGTCATACACAACTGCCACACAATGCGGTAGTGTATGATCAACCCATGGATGTAAACCATGTAAAAATTGATAATCCAGAAGTGGCTAATTTAGTAAGAAATAAACTGTCAGAGGTAAAAATAAGTGAGATGATTAATAATATTCAAAAAGTTTTAAGTAAACATGAAGAAGTTAAAAATAATAATAGAGAAACAATAGTTCAACCAACTACCTGGAGTAATATAGATTAGACATCATAATATGCAGATGCAATGCTATACTTCAGAATAGGGATAGGGAAGGTGACTGTGGGTGACAAAATTATATTGATTTATAGTTTGTCAAGAGCGGGAAATAGTGAAGTGACCATGGTAGGTCTCGCGAACTTACACAGTGGTTACTCCCTATTTGATTGTTCTTTCTGCCGTCTCTCAATCCGGAAGTGAAATGGTAGAGAATGTAAATTTTGACCCGAGAATCACCTGTTGACACTAACTCATGTCTCCTTTCTCGTTGTAGGAGCATGATGTTATACAAGGCAATCTTGGTTGTTCTAATAAGTTTAGTGACAATAGTGGAAGGAAATACTATAATAAGAAACAATGTGATTTTCAAGAAAGTCAAAGAAGTTAATATGGTCACGAGTGACTGGACAACAATGTACGTGTTTGACTTGAAACCATTTATCCAATATGTTGAAAGAGTTGAACAAGGCGTGAAATTTGCAACTAACTTTTATCGTGACATAGAACATGATTTTAGTGAAGTTATTGGGGCCATTGGTACTGAGAACCTCACCCTTCAAACTGCTTTTAAATCGATGATAATGGATGTGAACCAAGAGATCAAATTTGTACGAAACTGCTGTAAACAAGTCAAAAACGATCTAACCGATTACCACACACTAAATGGGCATACTCCCTCGTCACGAGAGAGGCAAGGAGTGTTCAATTTTATAGGTGAAGGTTTGAGTTTCCTCTTTGGCACTGTAACTGAGTCCGATCTTAGGGGAATGAAAGAAAATATTGATCGATTAAGTGCAAATCAAGGAATAATACAACATAGTGTTAAAGTTAGTCTAACAATGATAAAATTGAATCATGAGGCAATTCAAGAGAATCGCGAGTATATGACAAATTTGTCACGATCCGTAGCTATCTTCGCTGAAGATGTTACACACACCATACAAGACCATGAGAAGCGAGTAGTCATACTTGAACATTTTACCCATGCGTATCATCAAGTCGAAATGGTACTGAATCAATTAGAGTTAATGTTGCTCGCTGCAGAAGCCTATATGAGGGATCTGCACGATCAAATGGATATTTTGGCCGATGAGAAATTATCACCAAATATTGTGAGCCCCTCTCTGCTCACTTCGGTACTCGAAGGAGTAAGAGATAGGCTTGGCGATCGCACATTACTGCCACTGGACTTGCATAAAGAACTATGGCAGTATTATCACTAATTGACCACGACAACGGTATTTGCCAATGATAAATTAGTGATCTTAATGAAGATACCCTTAAGCAATTCAAATTTTCAATTTGAAGTCTTTAAGCTACAAGCATTACCTGTGCCGTTAGTGAACATTAGTAAGAATGCATCAAAAGAGGCGAATAAACTTGTTGCGATCTATCGCTTAGAAGCTGATACGTTAATAGTGGATAAACAGAGAACTAAATATGTACCGGAGATTGGCCATGATCAATGTGTGGACAACAATAAATTATTTTGTCCATTAGTCGGAGCGGTGCGAACCATACATACCACTACGAGTTGTTTATTGGCCATATTCCTTAATATGAAACAAGAGATAAAAAAGCTCTGTACGACAGAGATAAGATTAAATATTGATTTACCCTTTGCTACACGCATTGAGGAAGGCATATGGTATGTAACGACAGATGTGCCGTTACGTTTCTCGATCACATGTCCAAAACGAAGGAATCCGAAACCTCGACGGATTCAACCTCCTATAGGGTTTGTGGAATTAAGACCCCTGTGTATGGCCACTAGTGGCCAGTTGACATTAACAAGTTATTTTCATCAGAGGGATAATGCGACATATGAATTAGTAACAAAAACAGTGTTGCCAAATTTCTCGATTACGCAATGACAGATATGGAAACCGATATGGACCCGAGTGAATATTAGTGAATTCAAGGTACCAAAAGAGTTGCAACACTTAGATAACTTGCCCATGGATGACCTCGTCCATGAATTGGATTCATTGAATTTATCAAAGATCGAAGTCTTTGACGTGCCGAAATGGGCTTACTTTGTCACGAGCCTAGTAATTATATTTGTGGTATATCTTCTTGTGCGCTGCTGTAGAAAAGACGGGCACATTAAGGTATACCATTGGATCAGAAATCTTAGATTTAAGGGTAAACCGACCTGTTCTGCTGGTGATGAGTGTGGAATGTCTAATTTTGCATTTGCTGAAGATGAGGTATACGCCGACATGAGACCCCAGAAATGACACTCTGCACCCCAATCTCCGAGAATTATAGTAGATTTGATGAAACGAACTATTCAAAATGCCACAAATTCACCAAAACTGAGTCGACGGCAAGAATATCCTTATATTCATCATGACCCTGGTACTGAAACTGTTAACATTACTCTTGTGGATAGGGATATCGATGAAGCAAAGCCCAAAAGTGAGTCTCTTGCTCAGTGATTGTGTGATTTTTGTTTCAGTAACTATGGCAACAGCACCTGGTACACCTAGTGATAGTGATACTACTCCAGAACATTCTGATACATCTGAAACTCCTGAAGTTGATGCATTTCTGAATGAACTGGGAGAACCAATGGAGACTTATTCTGCCCCAAACCAACCAGGTGACCTATTTCATGACCCTGAACTAGATGAGAATATACAACAAGGAGCTCATCTCATCCAAACACAAATTCCCAGAAATCACCCCTATCGTATATCTGAACCTGTCCCAGGACCATGGGATTGGGCAGTAGCGAGGCTGTATGCTGAACCACTCTTAACAGCCCCTTGTCATGCCCCAGAAAGGCCAATCATTCGACCCAACACTTATGAATACAGATTCTTTCGAATGTATCAAGGAGAAATTACAGCAGAGACATTTGGATGTGTTTATTATGACTTTATCAATTATAATGTTTATGTTGAATTGGAAAGAGAACTTGTCTATTATCATGAGTCTGCCCTTCAAACACATTTGACGTTTGAAGAAAGGACGAGATACCTGGCTATATACAACTGTCCAGATTTGACCCGACCCCCTACATTATTACAGAATAATTACCATTTTTATAATCATAACATAGCAGTCCATAGGTCAACAAAGTCAAGGTTCCAGTCGAGAAGACATGTAGAGAGCGTAAGACCTTTCCCTCGTTTCCGTGATTGGACAAGAAGGTTACATGCCTTGTTCCATCGAGACGGACGTCCCAGGAGTTATCAAGCGTATGTCTTATACCGACAGTCACACCCTGATTATCATGGTTACACCTTCGATTACAGGACCGGTCCCAATACTGTGTATCGACGCTATAACCTACCAGGTCGTAATAGAGAAAGAGAATCATGAAACTAATGATGAAACAAATAAAAGCCATGACAAAGAATTTTGGATGGATACTGGCCCCTCATCCGTTGTTGATAAATGAGATGGCGGGAGAGTTTCCATGGAAATTTTAGGTCGTATGTGTTTGTCTTGTCCAAAACTGTGATTCGGCTAATTAATACTGAACTGATCAAGTCAAATTTAAATTGCGAAAAGGTTGGAGTGTCCGGAGTGTATTAGATAAGTTGCACACAACACTGCAACTGACAAGACATCCAAGAGGAAAGCTGGTGGAAAAAGGATACTAACCAGTTACACCAGGTACATACGAACCTAGGGGAGTGAGTACAGTTGTACGGGTTTATATAAAGTGTGAATAAATAATTGTCAGATATATCCTATATATTGAGTATTGTGTATTGGTGACTTATTAGGTATCGAATATTTACATTGCATTTTGAATTATTTGAGTACAGGTAATTAAGTAAATAGACAGCGAGAAAGTGAATCATGGCTTCAGCAATAATTCCCAAATTTACTGAATTTACGGATGAACAATTGAAATATCATGAAAATTTAAGGAATATGAAGAGTGTTTCTCCTCAGTGTTACACTAGGGAAGCTAAGGATTTGGGTTGGGAGAGTGTGATCAGATATGTTCGACATTGGGTAGTACAACATTTTAATCCCAAAACAAAGAAAACTGAATTAATTCTACATAAGGTCTTTTATATGTATCATGTTAACATACAAAAGACAAAATTATTATTTCCAAGATTACTGGAACTGGTGGGAAAACCCAGAGAGGCCCCTTCTTGGAATAATTTAGATGTCGGGCAACCTGACGCAATTCTTAGTTATTGGAATAGCAAACAATGAAATGGCCGCTTCTTCGACCATAGGGTTGATTTACCCACTTCACGGTATGCAATTAACCCCAATCCAGGATTAATTCGACCATTCCGCAGTATTGAGTTATGGCATTCCCCGATGGAGCCTTCTTTTGTTATTCCACCATATCACTTTAGTTTAGAAATATGGCATATTCCGAAGGATCCCTCTTTTGCCCCTGTTCCACAATATAATGATGTCTAAAAGACGTATGCATGGGAGAGAGAGCAGCCCATGTATATTCTTCTAATAGACACTCTCTGTCGCCATGAGGCTCGGAGACAAAGATACCTTTGCTGTGGAACGATGCACGGAACCGGTGAAAAGTGTTGTATTTGTTATGGTACAGTAGAACAACAGCCTGAAACCGCTTACTGGTGCCATGTTTGTGACCAACGAGTACATGTTGCGTGTGGTCGAAGGTGGATGAATACTTCTCGAACATGCCCCCATTGTCGGACAAATGTTGAGTGGGGACAGGAGAAGCGTGAGATTGACCCCAATTTGTTTTCCAAACCTCGATGACGACCTCCGCCGTCATTCACGGTTGTCTCTATTAGTGATCTATTGCCTATTGAAAATACGCAAATTTTATACTGATACTGCCCCTTTAGACGGATTTAGATAAGCATCCCTGAAGGTGTGCAGGTGACAACCTCTAAGCTAGCGAGAAAACTCTTTAGGAAACAAACTAGAAGTGTTTATACGGCGGCAACTGTAAAATAGTTTATCAAATTGAATAATTACATATTAGTTTTCTTATTGCTGAGCCATAATTCCTGTAATTTGTTTATTGTTGAACGGAAAACGAGAATTGTTGATTTCTTTTTTTTGTATATATAAATATATTTAGAGAAATAATGGCATCAGTGTCAATTCATGGATTCACTCAGTTTGCAGAAGAACGAGCAGATTACTGGATGGCCAATATGTTGGCATCAGTATCTACTGCTAATTATATGGAGTTCCCTGACGATCAAGCAGAAGTCTGGAAGGCCAGGGGGATGACTATGACAACTTCCCATCTTCCCCAGCCTGATGATTTGACTACCTTCCGTTGACGGATTAGATATTGGGAAACAGCAGATGCCAATGCCGAAACTGGTGATATGGAACTCGTGTTATACGAGGTGTAT
The DNA here is from genome assembly GCA_031216915.1 of Pictodentalium vernedei. Taxonomy (NCBI): domain Eukaryota; kingdom Metazoa; phylum Mollusca; class Scaphopoda; order Dentaliida; family Dentaliidae; genus Pictodentalium; species Pictodentalium vernedei. Next base: position 432,887,729 of record CM062297.1, on the reverse strand, counting down.
TACCAATATTGCCTTAGACAAAGTGAAGAGGGGACACAAATTGCTCTTCCCCATCTAACTACCATTAAAAATCCTCCTCGAAAACCCCAAGGGGATGAATATTATTTTGCAGGTTTCCATGATGTCATCCGATACTGGAATGATAGCCGGTGGGATGGACGATATTATGATCATCGTATCCCTGATGTTTTATCTCCCATGCCCGAGAATCTCGAACCTAATGATGGGTTGGTTCGACCATTCCGAGAGGGTGAGTTTGTTTTGTCTGAACCTGCCACTGAGGATGCATCACGTTCTATTATCATTGGAAGGGAAGGACTCTTTGTGGACCCTAGGGAAACATATGAATGGGAGAAAATGCAGCCTCAGTTTACACGATTACAACAAGCTCTATCCTATCATCAACATCGACGACATCAACAAATGTTAATTAACCTGGTTGATGGAAATAGTCAACATTGTATAGTATGTTTAGAGAATGTGCCAATAGGGCCCCGCAAAGCGTATCAATGCCCTCGTTGTGCAAAGTGTGTGCACATACGTTGTGGGTTGAAATGGATGATGCGGAGACATAATTGTCCCTATTGTCGTCAACCTTTGGTCTGGGGTACCACCCTGGATAAACATAGCTTTGATTATACTCAACTCCAACACTGATGCCAGATGCTATATGAATATTACTCGGTCAATATATATAGTTAATAAAATATTACGGTGGTTGAATGCATTTTAGTATCTATTTATATATTTGGGTTGTTTTATTCGCCGTACCTGGAATAATAGCACCTCTCTGGTATCACTTCAAGTGCATTTCTGAGCCATGCCTCTTGCCTCTACGATCAAGCCCCGTTTTACGGGCCTTGCTCCTGGATAAGGGAGGAATGTGACGAAATGCACCCTAGCCCCGTGAGAACCCCCCTTGCTTAATGAGCTTGTAGCTCTTAGAAAACGCTCACATTGTGGATAGAGCCACAGAATGTTAGCAGCCATAAACATTTGCATTACAACAGAGCCCCTTTAAGAGAGCAGTAGAAAGTTATTGTCAGAAAGTGTTAGCAGACACAAGTATTTACATTACACAAGAATCCCTTTAAGAGAACAGTGGAAAGTTATTCGAACAATTAGGTTAGTGAAATAATACTATCATGATCTCAATGTCCAGATGTGTAGGTAAAAGTGGTTTCCCACGAAGTTGAAAGATTAGAAAGGTAAAAACATTTCCAAAAGCCATTGTTTAAGAGAAGGTATGACTAATTATCTCATTACTCTCGAGGAGTATTGGAGATTAATGTCATAAAGCAATTCTAATCTGACTGTTTTAGAGAGGTTTGTGACAATATTGGAATTAAAGGTATAAGACATATCTAAAACCAATCACAATAATTGGCTTTCCACTTACCAGAGGTATGGGTACGTGATATTAAATGTAATAAGGATATAAAACCTATCAAAAGCCAATTATAAGCTAGAATATATCGGAGTTAAGCACTTAAAAAGGAACTCCATCTCTGGTCAGGAGAGTGCAACAATTGATACTTTTCTGCCAAGTGAGATTGTACCCCCAATACTTGGCATGAAAGTACATGAAAGTTTAACTCCCTGTTACTGAAGTTGAACGTCAACAAAGATGGCGTCGAAATTCCTAAGGAAAGTTTTCCTGATTTTAACAGGAAAATAAACCACGTGATTAATAATATATAATCCCCAGTCGGCCATTTTGTCAGCAGTCTCCTCTGAAAACTCATGCTGATCACATCTAAAAACCTACAGTGGGTTATTATTTCCAGGACGGACTTTCAGAAATGTTTTTCTCAGATAGAAATTATTATGTTCATACTTGAGTTGTTAACACATTTCAGAGGGACTCCAGTGTAGGACACTGTACTTATATTGAAAGTTGTAAGTTAATAAAAGTGTATAAGGTTAGCTTATACATCCCACTGTATAGACAGTCTTGTCTTGTATTGAGTGTTTGACCCATGTACCACAGAATTCAGACTCCAAGGAACTTGGATCATTTTCCAGACTTATTCCAGTTATAGTTGAAAGTGGAGTGTGGTGGAGCCTAGATGATCTAGACTGAACGAGGCCAAAAATCAATCACAACGTGGAGGGCTTCGCCACAGAGATAGCAGCAAATACAGTGATGAAACCAGTTAAAACATCAAAATGTTCAACATATTTCACACCTGTTCAGCTGTTCCTGCTACAGCTGTCTTAACCCTTTACCTAACCTGAAAAGCAGACGACTCTTGCAAACAGATTCTTGAATAACTAATTTTTTTCATTTTTTGTCTCAAAAACGTAGGTTCTGACCCCTCTTTGAAACGAGGACGAGCTACGTTTTTGAGACAAAAAATGGAAAAAATAATGAAAATTAATTGGCGATTTTTGTGAATAGCACTGGCCGGGTTTTTCCGTTACGTTGGGTAAAGGGTTAATACTGCTCAGGTTGCATGCCAGTATATGCTTTATGCACTTCTGGTTTCCCATGTATACACTGACTGCCGGTGTCTGTGAGAAATTTTAAAAACATTCCTAAAACTTGCCAAGTTATTGGACCAAATACCAATTGCAAACTCTGGAGAATTCTTTTTTATCTCCATTGGCTGGTCGCGGGTAGATTAAAAGTCGGGAATGGTTACTGGAACAATACAAACCATGTTCCAGCAAAAATAAGCTTTTTGCGTCTTGTGTCCGTACCACCCCCCCCCCCCCCCCTCCCCCGGGCCATCCTCGCTGCAACACGCTTAATAAGCACGTGACGTCAGAAGTTAACATGACTTCGTGATACTTTGTGAGTTGGTATCGTAAGTTGAACTGTATTAATCTTGTGAGTTAGTATCGTAAGTTGAACTGTATTAATCTTCGCTATTTTTGAAATTATTCATTTCGTTAACTATTTACGAACTGTATTAATCTTTGCTATTTTTGAAGTCATTCCTTTCGTTAACTGTTTACCAGGGGGCGCGGTGGCGTTGCGATAACCGGTTCTCGTCAGATCACCGAAGTTAAGCAACGTCGAGTCCGGTAAATCCTCGGATGGGTGACCGATTCGGACTCCCGCGTTGTGTCCTTGGGCAAGGCACTTAACCCCGTTGTCCACATGGGGGCACGATGACGACGTGTACTAAGGCGTACTGTACGTCGATGGTGCTGATGTCTTCAACCAATCTAACCCTACCTGTGCTGCAGTGCGGAGTTACGATGTTGGGGAGCTGGCAGCTGCTCATCGTTGCTCGGTGGTTCTCTCCGGGTACTCCGGCTTCCTCCGCCCGTAAAACTGTCACGGTCATGATTAGCCAGTGTGCATAAGTATGTGACCTTAAAAACACCAATAAAAAAGAAAACTGTTTACCAAACACGATTAGCGGGCATTTGCCAAAATAGCTCCTGAATAACGAAAAAAGGTCTTTGTTTTCTTTCGTCTCGAAAACATAGTTTATGACCCTCGGTGGAATTAGCTCGTCGAACTCATTCCACTAAGGGGTCCTTAGCCTTATTTTCGAGGCAAAGATTTATTTTTAAAAAATGTAAAAAAAAATACAAAATTTGTTAAGTGATTTCCGTGAATAGCGCTGGTCGGTTTTAGCCGATACGTTAGGCGAAGGGGTGCTTACACATTTTGTGATAAAAGGAATCTCAAATTTGTCACGATTTAACCCTTTAAACCCTGATAGTAGCTTCCATGCCAGTTCAATGGCAGCAATTGGAAGGATCGATATTCATTATTTGGGGTAGACCAATTAATATTTTCAACGTGCAGCCTTCGGGGATACACGTTGCAAATATTGATTGGTTTACCCCACGCATTCACGTTGCAGCCATTCCACTCATTGAAATTATGATGTGTCATGTTCCTGTGCCATAAAGCGGTCTCTCGGATTCAAAGGGTTAACATGAAATTTCTGAACTTGGTTCACTAAAATCGACTTGAGCCTCGGTAAACCTCTGCTCAGATCGATTTAAGTGTGCCCGCTGCATAAATTTCATATCAAATCCTGACTCTTCATAGACCCGTAATTTTTTGTTTTATTTTTCTCTGTTCGCTGGATAGGAATGCACAGAAGTGAATTTTGAAATTTTCTTTTTTTATTTCTGTTTCAGATCTCTCAATGTTTGTACTGTTTGCTATCGGCGCATTCTTATTTCGACAGCATGTGGAAGAAAAGGTATACATAAATTATCTTCACAGTAAAAATAAAACAGCTCACATCTGTGTTCATATGGTAGGTCGCCTGGGTAATAACATGTTCCAATATGCATCAGCGTATGGCATCAGTAGAGAACAGAACCTCACCTTGGTGATAGAGAAAAAGGCGTCCATTTTTTCTGTTTTTGACAAACTTGATGCGAAGAAAGACGATTCTGGTCTGTGTTTTCGTTATAGTGAACTCAAGGAAACGGCAGATTGTGCGAACTCGATCAACAAAAATGAAATATCTCGCCTGAAAAATTACAGACTGGCGACCTATCTTCAGTCTTGGACTTACTTTCAGAATGTGGATAATGAGATAAGAAAACAATTCTCATTCAATGCAGAAATTCAGGACAAAGCCAGGAAAATATTTCAGGGTCAATTGCAAAAACACAAGGTAGAGGACCCCTCCCTTGTGACCTTTGTGGGCGTGCACGTGCGGAGAGGAGATATTATAAAATCTGTCGGGTTCATCAGGTACGGTTATTTAGTGCCCGATAAGAAATATTACTTCAAAGCTTTCGAAATTATGAGAAAAACATTCAATAAATGTTTGTTCATTGTCGCAACCAACGATAGAAACTGGGTGAAAAATCATTTCTTATTTGACGATGTTAAATTGATTGAAGACGGGAACTCACCGGAAGTCGATATGGCTACATTAACATTGTGCAATCATACTATCATGAGTGTGGGTACGTTTGGATGGTGGATTGCCTATCTCACAAATGGGCTTACAATATATTACAGGCATCCTGCGCGGCGAGGCTCAAAACTTCGAAATACGTTCTCCACTGATATGCTTGACTATTTCTATCCAGGCTGGATTGGCCTGAACTGAAGTCAAGGTTTACACAGAACATTACAGTAGACACATTCAGTACTTGGTTGGCCAGCGGGTGGGCATCCCCTCTACCAAGAGATGCTGGAACGGCGATCGGAAGGCGGCGATTATTCCAGGGCTGGAAATGAACAAAATTGACGGATGCAATTTTAAGCTTCCGTAAAATCAGAGACGGGAGTAAACTGCACCCGTAAAATATTAGTGCAAGAATTTTGAGGGAATACTGTCACCAAACATCAGAAACTTTAACCCTTTTACTGCCACGCCCACCTTAGCCCTATGTGGAGGATCTATATGCGAGGAAGTTTATTAAAATTTATGACATACTTAAAACTCTAATCATCTGACTATTTGTTGGAAAGGGCTCTCTGAGCCCTTTCCAACAAGTAATCAGATGGTTGGTTTGATCTGCGCATATCAGAACGTGCAGATAATCATCATAAAATAGGTGACAATAGTCGTTTTTGGCAGCTTAAGTGTTAAATGTATAAGGACCTGCTGAACTATAACAGTAACTTACCACTGGCCACAGAGTGCAGTTTTCTCAAAACAACACACATTTATATGCCCTCACGGTATATTTGTGCTCCACAATATTTTTCAACAAGGGCATTTTTTATCTCACGTAGAATGGAAAACACGGGTGCTGACGGGAGCAATTGCACTCGCACCCGTCTCATTTCAAGAACTGTTATTAATTGCCCTTACTTCCATAAACTTATTTATTTATTGATTGATGTTTATGACCGTGACAGTTTTACGGGTGGGGGAAGCCGGAGTACCCGGTGAGAACCACCGAGCAACGACGAGCAGCTGCCAGGTCCCCAACATCGTAACTCCGCACTTCAGCACATGCAGGGTTAGATTGGTTGAAGACATGCGTACCATCGATGTGCAGTTCGCCTTAGTACACGGCGTCATCGTGTCCCCTGGTGGACAACCTGGGTTAAGTGCCTTTTCCAAGGACACAACGCGGGAGTCCGAATTGATCGCTCAGACGGTCACTCATCCAATTATTAACCGGGATCGACGTTGCTTAACTTCGGTGATCTGACGAGAACCGGTTACCGTAACGCCACCGCGCCCCCACTTCCACAAACCCCAAGATAAAAGTTGAAAATAAACATTTACATTTAAGGCTGCAGATTTAACGTTGCTATTCACTGTTCTGGGTGCTCAATTTTTGTAATGAATTTCCATTCAGGCCGGATAAAGCCCAAACACCTGTCTTCAGGGACGCCGGAAGCACGGGGGCGGCTGCACTCCTTGCCTTCGGACCAGAGAGGGCAGACAATGCTCTTCGCAGGTTCCACCCAATTTTTTTTTCAATGATTTATTCTCGAAGTAAAGCTAAAATACACCACAAATCCGTATTGGGAGCTTTCAAAATTCAACAGGGGAGTTTGGGAGGAATAAAAAATTACTACAGGAATTTCCATAGACATCTGGTCCCTGCAGTGTCAGTCCTGGTCGGTAACTTAGAGCCACAAACTAAAATGAAAAACTTAGAAGGTCGTCCGACTGCACAATTTGCTACAGTAATTCACACAGGACTGCTCTGCGTCCCTATAAGGTTATAGCAGCAAACTTATAGGTAGGAACGGCGGCAGTCGTAGGAAACGAGCGTAGAATGGTTAAATCCCAGTGCCTTATAGTGACATTGTGGTTAGGGGAACGCCGTAAGGACAAAAAACCTGAGGTGGACAAAAAAAATTAAAACAGGTGAGAAGTCTGAAAGAGAATACTAATTAGTTTCTTTTCCTTATGCTTTTCACAAAGCTCAAGAAATAAAAAACAAAATGAAAAAATTAGTGGTTCGCGTTGAGGTCGAACTCTTTGTAGCAGTTGATTTTTTCTGTATTACAAATTCAGCATCGATCGTATGATAACTCTTTCCGGACATGAAATAGTTTCAGCCCGCCGAAGGCACGCAGGAACATTGTGGAATTGTTCAACCCCTTTCGACCCTAATGACGGTGTGTTTGTTTCTTCTTTTTTAGTGGTGCTCCCGATGGTGAGTTTGATTTTGTTCCCTTTGCTGTTTCGTTTGCCGAAAGATTTGCTTGAATACTTTTTATCTTTTCTTCCACAATTCTCTTTTCTTCGTTGTACTCCCGCCAGAACTCCTCGCGTACTTTTTGCCGCTGCTCTTCTTCTGCCTTCATTATCCACCTGGCCTCCAGCTGCTCTATGATCTCCTCATCGGTCGCTTCTACTTCCTCGGGGCGGTGGCTTGATTGGTCCGAGCAGGTAGGAGATCCAGGTTTGGTTTGATTGAACTCCATCTCCTCTTCCGCCGTCACCCTGCCTTCCGACCTCTCCGGTGGAGAGGTGGGGTTGACGTAGGAGGGGAAGGTGGTGGTGATTTCATGGTTGTCTCCCTCACCGACTCCTGTTTCCCCGTCTCTGCTCTTCTCAAGCCAAGCCTCCAGGCGCCCATGAGCTTGGTCGATGGACTCTTTTTCTTCTTTCTCTTTTCTGTGGGCCCAGACTCCCTCGGGTGAGGACCAGTGTGAGTGAAAATCCTCTCAGCATAGGTACTACCTCTCCCCGAGGGTGTTGGGGTCTCTTCCGTTTTGAACTCCAAGGTCAGGTGGACGGTCTTGCCTTTCACCTGGACACTCCAGGGGTGAAGGCAAGAAACGCCCAGAGCTGAGATGGCCTTCAGCATGTTTACTGGAATATCCTAAGTAGCCATTGAGAGAAATCAATCAACGTATTCACACTCTGAAGTAAGATATGCGAATCGATGAAAATACTGTGACTCTTTTCTCTTTTTTCAGTGTTGGGATATAGGGTCGTTGTGATAAAAAGACTAATCATTGTGGGGCTAAACTTACATTTCGACAAAACAATCACAGAAGTTGTTTGACAAACAATTGAAAATTTATTTGAAATTTCTGCACTCCATTCTTATGAACATTTTTTTATACCATGATTACCTATTCAACTATATATGAACACGCCAGCAATGGGGTTTCAATAGTTAAAATTTACACCTACAGTAGAACTACATCCAGGTTGACCTTTGGTGAAGTCAACCTGAATGCGAACTTGTCTAAACTTATCACACGTCGCCTCGCGAAGTGTGAAACGAAATAGGCAATTATTTATTACGTTTTTAAATGAGTTTACCCCATAAGTCACCAAACAAAATTAACAAACATGCATTGTCTCGTGTTAATAAAGAATCCATAACACGAAATAGTATGTTGTTATGTTATTAAAATGAAAAATGACTCGTGATTTGCGAGTTTGTTTTTCCATTTTGATTTGGAGATAAAATTGGCAGCCAAAGTACCGCCCATCGGTGCCTAAGTAAACAAAAACAGATTCGCACGTGTGTACGTCTAACATACATTTTAATTCTTAAGAATCTGACGATCATGGTATAAATAAAATATACTCAATGTAGTTTGGTGTACCAATGTTTACCACTCGTGATGAAGTGGTGTTAACCGCGCGCCAAAGGCTCGCGGATAACACCACTTCACCACTCGTGGTGAACATTTGGTACACCAAGCTACTATGGGTATATTCTATATGTACATAGAGATCTGAGCTCGCCTCTCTATGTAAACCTGTTCATCAAGACTTCTTATTAAAATGATTGATGCTATTCTATATTTGAATGTCAATGACACTCCATCTTAACTTGACTGTGTTTAGTGTTTGATAAAAAGGGTAATGTTCAACGTTTATGAAAGGATTATGAAATAACACAAGAATTGTGATAATTGAGAATATGTCAAGTTCTAAACCCTACGTGCTATGCTTTCAAAAATAATAATTTGAGGTCTAGACTGCCCTAAAGAATTGAGGCCTGGGTTGATGTGGCACTCGCAGTTAACGTATGTCAACCAAAGTTACCAATTACAGTAAAATCATTCCAAAACGAGTCATCCTACCAAGTTACAATGAAATCCCTTCACAAATGTGACGCGCAGACTTTGCTGAAGGAATCTAGGTCACGTGCCGGACCGTCGGTCAGGGTTGAACATCATGACCAAAATAGGACAGTCTCATCTAGATATAATACAGAATTATCATTCCAAGTTGCAATGAAATCCCTTCGTAAAAACAACCTGTACACACTACTAAAGGAATCGAGGTCACGTGCCCAAGCGGCGGTAACGGTGGACCGATCGTGACCAAAATAGGCGGTCTCATCTAGACGTCATACCGAGTTATCCTACCAATTTACAATGAAATCCCTTCATAAATGCAACCTTTTTACTGTGCTAAAGGAATCCAGGTAACGTGCCCCTGCGGCTGATACGTTTGACTTAACCCGACCCAAATAAGTCGTTCTCATCAAGACATTATACGGAGTCATCCTATCACGCTACAATGATGTCCCTTCATAAATACGACCTCTAGACTGTGCTAAATGTTTTCGGGTTTCGGGCCAGCGCGGCCGTCACGGTTGATCGATCGAGACCAAAATGGGATGTTCTCATTTAGATGTGACCTCGAACCCGCATATGGAATTTCGTGGTTTTCAGACAAGGACTACGGGGTGTAGCCTGTGCTAAAGAAAATGTGAACAGACCAAAAGGCTCACAGACTTCGTCACGCGATAGCTTATCTTGACTTTGTCAAGTTAAGTTAAAAATAGATTGTGAGAGAATGGTATCATTCATTCTCGCTGATTGAAAGGAAAAATATATAACTAAAAAAACTCATATGTGTTACATAATGGTTTTCTGTGACATTCATATTATAGAAAATTAGATGGATGACTTGTTTTTTTCTATTTGAAATTTTGTGATCAATAAAAAAGAAAATGTTAGAAGAAATAAAAAAGTATAATGGAAAAATACTCTGGTTTTTTTTTTGACACTTTTTTTACCCCGACGCAGTTAATTTAAATAATGTTTATAAGTTTGTTCAAACCAAAGTAAAATATCTATGTCGGTTTTGGGTGTGTGTGTGGGGGGGGGGGGGGGGGGGGAGGGGGGGTCTTGGATGGAACTTGGTAGTGAGAACTGTCTCTAAATCATATCCTTTTGCAAGATATATAGTATATTCCACATACTGTACTAAGAGCACTTTGTAGTCGCGTTATATTTATTATCCAGGGATCTGTGTTTTTCACTGTGAAACTGTAAATGTCTTTTCCATTGGTGGTAAAGCATATGAATCAAAGTAGATGGCAGAATGACTGAAATATTTTGCCACCTAATGTTTTCCCGGTTCCCTCGATGAAGCTCTGTTCACAATATAAGGTTGTCATTGTCTTGGTTTTTGTTTTGGGAACAAGTCTCTTGCACACACTTTTTCATTTACAGATTATTGCAGTTGACAAGGTTCAAGATTATATTGTAATTGTATGGTTTCCATATTCATAGCTCTGAAATCTGAAAAGGACTAGCACAGATCCGTGGCTTCAATCGGTTTCTTCTTCAAGATATCTTGTATAATACGCCCAGTCACTTTCTACTAAATGTGCCTACTTTTGAATTTCATTACGGCGCATATTTTCAATGTTCATATCAGCACAAGGAGTGTGTCATGCACCCGGACATTTTTCGGGACCCCGGAAGTGACGTCGAAACCCAGTGGCGCCATGTTTAGTTGCCATGGTAACCCGCGTGAGTGTCATGTTGTGACGTCATTATCATAGTGTCCTCGGTGCGCATTTTGTATACCGAAGGCCGCCATCTTGGTTTCTATGCTAGTACGTGGTTGCTATGTGACCCAAAACCCTCTAATAGGACGGGGGTATGAAAGACGGGAGTTTATATTTGTAGCACGAAGTGCTGTAAGTCGCATTCTTTGTTTATGAGTACTTTTGTGGCTCGGATTTCCCCAAATCCTTGGTTACTTCGTAGAATTATCCAAATAGACCCGACAAGTTTTAACTAGTTCGGATTCCTTTGGAATCCCCAGCTTCTACCTGAGCTAGTCTATTCTATAGCTTATTCTCTCCATTTTTTGGCCTGTCCAGTCAATGTTATGACTTTCCCGTCCTCCCAATAAAGTATTCCAACTTTCCTAGATGTGTTTGTGTGCTAGTGCAAAATGTTTCGGCATGCCGGTCCAAATCCCCGCTAAATGGTTATGGAAATTGTCTTTGAATTGGTCTTCGACCCGAAAACAACCGGGGACTGAAGTCTTTCACTTTGCTGCGACGCGAATTCGATTGTTTTCATCTTTATCCTCAATTATCAGTTGGCAAATATCACTATCGCTATAAATATCACTATTACTATTATATATATATATATATATATATATATTGGTGTTTAAGGTCACATATTTCTTCACAATGGCTAATCATGACCACGACAGTTTTACGGGTGGAGGAAGCCGGAGAACCCGGAGAGAACCACCGATCAACTGTCAGCTCCCCAACATGCTAACTTCACACAAGCAGGGTTAGCATTGGTTGAAGACAGGTGCACCATCGACGTGCAGTACGCCTTAGTGCACAGCGTCACCGTGCCCCCACATGGGCAATGGGGGTGAAGTGTCTTGCCCAAGGACACAACGCGGTTGCCGCAGGTGGGATTCGAACCAAGGACCTCTCGGCTTGCAGCCTGCACCTCAACCTACTGAGCCACCGCGCCCCCGGCAAATATCACTAAGAGGTGTGAAAGGTACTAAACACAAGAATCTGACCGAATTTCGAGTCGAACATAGTTGAAAGAAAAAAAGTTAATAAAATCACTTTAAGTGAATGGATCCACTTTAAATATGTGATATTTATACCCTAATCTACCAATATACCAATATACCAATATATCAACAATTTGAAACTCGGTCCCTAAATTTTATTTGTGTTCGGTTGTGTTTGGTGTTTAGTAGCACCCAACTGTTTTGTTACCATTTATTAGAGAGAGTCCAGGCCTAGAAATAAACTGCAAATGAGAGTTTAGGTTACCGGGGGTTACATCAATTAAAATACACGAACGAACTACAGATACGTGTATGACCAAATAATAAAACATTTTCTAATCCCGTAAGGCAGGCAATTTTTCTGGATTAACTCAACTCAATGGTTGTGCATTTCATCTACATATTAATAGAATGCATGCAGTGTACATCTCAACAGAATTTCCACCCAAACAAATAGCAACAACTATGGCACGATGTCGTCAAAGCAAGATCACATTTCAGTTGTTGCTATTTATTTTTGTGGAAATTCTGTCAAAACGTAAGCATCATGGCTAGCATTGCAGGGGCGGCGGAACCGTTCAGTTTCGATGGATTTCGGTTCATTTTTTGAAGTAAATGTTAACAGACGCTAAAATGTATACAGTCTGTTAATAAATCGGTTAACTGAAGTATATCGTAATCTTACAGACATACAAGTACCAAATCCACCCCAGACAAGATACTCCACAGACAGAAAAATTGCTGTAAACGTCTTGTAAAGCATACAGGTGAGGTCTATTTTATCAGCTTTGGTCGTTACGACCGAAGCTAATAAATAGACTTCACCTGTATGCTTTATCGACGTTTTGTAAAGGCTCTCATAGTGTGAAATCTTTCAAATACATCTCCTGAAAAATTTCAAAATATCAACTCAGATGCATGGAAATCGGTGTTTTGGGACCCTGGAATTTAAAATTTTCATACCGACGACCATCTATCGCCCCGCAATCCAGCCCCCCACCCCCACACTTTGAAAATCGTTCCGCCGCCCCTGCATTGTGAAAACAGAGAAGGCGAAAAAGCATCACAACAGTTTTTCCCTATAGGATACCTCCATATTTAATAGTAGGTGGTCACTAAATGAGGTAGTCAGAGTCCGAGTCGGAAAAATGCCGAGTCGAATTAAGTTTCTTGGTGTTTATGTCTTAACTCTTTACCCAACGTAATGCCAAACCAGCCAGCGGTATTCACAAAAATCGGCATTTAATTTTCATTATTTTTTCATTTTTGTCACAAAACATAGCTTATGACCCCTCCTTGGAACGAGATCGTTGAGCTCGTTCCAATGAGGGGTCACAACCTATATTTTTGACGCAAAAAATGAAAAAAATTAGTTATTCAAGAATTTTGTTTGCAAGTGCCGTCTACCTTTCGTGTTGGATATAGGGTTAAATTGAAAGATACAATTGTAATTTTTAGATATGTTGTGCTTATTTGAAACGAGAATAGTTATAATTAAAATTTTGTTTAAATAGTTATTTTTTTCTGTGATTTACGGACTTGTTATCGCCGAGTCACTAAAAGTGGTAGTCCACCTGCCGAACCCGAGCCAGACCGAGTTCACAAGCTTTTAGCACCAATTAATAACTTGGTACCTAATCAAGAAAGCAGACTAACTTATCACCTTTGCAGTTTTACACAGTGGCGGAGCAAGGATTCTCAAATAAGAGGAGGGGGGCTTGGCAATATTCACGGGGGTCGGGAAGCACGGCACGACATGCCGTAGGCATGTCCCGAATGACCGAGCGGATGGTGGGTCCTGGAGGTGTGTTCCTCTCAGAAGGTAGGGGGTTCGGGGCCCTCCCAAGGGAACATTTGGAAAACTCTAGTGCTCTGAGAGTGAATCTGAGGTAAAATTTGCTTCCCAATGAAGGTTAATTATCTGTGGCAGCAAGACAAGGAAATTGTGATGTGGACAGACATGTCAATGCCTGTGTCGTTCTCACAAGGAACAGATTCTCAAACAGATCATATACAGGCAAAATGATTGGTGACTGAAGTTTCACAAATATGCAAAGCTTTAGAATTGCAGCCATATCGAAGAACCAAATACGGTTTACCTTGAAAGCCAAGAGCCTACGATTGTTAGTGCCGCCCAGCAAGGAGTATTGACAGTAAAGAATCGAAAGCAGATAGAAAACCAGCGATACCCATCCAACAAAGTTAAAACGTTGACCTAGGTCGCAGCGTACAAAACATCTCAATCACTAATGAACTATGCAATTTCGTGTTAGAATATAGCGTTTTCCTGAAGAGAAAATAGTGCATGGACATGATCCGAGTCGTACTATTTAAGAGACTGACTAGGCTGAAGCCTAGGGGCTCACAGGGAAGGGGGCCCCGTCATTTTTTGTTTTGCTGAGGCACTGTTACCAGCGCCTTAGGGCTCCTATTGTTAAAGGCACTTTGCACCGTAGCGATACATGTACACATGTATTTGGAGACCTGCAAAATGGATATAGGGCCATGAACTGCGGCATAGTGCCTACCGTACCAGGGTCAGCCTGTCAGCTGTAGTGGGGGTAAAAGATTGAAGTGCCGGAGGGGGGCACCGGAGAACCCGAAAGCCTAGGGGACCCAGCCATGGGTTAATACGGCACTGGGCATGGTGAGTTACTAAAGGAGCTCAACCGTATTCTGCCTCTGGACGAAACAGTGCTGTTATCATATGACACAACATTCGACATTGGGGACTTTTTCGTTTCTTCTTTTGTAATGAAGCCCCCATTCTGCAAAGGGAGGCGTTGTACGGAAATGATATCATTCGAACATCGATAGTTTACCAAAAAAGTGTAGTCTGTGGTGTTTACGCTATAGCATATCTAGTGGAAATTTGCAGCAAACAATTTTGCAGGAACTAAGTATATTGAATTTAACACTGTAGTTTGACGAGGAAGCATTTCTTACACTATATTGAAGAGAAGAAATTTGTCGTGTTTTAGCGATTTATGGAGGGAGGTGATGGAGGTAGAAGTGGACAATGAGGGTACAGGGAGTTGGATAGTGACCACAACTCAAGTTGATTAGTTTTTATCAGGGGCAAAAACCCATAACGAAATAAGTGGAGCTTCAAGGTGATTTGGGGACTCAAAAAGGATGCTGAGTGGGCGGAATTAGGCGATACCTCTAAACCAAATGGCTTTGAAGAGCTTGGAAACCCCACAGACCGATGCAGACCGAATGATAACGGGGTCGAGTAATGCCGCAGCACTAGAAGTAATAAGGAGGGAGCTTGAGTGGGTGGGTATTAAGTACAGTTTAGACTTAAAGAAACTCTATCTTAACTATTTGGAAAATCTCCCAGACAGCCGATGGTGTAAATGTTCCAGAATATTTGGAATTCAAACACAAGGACAGGGTGGATAAACCAAATGAGGGAGTTAACTGGTTGAGTGCTAGAAGCCACTTTCAAGGCTTTCACAAAGTGAGGGAACTATAGCAAAAGCCAACATTTTCACCACTCATGTTCCATATTCAGTTAAACGCAAATATTACTTTGTTCAAAAAATTTGTTTTATTATAAATTATTGGAGAGTGCCTATGCACACTCTCCAATAATTTGTAGTAAAACAAAACGTGATGAACAAATGCAGACCACTAAAAACAAGAGCGCACGTATCGCTGAAGCAATACAATGTCCCCTACCGGACTAATGAGCATTAATAATTATACAAATGTTATAACCTAGATGTGATTGGCATGAATTCCGTTGAAGCGTTTCCAAAAAAAGTCCGGAAAACTGATATTTTGGCGCTTTTCCATATTTCCAAGGGCCATAACTCACACAAGAATAATGCGATCAGCATGAAACTCAAACTTGATCTGTATGTCATCGTTCTATAGTAGGTTACCAAGAATGAAATCATTCGGTTGAAGCATTTCAAAAAAAAGTCTGGAAAACTAAAGTATGACTGACAGACTGACTGACAGACTAGCAGATGGATGAACAGAGTGTAAATGAATCTTGATCTGTAAATCATCGTTCTATAGTAGATTACCAAAAATGAAATCATTCCGTTGAAGCGTTTCAAAAAAAAGTCTGCAAAACTGATATTTTGGCGCTTTTCCATATTTCCAAGGGCCATAACTCACACAAGAATAAAGCAATCAGCATGAAACTCCAACGTGATCTGTAAGTTATCGTTCTATAGTAGGTTACCAAAAATGAAATCATTCCGTTGAAGCGTTTCCAAAACAAAGTCCGGAAAACTGATATTTTGGCGCTTTTCCATATTTCCAAGGGCCATAACTCACACAACAATAATGCAGTCAGCATGTAACTCAAACTTGATCTGTAAGTCATCGTTCTATAGTAGTTTACCAAAAATGAAATCATTCCGTTGAAGCGTTTCCAAAAAAAACTCCGGAAAACTAAAGTGTGACTGACAGACTGACAGACGGACAGACTGACGGATGGACAGAGTGCAAACCTATAGTCCCCTCCGGCGATGCCGGTAGGGGACTAATAATCTAGCACTCAACCAGTTAATAGATACCTATTCAATGGAGATCTCGGACGACCCAGGGGAAACAAAATCATCAGAGAAAAGGTCATGGCAGGTGGTAACCTGAATTGGCGAGAGAGGTCAAAGCGAAAAGGTCTTGGGGGTGGGGGGGGGGGGGGGCTATGTGATAAGAGAAGCCAGGTTTTGAAAAGAACCTTGATGGCACCTTTGGGGAGTCACTGTTGTTCAAGATGAGGTCGCGGTCTCTGGAGTTTAGGGAGAAACTAGGAAAGACAGTGAAAGGAGTTCCAAATGTGTAGTTTAGGCGTAGTGGAGACCCTGGAACACAAGTTTGTGTTCCTTCAAATGCTGTGTTTTACGCATGTGTTGGTTGTTTTATCTTTCTCTTAAATAAAGATATGTTTAAAACTAGAGAAACAGAATTTACTGCACCCAGTAAATTCAAGTCTGTGTGAAAAGGCTTAAAGTATCAAGAATGAACTATAGAGAAAGAGAATTTATGGAGGCTTATTTTCAGAAGTAAAATATTTTTAAACAAATCAGAAATGGATTTTCGTTAATAGTATTTACAGATATCCATACTGGAATCAGAACAAGTTTTTATAAGAAACCAGAAAAGGCATATATGTGACCAGCATTCAAAGGATTCGATACACGAATCAGAAATGGACATTTTTGGCTCTGCCCACTAATTTGAGTGATAAAATACGTTCATAAACTTTAGAAATGCATTAAGGTGTAATAAAATTCATTTCCCAGTCTTTCTGAATAATATGCACTTTATGACTTTTGGTTACCTCTTTCAGGCGATCCCCTAAGTGACCTTCGTGACCTTGACCCATATTTTGAATCTCCATTGGGTGTCGACTCATTTGGTGTTAGTCCCAGGTCCAGTCATCATACCACGATTGAGATATGAGCGTGACCCGGTTTCAAAGATTTTTTGGCCACGCCCACTTTTTTTAGCCTAAAAATGCATGTATGGACCTCAGGAATGCTTTGGGGGCTCAAAAAATGTAATTTCCAGCAATTATGAAAAATGCACTCAATGACCCTTAGGTAACCTCCGTGACCTTGAGCCATGTTTTGAATCTCCATTGGGTGTCGACTCATTTGGTGTTGGTCCCAGGTCCATACATCATACCACGCCTGAGACAAGGACGTGACCCACATTTAAAAAAAATTGGCCACGCCCACTTTTTTCAACGTAAAAATGCATGAATGAACCTCAGGAATGCTTTGGGGGCTCAAAAAATGTGATTTTCAGCAATTATGAAAAATGCACTCAATGACCCCTAGGTGACCTCCATGACCTTGATCCATATTTTGAATCTCCATCAAGTGTCGACTCATTTGGTGTTGGTCCCAGGTCCATTTATCATACCACGCCTTAGATATGGGCGTGACCCACTTTAAAAAATTTTTGCCACGCCCAGTTTTTTAACGTGAAAATGCATGTGTTTTTGTCAGGAATGCTTTGGGGGTGTCAAAAAATGTGATTTCCAGCAATTATGAAAAATGCACTCAATGACCCCTAGGTGACCTCCGTGACCTTGACCCATATTTTGAATCTGCACTGAGTGTCGACTCATTTGGTATTGATCCCAGGTTCATATGACATACCACGCCTGAGATATGGGCATGACCCACTTTCAAAAATTTTTGCCACGCCCACTTTTTTAATGTAAAAAATGCATGTGTGTATGTCAGAAATGCTTTTGGGGTCAAAAAATGTAATTTCCAGCAATTATGAAACATGCACTCAATGACCCCTAAGTGACCTCCGTGACCTTGACCCATATTTTGAATCTCCATCGAGTGTCGACTCATTTGGAGTTGGTCTCAGGTCCATACGTCATACTACACGAGATATGGGCGTGACCCCCTTTCAAAATTTTTCGCCACGCCCACTTTTTTAACGTAAAAATGCATGTGTGTACGTCAGGAATGCTTTAGGAGGTCAAAAAATGTGATTTCCAGCAATTATGAAAAATGCACTCAGTGACCCCTGAGTGACCCCCGTGACCTTGACCCATATTTTGAATCTCCATCGAGTGTCGACTCATTTGGTGTTGGTCCCAGGTCCATATGTCATACCACACCTGAGATATGGGCGTGACCCACTTTCAAGACACCCCTACAGACACCCCTGATACCCCAGGAATCTGAAAAACATAGGCGGCCGAGAATTTGTGGCTATCTATCAGCATGCCAAAAATCAAAGGAGATGGGGCAATTCGTTTTCGAGTTATCTGGCGGACAAAAAAGTGATGAGAAGACAGAAGACAGGAGACGAAGAAGAAGAGGAAAAAAAAGAAAAAGAAACCGTGCAAAAACAATAGTCTGTGTGTTTCACACAGACTAAAAAACAATGTTTTACTCCATTCACTTCGCGCTTCAGTAAATCGCCTCCATAACAAAATTCGTCGCCATGCAAAACTACAAAGGTGATTAATTAATCTGCTTTGGCGATTAGGTTATTAATTGGTGCGAAAAGCTTGTGAACTCAGACTGGCGCGGACTTATTATTGGTGTTTAAGGTCACATACTTATGCACAATGGCTAATCGTGACCGTGGCAGTTTTACGGGTGGAGGAAGCCGGAGTACCCGAAGAGAACCACCGAGCAACTGTCAGCTCCTAAACATTCTAACTCTGTTCAAGCTCCGCTCAGGCAGGGTTACAGCGGTTGAACACATGAGCACCACCTATGTGTAGTACGCCTTAGTACACGGCGCGTTCGTGCCCCCATGTAGGCAACCGGGATAAAGTACCTTGCCCTAGGACAGAACGTGGGTCGTCAACGGTTCCGGGTGGGGATCGAACTCGCAACCTCTAGCATAGAAGTCCAACAGTCTACCACGGAGCCACCGCGCCCCCGCGGACTCTGCTGGTGGCCTACCACTTTTTGTGACTCGGCGATAACAAGTTGTCTGTAAATCACTGAAAAAATAATTTTTAAAAGAAAATTTTAAATATAACTCTTTTCCTTTCAAGCAAGCACAACATATCTAAAAATTACATTTGTTTCTTTCAATTTAAGAGATTGACACTCAGAAATTTGATTCGCCTCGGCATTTTTCCGACTCGGACTCATTTTCCCGACATGGGTCCTCTCCAGTAAAGTGAAGTGTTATTTATTTATGTATTCTTAACACACAGAAAAAAACATCCGAAACCAAGATTTTCCTAAAACCAAACCAAAACCGAATCTGAAAAATCGGAACATCCCAGAACTATCTGTGGCTAGTTACAAGAGGAATGAAGTTATGTAATTATTTATTTCTCTGCTAACCGTGTCAGATGATTTTTTCCAGTACATGTACTGAAATGATACCATAGAAATGTCCAGATTTCCAGTGATGCAAAAAGTAGGGAGCCCTGATAGATTTTGAATGGTGGATCTGAAGAAGTCATGTAATTGGAGAGCTCAAATATGAATCCAGTGACTTGATTTGAAAACTTGAATCGGAGCACACCCAGGGTACCGTATACCTAATATCAAAAGTTTCCGAATGGTGGGGCTGGAGAAGATTTTTCAAGAATATCCCCAACACTGCACGAAGTTAAAATCTGGGCTCCCATAGGGTAACCCAATAATAACCCAAGGACATGAGTTGAGCAAACTGAATCTAACACCTCTAAGGGTACTGTATACCAAATATTAAATGATTCTGACTAGTGGATCAGAAGAAGCTGATTTTTATAAATTATTCCTCATACTGGACTTAGTTGAGTTAAAATTTCGGACTCCAATAGGGAGACCAAATATTAACCCAGGGACTTGATTTGAACAAATTTGAATTTCACTCCTTTAGGGATGTTGTATCCAAAATATCAAAAGATTCTGACAGGTGGTTCTGGAGAAAATATTTCAAGAATTTTCCCATATTGCACAAACTTAAAATATGGTCTCCTGTTTGGAGCCTAAATATGAACCAATGTACTTAATTTGAACAAACTTGTATCTGACCTCCTAATGGATGCTGCATACCAAATATCATAACAGTTCTAATTGTTGGTTCTGGAGAAGAGTTGTTAAATTTTTGTTCTCTTTCCATGCAGTTTGGGAAATAACTCCTTGGGTTCCCAAAAGGATTTTTTTTTGACACGAATCAAGTACTTATGACTAAATAATACCACATACCGAATTTGCTCGGTTCAGAAAACAGAAAGTTTGGACAGGGCCAAAAATCTTTCCCCTCCCATAACATTGCAAATATAAATTTTGTTTGATCAAAGTTTATTCTACACCTCAAAAGGAAGCTCAGTACCAAAAATCAAATCATTGTACTAATCGGTTCATGAGATTTTTTTTTAAATTTAGGAGCATGTTGATTTGTACAAAAGTTGATTTGTATAAAATCATAATGCGATGTCAGAACAAAACAATCATCTAAAATTTCAATGAAATCTGTTCAGTGGTTCTGAATGAAGTTGGGAACACCATGTTGTTCGGAAAATGGACAGAGTGATCACTATATCTAAAAATTGCAAAATTGGAAGTATAAAATTGTGGTTCACCATTTAGTGTGAATTAACCACTCTTGGGACGTTCTAATCAAATATTTTTTGTTTCAATGTCTGATATCCCTTAAATTTTCTTGGTTTAGAGCAGAAAACAAACTTGTGCACACAGCATGAGAGGGTTAAAGTTGGAATATTAATCCCAAACTTCGGATATGTATTATTCAAACTGTTTTCAACCAGAAACCGTTCATTTTGTATGTTCAGGACTGGCAGTTATATTGCGGAGGACTCTTTGTCCAGTGTTGCGAAAAATGAGTCCGTAAGTTTGAATACGCGCTATACAGTTAACAGTGAAATTTTAGGGGTTAACGTTGAAATATCAACACCAAACTTAGGGTATGTATTATTTATACTGTTTTCAACCAGAAAACGCTCACTTGGTATTTTTAGGATTAGTAGTTCGTTTGCGGACTCTTTGCAATTAGCAGAGAAATTTTAGGGGTTAGAGTTGGAACATCGATTCCAAACTTCGGATATGTATTATTTATACTGTTTTCAATCAGAAACCGTTCATTTGGTATTTTTGGGACGAGTAGTTCATTTGCGGACTCTTTGTCCCGTCTTGCGAAAAATGAGTCCGCAAGTTTGAAAACGCGGTATTCATTAATAGTGAAATTTTAGGGGTTAAAGTTGGAATACCGATACAAAACTTCGGATGTGTATTATTTATAACCCAAAGAACCAGAAACCATTCATTTCAGAACATTAACCCCCCCATAGTTTATTTGCGGTCTCTTACGGACTCTTAAGGTCTCTTTTTCTACCTGCAGACTCATTTTAGAACTACCGATCTCGAGAATCCCATATTGATCACATTTCAAAGAAAACGTGCTCCAGACTATTTCACTTAAGAAAATTCAAGTTAATTCTGAACAGAAAAAGGTACAAAGCATTCATTTTACCCATTCTCGGGTATGCTAGTCCAGTATGGGGCGCTGCACATGAAGACTTACTCAAACGCCTCGGTGACATACACTGTGATGCCACCCGCGTTATTACAGGTCTTACCAGGTCAGTGTCTCGTCAACGACTTCTTTTGGAAATTGGGTGGCAAACACTACAGGAAATGAGAAATCGGCATAAAATGTATACTTTTCATAAAATTGTAAATGGCCAGGCTCCAGATTTTCTGATAGAGTTATTGCCTTCCAGAGTTCAAGATAATTAGCATTACAGCCTAATAAACCCCACAAACTTTGTGCCATATCGAATGCAAATAGAACTGTTTAAATGGTCCTTTTTCCCATCCTGTGTTGAAATATGGAACGATCTTCCTTCGGAAAGCGACACGGAATGTTTCACTAGCGGAATTCAAAACAATTATATCTACCCAATCTTGCAGACCACCAGATTATTTCAAAGTCGGAAAACGGAAACTAAATGTCTTACATTCTTGTTTAAGATGTGGATGTAGTGACCTGAACGGTGATAAGTTTCTGAATTATATTGCAGAATTTCCCCAACTGTTCTTGTGAAAATTCTGTTGAGAAAGCCGAACACTATTTTTCACAACTTGAATGCCCACTGCACTCAACCGCAAGAATCAACTTGATTACTACATTATCAAAGTATAGCATCGCACAGAGTTGTGTAGATAGCCTGTTATATGGAGACCCTAACTTAAAGTATAAAGACAATGTTTATATTTTCAGTGCAGAGCAGAAATTCATTGGGAAAACAAATAGATTTGTTGAACAAGATGGGTGATCCAAGGCACTCCGAATAAGTGGTATTCGGCAAGTGATATACCAACGCTGTTGTGACTTCCTCGTGAAACTGAGAAAGTTGGGAAATCTTGGGAGTGGTATTGTTTTACCAGTCAAATTGAACCCAGCCTCATCTGTGATTAAATCACGACATAGCTGTAGCATTGAAAGTTACCCTTAATGACAATAAATAAAACAATGAATAAATTTTATGACTAAAAGCTTGATTACTATTACATGTTTGACATCTCTTATTCTCTTATATGTTCATGTGGTCCCACATTTCAGTTTTCAAGTTACTAAAGGGACATCACCAACATCACTTTTCACTATTTTATTTTTCTTTTCATTTTGTACATATTTACCTCTGTTGCCAATTACAGTAGTATCTGTGTACGGAATGGGAGAGGAGAGTTTCCTAAGTGAAAACCACCTGTTCTCCAATCCCAGTTTGACATGTTAAGTGGCAAATAAAAATATGTTTAAACTGGTAAATTTTCTACTACTCAAAATACCACAATTGTTTGCCAATCAAATCCCCATTGTTGGAAAACCGTGTGTCTGGTTCACAGCCATATATCACTATTTAGCGTTTGAAACTTGCTAATCGGAAGGGACGGAGCTATTTATGGCGTATTCATTTAAACCATACGAATGGAATGGTTTAACGCGCCCCCAGTGACTGTAAATGACTAATTTCCACATGTCTACTCGTGTTGAAGGAGGAACAGGTTCAGGTACTCGGCAGGTGTCACCGGATGTGGCGTGATGGTCTCTTTGACTGATGTCGGTTGAAACCTCGGGTGAGGACCAGGTTGAGCGGTTGGGTCCTCTCACAAAGGTACTACCTCTCCCCGAGGGTGCAGTCGATCTGGATTTTCAGGCAACTATAGTCTGCCACTTCGGAGATGATATTGAGTGATGGCCATCACTGGCAAGTATAATCTGCCTCAGGCTGTCTCTGTTTGGTAGGACGTCTTTGAATGAAACAACAACGACCCCTTTCGGGGACCACCAGAAAGAAGACCCGAACTTCCCTGGTTCTGGCGCAGGCCTGCATTGTAATCCTATTGGGTTGGGAGAAGAGTTGCGCAACTTGATGCGCTTACAAAAAGGGGCAGAGGCGGGACGTAAAACCATACTAAATACCAAAGTTATTTAAATAGTATTTAGTATATTTTCGACTAGGTGTGTGCATATTTATTTATGGGTAGTTAAAACCACATCAGCAGCTAAGGCTATACCATGGTGAGAAAATGATAAAAAGTAAAACATGGCATCGTGAATTATGAAGGAAAGAGATTGATTAAAAGTAGGAAAGGAATGTGGGTGACTGAATTTTGCTCCAATGGCATGATTCGGGAGTGGGTTGATGGCATGTGTGATGCACAATACAGGTCATATAATAAACCTATTATTGGTTCATGGAGTGATATTGGTCATAGTATCTCAACTCATTGGGGGGGGGGGGGGGGGGGGGGGGGGGTCAAAATGCTGCATCAAACTCACTGTCTGTGGCAGCTCATTCGATATGACAACCTGAACCTCGTCAACGATGTAATACTATAATTCGTATCACATCACTAAAGTGATATGTATGTATTAATAACTATGACAATATTGATATTATTCTGTCTTCTGGTGTTATTTGGACAAAACTTTGCAACAACAATGTAAAGAAAAGTTATCAATACTGTAACTTTGATCATTTATGTGCATATTCATAACAAATTATATTTTTATTAACCCTTTGAACACTGGTGGTATCTTCCATGCCAGTTAAATGGCAGAAATTGGAAGAGTCCATATCCATTATTTGGGGGTAGAGCAATTGATAGTTCTACCACACATGTTCACTTAGTAGCCATTCTACTTAAGGAAATTATGACGTATTGTGTTGCTGGACCGAAAAAAACGGTCTCTCATGTTGAAAGAGAGAAACATCTTAGCCAACATGGGCTTCTTGGAGCCAGATAGGCCTTGCTGCTAGCCGAGTCTTACAAAGACTATGGGTTGAACATTCACTGATGGCATTGAATCTGATATTGGCCATATCCAGTATAATGTTCACCACTGATTGCATTGAATCTGCCATCAACTATATTCAACATAATGTACATCTTCGCTGATGGTATTGAATCCACTATTGGCTATATCCAGTATAACGTACAATCCGATATTGGCTATATCCAGTATAAAGTACACCTTCGCTGATAGAGCTGTGCGGTATTTAAATTTCAGGTTTGGTATCGGTATTTTTCAGGTAAATACCTCGGTTTCGGTATGGAATTCGGTATATGCACAAACACTGAAAGTAGTCGCAAACTGGCCCAAATTCCCAACAGTCAACCATATAGTAACTTAACAGGTTCAATGCTGACATCTCATAAACTTGACAAGTTAATTCAACTGCGATAACTGATTAGTCTAGCAAGTTATTTAATGAATCACTCGATTCAGTGTGATGGTTCACACTGAATCGAGTGATTCTTGGCCTCTATGTCCTTCATACCCCCCCCCCCCCCCCCCCCCCCCCCCCAACGAATTTGGTAGAAGAAACATAGAACAGGTTCTTCACCTTCAAAGCTTTTCAGTAAGTTTTAACTAGTAGTAACACTGTTGGTCAGTCCTTTCCTCCTTATCTTTCAAAGAGGCAACAGGATTAATGTCCACTGTCCAGTAAATTGAAGTAATGCAACTGTAATTAATCTCTGTATGAAAATCCCAGTTGTGAAAACATTGTGAAATAATTGCCAACTTTGCAACGTGTCAATGACATTGTGTCATCCACCGTTCATTGTTTGGGTTCATTCTTGATAAACATGCAATATAACATGTTTTATTACATTCATCTCGTTGAAATTATAGGGTATTTTGAGTGGAATCACGCTACCAGTGTTCACGAACTCTACTTCTGGCTTCATACAAGTTTCTGAAAATTTCATAGAATCCACGATTTTCCATGATAAATTTGGGTACATTTTCATTTTCCATGAGAGAAAAATGTACAAATTGAAGATTTACTAATAGCAGCAAATCATTTGCTGCACCTCGATCGATCAAATGAACTTCGATAATGCTAAACCGGATGTTGCCTGTTGTCTTCCGTACATTGTTTTTTAATGTCTTAAAATTTAGGTGAATCACATCTTTTCAGTGTGAACTGGTGTGAAGTATAAATTATTTATTCGAAAGAAAAAAAAGCAGATGATTGGGTATTAAAGCTTTGGGCTTGTATTTTAACTCTTTACCCAATGTAATGGCAAAAAACCAGACAGCACTATTCTAAAAACTGAGCTAATTAATTTTCATTATTTTTTCATTTTTTGTCTCAAAAACATAGGTTATGACCCCTCAAAGGAACGAGGGGTCATAACCTATGTTTTTGAGACAAAAAATGAAAAAAATTAGTTATTCAAAAATTTTTTTGGCAAGTGACATCTGCTTTTCATGTTAGGTAAAGGGTTAATAAAATGACCAGTTGTTAAAGTATCTGCAACATAAAATAGCAATGCTGAATTGAAAGAAATGCTATAAACGAGAGCGCACTGTCACAGTGCCAAAGCTGCGACAATTTGTGCAACGCCAATGATGTTTTAAAACTCATTGGTGACAAAAAACTCATTGGGGACAAGTCCATAAATGTGACAGAAATTATCCGAATGACATGCACTACTGAGAGGGTGTAGACATCATGAAGATACACTTGCATACCAAGTATGGTGTCATTCCATCAAGTATTTTAGTTGTTATGGTGTTTTTTAAACTTGTTGGTGACAGACTGACCGACCGACATTGCCATATATACAGCTGCTCGTCGCAGCTAAAAATTGCCGAGAAGCAATAACCACAGGCAGTATTACTGTTTGTATGTCAAGTTGTCAACATATTGAATTGTCAATACCAGTGGATTATTTCCAATTAACTGTCAACCAGGTAACCACTCACCAAACCCCTATTGTCCCCTGTGAATAAATCGCACAGTAATTTCCAGAAAATATTTTGAATCAGCCTGAATGTTAGAAACACTGGAACCAAATTACACCCAAACTGTCCTGTGGCCAAAACATCCTCTGCAATTGGACCAAAACTGGCCGCTATATTTTGACCCAAACCAGCTGCTGATGGACCCAAACCATCCTCTAGAAAAAATTATTTATTCCCATCTTTTTTTAATATTTTAAACTTAATTTTTATTATTTTGAGTAAATAAGTTATTTTCGAAAGTTTGAGAGTTTTTCAAATCATTTTTCATGTTTGTTAAATTCGATAATTACTTATCACTAGTTGTTTGCCTCATGATTTCTGTGTACTTGTTTGTATTGTCCTATATAGTTACTGAGTAAACATTATCTGAGTACATTTAATTGAATGTGATTAATTGTGAAATGTTTGTTTCGTTATCTGTGTATACTTGTTTGTATTGTCCTAATAGTCATTGAGTAAACATTATTTGAGTAATAAGGGTTTTTCATACACCAGAAAGGAGGAGTAGAAAGGTGTTGTCTACTGGAGGTGCTCTGTTAGATCCAAATCAAATGTGTGTTTGGCAACTGTGAAACAGAATGGTGACAATTTTACCCCTGGCCTAAAGCCCCAAAGCCAGGAGGGTAAGCCTGGGATAGACTCTATATTAATTGAGACTGTTGAGATAAAAGACGCATTGTATTTACAAAACATTGCTTACATTTATAAACGTCACTCCGACAAGAATTTATTTAATCGAAATTAAAGACAGTTCATAAATTTCATTTTGTTACCAAATGTTGAAAAGTTGAAAAATTTATAGTAATTTATATATTTTTTATACTTACCAATGACCCAGACTTAGATGGTACTAACTCGAATATTCTAGGGCCAAACACAAATTTTGCTCCCCCCCCCCCAATCCTCCAAATTTGCATCAAAATCCAAAAATCAGATGTCCTATGTGGTCCTCCATACTTTTATCCACTGCGCATGCGCAGTAGTCAAGGAAGTCCGAAATTGGAGCCAAATCCTCATTCTTACAACCAGTGCCTGGTAAGTGTTATGTAATCAGCAGGGAGGTATGAGTTCCCTACTCATGGGAGGGCCATCCCCGTCTGGGTCATTGGTAAGTATAAAAAATATATAAATTACTATAAATTTTTTAACATTTTTATACTGTACCAATGACCCAGACTTAGCTGAATAGAAAA
Organism: Pictodentalium vernedei; assembly: GCA_031216915.1. Lineage (NCBI taxonomy): Eukaryota > Metazoa > Mollusca > Scaphopoda > Dentaliida > Dentaliidae > Pictodentalium > Pictodentalium vernedei. The sequence continues at coordinate 432,860,146 of CM062297.1, read as the reverse complement.
AAAGGCTGGAGGGCCAAGGACATAAAGGAAAATCTAATAGGCTCAATTACATGTAAACAGAATTATCCCCTCAAAGAGAAGAGGAGAACAGGTTTTACATGTATCTTTCTTGTTTGTATCAAAAAAGAAAGACACAATACCATTCCGTAATTGAGCACAATAACATCAATGATCTCTATTAACATCCAGTATAACCCATTATACTAATCTTTTTAAAGGAAAGCCAATAAATAAAGATAGCCCTGAGAATGAGACTCTTTATACTCATTTAAAAGTGTCCGGGGATTGTATATTAGCGCTTGTATGACACGTGACATATACCAATGCTTCACACCGAGCTGCACTTTAAAAATATTACATAAATGAGATAGACATTAGCTTTACACTTCAAAACCATCCCAGCACCGACTCGGAATTACTGACTCCAGAAGAGGTATTCCCTTGCTTTTCACTATAAAGCAGGTGATATAAGGGAACACCACCCCCCCCCCCCACCTCCCCCTTGCTCTGGGTCAAATACCCAGAACGAAGAGGGCAGCAGGACAGAGTCACTACCAGAACAGAAAGCCTGCATAACTCTAGTTGCAACTGTTTAGTAGACGACATTCTGAGCAACAGATAACGGACCAAAACAACGTAGGTCGCCAGAAATGGACTCAATATTTCTAAGATAAAAATTTGTGAACGTGGAAAGGTGAGACCAATATGCAGCCTTCATCAGATCGGTAATAGCAACACTATTAGCATAAGCCCAAGATGTAGACAGCGTTCTTACTTCATGCGCCGAAATCTTAAGCGCAGACTGCTGAGTTGAAGATAATTTTTCATAAGCAGTACGGATAGTTAATTGAATCCACCTTGCAATAGAATGGACTGTAATGTCCTTTCTATTAGGCAGCAGAGACAGAAAGAAACGCTTATGTCCCTTTCTGATAAACTCAGATGTACGTTTGTAAATGCGCATGGCTCTAACTGGGCACAGCAAAGGCCTATGACCGTCTGAAGATGGAAGAGCCTTAATAACAATAAGTTCAGGATACTTATTAGGAGCTTGATTCTTAGCCAAAAATTCAACATTAGAAGTTAAAGTAATAGTATTACCAACACTACGATAGTGAGAATCATCGATCGATAATGCATGAAGCTCACTAACTCTTCTGGCAGAAGAGAAGGCTAAGAGAAAAGCTGTCTCATAAGATAAGAATTTGAAGTCCACTGTATCAAGTGGCTCAAATGGCACTTCTTTTAGCTTCAGAAGAACCCAAGCTAAATTCCACTTAGGAATTAACCTAAGGGTTCTAGGTCTATTTATCGAAAAGTTTTTCACTAACTTAGATAAAGAGACATTAGATCCAATCTGTAACCTATCATGATGAGCATAGGTATCCGATAGCATAGACCTATAACCCTTAATGGTTATTGGCTGCAATTTGATCTCGTCAAACAAGTAGACCAGAAAATTAGAAATATCTGGAATGGAGGATCATAAATATCATTAGAATGATCCCTACACCACCTATAGAAAACCTTCCACTTAGCAGCATAATTTAGCGAGGAGGAGGTTCTCCTACAGTTAGAAATTGCGTCCACTGCTCGTCCTGTAAAATGCTTGCCGTGCAAGAAGGACCGCACAAAAGAAATACGTGAAGGTTGAGACCTTGCGGGCTGTGATGCAGTGTGCGCGATTTCCCCTGCAAAAGAAGGTCCTCCCGTGGAGGAAGCTTCCACGGAATGTCCCACAACAGACACCTGAGTAGATTTATTCATGGTCTCTGGGGTGACAGGGATGCTACCAACAGAATCTTGCAGTGAGATTGCTTGGAGCTGGAGGATACGCGTATCCTATCATTCCGTCCCAAAAGATCGAGAGGGCGTCTACTGCAAACGCTTGAGGATCTGGGCATGGCGACACATACGTCTGCAACTGATTGTTGAGATGCGGCACAAACAAGTCTATCATAGGACAATCCCATTGGTAGCAAATCTGATTCAATATTCGTTTGTTGAGTGTCCATTCTGACGGCAACATGCGACCTTTCCGAGAAAGGGAGTCTGCTAGAACGTTCAGACGACCCGGTATATGACAGACCGATAGGAGAACTTGGTGCTCTAGGACAAACAGAAGGATCCTTCCTGTTAAATTGAATAACGGAATGGAATGAGTGCCTCCATGGTTCCAAATATTCGCTACTAGTGTCGAATTGTCGGACAGAATTTGAACATGCGAATTCTGAAGAATGTTCATCCACTGATGTAGCGCAAGCCATATTGACTCGGACATCATCTCTTTGATGTTTATGTGCTTGTTTAGGAACTGCGGATCCCAAAGACCCTGGCACTTGGAATCTGTTGGGCTCAGAGTTGTGCCCCAACCTGTTTGACTCGCATCCGTCATTATCGTAAAACTCGGATCTGGCAGTTGCAGTGGTACTCCTAGAGTTAACCACTGAATATCTGCCGAAGTGTGAATCTCTTGTTTCACTTGACGATGTTCGTTTCGAGCGAATGAGTCATCACACTCCAATTCTGAGTAAAAAATATCTGGAGTGGACGAGTGCGTAGCCGCCCCATCGGAATAAGATCCGCAGCAGCTCCGCACAAACCTGTCAGTCTCATGAATTCTCTCGCTGTTACTACATCTGAGTGAAGATAAAAGCGAGCGTAACAACTGACTAATTTCGCTCTGGTTAACGGCATACAAACGTGATTGTTGTGCGTCTCGAAGCTCATTCCCAGGTGGGTGAATGACTTGGACGGCACTGGATCCGACTTTTCGTTTACTTTGAAACTGAGACTACGGAGCAGTTGAAGTAGACTCTGAACATCGTACTGAAGCGTTAACTCATTGCCGTACCTCTGAATAATGTCGTCCAGGTAGGCCGACGTTACTACAGACGAATGAGCTCGGAAATGAGTCATTACAGAGTTCATTATTCGAGTGAATACCCAGGGCGCTAGATTCAGACCGAAGCACATCGCTCGGAACTGATAAACGACTCCTAGGACAGCGAAGCGAAGATACTTTCTGAACGCTGGATGTACCATGACGTGAAAGTATGCATCTTTGAGATCTATGCTCGCAGCATAATTGTTCTCTCGAATGCTCGCTCTGACCGATTGGATGGTCTCCATATAAAAATTTTGGAGCCACGATGAGCTTGTTTATCCAGCTCAGATCTACGACTGGATGAAATGAGCCATCTGGTTTTGGAACCAGAACCAGGTGACTGTAGAAACCTGGAGATTCCTGGTTTTCTACGACCTCTATAGCGTTCATGTCCAGAAGAGATTGAACTTATAGAAGCGATTCTCTCTTCTGAACATTTGACGGAAGCTGAGTCCAACGTGGACTTCGAGTTAACAGAGGTTTTTCCTTGAAGGACAGTTTTAGACCTTCGGAAATCACACCTTGCACCCATGGGTCGTCCGTTACTGACAACCAATTGGTTAAGAATCTTGACAGCCTTCCGCCGACTGGAACTAGAACGCAATAGAGGTTTAAACCATCATCTCCTGCACCTGCGAGGCTTGCGGGAGGAGAAACCACATCCTCCACGACCTACACCTCGTCCTGTCGACCTAAGGGCATCTGACCTGTTATCTCGGCCAGTATAACAGCCCCTGCCTGAGTCGCTACTCTGACGGCCTCTAGAGTAAGAGGTAGAGGCTTTCTTAGATCCTCTATAGGAACTTCCCTTGGACGTATTCGCCCCCGAAGTACCTGCCCTACTCTTCTCTGCTGAGTCCGACTTTTTAGAAGCGGATTTAAAAAGCAGAGAGTCCAAAGCTTTCTTAGTAATCTGATCATAGATAATAGAAAGCTTTCCATTGAAGAGAAGCTCTCCGGAGACCGGAGCGACTCAAAGAGAGTTTTTCACTTTACTGTCCACTCTAGTGGACGCAGCCAGGCAGCATCACGTCTGACCAACTCCAGATTTGTCACTGAAAGGGCAGAGTTATACGTAGAATATGCAAGAGCCCTCGAAAGAACTCTTAAGGAAGTTTGAACATCCTGGAATTCTTTCCCTTTGAGACGTAATGATAATGCTCTGGTAAGGTGATCTACGTATGATAATGCGTCTAAATTAATTCAATTAGACGAGATTGTCGCCTCCAGTATACTGGAGCTAATAGACATGGATGCCAGCAATGACAATTCCAGGTCTTCATCCTGGTCGTCCAAACGTAGAGGAACTCTCAGCACGCCATGTCCTGCCGTTTCAAATTTATGTCTTGCATTGATGAAAGGCAGCTGTATAGCGCTAGGTGATAAGAAACCGGATTTGCCAGTCTTACAGGCTAGCTTGAATATAGCGTCATTCAAAAGTTCAAATGTCCATGTGACATTACAGGACTGGGTCGGAAACTCAGGGACAGTGTCCCTAATCCAGCCGATAAAGTCTGTGTCCAGTGACGCTATCAGTCTCTTATCCGGTAATGCAGCATTTTTGTCCGGAGGAACAACATCTGGAAGGTGTTGCCGGATGAAATCTACGACCACCTTATGTTGTTCAGAAAGGGGAAATTTCAGCTCTGCTGATTCCCTTTCGCCATCCGACTGGACCATATGACATTCTCGGTCGTCCCTTTCTGACTCTGCAGGGGAGTGAACCGACCCAGCTTCCTCAGACAATTCCTGTTCTGAAATAGTTTCTGATGGCTGCTGGGATGCTGCAATGAGTTGAGCTATCTGTGATCTCTCTCTGGAGTTCAAAGGGTTAAAATTATCCATATCTGACCAGGTGACATTTCATAAATACATCATTATGTTATCAAATGTATTATATGTTACAATATTTTTCTGAACATTTGTATACTTTTCGAAGAAAGTGTTAAAAATAAAAGCAAATATTGTGAAAATATTGTTCCTTGTTTCCCACACAGACCTTATGGTAAATGCAATTTCTGGAGGACAGTATGGGCCAAATTGCATAGAGGACAGTTTGGGTACTATGAAGGATGGTTCGGGCCAAATGTAGCATCCGGTTTGGGTCAAAATGCCGAAGATTCATCTAGAGGACAGTTTGGGTGTTTCCCACTGGAATCGGGGCGTATTTCTTCAGAAATGGAAGTACCAAGTTAACAACTTGCCATTTTTCGTTTTTCTGCCATTGCTTTTTTATTTCTTTCTCTGATGTATTTGCAGCATTTTCTGCTACCTGTTGCTTACAAAATTCACATTTGCACGTTTTCTTATCAATTCGATCAAAATATGCAGCCTACAGGCTTTTAGATTTACGATCCACCATGATGAGTGACTTTCTGTAAATTGTCGCAGAAAAATATATATACCGAAATGAGCAACATTTTGATTTGGTTTTGATATCAATACCAAAACTGTACAGAAAATTTGATATACCTCACAGCTCTATTTGCTGATAGTATTGAATAGGGTTTGTACACTTTTTTGAGAATCAAATTTCATGACTTTTCCACTGACTTTTCCAAGGGCTTTCTACCCAGTTATTTTCGTTTTCCATGACTTTTCCAGGATTCCATGACCCGTACCAATCCTAACTGAATCGGTCATCGAATATATCTAGTATACTGTAACACCTAGTGTTGAAATAATTTGGCAACGCTGATTTGAATAGTGCTTTTGTGGACTAGAAAATTCCCATTGACTGGTTGAGGATAATATCTCACTCTACTTATGAATCATGGGAACACTTGACAAAACATCCAATGAAGAGATGTCAGATCGTCAAAATGTCCAAGCAATCAAAACGTCAGGACAAAACATCCAATTTCTTGGACAAAATATCTGATGAACAAGGACAAAATGTCCGATTCCTAATAATACAAAAAATACTGAAAATTCTATGAGCTTTCTAAGAATTAATGTTACAAGTTCATATTTTCAAAAGTTAAAAAATCAAGACAACACTTTTTCAGTGAGTTTAATATTCTTGCTGTTTCTCGTAATTGCCAATAAAATAGTATGTTCTTTCAGTACTGAGATCATATAGCAAAAATGTGGTCTTGTCTTTGTATCATTGATAATTTTTCCCCAGATTTAATATTCTATGTACAGTTGTTAATAATTCTCATCAATAAATATATGCCATTTGCATGTGTTTTAGAACCATATTGACCTCAGTCTGGGTTGTTGGTAAAATTTGAGTTCCGTTTGTTTCTGTTTTCCTCTGTTGTTGATGCTGTAAATTTTATAACCTCAATTAAATGACGAAAAAAAAAATAATAGCTCAGTTGTCTTTTTTCATTATTTTTAAAAGTTTTAAAAATATGAAGCCACAACCACATCCTGAAATAGAAAGCCATCACCAGGCCTGAAAATAAGCAGTCTGACATTTGCAGAATGAGGTGCCCAGAGGATGAATTTGATGATACTATCCCATACAGTGGGCCAATTTATCCACTGGGTACCTCTTTCTGTTTAGTTTTGAGACCCTGGTTCAGATTGAGGTTCACAGAGGCAGGGTAGCATCACTAAATTCACCCTCTGGGACCTCATTTTGCAGATGAGAGTCTGCTTATTTTCTGGCTTGGCCATCACCACATTCTATTCAATCCTCCCACCCCATTTCCCACTCCAGAACCACCAGATGTTTCATTTCAAACTATCAGACATTTTGTCCAAAACCATATGACATTTTTCCTAAAGCATCGAATGCTTTGGCATATCGCACATTTTGTCAATTCCCAATCATGACAATGGAATCAATTTTGTGACTGCTGAAAACTTTTCCCCTTGTGTGATGAATTTCAATCAGAATCAGACTTTTATGGCATCAGTGTGAATTACAGTGTCCCTTTTTACCTGCATCACGAACGGCAGAGCAGGTCTAGTAACTGCTCAACTCCGTCCGTCTGTCCGGCCATCCGAAACACTTCTTCCATCAAAGTTTTCTTGGCTTCTATGAAAGGGAATGATTTTATATTTGGTCTGTGGCTTCATAATGATGAGTTGTATCGTGTATCTAATTTTCAGATCTGTCGTGCAGCCACTTCCTGTTTGCCGATACTTTGAAGTCTGTTCATCTCTGTAATCAATTGCATGCAGTGACACAGGTCCAGACCCGGTATTTGTCTTGGCTTGTTTAAATCAAGAATTATTCTGCAAACTTGTGATCATTTTAATTTGAGTGAATAAATGAACGACAAAAATAAAATGTGTTGGCAAATTCTTTTTTTGATTCATTTTATTCTTCACTTAAGTAGTTTAAATAAAGGTGAAACTTGAAACATCTTCACAAATCACCTACTTGTTTTTGTCTCAACATTGTCAAATTGACACTGATCCACTCACAACTAAACAATTTGCATTAAACATGATTTATTTATTTATTGGAATTTAACAACACTTTTGACACACAATTTTACAGGCTTGAGGAAACTGGAGTACCCAGAGAGAACCACATGAATGGAAAGCAACTGCCAGACTCCCCAACATTCTAACTCCACAGAACGAAAGTTAGCATTGGTTGAAGACAAGAGCACAATCGACTGCAGTACACTTTAGTACACAGCACCACAGTGCCCCCACATAGGCAATCAGGAGTATGTGCCTTGCTCAAGGACACAACATAGTTACCCTTGGTGGGGATCAAACCATGAACCTTTCAGTTTGAATTCCAATTCTGTGAGCACTGAGCCACCGCGCTCACGTATAAAACGTGATTTGATTCTACTGAAAAATGACTGGTAACCAATAGCTAGTTGGTAACTAAACAAGAGGCCCCACGGGGCCTGATGCGCTCATCTTGTACAGAACACAATTTAAACAGAGTCCAAGAATGAGTCTACATTAAGAAAGCCATCTCCATAGGCTACACTGTCAATCCTGGAGTCCCTCAGGAGTGACAAAAATAATCTGAGCATCATGCCTTTTCTTCAGTTGATCATAAGTAAAATGTAGAGCTCCCCTATGAAGCCCCTTGATACAACCTATGTGGATTAATCTTAGTACCTCTGGAGGGTACTGAATACAAAATTTTTAATTCTTCAGCAAAATGGCCAATTCCCACTCCCATAGAGAGCCCAAATATTAACCCAGGCTCTTGATTTGAACACAGTTAAATCTGACTTCCCTAGAGATATTGTGTACCAAATATGAAAGCATTCTGACTGTTGGATCTGAAGAAGAGAAATTGTAAAGAAATTTCTTTGAATTGCACTAAGTTCAAATTTGGGCTACCATAGCGAGCCCAAATATTAACCTATGGATCCGATTTGAACAAACTTGAATCTGACCCCCCTAGAGATGTTGTATACCAAACGTGAAAGCATTCTGACAAGTGAATCTGAAGAAGAAGATTTTTGAAGAAATTCCCTCATATTGTACTAAGTTAAATTTCATGTTCCCATATGGAGCCCAAATATTAACCTGGGCACTCGAATTGAACAATCTGGAATCTGACCCCCTTAGAGATGTTGTATACCAAATATAAAAGCATTCCGACTGGTGGATCTGAAGAAGAAGATTTTTAAAGAAATTTTCTCATATTGCACTAAGTAAAAATTTGGGCTACCATAGTGAGCCCAAATATATACCTAGGGATCCGATTTGAACAAACCTGAATCTGACCCCCATAGAGATGTTGCATACCAAATACCAAAGCATTCTGACTGATGGATCTGAAATTACCCTCCATATTGAACAAAGATAAAAGTTGGGCTTCCGTAGGAAGCCCAAATATTAACCTAGGGACTTGGTTTGAACAATCTAGAATCTGACCCTCATAACAATGATGTATACCAAATATTAAAAGATTCTGACTGGTGGTTCTGAAGAAGAAGATTTTTAAAGAATATTCCCCATATTACCCTATGTTAAAACTTCGGGCTCCTGTAGAGAGCCCAAATATGAACCAATGAGCTTTATTTCAACAAACTTTATCTGACCCCCCCTATGAATGCTGTATACCAAATATCAACAGATTCTGATGATTGCTTCTGGAGAAAAGATTTTTTAAAATTTTTGCAAATATGCTGACTCAGCATTTTTTCGATGCCCATTACAGAACACCCTGACACAACCGATGGCAATTTTCTTTTACCATTCAATTCTACTGGTCATAAGGATACTTCATACCAAATAAAAGCTCTGTGTTCCGTGGGGTTTGGGAAATATGGGCGTTTGAAAATATTTCTATTTTTAGCTCCCAGGGTTCCCATGGGGATGCGGGAATTTCTTTTTTTTTGCATGGGTCAAGTACTTATGACCCAATACTACCACAAAACAAATTTGGTTCATACTGGACCATCGGTTCAGAAAATAGAAATTTTGGGCGGTGCCAAAAATCTTACCCCTCCTATTACAAAGCCAAATATTACTTCACGAACTTCGTTTGAACAAACTTGATTCTACACCTCATATGGAAGTTACAAAGCAAATATCAAGTCATTGTACACACTGGTTCTTGAGAAGAAGATTTTTAAAATATTTTGGAGCATTTTCCCCAACTCCCTCCCTATGGGGCTGGGCATGCTGAGTTGAACAAAAATGAAATGCCCCTTTGGGACCATCACTCACACAAACTTTCACTTGAATTGGCCCAGTGGCTTTGGAGGAGAAGAGCAAAACATGGTGTTGACGGACGGCGGACGACAGACGACGGACGGAGAGCAATGAGATTAGCTCAGCTTGACTTTGTCAAGATGAGCTAAAAAGCCAGTGCCCAGTCACCTGTAAAATTAAGATTGTTTCAGCTCTAGTATTACCCATGTACTATCAAGCTCACAGGATATTTCTGAGATTTGTGTGGAGAATAAGGAAAGCTGATGACCAGAAACCATGGAAACAAAGAGTGTTTAGGGCTGGGTGGAATTGAAATTTCTGATCTGGTGTCAGTATGGAATGATTACCTCGGCATCGAAGTGGTACTCGTTACTGATAAAATACCAATACCAAACTAGATTTTTTGTATAATACCCAGCTGTAGATTGCCGTTCTCTAGCAGTGTGAGATTCTGGATGCTAATATTTAGCTATCAACTCATGATGATGAAAGGACATGGAAAATTTAACAAATAATAAGGGTATTATTTATCAAAATGTTGAAATAACAGAGGCACTAGCTACTGATCATATGAAGTAATAAATATGGTTAGAAAAAATACCTCTTGGGGTTTCCTTTCACCGCATTTGTATTTCATTTAATGACCAGTGCAGAGTACCTGCTGAAAAGAAGTTGAATGGAAGGAAACGTTTTTAATGCCAAAACTTTGTTATTTTGAGATTCTTTTGATTTATGGGGAATCGGAACCATGTGATATTGATATGGCATGGTGTACATGGTATATCTTCCAGCACTGAAGTATTCAAATAATTTTTGGGTGATGCATCTCAACTATTGAAGATGAGGTGCATGAGTAGTAATCTGTCACAGTGCAGCTGCCGTCGAATGGTCCCAAACTGTCGACACATCGAGGACTTATTTCGTATAATAGTGTGTCCATTATGTTTATCTTGACTCATGAACAATACTTGAACCATGCCATATTTGTCTTCTAAAGTTAACCACAACCCAGCATGATAACCATAATAATATCAGATTAGCACATAGGGTTAGGGATACCCACTATCACATTCACCATTAGCCACCTTTTTTGAACCTGGAAACTCGTCCATCTACAGAAACAGACTAATGGGGTACGTAGCCGAGTCAAAGTTGCTGTTCTACTAGCTACTCACAAGTATCCATACAAGTAGATCTTTCTATCAAAGATCAATGGCAGAGCATGTAGTCAGTGTGGGAGTTAAATGTATTATGGGAGTGACAGGTAGACAGCCAATCTGGCTATGTCATCTCCCAAAGGTAGAGACTTGATATCATTTTCTAGTTATCAATTTGTATCTTATAGTCCAATATGTAATTACATGTAAACTTTTCCATTAAAAATGGTCAAAATCCATGCGTGGGCATTGTAGCCCATGGGGAGTTTCTTAAGTCAATAATCAGTAGCTTTCAGCAAATATTTAATGAAAGAAGCACTGGGTCATACCCAGTGCTTCATTCATTGAAAATTTGAAGGCGATTCCATTGTTTTATATCAAGAGATTCACTAATAATGCATGCATGGAAATACTGCCCACACACGATTTTGACCTTTCCACGACAACCATAGTGCAAATCCACAATCCTTCGGCAAAGAGGCTTTTGATTCTCAACGAGACAACAAAACAAATCTGAGATAAGAACAAAGAAGTAAGTGTTAACAAATAACAATCATTGGAAGCTTGAAGTTGTGAACTTTGCACAGACGAATTGAAAACAAAATATGAGTCATTCAAGTTGGACAGCGTATTGTTGATGAAATATTTCTTATTTCAATGAATAGAGTCTGTTCTGATTTCTAATTTGGAGTGATTCAGCTTTTCAAGAAGCCTTCAAATTTCGCATAATCTGAAAAAAAAAAATACTCCATTTGACATACAAAGATTCATGAAGGCAAATAACCTAGGGCCCAGTGAATCACACATTTCCAATTTGAATCAAATCTTGAATCAAATCATGTCTATTATTCAGAATTGAATCAAATTAGTGGCATCCTGAATGAAGATGACTGAAGGGGGTTGGGATGCTATAACCCTGATTTGTTCTGACTGTGATGAATCAAGTCCCAATGGATAAAATAATTCAACTACATCATCAAGGCATGCCTTTGTCGAAGGCATGCCTTGATGATGTAGTTGGAATGTTACCCTGTAGAGATTATAGTTCATTGTCGACATTGCTTGGAAACTTTAAATTTGCATTTAACAGTGATGAGGACTAGTGATATTAGAAATGCCATGGCTGGTGGCATGAGTGAAGATGTTATTTATGTTAATGTAGCAGACGTTTCCCTCAATTTTTTATTTCAACATTATTTATGGACGATTTCCATCTGAACATCTGAACAATATGCTTTGTGAGACGATGAAGATGACTGATACCAAGCTACATTCCTATGAAAAAGATTTGAGAGGAAATGAATCGGGCAGCCGATTTCAAAATGAACCAAATATCTATATAAGATTGAACTCAAATTGAGTCTAGATACAGCATCGTAAAATAATGTCACATGGATGCAAGGAATGTAATGACAAAATGAAAAAAAAATTGAAACTGCCAAGCAAAGCAAGTTGAAAAATATTTGGGGCTGGGTGTCCATTGTTCATTTTTCTTTAAAGTCATCTTTAGCAACTATGGCTACAATGTAACTAACAAGTATACAGCATAGTTCATTCAGTCTGTCATTTATTATTTATTTATTGGTGTTTAAGATCACATACTTATGCACAATGCCTAATCGTGACCGTGACAGTTTTATGGGTGGAGGAAGACGGAGTACCCAGAGAGACCCAACGCGCATCGACGAGCAACTGTCAGCTCCTCAACATTCTCTGTTCAAGCTCCACTCAGGCAGGGTTACAGCGGTTGAAGACATGTGCACAATCGACATGCAGTATGCCTTAGTACACGGCATCATCGTGCCCCCATGTAAGCAACCAGGATAAAGTGACTTGCCTAAGGACACAACACAGGTCATCCTGGACGGGGATCGAACTCGGGACCTCTAGCATAGAAGTCCAACAGTCTACTACTGAGCCACCACGCTCCCCAGCCGGTCATTTATACAGGCACCTATAATGGTCACTTGAGAGAACTCAAATTCCAGGTATCGCTTCCAAAGTCCTATTACACCAGCAAAGCTGAACTCATCTACCACAGTGAACGAGAACAGGCTCCTATCTTGGGGGTTTTAGGAATTTTTTGACTGAATTTGTGTTAACTAATAAGATTGGATATGATCAATCTCATTCATCAGAAAACTGCAGGATCAGTTATCATTTTCAGAATGTCGATGATTAAGAAATGTATGAAATCCCAAATGTTCCAGGATTCAAATTTTTTTGATTGGCCAAAATAAATTTGTGACTAACCGATGTTCATCAATCGCATCTGACATCGGCAGATTTTAAGCCATCGGTTGACGATCGGTAGAGGTGTTTGAACATCGATCTATGCCGATGGTTACATGGAACACCACTAGATCAAAATTGTTTGTTTGCATTTGATTTACAATCTCATACAAGCAGTAACAAACTTAATTAAGTTGCCACAATGATTGGCAGGATTCAGGATTGGCCTAATCTCATTGATTGGTCTGATCTTCCCCTTGATTGCTGCTCATGACACACATCCCACGTGTTGTGTGATGACTCAATGAAATGCGACATCAGCAGAAACAAGTTAACAGCACAGCGTCTTTGATCAAAAACGCTGCGCTGCTATGTATTCTTGAACATATAAGTACTCCTTTTGGTTGTTACTATCTAACATCAGCACTTACAACCGGCAGATTGTGTGCTCAACTAATCGGCAAGCAGATGACGGTCGCAAATCCTTATCGGTTAATCACTAAGACAAATCAGTAAAAACATTTGAAACCAAATCAAATCTTGAGTGTTTGTTAGTAATGTATATATAGAATATACCCACAGTAGCTTTGTGTACCAAATGTTCAACAAGTGGTGAAGTGGTGTTAACCATGAGCCTTTGGCGAGCGGTTAACACGAGTGGTGAACATTTGATACACCATGCTACTTTGGGTATATTTTATTTATAAAATGATCGTCAGATTATTAAGAGTTATTATAAACATTATTAATTTTTCTCAATTTTACTGAGCAGCAGACGTACACACATGCGAAACTGTTTTTGTTTACATGAGCATAGCTGGCCGGTACTTCCACTGTCAATTTTATCGCCGAAACGAAACGGAAAAAGAAACACACAAATCATGGGGCCTTTTTCATTTTAATAACATAATAACATACTATTTTGAGTTATGAATGCTTTATTAACATGAGACAATGCATGTTTGTTAATTTTTGATATCTTATGAGGTAAACTTATTTAAAAACATAATAAATAATCGCTGCTTTCATTTCACTCTTCGCGAGGCGACAAGCGATAAATTTAGACAAGTTCGCATTCAGGTCGAGGTCACAAAAGGTCAATTTGAATGCAGTTCCACTGTAGGTGTCAATTTTAACTACTGAAATCCCATTGCTGGTATGCTCACCACACACACACGATGTGCTCACCACAGTTGGTGTGTAGAGCTAAAATTTATGTCATAGGCTTTTTATATATAGTAGAATAGGTAATCATGGTATAAATTTAAATATTCATTTCCTCTTTTCAAGAACAAGGTGGCAGTGCTGTGTATTACACCATGATTGGAGTGCGTATTCAACATTACACGATACAATACAGTCGATGGGAAATGTGTTTGGTACACCATCTGTGGAATGGATTACAAGCAAGAACATCATTTAAGAACACTTGGATGTTACGCATCTGAGTGACATTATGACATGAATAAAATGTTTCAACACAAAAGTGTCAAACAAGAAAGTTATCAGACTGCTGAAAGTGATATTTTTCTTTGACCCTTAACCCTTAACCCAACGTAACGGCCAAAACCGGCCAGCGCTATTCAAAAAAATCGCCAAATAATTTTCATTATTTTTTCATTTTTTGTCTCAGAAACATAGGTTATGACACCTCGTTGGAACAAGCTCGTCGAGCTCGTTCCAATGAGGGGCATAACCTATGTTTTTGAGACAAAAAATGAAACAAATTAGCTATTCAAGATTTTTTTTGCAAGTGTCGTCTGCTTTTCATGTTAGGTAAAGGGTTAAGGGCCTAATTACAACTTTGATCACTTTTCCTGCAACAGAACATGTGTTCCAACATGCTGTCTCAGGGTTAACTTGCAAGTTATTTTTGGCAGTTGTTTTATGGCAAGTCTTGGCTGCCTATATAGGCAGCCAATACTTGCCAAAAACAACTGCAAAGCCACAGGATGTAGACTGTCAGAGTGTAGCAAAATATTTATAAACATCTCCAGGCTCTTAAAGGGTTAAAAACATCAGCTTCATTTACTTAAATCAAGTTTAATTGGGGTAGAAATACAGAAGACGAACTCCAGTAGATTACATGGAACAGGAAACAACAACCCTTGGGAGTTTTTCCTGTATTTCATGGACACCAAAGGTGTGCATGAAATACATGAAAAACTCCACCTTGGGGTCCTTGATTCCAGGCCCCCTAGCTTCACCCTTGTGTTCTGTCTTATGGAAAAGTATATGTTAAGTATAAAGTCGGATGGTTAGGCTTAACTGGCTGAGGGCTAGATTATTTTTAGTGATCTGAATTTATTCTGAATTTGTTTTATTACAAATAATTGGAGAGTGCATGTTGGTTACTCTCCAATAATTAGTAATAAAACAAATCTATATAAACAGAATATCATTTGCTTATGACTGAATATGAAACATGAGCAAGGAAATTTTTTGAAAGCCCCCTAGTGGCTTCTAGCACTCAACCTGTTAATTTATTACTGCTCCATGTTCTGATACTGTCTTTCAGTTTTGAGGTGAACTGTCGCTCCTGTATGCCATCGCACCTGCAATTTTAACTTTCTGCGAAGAGACAACAGCATGTCTCAGTTCCACATAGTGAGCAATTAACCCTCATGTAACAAATTGGCTGTAAGGGTCAGGTAATATACTAATTATGCAGTTGCACTTTTTTTAAAAATTCAACAAAACCATATCAAGTGCTCCACCCCCACCCCTCAATGGAACAAGCTCGTCCCAATAAAGGGGGGGGGGGGGGGGCATGATATTGTTTTGTTGAAAGTTTTTTTTAAGAATGGGGTGAAAAAAGTTAAAAAATTTATAGTAATTTATATATTTTTTATACTTACCAATGACCCAGACTTAGCTGGGCCAAACGCAAATTTTACCCCCCAATCCCCAAAATTTGCATCCAAAACCGAAAAATACATGTCCTATATGGTCCTCCATACTTTTACTCCACTGCGCATGCACAGTGTCAAGGAGGTCTCAAAACTGCCGCCAAAAGTCATTCTTACAACCAGTGCCTGGTAAGCGTTATGTACGCAGCGGGGAGGCAAGAGTTCCGAACTCCTGGGAGGGCCATCCCCGTCTGGGTCATTGGTAAGTATAAAAAATATATAAATTACTATCAATTTTTTGACATTTTTATACTGTACCAATGACCCAGAATTAGCTGAATAGTAAAAAGGTTGGAGGGCCAAGGACATATGGAAAATCCAATGGACTCAATTACCTATAACAGACCTATCCCCTCAATGAGAAAAGGACAGATAGGCTACACGTATCTTTCTTATTTGTATCAAAAAAGAAAGACACAACACCATTCTGTAATTGAGCACAATAATATCAATGATCTCTATAAACATCTAGTATAACCCTTTATACTATTATTTTTAAAAGGAAAGCCAATAAATACGGGAGTCTAGAGAAATGAGACTCAATATACTCATTTAAAAGTGTTCGAGGATTGTATATTAACAACCAATTAATCACGTGATATATACAGATACTTCACACCAATCAATACTTTAAAAAATATTACACAAATGACAGATGAGTAAACATAGGCTTTACCCTTAAAATCATCTCGGAACAGACTCGGAATTACTGACTCTAAGGGAGGTATTCCCTTGCTTTGCACTATAAAGCAGGTGACCTAAGGGAACACCCCACCCCCCCTTCCCCTGCCCTGGATCAAATACTCCAGAGCAAAGAGGGCAGCAGGACCGAGTCACTGCCGGAACCGAAGGCCTATACACATATAGTAGCCACTGTTTAGTAGACGACATTCTGAGTAAAAAATAATGGACCTAAACAATATAGATCTGCAGAAAGGACTCAATATTCTCAGATACAAAATCGTGAAAATGGAGGGCTAAGACCAATATGCAGCCCACAATAGATCTGTAATAGCAACATTATTAGTCTAAGCCCATGATGTAGAAGAACTCTTACTTCATGAGCTTAAAACTAAAGCACAGACTGCTGAATGAAGATATAATCATAAGCAGAACTGATAGTAGATTGAATCCATCTGACCATAGAATGGATCGAAATGTGGAAGAAGCTTCCACTGCATGTCCCACAACAGACGCCTGAGTAAATTAATCCACAGTCTTTGTGGAGCTAGAGAAGCTACCAACAGTATTTACATTGAAAAAATTACATTTGAGCAATATCTGTTGAATCAACGGCACTGGAAGATACATATATCTTATTATTCCATCTCACAAGAACGATAGAGCGTTTACTACAAACGCTTAAAGATCGAAACATTATGACACATACGTCTGCAACTGATTGTTGAGATGTGTCGCAAATAAGTCGATCATTGGCCGCTCTCCTTGGTAGTAATCTGATTGAATACTTGTTTGTTGGAAGTCCATTCTGGTGGCAACAAACGGCCTCTCCGTGAAGGGAGTCCGCTAATACGTTCAGACGACCCGGAATATGACGGACCAATAAGAGAACTTGATGTTCTAGTACCAACCGAAAGATTCAATCCGTTAACATAAATAACAGGATGGAATGAGAGCCTCCATAATTCCGAAAATACACTAATACCGTCGAGTTGTCAGACAGAATTAGCATATGAACATTCTGAATAACGTTCCTCCAATAACGTAGCGCAAGCCAAAATAACATCAATCTTGATGTTTGTGTGCTTGATAAGGAACTACAGAAACAAAAGACTCTGGCACTTTAATCCGTTAGGTTCAATGAAACTACCCAATCTGTTTGACTGGCATCCGTCAAAACTGAAAACTCGGATCCGGCAATTGCAGTGGAACCACTTGAGTTAAAAACTGAAAACTTGCCCAAGTCTGAATCTCTTATTCACTTGATTTGACAAGAAAATGTCCGTATCGAGTGAAAGAAACTTCACCCTCCATTTCTGAATTAAAAGAAATTTGGAGAGGACAAATGTGTAACCGCCCCATTGGAATAAAATCACGGCAGATCTACACAACGTATCAGTCACATGAGATCTCTCGCTGAGACCTTATCTGAGCGAAGACAATAGCGAGCATAATGACTGATTAATTTTGCTCTGGTCAACGGCAGACGAACGAGAATGTTATGCGTCTCGAAGCTCATCCCCCGCTGGGTAAATGACTTGGACGAAACCAGATCCGACTTCTCCTCGTTTACTTATGAAACCGAGACGTCGGATCAAAAGAAGCAGAATCTGCACATCGTTCTGAAGTGTTAACTCGTTGCCGGACCTCTGAAAAATGTCGTCCAGAAAGGCCGACGATACTGCAGATGAATGAGCTCGGAAATGAGTCATTACCGAGTTCGTTATTCGAGTGAAAACCCAGGAACTAGATTCAGACCGGAACACATTGGTCAGTGCTGAAACACAATTCCTATGATAAAGAAGCAAAGATACTTTCTGAACGCCTGATGTACCATGATGTGAAAGTATGTAACTAGAAATCTATGCATGTAGCATAGTCGTACACCCGAATACTCACTCTGACCAATCGGATGGACTCCATATAGAAACTTAGAGCCACGATCAGCTTGTTATCCAGCTCAGATTATGAGTGGACGGAACAAGCCATCTGGTTTTGGAACCAGAAAAGGATGGTTGTAAAAACCTTTAAATCCTGGATTTCTACGATCTCTATCGCTATCATTCCAGAAGAGACTGGACTTCTAATGGAAGCGAGCCTCTATTCTACTGACTGACGGAAGCTGAGTCCATCTTGGACTCCGAGTTAACAGAGGATTTCGTTTGAGGAACAATATAGTCCTTCCGAAAACACCCCTTGAATCCAAGGTACGTCCGTAATCTAATCTCAAATAATTGAGAAACTCAATAGACTTCTGCTCACTAATACACGATAGACGATAAAACCATTACCTCCTGGTCCTGCGAGGCTTGCGGAAGGAGAAGCCATGTCCTCTATGGCCCGCACCTCACCTGGTCGGCCTAGGGGTGTCTGACCGGAATTACGGCCCCTATCTGAGTCGCTACTCTGACAGTCTCTAGAATAAGACCTAGAGGATGCAGGGGAACCTCTATATGAACTTCCCTTGGACGTATTCGTCCCAGAAGTGCCTATCCTACTCTTCTATGTTGAATCCCACGAGATGGAAGCGAATTTAAATAGCAGAGAGTCTAAAGCTTTCTTAGTTAATTGATCATAAACTGTGGAAAGCTTGCCATCGAAGAAAACTCTCCGGAGACCGGAGCGACTCTGAGAGAGTTTTTCACCTTACTATCTACACGCATGGATGTAGCCAGGGCCACGTCACATCCAAACAACTCCATAATGCCACTAAAGGACGGAGTTTACATGAGGCCCTTGAAAGAACTCTTAAGGAGGTTGTACATCCTAGAATTCTTTTTGCTTTGAGACGTAATGGTAACGTTCTGGTAAGGTGATCTGCGTACGATAATGCATCTAAGCTGTCCCTGCTAGACAATATTGTTATTTCCAACATCATGGTTGGAATTGACATAGACGACAGATAAACAATACTAGTTCCTGACCTGGTCGTCTAGACGCAGAGAACTCTCAGAATGCTCTGTCCTGCCATTTCAAAATATTCGATGAATTGATGAAAGGCAGATGTAGAGCATATTGCCGATAAGAAACCTGACCTGCCCATTTAGGTTGCAAGTTATATAAATATAGCGTCATTCAACAGATCAAATGTCCGTGAAACATATCTGGACTATGTCGGAAACTGAGGGATGATGTCCCTAAACCGATTAAGAATTCTGTGTCCAGTGGCGCTATCCGTCTCTTATCCGGCAACGCAGCATTTTGGTTTGGAGGAACAATGTCCGATGATAATGCCGGATGCACTCAACGGCAATTATGTTGTTCCAAAAAGGGAAAATACAACTCATCCGTATCCCTTTCACCATCCTGTCGGAACACTTGAAATTGTTGGTCGTCCGTGCCTGAACCTGCAGCGGAACGTACCAACCCAGCTTCCTCGGATAATTCCTGATCCGAGTTACTGTCGGTTGCTGGGATGCTGCAATAATTGGGGCTATCTGCGATAGCATGTCCGTAACAGAGGCCTGTGGAGCTGCAGTCTTATAGGATTTAGCCGCTGGAAGCTCCTTGGATGTTCACTCCTGCATACCTCTAATATGCGAACGTCCGGAGAATGAAGGCCTCGTATCCTTGGCTACTGGATGGCGTGACCTGGTTGCCGTAGAATCCCTGGTCGGCGATATTGACTGAATATCACAGGTCACGTAGCCAAGGTGCGGTCACATGTGCTGCCATGAAGATGAGGAAGCCGAAAGAGCAGTCTCTCCGGACTGTCTATATAACAGAGCGTCCTGAGCGGTGGACGTATACTCCGACTGAGGAACGTTTAGTACTACAACATCTGGGCTCAGATGTTGTAATACGAGAGGGACCTCTCTCGCTCGCAGCCCGGATGGACCTGGACGAGCTAGGAACCGGACTAATAGGCTTCCTCCGTACCATCCTCGTATCCGTCGTCACTGGGTGTGCACATTGTATTTTATAGTGCCCGCATCACCCAAATCTCCTTCCTGGACCGCAACAGACGAACCCGGGTGCTGAGCCATTTGGTGAATGGTCGCGACACCGGGCGAGCTAGCGGACGCCAACGCGATCGATCCTACTAGGGAACTCCAGGCAATTGACATATCTACATGAGCACTTTGCTGCTAACTCTTCATTTGACTGTGACAACGGAAGCACACTTACGAAGACATCACGGTAACAATACCTAGTTCATGTTACACTATGAGACCTGTGGAGCCGCGGTCCTATGTAAATATCCGCTGGAAGCTCCCGGGACGTTCATTCCTGCAATTATATAATATGCGAACGTCCCAACTGGAAAGGTCTCGTATCCTTGGCTAGCAGATGGAGTGACCTGGTCGACGTGTATTCCTTGGTCGGCGAAGCAGGAGCACCAGGGACGTTCAATCCTGCATTTATATAATATGCGAACATCCCCTGGAAATCTGTGGTCACATAGCCAAGGTGCGGTCGTGTGTGTTGACGAGGATGAGGAAGCCAATATAACAGCCGCGTAGGACTGTCATGAGACGGAGCATCCCGAGGAGGAGTGGACATAAGCTCCGACTAAGCGAACAACATACAACAACATCGCAGCGCAGATGTTGATGCAAGAGAGAGGGTCTCTCTCGCTCACGGTCCGGGGGACCTGGACGAGCTAGCTATCGGACTGACAGGCTTCCTCCGTACTATACTCGGATCCGTCGTTGCTGGGTGTGCACATCTGAAGTTTTATAGTGCTCGCATCACCCAATCTGCTTCCTTGGACCGCAGCGGACTAACCCGGGTGCTGAGCCATTCTTTCCTGGTGAATGGTCGCGACACTGGGCGGAATAGTGGGCGACAATGCCTTTGATAGAATTAGCTAACTCCCAGCAATTGTCGTAATACCTTGAGCACTTCCCGCTAGCTCTAATATTGCAACGACGGAGACACACTTATTGAATACATCACGGAAACATCACTCTGGAGTTCTGAAAAAGAAACTGATAATATATAGTGACCCTACAGAGCGAGGACCGTAATGGACCTCTCACCGCAACAAAATACCGTGACACATGTCTCCAACATTGTCATATCAATCAACACACACAGAGCAAGAATTAATGCGACTCATTGACTATAAGAAATACAATGAACTTGTGAATTCAACCAGAAAAAATATACACCATAATATTACTCGCACTAACTCTTGAAATAAATATACATAATATATTATAATTCATTATAACATTCAAAAGAAAATAATTTTCCCAAAAATAAAAAATTTTTTGAACAAATTTTCAGAAGAGCCCAAGTTCCCAATGGGAACCCTGAGCCCAAAGGCTCCCAAAAAAGCCTAAGTGTGGACAAAAATTTTTAATCACTTTGAAAAATTAATGTAACACATACAGACAATATTAAAGTATCTTGCTATGAACTAAATTAAGCAGAAGACAAGTAATCATTGTCAGACGTAACAGTTGTCAACATAAGCAAAAGTGTCAACAAACTGGAAACAGGACTCCAGGCACTGAAACAAACATGGCCCGAAATCAGTTACCAATTTAAACACTATCTGATGCAAAACAGAGGCTTCCAGAGAAGAACCTGTAGAACATCAGATGGAAGTTGCAGATCAAAACGCCTAAACACCCCTAGGGTGAGGACGTAAACATGGGGAAAAAACAGAAAATAATTCTGTTTCCAAGCCAAAACTCCCAAGAAATTTTAGTAATAAACATTAGAAAAAATAAGCCAAAAGCATGGGAGAATAGCTAGGGGGAATAAAGGAAAGGGAGAGAGGAAACACTGATTAAACAATGGAACATTCATAGCAAGAATGACCACAATAAGGTCATGCCACGAAAATAGGTAACATGTAACAATTTCGTAAAATAATTATAAGTTACAGCCCTGAACATTTGTTTCCACTGTTTTCTCTTCTTCACCTTCTATTTCCACCATATATCCACCATTTCTCTCATAAATATGCGTCTGGCATCTTTAAGACTGAGATTTACAAGCACAAATAACAGTGAAGTGTAACTGTATTGAGGGCCAAACAAAGAATGACTTTTGGCGGCAGTTTCGAGACCTCCTTGACACTGCACATGCGCAGTGGAGTAAAAGTATGGAGGACCATATAGGACATGTATTTTTTGGTTTTAGATGCAAATTTTGGGGATTGGGGGGGAAAATTTGCGTTTGGCCCTAAATATTTTAGAGTTAGCACCAGCTAAGTCTGGGTCATTGGTACAGTATAAAAATATATAAAATAATAAATTTTGATACCAGGTGTTTTCTGTCAAAGGTTGAAATCTGTTCTTGGGAAATAGGTCAAATAATACAATGCATGCACGAAAATGTGAACAATACACCGTGAATTACAAGCTGTAGCATTCTAAGACTTCAAACTAATCAAACTTCACCTGCCGAGAACTTCTATTGAAGTTGTATTATAAAGAACTTAAATAAATTTGATAATTGCAGAGAAAATATTATTTGAAAAATCAGGTAATATTTTTGGAATCCTAACTTTTTGTGCACCAGTGGAGTGAATGCTGTGCAGATAATCATTGATGTTTTTCTTGAAAACAATTTCCCAATGCCGGAAGAGGCAAAGAAGAGAGAGTTAGTTTGCCTTCAGTTCAGGCATCATTACAAATTTACAAGGTCACATATCCATAAAGCCACATCTTTATTATTACTTTAGGCTTCATCAAGAAGCAAGAGTCTTAACTGATGCTTGTTCAGCCAAAGTGGGGTCACAAATATTGGTTATCAATTTAATATTCACAAATGTAATTCTTCGGACAGATATCCAAATTTTCATTTCAGCACTAGATGATTACAGGGTTACAAATACCGGTTATCAATTTAATATTCACATGTGTCCTTCTTCAAACATATATCAAAATTTTTGTTTCAGCACTAGATGATTGCAGTCTGCCGTGGATTGGTCACTTTCCATAGAGCAGCAATATTTCCAAGGCAGCAATAATATTAGAGTTCAAATATTAATTATAGGAATAATAATCTATACATTTATTTATTGGGGTTTAAAGACACTTTTGACTGCCAGGGTCACCTCCTGTCTGACAGTTTTACGGGTGGAGGAAGCTGGAGTACCCAGAAAGAACCACCAAGCAACGGTGAGCAAGTGTTTGACTCCCCAACGTACTAACTCTGCACAAGCAGGATTAGCATTGGTTGAAGACAAGTGCACCACCGACGTGCAGTACGCCATTGTACACAGCATCACGATGCCCCCACGTGGGCAATTGGGATGAAGGGCCTTTCCCAAGGCCACAACGTAGTTACATATGGCAGGGAATGGAATAAGTGCCAAAAATTTAAGTAATGCACCCAGTGCTTCATTAATTAAAATTTTGCTGATGATGATGTTTATTACCTGGTAAACACAAACATAGTCATCACTGCCCACGCATGGATTACGACCAGTCCCCAGTGACTGCACTGTGAGATTTTGCTAAATTTTAGTCAATTACCTGAAAACCTTTTCATTGCATTTGAGTCGCAATACCTTATATCGTGTGTAACATGAGGAAGAAAAATTGATTACTAACCTCTTCAAATTTGTGTATCTGCCTAATAAAGAAGTCACCATAGCGACGGGCTACCTTGGTGTCAGCAATATGGATCATATCCTGTAAAATACATATATTTATACATATATACTTCAAAAAAAGTAAAAAATAAAAAAAAAATTACCTGCTTACATCTCAAATCTGTGCCCATAGATGTTCAATCACATTTATTTATAGTGTTCCTCACCTTAAAACATTTATCTAAGAAATCGACCAAACTTCCAGTGGTCCTTCATCCAATGAAGCCATTAGACATTGGAAAGAAACACACTTTAGCTGTGCTGAAGCCTAATAAATCTTGTGATGAGCAAAACCTCTTGTGATAGACAAAACCTTGAAAAAACTTGGGACACTCAAGATGCATGTTAATTTATGGAATGCTGCATCCTTACAGAGAATGTACCTCACCAAAATTAACTTCTAGTACTAACATCTAAGCCTGGGCAGGACAGAAGCAGACACTTTGAACACTAAAGATACAAAAATGTTATACAGTGGTACATCACCAGGGAAACTTTAAATTTTGATGCCCTCTGATGTTTACTGTTTATGAGTTTTAGGTCACTTTCAGCAGCTATGGATAGTAACTACACACACACCAGACATTGACTTCCATCTCTGATTAAACCACCAAAACAGATTTTTTATTTTCATTTTTTTTTTATCAGGAGTTCCCAGATATGATATTCCTCTACTCAGAATTTTTTTTTTGGCAACATTGCCTTCAAAACATACTTACCAGTTCAGTATCAACTGAAAGCTTTCATGCAGTATCCAATTTTGGCCACAGTTACTGCACAAAATTTTGACAACTCACCTCCCCAAATTTGGTTTTACCAAATTTTAACCTCTTCGCTGCTGTGCAAGTTTTTAATATCCATGTTTTGGGTTATACCACACCACAATTAAGTATTGGAACTAAACATTGGACTCCAAACATGTTTAAATATGTTCTAGCAGATTAAAATTACAAATTATTTTACGTTTCTGATTTTTTTCATTTTTTATCATATTTTTCCATTTTCCCCCATATATGGCTCAGCACAGGAAATTAAGAACTTGCACAGCAGCGAAGGGTTTAAAGGAAAAGCACCTCCCTGTGACACACACCTATGACTGAAGCAAGTAGTATTTCAGTTTTAACAAAATATGGTGGAATAAGCATAAGAATTCTGCACCTACTAATGTTCACATTCTTCAATTATTTGTAGTATTACTCAAAAAAAAACATTTATATGTTCGGAATTAAAACTACACACACCAACAAAAAATAACGAAAATTTAAAAAAATTTTCTCTTAAAAATTACTGCCAATGAAGCATCACAGGTAGGAGCTTGTTGAGATCTTTTCAACACATAGATGACAATCTATGGTAAGAAAAGAAAAACAATGGCTCAATTAGCATCCAGCTCAACTGAGATCGTTTCCCTTATGGAATAGAAGTGATGTCTTGTACAAGGCTTTTCTCAAAAAGAAGCATCCTTCATGTCGCAGAAATGAAACATCCTGAGATACTCAGGGACCTTAACTCTGAATTCTGCTGGCAGATATTCCTGGCCAGGACACAAAATCTCTTGCCACTGAATCAAGTATAATGTGGGCACAACATTTTCCCTGTGTAAACTGAATCGACTGTTTGACAAATGATTTCTTGAGTTTGTTTGTTTGTTTGTTTGTCGGTGGTTAACGTCACATATTTATGCACCATGGCTAATCGTGACACAACATGGAGATGAAATCAAGTGTAGTCAATCGTTGATCTACATGTTGCCCATTTTAGAGGACTTTCACCCCAAGCATTGGTGACTGGGTCCTATTTTACTAGTAAAGCGGAACTGGTTTACCACAGTAAACAAGTGCTGCTTACTTCCCGGGGTTCCCACGGGGAAATTTCTTGAGTTAAATTTAGATGAATTTATCATCACATCTACTCATGTCTGTTTCCCAGCAGCCATGACTAGATTTGATGAAAATTATTTCGAAAATACTCGGTTGGTTAAGAGTTAAACACCAGAAAATGAATAAACCAATACATTCATTATATCTACAGAGGATAAAATTTACCTAAAGCTCTAAAGAAATACTCAGGCCTAAAAAAAATTCAAAATTTGTTTCTCAGGCCCTCCCATAAGGTCCTTTTGGCTCCCGCATGCTCTCTTTTTATAACCAATACAAACTTAAAAAAATAAAAATTAAATGTTTTATGTCCGATATTTTACCCAAGTGAGTAAAATTGATAAATTTGTCCCTTGAGTGCAACAAGGCTTTGCACTGCGTGTACTGAAGGGACAAAATACACCACTTCTCGTGCTATTCTGTAGATTATAAGGCCTAAAACATAAAACAAACCAGAACATGAACTTTTGACGGCAAAGAAATAATTCTAAAAATAAACAAGAGGCCCTGGCCCGAGGGCGCTCACCTGACATGGTAGTCTAAATATCAACCCAGAGAATTGATTTCAACAAGTTATATCTGCTCCTCCTAAGAAAAGCTTATTCCAAATATCCAAAGATTCTGATCAGTGGATCTAAAAAAAAAAGAAGATTTTTAAAGAATATTCCTCATATTGAACTAAGTTATAATTCGGGCTCCCACAGGGAGCCCATATATGAACCCAGGGACTTGGCTTAAACAAACTTGAATCTCCCCCCCCCCCCCCCCCCCCCCCCCCCCCCAAGGATGCTGCATACCAAATATCAAAACATTCCAACTGCTGGATCTGAAGAAGATTTTTAAAGAAAATTCCTCATTTTGAACTAAGTTATAATTCGGGCTACCACAGTGAGCCCAAATATGAACACAGGTACTTGGCTTGAACAAACTTGAATCTCACCCCCGAAAGCATTGTGCATACCCAATATCAAAAGATTCTGCCTGCTGGATCTTGAGAAGAAGATTTTCAAAGAAATTTGCCTGAAATGCACTTAGTTGGAATTCAAGCTTCTATAGTGAGCCCAAATATGAATCTAGGGAGCCGATTTGAACAAACTTGAATCAGATCCACCCCACAATGTTGCATACCAAATATCAAAAGATTCTCCCTGCTGGATCTGGAGAAGAAGATTTTTAAAGAAATTTGCCTGAAATGTTAAAAAATTTATAGTAATTTATATATTTTTTATACTTACCAATGACCCAGACTTAGCTGGTGCTAACTCCACAAAAAACCAGGGCCAAACACAAATTTTGCCCCCCAATCCCCAAAATTTGCATCCAAAACAAAAAGAAATCATGTCCTAAAGGACCTCCATAGTACGACTCTACTGCGCATGCGCAGTGACGCAGTCGTCCCGAAATTGGCGCCAAATATCATTCTTACTGGCAGTGCCTGGTCAGCGCTATGTACTCAGCGGGGAGGCAAGAGTTCCCAACTCAGGGAGGGCCATCCCCGTCTGGGTCATTGGTAAGTATAAAAAATATATAAATTACTATAAATTTTTTAACATTTTTATACTGTACCAATGACCCAGACTTAGCTGAATAGTAAACAGGCTGGAGGGCCTAGGACATAGAGGAAAATCCAATAAGCTCAATTATAAAATAAAGAGATAACCCCTTAAGGAGAAAAGGAGTATTAGGCTTTACATGTATCTTTCTTATTTAATATTTAAATTAGAAAGATACACTACCCTTAATAATTGAGCACAATAACATTCATGTTCTCTATTAATATCCAGTATAACCTTTATACTAATTATTATTAAAACAAGCCAATAAATAAAGTAGTCCAGAGAATTGAGACTCTTTATAATCATTTAAAAGTGTCCGAGTATTGTATATTAAAGCCCGTTTGACACTTGACATATACAAATGCTTCACACCGAGCTACACTTTAAAAATAAGACATGAATGAAATTAAACATTAATATTACACTTTAAAACCATCCCGGAAGCGACTCAGAAATACTGTCTTGGAGGAGGCATTCCCTTGCTTTTCACTATAAAGCAGGTGACCTAAGGGAACACCCGCCCCCCCCCTTCCCCTTGCCCTGGGTCAAATAGCCCAGAGCGAAGAGGGCAGCCGGACGGAGTCACTGCCGGAACAGAAAGCCTGCATAACTATAGTTGCAACTGTTTAGTGGACGACATTCTGAGCAACAGATAACGGACCTAAACAATGCAGGTCTCCAGAAATGGACTCAATATTTCTGAGATAAAAATTAGTAAATGTGGATGGCTGAGACCAATAAGCAGCTTTCATTAAATCTGTAATAGCAACACTATTAGCATAAGCCCAGGAAGTAGAAAGAGCTCTTACTTCATGAGCAGAAATCTTAAGCACAGACTGCTGAGAAGAAGATAAATCTTCATACGCAGTACGGATAGTTAACTGAATCCATCTAGCAATAGAATGGACTGAAATGTCCTTTCTATTAGGCATCAAAGACAGAAAGAAACGTTTCCGTCCCTTTCTGATGAACTGAGATCTCTGTTTATAGATACGTAGTGCTCTAACAGGACAGAGTAAAGGCCTACGCCCGTCTGAAGACGGAAGAGCCTTAATAACAATAGGTTCCGGATATTTATTAGGAGCCTGATTCTTAGCTAAAAAACCGACGTTAGTAGTGAAGGTGATAGTGTTCCCAACACTACGATAATGAGAATCATCCACCGATAGTGCATGAAGCTCACTGACTCTTCTGGCAGAAGAGAAAGCTAAGAGAAAAGCTGTCTTATAAGATAAGAATTTGAAATCTACTGTCCCAAGAGGTTCAAATGGCTTTTCCTTCAATTTAAGGAGAACCCAAGCTAAATTCCACTTAGGAATTAATCTAAGAGTTCTTGGTCTATTTATCGAAAAGTTTCTAACCAATTTCGATAAAGAGACATTAGATCCAATTTGTAAACTATCATGATGTGCATAGGTATCAGATAACATAGATCTATAACCCTTTATAGTAACCGGTTGCAGTTTGATTTCGTCAAACAAGTATACTAGAAAGTTAGCAATGTCTGGTATAGAGGGATCAAATATATCAACAGAATGATCCCTACACCAACGACGGAAAACCTTCCACTTAGCCGCATAGTTTAGCGAAGAGGAGGTCCTCCTACAGTTAGAAATCGCGTCCACTGCTCGTCCTGTAAAGTGCTTGCCATGCAAGAAGGACCGCACAACGGAAAAACGTGAAGGTTGAGACCTTGCGGGTTGTGATGCAGTTGGCGCGATTTCCCCTGCCAAAGAAGATCCTCTCGTGGAGGGAGCTTCCGCGGTAGGTCCCACAACAGACACCTGAGTAGATTTATCCACGGTCTCTGTGGCGACAGAGATGCTACCAACAGAATCTTGCATTGAGATTGTTTTATCTTTAGCAATACTTGTTGAATTAACGGCGCTGGAGGATACGCATATCCTATCATTCCGTCCCAAGGGATCGATAGAGCGTCTACAGCAAATGCTCTTGGATCCGGACACGGGGACACATACGTCTGCAACTGATTGTTGAGATGTGTCGCAAATAAGTCTATCATTGGCCGTTCCCATTGGTAGCAAATCTGATTGAATACTTGTTTGTTGAGAGTCCACTCCGACGGCAACAAGCGACCCTTTCGAGAAAGGGAGTCTGCTAGCACATTCAGACGACCCGGTATGTGACGGACCGAAAGAAGAACGTGATGTTCCAACGCAAACAGAAGGATTCTTTCCGTTAGATTGAACAACGGAACTGAATGAGTGCCTCCCTGATTCCGTATATACGCCACTACTGTCGTATTGTCGGATAGGATTTGGACATGAGCATCGTGAATAATGTCCATCCAGTGACGTAACGCAAGCCAAATTGACATCATTTCCTTGATGTTTATGTGCTTGCACAGGAATTGCGGATCCCAAAGACCCTGGCATCTCGAATCCGTTGGGATTAATGATGCACCCCAACCTGTTTGACTGGCATCCGTCATAATGGTAAAACTCGGATCCGGCAACTGCAGCGGAACTCCTTGAGTTAACCACTGAATGTTTGCCCAAGTCTGAATCTCTTGTTTCACTTGATCTGACAAGAGAACGTCTACATCGAGCGAATGAATTTTCACACTCCAATTCTGAGTCAAGAAAATTTGAAGAGGCCGTGTGCGTAGCCGTCCCATCGGAATGAGATCCGCAGCGGCTCCGCACAGACCTATCAGTCTCATAAATTCTCTCGCTGTGACTTTGTCTGTATTTAGACAATAGCGAGCGTAACAACTGACTAATTTCGCTCTGGTTAACGGCAGACGAACGAGATTGTTGTGCGTCTCGAAGCTCATTCCCAGATGAGTGAATGACTTGGACGGCACCAGATCCGACTTCTCCTCGTTTACTATGAAACCGAGACGTCGGAGCAATAGAAGAAGATTCTGAACATCGTTCTGAAGCGTTAACTCGTTGCCGTACCTCTGAAGAATGTCGTCCAGGTAGGCCGACGTTACCGCAGACGAATGAGCTCGGAAGTAAATCATTACCGAGTTCATTACTCGAGTGAAAGCCCAGGGTGCTAGATTCAATCCGAAGCACATGGCCCGGAACTGATACACCACTCCTAGGACTGCGAAGCGTAGATACTTTCGGAATGTCGGATGTACCATGACGTGAAAGTACGCATCTTTGAGATCTATGCTCGTTGCATAATCGTTCACCCGAATACTCGCTCTGACCGATCGAATCGTCTCCATATAAAACTTCGGAGCGATGATCAGCTTGTTTATCCAGCTCAAATCTATGACTGGACGGAACGAGCCGTCTGGTTTCGGAACCAGAAACAGATGGCTGTAGAATCCCAGCGATTCCTGGTTTTCTACGACCTCTACCGCGTTCTTCATTAAAAGAGACTGCACCTCTGATAGCAGAGCGTCTCTTTTCTGAGGGTTTGACGGAAGATGAGTCCACTTTGGACTTCGAGTTAATGGAGGCTTTCGTTTGAAGGATATCTTTAGACCTTCCGAAGTCACTCCTCTCACCCAAGGGTCGTCCGTAATCGACGCCCACTCTTGAGAAAAACTCGACAACCTTCCGCCAACCGGAACGCGATAGAGGTTTGAGCCATCACCTCCTGGATCTGCGAGGCCTGCGGTAGGAGAAACCACGTCTTCCACGACCCGCACCTCGCCTCGTCGACCTCGGGGCGTCCGACCGATTGTCCCGGCCTGAAGGACGTCCCGAACGAGAGTCGCTATCCTGACGGTCTCTCGAATAAGAGCTAGAGGACGCACCGGAACCTCTATAGGAACCTCTCTTGGGCGGATAAGACCCAGAAGTGCCTGCCTTATTCGTGTCTGCTGAATCCGACCTTTTAGGAGCGGATCTAAACAACAGAGAATCACTAGCTTTCTTTTTAATATTATCATAAATAGCGGAAAGCTTGCCGTCAAAGAGAAGATCTCCTGAGACCGAAGCGACTCTAAGAGAGTTCTTCACCTTAGAATCCACTAGTGTGGATGTAGACAGGGCTGCGTCACGTCTAACCAACTCCAGATTAGCCACTGAAAGGGCGGAGTTACACGTGGAATAAGCTACTGCCCTTGAAAGAAGTCTTAAGGAGGATTGTATATCCTGAAACTCTTCCCCTTGAAGACGCAGTGATAACGCCTTCGTAAGGTGATCTGCGTAAGATAAGGCATCTAAATTGGCTCTGTTAGACGCAATAGCTGTTTCCAACACTGCGGTTGGAATAGAAGCTGACGACGGTAATGATAGCTCTAAGTCTTCCGCCTCGTCGTCCATACGCAGAGGAACTCTCGGTATACCCTGACCTGCCGTGTCGAATTTATTCCTTGCATTAATGAAAGGCAGGTTGAGAGTATTTGCGGACAAGAAGCCTGCTTTCCCTGTCCTGGAAGCAAGTTTAAAAATAGCGTCGTTCAATAATTCAAATGTTCTTGCAACATTATTGGACTGCGACGGAAACTCGGGAGCGATGTCCCTGAACCGCTCGAAAAAATCAGAGTCCAATGACGCTATAATTCTCCTGTCCGGAAGCGCAGCAGTCTGGCCCGACGGAACAACTTGAGGAAGAAAGTGCCGGATGAAGTCTACGGCAGCTTTGTGTTGTTCCGAAAGGGATAGCTCCAATTCATCCGTATCCCTTTCACCATCCGGTCGGACCTCCCGATGTTCCCGGTCGTCCGCCCCCGATGCTTCGGCGGAGCGTACCGACCCAGCGCCGTCGGATAATTCTCGATCTGACACCGTCTCTGTCGGCTGCTGGGATGCTGCGATAAGCTGTGCTATCTGCACTAGAATGTCCGACGTCGAGACCTGCGGAGGAGCGGTCTTTCGCTGCTTTGCCGAGGGCAGCTCCGCATCGGATGGCTCCCGCATACTTTTCCTATGCGAACGTCCGGAGTCCATCGGTCTCGAGTCCCTGGCTGCCGGATGGTGTGACCTGGTCGCCGAATAATCCTTCCTCGGCGAAGCTGGCAAGATATCGGAGGTCACGCAGCCAAGGTGCGGTCGTGTGCGCCGGCGAGAAGAGGAAGCCTTAACAGTCTCTGCGGACTGCTTATACAACGGAGCGTCCCGAGCGACGGACGTATGCTCCGCTAAAGACACATTTTGTACCACAACATCTGGTCCCAGATGTTGTTGTACGAGAGAGGGGCCTCTCTCGCTCGCGGCCCGGCTGGACCTGGACGAGCTAGGAACCGGACTAAAAGGCTTCCTCCGTTCTCGTTCACTATCCGCCGTCACTGGGTGTGCATCTATTATTTTTATAGTGCTCGCATCACCCAAAATTTCCTCTTGGACCGCATCGGACGAACCCGGCTGCCGAACCATTCGGTGAATGGACGCTACACCGGGCGAGCTAGCGGACGACATTTGTCTAATCTCCATGAGCACTCTTGCCGCTAGCTCTGTATTTAATTGTGACGACGGACGCACACTTGAAGAAGATAACATGGAAACATCACCCTGTTCTGGTTCCTCTGAAATAGAAACTGAGAGAGTAGAGTGACCTTGTGGAGAAAGAGCCGGCATCGCTCTTTCTCCAGAAACAACATATCGTGACACACGTTTCCAATGTTTCTCATCCCAATGTTCACATACAGGACAGGGATTAATGCGAGAACACTGACTACAATTTATGCAATAATCATGAAAGTCAGAGGAAGATTTCTTCCTATTACAATTTGAACAAGTTCCTTTCATTGTGAAGGAACAACAATAAGTCCTAGTTACTCGCAAAAACCCCTGACACAAAGATACATAATAACATGATCCATTAATAAATGAAAAAACAATTGCAAAACAAAATAATTTTGAAAAAATATTTTTTCAGAGAAGCCCAAGTTGCTGAAAAGTAACGTTGAGCCCCGATGGATCCGATGGCAAAGTGTGGTCAAAAATTTTAAAATTATATAAAATAATTAATGAGACACTTTCGGATAATATAAATGTATCTTATAATGAGATAAACTACCTCAAAGGCAAACAGCCCCCCTCAAAAAAGGCTGTTGCCAATGAAAACAAACAGTGTAAACACAGAAGAAAACATGACTCCAGGCACTGAAAAAACTGGCCCGGAATCAGTCCTCAATTACACTCTATCTGATGCAAAACAGAGACTCCCAGGGGAGAATCTGCAGAACATCAGATGGAAGATGCAGAACACAAACGTTATACACCCATGGGTGAAAACGTAACTATGGGGAAAATAACAGAAAACATTCTGTAACCAAGCAACTCTCCCAGGGAAATTTTAGAAATGAAACTTCTCAAAAATATGCCAAAAGCATGGGAGAATTGCAAGGGGGGACTTTAGAAGGTTAGGGGAGAGGAAACACTGAATAAGCAGTGCAACAATTAGCAAGAATGACAACAAGAGGCGTTTGCCTCGAAAATAGGCAACTTAACATAATTTTAACAAAAAATTTTAAGTACAGCCCTGATTATTTTTTGCCACTTCTTTTTTCCTCTCCTCCTTCTATCCTCCTTAGAATCACATTTTCTCCAAGAATTACGTGTCTGGCATCCTTTAAACTGAGATTTACAAGCACAAAGATCAGTGAGATGTTGACTGATGAAGGGCCAAACAGAGAATGATATTTGGCGCCAATTTCGGGACGACTGCGTCACTGCGCATGCGCAGTAGAGTCGTACTATGGAGGTCCTTTAGGACATGATTTCTTTTTGTTTTGGATGCAAATTTTGGGGATTGGGGGGCAAAATTTGTGTTTGGCCCTGGTTTTTTGTGGAGTTAGCACCAGCTAAGTCTGGGTCATTGGTACAGTATAAAAATGCACTAAGTTCGAATTCAAGCTTCTATAGTGAGCCCAAATATGAATCCAGGGGGCCGATTTGAACAAACTTGAATCAGATCCACCCCTCAATGTTGCATACCAAATATCAAAAGATTCTCCCTGCTGGATCTGGAGAAGAAGATTTTTGAAGAAATTTGCCTGAAATGCACTGAGTTCGAATTCGAGCTTCTATACTGAGCCCAAATATAAACCCAGGGGGCCGATTTGAACAAACTTGAATCAGATCCACCCCACAATGTTGCATACCAAATATCAAAAGATTCTGCCTGCTGGATCTGGAGAAGAAGATTTTTTAAGAAATTTGCCTGAAATGCACGAAGTTCGAATTCGAGCATCTATAGTGAGCCTAAATATGAATCCAGGGGGCCGATTTGAACAAACTTCAATCAGATCCACCCCACAATGTTGCATACTGAATATCAAAAGATTCTGCCTGCTGGATCTGGAGAAGAAGATTTTTTAAGAAATTTGCCTGAAATGCACTAAGTTCGAATTCGAGCTTCTATACTGAGCCCAAATATAAACCCAGGGGGCCGATTTGAACAAACTTGAATCAGATCCACCCCACAATGTTGCATACCAAATATCAAAAGATTCTGCCTGTTGGATCTGGAGAAGAAGATTTTTGAAGAAATTTGCCTGAAATGCACTAAGTTCGAATTCGAGCTTCTATACTGAGCCCAAATATAAATCCAGGGGGCCGATTTGAACAAACTTGAATCAGATCCACTCCACAATGATGCATACCAAAAATCAAAAGATTCTGCCTGCTGGATCTGGAGAAGAAGATTTTTTAAGAAATTTGCCTGAAATGCATTAAGTTCGAATTCGGGCTTCTATAGTGAGCCCAAATATGAATCCAGGGTGCCGATTTGAACAAACTTGAATCCGATCCACCCCACAATGTTGCATACCAAATATCAAAAGATTTTGCCTGCTGGATCTGGAGAAGAAGATTTTGGAAGAAATTTGCCTGAAATGCACTGAGTTCGAATTTGAGCTTCTATACTGAGCCCAAATATAAACCAGGGGGCCGATTTGAACAAACTTGAATCAGATCCACCCCACAATGTTGCATGCCATATATCAAAAGATTCTGCCTGCACGATCTGGAGAAGAAGATTTTTTAAGAAATTTGCCTGAAATGCACTAAGTTCGAATTTGGGCTTCTATAGTGAGCCCAAATATAAATCCAGGGAGCTGATTTGAACAAACTTCAATCAGATCCACCTCACAATGTTGCATTCCAAATATCAAAAGATACTGCCTGCTGGATCTGGAGAAGATTTTTTAAGAAATTTGCCTGAAATGCACTAAGTTCAAAATCGGGCTCCTATACTGAGCCCAAATATGAACCCAGGGGGCCAATTTGAACAAACTTGAATCAGATCCACCCTACAATGATGCATACCAAATATCAAAAGATTCTGCCTGCTGGATCTGGAGAAGAAGATTTTTTAATCTTTTTCCCATTGCCTACAGTGTTAAAAAGTGCCGACTCAGCACTTTTTCAAGTCCTGAAAAAAGTACCTTGTGATCAAACCGATAGGATTTTTTTTTAACCATTCTATTCTACTGGATAAAAATAAGCTTTATACAAAACAAGAATTCTCTGTGCCGTGTAGTTTTTTGGAGATAAGGCAGTTTTAAGGTTTTTCCTATTTTTAGCTCCTGAGGTTCCCAATGAGAAAATTTTTTTTTTGCATCAATCAACTACTTATGACCCATTATCATCTCATAGCAAATTTGGTTCAAATTGACCTCACGGTTCTGAAAGTTAAAAAATTTATAGTAATTTCTATATTTTTTATACTTACCAATGACCCAGACATAGCTGGCTGGTGCTAACTCTTAAAATATAGGGCCAAACACAAATTTCGCCCCCCAATCCCCAAAATTTGCATCTATACCAAAGAAAACATGTCCTGGATGGCCCTCTACACTTCACCTCTACTGCGCATGCGCATTGTCAAGGACGTTCTGAAATTGGCGCTATTAATCATTCTAATAACCAGTGCCTGGAAAGCGCTATGTACTCAGCGGGGAGGCAAGAGTTCCCAACTCCTGGGAGGGCCATCCCCGTCTGGGTCATTGGTAAGTATAAAAAATATAGAAATTACTATAAATTTTTTAACATTTTTATACTGTACCAATGACCCAGACATAGCTGAATAGTAAAAAGGCTGGAGGGCCAAGGACATAGAGCAAGATGGAATATGCTCCATAATATAAAATAGAGTCATCCCCTCTAGGGAAAAAGAAGTAATAGGCCTTACATGTATCTTTCTTATTTATGATAAATTAGAAAGATACAACACCTTCCAAAATTGAGCATCATACATCCATGTACTCTATTAATATCCAATATAATCCTTATACTAATAATTTTTAAAGTAAGCCAATAAATAAAGTAAGTCTAGAGAATAGAGACTCTTATACTCCTTAAAAGTGTCTGAGGATTGCATAATCATGTCCATGGACACGTGCTATATTCAAAAGCTATACTTTAAAAACTAGGACTTGAATGAATTTTTAAAACATAAACTTCTCACTAAACAACCATCCCAATAACAGCTCAGAATTACTAACTCCGGAGGAGGTATCCCCTTGTTTTCATAGTAAAACAGGTGACCCAAGAGAACACCCTCCCCCCCCCCCCCCCCCCCTTTTTCTTGCCCTGGGTCAAATAGCCCAGAGCGAAGAGGGCAGCAGAACGGAGTCACTGCCGAAACAGACAGCCTACCTAGCTATAGTAGCAACTGTTAAGTGAATGACATTCTGAGCAGTAGATAATAGACCTAACAATAGAGGCCTCCAGAAATGGACTCGATATTTCTGAGATAAAAATTCATGAATGTGGATGGCTGAGCGCAATGAGCAGCCTTCAAAAATCTATAATAGCGACACTATTAATGTAAGCCCAAGAAGTAGAAAAACTCTTACTTCATGAGCCAAAATCTTAAGCACAACTGCTGAGTCAATGATATACCATAAGCAGTACCGATAGTTAATTGAATCCATTAGCAATAGAATGGAGCGTAACGTCCTTCTATTAGGCATCAAAGACAGAAGAAGCTTACGCCCGTAGTAATAAACAGATATCTGTTTATAAATACATAAACTCTAACCGGACAGAGTAAAGGCCTATGCCCGTACGAAGACGGAAGGACCTTAATAACCATAGGTTCCGGATATTAGGAGCCTAACTCTTACGCAAAAATCCAACCTAAA
Organism: Pictodentalium vernedei; assembly: GCA_031216915.1. Lineage (NCBI taxonomy): Eukaryota > Metazoa > Mollusca > Scaphopoda > Dentaliida > Dentaliidae > Pictodentalium > Pictodentalium vernedei. Next base: position 432,822,680 of record CM062297.1, on the reverse strand, counting down.
TAGTAAAGGAAGTAGTGATTCCGAAACTACGAAAGTGAAAATCATCCATCGATAGTGCATGAAACTCACTGACTCTTCAGTAAAATAGAAGCCAACAGAATTACTGTCTAAAAGGTCAGAATTTGAAAACTACTGTTTCCAGAGGCTCAAATAATTACTTAGCTAAATAAGAACCGAAGTTAAATTCCATATAGGAATTTAATCTAAAGATTCTAAGTCTATTTATCAAAAAGTTACTAACTGACTTAGATAAAGAGACATAAGACTCAATTGTAAACTATCATAGAGTGCATAGGTATGAGGTAACATAAACCTATAACCTTAATAATAACAGGCTGCAGTAGATCTTGTCAAACAAGTATACAAAAAAGTTGTAATAAGTAGTATGGAGGGATCAACAATATGAACACAGTGATCCCTACACCAACGACGGAAGAGCCTCCACTTTAGCCACATAGAATAGCGAAGAAGAGGATCTCCTATAGTAAGAAATCGCGTCCAAAGCTCGTCCAGTACAATGCTTACAATGCAATACGGACCACACAACGGAATACGTGAAGGTTGCGACCTTGCGGGTTGTGATAAAGATGACACGATTTACCCAGCGAAAAAAGATCCTCTCATTGAGGAAGATTTCGCATTAAGTCCCACAGTAGACATCAGAGTAAATTACCCACGGTCTCTGTGAAGACAGAGATGCTATCAACAGAAATGTATTGTGGTTATTTATCTTAGCAATACCTGCTGAAACAACAGCGCCGGAGGATACGCGTATCCTATCATTCCGTCCTATTAGATCAATAGAGCGTTAACAACATTAGCTCAGAGATCCGGACAAGCCAACACATACGTCTGCAATTGATTAGCAAGCTGTGTCGTAAATAAATTATCATTGGGCGCTCCCATAGATAGCAAATCTGATTGAATACTTGTTTGTTGAGAGTCCATTCTGACGGCAACAAGCGACCCCTAAGTGAATGGGAGTCCGGTAAAACAATCAGACGACCCGGAATATGACGGACTGAAACAGAACTTGGTGTACTATAACCAACAGACGGATTCTTTCCATCAAATTGAATAACGGAAACGAATGAGTGCCTCCCTGGTTCCGGAGATACGCCACTACTGTCGAATTAACGGACAGGATTTGGACATGCGTTTCTGAATAATGTTCATGCAATGACATAAAGCAAGCCTAAAAAACATTATTCCGCGGAAGATAATTGCTTGCTTAGAGACTGCGGAACCCAAAGACCCTGGCACTTCGAATCTGTTGGGATCAATATTATATCCCAATCTGTTTGACTGGCAACCGTCATAACTATAACACTCGGATCCGGCAACTGCAGTGGCACTCTCTGAGTCAACCACCGAATGTTTGCCCCAGTCTGAATCTCTTGTAACACTAGATAGACAAGAGAACGTGTAAATCAAGCAATTCATGGATTGCTGAAAAGTTGCCGTCGAAGAGAGGCTTCTCTGAGAACGAAGCGACTCTGAGAGAGTTCTTCACCTTACTATCCACGCGCGTGGATGTAGCTAGGGCTGCGTCACGTCTAACCAACTCCAATCAGCCACTGAAGGGCGGAGTTATACGTGAACAAACTACTGCCCTCAGAAGAAATCACATTGAGAATAATATACCGTAAATCTTTTCTTGAAGACGTAAAGATAACGCCTCAGTAAGGTGGATTACGTATGATAAAGCGTCTAAGTTAAGTCTACTAGACATCATTGTCATTTCCAACATTGTGGTTGGAAAAGACATAGACGGCGAAAAAGAATATTTCCAGTCTTTAACCACGCCGTCTAGACGCATATGAACTCTCGGTATGCCCTGCTCTGCCAAAATAAATTATTCATATAAATGATAAAACGGCAGAAATGAGCATTGCGGACAAGAAACTAAACTATCATGCTTGGTAGTAGGCTTATATGCATATATAGCGTCGAAAAATAAAACACATGTTGTAATGACATTATTGGACTGTGTCGGTAAGTCAGGGACAATGTCCCTGAACCGATCCAAAATTCCGTGTCCAATGATGCTATAAGTCTCTTATCCAACATCGCAGCAATGTAATCCGAAATAACAATCACTGGAAGATAATGCCAGAAGATATGAATGGCAGCTTCCGATGCTATGAAAGGGAAAACTCGAAATCTTTCGAATCCCTTTCGCCATCCTGTCGGACCCTATAAAGCGTTCGGTCGTCCGTACCTGATGCAACCGCGGACCGCACCGACCCAGCGCTGTCAGATAATTCCTGATTTGAGTAAGAAACTGTCGATTGCTGGGATGCTGCGAAACAACTGTGCTAACTCGGATAGCACGTCCGTCACTGAGGCCTGAGGAGAAGCGGTCCTACAATGCATTGCCGCTGGAAGCTCCGTGATCGTTACCCCGTGCATACTACCAATATGCGAGCGAACGGAGTGTATAGGCCTCGTGTCCCTTGGCTACCGGATGGCGTGACCTATTCGCCGTGGAATCACTGAATGACGAAACTGATCAGATATTCGAGGTCACATAGCCAATGTGCGGTCGTGTGCCCTGCTGTGAGGATGAGGAAGCATTATCGACAGTCTCTCGGACTGTCAATATAACGGAGCGTCCCGACCGACAGACATATGCTCCGAATGTAAAATATCTGAACCACAACATGCGGTCCCCTATGTTGTTGGACGAGAGAGGGACCTCTCTCGCTCACAGCCCGGACGGACCTGCACAAGCCAGGAACCGGACTAACAGGCTTCCTCCGATCTGTCCTCAATCCGCCGTCACTGGGTGAGTACTAAAGTAATTATAGTGCTCGCATCACCCAAATCTCCTTCCTAGACCGCAACGGACGAACCCGGCAGCCGAACCATTCGATGAATGTACGCTACACCGGGTGAGCTAGCGAATGTCACTCCGTCGATCCTACAAGGGATCTCTTAGGCGATAGACATATTCCATGAGCACTTATTGCCGCTAGCTCTTCATTAACTATGACGACAGAGGCACACTTTTGAAAGACATCTCCGTAACTTTGCGAACAAGAAACCAGAAATGCTTGGTTATAGCAAGCATATAATAATAATATATATAGCGTTGTTCAATAATTCGAAAGTTTGTGTGACATTATTGGACTATGTCGGAACTGAGGGACGATGTCCCTGAACCGAACCAAAAATTTCTAAGTCCATCGACGCTATCAGTTTCTTATCCGGCATTGCAGCATTCTGGTCCGACGAACGAAGCTGTAGAAGATCAAGTCAGATGACATACACAACAGCATATGTTGTTCCGAAAGGGAAAGCTCGAAATCCTCCAAATCCCTTTCGGAATCCCGACGGACCGGATGAAATTTTCGGACGTCCGTACCCGCTTCCGTGGAGCGTCCCGACCCAGCATCGTCGGATAAAAAATATGCGACAGATTCAGTTGATGCTGGGATGCTGCGATAAGCTGTGCTATTTAGGAAAGCACGTCCGTTCCCGTTTCCTCTGCAGTAGCGGTCTTATGATGCATTGCCGCCGGAAGCTCCGTGTACGTTGACTCCCGCACACTTTCCTATGCGAATGTCCGGAGTCTGCAGGCCTCGTGTCCCTGGCTACCGGATGGTGTGACCTGGTCGCCGATGATTCTCTGACTGGCAAAGCTGACTGGATATCCGAGGTCACGTAGCCAAGAGCGGTCGTGTGCGCTACCATGAGAATGAGGAAGCCTTATTGACAGTCTACTCTGGACTGACTATATGTCGGAGCGTCCCGAGCGACGGACGTAAGCTCCGAATGCGAAACATTTTGTACCACAACATCTGGGGCCAGATGTTGTTGTACGAGAGAGGGGCCTCTCTCGCTCGCCGTCCGGATGGACCAGAACGAGCTATGAACCGGACTAAAAGGCTTCCTCTGTTCTCCCTCTAATCCGCCGTCACTGGGTGTGCATTTGGTTGATTTATAGTGCTCGCATCACCCCAAAACTCCTTCTAGAACGCAACGACGAACCCGTTTGCCGAACCATTCGATGAATGGACGCTACACCGGGCGAGCTGGCGGACGTCAAAGGCCGTCGAACCTACTAGGGTCCTCTTAGGCAATTGGCGTATTTACATGAGCACTTTTCCGCTAGCCCTTCATTAATTGTGACGACGGAGGCACACTGTTGGAAGACATCACAGATACATCACCCTAATCTTGATCGTCTGAAATAGAAATTGATAAAGTACAGTGACCCTGCGGGGAAAGGACCGGAGTGTCCAATTCCCCACTAACATACCGTGACATACGCTTCCCATGTTGTCATCGAAATCATACGATACAGAACAGGAGTTAATGCGAGTACACTGACCACATATAGAATGATTATAAAAGTCAGAGGAAGACTTCCTCTTATTACAATTGATCAAAATCCTTTCAATGTGAAAAGAAAACAAGTCCTGGTACTCGCACCAACCCCTGGCAATCAAAATACATAATAATAATATGATCCATTAATATAGAAAAAATAATTGAAATCAAAATATTTTGAAAAAATATTTTTTCAGAACAGCCCAAGTTTCTGAAAAGTAACGTTGAGCCCCAATGGATCCCAAGCCTAAGTGTGGACAAAAATTTTAAAAATATTTTAAACAATTTATTCAACACTTACGAACAATAATAATGTATCTAGTTATGATTAAAATAACAAGATATTATTTTCAAGAAATCCCCCCCTCACACAGAGGGCTGTTGTAAATGTAAACAATGAATGTAAAAACACTAAAATAAGACTCCAGGCACCCAGGCCCGGAATCAGTTACCAACTAGAACTATCACTGAAGGTGATTAATACCCCCGCTTTGGGTTTTTAGAGGAATGCACTTCTGATCATGTAGGCGAAGGCCATAAGGAAATGTATACATAAAGATCATTTTTTGTTGTTGAAATTTGTATTTGCATGTGGCCTTCCACAGAACAGCACTGAATACTTAAAGAGCCCACACATATATGGTTTACATTTGGAAAAACACATTTACAATGTGCAACATGTATTCAAAATCGGTTCATTAATGTAGGAGGAGTTGCACACACAAGAATCCCATTTGAAAACCCATAATAAATCCAAGTTAAAGGGAGATAACCTGGTTAAAATTGTCGCAGATCAAAAATTTGGGAATATGCGTATGTTCACTTAGTTGTGATAATGTTTGAAAGGTTTCGTCAAAATTGATTGATAAATGTAGGAGGAGTTGCACGCACAAGAATTTCATGCAGAAACCCATAATAAATCTAAGTTAAAGGGAGATAACCTAGTTAAAATTGCCACAGTTCAAACATTTTGGAATATGCGCATGTTTACTTAGTAGTGATGATGTCTGTAAACTTTCGTCCAAATTGATTGATAAATGTAGGAGGAGTTGCGCACACAAGAATTTCATGCAGAAACCCATATTAAATCAAAGTTCAAGAGAGATAACCTGGTTAAAATTGTCGCAGATCAAAACGTTTGGAATATGCACATGTTCACTTAGTAGAGATGATGTTTGAAAGGTTTCATCAAAATCGGTTCATTAATGTAGGAGGAGTTGCGCACACAAGAATTTGTTCAAACGGAGAGACATAATAAATCTAAGTCAAAGGGAGATAACCAGGTTAAAATTGTCGCAGATCAAAAATCTTGGAATATGCGCATGTTCACTTAGTAGTGATGATGTTTGAAAAGTTTTGTCCAAATTGATTGATAAATGTAGGAGGAGTTGCACGCACAAGAATTTCATGTAGAAACCCATAATAAATCTAAGTTAAAGGGAGATAACCTAGTTAAAATTGCCACAGCTCAAAAATTTTGGAATATGCGCATGTTCACTTAGTAGTGATGATGTCTGTAAACTTTCGTCCAAATTGATTGATAAATGTAGGAGGAGTTGCGCACACAAGAATTTCATGCAGAAATCCATATTAAATCAAAGTTCAAGAGAGATAACGGAGATAACCTGGTTAAAATTGTCGCAGATCAAAAATCTTGGAATACGCACATGTTCACTTAGTAGTGATGATGTCTGAAAAGTTTTGTCCAAATTGATTGATAAATGTAGGAGGAGTTGCACGCACAAGAATTTCATGTAGAAACCCATAACAAATCTAAGTTAAAGGGAGATAACCTAGTTAAAATTGCCACAGCTCAAAAATTTTGGAATATGCGCATGTTCACTTAGTAGTGATGATGTCTGTAAACTTTCGTCCAAATTGATTGATAAATGTAGGAGGAGTTGCGCACACAAGAATTTCATGCAGAAACCCATATTAAATCAAAGTTCAAGAGAGATAACCTGGTTAAAATTGTCGCAGATCAAAAAGTTTGGAATATGCACATGTTCACTTAGTAGAGATGATGTTTGAAAGGTTTCATCAAAATCGGTTCATTAATGTAGGAGGAGTTGCGCACACAAGAATTTGTTCGAACAGAAAGACATAATAAATCTAAGTCAAAGGGAGATAACCTGGTTAAAATTGTCGCAGATCAAAAATCTTGGAATATGCGCATGTTTACTTAGTAGTGATGATGTCTGAAAAGTTTTGTCCAAATTGATTGATAAATGTAGGAGGAGTTGCGCACACAAGAATTTCATGTAGAAACCCATATTAAATCAAAGTTCAAGAGAGATAACCTGGTTAAAATTGTCGCAGATTAAAAAGTTTGGAATATGCACATGTTCACTTAGTAGAGATGATGTTTGAAAGGTTTCATCAAAATCGGTTCATTAATGTAGGAGGAGTTGCGCACACAAGAATTTGTTCGGATGGAAAGACACAATAAATCTAAGTCAAAGGGAGAAAACCTGGTTAAAATTGTCGCAGATCAAAAATCTTGGAATATGCGCAAATTCACTTAGTAGTGATGATGTCTGAAAAGTTTTGTCCAAATTGACTGATAAATGTAGGAGGAGTTGCGCACACAAGAATTTCATGTCCGGAAAGACGTACGGACGGACGTACGGACGGACGGACGTACGGACGTACAGGGCGATTCCTATATAGCCCCCACTTCTTCGAAGCGGGGGTATAAAAATACACTATCTGATGCAAAACAGAGACTTCCAGGGAAGAAACTGCAGAACATCAGATGGTAGATGCAGAACACAACGCCTAACCACCCATAGGTGAAGACGTAAACATGGGGAAAAGAACAGAATTCATTCTGTTATTCAGCTAAAACTCCCAAGAAAATTTAGTAATAATAATTACACAAACTATGCCAAAAGCATGGGAGAATAGCAAGGGGGGACTTAAAGGAAAGGGAGAGAGGAAAACACTGAAAAATCAGTGTAACTAAATAATCAGAATGACAACAAAATGGCTGCTGCCTCGAAAATAGGTAACTTAACATAATTTCATTAAAAAATTTTAAGTTACAGCCCTGATAATATTCTGTCACACATTTTTCCTCTCCTCCTTCTCTATCCTCCTTAGAATCACCATTTCACTAATATTTATGTGTCTGGCATCATTTAAACTGAGATTTACAAGCACAAAGATCAGTCAGATGTTAACTGATGAAGGGCCAAACTTAGAATGATTAATGGCGCCAATTTCGGAACGTCCTTGACACTGCGCATGTGCAGTAGAGGTGAAGTGTGGAGGGCCATCCAGGACATGTTTTCTTTGGTTTTAGATGCAAATTTTGGGGATTGGTGGGCAAAATTTGTGTTTGGCCCTATATTTTAAGAGTTAGCACCAGCCAGCTATGTCTGGGTCATTGGTACAGTATAAAAATATAGAAATTTTAGGCGTTGCCAAAATTTTTGCCCCTCCCATAACGAAGGCAAATAATACCTGACAAACTTCTCTTGAACAAACTTGATTCTAAACCTCAAAAGGACCCTGTATACCACATATCAAGTCTCTGCTACTGGTGGTTTATTAGAAGAAGATTTTCAAAAAATTTGGCCATTTTTTCCCCACACCTTTGCTCAATATGAGCCGAAACATATTTTGGATAAAAATCAAAATGCCCCTATATAACCACTACTTACATGAAATTTAATTAAAATGTGGCCAGTGGTTTGGAGAAAGAGGCTCAAACACCACCTTCAAGCAGGACGACGGACGAAGAGTGATAAGAAAAGCTCACCCCGACTTTCAGTCAGGTGAGCTAAAAAGCTAAAAAAACTAGAGATGTTGTATACCAAATATGGAAGAATTCTGACTGGTGGATATGAAGAAGAAGATTTTTAAAGAATAATCGTCATATTGCATTAAGTTCAAATTTGGGCTCCCATAGGGAGCCCAAATATGAACCCAGGGACTCGATTTGAACAATCTTGAATCTGAGCCCCCTAGAGATGTCGTATACCAAATATGAAAGAATTCTAGCTGGTGGATCTGAAGAAGAAGATTTTTAAAGAATAATCCTCATATTGCACCAAGTTAAAATTTGGGCTCCCATAGGGAGCCCAAATATGAACCCAGGGACTCGATTTGAACAAACTTGAATCTGACCCCCCTAGAGATGTTGTATACCAAATATGAAAAGATTCTGACCAGTGGAACCAAAGAAGATTTTTAAAGAATAATCCTCATATTGCACCAAGTTAAAATTCGGGCTCCCATAGGGAGCCCAAATATTAACCTAAGGACTCGATTTGAACAAATCTGAATCTGACCCCCCTAGAAATGTTGTATACCAAATATGAAAGAATTCAGCCCAGTGGATCTGAAGAAGATTTTTTTTAATTTTGGAAACAAATTTAGGGTGCTATCAGAGTTATGCCCCCTGTGGGCGTGCCAACTTTGTTTGAACAAATTTGAATTGACATATGATAGGGAACATGCACAGCAAATTTTGTTGAATTTGGTCCAGTAGTTCGTGAGAAGAAGTCGATAATGTAAAGTTAACGCCGGACGGACGACGATGGACAGAAAGTGATTAGTAAAGCTCCCCTTGAGCTTCGCTCAGGTGAGCTAAAAATAAAATCCCCCCCCCCGCCATGCAATTTTTTACAAAAATGACCAGAGAAACAGATCTACTGTGTGTGCATGTGGGGGGGGGGGGGGGGGGGCCTTATAAAAAAAAAAAAAATTTGAGTCACTTTCAGGATATTTTCTGACCACAAAACATGTCAGAAGTAAAGTTTCACCAATCATTTATTTCAAGTTTAGTCAGTTGGTACTGGCCAAATAAATTGTTTTCAGCATTTGGATTCCAATCCCCATAAGGATGCATCACATCAAATATAAATTACCTGTACATGCGGCATACAGTTCAGAAAGAAAAGGTATTTGAATTTTGTTGTATTTTCAGCATCTATTGTGCCACACAGAGAACATTTTTACACACTAATCAAGAACATCAAGAACAACTCATTCAATGAACCTGTAAATACATGGTTCATGTCAATCATGTGGGAGAAGCATTCTTGAAAACTGAAGATTTTGGAGGGGCTTCAGATGGTTTCACCCCGGGGCAACTTCAAATAACAAAATTGAATTTCAAGGAACTGCAGGCTCCGTGATTATGTATGGAGTACACAGTAAGGATACAGGCACACTTCAGAAAAAAAATGTTCATGACTTTCGAGGACTATTCTATAGAGTCAATATTCAAGCACTTTCCAGGACCTTTGTCGTAATATATTGATACCTAAAAAAAACAATTTCTCGGGCACTCCCACACGAAATGGCCAGTTTTTAGGGTTCCATTTCGGTTTCATTCATTTTAGGAGAAAAAAAACCCTCAGTTTCAGTCTTTCTTCACTAAGGAAGATTATTTTGGAACAAAAAGCTCTTCCTTGTGGAATTTCATGGAACTGATTTCTTTAGAGTAAAAGTAACTTCACGGGTGCACAGCCAGGGGAGGTGCGCTGGGTGCAAACAAACCTCACCTTAAAATTGAAGTTCCACCTGAGGGACTATCTCTCATTTGTGATTTAAAAATTTTAATAAAATTGGGTGACCTCACTTACCCAGATACATTGATTGTTCTCTCTGTGGAGTACCATATACCAGGGCAAGTTGTTCTAAAATTTAAATGTTCTTGTTTGCATGTAGTTTCTGTGAAACACCTAGGCACTACTTTAATACTTTTTTATGGCCATGGCAATAAAAAAGTATCGAAGTACTTTGGTGTTTCACAGAAACTGGTTGCATTGTCCTGGCATTACAGGCCTAAATATTACACCAAGCTTATTACTACTTAATTTCTCTCAGAAGTACATATCAACAGAATTGCATATATAGGTTTAATATATATCTGAAACTAGACTGAAGCATGCCCCCGCACAACACATGGACACAGGAGGTTAAAGATGAAACTGATTTATTACCGATACACGTACATGAGCTGCCTATAAGATACATATGATGCCCCACAAAGTCTACCACACACAAATCACGTACCATACCAATGAAATTCTACAAAAAATTGACAAAGTTCAACAACCTGTAATTTTGTGAAATATTGATGCAAATCAAAATCCTGACAATATGAACACCTCTGGTATATGTACAAACATCCTGTAAAATAAAAAGGTCCTTGCTTGAAAAATGTGAGAGGAGTTAGCCACACAATGCACGAACCATCCACATGAAATTCTACAAAAAAATTGACTAAGTTCAACAAACTGTAATTTTGTGAAATATTGGTGCAAATCAAAATCCTGACAGTATGAACACCTCTGGTACATTACATGTACACTCCATATAAAACCGCACTTCACGTACCCCACTTTTTGTGTAGAAAAGTTGGGTACCCAAGTGCGGTTAGGAGAGAAGCATGACATAATCAATTAGTGCTCGACGAAAAATTTCTTCCAGAGTCTGAACCTGATAAGCAATATTAGTCTTCAGTCAGCGAATTTCTAAAACCTGCATTTCATAAAATAATGACATAAAAATACTATATCTGTTTTTTCCAGATCATTGCACCCCAGAATAATGTCCGATTTTAAACAATTCGCCCAGTATTTTTCGAGATATTGAACTTGTTTCTGTATTAAAATAAAATGTTTTGCCGATGTCATTTGGATTCCCCCTGTATAATTAAAGGTAAGTTTGTCGCCATCGAACATGATCTTGTCCACCTTCATTCTCAAAACAGTTCGTCGAGAAATTTTTAAATAAAATTACCAAATAGAGGAAGTATTTTAAAATAAAACGTATTCTGTGCGTTGTTATGTTTTTTAGAACAATAATGTGACAGTCTCGGCGATACATCCTGTCTTTACGAAGTGCGGCCCCTGTTTTTCATTACGAACCCAGCATTTGATTTAATATCATTGCAGATAAGCTGCTTCACGTTTACCTCAGTAATTATTTTTGACGAACTAAATTGATAATGGAACAGAATTAATAAATAAATCCATCTACTCCTTCTGATCATTTTCGTAACAACTCGGGTGGATTTTTCAAATTAAGTTCAATCTTCGGAATCATGAAATTTTAGAAGCAAGGGACAGACGAATCATGGCCTATGGTAAACAAATTTATAGTGCAGTACAGGAAGTGGATTGATACTAAGACACCCACAATGAGATTTTCTTGTCAACTTCCAATATCTGAAAAAGGCATGAAAAATTGATGGAGTCACTGGGGGCTGGGGGGGGGGGGGGGGGGGGGGGGGGGTGTTAGGCATTTGCCCCTTAAACGTAGATTTTGCCCACATTTGCTTCCCACGTCCATAACACACACACAAACACACACACACTCTCTCTCTCTCTCTACCCCCCCCCCCCCCCCCCTCCAATACCCATATTGGAACTGGGCCTGTATTACTAGCTGGGTAAAACACGTACCAACTTTGGTTGAGGTCAAATAATCCAAACTGGAGTTATCAGTCCGAAACCAAAAATGTTGATAGACAGTCAAATTCTAAGTAAAAAAAAAGTGCAATAACTCATGTAAAAATAATAGGACAGAACCCATATTCGAACTTGGCCTGTATTACCAGCTAGGTAATACACATTCCAACATTAGTTAAGATCAAATAATCCAGACTGGAGTTATCGGTCAGAAACCAAAAATGTTAAAAGAAGGTCAAATTCTATGTTGACAAAAGGCCATAATTCATGTAAAAAATATTTGGACGAAACCCATATTCAAACTTGGCCTGTATTACTAGCTGGGGAATACACTTACCAACTTTGGTTGAAATCAAATAATCCAAACTGGAGGTATCGGTCGGAAACCAATTGTTTACGGATGGACAGACATTTCAGACAGTCAATAATACAATAATAAAAGTTCTTCAAAGGGGCTGAACAGCAAATGACTTGGAGAGTGTGCGATTTCCCGAAATCAGAGAAATCTAAAGGTCTGTGTCACCTACGATCTTCAGAAGTTGATTTGATGACTATGTATGTACCCCTTTACACAAACAAGGGAGAGAATCTTACCAATCTACTGAAGAAAACAGAGATGTGTTTAGTTATATTCAAGAATTTCTTTGTAAGTGCAGTCTACTATTCAGTTTGGGTAAAAGATTAATGTGGTTTGTAATCTTACTTTATCAATGTAAAAATCTACTTCTGATGCTGACTGAAATTCTCCTTCTAAACCACTGGTTCCCTTTGTCCAAACCATGTTCTTCATTTTATGCTGCAACATAAAAAAATGCTTGTTTATAATATAACAAAAATAGGCCGATGAAATCGTCAGATGTGTACCCATACGTGCAACTAGTAGAAAGCTGTATGACGGAGGGCCACCATGGATGCCAACATTATGTACACCATACATGGTATGGGTACATATAGAAATGGATTGGAGGGGTGTCTAATTTGATGGATAAAGGGTTAATATCTCCGGATCAAATTATCAGATTTACACAAAAAAACTATACAGCACAGCACATCAGTAACCTGAATAAATATATAAAGTAACATGACAGTCGGATTGATATTTTTTGAGTTATCTCATGCCAAAGGGATTGGAGGAATTTTCAATTTGAAGGATAAAGGGTTAATATCTCAGGATCAAAATAACAGATTTACACCAAAAACTACACAGCTCGGCTCATCAGTAACCTGAACACAAATATAAAGTAACTTGACAAACCAAGCAATATTTTTCAAGTTATCGAATGCCAAAGGGATTGGAGGAATTTTCAATTTGAAGGATAAAGGGTTAATATCTCGGGATCAAATCATCAGATTTACACCAAAAACTATACAGCTCAGCAAATCAGTAACCTGAACACAAATATAAAGTAACTAGACAATCCAAGCAATATTTTTCAAGTTATCGAATGCCAAAGGGATTGGAGGAATTTTCAATCTGAAGGATAAAGGGTTAATATCTCCGGATCAAATTATCAGATTTACACCAAAAACTATACAGCTCAGCACATCAGTAACCTGAACACAAATATAAAGGAACTTGACAATCCAAGCAATATTTTTCAAGTTATCGAATGACAAAGAAATGGATACGGATGCCGGACAGACAGACAGATGGACAGATTGGACGGACAAAGGATGGACAAACGACGGATGGCCACCCCGGATGCCGGCATTATGTGTACCATACATAGTATGGGTACACATAAAAAGGTACCTAATGTGACAAGATATGGAGGTCTGCACAAGTCAGAGTTAAGCAAATAATGTTTTACAGAATAAGCCTATTAAATTGTATAAAACTGACAGACCACCAGAAACAATAGCGCATCATTTCTGTCTAGCTTCCTATGTTACTTCAGTTATAAAGACATCTGATCGATTTTCAGTATTGTTTACTTTTCTGTTGTGATATTGTGTCAAGTGTCTTAACACCCATGCCATCTGTCAAAAACGATTAGAGCTGCTTGCAACTTTTGTCATTCTCTAAACCAACCAGTCAATTCCTAGTCTTACACAATACTTAGAAAAGGCCTGTACAAATTAGAATTAATGGCAGAGCAAAAAAAGGTTTCCTTAATTATTCAGCTGGAAGTGTGCTAAATTATTTTTCAAAGGTGATTCGCAACATGCATATATACCGAGTCAAAAAAGAAAGTATAACAGAAACAAATGTGAACAAATAGCATGAAGGATGAAATATAATAGTTCTTATGTTGCATGTTTGTGGGCAAGAAGCCATGCAATGAGTTTAATGACATGTTGTTGTTGTCCACCCAACCGTATACAATTTTGCTATGGATTTCAAAATAGCATGTGCTACCTGAGAATGTCAAATTGAATGGGTGACCGACGATTTTTTTTTGTGTTAGGTTGCACTAGAGAGCCTGGGTTATTGAGAAAACATGCTAGTTTTTGTCTTCCGACATTTTAAAAAATGTCAAGGTTAACCGAAAATCAGAGGTTGCGTGCCATGAGGCTGGGATACCTCCATTGGTATAGAACCACTGGATCTACTGCAGACCGACCGTGTTCAGGTCGACCAAGAGTTATGACCCCTGCACAAGACCAAACACTTCAGGATGTCTCACTTTCGGGATCGCTTCCTTCCGGTGATGAGGACAGCAGCAATTACTCCGCTGGTAGAACAACAATAGAATCAGTGCACAAACTGTCCGCAACAGACTCGCTGAACACTGCATCCGAAGTAGGCATCCATACCAAGGACCAATCCTTATCCAACGTCACTGTACCATCAGAATGGAATGGGTACATCAGCGTGTTTGCTGGACTCAGTGGTGCTGGAGCACTGTTCATTTTAGTGATGAATCACGATTTTGTCTATGGCATGCTGATCGTAGGGCAAGAGTGACGCCGACGAGGAGAACAGTATTCTGATGCTTGCGTGTTGGAACGCGACCGTTTCGGCGGGTGGTGTAATGGTTTGGGCAGGAATTTCCTTGCACCATCGAATGCAGTTGATTTTCATCAATGGTAATCTGAATGGACAGCGATATAGGGATGAACTTCTTAATTCTGTTGTTGTCGTGTTGTTCAACGCTAACGTAGGATTGCAGTTATTCCAGCAAGACAATGCCCGATGTCACATGGCACATATCTGTCGTGACTTTCTTGATGAGCTGAACATCAAACTTCTTCCCTGGCCCCCACTTTTGCCAATCGAGTATCTTTGGGATCAACTGAACCGTCGAGTATGACTTCATGATCTTCAGACGTTAGGCATTTTACGTAATGTTCTAAGGCAGGAGTGGAACGCAATACCACAGGGTGACATCCAGAGACTTATCAGGTCCATGCGCTGTCGATGTCTTGCCATCCAAGGGGCAAATGGTGGACATACATGCTATTGACTGCATGTGTGAACTTTTCATTTCACCCTATGTCTGAATTGCAATGTCCTGACGTGACGCTGGAAACAATAAGAACATGAAATTATGCAAATTCATACAGCTAGACTCGAAATATGAATTTACAATAATTTGTTCGGGATTAAAGTCGATAATACTAAAAAAATTGCTCTTCAAAGTTTATTATACTTTCTTTTTTGACTCAGTATATTTTTCCAAAGATACCATGCCACCAAGGGGGGCCAAAGTTCAGCAAGATTTGGTTCATAAATGTTTTGTAACAATTTATTAGAGTGCCCTCTGGCATTCTCCAATAAACTGTAACAAAACAATTTTATATTAACATATACTGCCTAGCAAACAATAAGCCAGTGCACACAGTGTAAAGCCACTGAACTGGCTTTTAGCACTTTTCAACAGTGCCACTATAGTGGTTTCAAGCAGTCAAGCAGTTAAGGTAACATATTTTCCAAGTATGGCAAACCTTTTTCATACAAAGCATGAGAAACGGCAAAGTAATACTGTTAGGTCTCACAAAGTATACCTTCTATCTCCAAGTCCATTTTTTGTAAATTGCATGTGGGCGGGCATTTTTTTATTTTATTTTTTTATTTTGGTAATTATTTCTTTGTCATCAAAAGTTCATATTCTTGGTTTTATGTTTTAGATCTCGTAATCTACAGAATAGCATGGGTGGTGGTGTATTTCATCTCTTGACTGCAAGAAGGCTGCTTTGCAATTCTAAAGCTTTGCAAAGCCTTGTTGTATTCAAGGGACAAATTGATCAATTTTAGTAACTAAGGTAAAATATCAGACCTAAAGCATTTAATTTTTATTTTTTTAAGTTTGCACTGGTTATATTTATTTATTTATTGGTGTTTAAAGTCACATATTTCTGCACAATGGCTAATAATGACCACAGCAGTTTTAAAGGTGGAGAAAACCACAGTACCCGGAGAGAACCACAGAGCAACGACAAGCAACTGTCAGCTCCCCAACAGACTAACTCCACACAAAGAGTGTTAGCACTGGTTGAAGACAGGTGCACCATCGACATGCAGAATGCCTTAGTACACAACGTCACAGTGTCCTCACATGGGCAATGGGGGTGAAGTGTCTTGCCCAACGACACAACGCGGTTGCCGAAAGTGGGATGTGGACCGAGGACCTCTTGGCTTGCAGCCTGCTTATCTACCAACTGAGCCACTGTGCCCCCTTGCATTGGTTATAAAAAGAGAGTATGCGGCAGCCAAAATGACGATGTGGGAGGGCCTGAGAAACAGATTTTCAACTTTTTTAAGCCTTATGTAATCCATTGTCATGAGTTTCATTTTCTTGGACAATCTTCTGTGTTGTAATACACTGTTGGAAAGGGTTCGAGCTGGGCAGTTTTGCAGCAAACCGAAAACCTGAACTGCGAGACTCAGCAAAACTGGCAGAATGATTTTACCTGGACTAGTGGGCCCTATGGACTCTCATCACTTAGTCTATCCAGCAAATGGGTGAAAATATGGCACTGTCATTGTCATATTTTCTGACTTATTGACTTGTTTGCCGGATGAGTCAATAACAGAGAAAATTTGAGAACACAAAGTAGCTTTATTTGTCAGGGTTTAACTGGTAGAGTGCTGGAAGCCCCAAAATGGACTTTACTAAGAAGCACTGGTAATGGCCCTATCTACTATTCTCCACTGAAGATAGTTTCCTTTAGGACCTGGTATAATTTAGATATTGTGCACAACAAATTGGTCTGTTACATTTGATTGGATAGTGCCTTCAGGCACTATCCATTCAAATGCAACAGAGCAATTTATGATGAACAAAATTTTGTAGTCAGGAAAACTTAGCACTCTACCAGTTAACTGGTAGAGTGTTGGAAGCCCATATTTGGGCTTTATTCTGAAGAGCCGGTACCACAATTTAAAAAGCTTCATATCCTGTGGATGTGCTTCATATTATCTTTCAAGTGATATTATTTTATCTGTTAGGATTTGTCTTGTTATAAAGATACACAAAGAAGTTTTATGGACCAAAAGTAATTTAGCACTCTTCCAATTAATGACACTTTCTACAGCCAGGGTCATCTCGTGTCAAACAGTTTACATGGTGGAGGAAGCCACAGTACCCGGAGAAAAACACCGAGCAATGGCGAGCAACTGTCAGACTCCCCAATCTACTAACTCCACACAAGCAGGGTTAGCATTGGCTGAAGACAATTGCACCATCGACATACATCTTAGTGCACAGCACCACTGTGCCCCAATGTGGGCAATCGGGATTACGAGCCTTGCCCAAGGACACAACTGAGTTACCCTTGGAGGGGATTGAACCGTGAATCTTTTGGTTTTAAGTTCAATAACATGGGCAATGGTATATTTTATCCATTTTAATAACTTGTGTAATTTCTGACAAATTTAATAAACCAATTAATTTTTATTTTTTTCAAGTTTCCATGGGTAATAAAAACTGAGCATATAGCAGCCAAAATGACCATGCAGGAGTGCCAAAGAAAATGATTTTCATCTTTATTGGGCCTTAAGTTTCATGGCAACTGGCCTTGAAAATATTGAGTTTTGGTTGTTTGGGTGAATTTTGATTTCTTGTCTACAGACTGACAAGTTTTACAAACTAATATGGCTTCTTAACCCTTTGAACCCTAGCGGCTGTTTTTTTTCCGGACAGCAACATGATACGTCATAACGTCATTAAATAGGATGGCTGTTCAGTAAATGTGTGGGGTAGACCAATCAATATTTTCAACATGCAGCCCGAGGCTGCATGTTGAAAATATTGATTGGTCTACCCCAAATAATGGATATGGACTCTTCTACTTGCTACCATTGAACTGGCATGGAAGATACCACTAGAGTTCAAAGGATTAATATGCATAATTTATGCAGAAGAAAAAATCCTGTATACCATTTGGAAGTTCTTGCTTAAAAAATGAAAAAATTTATAGTAATTCATATTTTTTTTATACTTACCAATGACCCAGACTTAGCTGGTGCTAACCCAAAAATATCTAGGGCCAAACACAAATTTTGCCTCCCCAATCCCCAAAATTTGCATGCAAAGTTAAAAAATTTATAGTAATTTATATATTTTTTATACTTACCAATGACCCAGACTTAGCTGGTGCTAACTCCACAAAAACCAGGGCCAAACACAAATTTTGCCCCCCAATCCCCAAAATTTGCATCCAAAACAAAAAGAAATCATGTCCTAAAGGACCTCCATAGTACGACTCTACTGCGCATGCGCAGTGACGCAGTCGTCCCGAAATTGGCGCCAAATATCATTCTTACTGGCAGTGCCTGGTCAGCGCTATGTACTCAGCGGGGAGGCAAGAGTTCCCAACTCAGGGAGGGCCATCCCCGTCTGGGTCATTGGTAAGTATAAAAAATATATAAATTACTATAAATTTTTTAACATTTTTATACTGTACCAATGACCCAGACTTAGCTGAATAGTAAACAGGCTGGAGGGCCTAGGACATAGAGGAAAATCCAATAAGCTCAATTATAAAATAAAGAGGTAACCCCTTAAGGAGAAAAGGAGTATTAGGCTTTACATGTATCTTTCTTATTTAATATTTAAATTAGAAAGATACACTACCCTTAATAATTGAGCACAATAACATTCATGTTCTCTATTAACATCCAGTATAACCTTTATACTAATTATTTTTAAAACAAGCCAATAAATAAAGTAGTCCAGAGAATTGAGACTCTTTATAATCATTTAAAAGTGTCCGAGTATTGTATATTAAAGCCCGTTTGACACTTGACATATACAAATGCTTCACACCGAGCTACACTTTAAAAATAAGACATGAATGAAATTAAACATTAATATTACACTTTAAAACCATCCCGGAAGCGACTCAGAAATACTGTCTTGGAGGAGGCATTCCCTTGCTTTTCACTAAAAAGCAGGTGACCTAAGGGAACACCCCCCCCCCCCCCCCCCCCCCCCTTCCCCTTGCCCTGGGTCAAATAGCCCAGAGCGAAGAGGGCAGCCGGACGGAGTCACTGCCGGAACAGAAAGCCTGCATAACTATAGTTGCAACTGTTTAGTGGACGACATTCTGAGCAACAGATAACGGACCTAAACAATGCAGGTCTCCAGAAATGGACTCAATATTTCTGAGATAAAAATTAGTAAATGTGGATGGCTGAGACCAATAAGCAGCCTTCATTAAATCTGTAATAGCAACACTATTAGCATAAGCCCAGGAAGTAGAAAGAGCTCTTACTTCATGAGCAGAAATCTTAAGCACAGACTGCTGAGAAGAAGATAAATCTTCATACGCAGTACGGATAGTTAACTGAATCCATCTAGCAATAGAATGGACTGAAATGTCTTTTCTATTAGGCATCAAAGACAGAAAGAAACGTTTCCGTCCCTTTCTGATGAACTGAGATCTCTGTTTATAGATACGTAGTGCTCTAACAGGACAGAGTAAAGGCCTACGCCCGTCTGAAGACGGAAGAGCCTTAATAACAATAGGTTCCGGATATTTATTAGGAGCCTGATTCTTAGCTAAAAAACCGACGTTAGTAGTGAAGGTGATAGTGTTCCCAACACTACGATAATGAGAATCATCCACCGATAGTGCATGAAGCTCACTGACTCTTCTGGCAGAAGAGAAAGCTAAGAGAAAAGCTGTCTTATAAGATAAGAATTTGAAATCTACTGTCCCAAGAGGTTCAAATGGCTTTTCCTTCAATTTAAGGAGAACCCAAGCTAAATTCCACTTAGGAATTAATCTAAGAGTTCTGGGTCTATTTATCGAAAAGTTTCTAACCAATTTCGATAAAGAGACATTAGATCCAATTTGTAAACTATCATGATGTGCATAGGTATCAGATAACATAGATCTATAACCCTTTATAGTAACCGGTTGCAGTTTGATTTCGTCAAACAAGTATACTAGAAAGTTAGCAATGTCTGGTATAGAGGGATCAAATATATCAACAGAATGATCCCTACACCAACGACGGAAAACCTTCCACTTAGCCGCATAGTTTAGCGAAGAGGAGGTCCTCCTACAGTTAGAAATCGCGTCCACTGCTCGTCCTGTAAAGTGCTTGCCATGCAAGAAGGACCGCACAACGGAAAAACGTGAAGGTTGAGACCTTGCGGGTTGTGATGCAGTTGGCGCGATTTCCCCTGCCAAAGAAGATCCTCTCGTGGAGGGAGCTTCCGCGGTAGGTCCCACAACAGACACCTGAGTAGATTTATCCACGGTCTCTGTGGCGACAGAGATGCTACCAACAAAATCTTGCATTGAGATTGTTTTATCTTTAGCAATACTTGTTGAATTAACGGCGCTGGAGGATACGCATATCCTATCATTCCGTCCCAAGGGATCGATAGAGCGTCTACAGCAAATGCTCTTGGATCCGGACACGGGGACACATACGTCTGCAACTGATTGTTGAGATGTGTCGCAAATAAGTCTATCATTGGCCGTTCCCATTGGTAGCAAATCTGATTGAATACTTGTTTGTTGAGAGTCCACTCCGACGGCAACAAGCGACCCTTTCGAGAAAGGGAGTCTGCTAGCACATTCAGACGACCCGGTATGTGACGGACCGAAAGAAGAACGTGATGTTCCAACGCAAACAGAAGGATTCTTTCCGTTAGATTGAACAACGGAACTGAATGAGTGCCTCCCTGATTCCGTATATACGCCACTACTGTCGTATTGTCGGATAGGATTTGGACATGAGCATCGTGAATAATGTCCATCCAGTGACGTAACGCAAGCCAAATTGACATCATTTCCTTGATGTTTATGTGCTTGCACAGGAATTGCGGATCCCAAAGACCCTGGCATCTCGAATCCGTTGGGATTAATGATGCACCCCAACCTGTTTGACTGGCATCCGTCATAATGGTAAAACTCGGATCCGGCAACTGCAGCGGAACTCCTTGAGTTAACCACTGAATGTTTGCCCAAGTCTGAATCTCTTGTTTCACTTGATCTGACAAGAGAACGTCTACATCGAGCGAATGAATTTTCACACTCCAATTCTGAGTCAAGAAAATTTGAAGAGGCCGTGTGCGTAGCCGTCCCATCGGAATGAGATCCGCAGCGGCTCCGCACAGACCTATCAGTCTCATAAATTCTCTCGCTGTAACTTTGTCTGTATTTAGACAATAGCGAGCGTAACAACTGACTAATTTCGCTCTGGTTAACGGCAGACGAACGAGATTGTTGTGCGTCTCGAAGCTCATTCCCAGATGAGTGAATGACTTGGACGGCACCAGATCCGACTTCTCCTCGTTTACTATGAAACCGAGACGTCGGAGCAATAGAAGAAGATTCTGAACATCGTTCTGAAGCGTTAACTCGTTGCCGTACCTCTGAAGAATGTCGTCCAGGTAGGCCGACGTTACCGCAGACGAATGAGCTCGGAAGTAAATCATTACCGAGTTCATTACCCGAGTGAAAGCCCAGGGTGCTAGATTCAATCCGAAGCACATGGCCCGGAACTGATACACCACTCCTAGGACTGCGAAGCGTAGATACTTTCGGAATGTCGGATGTACCATGACGTGAAAGTACGCATCTTTGAGATCTATGCTCGTTGCATAATCGTTCACCCGAATACTCGCTCTGACCGATCGAATCGTCTCCATATAAAACTTCGGAGCGATGATCAGCTTGTTTATCCAGCTCAAATCTATGACTGGACGGAACGAGCCGTCTGGTTTCGGAACCAGAAACAGATGGCTGTAGAATCCCAGCGATTCCTGGTTTTCTACGACCTCTACCGCGTTCTTCATTAAAAGAGACTGCACCTCTGATAGCAGAGCGTCTCTTTTCTGAGGGTTTGACGGAAGATGAGTCCACTTTGGACTTCGAGTTAATGGAGGCTTTCGTTTGAAGGATATCTTTAGACCTTCCGAAGTCACTCCTCTCACCCACGGATCGTCCGTAATCGACGCCCACTCTTGAGAAAAACTCGACAACCTTCCGCCAACCGGAACGCGATAGAGGTTTGAGCCATCACCTCCTGGATCTGCGAGGCCTGCGGTAGGAGAAACCACGTCTTCCACGACCCGCACCTCGCCTCGTCGACCTCGGGGCGTCCGACCGATTGTCCCGGCCTGAAGGACGTCCCGAACGAGAGTCGCTATCCTGACGGTCTCTCGAATAAGAGCTAGAGGACGCACCGGAACCTCTATAGGAACCTCTCTTGGGCGGATAAGACCCAGAAGTGCCCGCCTTATTCGTGTCTGCTGAATCCGACCTTTTAGGAGCGGATCTAAACAACAGAGAATCACTAGCTTTCTTTTTAATATTATCATAAATAGCGGAAAGCTTGCCGTCAAAGAGAAGATCTCCTGAGACCGAAGCGACTCTAAGAGAGTTCTTCACCTTAGAATCCACTAGTGTGGATGTAGACAGGGCTGCGTCACGTCTAACCAACTCCAGATTTGCCACTGAAAGGGCGGAGTTACACGTGGAATAAGCTACTGCCCTTGAAAGAAGTCTTAAGGAGGATTGTATATCCTGAAACTCTTCCCCTTGAAGACGCAGTGATAACGCCTTCGTAAGGTGATCTGCGTAAGATAAGGCATCTAAATTGGCTCTGTTAGACGCAATAGCTGTTTCCAACACTGCGGTTGGAATAGAAGCTGACGACGGTAATGATAGCTCTAAGTCTTCCGCCTCGTCGTCCATACGCAGAGGAACTCTCGGTATACCCTGACCTGCCGTGTCGAATTTATTCCTTGCATTAATGAAAGGCAGGTTGAGAGTATTTGCGGACAAGAAGCCTGCTTTCCCTGTCCTGGAAGCAAGTTTAAAAATAGCGTCGTTCAATAATTCAAATGTTCTTGCAACATTATTGGACTGCGACGGAAACTCGGGAGCGATGTCCCTGAACCGCTCGAAAAAATCAGAGTCCAATGACGCTATAATTCTCCTGTCCGGAAGCGCAGCAGTCTGGCCCGACGGAACAACTTGAGGAAGAAAGTGCCGGATGAAGTCTACGGCAGCTTTGTGTTGTTCCGAAAGGGATAGCTCCAATTCATCCGTATCCCTTTCACCATCCGGTCGGACCTCCCGATGTTCCCGGTCGTCCGCCCCCGATGCTTCGGCGGAGCGTACCGACCCAGCGCCGTCGGATAATTCTCGATCCGACACCGTCTCTGTCGGCTGCTGGGATGCTGCGATAAGCTGTGCTATCTGCACTAGAATGTCCGACGTCGAGACCTGCGGAGGAGCGGTCTTTCGCTGCTTTGCCGAGGGCAGCTCCGCATCAGATGGCTCCAGCATACTTTTCCTATGCGAACGTCCGGAGTCCATCGGTCTCGAGTCCCTGGCTGCCGGATGGTGTGACCTGGTCGCCGAATAATCCTTCATCAGCGAAGCTGGCAAGATATCGGAGGTCACGCAGCCAAGGTGCGGTCGTGTGCGCCGGCGAGAAGAGGAAGCCTTAACAGTCTCTGCGGACTGCTTATACAACGGAGCGTCCCGAGCGACGGACGTATGCTCCGCTAAAGACACATTTTGTACCACAACATCTGGTCCCAGATGTTGTTGTACGAGAGAGGGGCCTCTCTCGCTCGCGGCCCGGCTGGACCTGGACGAGCTAGGAACCGGACTAAAAGGCTTCCTCCGTTCTCGTTCACTATCCGCCGTCACTGGGTGTGCATCTATTATTTTTATAGTGCTCGCATCACCCAAAATTTCCTCTTGGACCGCATCGGACGAACCCGGCTGCCGAACCATTCGGTGAATGGACGCTACACCGGGCGAGCTAGCGGACGACATTTGTCTAATCTCCATGAGCACTTTTGCCGCTAGCTCTGTATTTAATTGTGACGACGGACGCACACTTGAAGAAGATAACATGGAAACATCACCCTGTTCTGGTTCCTCTGAAATAGAAACTGAGAGAGTAGAGTGACCTTGTGGAGAAAGAGCCGGCATCGCTCTTTCTCCAGAAACAACATATCGTGACACACGTTTCCAATGTTTCTCATCCCAATGTTCACATACAGGACAGGGATTAATGCGAGAACACTGACTACAATTTATGCAATAATCATGAAAGTCAGAGGAAGATTTCTTCCTATTACAATTTGAACAAGTTCCTTTCATTGTGAAGGAACAACAATAAGTCCTAGTTACTCGCAAAAACCCCTGACACAAAGATACATAATAACATGATCCATTAATAAATGAAAAAACAATTGCAAAACAAAATAATTTTGAAAAAATATTTTTTCAGAGAAGCCCAAGTTGCTGAAAAGTAACGTTGAGCCCCGATGGATCCGATGGCAAAGTGTGGTCAAAAATTTTAAAATTATATAAAATAATTAATGAGACACTTTCGGATAATATAAATGTATCTTATAATGAGATAAACTACCTCAAAGGCAAACAGCCCCCCTCAAAAAAGGCTGTTGCCAATGAAAACAAACAGTGTAAACACAGAAGAAAACATGACTCCAGGCACTGAAAAAACTGGCCCGGAATCAGTCCTCAATTACACTCTATCTGATGCAAAACAGAGACTCCCAGGGGAGAATCTGCAGAACATCAGATGGAAGATGCAGAACACAAACGTTATACACCCATGGGTGAAAACGTAACTATGGGGAAAATAACAGAAAACATTCTGTAACCAAGCAACTCTCCCAGGGAAATTTTAGAAATGAAACTTCTCAAAAATATGCCAAAAGCATGGGAGAATTGCAAGGGGGGACTTTAGAAGGTTAGGGGAGAGGAAACACTGAATAAGCAGTGCAACAATTAGCAAGAATGACAACAAGAGGCGTTTGCCTCGAAAATAGGCAACTTAACATAATTTTAACAAAAAATTTTAAGTACAGCCCTGATTATTTTTTTGCCACTTCTTTTTTCCTCTCCTCCTTCTATCCTCCTTAGAATCACATTTTCTCCAAGAATTACGTGTCTGGCATCCTTTAAACTGAGATTTACAAGCACAAAGATCAGTGAGATGTTGACTGATGAAGGGCCAAACAGAGAATGATATTTGGCGCCAATTTCGGGACGACTGCGTCACTGCGCATGCGCAGTAGAGTCGTACTATGGAGGTCCTTTAGGACATGATTTCTTTTTGTTTTGGATGCAAATTTTGGGGATTGGGGGGCAAAATTTGTGTTTGGCCCTGGTTTTTGTGGAGTTAGCACCAGCTAAGTCTGGGTCATTGGTACAGTATAAAAATACCGAAAATTAGAAGTCCTAACTGGCTCTCCATACATTTTACCCTGTGCGCATGGGCAGACGTCAGGAAGTCACCGAATCTGGCACCAATAAAATCATTCTTTGTAGAAAAAAGATTATAATAATTCAGCAGGGAGGTATGAGTGCCTAGTACGGCCCACGAGGACCATTCCCGTCTGGGTCATTGGTAAGTATAAAAAAAAATATATAAATTACTATAATTTTTTTCATATTTTAAATACTGTAACCAATGACCCAGACTTAGTTGAATCGTAAAAAGGCGGAGGGCCTAGTACTTCCGAAAGATTAGATCAACATAGATCAAATCCTTCAATCTATGATGAAGAAATTAGAATTTACATGAATGTCTCTTAATACCATAATAGAAGAGACATAACCTAATATGGATCCCAATAATGTAAATCCTAAATCTAATCATGTTAATTAAGATGTAACAAATAGACAATTTTAGAGACTTATCTGGACTAGACCCTAAAAAATATGGCATACTGAGAATGAGAGAAAATTTCCCATAAACCTATGCCACACAATAATACAGCAGCTGATCGCCGAACATAGTACGGAAAAGACACCTTCCTCAATAGTTACATATCCCATAAGGCAGAGAAGTGGACAAAATGACTCCCCCCCCCTTTTTTTTAACATAACTTCAGAAAAAAGAGGGGAGAGCTCTGTAATCAATAAGCAGAACCCAGAAATGATATAAGTAAATATTAATCAGGCACTCAACAAATTAATTCATGAATAAATGGTGCTTAACACCACTTCACAAGCCAAGGCTGTAACAATGATTTTTTTAAATAGAATTATCTGCTATAAAATATGCACTGCAGATGCTGTATACAGGTACAACGAAATCAGTGAGAAATTAATTATAACATATCCATACAAAAGCGGGATAACATGAACAATCTCTGCAGAGAAAACACGCTTCAAGATCATTCAAGGAGGCCTCTGTAATATTAAATTCAGTAAAAAACACTCTCCAACGTGTACTATTTGGTATCTACAACTATAAACACGTGAGAATATGCGATTTGAGAACCGACAAAATAGAGACCAGGATTTAGAAATGGAGGTAGGTATGATAAACCAGCTTCAAAATCAGAAAATATATACCGGAAACAAATGCAACAGAACTGCATATATGCGTATGATGGTGCCATCCAAATCGACCCAGATGCAAAGTATGTATGTATTAAAAAATATATACGCAACAGCGTGAGTGTGTGTGTGTGTGTGTGTGTGTGGGGGGGGGGGGGGGGGGGGGGGAATTCAAATATATGTCAAAACCTCCTCACCCACATTACTTAATCATTGCTGGTGCAGACAGCAATAATATAGTGATCATAAAGCTCTTTCACGTCTGAATACTCCGTAATGCCACTGAGAGCGGAGAATGACATGAAGAATAAAACTTCCCTTAAAGAAGAAAAAACCCTCTAATGGGGAAGCTTCTGGCGAATGCTCAATAGCAGACCACATAACCTCAAAGAAATCAATAGAAACAAATGAATTGAAGGATACACATATCCTATCATTCATTTCCATGAAAACGGGCTGAGCGTCAATGTATGCACTCAAAAGCCTTATACTAGCGACACAAATAATGGAAACTATTATTCCCATGTGCCGAAAACTTAACTATCCTGAAGAGATCCAACATAAGATCATATAATAGCCAAACGGTTAGAATAAGCGCAAGATATAGCCAGCGCTTACTTATGCGCTGAAATCTTAAGCATTGACTGCGAATTGGAAGATAAAATAACCCAAGCAGTATGAATAGCTGACTTATTTAACAATAGAATGAACATAAACGCCCCTTCTATTGAAAAATAATGACAACAAAAGCGTAACTTCTCTTCTGATAAACTCTGATGTGCATAGAGAGACCCTCGTACTCAGGATTGTAACGCAATATATGAACTCACGTTCGAAATAATAGAGAAAACCGTAATATATGCCCAAACTTGACCTTATGTTTAAAGATTCTCTAAAACAAAACAGGTCAAGAGGGAAAAACGCCTACCACTCCAGTTAATAACTGGAGTAGACGTGTGTAAGCGACCCATAAAAATAACATTCGAAGCCACTCCACACAACTCCATCCGGCGCATAAAACTATTGCTGTTAATGCATCAGATAACCGATAAATGCGAGCCAAACAGCTGGTTAATTCGCTCTGTGAAACAGATGAACCAGCCAAATGAATAGTGGGATACATGAATCCTATCATAAATCCCATGAGACATTATCTAGTTCACAAAACAAGTGATCTAAAGAACTATACTCGCTACAATTGCCGAACGTTTGCTTATCGACAGAAAGTTAATAATAAATAACCTAATTATCCACTTCCAGTCAAAATCGGCCAGACCGAGTTCTATAAGAGCCTCGAACCACTGGCTCAGGGGAGTCTGATCAGAAATTCAGTCTGACGAGAAACCCCTATCCAAGTGGCTGTATAGACAAACCTAAAGAATTATACATAGGAGAGATACCTATACCTTGCTTTGAGTCCTTATAGACGATTTGAGTCTAGGACAACCTCTCGTACTCTTTCTGCTGGTGATGGTACATTAGACCCCAGCTTAAAGAGACGAGAATTGATTCTTATCATAAAAACTAGAGTTGGAAGACTAAAGCGACCTATGGCAAGTTTTCCACCCAGTCAAATGCAAAGATGAAGACACAAGGCTTCGTTGCATCAGAATAACTCCGACTTAACATTAGTTAAGACCGAGAAATAAATACTAAGTCTGGAAAGAATTTAAAAAGGTACAAACGACCACAAAATTCCTTCCATATAGACGATGCATCACAGTACTTAAAATTAAAGTACATAAGACCAAGAGACTAAATTCGCTCTGACTAAAAAATTATCTTCTCAATTGCGTCCGAGCGAACAGCTAAATGATGAAGGTAAGGCTAAAACTAGGATCTTAGCCTGCTCAATCAACGCTGAGGAACTCTCCACATCTTCCCCTGTTGTTTTTAAAAGTATGTGAACCATCACAAACGATTAAAAATACAGAGGAAGAAGATAAGAAACCGAATTACTTTTTCCCGCCGGAAGTTAAATATGGTGTCGTCTGCAGAATCGAAGACCTGTGACACCCGTGTAGACTTAACCGGAAAGAGATCTTATTACCCTGCTCTTTACCCAGCTGAAGTCAGTGTCGAACTACGCTAGCGGTTTCTCAAAATTGCTCGCAGCATTTTGAATCACTGGAACAAGTTCAAGGAAATGATAATGTATGGTATCTATATCATCCAAGAGTTGTTCTGGAAGGAAAAGTTATCCTTTCTATCATATGTTCAAATCAGTTAGAATCACAGTCACCAGCATATCAACAGGTAGGTGACTGGACCAAATAAGCACTATGCAACAGCTCAGGATTTGAGACTGACGTTGAGTGCTTCTGCCTTAGCAGGCATACTGCGATTAGCTGCGCAACTGCGACAGCAAGTCCGTTACAGAGGCCTGAGGAGCAGCGGTCATGAATAGCCTCTTCGCCGGCTGCTCCTAGGACAGGGAGTCCAATAGAGTTATTACTGCGGACGACCCAATGAATGAAGCCTCATCTCCTTGGCTACTAGATGGTGTGACTTTCTTCACTGAAGATGGACCTTTTGACGATGCAGACTGGAAATCCACTTAGTCACTTAGCCAAGGTGCTGCCGGGAGTGCTTGGTAGACGCTTCAAGAAGCAAAACTGTAGCCATCCCGTCTAAGAATTGAACTAAGCGCACCAGACAATAGCTATGTACGTAAGCTCTGACGCAAGTTCCTACCAACAACACCCGGCTCCGGATGTTGTTGAAAGAGAGAGAGGGGGCTCCCTCTTGCTCGCGATCTGGAGAGAACTGGACGAGGATACCTCAGAACTTGCAGTCTTCTTCCTTCCATCAATACTTGGTGAGCATGGATTCGATCAACAGTGCTTGCTACACCCTTATTCTCTCTTGACTGACACGGAGTGAGATCTGCCGGTTGAGCTAGCTGTTTTTAGACAAGGGCGTAAGCCTCCGTGAAACCTAGCCCTTGTGTTTTTTTAATATCATTGAGCACTTTTCCACTGGCTCTAAATACAATGCATATGCAACACATCCGGAGTCATGGTCCAAGTATCCAATCTTAACCGTTTCACTGGCGACAGGGAACTGACACCACTCATCGGGTTTTATAGCTCAGTGCAATATAAAGATCACTTTGTCCGTTATGTAGAGGAAACCATAAGACTAACCGGCCCTGGCTGCCTATTAGACGGGATGTCCCGCACAGGAGGCATGGACGTATACTCCGACTGACACAAGTTCCTACCAACAACATCTGTCCCCAGATGGTGCTGTAAGAGAGAGCAGCCTCTCTCTTGCTCATGGTCCTGGATGACCTCAGACCTTGCCTGTTTCCTCCTTCCGTCGTCGCTGGGTGAGCATAATTGCATATCATATTGTTCGCTCCGCCCTATATGATCTCTCTTTTTCTAGCCCGGATCGTATACACCCGGCGTCACAGTTCTCAGGGACCTGAGTAACTACTTCACCGTTCGAGCTAACTAGCGACAACGGACCTGCGCAGTTGTGTGCCTTTCGAACACAGAGGAAGCTATAAGACTAGCCAGCACCGGCAGTCTATGGAAGGAGCGTCCCGTGGACGTACGTTCCAACTGACACAAGTTCCTACCAACAACCTCTGACCTCTCTCTTGCTCGCAGTCACGGAAGACCTGGACGAGCATACCTCAGAACTTGTCTGACACAAATTCCTACCAACAACCTCGGACCCCAGATGTTGTAATAAGAGAGAGGGGCCTCTCTCTTGCTCACGATCACGGAAGACCTGGACGAGCATACCTCAGAACTTGTCTGACTGACACAAGTTCCTACCAACAACCCTCTGACCCGAGATGCTGTCATAAGAGAGAGAGGCCTCTCTCTTGCTTGTGATCACGAAAGACCTGGACGAGCAAACCACAGAACTTGTCTACTTCCTCCTTCCTCCTTCCCGTCGTCGCAGGGTGAGCATGTTTGTATGTTTTTAGTGCCCGCTACACCCTTATTCCTCTTCTCGACCGCAACGGACATACCCGGCATCACGTCCCTCATCTCGAGTTAGATCTGCCGGTCGAGCTAGCTGGTGACAAGGTCATCAATCCTACTAAGGATCTAGGCACTTGTTTAATACCTGAGCACTTTTGCCGCTAGCTCTTCATTGATTTGTGTCGACGACAGCACACTCCTTGATGGCATCACAAAGCCACATCATGTTCTTGTTCCTCTGTAAATAGAAACTAAAAGACTATAGTGACCTTTTGACGAGAGGACCAGTCGAGTCCCCTCGCCGCGATAGAATCGATAGAGTCCACTTGCCTAACACAAACCATGACGCCCGTCATTCAGATTATCAAATCTGATACATGGAGTAGAATTAGTGGTAGTACATCAAGTAAACTAATACAACGACCAAGTAAATAAAGGAAAGGTTTCCTCTATTTGCCATACTATTAGATAAAAATAATTACCTAATAAACAGCTGTGCCATGAGCGCATGATACACCCGTTATTAATTACAAGAGGGAAGCACACAATTTGAGTATACATGTGTACTTGTCAGGTTTTTTTATATTCTTGTACAATAATCAAAACCAACAACATACTGTGTTCAATAATTTGGAAATAAAATTATTTGAATTTCATGTATATATCTTATGTCTATAGAGATCATAACTTCAAGAAAAAATCAACGATTTTCTAAATAATAAAGTCCCATAACTCTGGAATGACTAATCAAACGGCGACACCAAACGAAAGGGAGCTTCCTTCCATCAACATAAACCACCTACCAAAAAATCGTGAAAATCTCTCAAAGCGTTCTCGAGTTATCGTAAAACGTGTAAAAAATCAACAATTTTCTAAGTAATAAAGTCCCATAACTCTGGAATGACTAATCGAATGGTGACACTAAACGAAAGGGAGCTTTCCTCCATCAACATAAACCACCTACCAAAAAATCGTGAAAATCTCTCAAAGCATTCTCGAGTTATCGTAAAACGTGTAAAAAATCAACGATTTTCTAAATAATAAAGTCCCATAACTCTGGAATGACTAATCGAACGGCGACACCAAATGAGAGGGAGCTTCCTTCCATCAACATAAACCACCTACCAAAAAATCGTGAAAATCTCTCAAAGAGTTCTCGAGTTATCGTAAAACGTGTAAAAAATCAACAATTTTCTAGGTAATAAAGTCCAATAACTCTGGAATGACTAATCGAATGGTGACACTAAACGAAAGGGAGCTTCCCTCCATCGATATACACCACCTACCCGAAAATCTCTCAAAGCGTTCTCGAGTTATTGTATGACGTGTAAAAAGTTAAAAAATTTACAGTAATTTATATATTTTTTATACTTACCAATGACCCAGACATAGCTGGTGCTAACTCTTAAAATATAGGGCCAAACACAAATTTTGCCCCCCAATCCCCAAAATTTGCATCTAAAACCAAAGAAAACATGTCCTGAAAGGCCCTCCACACTTCGCCCCTACTGCGCATACGCAGTGTCAAGGACGTTCCGAAATTGGCGCCATTAATCATTCTAATAACCAGTGCCTGGTAAGCGCTATGTACTCAGCGGGGAGGCAAGAGTTCCCAACTCCTGGGAGGGCCATCCCCGTCTGGGTCATTGGTAAGTATAAAAAATATATAAATTACTATAAATTTTTTAACATTTTTATTCTGTACCAATGACCCAGACATAGCTGAATAGCAAAAAGGCTGGAGGGCCAAGGACATAGAGCAAAATGGAATACGCTCAATAAAATAAAATAGAGTCATCCCCTGTAGGGAAAAAGAAGTAATAGGCCTTACATGTATCTTTCTTATTTATGATAAATTAGAAAGATACAACACCTTCCAAAATTGAGCTTCATACATCCATGTACTCTATTAATATCCAATATAATCCTTATACTAATAATTTTTAAAGTAAGCCAATAAATAAAGTAAGTCTAGAGAATAGAGACTCTTATACTCCTAAAAGTGTCTGAGGATTGCATAATCATGTCCATTGACATATGCAATATTCAAAAGCTATACTTTAAAAACTAAGACTTGAATGAATTTTAAAAACCTAAACTTCTCACTAAACAACCATCCCAATAACAGCTCAGAATTACTAACTCCGGAGGAGGTATCCCCTTGTTTTCATAGTAAAACAGGTGACCCAAGGGAACACCCTCCTCCCCCCCCCCCCCCCCCCCCCCCTTTTTCTTGCCCTGGGTCAAATAGCCCAGAGCGAAGAGGGCAGCCGAACGGAGACACTGCCGAAACAGACAGCCTACCTAGCTATAGTAGCAACTGTTAAGTGAACGACATTCTGAGCAGTAGATAATAGACCTAACAATAGAGGCCTCCAGAAATGGACTCGATATTTCTGAGATAAAATTCATGAATGTGGATGGCTGAGCGCAATGAGCGGCCTTCAAAAATCTATAATAGCGACACTATTAATGTAAGCCCAAGAAGTAGAAGAACTCTTACTTCATGAGCCGAAATCTAAGCACAACTGCTAAGTCAATGATATACCATAAGCAGTACCAATAGTTAATAGAATCCATTAACAATAAAATGGAGCGTAACGTCCTTCTACTAGACATCAAAGACAGAAGAAGCTTACGCCCATAGAAATAAACAGATATCTGTTTATAAATACATAAACTGTACCCGGAAAGAGTAAAGGCCTATGCCCATACGAAGAGGGAAGGACCTTAAAATAATAGGTTCCGGATAATAGGAGCCTAACTCTTATGCAACAATCCAACCTAAATAGTAACAGAAGTAGTGATTCCGAAACTACGAAAGTGAAAATCATCCATCGATAGTGCATGAAACTCACTGACTCTACAGTAAAAGAGAAATCAACAGAATTACTGTCTAAAAGGTCAGAATTTGAAAACTACTGTTTCCAGAGGCTCAAATGATTACTTAGCTAAATAAGAACCGAAGTTAAAATCCATATAGGAATTTAAACTAAAGATTCTAAGTCTATTTATCAAAAAGTTACTAACTGACTTAGATAAAGAGACAAAAGACTCAATTGTAAACTATCGTAGAGTGCATAGGTATGAGGTAACATAAACCTATAACCTAAATAATAACAGACTGCAGTAGATCTTGTGAAACAAGTATACTAAAAAATAGCAATGAGTAGTATGGAGGGATCAACAATATGAACATAATGATCCCTACACCACGACGGAAGAGCCTCCACTTTAGCCGCATAGAATAGCGAAGAAGAGGATCTCCTATAGTAAGAAATCGCGTCCAAAGCTCATCCAGTACAGTGCTTACAATGCAATACGGACCACAACGGAATACATGAAGGTTGCGACCTTGCGGGTTGTGATAAAGATGACACGATTTACCCAGTGAAAAAAGATCCTCACATAGAGGAAGATTTCACGTTAAAACCCACAGTAGACAAGAGAGTAAATTACCCATGATCTCTGTGAAGATAGAGATGCTATCAACAGAAATGTATTGTGGTTGTTTATCTTAGCAATACCTGCTGAAACAACAGCGCCGGAGGATACGCGTATCCTATCATTCCGTCCTATAGATCAATAGAGCGTTAACAACATTAGCTCAGAGATCTGGACAAGCCAACACATACGTCTGCAATTGATTAGCAAGCTGTGTCATAAATAAATCATCATTGGGCGCTCCCATAGATAGCAAATCTGATTGAATACTTGTTTGTTGAGAGTCCATTCTGACAGCAACAAGCGACCCGTAAGAGAACGGGAGTCCGATAAAACAATCAGACGACCCGGAATATGACGGACCAAAACTGAACTTGGTGTACTATAACCAACAGACGGATTCTTTCCATTAAATTGAATAACGGAAACGAAAGAGTGCCTCCCTGGTTCCGGAGATACGCCACTACTGTCGAATTAAAGGACAGAAATTTGGGCATGCGTTTCTGAATAATGTTCATGCAATGACATAAAGCAAGCCTAAAAAACATTATTCCGCGGAAGAAAACTGATTGTTAAGAGACTGCGGAACCCAAAGACCCTGGCACTTCGAATCCGTAGGGATCAGTATTATATCCCAATCTGTTTGACTGGCAACCGTCATAACAGCCACACTCGGGTCCGGCAACTGCGGTGGCACTCTCTGAGTCAACCACCGAATGTTTGCCTCAGTCTGAATCTCTTGTAACACTAGATAGACAAGAGAACGTGTAAATCGAGCAATTCATGGATTGCCGAAAAGTTGCCGTCGAAGAGAAGCTCCTCCGAGAACGAAGCGACTCTGAGAGAGTTCTTAACCTTACTATCCACGTGTGTGGATGTAGCTAGGGCTGCGTCACGTCTAACCAACTCCAATCAGCCACTGAAGGGCGGAGTTATACATGAACAAACTACTGCCCTCAAAAGAAATTACATTGAGAATAATATCCCGTAAATCTTTTCTTGAAGACGTAATGATAACGCCTCAGTAAGGCGGATTACGTATGATAAAGCGTCTAAGTTAAGTCTACTATACATCATGTCGTTCCCAACATTGAAATTGGAAAAGACATAAACGGCGAAAAAGAATATATGCAGTCTTTAATCACACCGTCTAGACGCATATGAACTCTCGGTATGCCCTGCTCTGCCAAAATAAACTATTCGTATAAATGATAAAATGGCAGAAATGAGCAACGCGGACAAGAAACTAAACTATCATGCTTGGTAGCAGGCTTGTATATATATATATATAGCGTCGAAAAATAAAACACATGTTGTAATGACAATATTGGACTGCGTCGGTAAGTCAGGGACAATGTCCCTGAACCGATCGAAAAATCCGAGTCCAATGACGCTATAAGTCTCTTATCCAAGATCGCAGCAATGAAGTCCGAAATAACAATCACTGGAAGATAATGCCAGAAGATATGAAAGGCATCTTCCGATACTACTAAAGGGAAAACTCGAAATCTTTCGAATCCCTTTCGCCATCCTGTCGGACCCTATAAAGCGTTCGGTCGTCCGTACCTGATGCAACCGCGGACCGCACCGACCCAGCGCCGTCGGATAATTCCTGATTCGACCGAGAAACTGTCAATTGCTGGGATGCTGCGAAACAACTGTGCTAACTCAGATAGCACGTCCGTCACTGAGGCCTGAGGAGAAGCGGTCTTACGATGCATTGCCGCTGGAAGCTCCGTGATCGTTACCCCGTGCATACTACCAATATGCGAGCGAACGGAGTGTATAGGCCTCGTGTCCCTTGGCTACCGGATGGCGTGACCTATTCGCCGTGGAATCACTGAATGCCGAAACTGATCGGATACTCGAGGTCACGTAGCCAATGTGCGGTCGTGTGCCCTGCTGTGAGGATGAGGAAGCATTAAGGACAGTCTCTTGGACTGTCAATATAACGGAGCGGCCTGACCGACGGACATATGCTCCGAATGTAAAATATCTGAACCACAACATGCGGTCCCCTATGTTGTTGGACGAGAGAAGGACCTCTCTCGCTCACAGCCCGGACGGACCTGGACAAGCCAGGAACCGGACTAACAGGCTTCCTCCGATCTGTCCTCAATCTGCCGTCACTGGGTGAGTACTAAAGTAATTAAAGTGCTCGCATCACCCAAATTTCCTTCCTAGACCGCAACGGACGAACCCGGCAGCCGAACCATTCGATGAATGTACGCTACACCGGGTGAGCTAGCGAATGTCACTCCGTAGGCGATAGACATATTCCATGAGCACTTATTGCCGCTAGCTCTTCATTAACTATGACGACAGAGGCACACTTTGAAAGACATCTCCATAACTCTTCGAACAAGAAACCAGAAATGCTTGGTTAGCAAGCATAAAATAATAATATATATAGCGTCGTTCAATAATTCGAAAGTTTGTGTGACATTATTGGACTATGTCGGAACTGAGGGACGATGTCCCTGAACCGAACCAAAAATTTCTAAGTCCACCGACGCTATCAGTTTCTTATCCGGCATCGCAGCATTCTGGTCCGACGAAAGAAGCTGTAGAAGGCCAAGTCAGATGACATACACAACAGCATATGTTGTTCCGAAAGGGAAAGCTCGAAATCCTCCGAATCCCTTTTGGTATCCCGTCGGACCGGATGAAACTTTCGGACGTCCGTACCCGCTTCTGCGGAGCGTCCCGACCCAGCATCGTCGGATAAAATATATGCGACAGATTCAGTTGATGCTGGGATGCTGCGATAAACTGTGCTATTAAGGAAAGCACGTCCGTTCCCGAGGCCTGTGCAGTAGCGGTCTTACGATGCATTGCCGCCGGAAGCTCCGTGTACGTTGACTCCCGCACACTTCCTATGCGAACGTCCGGAGTCTGCAGGCCTCGTGTCCCTGGCTACCGGATGGTGTGACCTGGTCGCCGAAGAATCCTTGATCGGCGAAGCTGGTAATATATCGGCGGTCACGCAGCCAAGGTGTGGTCGTGTGCGCTGACGAGAAGAGGAAGCCTTAGCAGTCTCCGCGGACTGCCTATACAACGGAGCGTCCCGAGCGACGGACGTATGCTCCGCTTGCGACACATTTTGTACCACATCTGGGGCCAGATGTTGTTGAACGAGAGAGGGGCCTCTCTCGCTTGCCGTCCGGATGGACCGGAACGAGCTATGAACCGGACTAAAAGGCTTCCTCCGTTCTCCCTCCGATCCGCCGTCACTGGGTGTGCATTAGGTTAATTTATAGTGCTCGCATCACCCCAAAATTCCTTCTAGACTGCAACGGATGAACCCGGTTGCCGAACCATTCGGTGAATGGACGCTACACCGGGCGAGCTAGCGGACGTCAAAGGCCGTCGAACCTACTAGGGTCCTCTTAGGCAATTGGCGTATTTACATGAGCACTTTTCCGCTAGCCCTTCATTAATTGTGACGACAGAGGCACACTGTTGGAAGACATCACAGATACATCACCCTAATCTTGATCGTCTGAAATAGAAATTGATAAAGTAGAGTGACCCTGCGGGGAAAGGACCGGAGTGTCCAAATCCCCAATAACATACCGTGACATACGCTTCCCATATTGTCATCGAAATCATACAATACAGAACAGGAGTTAATGCGAGTACACTGACCACATATAGAATGATAATAAAGTCAGAGAAAGACTTCCTCTTAAAACAATTGATCAATATCCTTTCAATGTGAAAAGAAAACAAGTCCTGGTACTCGCACTAACCCCTGACAATCAAAATACATAATAATAATATGATCCATTAATATAGAAAAAATAATTGAAATCAAAATATTTTGAAAAAATATTTTTTCAGAACAGCCCAAGTTTCTGAAAAGTAACGTTGAGCCCCAATGGATCCCAAGCCTAAGTGTGGACAAAAATTTTAAAAATATTTTAAACAATTTATTCAACA
This sequence comes from Pictodentalium vernedei, assembly GCA_031216915.1. NCBI lineage: Eukaryota > Metazoa > Mollusca > Scaphopoda > Dentaliida > Dentaliidae > Pictodentalium > Pictodentalium vernedei. The sequence continues at coordinate 432,784,852 of CM062297.1, read as the reverse complement.
CTTACGAACAATAATAATGTATCTAGTTATGATTAAAATAACATTAAGATATTATTTTTTTTAAAAATCCCCCCCTCACACAGAGGGCTGTTGTAAATGCAAACAATGAGTGTAAAAACACTAAAATAAGACTCCAGGCACCCAGGCCCGAAATCAGTTACCAAAAACACACTATCTGATGCAAAACAGAGACTTCCAGGGAAGAAACTGCAGAACATCAGATGGTAGATGCAGAACACAACGCCTAACCACCCGTAGGTGAAGACGTAAACATGGGGAAAGAACAGAATTCATTCTGTTATTCAGCTGAAACTCCCAAGAAAATTTAGTAATAATAATTACAAAAACTATGCCAAAAGCGTGGGAGAATAGCAAGGGGGGACTTAAAGGACAGGGAGAGAAGAAAACACTTAAAAAACAGTGTAACTAAATAATCAGAATGACAACAAAATGGCTGCTGCCTCGAAAATAGGTAACTTAACATAATTTCATTAAAAAATTTCAAGTTACAGCCCTGATAATATTCTGTCACACATTTTTTTCCTCTCCTCCTTCTCTATCCTCCTTAGAATCACCATTTCACTAATATTTATGTGTCTGGCATCATTTAAACTGAGATTTATAAGCACAAAGATCAGTCAGATGTTAACTGATGAAGGGCCAAACTTAGAATGATTAATGGCGCCAATTTCGGAACATCCTTGACACTGCGCATGCGCAGTAGGGGCGAAGTGTGGAGGGCCTTTCAGGACATGTTTTCTTTGGTTTTAGATGCAAATTTTGGGGATTGGGGGGCAAAATTTGTGTTTGGCCCTATATTTTAAGAGTTAGCACCAGCTATGTCTGGGTCATTGGTACAGTATAAAAATATCAACAATTTTCTAAGTAATAAAGTCCCATAACTCTGGAATGACTAATTGAACAGCGACACTAAACGAAAGGGAGCTTCCCTCCATCGATATACACCACCTACCCAAAAATCACTCAAAGCGTTCTTGAGTTATCGTACAACGTGTGACCTGATCGACAGACGGACGGACAGATGGACAGCCGTAAACCATAATACGACCCGTTTTTTCAAAACGGGCATATAAAAACTAATATATGTCATTGTACCGTACCACCACCAAATCTACATATAATATAAGATAACATTAAATATAATCAATGAAATAAATATATCCAAAAGAAAAACTCTGTCAAAAATAAAATAAAAATTTTCCTAATATAAGAGCCTAAGTTCCCAAAGGGAACGATGAGCCCAAAAAAGCCTAAGTGTGAACAAAATTATAAAAACTGTGTAAAATTAACTACCACACTATCAGAATATTTAATGTTACTTACAACTGTTGTTCCTAAACAACAATAGGAAACTACCTAGAGTAATGTAATGTAAACAAAACACCGGAATCAAGACCCCAGGCAACATGGCCCGAAGTCAGTAACAGAAACAAGACTATTCGGTGTAAAGAAAGATCTTCCTCAGAAGAAAAAATGATACATTGGATGTAAGATGCATGACCAAAATGCCCGAATACCCTAAGGATATGAGGACATAACCCTGAGGATGTACAGAATAATCTTCTGCATAAAACGTTAAACTCCCAATAAAGTTTATAAATTTTTTTTATTAAAACAAGCCAAAAAGCTTGCGAGTTCAACTGGGGGGATCAAGGGAAGGCAGGGAAAGAATACTAAATAAACAGTGGATAGAGCATAATCAATCAGTGATAACTTCAGGCTCATGTCCCGAAATTAGGGAACATGAACTAATTTTAATAAATATTATAAAATTACAGCCCTGAACGTTTCAAACCACTGTTTCTTCCTTCCTTCATCCAGTTCTGTCCTTGCATCCACCAATTTAACCGTTGATTTGTGTCTGGCATCATTATTAATTGAGATTTAAAAGCACAAATATCAGTTTGTTGTTATCCAACAAGGGCCAAACAAAGAATGATTTTATTGGTGCCAGATTCGGTGACTTCCTGGCGTCTGTGCATGCGCGGAGGGTAAAATGTATGAAGGGCCAGTTAGGACTTCTAATTTTCGGTTTTGCATGCAAATTTTGGGGATTGGGGTGCAAAATTTGAGTTTGGCCCTAGATATTTTTGGGTTAGCACCAGGTAAGTCTGGGTCATTGGTTACAGTTTAAAAATATTACGATTTCACACTAAAGCTTGGGCAGATGGTAAAAATGAAACAACTTTCAGGTCCATCAAGAGCAATAACTCCACCAAAATTGTCTGAACAAGTGTTTGACCACCGAGGTGGTATTAGTCCCCTACGGCGCTTTTGTGACATAAGGTGTTTTTGTCACAGAAGACACTAGAGTATATAAGCATCTTGGATTTTGAAAAAAAAATACTGAGCGTGCTTAATCCCCTCACAACCCTTTATCCATGTACCATATATGAAAGGCGTAGCTTGAACCATGTTGGAGGGAGGAGTGGTAACATAAAAGAGAAAAAAGCTTAAAAAACACAACAAAAAGGGCCGCCATTCTGCCATCTTGGATTTTGAAAAATAAATATTGACTGTGCATCATCCCCTCAGAACCATTTATCCATGTACCAAATATGAAAGGTGTAGCTTGAAGCATGTTGGAGGGAGAGGTGGTAACATAAAAACAGACAGACGGACAGACAGACAGATGTTAGATTTTGAAAAAAAATATTGAGCGTGCATAATCCTCTCACAACCCCTTTATCCATGTACCATATACGAAAAGTGTAGCTTGAACCATGTTGGAGGGAGCAGTGGAAACATAAAATAGAGAAAAAAGCTTAAAAAACACAACAGAAATGGTTGCCATGGCGCCATTTTGAATTTTGAAAAAAAAGTATTGAACATGCAACATCCCATTACAACCCTCTATCCATGTGCCAGATATAAAAAGTGTAGCTTGAACCATGTTGGAGTGAGGGGTGGTAACATAAAATAGAGAAAAAAGCTTAACAAAACACAACAAAAATGGCCGCCATGCCACCATACCGCCATCTTGGATTTTGAAGAAAAAATATTCAACGTGCATCATCCCCTCCCAACCCTCTATCCATGTGCCAAATATGCAAAGTGTAGCTTGAACCATGTTGGTGGGAGGGGTGGTAACATGAAAATAGAGAAAAAAAGCTTAAAAAACACAACAAAAATGGCCGCCATTCCGCCATCTTGGATTTTGAAAAAAAAAATTTGAGCATGCATCATCCCCTCAGAACCATTTATCCATGTACCAAGTATGAAAAGTGTAGCTTAAAGCATGTTGGAGGGAGAGGTGGTAACATAAAAAAAACAGACAGACAGATGGATGGACGGACGGATGTTCCAACATTTCGGGTTTATGGGCTACCAAAAAAACATTTTGTAAGTCCAAAACCTTATTTTACCCAGAACCCCACCCCTTCCACCCTAGAACTTATATTTAACCCTAACCCCACCCCTCCACCCAAAAACCACACCCTAACCCTACCCCCACCCTGACCCTAAACCCTAAAAGCCCACCCCTGACCCTAACCCCCACCCACCCCGGGACCTAACCCCCCCAACCTTAAGCCCTACTCTGGGGCTATCCCTAACCCTAACCCCACCCCTGACCCAACTCCACCCTAGCCAAACCAATAGGATTAGGAGCTATTTTTCGGTTTAGGGACTACTAAAACACCAACCCTAACACCCCCCCCAGGACCTAACCCTCCCCCAACCTTAAGCCCTACTCTGGGGCTACCCCTAACACTAACCCCACCCCACACCTAACCCTAACACTACCTTAATTTAGAGGTAGCCCCTAATAATAATATTCCCTAAACCCCCAATGTTGGCCCGGATGGATGGACAGATGGATGGACTGACAGACGGACGGATGGATGGACAGATGGACGGACCGACAGACAGACAGACGGACGGACGGATGGACAGACAGATGGACGGACAGAGACAGACAGATGGATGGATGGACGGACGGACGGACGGATGGAGTGGAATCCTATAGTCCCCTTACGGTTCCTGTAGGGGACTAATAAAACCAGCATTCAACATTGCACCAGACATCAAAAAGAAAAGTTATTGAGTTTCTCAACGTCATAGACTGATAGACTAACTAATGGAATGACCGACATTATTGCCGCTAAAAGTAGAATTATGTTTGGAACAAAATGGCCCCTGGTGGCCATTTTTAATGACTGCCAAACTCCAAAATGTAATCCTCTTCCTCTTGTTAATATCCATCATTGAATTGTTTTGACGTCGATTGTTTTGACGAGATGAACAACCGGTGACATACCCATTGAGTTATAGGGAAACCAGGATTGTCGACCAACACTTTTGGCCCCTCTGTCGGGTTCAGCTAATTTTTGTCTTTCGGCATTCACCAGTCTTTCCTGGAATTCGGATTTTGTGGAATTCAAAATTTCACAATTCCCATGCCAGAGATGTGGAATAGGATTAGCATGTTGTGTCAGTGTGGTAGGTATAAAAAGGAATGCAAGCAATTATTGTATCAAATGACCTTCAGGTTGAACCCTAAGATCCTTTGGTTGAAACATTGGTTGTGCTTTTCAACAGAATCAATAAAACATGAATTATTGAATTGGTGGAATTTTCACTCCATGGGTGTTTTAGTGACAATCCATTCTATATATTGTAAGCATTTAGCAAACTAACCTTGAAACACATCAAATGAGTTTTGAGTTCATCTTCACTCTAAAAAAAAAAATAAAATCATTAAAAAAAAAAAGTCACAATATGTATGTTACAGTACAAGTCAAAATAAGGTGTAGCATAACTGCAATTAACTAAGTATACAGCTGCTCCTGAACTGATAAGATCAGAACCTGACATCATTTTCTGGAAAGCTCTCAGTGAGAGCTTTTCAGAAAATGATGTCAGCTTCTGGTCTTATCAGTGTAGGAAGCGAAAGATACATAGTTTATAGTGGTTATCCTACAACTTATTTTGACTTGTACTGTATGTATTAAAGCTGCACAAATAAGTATTTGAAACAGGAGTTCTTGGCTAGAATTGTTCCACATTCAGATCTAATCTTGAAACGTCGTCTGAAATTTTCTAGGCAAACTTAAGTTACTTCAAAAGTCAAGGAAGTGTACTAGAGAGTGATCACAAAAGCAAACTAAGCATTTTCATTGCATCACAATATAGACACTGCCTGTCTGCTTTCCTCCACACAACACTCTCTACTGTTGAAATAGAAAAGTGTGAACACTGAATGGTGTGTGTGTTTGACTATTTATTTATTTATTTATTAGGGTTTAACAACACTTAAACACAACGCAGGAGTTTGAATCGACCGCTCAGACGGTCACCAATCCAAGGATTAACTGGGCTCGACATTGCTTAACTTCGGTGAACTGACGAGAACCGGTTCCGCAATGACACCATGCCCCTGTGTGTGTGACTGTCATGGTCAGATCATGATAGAGAAGGAGACCACTTTTACGATTACAGTGCAGTGGAATCCTGTTAACCCTTTACCCAACATGAAAAGCAGACGACACTTGCAAACAAATTTCTTGAATTACAAATTTTTTTCATTTTTTGTCTCAAAAACATAGGTTATGATCCCTCTTTGGAACAAGCTCGATGAGCTCGTTCCAAAGAGGGGTCATAACCTATGTTTTTGAGACAAAAAAAAATGAAAAAAATAATGAAAATTAATTGGCAATTTTTGTGAATAGTACTGGCCGGTTTTCGCTGTTACGTTGGGTAAAGGGTTAATTGAATAGCCACTTCATAAGTGAAAAATATTCAATTACAATGCACAAATGCAGACTTCACAGAAATTATCATTCTGTTTCATGCAGGTTCTGTCAGACTCAAATCCTGGAAACAAAAAACAGGTTCCCACAAATGTTTTAGCATTTCACTTTTCATCAAGGGACACTTAAAACATGCACGTTTTTCTGCCAAGACTAAAACTGTATTATTTATCGTTGATGAAACAGTGATCCAATTCATAACAATAACAACGGTGCAATCGTTTTGACAATCTCAGATGATTCAGATTGTTGAGCATGCATGTTTCCAACAGTTTCTGATTCTTAATTACTAAAATCGAATGCACGCAATGTTTGACAACAAACCAATGTGAAGCCGAACACACAAAACTGTATCGTTGAAAACAATAACAAAATCACATTTTATCTCTGAAACTGATGAGGAGGGAAAACTTTCTTTGCTAAAATGCAAGATATGTTCTTTCAATTTCAAAGTGCTGCATGAAGAATCAAGGAGAAGAGGTTTACAGATATATCGTCCCAATAAATTCAATACTGTTACCTTCCTAAACGGGACGTTTCACACTTGGGATGATTTGTCCCTTTTCAATCTGAAGACATGAAGAATTTTTCTTTATTTATTTCTTTATTTGTTCAACTTTAAAATAAAAAAACAGAATAATTATTTCATTATCCTGTTTTTTCTTAGTTATCTTTATCACTAGCAAGTAATGTTGTACATACTCAACTGAGTCATCATTGCCTTAGGTCATCTGTCACAATTAAATCAAAAATACAGATCATTTGTTTCACTTTTATTTTTTATTCCACCAAATGTATTCACCCTCTAATCTATAGCAATCCACTTCATATTCTCGATCCTTTTTTAACATTTGCAGATCTTAAACTGAAAATCAGGATAAGAAAATTGGTACAAAATGAATAAGAAATAAAAAGAGGTTCCCTGATAGTTCTTGATGGAACCCAAAAGTAGGTTCCATAGGGTTCCCAGGGTTTTCAGGTTCCGTGAATTTCTGAACTTGGCATACCAGGAGTTACTACATTACTGTATAACTCTTAACTGAATAACCCTGTTTATTGAATATAATTTCCAAACACCAAACCATTTACTATACCTTCAGTACAAATTAGGTAGACTGCAAAAAAGGTAATAGAGTAAACTCCTGAAAATTGAATAAAAAAACTTGTGATTTATCAAAGATTTCTTCCAACAACTACAAAACAGCTGCTGTGGACTGGTTGTAATCCACACGAGGGCAGTGATGTTCACGCAAGTGTTTACCAGGTAACAAAAATCATCATCAGCAAAATGTTAATTAATGAAGCACCAGGTTGTACCAGGTGCTTCATAAGATGTTTGATGATTATTCCTATAATTAGTGTTTGGGAATCTAATATTATTGTGACCGTGGAAATATTCCCCCAGCTCTGTGGCTCCTGTCATCTGCCTGATTTGTTTGAAAGGATGATTGGACGTGACATCTGGACTTGTGTGAAAGAGTACAAATAGATGGGCCCAACAGGTGAGTAGGGAGCAAAATAACTTAATCAATAACCTGTGAAAACTGTACTATATAATGTAGTTGCATCATGAGGTAGATTTATTGACTTACAGAGATAAATGTGGGTGAAACTTAATGCCCACTCTGACATTCAAAAAGTAGCTTCAAAAATGAAAAATCTTTCCCTTTAACAAGACTGGAAAAAAGTAGACAATGTGATTAAAGAAAGCCTATTCTTACCATCTCCATAAAAGCTGCCAGTTTCACTGTTGGTAATGTTGTGTATAACTTCAAGTAACTGAAAAAAGTGACAAATATAACATAACAAAAAGAAACGTCATTCCATGTACAATATAAGGAGTTAAATCCTAAATATAAATCATCATCAAAAAAAGAAGGTTGTGTCCAGTAGACTGATACCTTTCTACAATCAATTTCTGGTTACCTTAACCCTTTACCCAATGTAATGGCCAAAACCGGCCAGTGCCATTCACAACAATCACCATCCAATTTTCATTATCTTCTTCATTTTTGTCTCAAAAAAATAGCTTATGACCCCTCATTGGAACAAGCTCAACAAGCTTGTTCCAATAAGGGGGTCATAAGCTATGTTTTTGAGACAAAAAATGAAAAAAATTAGTTATTCAAGAATTTGGTTTGCAAGTGTCGTCTGCCTTTCATGTTAGGTAAAGGGTTAAATTGAAAGATACAAAGGCAATTTTTAGATATGTTGTGCTCATTTGAAAGGAGGATAATTATAATTAAAATTTTGTTTTTCAATTATTTTTTTCTGTGATTTAAGGGCTTGTTATCGTCAAGTCACTAGAAGTGGTAGTACACCAGACGAGCCCGAGCCAGACCGAGTTCATAAGCTTTTAGCACCAATTAATAACTTGGTCCCTAATCAAAAAAGCAGAATAGTAAATCACCTTTGCAGTTCTACACAGTGGCGGAGCAAGGATTCTCAAATAGGGGAGGGGGGCTGAGCAATATTCACGGGGGTCGTGAAGCAGAGGGAGGGAGTTCGGGCCCTCCCAAGGGAAAATTTTGAAAACTCTAGTGCTCTTGAGAGTGAATTGTCTGCCTTTCGTGTTAGGTAAAAGGTTAAAGCACAAACACAAAAAAATAAAAACAAGAAAAAGAAGGGACACAAAGAGTAGCATACCGTATTGACCTGGAAATAAGACCGGGGGTGTGTGGAGTAAGAGAGGGCAAAAGTATATGGGTGGGCTTATTTTCGAGAGGTAAAGCCTACAGGAGAATTTGGACACAAAAGTTAGGTGACTTGGTCAATCCATAACAAAGATGCATTAACTCTTTACCTAATGAATCGGCTGCCTGCATAATTTACAAATTGAACAGTTGAAATGTAAAACAATTTCAACAAAACCATATCATGTGACCCCTTCATAGGAATGAGTTTGTCAACATTGTCCCAATGAGTGTTCACATAACCTGGTTGGGTTGAAATTTTTTGAAACACTTGAAAAAGAAAATATAGAACCTTAGTGAGCACGCTCACATACCCCACGCGCCCCGATATTTCAAGCTCTAATCATTTTTTAAAAATAAACATAGATTCTAGGAATACTGCAGAAAACAGTGTTCTGTAGTTTCAACGGTATTGTTCTGTAGGCCACCATGTTAGACTAACATACCAAAAATCAGCTCAATATCTGGAAGCGTGTAGGAAAAAAGTCCGCAAAACTGTAATTTTGATGAACTTTTCAAAGTTCAAGGGCCGTAATTTTGGTAAAAATCAGTGGAGCGGAACAAAATGCAAACATGATCTGTAGGCCACCATGTCAGACTAACATACCAAAAATCAGCTCAATATCTGGAAGCGTGTAGAAAAAAAGTCCGGAAAACGGTAATTTTTGATGAATTTTTCAGAGTCCAAGGGCCGTAATTTTGGTAAAAATCAGTGGAGTGGAACAAAATGCAAACTTGATCTGTAGGCCAACATGTTAGACTCACATACCAAAAATCAGCTCAATATCTAGAAGCGTGTAGAAAAAAAGTCTGGAAAACAAGTAGGACTGACTGACGACTGACGGACTGACAGACTGACAGACGGACCAGTCAAAAACATTATACCCCTGCAACTTCGTTGCGTGGGATATAATAACAGAAATAACAAATTTTGATATCATGTGGGTTGGGTATGGGGTTCACTTTCCTTGTAACGACTTACATGTACCAGCCTGGCTGTCACTGATGTTGTCATTACAAAGTCATATGTTTTTCAAGTCATAGAAGAAGAATTACGGAATTATCGTGCCAAATTCTTCACAATTTTAGACAGCTCATCCAAGTGAATGAGAACAAAAAGTGTAATTCTCAGTTGCAAGTACTGAAATACTGTAAAACCACTGTCATGAGAGACCACCTGTCTTGAGAGACCACTGTGACTTTGTGCTGTTTGGTTGTTTTACTCTGTAATACCTATCATGAGAGACCATCTGTTTTGCGAGACCACTTCTGTTTGGCAAAAAGGGTGGTCTCTTAAGACAGGTTCTACTGTATCCTGTAAAAATTCTCCCAATACGCATCCGATCTACAGATTTTCTAAATGTTTTGTCTGCGTATTGTGTTTTCTGTATTTAACTGGTAGAGTTTCAAATTTTTGGGGGGTCATCAATATTTGTTCACATGTCTTCGCCATGTTACAATTTATGGGAGAGTGCTCTCCCATAATGTGTAATAAACCAAATCAACACAAACTAAATAATTTCCCTTCAAAGATAATATAAAATTAACCCTACAGAAAAATTAGTAGTAATTGGAACTAATTTTTATCACATAATCCTTGTCACTTTATCCTTGCCAAGGTCTTTATACCAGTAATTCACCACTTGTAGGCTGCTTTGTTTCAACATAATTTACTTGGTTTCCTTGTGACTTTTCTCCATAGAACATCTGGCACATTTTTAAACTTCACCCATTGGGGTTATTCCTAAGAAGACTCCCGGGCACTTTCGACTCATGCACAATCTTTCTTACCCCGAAGGTAATTTGGATGATTTTATCCAGTCATCTCCTCACAACTGTTCAGTATGCAACTGTGCAGGATGCTGCTGTTGATATTTTTAAAATGGGATGCCAATGTTTCATTGCCAAAACAGATATTGAGTCAGGCTTTCGACTGATTGCCATACATTCCCTTGATCATCACCTGTTGGAATTCACATGGGAAAATTGTTTTTATTATAGAAAATGCCTGCACATGGGTTGCACCAGCAGTTGTCAAATATTTGAACAGTTTAGCTCTGCACTTCAGTGGATTATGACAGCAAAATTTCACAGCTACAATATAGTTTATGTTCTTGATTTTCTTTTTTTTCTTTGGCTGACTCTGTCTGAGGTGCACTGTTTGGCTTACCTTGACACTCTCAATCGAGTAGCGAACAGTTTAGACATACCTTTAGCACATGATAAAATATGCACACCATCAACCCATATGGTTTTCTCAGGAACTAAGCTTCATACAGTGTCCATGTCTGCCCACCTGCCTGGTGATAAACTCCAGCAGAGCAGGGACATACTTTGCGATTCTCTTCAGTGACACAAGGTCACTTTACATGAACTTGAGTTATTGATTGGTTTGTTAAATTTCACTTGTTCAGTTGTGGTAGAATTTTTCTCCATAAACTTGACAATTGGAATTACTAAGCCTCATCACAGAATTGGATTAACAGTGGCTGCTAAAGACGACTTGCATCTTTGGTTACTATTTCTTACAAGGTATACTGGTAAGACACTTTTTCTCCCAAAAATATGGGTTACTTGCAACAGTTTAATACTGCACACAGATGCTGCCAAAAACATTGGGTTTGAAGGGATATGTAAGGAAAAATGGTTTTATAGTAAATGGGCAGAGTCCAAACAGGCTCATTATTTTGCAGTGTTGGAATTGACATCAACAGGTTGTTAGCATTGTGTTTGAGGGAGGTCTACTCAGTACCAACTTGATGCTTTGCTTGACTGATAATGTAGCAGTTATAGCTGAGATAATGCGCATCCGACAAAAGATTCACATCTCTTACAGCTACTAAGAACTCTTGTCCTTCATTGTCTTGAATTCAACATTCTGTTCAAGTCATGTCATATCCTTCGTAAATTTAATCAATTACCTGACCTCTTGTCTCGTTCACAGTTTCATCTGTTCTGTGAACTGTCACCCTACAATGCTCCCATTCTGACTCCGGTACCAGAGGAGTTTTTCTTACACAACTTACCGACACAGTAGATTTACTTATGGATAACACAACTGCCAACATGACCAAACATTTCTACCTCAGAACAAGGCAAGACTTCACAGATTTTTGCACTCTTATCATTTATCTATATGCTGGCCAATTCCTGTATCAGCATTGTCCTCATTTGTGGCTTATCTTTTTAATATGCAATAAGCACCTTCCACCATCACTTCCATGTGGTCTGGCCTATCATATATTCCTAAACTTGTTGGCTGCGTTTGACTCAACTCAAACATTTGTTGTTCGACAGCTTTTGGCCGGGATGCAATATCTTCGTCCAGTCGCAGACATTTGGATGCCGATTACATTTGAATTTTTGTACAGACTTATGGTTTCTTTGTCCCAAACCACGAACAATTATTTCTTGCAGTGTTTATTTCGGGCTGTATTTAGCAGTGCCTTAAATTAGTTTACCTGCACTGGAAAACTAGGCCCAACCGTGGTATCTGCAGCATATTTAGTGGTACAGCTGTCGGATATTGCCACATTGAGTGATCAAATGCATCTTACATTTAGGCATTTTAAATATAATCTCTTTAGTAGGCCTCACATTTCAACCATCAAAGGTTGGTCATCGCCCCACTGTCCTTTTATGTAAATGAATGTTTTTCTGCATATTCACGACACACAATCGGGCCCTCTTTTTTCAAATCCTGAGGGGTCTCCCATACTGCGTCATTGCCTTGATAGTCAAATTAGGCGTTGTCTCATCTACTGCAACCTGAGGAATTCAAGGGGTACTGTTTCAGGATTGGAGCGGCTACTTTGGCAGCCAGCTGTGATTCACAGACCCTCAAATTCATTAATGGGTGGCTGGAAGACAAATGCTTTCCACCATTGTATTAGCAAGAGTCCTTTGACTTTAGACTTGTGTTCATTGCACCATATGAATAACATTCTTCCTATTCGCTAAGATTCTCCTATATTAGTTACAATTTTTCTGGACTGACTGCCTGGGCAGTGTCCTACATTCAGTTAAATAGTGTTTCTGCTTATCTGATAACTTTTAGATGGTTCAGACTTACGGCTGCAACGATATGATACATATCTCAATACAAAACCCATGATTTGATATACATCACAATACACTCGTCAATCATCAAAAAGTGAGGACTCAGGAAGCAAAGCTGCAGTTATGGATCACCGGGTAAACCCCGTGCTTCTTGAGTCCTCACATTTCTACTGGGCTGGTGAGTAGAGGGAAAAGTCTAATATCCACCCACAGAATGGTCAAATTACAAATCATCATACAGTTTTGGGTCGAGCAGCTTCATTTCAATGAAACTAGATTTCTAAAACTTCTTGACAACAAAATGTCGTGACACACTCTTCTGTTTCCTTGGAATTAGTGATTTGTTGGATCATAGAATATAAAGGTTCAAGAGCGAGGCTACTGGTTTGTGCCATTCAATGCTAACAAATACCTGAGAGCAATGTAAATTCAGACTTCTACAATCCCGATTTCAATTGACAAAGGAAAACTACATATAATGGATGTGAATAGTCAACAATGAGGCCATTTTTGAAGTGTCAATAACAAAATATTCATGAAATTTTGGGTCCACGTGCATCGTAATACAGTCCAAGCAAATCGTGATACATATTTTCAGAGAATGAATCGCGTTACATTCGTTTCACGATTAACCCTTTCATACTTTTGTACGTCTTATGACGTACAAAATCAAACAGTGCGTTGATACTTTGTGGTCATCTGTTTTATTATTTTTTGAATTTTTAATGTTTTAACCTCAATTCCTATTTTCTCTCGAATACTCAGTGAGCCAAATGTTATCACAGTTTAAAATACTAATATAATCCTGCTGTCAAGACTTCTTAATGTGGCAGTGTACAGAATAGTAGATATAAATTATTAATCTAAATACTTTTATTTCATTTACAGGTTAACTTTGAATGCTAGTGTAGATTTTCAACTATTTAATATTTCAGGTTTATAGTCACTTGTGTGCGCTTTGTCTTTGCAACTTGGTTGCTTTTGGGTTAAGTTGGTTGAATGTTTAGTGAGTAGTTCTCATTCGTGCTGCTTGTGTTCGGTTTAGCGGGAAGTTTCTCAGGTTTGGTCATTCAGATCTTGGACGTTGGAGCAATTAGTGTTCAGTTTATGAGGAGGCAATATTTCTTGTGAATTTATAAGGACCTATGTCGTTTTGAAATGGGTCAACTATGATTTGTATTGAATATATTTGATGATGTAAATATTAGACTTGTAACAGGATGTAAAAGAACTATGATATTTTAAATAAATTGTATATAAACTGTTTATTGGAGTTCCACCAACTTATCGTATCCTCGAACCACACAGAACCACGACCTTGCGTTCGTTCTTAATAAGTGGACTCCAGTGGAAATTTCACGCATTCACGTGAGGAGAGATTTAGCTTCAAAATGTTCGTTTGCTGAAATATCGCCTACTGTGACACCGAAAATGCCCAATCTACTGTGTTTTCAACGGATTGTGCTGTGAATTGCATCATCTCGTGCACAAGCTCACACTTCTGTTTGTTTACTCGCCGGCATCAACTGTGATAATTCATAGGCCTATTCGCGTTCTTATCATGATGGATCGGAATTCTCAGGACTAGAAAGGACACCAGTATTCCATGGTAAACAGGTATACCTACTGCTTATTAAATGAGAATACATGACAGCCTGGTGACCGAACTTTGATTTCCGCCTACATAACTTTGATAGCTTTCCCCGTCATGACTGTACAGAACAGTGAACTGTCGTGAATACCCCTACGACACTCGACAGGTCAACAAGAGTCTGCATATTTGAACTCTTCAGCAGATGACTTTTATTTGTTGAACAGGTAATTTCACTGAATGTAAACAATCATTTAGCCCCAGAACACGAGATTTATTTAATTCATAGGCCCAGCCGATTGCATTCCCCCACTGTTTTTTTTTTTTTTTACACGTGTTGATTCGGTCATGTGATCAGAGATGTCAGTTGTTTTTTCTGGTAAACAACGCCCACTCTGCATCGTCACACCCCTGCTAACACGTGTGTAGACCGACATATAGATTCACAGTAAAACATCGTATTTTGTTGTAGGCTCCTGGTTAAAATATTATTGTAATTTTTTTTTCTTGGAATTTGGAAAAGTTTTCTGCTCCATTTAGTAGTAAAACATGTGCTCGTTGTCAACAAGTTTAGGTTGTGTACTTCACCTTGAATTACACAGCTTGATTTTGTAAACAAATAGCATGTGTCTTTGTTTATATATAGTAAGTCACGTGACTTGTGTTTTCATTCTTAATGGTAAATAGCCCCAGTGTTCCACTTTGAGAACAGCCTTTCCTGTCATCGAAAATTGTTGACACATTTTCATAAGAAAATGTTTCAATAATTTGTTTTTGCTTTGGTCCCCGCCCTTGGTGTAGTAAATTATTATTATTATTATTTGTCATCTTAGTTTTTAGGCAGAAAAAATAAACTTAGTTCATTTTCACGCAACAGAAAAATAAGAGATTGGCCAGACTTGACTTTATTGTTCTGTTGTTGTTGTGGTTGCAGTATACATGTAGCCTTGCATTACCGGAAGTGACATTGAACCTCAACTTTAAAAAAAAAAAAAAATTTGTTTTTTGGTAACAGGTAAGGACATTCATTTAGATTTATTTATTATTTATAATAAATAAATTTATTGAATTTTTCCCTTGTTTCTGCCAGAACTTGAACTTGGTGAAAATTTTAGTGATGTGATTTCCTTAGAATAGTTATATTGTGTTTCAAATGTGACATTTTGCTGATGCAGTTGTTTTGGGGTTATTGATTTGACTTCAGTTTATTTATTTATTGCTCGAGTTGACACCGGTTGATCAGTGGTGCTACCGTTTTCTGAAATTGGCACTGTGGTTACAGAATTGAAATCGTCTTGCATTGTCACTTAATTTTTGGGCTGCAGTTAATTCGAATGAAATCAACTTAGTTTATTTTCATTCTTTGGTTGTGATCAACTTAGTTTATTTTCAGTCTTTGGTTGTGGACGACACTGAATATAGTGCATTTTAACATAATAATGCACTGCGATAGAATTTGACTAGAAAGTTAAAAAATTTATAGTAATTTATATATTTTTTATACTTACCAATGACCCAGACTTAGCTGGTGCTAACTCTAACAAAACCAGGGCCAAACACAAATTTTGCCCCCCAATCCCCAAAATTTGCATCCAAAACAAAAAGAAATCATGTCCTAAAGGACCTCCATACTACGCCTCTACTGCGCATGCGCAGTGACGCAGACGTCCCGAAATTGGCGCCAATTATCATTCTTACTGGCAGTGCCTGGTCAGCGCTATGTACTCAGCGGGGAGGCAAGAGTTCCCAACTCCAGGGAGGGCCATCCCCGTCTGGGTCATTGGTAAGTATAAAAAATATATAAATTACTATAAATTTTTTAACATTTTTATACTGTACCAATGACCCAGACTTAGCTGAATAGTAAACAGGCTGGAGGGCCTAGGACATAGAGGAAAATCCAATAAGCTCAACTATATAGTAAAGAGGTAACCCCTTAAGGAGAAAAGGAGTATTAGGCTTTACAT
The DNA here is from genome assembly GCA_031216915.1 of Pictodentalium vernedei. Taxonomy (NCBI): domain Eukaryota; kingdom Metazoa; phylum Mollusca; class Scaphopoda; order Dentaliida; family Dentaliidae; genus Pictodentalium; species Pictodentalium vernedei. The sequence continues at coordinate 432,768,771 of CM062297.1, read as the reverse complement.
GTATCTTTCTTATTTAATATTAAATTAGAAAGATACACTACCCTTAATAATTGAGCACAATAACATTCATGTTCTCTATTAACATCCAGTATAACCCTTATACTAATTATTTTTAAAGCAAGCCAATAAATAAAGTAGTCCAGAGAATTGAGACTCTTTATAGTCATTTAAAAGTGTCCGAGTATTGTATATTAAAGCCCGTTTGACACTTGACATATACAAATGCTTCACAATGAGCTACACTTTAAAAATAAGACATGAATGAATTTAAACATTAATATTACACTTTAAAACCATCCCGGAAGCGACGCAGAAATACTGACTTGGAGGAGGCATTCCCTTGCTTTTCACTATAAAGCAGGTGACCTAAGGGAACACCTGCCCCCCCCCCCCCCCTTCCCCTTGCCCTGGGTCAAATAGCCCAGAGCGAAGAGGGCAGCCGGACGGAGTCACTGCCGGAACAGAAAGCCTGCATAACTATAGTTGCAACTGTTTAGTGGACGACATTCTGAGCAACAGATAACGGACCTAAACAATGCCGGTCTCCAGAAATGGACTCAATATTTCTGAGCTAAAAATTCGTAAATGTGGATGGCTGAGACCAATAAGCAGCCTTCATTAAATCTGTAATAGCAACACTATTAGCATAAGCCCAGGAAGTAGAAAGAGCTCTTACTTCATGAGCAGAAATCTTAAGCACAGACTGCTGAGAAGAAGATAAATCTTCATAAGCAGTACGGATAGTTAACTGAATCCATCTAGCAATAGAATGGACTGAAATATCCTTTCTATTAGGCATCAAAGACAGAAAGAAACGTTTCCGTCCCTTTCTGATAAACTGAGATCTCTGTTTATAGATACGTAATGCTCTAACAGGACAGAGTAATGGCCTACGCCCGTCTGAAGACGGAAGAGCCTTAATAACAATAGGTTCCGGATATTTATTAGGAGCCTGATTCTTAGCTAAAAAACCCACATTAGTAGTGAAGGTGATAGTGTTCCCAACACTACGATAATGAGAATCATCCACCGATAGTGCATGAAGCTCACTGACTCTTCTAGCAGAAGAGAAAGCTAAGAGAAAAGCTGTCTTATAAGATAAGAATTTGAAATCTACTGTCCCAAGAGGTTCAAATGGCTTTTCCTTCAATTTAAGAAGAACCCAAGCTAAATTCCACTTAGGAATTAATCTAAGAGTTCTGGGTCTATTTATCGAAAAGTTTCTAACCAACTTCGATAAAGAGACATTAGATCCAATTTGTAAACTATCATGATGTGCATAGGTATCAGATAACATAGATCTATAACCCTTTATAGTAACAGGCTGCAGTTTGATTTCGTCAAACAAGTATACTAGAAAGTTTGCAATGTCTGGTATAGAGGGATCGAATATATCTACAGAATGATCCCTACACCAACGACGAAAAACCTTCCACTTAGCCGCATAGTTTAGCGAAGAGGAGGTCCTCCTACAGTTAGAAATCGCGTCCACTGCTCGTCCTGTAAAGTGCTTGCCATGCAAGAAGGACCGCACAACGGAAAAACGTGAAGGTTGAGACCTTGCGGGTTGCGATGGAGTTGGCACGATTTCCCCTGCGAAAGAAGATCCTCCCGTGGAGGAAGCTTCCGCGGTAGGTCCCACAACAGACACCTGAGTAGATTTATCCACGGTCTCTGTGGCGACAGAGATGCTACCAACAGAATCTTGCATTGAGATTGTTTTATCTTTAGCAATACTTGTTGAATTAACGGCGCTGGAGGATACGCATATCCTATCATTCCGTCCCAAGGGATCGACAGAGCGTCTACTGCAAATGCTCTTGGATCCGGACACGGAGACACATACGTCTGCAACTGATTGTTGAGATGTGTCGCAAATAAGTCTATCATTGGCCGTTCCCATTGGTAGCAAATCTGATTGAATACTTGTTTGTTGAGAGTCCACTCCGACGGCAACAAGCGACCCTTTCGTGAAAGGGAGTCTGCTAGCACATTCAGACGACCCGGTATGTGACGGACCGAAAGAAGAACGTGATGTTCTAACGCAAACAGAAGGATTCTTTCCGTTAGATTGAACAACGGAACTGAATGAGTGCCTCCCTGATTCCGTATATACGCCACTACTGTCGTATTGTCGGATAGGATTTGGACATGAGCATCGTGAATAATGTCCATCCAGTGACGTAACGCAAGCCAAATTGACATAATTTCCTTGATGTTTATGTGCTTGCACAGGAATTGCGGATCCCAAAGACCCTGGCATCTCGAATCCGTTGGGATTAATGATGCACCCCAACCTGTTTGACTGGCATCCGTCATAACGGTAAAACTCGGATCCGGCAACTGCAGCGGAACTCCTTGAGTTAACCACTGAATGTTTGCCCAAGTCTGAATCTCTTGTTTCACTTGATCTGACAAGAGAACGTCTACATCGAGCGAATGAATTTTCACACTCCAATTCTGAGTCAGGAAAATTTGAAGAGGACCTGTGCGTAACCGCCCCATCGGAATGAGATCCGCGGCGGCTCCGCACAGACCTATCAGTCTCATAAATTCTCTCGCCGTGACTTTGTCTGCGTGCAGACAATAGCGAGCGTAACAACTGACTAATTTCGCTCTGGTTAACGGCAGACGAACGAGATTGTTGTGCGTCTCGAAGCTCATTCCCAGATGAGTGAATGACTTGGACGGCACCAGATCCGACTTCTCCTCGTTTACTATAAAACCGAGATGTCGGAGCAATATCGTTCTGAAGCGTTAACTCGTTGCCGTACCTCTGATGAATGTCGTCCAGGTAGGCCGACGTTACCGCAGACGAATGAGCTCGGAAGTAGATCATTACCGAGTTCATTACCCGAGTGAAAGCCCAGGGTGCTAGATTCAATCCGAAGCACATCGCCCGGAATTGATACACCACTCCTAGGACTGCGAAGCGTAGATACTTTCGGAATGTCGGATGTACCATGACATGAAAGTACGCATCTTTGAGATCTATGCTCGTTGCATAATCGTTCACCCGAATACTCGCTCTGACCGATCGAATCGTCTCCATATAAAACTTCGGAGCGACGATCAGCTTGTTTATCCAGCTCAAATCTATGACTGGACGGAACGAGCCGTCTGGTTTCGGAACCAGAAACAGATGGCTGTAGAATCCCGGAGATTCCTGGTTTTCTACGACCTCTACCGCGTTCTTCATTAAAAGAGACTGCACCTCTGATAACAGAGCGTCTCTTTTCTGCGGATTTGACGGAAGATGAGTCCACTTTGGACTTCGAGTTAATGGAGGCTTTCGTTTGAAGGATATCTTTAGACCTTCCGAAGTCACTCCTCTCACCCAAGGGTCGTCCGTAATCGACGCCCATTCTTGTGAAAAGCTCGACAACCTTCCGCCAACCGGAACGCGATAGAGGTTTAAGCCATCACCTCCTGGACCTGCGAGGCCTGCGGTAGGAGAAACCACGTCTTCCACGACCCACACCTCGCCCCGTCGACCTCTGGGCGTCCGACCGATTGTCCCGGCCTGAAGGACGTCCCGAACGAGAGTCGCTATCCTGGCGGTCTCTCGAATAAGACCAAGAGGACGCACCGGAACCTCTATAGGAACCTCTCTTGGGCGCATTAGACCCAGAAGTGCCTGTCTTATTCGTGTCTGCTGTATCCGACTTCTTAGGAGCAGATTTGAACAACAGAGAATCCTTAGCTTTCTTTGTAATTTTATCATAAATAGCGGAAAGCTTGCCGTCAAAGAGAAGTTCTCCTGAGACCGAAGCGACTCTAAGAGAGTTCTTCACCTTAGAATCCACTAGTGTGGATGTAGCTAGGGCTGCGTCACGTCTAACCAACTCCAGATTTGCCACTGAAAGGGCGGAGTTACACGTGGAATAAGCTACTGCCCTTGAAAGAAGTCTTAAAGAGGTTTGTATATCCTGAAACTCTTTCCCCTGAAGGCGCAGTTATAACGCCTTAGTAAGGTGATCTGCGTAAGATAAGGCATCTAAATTGGATCTGTTAGATGCAATAGCTGTTTCCAACACCGCGGTTGGAATAGAAGCTGATGACGGTAATGATAGCTCTAAGTCTTCCGCCTCGTCGTCCATACGCAGAGGAACTCTCGGTATACCCTGTCCTGCCGTATCGAATTTATTCCTTGCATTAATGAAAGGCAGGTTGAGAGTATTAGCGGACAAGAAACCTGCTTTCCCCGTCCTGGAAGCAAGTTTAAATATAGCGTCGTTCAATAATTCAAATGTTCTTGCAACATTATTGGACTGCGACGGAAACTCGGGAGCGATGTCCCTGAACTGCTCAAAAAATTCAGAGTCCAATGACGCTATAATTCTCTTGTCCGGAAGCGCAGCAGTCTGGCACGACGGAACAACTTGAGGGAGAAAGTGCCGGATGAAGTCCACGGCAGCTTTATGTTGTTCTGAAAGGGATAGCTCCAAGTCATCCATATCCCTTTCACCATCCGGTCTGACCTCAAGATGTTCCCGGTCGTCCGCCCCCGATGCTTCGGCGGAGCGTACCGACCCAGCGCCGTCGGATAATTCTCGATCCGACACCGTTTCTGTCGGCTGCTGGGATAAGCTGTGCTATCTGCACAAGAATGTCCGGCGTCGAGACCTGCGGAGGCGCAGTCTTTCACTGCTTCGCCGAGGGCAGCTCCGCATCAGATGGCTCCCGCATACTTTTCCTATGCGAACGTCCGGAGTCCATCGGTCTCGAATCCCTGGCTGCCGGATGGTGTGACCTGGTCGCCGAAGAATCCTTGATCGGCGAAGCTGGTAATATATCGGCGGTCACGCAGCCAAGGTGCGGTCGTGTGCGCTGACGAGAAGAGGAAGCCTTAACAGTCTCTGCGGACTGCTTATACAACGGAGCGTCCCGAGCGACGGACGTATGCTCCGCTAAAGACACATTTTGTACCACAACATCTGGTCCCAGATGTTGTTGTACGAGAGAGGGGCCTCTCTCGCTCGCGGCCTGGCTGGACCTGGACGAGCTAGGAACCGGACTCAAAGGCTTCCTCCGTTCTCGCTTACTATCCGCCGTCACTGGGTGTGCATCTATTATGTTTATAGTGCTCGCATCACCCAAAATTTCCTCTTGGACCGCATCGGACGAACCCGGCTGCCGAACCATTCGGTGAATGGACGCTACACCGGGCGAGCTAGCGGACGACATTTGTCTAATCTCCATGAGCACTTTTGCCGCTAGCTCTGAATTCATTTGTGACGACGGACGCACACTTGAAGAAGATAACATGGAAACATCACCCTGTTCTGGTTCCTCTGAAATAGAAACTGAGAGAGTAGAGTGACCTTGCGGAGAAAGAGCCGGCATCGCTCTTTCTCCAGAAACAACATATCGTGACGCACGTTTCCAATGTTTCTCATCCCAATGTTCACATATAGGACAGGGATTAATGCGAGAACACTGACTACAATTAATACAATGATCATGAAAGTCAGAGGAAGATTTCTTCCTATTACAATTTGAACAACGTCCCTTCATTGTGAAAGAACAACAATAAGTCCTAGTTACTCGCAAAAACCCCTGACACAAAGATACATAATAACATGATCCATTAATAAATGAAAAAACAATTGCAAAACAAAATAATTTTGAAAAAATATTTTTTCAGCGAAGCCCAAGTTGCTGAAAAGTAACGTTGAGCCCCAATGGATCCGATGGCAAAGTGTGGTCAAAAATTTTAAATTTATATTAAATAATTAATGAGACACTTTCGGATAATATAAATGTATCTTATAGTGAGATAAACTACAGCAAAGGCAAACAGCCCCCCTCAAAAAAGGCTGTTGCCAATGAAAACAAACAGTGTAAAAACACCAGAAAACATGACTCCAGGCACTGAAAAAACTGGCCCGGAATCAGTCATCAATTACACTCTATCTGATGCAAAACAGAGACTCCCAGGGGAGAATCTGTAGAACATCAGATGGAAGATGCAGAACACAAACGTTATACACCCATGGGTGAAAACGTAACTATGGGGAAAATAACAGAAAACATTCTGTAACCAAGCAACTCTCCCAGGAAATTTTAGAAATGAAATTTCTCAAAAATATGCCAAAAGCATGGGAGAATTGCAAGGGGGGACTTTAGAAGGCTAGGGGAGAGGAAACACTGAATAAGCAGTGCAACAATTAGCAAGAATGACAACAAGAGGCCCATGCCTCGAAAATAGGCAACTTAACATAATTTCATCAAAAAATTTTAAGTACAGCCCTGATTATTTTTTGTCACTTCTTTTTCCTCTCCTCCTTCTATCCTCCTTAGAATCACATTTTCTCCAAAAATTACGTGTCTGGCATCCTTTAAACTGAGATTTACAAGCACAAAGATCAGTGAGATGTTGACTGATGAAGGGCCAAACAGAGAATGATAATTGGCGCCAATTTCGGGACGTCTGCGTCACTGCGCATGCGCAGTAGAGGCGTAGTATGGAGGTCCTTTAGGACATGATTTCTTTTTGTTTTGGATGCAAATTTTGGGGATTGGGGGGCAAAATTTGTGTTTGGCCCTGGTTTTGTTAGAGTTAGCACCAGCTAAGTCTGGGTCATTGGTACAGTATAAAAATATGACTTAATTTATTTTGTTGAAACATTTCAGAAAAAAAAATAGTGCAGTGCTGATCTATATTTTTTTTTATTATTCATAACAGGCATCCATGTTATTTATAGGTTGATACCATGACAGATTGTGTTATTTACTAATTTCAGGTCTAGTTCGGATATATTGGAATTTTCAGGTGAACACATCTGAGAGAAATGTTTTAATTTACAGAGATTTAGTATTTTGTTGTATTAAAATACTTAACATTTAATCATGTCAGAAGATATTTCACAGTAAGAATTTCAAAATATGTTGTAGGCTTTTCTGAAAATGGGTGTCAAGCCAAAAGCTGACACACCAGAACAATTTCAGAATTGGTAACAGGGTTTAGATGAACCAAAATAGGTTAAAAGAGAACCAGGTGTTAATTTTCAGCCACCAATTGTTGTGAAAAATCCACATAGAATTTCTTCATTTTCAGGTGATACTAAGGGTGAAGCGACTTATGATTTATGGAGATATGAGGTGAATTGTATGATTTCAGAAAGGCTTGAAACTAATGCAATTTTACAGTGCATACGAAAGTCACTTAAAGGTGATGCAGCACGTATTGTGATGCGGCTTGGTCCACAAGCCTCTTGTGAGGATATTCTTAAAACATTTGACAGTATTTATGGAATTATTGATACTAGGGTGTCAATATTGTCTAAATTTTACAACTCATCACAAACAGATTCTGAAGATGTTGTTTCATGGGGTTGTCGGCTGGACAATTTACTCGGCCGAGCTGTTTGAATGGGTAAGTGCAATCCAGTGATACTGATCAGGTGTTACGATCAATGATTTGGTCTGGTCTCTGTCAAGATTTAAAAGATATTAGTGCATATAAAAATGATCAGACCAAGACATTTGATGAATTATGTGTTGCACTTCGTACAATTGAGTATGAGCACCAAAAGCTGCCTGGTAGTAAGACCACTTCTGTGAAGGCTATTCAGCCTTCGGCACTTCTGAATTGCAGGAACTGAAAAAAATGGTACTAGATTTAAAATCAGATCTTGCAGAATTAAAAAAACAACGACAAGTACAACAACCACCTATCAGTCACACATCACCTTATGGTGGTTCGGATAGTTTTCAGGCTGGTGGAGGTTGACGTCGACTTAATCGAAATTGTAGACACAACAGTAATAGATTTTCAAATAGAGGTCAATCTCAATTTAGAAATACAACTTTTCAGGGAAATAATTACAATCAATTTAAAAATAATCAGAACAATGATTATAATCAGTCGTCTTTCAGGAAATAAAGTATAATGCTATAGATGTTTCCAATATGGACATATTGCTGTTGGCTGTAGAACAAAGCTCGACAGCAGACGAAAACCAAATAACAGTGGTTTAAACTAGCTGGCATTCATGGTGACAGGTCAACCGTGGATGCTGATGAAATTAATCGACATGCGCGAATGAAATCAAGGGAACCCCCTGGTTTATGTGGTAATACCACTGATGTTGATATTTCTATTTCAGGTACTTTGACTAAGTGTCTTTTAGATACAGGCTCTACTGTATCTACTGTTAGTGAAACATTTTACAGTACTAATTTAAGTGATTTACCACTTCATTAATTGAAAAGTATTTTAGATATTGAGTGTGCCGATGGTAAAAAATTGCCATACTTGGGCTATATTGAGGCTGATATACAGGTACCAGGTATTATTGATTGTTCACCGAAACACTGTATTCTTTTAGTAGTGCCTGACAGTGGCAATGATACATCAACACCTGTATTATGGGGCACAAAAGTGTTAACTGTTTTCATGGATGAATGCAAAGAATTGCACGGTGAAAAGTTTTTGCAGGTATCAGATCTTAAAACACCTTGGTACATATCTTTCAGGTGTATTACACTGAGAGAGAAAGAACTTAGAAAAAATAATTTCAAGCCTGGTATTGTAAAATGCATTGAGAAAAAGAATGTAATTTTGCAGCCAAATACAAAACATATTATTTCAGGAGTTATTAGTCAAAAAATACCTTACCATCCAACATGTGCTATTTTACAGCCGCTTTCACATTCTAGTGTGTTATCAGATGTGGAAATAGCACCATATATTGTTCAATATGATTTTAATAATAATGGTATTATAAAGGTGCACTTGTCAAATATTTCAACAAAAACAATTAGTATTGCACCTCACGAAACAATTTGTGAAATTCAACCTGTGTCTGTTGAGAGTGACCTTCAGTCACCAAGTGATGTTCATGATGATATGTTGTTAACTGATAAGATTGAAGTTAAGTCTTCAGGTTTGTCATCAGAACAGTTGCAACAAGGTTTAAATCTTATAAATCAGTTTGCAGATATTTTCTAACAAAATGATCTTGACAATGGTTTTTACAATACTGTGAAACATCACATTGATTTAGATGATGAAACTCCATATAAGCAGCGATATAGGCAGATACCACCCAGTATGATCAATGAGGTGAGAAATCACCTTCATCAGTTGCTTGCCGCAGGTATTATTCGTCGGTCACATAGCCCATATGCATCTAATATGGTGCTTGTACGAAAAAAATTTGGTGACCTTAGAATATGTATTGACTATTGTTGTTTGAATAAGAAAACAATTCAGGATTCCTATGCTCTTCCGAGGGTAGATGAAATTTTAGATTATCTTTCAGGATCAAAATACTTTAGTGTTTTGGACTTGAACTCAGGTTATTACCAACTTGAAATTTTAGAAGAGCATAAGGAAAGTACAGCATTTACTGCAGGGCCTTTAGGGTTTTATGAATTTAACCGTATGGCATTTGGATTTAAAAATGCCCTTGCAAGTTTTCAGCGAATGATGGAGCAATGCTTAGAAGGGTTAAACTTGAAAATATGTCTTGTATATATAGATGATATTATCATATTTTCTGATTCGTTTGAACAGCATATGGAGACACTTCAAATGGTTTTTAAGAGGTTACAAGAGTGTGGTTTGAAGCTCTCTCCAACAAAGTGTAAATTTTTTATGGAAAAGGTTTCATATGTAGGCCATGTTGTGTCTGCATGTGTCATAGAGGCTGACCCTTCTAAGATTGAGAAAATTGTCAAGTAGTCCACACCTAGTAATGCTGATGACTTAAGAAAATTCTTAGGCTTTGCCGGTTATTACCAGAAATATGTCAGAAATTTTTCAAAAATTTCAAAACCATTAACTGACTTATTTCCCTCTACAAATATATCAAAAAAGAAAGGTAAAGAAAGTCAAATTATATTGACAAATGGAAATGGGGTTAAGAGCAAGCACTTGCATTTAATAAAGACTGCTTATCTATGCCACCAGTATTAGGTTATCCTGATTATACTGAACCGTTGAATTGCATACTGATGCAAATTCTTGTGGCTTAGGAGCAGTTCTTTATCAGAAACAAAATGGAGTGAAAAGGGTTATTGCGTATGCAAGTCGTGGTGTTAGTAACGCAGAGAGGAACTATCCAGCACATAAGTTGGAGTTCCTAACTCTGGAATGGGCTGTTACTGACAAATTTTACGATTATTTGTATGGGCATGAATTTGTGGTATTCACAGATAATAATCCTTTAACTTATGTGCTTACTACAGCGAAGCTTGATGCAAGTTCGCAGAGACGGCTATCATCTCTAGCAGCATTTAATTTTGGAATTCTTTACTGGCCTGGTAAAATGAATATTGATGCAGATTGTCTGTCTCGGCTGCCAGAATATGCAAAAGAAAGTCCAGAACAAGAGAAGATTGGGAAGACTTCTATTCAGGCCATTTCTAAATCTTTACAAGTACAACAGCCATTTGTTGAGAGTATGTGTTGTTCAGCTGATGTATTGGACTCTCTTGATGAATCAACTGGTCAAGATGTTGATGATATGACATCAAAAGATTGGAGAGGACTGCAAGAGAAAGACCCTTTCTTAGGTCCATGGATGAAAGCTGTAAGATCTGGTGCTCGTCCAAGAAGATCATCACTGCCCATGTCAAAAAAAAAATTCTATTATGTATCCTCATTTTGATATGTTCAAGTTACAACGGGGAGCACTTTATAAAGAAACTACTTTCAATTCTGAAGTTCATCTCCAGCTCGTTATACCTTCTTCCCATATCAGAACTGTTTTGACATTTCTACATGATGACATCGGACATCCTGGCACAGAACGTACTATTATTACTTTAATAAAAGAAAGGTTTTATTGGCCTGGAATTGACAGTACAGTTGAAAAGTGGATACAGAATTGCAAGCGTTGTTTATTTAGAAAATTGCCAACCAACACAAGAGCTCCATTGGTGTCGATTAAAACTTCACACCCATTAGAACTTCTGTGTATGGATTTTTTGACACTTGAGACATCGAAAGGTGGTTATCAGTATGTACTGGTAATTACGGATCATTTTACAAAGTATTCACAGGCCTATCCAACCAAGAACCTGACAGCAAAAACCACAGCAGATGTAATTTTTAATAATTTTATAGTACATTATTGGTTTTCCTAATCGACTGCACTCCGACCAAGGTGGCAATTTTGAGAGTGCACTGATCAAGGAGTTGTGTCAAATATGTGGTACACAAAAGTCTAGGACGACACCATACCATCCAATGGGAAAAGGGTTGTGCGAGTGGTTCAACCAAACTCTTCTAAGTATGTTAGGTACTTTAGAACCTGAGAACAAAAATGACTGGAAGAGTTATGTTGGTCCATTGGTACATGCCTACAACTGTACCAGACATGAGAGCACTGGTTTTACACCATTTTATCTTACATTTGGTCAGGAGCCTCGTCTCCCAATTAACATTTTGTTTGGTACAAAACATTTTAATTCAGAAAATGGTGTGTCTGAATATGTTTCAGGACTTAGGGAGCGATTAGCTTCCTCTTATGACCTAGCTTCCTTTGCTGTTAAGAAGGTACAATTTCTGCAGAAGGGTAGGTATGATCTTAAGGTGCGAGGTGCATCTGTTAAAGTTGGTGACAGGGTTTTTGTTAAAACTCTGGCTTTTGATGGCCGTCACAAGCTGGCAGATCGCTTCGGCCATGAAATCTACCATGTTGTAGAAAAACCCAATGACTCCATTCCTGTGTTTGTGGTTGAAAGTGGTGATGGTTTGAAAAGAACACTGCACAGGAACCATTTATTACCTATAGGGTCTTTGCCTTTGGACACAGATGTTGAACTTAAGGACAGTCAACAGGAGACAGAAACAGATTCAACAACAGTAACCACAGATGACATGAAAAAGCCTGTACCATCACCATGTACTATTCCTGTGACCATAAAAGAATCTGAAGATGTGTTACAGCACCATGAACCAGTACTACCACCTCCAGTTGTTCCAAGAAAACGAAAACCAGTTTCACCAAAACCCATTTATCAGATTCCATTCAAGACACCTGCCAAATTGAAAGTGAGACTTCAGATGAAGAATTGGTAGTATATGATATCCTTCCAATGCATCCAGTGGTACCGTCAACTGCTTTTTGCGAGGAGGAAGAATTTGTCTTGTCTCAGCCAGGTGACGACCGAGAGTTGCAGACAGGGAATGGTACAACTTATTCTGGTAGTGACGACTGCCATTCCAGAACAGTGGTAACTGGAGAAGTTCAACCCAGAATTACAGAAAGAAGTCAAATCTCTCCAACTGTTAATGGTTCTTTGGTATTGTCAGATGACAATACTGGAGTACAGGTCCGTTATGGAACTGACACAGAGATTATGGATCATCAGAAAACTGTTTCTCCTGTGTTGAACATTGCATCTGCAGATGCATTACCAGCATCTAATGATAATGTTCCAACACCTACCCCCAGAAGATCTCGCAGGCAGAGAAAATCACCAAGATGGCTTGAGAGTGGTGACTACGTACTTAGTCAGACTTCTCAAGCAACTCAAGAAAAAGGTAAGTCCTCCACAGTCGAAAAAGCTGAACTGCTTAAAAAATTGACTACCACGGAAGTTTTTTCAAGCATGTCTCCTGACATGTTACAAATTGTTTTTAATGCAATACTGGATTGATTATTTTATATGCATATTTGACTATCTAGTAACAGTTCTTACAGGTATCTAAATAGATTCATCAGCTTTAAGAAATGTTTTATTTTGTAAATTCTAAATATTTTAAAGGTGTCTGATGAAAGAATTCAGTTACATCATACATGAGGATCAGCTGATGAACTATTGATTTTTTGAGATATTTTGTATCTGTTCCACATGTATCTCCTCTAAAAAGAAATTACTAGTTGTTATAGCTTTGGATTATTGTTAACGTTTGGCTGGTACCTTATGGCTGATGGACTCTGTTTAACAGTCAACTGTGTGTGTAGCAGGATTAAGCCTTAAGCTGACTTGATTTTCACATCATTCAGGATTTATTTTCAGGATTATTTATTATTTATTTTCAGGATTATATTCTGCTTGTGGGTTTATTTTTCTTCATCCTTTTCTTTTCCTATTTATTTCTAGTTAGTCATTTATTTAACTGACATTTTGTCATTTTCCAGAGTTTTATTGGTATTGTATTTCACACTGGTCAGTTACAGAGGATGCTAATATTTATTCTTTTGTAGGAAGTGAAATAATGTACTTGCCTCTCAGGGATTAATATGTTTATTTACTTCCATTCTAGATCAGTACTCTTCATCATTCAATATTCCGTTGAATGACAGGGCCGTCATTTTTTTTCAAGGAGGGGGAGAATGTGGCAGTGTACAGAATAGTAGAAATAAATTATTAATCTAAATGCTTTTATTTTATTTACAGGTTGACTTTGAATGCTAGTGTAGATTTTCAACTATTTAATATTTCAGGTTTATAGTCACTTGTGTGCGCTTTGTCTTTGCGACTTGGTTGCTTTTGGGGGAAGTTGGTTGAAGGTTTAGTGAGTTCTCATTTGTGCTGCGTGTGTTCGGTTTAGCAGGAAGTTTCTCAGGTTTGGTCATTCAGATCTTGGGACGTCGGAGCAAGTAGTGTTCAGTTTATGAGGAGGCAATATTTCTAGTGAATTTATAAGGACCTATGTCATTTTGAAATTGGTCAACTATGATTTGTATTGAATATATTTGATGATGGAAATATCAGACTTGGAACAGGATGTAAAAGAACTGTGATATTTTAAATAAATTGTATATAAACTGTTTATTGGAGTTCCACCAACTTATTGTATCCTCGAACCACACAGAACCACAACCTTGCGATATTAACTGGTTGAGTGCTAGAAGCCACTATCGGGACTTTTAAAAAATGAGGATAACAGGGCAAACACTTTCCTTGCTTATATTTCATATTCAGTCAAACACAAATAATATTTTGTTTATATAAATTTGTTTTATCACAAATTATTGGAGAGTGCCCAAGGCACTCTCCAATAATTTGTAATAAAACAAGAGGCCCCAAGGGGCCTAAGGGCGCTCACCTGACATGGTAGCCTAAATATCAACCCAAAGAATTGATTTCAACAAGTTGCATCTGCTCCTCCTACGAAAAGCTTATACTAAATATCCAAAGATTCTGACCAGTGGATCTAAAAAAAAAGAAGATTTTTAAAGAATATTCCTCATATTGAACTAAGTTATAATTCGGGCTCCCACAGGGAGCCCAAATATGAACCAAGGGACTTGGCTTGAACAAACTTGAATCTCACCTCCAGTGGGATTCTGTATACCAAATATCAAAAAATTCTAACTGGTGGATGAGAAGAAGATTTTTTTAGAATATTCCTCATATTGAACTAAGTTATAATTCGGGCTCCCACAGGGAGCCCAAATATCAACACAGGGACTTGGTTTGAACAAACTCGAATCTTACCCCCCTAAGGATGCTGCATACCAAATATCAAAAGCATTCTGACTGCAGGATCTGAAGAAGGAGATTTTTAAAGAAAATTCCTCATTTTGAACTAAATTATTATTCGGGCTCCCACAGTGAGCCCAAATATGACCCCAGGGACTTTGCTTGAACAAACTTGAATCTCACCCCCCTAAGGATGCTGCATGCCAAATATCGAAACATTCCGACTGCACAATATGAAGAAGAAGATTTTTAAAAAAAATTCCTCATATTGAACTAAGTTATAATTCGGGCTCCCACAGGGAGCCCATATATGAACCCAGAGACTTGGCTTTAACAAGCTTGAATCTCCCCAACCCCCCCCCCCCCCCCCCCCCTGGCCCCCCAGGGATGCTGCACACCAAATATCAAAACATTCCAACTGCTGGTTGTGAGGAAGAAGATTTTTAAAGAAAATTCCTCATTTTGAACTAAGTTACAATTCAAGCTCCCACAGTGAGTCCAAATATGGACCTAGGGACATGGCTTGAACAAACTTGAATCTCACCCCCCTAAGGATGCTGCATATCAAATATCAAAACATTCCAACTGCTGGATCTGAAGAAGATTTTTAAAGAAAATTCCTCATTTTGAACTAAGTTATAATTCGGGCTACCACAGTGAGCCCAAATATGAACCCAGGGACTTGGCATGAACAAACTTGAATCCCCCCCCCCAAGCATGGTGCATACCAAATATCAAAAGATTCTGCCTGCTGGATCTGGAGTAGAAGATTTTTTAAGAAATTTGCCTGAAATGCACTAAGTTCAAATTCGGGCTTCTAGAGTGAGCCCAAATATGAATCCAGGGGGCCGATTTGAACAAACTTGAATCAGATCCACCCCACAATGTTGCATACCAAATATCAAAAGATTCTGCCTGCTGGATCTGGAGAAGATTTTTCAAGAAATTTGCCTGAAATGCACTAAGTTCGAATTCGAGCTTCTATAGTGAGCCCAAATATGAATCCGGTGGGCCAATTTGAACAAACTTGAATCAGATCCACCCCTCAATGTTGCATACCAAATATCAAAAGATTCTGCCTGCTGGATCTGGAGAAGAAGATTTTTGAAGAAATTTGCCTGAAATGCACTAAGTTCGAATTCGAGCTTCTATACTGAGCCCAAATATAAACCCAGGGGGCCGATTTGAACAAACTTGAATCAGATCCACCCCACAATGTTGCATACCAAATATCAAAAGATTCTGCCTGCCGGATTTGGAGAAGAAGATTTTTTAAGAAATTTGCCTGAAATGCACTAAGTTCGAATTCAGGCTTCCATAGTGAGCCCAAATATGAATCCAGGGGGCCGATTTGAACAAACTTGAATCAGATCCACCCCACAATGTTGCATACCATTTCCCATTGCCTACAGTGTTAAAAAGTGCTGACTCAGCACTTTTTCAAAGTCCTGAAAAAAGTACCTTGTGATCAAACCGATAGGGATTTTTTTAACCATTCTATTCTACTGGATAAAAGTAAGCTTTATACAAAATAAGAATTCTCTGTGCCGTGTAGTTTTGGAGATATGGCAGTTTTAAGGTTTTTCCTATTTTTAGCTCCCGAGGTTCCCACGGGGCAATGAGAAAATTTTTTTTTGCATCAATCAACTACTTATGACCCATTATCATCTCATATCAAATTTGGTTCAAATCGACCTCATGGTTCTGAAAATAGAAATTTTAGGCGTGGCCAAAATTTTTGCCCCTCCCATAACGAAGGCAAATAATGCCCCACACACTTCTCTTGAACAAACTTGATTCTAAACCTCAAAAGGACTCTGTATACCACATATCAAGTCTCTGCTAATGGTGGTTCATTAGAAGAAGATTTTTTCTCAACACCTCTGCTCAATATGAGCCAAAACCTATTTTGGATGAAAATCAAAATGCCCCTATATAACCACAACTTACATGAAATTTAATTAAAATGTGGCCAGTGGTTTAGGAGAAAGAGGCTCAAACACAACCTTCACGCAGGACGACGGACGAAGAGTGATAAGAAAAGCTCACCCTGACTTTCAGTCAGGTGAGCTAACAAGTTCTGAATAACAAATTCAGACCACCAAAAATAATCTAGCCCTCAACCAGTTAATCACTAATGTGAAAAATATCTTGTTATCAGTGTCATGAATTCAGTTAGGTTGTGTTTTGGGTGTGTATTTTTTAGGCTGCAGGTTGAGGGTTGACTGACGGGGTAGTGCCATACACTAACATCTACTCCAGTTTGCTCTTGTCAAGTTATACATCATCTGTTTCATTGTGAGCTTACTGCAAGGTCAGTGCTAGTTTTTTTGCATCATACTTGAGTTTTCTTGGGCTTATTTGTTAGTTTAATTGTTAGTGATAGCATTGTTACCTCAGACTGTCATATACACATGGTCATATAGCACCAGCAAAGAGAGTTTGCAAATTTTATTTTTACTTTGCAAAATGTGCTTACTGTTATGCCAACTGTTGGGACTGGACTTTGCTTCTTTCATTTTATGTAGGCAAAGCGGACATTATATTTGCATAGCTCAGATTCACTCTCACTATACTTCTCGTAGTTGTTAGCTGGGCAGGAGGATACGTCTGCCACGTCTCCTCTTTGGCGAGTTTTGGCCCAACTATTTTCAGGAGCTTTATTATTACTGCTTTTAACTGTTTGTAATTGTCAGCTACACTGTCCCATGAGCCTTTGGAGACTCCTATTAATAATTTATTAAATATCAATGCAGCCTTTATCGCAATCAGTGTTCAGTGTTGCTTTATTTCCCATTTCTTCCTTTCACAAAACCAAAGCAGAAACTTGTTTTGGCCACTTTTGCGACAGGTATGAATGGGTTATCTGTTATTTTGTTGTGCTATAATGCATGGCGGGCCTTCCTGAGGCGAACTATTCTGTGTCCACACAACTCAATGACACCAACAATATTTTCATGAATGTTCTCCCACTTGCTAATTTTAGCCCGGTATTCTTTTCCATACTAAATTAATCGATGCTAATTTTAACTAGAGGTAGTGTGAGCAAGCTCACAAAGTGATACCCCCCGCGCCTCAGTTGTAGCCTTTTTGGTGTAAAGTTTCACAAAGAACAGCCATATGATTTAGCAATTGAAATGTATAAGTTAGATTATCTCCCCTTGGAAATGTCAGAACGGAATTATATTGCTTCATACACATCTTCATATGGAGTTCTTCCATTGTGTAAAGTTTCATGAAAATTCTTCAAACGATTTAGGAGGAGTTGTGCTTATAAGGATGGACAGATGGACAGACAGATGGACGGACGGACAGAGTGATTCCTATATACCCCCCCCCCCCCCCCCCCCAAACTTTGTTTGTGGGGGGTCTAATTATGGAGAGCACAAGTTTAGCACTAATGGATTGTCAGTATATTATCATTTGGTTTCTCCTTTCCCTATCACTGAAGTCAGATTATTGTGCATTGTTTCACAACTAAGAGTGGCTAACCGTACATAAAAATTAGTAGTAATTGGAACTAATCTTTTATCATGTAATCCTTGTCACTTTATCCTTGTCATGGTCTTTAAACCTGTAATTCACCATGTGTAGGCTGCATTGTTTCAACATAATTTCCCTCCTACCCATTTCTTTCCCATGTGGTTCTCTCCCTATTGGTTTCACAGGAATAGGAGCTTACTCATCCATTCACTCAATGCGTATTCATATGGTTTGGATGAGTTTTGGCCCAACTATTTTCAGGAGCTTTATTATTATTGCTTTTAACTGTGTGTCGGCTACATGTCCTATGAGCCTCTGGAGGCTCCTATTAATAATTTAATAAATATCAGTGCAGCCCTTATCACAATCAGTGTTCAGTGCTGTTTTATTTCCCATTCCTTCCTTTCACAAATAAGGGTATACATGTAACAGTACTCTCAAATTCTAAATTATTTAAGAACTGAAAATTGATTCTAATAGCAGTGGTTCATAAGATTCAAAACTGATTCTCACGAATATGAATAAATTTTAAAGCCTGTCCTGTGAAGGAACATAACACATACCTCCTCACAGTTGGCAACAGTATTTGCTGTGTCACTTCATCTAAGAATACTTTCAACTGCAGTAAAAATGGTTCCTGTAGAAAAAGAAAATAACTGATTATTTATACTTTTAGAATTTACACTCTATCGGCCACATAATTACTGGATTCAAACACTTCAGAGAGAAAATCCAGGAGGATTTTCAAGCAGTTTCAAACAAGGGCCTTAACTCTGACCCAAAATCTCCCAAAATGAAATAAGTATAATTTGGACACAATTAACAAATTTCCCTCTGTAAATTGCATGGACTTTTTCACTAATGATTTATTGAATTTTTCATCAAATCTAGTCATGGCTGCTGCAGATCAGCCATGACTAGATTTGATGAAAAATAATTTGAAAATACTCAGCGTGTCAAGAGTTAAAGTAAAATAAATATTTTTTTTTTAAATCCTGATATTCCATTGGGTGAGGCCCCACAAGAGCTTCTGTTTGTCATGCCATTTTTTTGTAGAACTGCAAAATTGCATGTGGGCAGGCAGATTTTTATTTTATTTTTTATTTTTGTAATTATTTCTTTGCCATCAAAAGTTCATGTTCTTGGTTTGTTTTATGTTTTAGGCCTCCTAATCCACAGAGTAGCATGGGTGGTGGTGTTTTCGTCCCTTGTGTGCACGAATGCTTTGCAATGCTAAAGCATTGCAAAGCCTTGTTGCATTCAGAGGATAAATTTATCAATTATATCAACTTGGGTAAAATATCTGACATAAACCAATAAATTTTTATATTTTTAAGTTTGCATTGGTTATAAAAAGAGGGCATGCAGCAGCCAAAAGGACCATGCTAGAGGGCCTGAGAAACTGATTTTTTATTTTTTTAGGCCTAATTCAAATCATCTACTGTCTATATTTTACAAAAGCCATTGAAAGTGACATGTTAGTAAATGATACCTGTCCAAAGAATGAAAATAATTCACCGATTATAAAGAAACATAATCCCAAAATCAATATTATTTATAAGTGAAAATTATGATCTCAGTGGAGAAAAGGCATAATAAAAACTTAGAGTATCAAATGCATTACTCCTTAGCTGTTAACACAGTAACTCCATTTCAAATGTTATGTCATTCTTACGTCCATCTTGAAATACATCCTGGAAACATTCAAGTCTGAAATTCCGAACTACTCTTGAAAATCCCAGCCTTGGACAATTAATTACCTTTAAGTTTAATGTACGTATTTTAAAATAAAACTGTGACAAATCATGAATCTTTATAATTGGAGAAATAGCAAACAGAAGAGCTCAGCATTCTGACCAAGTGATAAACATCTGATAAATTTAACTAATCATACCTTGTGATAATTAGCAAAGTTTGACATGGCATCATAATTTGGAGGTACAGGAGATAAGAATTTTGGACAGGCAAATGAAAAACTCTGTTCAAATTCTTGAATTTCTCTGAAAAAGAAGTGTAACAATGTCAACAACAATTTTCCACTCCAAGGTTTTTACAAAGTAGAAATTAGGGCAAACTAAACAATTGCACCGCCAGGTGGTGGAGCAATATACAGCCGCCTATGAAGAAATTGTGCTTGTGAAGAAATTTTTAGTTGAACAAAAGGTCAATAATTCCTTCAAAAATAATTGTACATTCCAGGCTTATGACCCATTAAAGTTGAATATATTGTTTTCAAGTTTTTGCGTGGAGAATTTATTTATTTATTGGTGTTTAAGGTCACATACTTTTTCACAATGGCTAATCATTCCCACAACATGGAGATAAAGTCAAGGTCAGTCAATCGTTTATATCCCATGTTGCCTATTTTAGAGGACTCGCACCCCAAGCATTAGTGACTGGGTCCTATTTTACCAGTGAAAAAGAGCTTGTTTACCACAGTAAAGAACCACTACTTCACTTCCCAGGGTACCCACGGGGGATTGCATGGAGAATCAAAAGTCACCAAAACTCCCAGATGGTTGCCATGGTGGCCATATTGGACATGCCAGAATGATGGTTATCGAATGGAACCATCCTCTAGTCATGACTAATCAACCATAAAAAAAACAGTATCTGTTGGATGTATTGTTTTCAAGTTATCGCGTGGACAAACAAAAGTTAATGGAAGGATGGGACAGATGGACAGACGGACATTGATGCTGGTTATCGAAAGGAACCATCCTCTAGTCATAACTAATGAACCATAGAACAAGAGGCCCCAAGGGGCCTGAGGGCGCTCACCTGACATGGTAGCCTAAATATCAACCCAGAGAATTGATTTCAACAATTTGAATCTGCTCCTCCTAAGAAAAGCTAAAACCAAATATCCAAAGATACCCACAGGGAGCCCATATATGAACCCAGGGACTTGGCTTTAACAAACTTGAATCTCACCCCCCTAAGGATGCTGCACACCAAATATCAAAACATTCCAACTGCTGGATCTGAAGAAGATTTTTAAAGAAAATTCCTCATTTTGAACTAAGTTACAAGTCGAGCTCCCACCGGGAGTCCAAACATGGACCTAGGGACATGGCTTGAACAAACTTGAATCTCACCCCCTAAGGATGCTGCATACCAAATATCAAAACATTCTGACTGCTGGATCTGAAGAAGATTTTTAAAGAAAATTCCTCATTTTGAACTAAGTTATAATTCGGGCTACCACAGTGAGCCCAAATATGAACCCAGGGACTTGGCTTGAACAAACTTGAATCTCACCCTCCTAAGCATGGTGCATACCCAATATCAAAAGATTCTGCCTGCTGGATCTTGAGAAGAAGATTTTCAAAGAAATTTGCCTGAAATGCACTGAGTTCGAATTCGGGTTTCTATAGTAAGTCCAAATATGAATCCAGGGGGCCGATTTGAACAAACTTGAATCAGATCCACCCCGCAATGTTGCATACCAAATATGAAATAATTCTGCCTGCTGGATCTGGAGAAGAAGATTTTTGAAGAAATTTGCCTGAAATGCACTAAGTTCGAATTTGAGCTTCTATAGTGAGCCCAAATATGAATCCAGGAGGCCGATTTGAACAAACTTGAATCAGATCCACCCCACAATGTTGCATACCAAATATCAAAAGATTCTGCCTGCTGGATCTGGAGAAGAAGATTTTTTAAGAAATTTGCCTGAAATGCACTAAGTTCGAATTCGGGCTTCTATAGTGAGCCCAAATATGAATCCAGGGGGGGCCGATTTGAACAAACTTGAATCAGATCCACCCCACAATGTTGCATACCAAATATCAAAAGATTCTGCCTGCTGGATCTGGAGAAGAAGATTTTTTAAGAAATTTGCCTGAAATGCACTAAGTTCGAATTTGAGCTTCTATAGTGAGCCCAAATATGAATCTAGGGAGCCGATTTGAACAAACTTGAATCGGATCCACCCCACAATGTTGCATACCAAATATAAAACGATTCTGAATGCTGGATCTGGAGAAGAAGATTTTTTAAGAAATTTGCCTGAAATGCACTAAGTTCGAAATCGGGCTCCTATACTGAGCCCAAATATGAACCCAGGGGGCCGATTTGAACAAACATGAATCAGATCCACCCTACAATGTTGCATACCAAATATCAAAAGATTCTGCCTGCTGGATCTGGAGAAGAAGATTTTTTAATGTTTTTTCCATTGCCTACAGTGTTAAAAAGTGCTGACTCAGCACTTTTTCAAAGTCCTGAAAAAAGTACCTTGTGATCAAACCGATAGGGATTTTTTTTAACCATTCTATTCTACTGGATAAAAGTAAGCTTTATACACAATAAGAATTCTCTGTGCCGTGTAGTTTTGGAGATATGGCAGTTTTAAGGTTTTTCCTATTTTTAGCTCCCGAGGTTCCCACGGGGCAATGAGAAAAAATTTTTTTGCATCAATCAACTACTTATGGCCCATTATCATCTTATATCAAATTTGGTTCAAATCGACGTCACGGTACAGAAAATAGAAATTTTAGGCATGGCCAAAATGTTTGCCCCTCCCATAACGAAGGCAAATAATGCCTGGCAAACTTCTCTTGAACAAACTTGATTCTACACCTCAAAAGGAAGCTGCATACCAAATATCTAGTCTCTGCTACTGTTGGTTCATGAGAAGAAGATTTTCAAAGATTTTGGGGCCCCTTGGGGGCGTGGCAACTTCATTTGAACAAATCTGAATTGACATTAGGTAATAAACATTTACCCAACATTTGAAAACTATTGGGCCAGTGGTTTCTCCGGAGAAGTTGGTTTTGTAAAGTTTACGCCGGAGGACGACGGACAGAAAGTGATCAGTAAAGCTCACCTTGAGCTTTGCTCAGGTGAGCTAAAAACAGTATCTGTTGAATTATCACATGGACAATCAAAAGTCCCTGAAAATCCAAGATGGCTGCCATGGAAGCCATAATGGATATGCCAGAATGCTAGTTATAGAAAAGGAACCATCCTCTAGTCATGCTTAATCAACCATAAAAAAAAGCAGTATCTGTTGGATCTATAGTTTTCAAGTTATCGCGTGGACAATCAAAAGACCCAGAAAATCCAAGATGGCTGCCATGGTGGCCATATTGGATATGCCAGAATGCTGGTTATCGAAAGGACCCATCCTCTAGTCAAGACTAATCAACCATAAAGAAATAGTATCTGTTTGATGTACTGTTTTCAAGTTATCACATGGACAAACAAAAGTTAAAGGATGGATGGACAGATGTATGGACGGTTGGATGGACGTATGAACTGATGGCCATTGCCATACCATAATATGGCCCACTCATATGAGTGGCCGTACAAAAAGCATTACCTTAAATAAATTTTTTCAATATAAATACTTTTTCTCATTATCAGGCAAGAGAGGCACAACAATATTGCAGGCCTTGAAATTGCCAGAAATAGCAATGATAAACGATGTGCACAAATGATGTAATTATGTCTAAATTATGCAGTGTTTACAAATTTTGCAGTGTTCCAGCTATTTAATTTGGTTAAGTTTCACTGATGCACACAATATAGTTTAACTCTTAAGGTCCTAGAGATTTTTACATATTTTCCTATACTTTGACAGAGTACATCCTGTGACTTTGCTGTTGTTTTTTGGCAAGTCTTAGCTGACTATATCGGCAGCCAAGACTTGCCTAAAAACAACTACCAAGGTGCTTAGAATGTAACTTGTGAGTTAACCCAAAGACTGCATGATTGGCACCTGTTGAGCTGCAAAAAATGTAATCAAAGTCGGAATTAGGTCCTTAAGGGTTAAGACCTATCTGTTAACTCAAACAATGCAACAGGTAATTAAGTTTATTTATTTATTAGATATGATTTTCTTCTTGCTCATTATCAAACTATTTATTACACATCCATTCAACTTCAAACCCTTGTAATTAACAGAATGGTCACTATGACATAAATGATTCTGTATTCAATGGGTGATGTACAAGACAGAACTTTTTTCCCACCATTGTTCTACTAGTTCTTTTCCCATCGAGTCATTAGTTACGCTACGGAAAGTTTCCAAATTTTGTTATACAATTATTGACCGTCTGTTGCATAATGTGAAAATGAAAATGTCCAAAGCAAAATAAAGTTGGTTCACAAAAAATTAGTTAACCAAAAATGAGATAATATTTTTAAAAACCCAAACATTTCCAACCAGAACATTAACCCAGTCCCATGGCTGTCTCGTTTTGTGGATCTGTTATATCTAAATTGGTCAACTTTATTGCGGTAAATCTTTGTGCATCTTGACATGCTTCGAACTTCTTTTAAAAATGTTTCTCCCAGCTGTTTTGCAAATCTGCACAAATTTGTACTTATATTTTTACTAACAGTAATAGCCACCAAATTGTTATGCGTGAATGGGGATCAGCCGAAGAGAAACAGCGATACAAATTTCAACAAACACTGGTTCCGAAAAGGTTGCTTTGATTTTTTATCGACCCATTTGATCAGTACAGCTTCAGTCAAAACAAACAGACTCTTCACCTTTGAGTTTAAATGTAAAATCAATATCAACCCCCCCCCCCCCCGCCCCCCCCCCCCCCCCCCCTCAACATTACTTGAATCGTTCGATAAGTATGGCCGGTGCAGTAATACTAAAGCTTGGAAAGCAAAAAATTCCTTTTTTCAACTACAGGAAAAAGGAAACCTCACGCTACATTCCCGAAGTTATGCTACTGCTGCTATTCTCAATAAAAGAGTAATAACAGTGAATAGAAGCTTATCATACCAAAATAACTGGTTAAAAACCAAGCATGACCAGTTTTTTGATTCGGCATGACTCGTAACACTCTAGTGTTAGTCATCTAGAATAGTATAAAACTATAGGGCTCCATCACGTCTGACCAACTCCATATTGCCTCTAAAGGACGGAGAGGAACGTGATGAACATGGCACTATTGCAAGGAATACACCCGATGATATAGCTTTGACATATCCCTTGAAATCAAGACTGTACATGCCATGGCCCCAAAAAATACACCAAAAAGACATAATATCCATAATCCTCTGAGTGGAATTATAATCCACGACAATAGATTGGATATAAAATGAAGCTGGCAATGAAAAACTAACAACATATTCCTGAAAAAGGAACTAACTACAGGCATCATTTCTCACTAGGCAAATATGGCGTAATCAATAGGGCTAAAAGCCTCAGACAATTACCACAAAAAAACACCATTAAAGAGTACTAACTAACATACTCTTTCCTTCTAATGGCTTTATTCCAAAAAGACAGCGATCTCAGCATAGCTAATGCAGCCTAAAAGTCTTATATCCGTCAAGACAGATACCTGTGTATTACCTGTGGCCTTGGAAAGCTTGCTAAATGGAGACTTACAATGTTAGCTGCTAATGTAAAAGAAAAGACGGCTCTAAAATTACATAAGGCTACTATGTTGTCAACAATAGAACTAAATGCCTCTGACACCTAGGAATACAACACCGAGAAGGAAAAATAGGCGGATTAAATCTTCAGATGTGTACCCATACATGCAACTAGTAGAAAGCTGTTTATTATCTCAGGATCAATTTTTGGAGGAATTTTCAATTTGAAGGATAAAAGGTTAATATCTCAGGATCAAATTATCAGATTTACACCAAAAACTATACAGCACGCCACATCAGTAACCTGAAGATATATGTAAAGTAACATGACAATTGGATTGATATTTTTGAGTTATCTCATGCCAAAGGGATTGGAAGAATTCTCAATTTGAAGGATAAATGGTTAATATCTCAGGATCAAATTATCAGATTTACACCAAAAACTATACAACTCGGCACATCAGTAACCTGAACACAAAATAAAGTAACATGACAATCCAAGCAATATTTTTCAAGTTATCGAATGCCAAAGAAATGGATACGGATGCCAGACAGACAAGCAGACAGATGGATAGACAAACAAAGGATGGACAAACGACGGAGGGCCACCCTGGATGCCGACATTATATGTACCATACATGGTATGGGTACACATAAAAAACATAATTTTTCCTTCTAACAGCCCTATTCCAAACAAGACAGCTGCCTCAGCCTAACTACGAGCTAGCGATCTTCTATTCGTGAAGAATAGATCTTTTGCCTTTCTTATACTATTGCTAGGTCAAGGGTGGTGTCGTTAAGCAGACCAAAGGCCTTAGACACCTAAGCAGAATGACCCAGGAAGGAAAGAACCTCGTCTTTCCTTTGCATGGTACCCTTATCGAGGGCCAAAAGTGGTTTTTCGCCTAGCAAATGCAGACATTGTTCAGATGGAACAAGATCCGGAAGAACTGATGAATAAAATTCATAGTCTTCATGTGCTATTCCGTGAGGGATGGAAAATTGACCTCCTTAGCCCCCTCACCATTTGAGTGTTTCATCTGATAAACCTGGTCAACACCATCCGAATGAACAGATGGCTGGACGGACCCAGCATCGTCCGACAACCCACTACCAGAGACTGTTGATGGCTGAACCTACAACTACTGGGACACTGCAATAAGCTGCGCAATCTGCGACAGCAGGTCCATGAACAAGGCTTGAGGAGCAGCAGTTATCGGCTTCTTCACAATACGACTGGGATGCTGCGACTATTGGGATGCTGCGATAAGCTGTGTAATCTGCGACAGCAGGTCCATGAACAAGGCTTGAGGAGCTTATCTGCTTCTTCACCATATGCTGCTCAGGGGATGGAGATCTGACCCCAGATCTTCGACGCATGTCCCATTTGTATATGCCTCGAACCACTACCTGTAGGTTAATCCGGCTTTGGTGGTGAAGACTGGGAATGCCTCAGTGGAACAGCTGAACATCCGAAGTCGGACAGCTAGTCTGCAGTCTAACGTGCTTCATCGATGAAGCAGAGGAAGAAGCCATAGCTGCAACCAGTCCCCGCTGCAGTGTGGAAGGAGCGTCCCTGACCGTAAGCATGAATGGATGCTCCAACTCACTAAAGTTTCTCGAAGTGGAAACAGTCAACCCCGACTGCTGATGGAACGGAGAGGGTTTTCCAACTCACGATCTGACTCCAGATCTTGCCGAGCATTCCATTGAGAAACTTGCAGGCTTCTGCCCCATAGAGTGGTTTTCCATGGAAGAAGAGGAAGCCATAACAGGAGCCAACCCTGGCTGAAGTATGGAAGGAGTGTCCTGAACCACAAGTGAGGACAGGGGCTCTGAATCAATGAAGTTTCTCACAATGGAAACAGTCAACACCGACTGCTGACGGGACAGAGAGTGTTCTCCAACTCGCGATCTGACCCCTGATCTCGCTGAGTTTCCCGTTGTAGGCTAATCCCCTTTTGCGTGCTCTTCCATGTAAGAAGAGGAAGCC
Source organism: Pictodentalium vernedei (assembly GCA_031216915.1). Taxonomy (NCBI): domain Eukaryota; kingdom Metazoa; phylum Mollusca; class Scaphopoda; order Dentaliida; family Dentaliidae; genus Pictodentalium; species Pictodentalium vernedei. The sequence continues at coordinate 432,741,560 of CM062297.1, read as the reverse complement.
ATAATAGCAGCAGACCCTGGCTGCAGTGTGGAAGGAGCATCCCAAACCACGAGGATAGGTGTTCCGACTCACTGAAGTTTCTCGTGATGGAAACAGTCGACCACGACTACTGACAGGACGGAGAGAGTTCTCCAACTCACGATCTGACCCCAGATCTCGCCGATCGTCCTGTAGAGAAACTTTCAGGCTTCTTCCACTTTTGCCATTGTCACTGAGTGAGCTTTTGTTTTTGAGGTGCTCGCTCTTCCCACATCTACACTTCTCGACTGTGACAGATCTATCCGGCGTCCCGGCTCCCACAATAGGGAAACCGCTTCACCGGTCGAGCTAGCTGCATGCGGAGGATTAAGAGAACTAACTAGAGATCTCAATCCCCTGCTAATAATCATGAGCACCTTGGCAGCTAGCTCTGTTTACTCATCAGAGCTGGGCTCATCAGAGTGCTACGATGGCAGCATGTAAGAGACAGGTGTCAAAGTGCCATCGTCATGTTCTTGTTCCTGTGAGAAAGAGACTGAAAGACTAGTATTAGCTTGCAGTGAAAGTTCCGACATCGGAACTTCACCACCCACCACACATGTCGACACCCGTTCCAAACATTCGCATCCATAGTACAAGTATAGAAGGATTGCAGCGACTTTTGGCAGACAAAAAGCATGTAAATCAGAGACAGACTTCCTGGACTTACTCTAGGTACCAATTATTATAATAAATACAATAATAATGAAGCCAAAATCATAAGTCCACTACACTCCCAAATAATACTAAACAAACATCGCAAGGATACATAACATAGACAATCACAAAAATTTTTGAAACAAACTGAATAAATGTTTTTGAAAAACTCTGAATGAAGCCTAAGTACCCCAAGGGAACCTCATGAGCCCAAGGGCATCCTGATAGAGCCTAAGAGTGGACAAGCACTACATAATTGATGCTAAACTACCGGAATAAGATATAATATGTATCCTAATAAAAAAACAATAACTGTTTTAAACTAAACACTGAATTAATACGTATCCAAAATGTTGTTGAACAGACAATGTCAAGAGGAAAAACCAGAAACTAACTAACAAACAGGCACAACAGAGGCCCATAGTCAGTAACTGATCAACAACCACCTGATGCAAAGCTAGATCTTCATAGGAAGAAACAAGAGCACCGCCTAGCAGGGCAACATACGCCCGTCAAAATTGGAACATGCACAAGTTTCTTTGGTGTAAAGTTTGAAATATTTGTTGACTCAACTATGTCTGTCCCTCTCCTCCAATCATTGCCCATTCTCCTGCCCTGTCTGGGGTAAAGGGTAATTCACCTGTTTTCACATTTTCATATTAAGCGATCCGAGGTCTTTACAAAATAAAAAATATGAACTTGTGTGAGATATTATGCCCATGAAGCTGCGTATTAAATTTGAAAAGAATCTGATTAAGTTCACGGTCTGTAGAGCACAGAAAGCATAATTTGCCCAATTTCTAAGTATTAAAGGGCAATAACTCCTATGGAAATCGACAAACATGACCCGGATTTGCACTTGTGTGAGATACCATGCTCATGAAGCTGCATATTAAATTTCAAAAGAATCTGATTAAGTTCATGGACTGTGGAGCACAGAAAGCATAATTTGACTGATTTCTAAGTATGAAAAAGGCAATAACTCCTAAGAAAACAACCGAACACGACCCAAATATGAACTTGTGTGAGATATTATGGCCATGATGCTACGTATTAAATCTGAAAAGAATCTGATTAAGTTGACGGTCTGCAGAGCACGGAAAGCATAATTTACTCGATTTCTAAGTATTAAAGGGGGAATAACTACTAGGAAAACTGTCGAACATGACCCAAATTCGAACATGCGCGAGATCTTATTCTGGTTGTGCAGTATATCAAATATTTTTTAAATCTGATTGAAATCACACTCTGTAGAGCACGGAATACAACTGTCCCCAGACAGACAGCAGCGTAACATAATACATCTGTTTTTCAAACGGGCATATAAAAACAATTTATCTGGTACAAGATGCAAGAATACAAAAAGTCTTGAACAGTAAACAAACAGGACGTAAACACAGGGGCTAAACAGAATACCCATTCTGCAAAACAAGTTAAACTCCCAAGAATTTTAATAAAAAATTCTCAATAAAAAGCCGAAAGAGCTTGGGAGTATAACAGGAGGATTCAGGAGAGGAAAGGGAAGTAACAGTAACAAAACAATAGTGGTGTGATAGTAAAAATGATGACATTCAGACTCATATCTTGAAAATGGGAAACATGAATAATTTTATACAACAAGAGCACCGCCTAACGGGGCAACATATGCCCGTCAAAATTGGAACATGCACAAGTTTCTCTGGGGTAAAGTTTGAAATTTTTGTTAACTCCACTATGTTTGTCCGATTTGAACAAACTTGAATCTGACCCCCCTAGAGATGTTGTATACCAAATGTGAAAGCATTCTGACGAGTGGATCTGAAGAAGAAGATTTTTGAAGAAATTCCCTCATATTGTACTAAGTTAAATTTCATGTTCCCATATGCAGCCCAAATATTCACCTAGTCACTCAAATTGAACAACCTGGAATCTGACACCCCTAGAGATGTTGTATACCAAATATGAAAGCATTCCGACTGGTGGATCTGAAGATTTTTCAAGAAATTTCCTCATATTGCACTAAGTATAAATTTGGGCTACCATAGTGAGCCCAAATATATACCTAGGAATCTGATTTGAACAAACTTGAATCTGACCCCCTTAGAGATGTTGCATACCAAATATCAAAGCATTCTGACTGGTGGATCTGAAGAAGAAGATTTTTTTAAATTACCCTCCATATTGAACAAAGATAAAATTTGGGCTTCAATAGGAAGCCCAAATATTAACCTAGAGACTTGGTTTGAATAATCTTGAATCTGACCCTCATAACAATGATGTATACCAAACCATTAAAAGATTTTGAGTGGTGGTTCTGAAGAAGATTTTTAAAGAATATTCCCCATATTACCCTATGTTAAAACTTTGGGCTCCTGTTGAGAGCCCAAATACGAACCAATGAGCTTTATTTCAACAAACTTTTATCTGACCTCCCTATGAATGCTGTATACCAAATATCAAAAGATTCTGATGATTGGTTCTGGAGAAAAGATTTTTTTAAATTTGTGCAAATATGCTGACTCACCATTTTTTTTTCGATTCCCATTACAGAACACCCTAACATAAGCGATGGCAATTTTTTTTTACCATTCAATTCTACTGGTCCTAAGGATACTTCATACCAAATAACAGCTCTTTGTTCCGGGTGGTTTGGGAAATACTGGCGTTTGAAAATATTTCTATTTTTAGCTCCCAGGGTTTCCGATGGGGATGCGGGAATGGTTTTTTTTGCATGGGTCAAGTACTTGTGACCCAATAATACCACAAACCAAATTTGGTTCATACCGGACCATCGGTTCAGAAAATAGAAATTTTGGGCAAGGCCAAAAATCTTACCCCTCCTATCACAAAGCCAAATATTACTTCATGAACTTCGTTTGAACAAACTTGATTCTACATCTCATATGGAAGCTCCATAGCAAATATCAAATCATTGTACACACTGGTTCTCGAGAAGAGGATTTTAAAAATATTTTGGAGCATTTTCCCTCACTCCCTCCCTATGAGGCAGGGCATGTTCAGTTGAACAAAAATGAAATCCCCTTTGGGACCATCACTCACACAAACTTTCACTTGAATTGGCCCAGTGGCTTTGGAGGAGAACTCCAAAACATGGTGTTGACGGATGACGGTTGGAGAGCGATGAGATTAGCTCAGCTTGACTTTGTCAAGATGAGCTAAAAATGGTAGCATCCATTTTATTCATAAGATAACTTCTAAAGGGCTGCAAGGCTGCTGTAGAAGATTCTCCTCGCCGTTTACAATGGTAGCATCCATTCATTGACAGGTTAACTTCATTGATAACGATTGACAATAGGTAGCACCAAGAAAAAGGACATTTTGAGGTTGTTGTTTGTTGTTGTTGTTGGTGGTTAACGTCACATATTTATGCACAATGGCTAATCGTGACACAACATGGCGATGGACATTTTGAGGTTAATAACAGCTATAAACGGTGAGGATTCTCGTTTAAAAATAAAATGGTTTTATCTGCTCCTGTCACATGCACAGTGACAATTGATGATCAACATGGGTGCAAAGTTTGAACAATAAAGCAAGTAAAATGTTGAAGGAGCAGGCGACACAATACTGTAATGTTTCAAGTAGTAAAAGTGGGCATAACTCTGGAAATACAAAACAGAGTTACCTGCTCTTGTCACATGCACAACGGCAATTGGTGATCAACATGTGTGCAAAGTTTGAACAATATAGCATGTAAAATGTTGAAGGAGTAGGCGACACAATACTGTAATGTTTAAGTACTAAAAGGGGGCATAACTCTGGAAATACAAAACACAGTTACCTGCTCCTGCCACATGCACAACAGCAATTGACGTTCAACATGTGTGCAAAGTTTGAGCAATATAGCATGTAAAATGTTGAAGGAGAAGGCGACACAATACTGTAATGTTTCAAGTACTAACAGGGGCATAACTCTGGAAATACAAAATGGAGTTATCTGCTCTTGTCACATGCACAACAGCAATTGGTGATCACCATGCGTGCAAAGTTTGAACAATATAGCATGTAAAATGTTGAAGTAGTAGGCGACACAATACAGTAATGTTTTAAGTACTAAAAAGGAGCATAACTCTGGAAATACAAAAAAGAGTTACCTGCACTTGTCACATGCACAACAGCAATTACTGATCAACATGTGTGCAAAGTTTGAACAATGTAGCATGTGAACCTTTGAAGGAGTAGGCGACACAGACAGGCAGACAATGCCATAACATAATACGTCCGACAAAAATTGCTGGGCGTATAAAAAAGATAAAGTTACACCCCAGAACATCCAAAACCACTGTTATTCACTTCAAACATCCTGCTACAGTGTTGATTCCATGAAAACCAACATTGATTTGTGTCTGGCATCTTCAAAAATGATAATTTATTGCACAGATGTCAGTTTAAATGTTTACTGACTTGAGCCAAACAAAAAAATGATGCTTGACGCCAATTCCGGTCTCTTCCTGGGCACTGCGCCTGTGCAGTACAAAAAGTATGAAGGGCCAGATAGGACTTTCAAGTTTCGGTTTTGTATGCAAATTTTGGGGATTGGGGTGGTTCAAAATTTGTGTTTGGCCCTTGATATTATTGAGTTTGCACCAGCTGAATCTGGGCCATTGGTTCTAGTATAAAAATATTGACCAAGTTCAACAACCTGTAATTTTATGAAATATTGAAGCAATTCAAAATCCTGACAATATGCACACCTCTGGTATATGTACAAACATCCTGTGAAATAAAAAAGTCCTAGCTTGAAAACTGTAAGAGGAGTTAGCCGGACAAACAATGCACCCTAGATGTGGATGGACAGACAGCGAACGGATGGACAGATAGGGGTAAAACAATATGCCCCCTATTTGTCGCAGGGGCATAAAAAGAGTAAACTTTGGAGTTTGTGTAAAGAATGAGAAATGATAACACTGTCAGAAAAACAGTTGCAGATCAGATATTTTTATAATTATTTATTTTGGTTTAATAAATAAAGAGATTTTTACTTAGTTATTTTTATATCAGCAGAGATATCTGCCCTCGGAAACTTCAGTTCAGCTTTTGACATTTGGTCTCAGACTGACATGAAGTTACCTGGGACTGATATCTCAGCCAATCTTAAACTAACCAAGTAATTAGTTTTAAATTGGAAGAGATATCAGCCCTCGGTAACTTCACCTCAGCAGGTCTCAGGCCGATATGAAGTTACCTCAGGCTGATATCTTGGCTGATATGAAACTAACCAGGTAATAAGCTCTAATTAAGAAGCCAAAGACCTTGCTAGTGAAATGTACTCTGTGTTGACAGGGTTGTATAGGAGTGTTGTATATGACACTGTCACCACAGACAACTTTTCACTGACGACCTCAACATGAGCATATACTCGGAGCTTGTTATCATATTTCTTGTGTTTCCCATTAAACTCCACCACTAGTACAGTTTTTACTACAGTGAAAATTGTCAGCTCTGGGAGTAAAATAAGAAGAAATGGCAAAAAGTATTCCACTTTTAAAGCAATAGAAGGACACCTGGCCACACGTCCCCCGAAAAAAGTGTGCAATTCGAGATTTGAAAAAAATTGAATTTTTCGAAGTCAAAAAAGGGACATAACTCTGGCAAAAAATGTTGGACGAAACTCTGATTTGAGCTTGACCTGTATGTTATATTGATACACATACGTACCAAATTTCATTTGAATTGGTCAACACCAACTAAAGTTATCATCAGGAAACCAAAAAAAAGAAGAATTTTCTAAGTCAAAAAAGGAGCACAATGCTGGCAAAAGTTGTCATTTGATTTGGCCAACTTAACTATAGTTATCATCGGGAAACCAAAGTGGGACTGATGCATGGACACACAGATGCACAGATGCATGCACGGATACACAGACGCACGCACGGATGACACCGGCTATTATAATAGTCCCCCCAAAAATGTTTTTTGATTTCTTTCGGGGGACAAAAATGAGACATACAAAGAAAAGAGGAAAAGATTATTAACAAGAAGCCCCAAGGAGCCTTAACCGCTCACCGGCCAAAGTGGTTCAAAGAAGTATTTGGAGTCACATTCAGTTAGAAATGGTTCATCAATACTTCAAAGGAACGAAGTCATGAGACAAATTTTATGGAACTAGGGACATGGCTTGAACAAATTTGAATCTTACCCCCCTGAGGATGCTGCATACCAAATATCAAAAGCATTCATCTGCTGGATCTGAAGAAGATTTTTAAAGAAAATTCCTCATTTTGAACTAAGTTATCATTCGGGCTCCCACAGTGAGTCCAAATATGAACCCAGGGACTTGGTTTGAACAAACTTGAATCTCACCCCCCTAAGCATGCTGTATACCCAATAACAAAAGATTCTGCCTGCTGGATCTTGAGAAGAAGATTTTTAAAGAAATTTGCCTGAAATGCACTAAGTTCAAATTTGGGCTCCTATACTGAGCCCAAATATGAACTCAGGGGCCAATTTGAACAAACTGGAATCAGATCCACCCCACAATGTTGCATACCAAATATCAAAAGATTCTGCCTGCTGCATCTGGAGAAGAAGATTTTTTTAAGAAATTTGCCTGAAATGCACAAAGTTCGAATTCGAGCTTCTGTAGTGAGCCCAAATATGAATCCAGGGGGCCGATTTGAACAAACTGGAATCAGATTCACCCCACAATGTTGCATACCAAATATCAAAAGATTCTGCCTGCTGGATCTGGAGAAGAAGATTTTTTAAGAAATTTGCCTTAAATGCACTAAGTTCGAAATCGGGCTCCTGTACTGAGCCCAAATATGAACCCAGGGGGCCAATTTGAACAAACTGGAATCCAATTCACCCCACAATGTTGCATACCAAATATCAAAAGATTCTGCCTGCTGGATTTGGAGAAGATTTTTGAAGAAATTTGCCTGAAATGCACAGTTCGAATTCGAGCTGATATAGTGAGCCCAAATATAAATCCAGGGGTTCGATTTGAACAAACTTGAATCAGATCCACCCCACAATGTTGTATACTAAACATGAAACGATTCTGCCTGCTGGATCTGGAGAAGATTTTTTAAGAAATTTGTCTGAAATGCACGAAGTTCGAATTCGGGCTTCTATACTGAGCCCAAATGCGAATCCAGGGGGCCGATTTGAACAAACTTGAATCAGATCCACTCCACAATGTTGCATACCAAATATCAAAAGATTCTGCCCGCTGGATCTGGAGAAGAAGATTTTTTAAGAAATTTGTCTGAAATAGTGAGCCCAAATATGAATCCAGGGGGCCGACTTGAACAAACTTGAATCAGAGCCACCCCATAATGCTGTATACCAAATATCAAATGATTCTGCCCACTTGTGCGGGAGAAGAAGATTTTTTAGTAATTTCTCTAATATACATGGGGTGCTATCAGAGTTATGCCCCCTATGGAGCCCCAAGTGGGCATGTCCATTTCATCTGAACAAACTTGAATTGACATATGGTAATGAACACCCATACCAAGTTTCGGGCAAATCGACCTAGCGGTTTCAGAGGAGAAGTTGTTTGAAAAATGTTCACGACGCCAGACGGACGACGACGGACGGCAAGTGATAAGTTTAGCTCCCTTTGGTGAACTAATAAAACAATACACAGGAGAAGTGTCACCAAATTAAATTTATACTTTCTGAAAAGAAGCAAAAGATTCCTATTAATTTGAATACCCACTCTACAAGTGAAATTAATAGGAATTTGATCATTTTCCTACATTCTAGTGATAAAATCTGAATATAATCTATTATATTTTATTTGACAGAGCTCAACGAGGTAACACAAACAAGATATGATTAGATAGTTAAAATGTATGATAGAAGATCAAACAGATCTATAAACGTGGTGAATTTAGTAGTTCTCACAGTAATTCTTTGATAAGACACAAGACTTCATTCAACTGACAGGAGCTTATTTGACAACGCATATGGAACTAACAGGTCTAGTTAAAATTTTTAATGAAGATATGATAAATGGTTTGGTGTGGAAGTTATGTGAAATCAACAGAGTTACTCAAATAAGAAATATGTAATTAACTGAGGTGTACCGCACCAACAATTTCACAAGCAGCAGAATGCCATGATGGTCTGTTAGCTGAAAAGTTGCATGTTCTTCAGATGCTTTTTCTCAAAAACCCGAGAAAACATTCATGGGGTGGATAATCGACTTGCATACTGCTTCTGTAATAATGCACCACTCTTCCTGTATTAATTATAAATATAACAAGAGGCCCCAGGGGGCCTGAGGGTGCCCCACCTGACATGGTAGCCTAAATATCAACACAGGGAATTGATTTCAAAAAATTGCATCTGCCCCTTCTAAGAAAAGCTTATACCAAATATCCAATGACCAGTGGATCCCCAAAAAAAAGGATTTTTAAAGAATATCCCTCATATTGAACTAAGTAATAATTTGGGCTCCCACAGGGAGCCCAAATATGAACCCAGGGACTTGGCTTGAACAAACTTGAATCTCACCTCCAGTGGGATTCTGTATACCAAATATCAAAAAATTCTAACTGGTGGATGAGAAGAAGATTTTTTTAGAATATTCCTCATATTGAACTAAGTTATAATTCGGGCTCCCACAGGAAGCCCAAATATCAACCCAGAGACTTGGTTTGAACAAACTTGAATCTTACCCCCCTAAGGATGCTGCATACCAAATATCAAAAGCATTCTGACTGCAGGAACTGAAGAAGGAGATTTTTAAAGAAAATTCCTCATTTTGAACTAAATTATTATTCGGGCTCCCACAGTGAGCCCAAATATGACCCCAGGGACTTGGCTTGAACAAACTTGAATCTCACCCCCCTAAAGATGCTGCATGCCAAATATCGAAACATTCCGACTGCTCAATATGAAGAAGAAGATTTTTAAAAAAAATTCCTCATATTGAACTAAGTTATAATTCGGGCTCCCACAGGGAGCCCAAATATGAACCCAGGGACTTGGTTTGAACAAACTTGAATTGCACTCCCCTAAGGATGTTGCACACCAAATGTCAAAACATTCCAACTGCTGGATCTGAAGAAGATTTTTTAAGAAAATCACTCATTTTGAACTAAGTTACAATTCGAGCTCCCACGGTGAGCCCAAATATTGATCTAAGGACATGGCTTGAACAAAGTTGAATCTCATCCCCCTAAGGATGCTGCATACCAAATATCAAAACATTCCGACTGCTGGATCTGAAGAAGAAGATTTTTAAAGAAAATTCCACATTTTGAACTAAGTTACAATTCGAGCTCCCACAGTGAGCCTAAATATGAACCCATGGACTTGGCTTCAACAAACTTGAATCTCACCCCCCTAAGCATGCTGCATACCAAATATCAAAAGATTCTGATTGGTAGATCTGAAGAAGATTTTCCCATTACCCACAAGTGTTAAAAAATGCTGACTCAGCACTTTTTCAAAGTCCCCAAAAAGTACCCCATGATAAAACCGATAGCAATTTGTTTTTGACCATTCCATTCTGTTGGTCCTAAGGAAGCTTCACACCAAATAAGAATTCTCAGTGCCGTGTGGTTTTGGAGATAAAGGTGTTTTAATTTTGTTCTATTTTTAGCTCCTGCGGTTCCCATGGGGTGGCGGGAAAAAAAAAATTGGGCAGAAATTAAGTACTTATGACCCAGTAAGCCTTCATATCAAATTTGATTCAAATCTGCCTCTCGGTTTGGAAAATAGAAATTTTGGGTGGGGCAAAAATTCTTGCCCCTCCCTTAACGAAAGCAAATATAGCACCTCGAACTTCTCTTGAAAAAACCTGAGTCTACACCTCAAAAGGAAGCTGCACATCAAATATCAAGTCTCTGCTACAGCTGGTTCATGAGAAGAAGATTTTTTAAGATTTAAGCATACTTTTTGGGCATGGCCCTACTGAGGGAAGAGGCAACTTGATTTGAACAAAATCAAATTGCGATGTCATAACAAACTATTATCTCAAATATCAATTAAATTGGTTCAGCAATTTGGGAGGAAAAAACGCAAACACCAAGTTCACGGACAACGGACAGTGAGTGATCACTATAGCTCTCCTGACTGAAAGTCAGGTGAGCTAACTAGAGGGAACTGTTTTAGTGAACTACAACATGTCTCCCCTTCGATTAGTTCCATGCTTCCAACTTACGACTAACAAAGATCAAACTGAAGGTCAATGTCAAGATCATGGAAGTTCAAGATAAAATGTAACACATCAGCCTGGCTGTTGCATTCATTTGCCCAATATCATAAACCTAGCTGAACAATTCAATAATTTGACCTTGATGTCAAAGATCAAGGTCATCTGTCATCACAACAGTACATGATGCAATGTTGTCTTACGGTGATACACCCACATGCCAAATTTCATAAGCCTGGGTGAAAAGATAGAAAAAATCAATAATTTTACATTGACGTCAAAGGTCAAGGTAGGTCATGATGGTACGTGACACATCGTTTTTTGGTGATACACTCACATGCCAAAAATCTTACGCCTAGGTCAAAAGATTAAAAAAAAGTCAATAATGTGACCTTGAGGTCAAAGGTCAAGGTCATATGTGGATCATGATGGTACATGACACATTGTCTCATGGTGATACACCCACATGCCTAATATCATAAACCGAGGTGAAAAAGGTAAAAAAAAGTTCTTGCCCGGACAAGCTTACTTGCCAAAAAACCAGTAATTTAACCTTGAAGTCAAAGGTCAATGTCATATGTGGGTCATGATAGAACATCGTCTCATGGTGATACACCCACATGCCAAATATTATACGCCTAGGTCAAAAGATTAAAAAAATCAATAATTTGACCTTGATGTCAAAGGTCAAGGTCATATGTTGGTAGAGGTCAAAAGTCAATGTCATATGTGGGTCATGATGGTACATCGTCTCATGGTGATACACCCACATGCCAAATATCATAAGCCTAGGTGAAAATAATAAAACTTAGATGTGAGTCTTCCATGAAAGACGTGTGTCGCCTGGCGTTTCAGACAGAATTCTAAGTGGAAAAGGGGCATAACTCTGGAAAAAAATACAGCAGATCAAAAAATAAAATAGCAGGTGCACAATGCCATTATGTGATAAAGAATCACTGAAAGTTTAATCAAAATACATGGTATGGGTACATATAGAAATGGATTGGAGGAGTACCTAATTTGATGGATAAAGGGTTAATATCTCTGGATCAATTTACTAGATTTACATAAAAAACTATACAACACAGCACATCAGAATACCTGAATACATATATAAAGTAACCTGATAATCGGATTAATATTTTTTGAGTTATCGCATGCCGAAGAAATGGATTGGAGTAGTTCTTAATTTGAAGGATAAAGGGTTAATATCACAGGATCAAATTATCAAATTTACACCAAAAAGTATACAGCTTGGCACATCAGTAACCTGAACACATATATGAAGTAACATGACAATCGGATTGATATTTTTTGAGTTATCTCATGCCAAAGGGATTGGAGGAATTTTCAATTTGAAGGATAAAGGGTTAATATCTCAGGATCAAATAATCAGATTTATACCAAAAACTATACAGCTCGGCACATCAGTAACCTGAACACAAATGTAAAGTAACTTGACAATCCAAGCAATATTTTTCAAGTGATCGAATGCCAAAGGGATTGGAGGAATTTTCAATTTGAAGGATAAAGGGTTAATATCTCAGGATCAAAATAACAGATTTACACCAAAAACTATACTGCTCGGCACATCAGTAACCTGAATACAAATATAAAGTAACTTGACAATCCAAGCAATATTTTTCAAGTTATCGAATGCCAAATGGATTGGAGAAATTTTCAATTTGAAGGATAAAGGGTTAATATCTCAGGATCAAATTATCAGATTTACACCAAAAACTATACAGCTCGGCACATTAGTAACCTGAACACAAATATAAAGTAACTTGACAATCCAAGCAATATTTTTCAAGTTATCAAAATGCCAAAGGGATTGTAGAAATTTTCAATTCAAAGTATAAAGAGTTAATATCTCAGGATCAAAATAACAGATTTACACCAAAAACTATACAGCTCAGAACATCAGTAACCTGAAGATATATATAAAGTAACATGATAATTGGATTGATATTTTTTGAGTTATCTCATGCCAAAGGGATTGGAAGAATTCTCAATTTGAAGGATAAAGAACTAATATCTCAGGATCAAATTATCAGAATTACACCAAAAACTATACAGCTCTGCACATCAGTAACCTGAACACAAATATAAAATAACTTGACAATCCAAGCAGTAATTTTCAAGTTATCGAATGCTAAAGAAATGGATAAGGATGCCGGATGGATAGATGGACAGACAGACAGACGGACAGACTAAGAATGGACGAACGACGGATGGCCACCCCGGATGCCGGTATTATGTGTACCATACAGAGTATGGGTACACATAAAAATCAATAATTTGACCTTAAGTTCAAAGGTCAAGGTCATATGTGGGTCATGATAGTACGCTCCACATCGTCTCATGGTGATACACCCACATGCCAAATATCATAAGCCTAGGTCAAAAGAAAAAAAAATCAATAATTTGACCTTGAGGTCAAAGGTCAAGGCCATATGTGGGTCGAGGTCAATGTCTGTGGGTTATGATGGTACATTGTCTCATGGTGATATACTCATATGCCAAATATCATAAGCCTAGGTCAATAGATAAAAAAAAAATAAACAAGAGCTATTGCTGAAAGCAATTTATACCCCCACTGCAGTGCTGGACTGATGAAGCATAAATGAATTAAAAACAAAATAAGGACTGTAACTCTAGTGAAAACAAGTTCCATAATAATAATTTACTTAAGTTATGAAAGTTATGAATATTCTCGGATGGACTCACACAAGGACGGACGGATGCACGGACACATGGATGCACAGACGAACGCATGTAATCCAGTATCCCCCCCTCCCCCCCCCCCCCCATTTTCTTCGAAGTGGGGGTATAATAATTTGACCTTGAGGTCAAAGGCCATATGGGGGTCCTGATATTATGCAACACATCGTCTCATGGTAATACACCCACATGCCTAATATCATAAGCCAAGGTGAAAAGGTAAATAAGTTCTTGCCCAGACAAGCTAACTTGCCAAAAAATCAAAAATTTGACCTTGAGGTCAAAGGTCAATGTCATATGTGAGTCATGACGGTACGCGACACATTGTTTCATGGTGATACACCCACATGCAAAATATCATAAGCCGAGGTGAAAAGGTAAATAAGTTCTGGCCCGGACAAGCTTACTTGCCAAAAAAATCAGTAATTTGACCTGGAGGTCAAAGGTCAAGGTCATATGTGGGTCATGATGGTACGCGACACATCGTCTCATGACGATACACCCACATGCTAAATATCATAAGCCTAGGTCAAAAGAGAAAAATGTTCTGGCCCGGACACCGTTGTATGAGAAGAAGAACGAGGAGAAGAATTCAGGGTAAAACAATGTCTCCCTTTGGTGAAGGAGACACATAATAACTCAATAAGTGTTGCTTACCCTTTCTGCATGCGTAACATCTTGTCACCAAATTTTTCTCGTAATTGCTGATTAACGCTCTCATCAATTCTCATTGGATGTAGCACAAGACAGATTGCCAACAGTGTGTATAGCTTCTCATTCATCTTTGAAATCTTCAAAATACAACAGAAAAAACTCATGACCCCAGGCCTTTAGATTACCCCAATTTCACACCGTTTACAGGTGTGCCCAAATTTGAGAAGAAAAATATATAAATTCTCTGTGCTCTTCTACATCTGAGAATAACTTCCATCACAATATGATCATAGAAACACATAGAAAGGCATGACAACAAAATGTAACAGGATAAGGCTGCTATTTCAGATTTTAGTATGCCCAAATTAGGGCAAAACAGTGTGCCCAAAATAAAGGAATTTAAAGGCCTGCATGACCCTGGTATCCAAGACATCAGCTCTTATCACTCTCAGTGCTAGAGTATGTAGGGCTCGGCAAACATTCGTGATTCAAGTTGGTTTTGAATCTGTTCACAGATTCAATTTAAAATCATCTCCATTATTTGAACAAATTCGAATTCCCAAGTGTTTTGGTTTCATTTATTTCTCTACAGTTGACATTCTGTAGATGACAACCCATTCTGCTGTTTTCAATGGAACGAGATTGACCGCATTCAAAATCACTAGACAAAACAAATTACTAGTCGGAAAATTCCTACAAAAATCATTTGAAGCGATGACAGAGAGTGCATTATGTCTAGTTTGCACAATATATTGCCCCCAGTTGGAGCAAGGTGCCATCTGCAATGCTAAAGCATTGGAGGTGGCACCTTCTTCCACTCAAGGTATGATATATAACTTTTTCTTTGTCCACTTTAGTGACACCTGGTCAATCTAGTCCCATTATTAAGGTAACTGCTAGCTAAGTTGTCACCACTAGAATATTAAGAACAGAAAATGTGCAAACTTTTTTGGTACTGATGCATTCAAAGCGATAGTTTCACATAATTTGAATGCCAATCATCTTTTTCAGTTCTAATTAATAAAAGCAGGCTGCACATCAGGTCTATGCACAGGTTCATGCCAAAATAGGGACTAACTTTGGTTGCCATAAAATAGATTGCTCCATCTTTCAGAAACAAGTGATAGGCCCATCTTCTTGCAGTTTCGAAGGTACAAAGCAGTGTAACCAGTGCATATTGCTACTGGGTATACACAGGAGATAATCAGTACAGTGAAGCCCACTTACTTTGTTATCTTTTAATTGAATATCCCTGTTAATTGAATTTTATTTCCAAACACAAAGCTATTTACCATACCTGCAGTATAAATTTGCCATATTAATTGCAGATGGGTTATAGAGTACACTCCTGTTAACTGAATAAAAAATCTTGTAATATGTCGAAAAATTATCCTGATAATCATTGAATTACCCTTGTATATTGCCAAATATGGCCTCACTATATCCCATGCAGGCAATTAATCTATTATATCTTGTTAGACGGAGCTCCTTGAGCTCTGCCAAACAAGATATAATAAATGCTCTGTTTGTGTCTAGAATACAGGAAAGTGATCAAATCCCTGTTAATAGAATACTCCTGTTAATTGAATAATTCTCACTGGCAAAGTGGCTATTCAATTAACAGGACTCTACTGTACTAGTAAGACAGCTGTAGGATCGAAATGAAAGTGTCAGTGACACTGTAGCTCAACTTGTCAAGACATGTACATGTATAGTATGTGACAAAGCAATGACAAACATCTAGGTAATGACCTGATAACAAAGGCACATATAAAGTATTGTAACGGTCTGTACATAAATATTGACCGTAGCCTGTAACAAATGTATAGGTCAAGTATTGTAAAGGTGGGTGACAGTCAGATGCTAAACTAGAAAAGAAATCTTGGGAGTCCCAGAATGGGTCTGACTAAACCCCAAAATATTTGTTCTCATAGCACAGTGATAACAAAGGCACCCCAAAACACACTCATTCCTGTCCCAAGGTGAAAACAAAGGTACCCAAGAAGTTTCATGAAGATCAGTTCATAAATACGAGCTGTATAGAAGTTGTGACAAAAAACCGATTGGACCTAATTTCGGTACAAAATGGCCACTGGCAGCCATCTTGAATTTTGGACCACACTCAGAAACACTCGCTCTCGTCCCAAGGTGATAACAAAGGTACCCAAGAAGTTTTGTGAAGATCA
The DNA here is from genome assembly GCA_031216915.1 of Pictodentalium vernedei. NCBI lineage: Eukaryota > Metazoa > Mollusca > Scaphopoda > Dentaliida > Dentaliidae > Pictodentalium > Pictodentalium vernedei. The sequence goes on along the minus strand of CM062297.1, from coordinate 432,725,210 downwards.
GTTGATAAATAAAGCCTCTAGCCCGAGCCGTATTGACATGTGCACTTACAGTGTATAAGTTGCGCTAAATAAATCAAAATTCATCTAATTTGCATAATTTCTGCACGAGAAAAAAAACCCGTACTATATGTGATGTATTCCATTTTACCAAACATTCATACAAAAATTTATTCAAATCAGAACTTTCATACAGAAGTTCTGTACAAAAGACTGATTGCACTAATTTTGGTACAAAATGGCTGCTGGTGGCCATCTTGAATTTCGGACCACACCCAAAAACACTCGTTCTCATCCCACGGTGATAACAAAGGTACCCAAGAAGTTTCATAAAGTTCGGTTCATAAATACGGCCTCCAGCCTGAGCCGTATAGAAGTTGTGTACAAAAAACTGATTAGACCTAATTTTGGTAAAAAATGGCCACTGGCAGCCATCTTGAATTTTAGACTGCACTCAGAAACACTCATTCTCGCCCCAATGTGATAACAGAGGTACCCAAGAAGTTTCGTGAAGATCGGTTGATAAATACAGCCTCTAGCCCGAGCCGTATTGACATGTGTACTTACTGTGTGTAAGTAGCACTGAAAAAATCAAAGTTCATCTAATTTGCATAATTTCTGCATGAGAAAAAAAGCTGTATTATATGTGATGTATCACATGGTACTAAACATTCATACAAAAAATTATTCAAATCACAGCTTTCATGTGGAAGTTCTGCGCAAAAATCTGATTGCCCCTAATTTTGAACAAAATGGCTGCCAGTGGCCATCTTGAATTTCGGACCCCACCCAAAAACACTCGTTCTCGTCCCACGGTGATACCAAAGGTACCCAAGAAGTTTCGTAAGGATCGGTTCATAAATGCGGCGCCTCTAGCCCGTGCCATATTGGCATTTGCACTGACAGTGTTGAAAGTAACACTAAACTAGAACTATCACTGAAGGTGATTAATACCCCCGCTTTGGGTTTTTAGAGGAATGCACTTCTGATCATGTAGACGAAGGCCATAAGGAAATGTATACATAAAGATCATTTTTTGTTGTTGAAATTTGTATTTGCATGTGGCCTTCCACAGAACAGCACTGAATACTTAAAGAGCCCACACATATATGGTTTACATTTGGAAAAACACATTTACAATGTGCAACATGTATTCAAAATCGGTTCATTAATGTAGGAGGAGTTGCACACACAAGAATCCCATTTGAAAACCCATAATAAATCCAAGTTAAAGGGAGATAACCTGGTTAAAATTGTCGCAGATCAAAAATTTGGGAATATGCGTATGTTCACTTAGTTGTGATAATGTTTGAAAGGTTTCGTCAAAATTGATTGATAAATGTAGGAGGAGTTGCACGCACAAGAATTTCATGTAGAAACCCATAATAAATCTAAGTTAAAGGGAGATAACCTAGTTAAAATTGCCACAGCTCAAAAATTTTGGAATATGCGCATGTTTACTTAGTAGTGATGATGTCTGTAAACTTTTGTCCAAATTGATTGATAAATGTAGGAGGAGTTGCGCACACAAGAATTTCATGCAGAAACCCATATTAAATCAAAGTTCAAGAGAGATAACCTGGTTAAAATTGTTGCAGATCAAAAAGTTTGGAATATGCACATGTTCACTTAGTAGAGATGATGTTTGAAAGGTTTCATCAAAATCGGTTCATTAATGTAGGAGGAGTTGCGCACACAAGAATTTGTTCGAACGGAAAGACATAATAAATCTAAGTCAAAGGGAGATAACCTGGTTAAAATTGTCGCAGATCAAAAATCTTGGAATATGCGCATGTTCACTTAGTAGTGATGATGTCTGAAAAGTTTTGTCCAAATTGATTGATAAATGTAGGAGGAGTTGCATGCACAAGAATTTCATGTAGAAACCCATAATAAATCTAAGTTAAAGGGAGATAACTTAGTTAAAATTGCCACAGCTCGAAAATTTTGGAATATGCGCATGTTCACTTAGTAGTGATGATGTCTGTAAACTTTCGTCCAAATTGATTGATAAATGTAGGAGGAGTTGCGCACACAAGAATTTCATGCAGAAACCCATATTAAATCAAAGTTCAAGAGAGATAACCTGGTTAAAATTGTCGCAGATCAAAAAGTTTGGAATATGCACATGTTCACTTAGTAGAGATGATGTTTGAAAGGTTTCATCAAAATTGGTTCATTAATGTAGGAGGAGTTGCGCACACAAGAATTTGTTCGAACGGAAAGACATAATAAATCTAAGTCAAAGGGAGATAACCTGGTTAAAATTGTCGCAGATCAAAAATCTTGGAATATGCGCATGTTCACTTAGTAGTGATGATGTCTGAAAAGTTTTGTCCAAATTGATTGATAAATGTAGGAGGAGTTGCGCACACAAGAATTTCATGTAGAAACCCATATTAAATCAAAGTTCAAGAGAGATAACCTGGTTAAAATTGTCGCAGATTAAAAAGTTTGGAATATGCACATGTTCACTTAGTAGAGATGATGTTTGAAAGGTTTCATCAAAATCGGTTCATTAATGTAGGAGGAGTTGCACACACAAGAATTTGTTCGGATGGAAAGACACAATAAATCTAAGTCAAAGGGAGAAAACCTGGTTAAAATTGTCGCAGATCAAAAATCTTGGAATATGCGCATGTTCACTTAGTAGTGATGATGTCTGAAAAGTTTTGTCCAAATTGATTGATAAATGTAGGAGGAGTTGCGCACACAAGAATTTCATGTCCGGAAAGACGTACGGACAGACGTACGGACGGACGGACGGACGGACGGACGTACGGACGTACAGGGCGATTCCTATATAGCCCCCACTTCTTCGAAGCGGGGGTATAATAAATCAAAGTTAGTCTAATTTGCATAATTTAAGCACGAGAAAAAAACCTGTATGATATGTAATGTATCTCATGGTACTAAACATTCATACAAAAAATTATTCAAATCAGAGCTTTCATATGGAAGTTCTGTACAAAAAACAGATTTCTGCATCGTCGGTACAAAATGGCGGCTGGTAGCCATCTTGAATTTCGGACTGCACCCAAAAACACTTGTTCTTGTCCAACGGTCATAACAAAGGTACCCAAGAAGTTTCGTAAAGATCGGTCTCTAGCCCGAGCTGTATCCAATTGTTGACGTACAGACAGATGGACAGACGGACCATGACAAAAGCTCAAATTTGGCTTCGCCAAAGTTGAGCTAAAAAATTGGAAAGTGGATTTGATTCGCGATTCGATTAGGCTTCAAACCTTTCGCCCAATTTAATTCAAGATTTGATTCGAGCAAAAAATCATGATTCGTTAGGCCCTAAGAGTATGGTCATTTACAATGGTTTAACTCTTTACCCAAGACCTATTACAAAAAGTTTCTTGTTTCTCAGGCAATTTTCCCTCAATTTTATGATGATGGAGTAAGGATTTTTCTTCTTTTGTTAACCCCAAAATGGCCTGAAAATTGTTGGCATTATTAATTTAAGTTAACTCCTTACTCATCTTCCATGCTGCAGTTGCAAATTCAACAAACTATATCTTGGTGCGTTATATTTTTAGTCCTACAGGAGTAAAATAGAATCTTTGAAGACGTTTCCCTGATGAAAAAAGAATGATAAGGAAGATTTTCAATGATGAGAGAGGTGCTTGAGAAACAAGATTATATTTTATTAGCCTAACATGACAATATGTAGCATGTTCATCCTATCGGTCAAAGAAATACACATTGCATTTTCTGTTTCAGCAATTTCCTGGTATTTTTGCGGCTAGCATATAATTTCAATGCTTGGAGAATACTTCGCAGACTGATGTAACTGTGGTCCTATTTTCAAAAATGCCTCTTTATTTTCCACACAGATGCATAAGAACAGTGTAAAAAATCCCCAACATTTATCGGTACCAGCCGATTTCCAAATGCTAAATTATCATTATCGGCTATTGCTGTTAATGCCATGGGATGGCCAACACCAAGCATATAAGACCAACAAAGGTAATAACTCTCAAAGAGATACTTGGACACAGGTTGTTCACAGGGTCATATTGTGTCAGACATTTTTAAAGGTGAAGGAAGCTTGAGTACTTGGAGAGAATCACCGAGTAATGGTGAGTAACTGTTGGATAATCCAACTTAGGCCCCACAAAGTAGATCTTCTGTTTCTAGGGCCATTTTTATAAAATATGGGTGGGCAGTTTTGTATTTTATTTTTCATTTTTGTAATTATTTCTTTGCCATCAAAAGTTCATGTTTTTGGTTTGTTTTATGTTTTAGTCCCCATAATCTACAGAATAGCATGGGTGGTTGTGTATTTTGTCCCTTGAGTGCAAGAAGGCATTGCAATGTTAAAGCATTGCAAAGCCTTGTTACACTCAAAGGACAAATTTATCAATTTTATTAACATGGAAAAAATATTAGACATAAACCATTTAATTTTTATTTTTTAGAGTTTGCATTGGTTATAAAAAGAATGCATGCAGCAGCCAACAGGACCATGTTGGAGGGCCTGAGAAACAGATTTTTAATTTTTGAGCCTTATTGACCATGCACAATCTGGGTTTGCATCAGTTGAGAGCATGTGTACTGTCATCGTGCTCCACCCCTTAGTACACAATTCCACATGCTCCCACATGGGCACTTGGAATGAAGTGGATTGCTCAAGAACACAATGCAGATGACACAGGTCAGGATCAAACGGTCAACCTTTCGATCTCAAGTCCAATGCTCTAACCAATGAGGCACAGAGCACTCTACAAAGTACAGAGTTGCCAAGCACCAAATTACAATGTATGCCCTGCAGGTTTGGAGATGTGGCCATTTTGGTCACGACAAATAAATTCATAAAATCAAAATCTAAAAATTAAGGTCAAACTCGTTTATTTATTTATTTACCTATTTAGTGTGTTTATGGTCATATTCTTCTGCACAATGGCTAATCGCGACCGTAACATGAAGATAAAGTCAAATTTCATCAATCGTTTATACCAATGTTGCCCATTTAAGAGGACTTCCACCCCAAGCATTGGTGACTGGGTCCTATTTTATCAGTAAAACAGAACTTGTTTACCACAGTAATCAAGCACTGCTTCACTTCCCAGGGTACCCATAGGGAGTCAAACTCGGTTACTCTTTAATCAACATGATTAGAAGAAAACTTTTTGCCCAAATGAAATAAAAAACAGTTCCATTTTCCATTAGAAAATATTAATTATGACTCTTCAGTGGAATGAGATCAATGATGAGACATGAACTATGTTTTTGACATTGAAATTGGAAAAATAGCATTTGTGAATGGTTTTGGCTATGTATATCACAAAGTGGGTATGGCACATTCATTAGGTAAATAGCATGTCGAGATGCCTCTCAGAGTATTAGAAGCAAAATATAAAGTGACTTACTACCAAAAAAAAAGAATAAACAAGACTCACCTGGTCATAGAGCTGTGCTCTGTTTTGGAACATCTGTTTCGTTCTTTGAATGTACAACAGTATGCTAGAAAAGGTCCTGATCGCATCCTGATACCGTCTCATCATCATGTAGGCAAATCCTACATAATAGAAGGTTGTTATCTGACAAGCTGGTACTCTAGAGTATAGATTCTGTGAAATTAAACATAGAAATAGATTAAATGTTTGCTTTGGCCAAAGAAAAAGCTAAAGTGGATCTAGTGACATCCCCCACACACCCTAAAGTATAGGGTCAGTCAATTTTGGGTTTTTTTACAATATTTCCCATTCAGTTTAGTTGAGACCGAATAATAAACTTTCAAAATATATGTAAACAAAAAAGCACAAGGTAAGCAATCATAGATGAGAAGTATATTTTGTCACATGTCAGTGAAGTAAGTGCAATCTCAAAAGTGTGTAAAATGTGTTCAGCTAATTCTTTGCCCTACTGGTATTGCCAGATTAAAATAAGCACACAGTTATATCTATGTTACAATGTAACACTGTAAGTTATTGTGATGAATTGATGACAACATAGTCCTGAGATTTGCGGCTTGGAGTTTATGTTCAACTGAAATACTGAGCATCAGGGTTGAACATATGTTCCGAGCTGCAAACCTTTAATTCAAACAACAATTCATTTAGAAGGAACATAATCTGCTGCACATGTGAAAAATCTAGAAAAATGAAGCTGTTTGCAAGTCATTCTGTTGATGAAACAACTGCAAAACGGGCAATCTCATTTCAAATATTTCATGTAGAGACTTCGAATGGTAACATATGATATGGGAGCTGCAAACATAGAAAAAACTTTGTGAGCTCTTGTCCAATCAAAGGGCGAGGATTTTAATCTTCCTGAAACATAGATCATTGTGTTTCTGAAATTGTTTACATTTGCAAATGTACAGTTATATAATAAATGTAATATTTTCATTTTATTTAACACTTGTTTAGAATATTTGATTTGGAAAGTTATCAGAACATTTCTATTGCACAAAAACATAGCATTAAAAGTCACATGCTTCTGTTAAATTGTGTGAATGCACTTATGGCTAAAGCTAGAATTAGGATTAGCAACTTCACAAACTTCTTAGAAAGACCATATTAGAATTTGGAGGATATTCATTTCAAGTCTATCATACCATTTCTCAAAGAAGGCATTCTCACAAGTGAAATGTGTTGACAGTATAAGTCAATACGCATTTAAAATTGCATGCCATGCTGCACATCCATGTATAATTTCATTTATTCATTGGTGTTTAAGGTCACATTCAGAATCTTTGGCTATCTCGTGATCTCACCATAGGGATGAAGTCAAGTTTAGCCAATTGTTTCTACCTAGCCTGCCCACTTCAGAGGACTTCCACCTCAGGCATCTACTTTGGTCCTATTTTGCTAGTAAAGCAGAACTTGTTTACTGCAGTAAACAAGCACTGCTCCACTTCCGGGGTTCCAATGGTGAAGTATAATTTCATGAATATCTAAGTATAATTACTGGTGGAATTATACAAAAGGGAGGACATATGAATGGATAAACAGAGAGACAGATGTAATCTAGTACCCTCACAATCTTTTCAAGAGTGATGGCCATAAAGGACATGTCATGCTGAACGTACATGTTTTATTTAATGAAGTTCTAACTGTAAGGACAAACAAACAGATGGACTTATGTGGACCAGTCTAGTGGAGCCCATCTTTTGATTTAATAACCCTGTTAACCCTTTGCAAACTGACGTTAAAATAACAAAATTTCAATCGACTTATTTTTTCCATAATGTATTTCCAAATTTAATCAATTCAATCTTGTTTGACAGAGCTCAATGAGCACTGTCAAACAAAAGTGATTTGTTTAAATTCATAGCTGCATTATGGGAAAATTTGCTACTTGAAATTTGAGTATTTTGACACCAGTGTGCAGAGGGTTAATTGAATATAACTTCTAAACACAAATCCATTTACCAAACCTTCAGTACAAAATATGACCTGTTAATTGCATATAGGTAATAGAGTAAACTCCTGTTAATTGAATAAAAAATCTTGTAATCTATCGAAAATTACCATAACAACAAGCAAAATCTCCACATTTTTTAACCTATTTGGGCTCAGTGCATTCAATATGACCATTTATTCTATTATAACTTGTTTGACAGAGCTATATAAAGGTCTGTCAAACATGATATAACAGAATAAATGCTCAGTTTATCTGTAAGCGCAGGAAAAGGACAAAATCCACATCAACTGAACACTCCTGTCAATTGAATATTTTTCACAGGCAAAATGACTGTTTAATTAACAGGGTTCCACAGTATTGGATTCATGAATGAATCAATGAATGAACAAACAAACAAACAACAGGCAGATGTTAGAGTGGGGTATAATTACAGTATGGCCATCATGGACTGGTCACTTTTCACGGGTGGACAATAATATTAGATTCCAAACGTTAATTATAGGAATAATCATAAAAAATTTCTGGTTCTTTTTATTACCTGGTAAATGCATGTGTGGACATCACTGCCCACGAGGGGATTACGACCAGTCCTCGGTGCATGTACTATAGTACTACTTTGGAAGCAAATAATCCACACCTTGGGAATTAACACTTACACTGCTGCTATGAGTTAAACTTCTAAAAATGTATCCGTCAAACCCAAATTGAAAAGTAATATGGCTGTTTGAATTTAATGTATTTAAAAGAAATTCTTTCTTTCTAAAATTCTATGTCACACTGGATTGAAGCAGCTATATGCAGGCATTTAGTTTTGGTGCAGGCGACTGTTCTCTATGGTCTTCCAAAAACATACTCAGACCAGCCAAGAAGGTGACTTGGGTGAACAAGCCGCATTGGACTGTCCAAATTCACCCTGCTTTCAATAAAAAGCAACTCTGAAGTACAGTGGCCTTGTATGTAGTGAAATGTTTTTACAGTTGGCATTGGTGGTGGAGTGGATTTCGGGGCATCATCAACTCACCAAGAACACAAATAGTGAACTTCAGCATGCACAAATGCTTCTCACCACCACACTGGTTGAAAAGTAAATAAGTATTCAGTACAACTACGACAGAAAGGGCCTACAGTATGAACGGAATGCACTGAAGAGATGTTGAAATATTTCTATGTGATAACTCATAGTTGGCATCTGGATAAAAGTTTCTTCCCAGGAGCCAACTATGAGTTATCTTGTAGACTATTTTTCTCTAGTTGTAGGCTGAAACAAGGTTTATTAGCATATTTACACACGTAAAATATAGTAATCTACTTAACAGAAGTAAAAACAACGCATGGCATATGTGAACAAAATGAAAATAAAAAAAAAATTGAATGATGGAATAATTCGATATTGTTATTGGAATAAATCCTGCAATGGTTATTCAATAATACCGTAGAATCCTCTTAATTGAATATCCATTTTGCCACTGAAAATTATTCAATTAACAGGAGTATACAATTAACAGGGATTTGGTCAGTTTCCTGTGTTCTGAAAGTAAACTGAGCATTTATTCTATTATATCTTGTTTGACAGAGCTCATAGAGCTCTGTCAAACAAGATACTAGATGGTGTCACTTGTGTGCAAAGCACACTATAGTGTATCCCCGCATTTGCATCCTTGACTTTGTATGAATGCTTGATACAAAGATGAAATGTATTATATGACACACTAAAATCATATTGAGTGGCACAGGTGACACAGCTTCGTGCGCACCTACAGACTCCACTGCAACATTTGGGCATGGTTTTAGCGTTTCGAATTACATACATGTACCCTGGGAGCCTTTCGCCGGAAACGGCCTAAGAAAACATGAAAGTGGCAACGGTGGCACCCCAAAAATCAGAAACCTTCGTGCACATCTACAGACCCTACTGCAACTTTTGAGCATAGTTTTAGCATTTCAAATTACATACTCTGGGAGCTTTTTGCCGGAAATGATCTAAGAAAACACGAAAGAAAAACGGTGGCACCGCCACGTGGCATCTGAAAAATCTGAAACCTTTGTACGCATCTACAGACCTTACTGCAACATTTAAGCATGCGTTTAGCATTTCGAATTACATACCCTAGGAGCCTTTCGCCGGAAATGGTCTAAGAAAACACAAAAGTGGCAACGGTGGCACAGCCACGTGGCACCCCAAAAATCCAAAACCTTCGTGCGCATCTAGAGACCCCACTGCAACATTTGAGCATGGTTTTAGGATTTTGAATTACATACCATAGGAGCCTTTCGCCGGAAACGGTCTAAGATAACATGAAAGTGGCAACGGTGACACAGCCACTTAGCACTCAAAAAATCCAAAACCTTCCTACGCATTTACAGACTCTACTGCAACATCTCAGCATAGTTTTAGCGTTTTGAATTACATACTCTAGGAGCCTTTCGCCAGAAACGGTCTAAGAAAACACGAAAGTGGCAATGGTGGCACAGCCATGTGGCACCTGAAAAATCCGAAATCTTTGTGCACATCTACAGACCCTCCTGCAGCATTTGAGCATGGTTTTACCATTTCGAAATACATACTGTAGGAGCCTTTCGCCGGAAATGGTCTAAGAGAACATAAAAGAGGCAACGGTAGCACAGCCACGTGGCACCCCAAAAATCCAAAACCTTCGTGATTCAGTGGCAACAGCACAGCCACTAGGCAGCTGAAAAATCTGAAACCTTCGTGCACATCTACAGACCCCACTGAAACATTTGAGCATGGTTTTAGCATTTCGAATTACATATCCTAGGAGCCTTTCGCCGGAAACGGTCTAAGAAAACACAAAAGTGGCAACGCTGGCACAGCCATGTGGCACCTGAAAAATCCAAAACCTTCGTGCGCATCTACAGACCCCACTGCAACATTTGAGCATGGTTTTAGAGTTTCGAATTACATACCCTAGGAGCCTTTCGCCGGAAACGGTCTAAGAAAACACAAAAGTGGCAACGGTGGCACAGCCACATGGCACCTGAAAAATCGGAAACCTTCGTGCACATCTACAGACCCTACTGCAACATCTGAGCGTGCTTTTAGCATTTCGAATTACATACCCTAGGAGCCTTTCGCCGGAAACGGTGTAAGAAAACACGAAAGTGACAATGGTGGCGCAGTCACATGGCAGCTGAAAAATCTGAAACCTTCGTGCGCATCTACAGACCCTACTGCAACATTTGAGCATGGTTTTAGTGTTTCGAATTACATACCCTAGGAGCCTTTTGCCGGAAACGGTCTAAGAAAACACAAAAGTGGCAACGGTGGCATAGCCACGTGGAACCTGAAAAATCCGAAACCTTCGTGCGCATCTACAGACCCCACTGCAACATTTGAGCATGGTTTTAGTGTTTCAAATTACATACTCTAGGAGCCTTTCGCCGGAAACGGTCTAAGAAAACACAAAAGTGGCAACGGTGGCACAGCCACGTGGCACCTGAAAAATCCGAAACCTTCATGCACATCTACAGACCCTACTGCAACATTTGAGCATGGTTTTAGCCTTTCGAATTACATACCCTAGGAGCCTTTTGCCGGAAACGGTCTAAGAAAACACAAAAGTGGCAACGGTGGCACAGTCACATGGCACCTAAAAAATCTGAAACCTTCGTGCAGATCTAGAGACCCTACTGCAACATTTGAGCATGGTTTTAGCGTTTCGAATTACATACCCTAGGAGCCTTTCGCCAGAAACGGTCTAAGAAAACACGAAAGTGGCAATGGTGGCGCAGCCACGTGGCAGCTGAAAAATCCGAAGCCTTCGTGCACATCTACAGACCCCACTGCAACATTTGAGCATGGTTTTAGCGTTTCGAATTACATACCCTAGGAGCCTTTCGCCGGAAACGGTCTAAGAAAACACAAAAGTGGCAATGGTGGCACAGCCACGTGGCACCTGAAAAATCGGAAACCTTCGTGCGCATCTACTGACCCCACTGCAACATTTGAGCATGGTTTTAGTGTTTCGAATTACATACCCTAGGAGCCTTTCGACGGAAACGGTCTAAAAAAAACACGAAAGTGGCAATGGTGGCGCAGCCACATGGCAGCTGAAAAATCTGAAACCTTCGTGTGCATCTACAGACCCCACTGCAACATTTGAGCATGGTTTTAGCATTTCGAATTACATACCCTAGGAGCCTTTCGTCGGAAAAAGGTCTAAGAAAACAGAAAAGTGGCAACGGTGGCACAGCCACGTGGCACCCAAAAAATCCAAAACCTTCGTACGCATCTATAGACCATACTGCAACATCTGAGAATAGTTTTAGCATTTCGAATTACATACCCTACGAGACTTTCGGCGGAAACGGTCTAAGAAAACATAAAAGTGGCTAAAGTGGCACAGCCACGTGGCACCCAAAAAATCCGAAACCTTTGTGCACATCTATAGTCCCTACTGCAACATATGAGCATGGTTTGAGCATTTCGAATTACATTCCCTACGAGCCTTTCGCCGGAAAGGATCTAAGAAAACACGAAAGTGGCTACGGTGGCACAGCCACGTGGCACCCGAAAAATCCAAAACTTTTGTGTGCATCTATAGACCCTACTGCAACATATGAGCATGTTTTTAGCATTTCGAATTACATACCCTGCGAGCCTTTCGCCGGAAACGGTTCAAGAAAACACAAAAGTGGCTACGGTGGCACAGCCACGTGGCACCCGAAAAATCCAAAACCTTCCTGTGCTGCGACGACCTTTTTTTGTCGCAACTGTAGGCCTACAGCCTACAGTACATAAAAATCGACTCGGCAACTCACCACACGAAATTGGGAAACAACAACATATAAATTCAAATCGACGAAATTACTGAATTACCTGCAACATTTTACTGTCATTTCCAAAATCAACGTATCATCGTTTCCTCATTTGTATATATGCGTAAACATTAGAACGAACAGTTCACCTGTATCAATCTATTTTCTTTCGTTGAGAATTGCAATCTCGTCCATTCTGGTCGAATTTTGCGGTCACCGTCACCCACTTCAACTGCTTCGTTCCAACAATTATCACATTTTTGTAGCCTAATTCAAAGATATTTTCAATCATCGAATACCAGTATTCTATGGCTGATAACCCTCCAGTGTTGTCATCCATCGAATATGTTTATATTTTGATTATTTGCAACTCGCAAGCATCACGAATTGTTCGTCTCCATGTTAAACATTTTTCGAAATGTTTTCAAGGCTATGTGACGTAATGTAATACTGGAATCTGATTGGTCAATCCAGACTCCAGAGGGTATAAAAGCCAGCGGGGCCCGCAATGGTGTGCTGTCTCTGAGCCATTGATACGCAGACGTCAGAGCGTAACGCTAAAAACATTCTGCCAATATTAAACACAATAAAACCATAACTCCAGATCTGGTGATTGCAAAAACTAAATAATGAGTACTGCATCACTTAAATCACAAGTTGGAATGGTAGGTTCACCAGAAGTGTGACCAAAGTATTGTGTTTGTCAAATAGATGCACCAGATCTGTCGCTGAGAGCACCTTCCGGTAGCCTCACTATTTATTTCTGTGTGCCTTCAGATTGTTTTCATTTCTTCCGTGTCTTGATAGGGAGTTTTCCCCTGTCAAGACACTTAAGCAATTAAAGCACTTTGAAATATTAATCTAATTAAACCCGAATCAATTTGTCATGAGCTATTAGCATTATAAAGCTGATTGCGACAGATCTGGTGGTATTGACGAGATTAGAACTGCTTAATTTAAACTCCAGATCTGGAAGCGTCACTGTCAGTCCGTCGCCCCAGATCTGGGGGAGCTTTCCAATAACGTCCAAACGTATTCGCCCGACTCCAGATCTGGGAGCTCAACTATTTCTCCAGATCTGGTGTTAACTCTCTTTGGGGATATTCTGTTTGACATTGTTTTATGGCCAGTCACCCAAATGCACGACAGTTGTGAAAATGATGAATTACATAGCCACAATACACCTGACAATCGGTTGAAGGCCAACTTGGTGAACTAATTTATAAACCAACTTCTGAATCATCCTGAGCGATATCAACTCTCCATTATTTATACAATATTTGTATCCAGAAAATCTAGCTATTATTATAGCTGCACAATATTAAATTACTGTTATGGAAATGTTATAAATAAATTATTTTGTGGAACTTTATACAAGTATTATTGTTGAATTCCAATTACCTGACAAACCTATAAGTCAAACCTAAATCTCGCACCAGGCGAACCCAATCACATGTTGCTGGAAAGAGCAAATTCATTAAAATTCCAAATGCCACCAGCTCTTGAGAAATGAGGGTCTGTGCTGTTTTGAACACGTCTTGTATGCACACCAGGGTGTGAAAAGTGAAATAAGTTCATATTTCAGACACTCGTCTTTCAAGGGTTGTTAACCCCCTCATTGTGGGGGTGGCACGCAACATTTGGTGTCAACAAGTGGGATAAATTTCAGTTGAATTTTTGGTGTCAGAATTTAAAATATATATATAGGAAAACCTGGTTTGAGTGGTTTTGACTTCAAATAATTTATTGAAATAAATAAAGACTAAATAATTGAATAAATTAAATAGCTTAGGATGGATGATTCTGGGGAAATTACTTTAGGTAAAAATTCAACTGAATCTGAAGATCTTGACGATACAATTGAATATGAATATCCCAAAATGAGTGAAAACAAAGGAAAACATCCACCCCAAAATACTGAATGTTCTGGTGAATTTGATGCCTGGCTGGCTTCTCAAATGAACAAATTTGAGGGCGAGATGGACAAAAAGTTTGAACACTTTTGGCAAAAACTTCAGACTCAAATGGATGGATTCTTATCTGGAAAGAATGAATCCATTCACAACTCTAGTGGACAAGTGAAAGATTCTAAAGTTGAAGTGACAAGTCCATCTAATGTTTCAGAGTACAGCCCTGTCAATTCTGACAGTACTACTCCACCTTCCATTACCAAAGGGCTAAGGTGGGGGCCTTCAGAGGAAATGAACTTCCCTCCAAAACAGGGATGGGTAAACAATTCAGCAGATCAAGCCTATGATCTTCACAATATCACAAGCAGGGATCACAACCCTCCAATAAATTATGTGTCTGTGAATGAATCACCTCATTTCCCTATAGATAGGAAAAACCCTTATTACTTTAACCAACAGAATGCTGACAGAGGTGTCAGTGGAGTAGCAATGAGACCACAGCCTTACGATGGGTCAGAAGACCTAGAGGAATACTTGTCTCAATTTGATATTCTGGCTGAGATTAACAAGTGGGGTTATAGAACTAAGTCTCTATACTTAGCAGGCAGCCTAAAAGGAGGAGCACGAGCTTTGCTCAGTGAGCTGTCAGCTGGACAAAGAAGAGACTTCAATTGTCTTGTTCATGCTTTAAATTCTAGATATGGTTCTGTGAACCGAGCAGAGTTGTATAGAGCTCAGTTGCAGTCTAGGATAAGGGGCAAGGATGAGCCACTACCAGATTTGGCTCAGGCCATAAAAAAACTCACAAGGCAAGCCTATCCTGAGGCCTCTGCCAGTTTAACTGATGTTTTGGCTCTAGATCATTTTATCGATGCCATTCCCGATGGGGACATGAGGCTTCGCCTACGTGAATCTAGACCTAAAAATATCAATGAAGCCGAGAACATAGCTGTGAGACTGGAAACTCACAGACTAGCTGATCGCCAACGAGGAAAAGCGGTGAGAAGTGTGAACCCAAATGAGTTATGCTTGGAGAATCATACAAAAGCTTCTTCCTCTAGAACAAGTAATGATAATTGTGACATTCAATCACAGCTGAGTGACTTTGGTAACACCATCAATTTCCTTACCAAAGAAATACAGAAAATAAATTCCAGCAGAAGTGATTCTGGAAATTTTCTGCACAAGTCTGATTATGGTCAGAGGTTCAATAGTAAACCAAAATGGTCAAATGACTATGGGAGAAAATTTGACAAGCAAAAGGCTTATGGCAAGCCGAAATGGAATAGTAATCAAAAAGGTATGAAATGGCAGTACAATGGGCAAGCCAGTCAAAGTAACAGGCAAGATGGTGCCCAAGAATGGAAAAAACCTTCCCCTTCTATTGCTATTGAGAAGGGAAACGGATGGAAGTTGACCTCGGGGGCCAAAGGTCAGCAGAAGCCGAGTGGCCCATGATCAAATTAAATAATTTAAATGGAGTAAATGCTGAGGGGTGCTTTATCACATCAAGAGTCCAAGATACACCGATTATATGGTTAGTGGACACAGGTGCAAATGTTAGCATTCTGAGCACCAAGTTTGTTGATGCTCTTTCACCTCAAGCACACCCTGAAATTCAGCCTGTGAAGGTTAACTTAATTACTGCTACTGGTGAAACTTCACCTTTTGTTGGACAGGCAACAGTGACCATTACACTGGCTGACCAAAAGTTTGAACATGCAGTACTTGTGGCAGATATTAACAATGAAGGAATTCTGGGAATGGATTTCCTAAAAAGTTATAACTGTGACCTTTTACTAAGCAAGAATCATTTGTTAGTTAAAGGCAGTAAAGTGCCCTGCCACAGAACCCTTACTGACCTCGAAGCTCAGTGTTGTAAAGTGGTGGTAACAGAAGATATTCAAGTGCCCCCAGAATGTGAAATGATAGTTCCTGGGAGAGCTATGAATACAATATACCACACAGGCTGTGGAATAGTAGAACCCACAGAGAGTTTTTTTGAACAAAACAGTATTTTAGTTGCCAAAACTCTTGTCAGCCTTAGCACTGAGATGATACCAGTTCGGTTATTAAATATGAACAAGAAAATGCTAACTGTTCATAAAAATACAGTTTTAGGTATTTTAGATTTAGCTGATGAAGTTCATGTTTTAGAGGATAATACTGAAACTAAAGGTGTAAACAGTATTACCCAATCTGACAAATCTGACACAATGCCAGATTTCTTGATAGAACTTTTCAGAAAGAGCTCTGAACATCTGAATGAAGAGCAAAAGAGCTTGCTGAGCTCTTTCTTGATAAGGAATCAGAATGTATTTTCTAAAAATTCACATGACATCGGGAGAACTTCCCTGGTCGAGCACAGAATTGAAACTGGGTCGGCAAGACCAATTAAACAAAATCCCAGGAGGATACCCCTGGCAAAAATGGATGAAGCTGACCAGGAAATACAAGAAATGGCTGAGAAGGGGGTCATTGAGCCCTCAGATAGCCCATGGTGCTCGCCTGTAGTACTTGTCACTAAGAAGGATGGAAGTACGCGATTCTGTATTGATTATCGCAAACTGAATAATGTGACTATAAAAGACTCCCATCCTCTTCCTAGAATAGATGATACCATTGACGCGTTATCTGGTGCCAAGTGGTTTTCCACCATGGACCTCAAAAGTTGTTTTTGGCAATTGAAAGTCAAAAAGGAAGACAGACCAAAAACAGCCTTCTCCATACCTGGAAGCGGCCTCTGGCAATTTACTGTCATGCCGTTCGGCCTTTCAAACGGGCCTGCCAGTTTTGAAAGACTGATGGAAAAGGTTTTGTCAGGATTATCCTGGAAGAAATGCCTTGTTTATTTGGATGATATTGTGTGTCACTCCAAAACTTTCTCAGAACAGATACAAAACTTGCAAGACATCTTTCTTAGACTTCAACAAGCCAAACTCAAATTAAGTCCCAAGAAATGCAGTCTCTTTCAAAAACAAGTGGCTTTTCTGGGGCACATAGTAAGTGATCAGGGTGTTTCTACTGATCCTGAAAAAGTGGCAGCTGTGAAGGACTGGCCAAAACCACGAAATGTCAAAGACGTAAGAAGTTTTCTTGGTTTATGCAGTTATTATCGAAAATATGTCTGTCATTTTGCTGAGATAGCAAGACCCCTACACAAACTCACAGAACTCAATTCAAAGTTTGTGTGGACAGACGCTTGTCAAGCAGCATTCGATACACTAAAGCAATCCCTTATCACTGCACCTATACTTGCATACCCAACTAGGGATGAAATGTTTGTACTAGATACCGACTGCAGTGGGTTTGCATTAGGATGTGTACTGTCTCAAGTTCAGAATGGTACCGAAAAGGTCATTGGATATTATAGTAAAACTCTCAGTAAACCTGAACGGCGTTACTGTGTCACTAGACGAGAACTACTGGCTATTGTCAGTTCAGTTCGCCATTTTCACCATTATCTCTATGGCCGACACTACAGAGTAAGAACTGATCATGGTGCCTTAAGGTGGCTTTTAAACTTTAAAAAGCCGGAAGGACAAACAGCCAGATGGCTAGAAACTCTGGCAGCATATGATTTTGAAATTGAACACAGAGCTGGAAGAGTTCATTCAAATGCTGATGCTCTGTCTCGGAGGCCCTGTTATGAGAATGAATGTGCTCACTGCACTAAAGTTGAGGAGCAGGACAAAACATGCAATCTGCATGATGTAGAGCCTAATGAAACAGATTTGAAGTGGAACCAAAATTCCCAAGTGACTGGTAGCAGAGATGCTTTCCGAAAAGCATGCTCCTGTCAAATGGATGATGGAGATCCAAGTGACCAAATCTGTAATTCTAGTCTCACTGAAGGACATCAAGGCATTAAATCAGAGTGCCATGTAAAAACTTCATCAACTGCAGAAACTTTGTCCCATGATTCTATGGTCGGCACTGATTCCGGAGAACCTAGAATCAGCTTCCCATGCACTGCAGTGAACACAAGGTTTAAGAGTCAATCAACAGCTGCGGAAATAAATATTATGTCCAATAATATGCTAAGTAAGGCACAAAGAAGTGATCCAAATATCAGCAAACTTATTCAATGGAAACTTGAAAATAAAAGGCCAGAATGGGCACAAATATCTTCAAGTAACACCACACTGAAATATTTCTGGTCCCGCTGGGATTCCTTAGAAATACATGAAAATGTGCTCCAGAGAAAATTTGAGTCAGCCAAAGGCGACTCTTTTGAGTGGCAAGTTGTTTTGCCATTAGAGCTGAAGAATATGGTACTTCACCAACTTCACAATGATAAGACAGGAGGTCATTTAGGAGTTAGAAAAACCCTGGAAAAAGCCAAGCAAAGATTTTTCTGGCACAATATGAGGTCAGATGTGGAGCATTGGTGCAGGGTATGTGACATTTGTGCTGCAAGGAAGCAACCAATCAAGAAGCCGAAGGCACACATGAAACAGTACAATGTTGGTGCTCCAATGGAGAGAATCGCCATCGATATTATGGGACCTCTTCCCCGAAGTAAGAAGGGAAATAAATACTTAATGGTAGTGGGGGACTACTTCACTAAGTGGATAGACGCATTTCCAATTAGGGATCAGGAGGCAATGACTGTAGCCTCAAAATTGATTGAGAGATTTATATCAATCCATGGCATACCCTTACAATTGCATTCAGACCAAGGAAGCAACTTTGAGTCAGCTGTTTTCCAGTCAATGTGTGGAATATTAGGAATCGAGAAAACTCGAACAACTGCTATGCGCCCTCAATCAGATGGCATGATTGAGAGAGCGAACCGAACAATAGAGAATATGATATCGTCATTCATTAAAACTAATCAAAATGAATGGGACAGGGATATTCCATTATTGATGATGGCATACAGGTCATCAAAACATGAAGCCACAGGCTTCTCCCCTTGTCAAATGACTTTTGGGAGGGAGATAAATCTCCCACTTGACTTGATACTGGGAAAACCAGTAACTAATAAGGAATATTCCACAGAATTTGCATATGAACTATCTGCTAGATTGGAATCTGTCCACGAGTTTGCTAGAGAGCATTTGAGTCTGAATAGTGAGAAAATGAAGCGTCAGTATAACCACAATGTCAAACATAATGCGTACAACTGCGGGGACCCAGTATGGTACTATAATCCACAAAGAAGGAAGGGGAATTGCTCGAAGTTTCTGAAACCCTGGAAAGGCCCCTTCATCGTCATTTCTAAACTGAATGACGTGATATATAAAATACAGGAGTCTGCAAAGGCAGCTCCAAAAGTTGTTCATCATGATCGACTTAAACGTTATGAAGGTGAGAAAATACCCACCTGGTTTGAGAATAATGCAAACAAACCGCAACAGTAAATGCGACTGTTGCTGTTCATTTACACAGTTGTGTAAACAAACAAATAATATTAAAATAACTAAATGTAAATAAAATGAAAATAAAACTTAATTATTATTCTGGAACTGAATGCCGAGTACTCAAGATACTGATATTTTTATTTCCAGATCAGTGTATATAGTTGTAAAGTATGCCAGGACTATACGGCAAAAGCGAGATACGCCATTGACCGACACGTCATGGAACAACACTCGGGCTTTGGATATCGTTGTCCTGGGTGTGGAAAAATCTTCAGTCGGAGTGTTCAAAAGCACCAAAGATGTCCTCAAGGTAACAGTGGGCAGGAAATGCCAGTTTTTAACCGATTGACAGGGACCTCAGGCAGAGAGGCAGAACGTGAATTTGAGGAAAGTAAGCGATATGTCAGCAACAAAATACAGGTGATAAAGAAACCATATTCAAATAAAAGGAAACATACAGAAGACACAACAGAACAAGAAACACATAGTCGTGGTAGGTCAAGAAGCCCTACCCTGAGTACACGTCGAAGCATCTCTAGAAGTCCTGTGAGACACGTGAGTAAGAAGCCCAAAGACTGTATCTCACAGAAGCCCAGTAATAATGATACTGGTACAAAAGTCTCCTCAGCTGGCTTTGAACAAGCTGGAGGAGCATGTAAAACAAATAAGAAAAGTGTTAAATTTAGCAAACCAGAGGTGGAGGTGCCAACTGTGCGAAAAAGCATTCTACAAAAGCCTGAGCGCCTTCACCTCCCTGAGGTATCAGCTCCACCTCCATTGATATCGCCATTATCCTCAGAGGCAGAGTCGGACAGCAGTAGTTCCAGCAATACCTTCACTAGCAAATCCTCTACCAGCAGCCAGAAAACTCTCTCTGAGAATATGGATAAGTTATCCGACTGTGATGTAGCCAGCCTATATGACGTGCAGGAAGAGAAGAATTCCACATCGCCCAGACCATCCACACCACCACTTGTTGAGAAGGACTCTCAAATTATGTCGGGGGCTGACCCCATTGCAAAATATGTGGATGCCATGCAGTATACGCAGGACGAGAGGGTAGTTCTGAATGTGGGAGGCCAGAGGTTTGAGACGAGTCGCGTGTCATTGGCCACTGACCCGTCCTCGCTCTTGGCGGTTATTACCAGTAAGGTGGCTGGGGTTCGACCCATGAAAGAAGGCGGTTCTGCCGCCTATTTCATCGATCGTGACCCAGTTCACTTTCGCCACATTCTGAACTACCTGAGGAACGGTGGCTTAATCATAATGTCCACCCTCCCAAAGGAGAGACGATTTTTAGATGAAGTAAAGCGGGAAGCTGAGTATTATTGGCTGAAAGATTTGGTAATTTTGGTTGAGAAACGAATAGCACAGCTTTCAGAGGAGTAATTACTCATAAAATTTAAAAACAAAACAAATTTCAAAATTCTAGTCTCTCCTTTTCCAGTCCTGTGGATTTGCATAAATTTACTTTTTTCCTGAAAAAAAAAAAAAAAAAAAAAAATATATATACTGGTATCTATATATATAAAAAAATGGCCCTCACATCATTTTGATGAAGTAATCTCAAGAAGAAATCTCCATCAGAATGCAGTGAGGCACATTTCAATCACAGACTAATTTTTTTTTAAATTTCTTACAAATTTGCAGTAATACAAAAATCTACAGGAGGGAGTTATTCTCGTCTTCTGTGAAGACAGGGAGGTTAAAAAAAAAAAAAAAAAAAAAAAATCAGCCTCATTACCTACTCATATTGAGTAAATTTTCTTGTGTTGCAACGATTCATCACAAATTCAATGCCTAACATGCTTATCTGGTGGAGTGGATCATGATACAAATTACCTCATACACATAAAATAGACCAAACCGATTATAGCCCAGAGCCTAGGATTTTATTCTGCCTTTCTCTAACATATTCTGGACCAGGGTCAAATCTGCGGCACACAAGTTAAAACTAAGTTACTAACCCATCTCTGCATTATAAATATGCATGCACTGGAGTTTTAAAAAAAAAAAAAAAAAAAAAAATCCCAGCCGAATATGGTCCTCATGTATCATTATACATATCATTATCATGTGTATCGTTGCAACCCTGAAATACTTAATCTCCATGAGATTAGTTACTAGTACCATTACCAAATGGAATTATTTTTATTCCAAACAAGCCAATCAATTTTCCCGGATGAATGGTGAATTGCAGTCCGAATTCCGAACCTTTAGAGATTCAGTTGAACCCAGATAATAATAAAAGTATGGCTTGGGCAATTTTATTTCTGGGGACATAACTCATGCCTCCAGAGTAATGTTGCCCAGGTAGTACACAAAATATGACCAATCACATTAGTACATGCCACCCAATTAATTTCATAAACTTATATTTATTTCGTTTTTGTTAGCCAACTGTAATTCCTAAAATCATTAAATTAAAAATAATAATAATAAATTTGGAGACCAAATTCTTTTAAGGCGGGGGCAGTGCTGCGACGACCTTTTTTTGTCGCAACTGTAGGCCTACAGCCTACAGTACATAAAAATCGACTCGGCAACTCACCACACGAAATTGGGAAACAACAACATATAAATTCAAATCGACGAAATTACTGAATTACCTGCAACATTTTACTGTCATTTCCAAAATCAACGTATCATCGTTTCCTCATTTGTATATATGCGTAAACATTAGAACGAACAGTTCACCTGTATCAATCTATTTTCTTTCGTTGAGAATTGCAATCTCGTCCATTCTGGTCGAATTTTGCGGTCACCGTCACCCACTTCAACTGCTTCGTTCCAACAATTATCACATTTTTGTAGCCTAATTCAAAGATATTTTCAATCATCGAATACCAGTATTCTATGGCTGATAACCCTCCAGTGTTGTCATCCATCGAATATGTTTATATTTTGATTATTTGCAACTCGCAAGCATCACGAATTGTTCGTCTCCATGTTAAACATTTTTCGAAATGTTTTCAAGGCTATGTGACGTAATGTAATACTGGAATCTGATTGGTCAATCCAGACTCCAGAGGGTATAAAAGCCAGCGGGGCCCGCAATGGTGTGCTGTCTCTGAGCCATTGATACGCAGACGTCAGAGCGTAACGCTAAAAACATTCTGCCAATATTAAACACAATAAAACCATAACTCCAGATCTGGTGATTGCAAAAACTAAATAATGAGTACTGCATCACTTAAATCACAAGTTGGAATGGTAGGTTCACCAGAAGTGTGACCAAAGTATTGTGTTTGTCAAATAGATGCACCAGATCTGTCGCTGAGAGCACCTTCCGGTAGCCTCACTATTTATTTCTGTGTGCCTTCAGATTGTTTTCATTTCTTCCGTGTCTTGATAGGGAGTTTTCCCCTGTCAAGACACTTAAGCAATTAAAGCACTTTGAAATATTAATCTAATTAAACCCGAATCAATTTGTCATGAGCTATTAGCATTATAAAGCTGATTGCGACAGATCTGGTGGTATTGACGAGATTAGAACTGCTTAATTTAAACTCCAGATCTGGAAGCGTCACTGTCAGTCCGTCGCCCCAGATCTGGGGGAGCTTTCCAATAACGTCCAAACGTATTCGCCCGACTCCAGATCTGGGAGCTCAACTATTTCTCCAGATCTGGTGTTAACTCTCTTTGGGGATATTCTGTTTGACATTGTTTTATGGCCAGTCACCCAAATGCACGACAGTTGTGAAAATGATGAATTACATAGCCACAATACACCTGACAATCGGTTGAAGGCCAACTTGGTGAACTAATTTATAAACCAACTTCTGAATCATCCTGAGCGATATCAACTCTCCATTATTTATACAATATTTGTATCCAGAAAATCTAGCTATTATTATAGCTGCACAATATTAAATTACTGTTATGGAAATGTTATAAATAAATTATTTTGTGGAACTTTATACAAGTATTATTGTTGAATTCCAATTACCTGACAAACCTATAAGTCAAACCTAAATCTCGCACCAGGCGAACCCAATCACATGTTGCTGGAAAGAGCAAATTCATTAAAATTCCAAATGCCACCAGCTCTTGAGAAATGAGGGTCTGTGCTGTTTTGAACACGTCTTGTATGCACACCAGGGTGTGAAAAGTGAAATAAGTTCATATTTCAGACACTCGTCTTTCAAGGGTTGTTAACCCCCTCATTGTGGGGGTGGCACGCAACACCTGCGCATCTATAGCCCCTACTGCAACATCTGAGCATGGATTTAGCGTTTCGAATTACATATCCTACGAGCCTTTTGCCGGAAACGGTCTAAGAAAACACAAAAGTGGCTACGGTGGCACAGCCACGTGGCACCCGAAAAATCCGAAACCTTTGTGCGCATCTATAGTCCCTACTGCAAGATATGAGCATGGTTTTAGCATTTCGAATTACATTCCCTACGAGCCTTTCGCCGGAAACGATCTAAGAAAACACGAAAGTGGCTACGGTGGCACAGCCACGTGGCACCCGAAAAATCTGAAACCTTTGTGTGCATCTATAGATCCTACTGCAACATATGAGCATGGTTTTAGCATTTCGAATTACATACCCTACGAGCCTTTCGCCGGAAACGGTTCAAGAAAACACAAAAGTGGCTACGGTGGCACAGCCACGTGGCACCCGAAAAATCCGAAACCTTCCTGCGCATCTATAGCCCCTACTGCAACTTCTGAGCATGGATTTAGCATTTCGAATTACATATCCTACGAGCCTTTTGCCGGAAACGGTCTAAGAAAACACAAAAGTGGCTACGGTGGCACAGCCACGTGGCACCCGAAAAATCCGAAACCTTCCTACATATCTACAGATCATTTAGCAACACCCTAGTGTAATTTTAGAACTCTGAATTACATAGGTTGGGACTATTCAGCAAAAAAGTGAAAAAATAACACATTTTTTAAGTGGCTCCACAGAAGCCACCTGGTGACACAAAAATTTAAAAGTTGTATTTTTGGGTTGCACAGACCCTATCGAACAACTGTAGAAAGTTACAGCGTTTCGAATTACAAAACCGGACGTACGGAAGTACGGACGTACGGACGGAGATCATGACAATATCCCCGCATTTTTTAAAATGCGGGGATAATAATAGAATAAATGCCTGTATTGGATGTAGTGAGGCCAAAAATGTTGATAAATAAGGGGAATTTGGTGCGTGTTACAGTAATTTTTTCAACATATTACAAAAATTTATATACAATTAAAAGGAGTTTACTCTACAACCCATATGCAATTAACAGATCAAATTTGTTCTGAAGGTATATGGTAAATGGTTTTGTGTTTGAAAATTTTATTCAATTAACAGGGATATACAATTAAGAGATATCCAATTAAGTGGGCTCCACAGTAATACTTTGAGTAAACAGTGAATATTTGAAGTCTGAGATTTTCAAGAGTGCCAGATAATAATTTTTATGTATGAAGTGGAAAAAAAATGTTACCATGCAGGTTTTCTAAGCATGAAGCAAAGCATTTTTTTTATTAGGCCTAACAGAATTGCTACTTTTATGGTATTATACTAACAGCTAACAATGCAATCTTAATTTTAATACATACTTTTTTATTGAAATCGATATTCTCTAGAACTTTCAGGGCTTGGTAGTAATCTCCAAGAAGAGAATGTAACCTCAACAATCCTATCAAACTGAAATATCCCAACATTTTATATAAAGAATGTTGTCCGAATTCACCAGCAACACTTGTAGGGTCACCTGTAATAAAAGAAAAACAATGCAGAGAGCACTTCACTAAAGTGAGTTAGTGGAACTCAGTTAATTGAATAGCCACTTTGCTAGTGGAGAATATTTAATTAACAGAATGTTCAAATTTCCAGACTTTTTTAATGTTATCTTGAGTGACTGAGCTCTAGAAAAGATCATATGTGTATATTTGTGTTATTAATATTTGGCCAAAAGAGGATGGGGATTCTGTCTGTGCCTAAATAATTTTTTTACAGATCTAGATCACAAACTTTTTTATTCAATTAATTCAATTTACTCTGTCACCTATTTGCCACTCAGGCCTGTTACAGCTGTCACAATACCACGTCAGAAGAGCGATGTCTGTATCAAACAAATGCAAATAGGCAATCTTTAGACAAACTATTCATCTGAGCCAAAAGAATTTCATTTGTAATGCATTTGAAATACGAGTTGGTTACAGGTGTCGAACTTCAGAAGTGTCAAATTCAATGTAAGTGAGCAGCATAATGACATGCTGATTAGGAAACAACCATTAAATGGAGGAAAACAGGCTATTCATGACATAATTTGCTATTTTTAACAGTGAATAACAGGTTCATGAAAACTCCGAAGAAAATCAAGTACTGTCAATCTTGATTATTATTATAGAAAATAAAAACAAAGAGGGGTCAGAAACAGTGGCATAGATACAGGAGTGGGTAAGGGCACTGGAAGAAGGCAAGCAGAGTGGATAGCTGCACCCTTGCCCTGAGGCTAGGGTGCAAGGGAGCCATGCATGATCTTTTTCGCCAGAAGGGCATTAGTGGAAAATACTTTCCAAGAACTGCAAGTGAGAAACTCTTCATATTCTACTGTATTCATTTCTACCATATTTTATGTGTGCCAGTGCCAATGGGTTGGAGGTCAAGTGTACTAACAGAGTTTGGTTGATAATCAGCAAAGAAACTGAACATCGGTGGGATGATTCCTAAAGCTTAATATCATCCCTTGAGTGGAACAAGGTGCCATCTGAAATTTTGTAGAATTGCAGAAGACACTTTGTTCCTCTTAAGTCTCAAGGGACAATATATAGTGTCAGTACTATTGAGTGCTACAATAGGGAGCGCGGTGGCTCAGTTGGTAGAGGTGCAGGCTGTAAGCCGAGAGGTCCTCGGTTCGAATCCCACCTACGGCAACCACGTTGTGTCCTTGGGCAAGACACTTCATCTCCATTGCCCGCGTGGGGGCACGATGACGCTGTGTACTAAGGCGTACTGCACGTCGATGGTACGCATGTCTTCAACCAATCTAACCCTGTCTGTGCTGCAGTGCGGAGTTACGATGGGGAGCTGGCAGCTGCTCGTCGTTGCTCGAAGGTTCTCTCCGGGTACTCCGGCTTCCTCCACCCGTAAAACTGTCATGGTCCTGATTAGCCATTGTGCATAAATATGTGATCTTAAACATCAATAAATAATTAGTGCTACAATACCATTTGCAGTATGTTGTAAACTCTCAGTCTTCACCTTGCACCCAGAGTTGATTCCCCTTTTTTCTATCCCGGCCCACTGCACCCCTCCCCCACCCTGCTCTTGGATGTTTCTGAAAATGTTATGGGTGGACATGAGTTGCACAAGGACGCTGATGTATGGCGCACCCCACGAGAAATATTATCTGAAATCTTTCGGCTTGTTAGGGAAAATGTTGAAATGTTTTGTTGCATTTTATTGGTAAAATTTTGCAAAATGGGGGGGGAAAGTACTGACAATTTGGCAAAAACTGTTTTTGTACTGAATGTTGATAAATAGATTTTTGCCCCCCATCCCCCCACCAGAAGAATAAAAAGTGTAAAAACGATGTTTTTAACTAATGTTCTTTCTTTAGCCCATGATAGAATTTTTTTACAGATCCATGGAGCGACATGGAATAGAGTTTTCACTGAAGCAATAACTGATTGTCTGTGAAGAATAAAGAGCAAAAACATTGTTTTGGCTAATGCCTCGTCTTTGGCCCATGTTAGAATTTTTTTACAGATCCATGGAGCTACGTAAATTCAGTGAATTGAAGTGATCCTTGTCCATCTCACAAGCTTCCTGCAGCATGATTGGTCTTCTAGTTGAGGACTGGTTACTCTATGTAGCGGCCAGACTTTTAAGTTACTCATAGTCAGCTATGATAACTGCCATGTCCAAACAGTAATAATTGCATCCAAATTATGTGGTGTTAAAAGACAATTTGCCAAATTTTGAGGTGTTTCATCAATAGCTCAATGAGGCTAACACCAAAAAGAATGCAAAAAATTATAAATTCATGGTAATTTGTATATTTTTTATACTTACCAATGGCCCAGACTAGCTGGCTGGTGCTAACTCAAAAATATCTAGGGCCAAACACAAATTTTGCCCCCCACCCCCCCCCCCCCCCCCCCAATCCCCAAAATTTGCATGCAAAACCAAAAATTAAAAGCCCTATCCGGCCCTCCACACATTTACTCTCCGTGCATGCGCAGACGTCGGGAAGTGACCGGAACTGACACCAACAACATTCTTTGTAAAGAGAGTACTACATAATAATTCAGTGGGGAGGTATGAGTGCCCACTCATGGGAGGGCCATCTCCGTCTAGGCCAATGGTGAGTATAAAAATATACAAATTACTATGAATTTATAATATTTTTCTACTATAACCCAATGGCCCAGACTAGCTGAATCGTAAAAAGATGGAGGGCCTAGGACTTCCGAAATAGTAGATCAACATAATTCCAATCCTGCAATCCAAGATGAAAGGAAATTAGAATAATTAGGAATTACATGTATGTCTCTCTATACAGTAATAGAGGAGAGATATCCTAAATAAAGAGCCCAATTTAAGTAATTCCTTATTCTAAGCGTGAAGACTATGCTAATTAGGATGTAACAAGTTCCTAATTTTTAAGGCTAGTCCGGACTAAGCCCCAAAACTTAGGATGGCGTATCTGAGAATGAGAGAAAATCCCCCACAAACATACACCATACAATAACACTCCAGCTGTATGCAGGATAGAATTATGGACAAAACAGCTTCCTTCATAGTTACATACCTATCAAGCCCGAGAAGAGGTAAAAAATCCCCCCCCCCTCCCGCATTACTTAATCGTTCCTGTGTTAGTCATCAAATAATATAGGAACTGCAATGGTTCCCTCATGTCTAACCGACTCCATTATGCCACTATGGGTGGAGAAGGACGTGAAGAACAAAAACTTCCCTTGATAAAGAAGGTCCTCTCGTGGAGGAAGCTTCCGGGGAGTGTCCCATAACAGACACTTGAGAAAACTGATCCAAGGTTTCTGTGACGACAGAGGTGCTACTATTAGAATTCACAACGAGACTGTTTGATCTTAAACATAATCTACTGAATCAAATGAATTGGAGGATACGCGTATCCTATCATCCATCCCCATGAGATTGGCAGAGCGTCTACTGCATGCGCTCAATGGTCTGGGCATGGCGACACAAATGACGGTAACTGATTGTTCCAGTGCGTCGCAAACTGATCTATCATGGGGCGATCCCACTGGTAGCAAAACTGTATTGAGCGTTCATTCCAACTGCAATAGGCGACCTTTCTGAGAAGCAAGTCATCTAGTACGTTCAGTTGACCCGGTATATGACGGACAGAAAGATGAACATGATGATACATGATGTATTAGGCAAACCTTCTCCGTTAGTTGGCATAACGGAAATGAATGGGTGCCACCCTGATTCCTGATGTACGCTACCACTGTTGAGTTGTCTGACAATATCTGAACATGCACGTCCGCTATAATGTGAAACCATTATTGTAATGCTAACCAAATTGACATCATTTCTTTGATGTTTATGTGTTTCTCCAGGAACCGAGGGTCCCAAAGACCCTGGCATTTCGAGTCTGTCAGGCTCAGGGTCGTTCCCAACCTGTTGGCTCGCATCCGTCATAATTGTGAAAGCCAGATCCGGCAGCTGCAGCGGAACTCCGAGTTAACCACTGAATATCTGCCCAAATCTGGACCTTTTGTTTACTAGATCTGTTAAAACAATACTGGTCTTGAGCGAATGCATCTTCACACTCCAGTTCTGGGTAAAGAATATCTGGAGGGGACGTGTGCGTAAGCATCCCATCAGAATGCCAGATCCGGCAGCTGCAGCAGAACTCCCTGAGTTAACCACTGAATATCTGCCCAAATCTGGACCTTTTGTTTACAAGCTCCATTAAAACAATACTGGTCTCAAGCGATTGCGTCTTCACACTCCAGTTCTGGGTCAAGAATATCTGGAGGAGATGTGTGCATAAGCGACCCATCGGAATAAGATCCGCAGCCGCTCCGCATATCCCCATCAGTCGCATAAATTCCCTCGTTGTTAATGCGTCTGAGTGTTGACAAAAGCGAGCATAACAACTGACTGATTTCGCTCTGGGTAACGGCAGATGAACCAGATTGTTGTGAGTCTAGAAGCTCATTCCGTTCTGAAGAATAGTTGATGCTGTATCTCTGAAGAATGTCATCCAAGTAAGCCGATTTTACCGCAGACGAATGAGCTCGGAAGTAAGACATTACTGAGTTCATTATTCGAGTGAATGCCCAGGGTGCTAGATTCTGACCGAAGCACATCGCTCAGAACTGAAATACTATCCCTTGAACGATGAACCGTAGGTACTTTCTGAATGCCGGATATACCAGGGCATGAAAGTACGGATCCTTAGATCTATGCTTGCCGCATAGTCGATCACTCGAACGCCCGCTTTTACCGACTCAATGATTACCATAAATAAACTTTTAGAGCCATGATAAACTTGTTATCCAGCTCCAGTCTATTACCGATCGGAACGAGCTGTCTGGCTTCGGTACGAGGAACAGGTGACTGTAGAATCCTAGAGAATCTTGGTTCTTGACGACCTCTATTGCTTCCATTGCCAAGAGAGCATTTACCTCCGATTGGAGAGACTCTTAGGCAATGATTTGTCGGAAGTTTTTTCCATCGCAGACATCATGTTAGTGGTGGCTTCTCTCGGAAAGATAGCCATAGGCCGTCCGAGACCACACTTCTCGCCTACTGGTCTTCCGTAATAGTTATCCAGTTTGATGCGAATCTTGATAACCATCCGCCAGCTGCCAAGCAATAGAGGTCCTAACAATCACCTGTAGTACCTGCGAGGCTTATGGGAGGAGAAACCACGTCCCCCTCAAGAAGAGCCTCGACCCGCTGGCTTAGGGGCATCTGACGGGTAGTCTCGATCAGATTTACGCCCCCTTTCTGGGTCACTGTATTGACAATCCCTAGAGTAATTATAGGAGGGTTTCCTATACCCTCACGAGGAGTCCCTTTTAGACGATTTCTGTCTAGGACGTCCTCCCTTACTCTTTTCTGCTGCTGTGGGTCGATTAGACGCCGACTTAAGGAGCAGAGTATTGATGCTTTCTTTGTAGCTTGGTCATAAACCAATGAAAGCTCATCATCAAAAACGTAGTGTCCGGATACCGGAGTGACCCGTAGAGAGTTGTTCACCTTATCATCTATTAAAGATGACGACGCAAAGGGCTGGGTCACATCTCAATAACTCCAAATTAGCTACTGTTAAGGCAGAATTATACGTGATAAACATAATAGCCCTGGAAATGAATCTTAAAGAGGTACGAACATCCTAAAATTCCTTTCCGTTGAGACATTGTGCTACAGCTCTTGAAGGTGATCTGCGTAAGACACTGCATCTAAATTCGCCCTGAATGAAGAAATTGCCATCTCAATTGTGTCCGAGCGAATAGAGAATAACGAAGGTAAGGCCATGACTAGGTCCTCAGCCTGCTCATCCAAATGCAGAGGAACTCTCTATACATCTTCCCTGACCATTTTAAATGAATGTAGTCCAACAAACTGTAAATTTACGGAAGATGATGACAAGCAACCACCTTTCTGCTTCCCACTGGAAAGTTGAATATGGCGTTGTCTAAATGGCCAAAGGCCTGCGACACCTGTCTAGACTGAACCGGAAAAGACTTGACCTCCTCCTTAGTCCGGATAAAGTCAGCGTCCAACGACGCCAGCGGTTTCTTCCTAGTAGTCGCAGCATTCTGATTCACTGGAACAAATTCAGGGTAGAGTTGATGGATTAAATCCATTGCAACCATGTGTTGTTCCCAAAAGGGAAGGGTAATCCTCCTCCGTATCCCTTTCACCATCCATCTGAATCAGTTGAAAGTCACGGTCAGCGGCATCTGAACTTGCAGATGACTGGACCGACCCAGCACCATCCGCCAGCTCAGGTTCTGAGACTGCCGTCGGCTGCTTCTGATCTTGCTGGGATGCTGCAACGAGCTGTGCAATCTGCAACAGCAAGTCCGTTACAGAGGACTGAGCAGCAGCATTTTTCTGTTTCATGGCTGCTGGCTGCTCCCGGGACGTTGTGTCCGAGACAGCTCTTTTCTCTGGACGTCCTGATAATGAGGCATCGTCTCCTTAGCTACCGGATGGTCTGACTTCCTGACGATGAGTGGTCCTTTCTCGGTGATGTAGGCTGGATATCTGAAGTTGTGTAGCTAAGGTGCAGTCGTGTGTGCTTGGAAGATGCCGATACAGAAGCTAAAACCTGTAGCCGACACCGGCTGTGAACAGAACGGAGAGTCCCAGATGGGAGGTGCGGATGTATGCTCCGACTGACACAAGTTCCGATCAACATATCTGGCCCCAGATGTTCTTGGGAAAGAGAGGGGGGCTCTCTCGCTCACGGTCCTTTCAGACCTCGACGAGCTTCCCAATGAACTTGCCGGCTTCTTCTTCTGTTCCGTAATCACTGGGTGAGCCTGTTTATATTATAAGGTGCTCGCTCTACCCAATCCACCTCTTAGACCGCAACGGTTTGTAGTTTATAGCCCTGCCCAATGTTCATGAGCACCTTGCCGCTAGCACGGTTTGAACATCTGAGTGCGACGACGGCAGCACACTCTGTCTAGGCGTCACATAAACATCACCATGTCCTTGTTCCTTTGAAATAGAAACTAAGAAATGAGAATGACTCTATGGCAAGAGGACCGGAAGTGGCCTCTCGCCGCTAACTACGTACCATGACACCCATCTCCAACATTTGTCATCCCATCCGACACATGTTGAGCAAGAATTAGTGGGTGTACATCGACTACAAGCAAGGCAACCAACATGTAAATCAGAGGAAAGGCTTCCTTGCCTTGCATTTGAGCAATATGTTTTCATAATGAAACAAAATAAAGTCAATTGTACCCCACCAACTCCATTTTAAATATTAGAAAATGATACATAATAACATTCAAAATATAAATCGAAAAATAATTTACACCAAAAAAATTTTCTAAAAATTTTGACAAGAGCCCAAGTCCCTAAAGAGAATGATGAGCCCAAACGTATCCCGAAAGAGCCCAAGTGTGGACAAAAATTTTTTTATTACCCAAAAAATTAATTGCTACACTACCGGAATATTTAATGTATTGTACAACAGTCCTACCAAGATAATAAACAGGATACTACATATATAAAGAGAGCATTGTCAATGTAAACAACGTCAGAATGAAAACCGGAAACAAGACCCCAGGCACGATGGCCCGAAGTCAGTAACAGATTTTGAACTATCCGATGTAAAGCAAGATCTTTATCAGAAGAAAAAACGATACATCAGATGTATGATGCATGACCAAAATGCCTAAACACCCCTAGGGTGAGGACGTAACCATGGGGATATACAGAATAAACATTCTGTGAAACACTTTAAACTCCCAAGAAATTTATAAAAAAAATTTCAATAAAACAAGCCAAAAAGCTTGAAAGTTTAACTGGGGGGCTTCAAGGAAGGATAGGGAAGGAACACACAAACAGTGGAAAAATCATTAGCAAGAAAGATGACGTCAGACCCATGTCCCAAAAATGGAGAACATAAAATAATTTTTATAAAAATTATAAAGTTACAGCCCTGAGCGTTTCAAACCACCATTTCTTCCTTCCTTCATCCAGCTGTGTCCTTGGATCCACCAAATTAACCATTGATTTGTGTCTGGCATCATTAAAACTAAGATTTAAAAGCACAGACGTCAGTTTGTTGTTATCTGACTGAGGGCCAAACAAAGAATGATGTTGGCGCCAATTCCGGTCACTTCCTGTCGTCTGCGCAGGTGCGGAGAGTAAATGTATGGAGGGCCAGATGGGACTTTTAATTTTCGGTTTTGCATGCAAATTTGGGGGATTGGGTGGGGGGGGGGGGGGGGGGAGGGTCGGTGGTTGGCAAAATTTGTGTTTGGCCCTAGATATTTTTGAGTTAGCACCAGCTAGCTAGTCTGGGCCATTGAGTTATAGTAGAAAAATATAAGGAAGTTGAATGAAAAGTCGAGTTTGTGCACAACACTGTTGATATAGATTGTTTTCCTCTGGCTAACTGTGTAGAAGTAAATATTAGTTCAAGGGGGTAGATCAAGATTAATGGGGAAGACCCATAACCAAGATGCTGAAAACTACAAATCTAAGTGAAACAACATTTTTCTCTCCCATGAGGCTGCAGTACATACACCAGCTACATCGATGAAGGCACTGGGGCTTGGGTGTGAATCAGGGTTCATACACAATATTATTTGAGTGAAATTCCAGTACTCTTCTAGTACTAAATTAAGAAAATTCCAGTACATTTTAGTTGCATATGTATGTTATATCAAATAGGTACAATCCTATATTCTGATAATTGCAAACTGTACATGTCAGTTGATGTCAATTAGCCCAAATTGGACAGAAAGGATGCAACATAGTTTTTTTGGTGTGGCTCATACAGAAGGATGTACAACACCAAAAAATGATTTTACAGTCTTTCCATTCAAGTTTGTTTGATGAGATGCCGTTAAGTGGCTACCAATGCACTAAACTTAAGCTTCTCAAACTACGAATCTTGGAAAATGTGTTTCCCATGTGCTGAAGACATGATTCCTTCAGTCACTGTTATTCATTTTGAATTCAGTGATTAGTGTATTATAGATTGTTTGTGAGTAATATGGGAAGTGACTATTAATTGACCGAACTCTGATTAATAATGTGAATTACTAAAAGTGCTGATAGGATCACCGATCCAATGTCGAGTTGTGACAGCACAAAAGTGGGTTTAATCATTATCAACTTATCGTCCTTGACCTTTGAACTAGTAATTCCAAAATAAGCAGGGCTCTTTCTTGCACCAATGCCAATCTACCTATGAAATTTCATGAACGTGGGTGGAACCATTGTCAAATTGTCATCTGAAAACCAACTGTTTATGATTTATTATGTTCACGGTCACTGTGACCTTGACCTTTGACCTAGCAAGTCCAAAATAAATAGAGGTCTTCCACTCACTTAGGCCAACCTACCTATGGAGTTTCATGAATGTGGGTCAAACCATTATCAAGTTATCAACCAGAAACCACTTGTTTATGATTTACTATGTTGAGGGTCACTGTGACCTTGTCCTTTCATCTATATAGCTAGTGAGTACAAAATAAATAGGGTTCTACCTATGAAATTTCATGAAAGTTGGTCGAACCATTATAAAGTTATCATCCGGAAACCAATTGTTCACAATTTACTATGTTCAGGGTCATAGTTACCTTGACCTTTGACCCAGTAAGTCCAAGATAAATAGGGTTCTTCCTCTCAAGAAGGCCAACCTACATACGAAGTTTCATGAATGTGGGTTGAACCATAGACAAGTTCTCATCTGGAAACAACTGTTTACGATTTACTATGTTCAAGGTCACTGTGACCTTGACCTTTGACCTAGTGAGTCCAAAATAAATAGGGTTCTTCCTCTCACCGATGCCAACCTACCTATGAAGCTTCATGATCGTGGGACGAACCATTATCAAGTTATTGTCTGGAAACCAACTGTTATCCATTGCGACCTTGACCTTTCACCTAGCGAGTACAAAATATATAGGATTCTTCCTCTCACTGATGCCAACCTACCTACCCTACTATGAAGTTTCATGAACGTGGGTCAAACCATTATCAAGTTATCATACGGAAACCAATTGTCTTGATTTACTATGTTCAGGGTCACTGTGAATTTGACCTTTGACCTAGCGAGTCCAAAATATGTTCTTCCTCTCACGAAGACCAACCTACATATGAAGTTTCATGAATGTGGGTTCAACCACAGTCAAGTTATCATCTAATTGTATTCGACAGTAGGCCCGCCCACCCAACTGCCCGCCCGCCATTCATCAAACTATAAGTTGAGTTTGACTTCGTCACAACTCGACTAAAAATTGATAGTCCTGACAATACTATTTGGTCTTCTATGATAGCTCATCTCAAAACACCTGGGCTTTGAGTATTTGGTGAAGGGATAAATCCTGCATGTATGTACCCAGAGAATCTGATTCACTTAAAAGTTTTCTGATGTTTAATGCAACAGTAACAGGCAAGAGTTTTTTTATTTTATTTTTGCAATTACTTGTTTGCCATCAAAAGTTCATGCTCTTGGTTTGTTTTATTTCTTAGACCTCATAATCTACAGAATAGCATGGGGGGTGTATTTCGTCCCTGGAGTGCGAGCCTGCGAGAAGGCTTTGCAATACTAAAGGATCGCAAAGCCTTGTTGATTTCAAGGGACAAATTTATCAATTTTATTAACTTGGGCAAAATATTCGACATAAATCATTTAAGTTTTGGTTTGCATTGGTTATAAATGCGGCAGCAAAAATGACCATGAGAGAGGGCCTAACAAACAGATTTTTAACTTTTTTAGGCCAAAGAAAGGTATTAAAATTCATGTGTTGATGAATAAGCAGGTTATTTTCTACATTAACTATATGGGAGTTTAGTTTAATCTTATTTGGCAAGGATTGGCAAGCAAGTTTCACTTATACAAACTAACTAATACTGATGCCTCTCCTTGGCCAGATATTGCACAGGATGTGTGGGATAACCTTTGCTGTGAAAACTTCATGAATTAATTTACTTTAATGGCCCACATAGCTCAGAATCATTGTCACATCTAGACATGAGGCATCAAGACTCTCCTATATTGTTGACAAGTACATCAAATGGGGAAAGAAAATGAGTCAAGTTTGAGACGTCTTTGTTGTTTATGTGACTGATGTAGGGAAGGGAGGTTGGTTGTAAGGGTGAGGGTGATGAGTGAGAAGAGTAATTCTGAAGGACAATCAATTAACACCTGTTTTTTTCATTTTCAGTGAGATACCAAAGATAAAAAAAATTCTTATCCTTTTACCCAATGTTAACAGATAACTTCTAACTGAATTTTGCTTTAATCTTGTAGTTTTTTTAGTCTTAGTTCTTGTGATAAAGCTCTCCAACTTACTAACAGCAGCAGGGAGCGTGATGGTTCAGTGCATTGGACTTCAAGCTGAAAGGTCCACAGTTCGATCCTGAACAGCATTAAATATGTCGTATTCTTGGGCAGGGCCATTCATCCTGATTGCCCATAAGTTTACTTTGGCACACTGCACATTGATGATGCACTTGCCTTCAACCAATGCTAACCCTGCTTGTGCAGAGTTAGAACGTCAGTAGCTCGCCTCTGTTCTGTGGTTCTTTCTGGGTACTCTGGCTTCCTCCAGCCATAAAACTGTCCACCATGAGGTGACCCTGGCTGTCTAAAGGGTCATTAACCCTTAATAAAAACAAGATACTGCATATCAAATATCAGAAGATTCTGACTGGAAGATCTTGAAAAAAAGATTTTTGAAGAATATCCCTCACACTGCACTAACTTAAAGTTCTAAGTTCCAATATGGAGCCCAAATATGACCCCGGGGACTTGACTTGAACAAACTTTAATCTCACCCCATACTGCACCAAGTTAAAATTTGGGTTCCCATACGGACTCCAAATATGAACCCAGGGACTTGGTTTGAACAAACTTGAATCTGAACCTCCTAAGGATGCTGCATATCATATCTCAAAAGATTCTGATTAGGCCTAAAAAAATAAAAAATCTGTTTCTCAGGCCCTCCCGCATGGTCCTTATGGCTGCCGCATGCTCTCTTTTTATAACCAATTTAAACTTATAAAAAATAAAAATTAAATGGTTTATGTCTGATATTTTATAATTTTACCCAAGTTAAAAAAATTGATGAATTTATCCCTGAGTGCAAGAAGGCTTTGCAATGCTTTAGCATTGCAAAGCCTACTTGCACTCAAGGGATGAAATACACCACCACCCATGCTATTCTGTAGATTATGAGGCCTAAAACTTGAACCAATAACATGAACTTTTGATGGCAAAGATGTAATTACTGAAATAAAAAATAAAATAAAAAAACGCTCGCCCGCATGCAATTTCACAAATAATGGCCTGAGAAACAGGTGATCTACTTTGTGTAGCCTTAGCAGATCTTAAGATTTTCAAATAATATTCCTCATATTGCACCAAGTTAAGATTCAGGTTCCTATTAGGAGCCCAAATATGACCTCAGACCCATTTCGTACAACCTGAATCTGACCCCTTTAAGGATGTTGTATACCAAGTATCTGACAGGTAATTCTGGAGAAGATATTTTAATTAAAAAAAAAAATTGGGGGGGCATTAACAGAATTATGCCCCTTGTGGTGCCCTGTGTGACATCTTTATATGAAACTTGAATTGACATATAAGGAACATGCATATCAAATTTGGTTCATTTTAGCCCAGTGGTTTATGAGGAGACCTTGATAATATAAGGTTCATGCCAGATGGATGATGGACAGAAAGTGATCTCTTAAGCTCTCCTTGAGCTTCGCGGAGCTAAAAATAATTAAAAAAAAAAATCAAGCAACAGCTGGTTAGCATCGATTGAAGGCCAGTGCACCAGTGTCATGCCCCACAGTTGAAGTGTCTTATCCAGGGTCAAACTGTTGAACTGTCAACCATTCAATCTGAAGTCAAACACAATAACCAATTAGCCATTGTCGCACTCTTGGGATGTTTTTGTCAGAACTCCTCTCTTTACATACTGCATGTATAAATGAGCGACCTGATCATAAATGCGATCTGTGAGGTGTGCTAACGTACGTATGTATGCCAACGGACGAGAAGTGATTGCAAGATGCTAAACTTGACTTTGTCAAGTTGAGCTAAAAATGAAAGTGTCAATGACACTGTAGCTTAACTTGATTGTGTGTTGTGTTTGATGAAAAAGATAATGTTCAATGTTTATGAAAGGATTATGAAATACGACAAGAATTGTTCCCTGTATGCTATGTTTTCAATAAAAATAATTTGAGGTGTAAACTGTACTAAAGAATTGAGGGGTGGGTTAATGTGGCTCTCACAGTTAATGTATGTCAACCAAAGTTACCAAGTTACAGTGAAATTATTCCAAAACAAGTCATCCTATCAAGTTACAATGAAATCCCTTCATAAATAAGGCCTGTAGACTATACTAAAGGTTTTTGGGCTTTGGGCCTGTGTGGCCATCATGGTTGACCCATCCCAACCAAAAGGGGACGTCCTCATCTAGACATTATACTGAGTCATCCTACAAAGTTACAATGAAATCCCTTCATAAATAAGACCTGTAGTCTGTGCTAAAGGTTTTCGGGTTTAGGGCTCGGGCAGCCGACATGGCTGAATGATTGTGACCAAAAGGGAACGTTCTCATCTAAACATTATCTGGATTCATCCTACCAAGTTACAATGAAATCTCTTCATAAATACGACCTGTAGACTGTGCTAAAGGTTTTCGGGCTTTGGGCCCCTGTAGCCGTCACAGTTGACGGATCGCGACCACAAGGAGACGTTCTCAGCTAGACATTATATGGAATCATTCTACCAAGTTACAATGAAATCCCTCCAAACTTACGACCTGTAAACTGTAGTAAAGGTTTTGGGGTTTGAGGCTCGGGCAGTCATCACGGTTGACAGATCGCGACCAAATGGGGAAGTTCTCTTCTAGACATCATACGGAGTCATCCTACCAAGTTACAATGAAATCACTCCATATTAAATATAACCTGTGGACTGTGCTAAAAGGTTTTGGGTTTCGGGCTTGGGCAGCTGTCACAGCTGATATTTCATGACCAAAAGGGCACGTTCTCATCTAGATATTATACAAAGGTTTTGGGGTTTTGGGCTTGGGCATGCATCATGGTTGACCGATCGCAACCAAAGGGGGACATTCTCATCTAGACATGGCCTCAAACCTGCATATGAAATTTCGTGACGATCGGACAAGAACTACGGGGTGTAGCCTATGTTAAAGAAAATGTGAACAGACTCACAGACTAATAGACTCACAGACTAACAGACTTCCACATGTGTGATAGCAATAGCTTATCTTGACTTTGTCAAGTTAAGCTAAGAATGGTACATAAGATGTATATTACTGTTTTAACTTACCACCACTTGTATAAACCTCCAGCTGTCTGTTTATGTTGGACTTCTCAACAAGTGAATGGAGAACATTTAGTACACTATGTACATTCCATATCTGAAATAATTATTAACCAATCATTCGGCAAGCTTTAAATTCACATCAAATTTGCAACGATGACTCTTTCACCTTACAAACTTAAACCTTACCAACATAACGGCCCAAACCAGCCAGCGCTATTCACATAAATAGCCAATTAATTTTCATTCTTTTTTTTATGAATGAAAAAAATTAATTATTCAACAATTTTGTTTGCAAGTGTCGTCTGCTTTTCATGTTAAGTAAAGGATTAAAATATCTATATATCAGGAATGAGAACTCCTAATCATAAAAAGGCAGAAAAACTTCAATCAGCTCTGTCAATCACCACTGGATTAGTTAAATTTCTAATTGCATTATGGGAAACATTTTCAGCTTGAAATTTCGATTTTAAAACATCCATGTGAAGAAGGTTAAACAAGTTTTGAGAAATTGCATTAAAAAAAAAACCTCATAGGACTCCGTCCAACAGCGCATAATACGCCCATACTTCCAGAAATTATAAACATTATGCGCGCATATAAAAAAGTCTGGAAAATGGTAAAACTTCTAAGTTCGAGGGCAGTAATTCCACCAAAAATAAACCAAGTGGAGTGAAATTCGAACTTGATCTGAAAGTTTCCACAACAAAGCAACATACCAAAAATTTTCTCAATATGTCCAACTATAACGAAAAAAAGTCCGGAAAATGAAAAAAATATGGAAAACTCTAAAAATTCTAAGTTCAAGGGCAGTAACTCCACCAAAAATCAACCGAGTAGAACAAAATTCGAACTTGATCTGTAAATATCCATAACAAAGCTATATATATAAAAATTTTTCTCAATATGTCAATCCTAACAAAAAAAGTCCAGAAAATGGTAACTAAGTTCAAGGGCAGTAACTCCATCAAAAATCAACTGAGCAGAACGAAATACGAACCTGATCTATAAGTGTCCATACTAAAGCTGTATACCAAAAATTTTCTCAATATGTCCATCCATAACGAAAAAAGAAGTCAGGAAAACAATTCTGGACATACAGATGGATGGACAGACGCCAACGCTATCACATAATACGACCGTTTTTTTAAAACGGGCATATAAAAAGACGGAAAACACAAAAAAGAATGTATTTTTATTCATGTACATACAAGAAGTGGGAGGTGTAGAAAAATCAGCTGTAATTAAGATTAGGCTAAAATAAATAAGAGTTTTGGCTCATGAGCAATTTTCTTCACTGAAACTGTAGAGCCTCGTTGAGCGTTTTTATTGGCTTGCAGTGTCTTTCCAAATTACTGAGACTTGAAAATTTTACGTTTTATAATTGATATGTATTTATTTGCATGTGACTGCAACAAAAAGCATGCTTAAAATGCACAGTCTATTAATTATATTTGTGATGTAAACATCCAGTTTGCTCTATTCTTCAGAAAATAACTCCCAATAGTTTGTGGACAGACTTTATTTTCCGAAAAATGTGTACAAATATAACAAACAGAAAAATAAATATAAAAACTTTCCTCCCTCCCTCCCTCCCTCATTGATTTGAAAAATTATTTGCCGTAACAGATTTCTTTATGTGTGAGAACATGCAAAGCTGTGACCGATGTCAATGCCTGATCATGAACAGACTAATTAACAAGCTAAATCAAAATTAATTAAGGCCTCTGTTTTGATATACTCTTTTCTCGTTCATCAATACTTTCCTGTCGAAACGTAACTTTTGAGATATGCAAAGACTGACACGTGATGAACATTTACGTGCCATTGGCATGTTGGAAGCTGGCAACAGACAGACAGCAGTGGCTCAAATTCTCAACGTTTATCAATCAGTGATTAGCAGTCAGACAGACAATGTTGATGACAGACGTCGGTCAGGTTGTCCAAGGGCGACAACTGCTAACCAGTGCTGGGACAATTGTCAGTGGAGCAACGTCATGTTTTCCGATGAATCAAGGTTCACTCTCGAGTTCCACGACAGGCGAAACAGAGTGTGGAGGCAGTGGAATGAACGATACCATGACGTAACTGTTAGGCAGCACGATCATTTTGGTGGTGGATTGGTTATGGTGTGGAGAGGCATAACCATGACAAGCAGAACAGCATTACATGTCATCCAAGGGCGTGTCACAGAGCAGTACTACAGTGACAACATGTTAGCAGCTCATGTGGTGCCATTTGCACGACGTCCCAGCCATCGATTCATTTTCCCAAGATGACAATGCAAGATCACACAGGGCCCGTGTCACTACAGAGTTCCTCCAAGAGCAGAACATCACAACACTGCCTTGGCTAGCACTAAGTCCAGACCTTTCACCAATCAAGCACGTCTGGCATATGCTTGGCAGGCGCCTACGACAATGCCAACTGCCTCCTACCCATGTCCAGGAACTTGCCGCTGCACTGCAGGAAGAATGGAATAACATCAGTCAAGCTGATATTGGACGTTTGGTGAAGAGTATGCCACGTCGGATCCGAACTTGTCTCGTGAACCGAGGATGATTTACAAGGTATTGAGATCTTGGACTGAATGTGGTAAATTCTCTTACTGACAGTCCATGTCTTCTACAGCTCAGTGCAGGGCATGTGTGCTTGTCAGATACCCAACTATCGCTGAAATCATTCATCAGATGTCACAGTGCAATGCCTCAACTGTTTTTCTGATGAAAATATAAATATATTTCTTCAATAAAATAAATATCCCCTACTTTTTTTGATAGTATATTTGGTTAAATTTGCAACAGCAGTATGGGAAATTTTCACTGCTGAAAATACAGAATAGTGTAAGGAGTTAAATTAACTCCTTGCATGCTGCAGGCAGATATTCGTGCAGGACAGGATTTCTCTTGCCACTGAAATAGGTATAATCTGGGTGTTGTTAATCAAATTTCCCACTTGTAAATTGCATGGATTTTTGTACCAATGATTTCTTGACTAGATTTGATGAAAAATATTTTGAAATTACGCAGTGGGTAAAGAGTTAATAATTCAAACAATTTTCAGGACTGTTGTGTGGATTAACAAAGAAAAAAATGTCTTCCACCCTCATCATAAAATTGCCGAAGAAGCAAGACTATTTTTTTTAACCTGATAGCTTAAATTTTATCATGTACTTCAGTGTGATAGCAATTCATACATCACATGTAGGCACTGAAATCGGAGGCATGAGACCATACTTAGGTAATTTTTTTCTGTTTAGCGTTATTCCAGGTTATCAGAACAAAATGCCAAATGAGGATATTATTAATTATATCCTTGTGGGGAAAAGGTATAGTATATCACTTTCTGCAAGACATATTTTATGATTTTACACATACACCCTGCTTCCTTGCATGTGTGGGTTATCTCAGAGAGTAGAACTTTCATTATAGCTAGGTTTATATACAGAACAGCCAATAACAAAATGTACCATTAGTCAACATTTTACCCTTAATAATACCAGGTTATTGCCTCATTATTGCCAGATTGCTTTTGCAATATAGCAAAAATGAGTAAAAATTCTGGCATTTCAATGGATAAGGAAGAAACATGAAATGGTGTATTCTCCTGGCCCTATAAAGGAGGTGACCCATTTGTGGAGCTGAAAAAAAAGAAAAAATGTATTATTTTGGGCAAAAACCAAAATGAGGTGAATAATGCAAAAGCAAAAATGAATTAACCATGGCCTTACTTTGATATTTCATCCTGGACTATAAAAACAGTTGAAGAAAAACGTTTTGCTTTTTTATAAGCCTCAAAAAG
Source organism: Pictodentalium vernedei (assembly GCA_031216915.1). NCBI lineage: Eukaryota > Metazoa > Mollusca > Scaphopoda > Dentaliida > Dentaliidae > Pictodentalium > Pictodentalium vernedei. The sequence continues at coordinate 432,681,967 of CM062297.1, read as the reverse complement.
ATTATTCTTCCAGGGACTGCTTTTGGAGTTTTTTTTATAGATATTAAGCACTACAGAAACAGTCCTCTAAACCTTTTGTACACTCATGGATACACCAAATTATTTTCTTCGGAACCTTTTTTGGATTTCTCAACCTAGATGCTGATTACAAGAGGGAGACTGAAAAATGACCACACCCAAGCCCTGCAAGTGACACAGTCAAAGTTCTACCACATAAAATAAATTAACTCTATATCATGTGGCCTAAACAAACAAAAAACGGGAAATGGAACAAATAATGAAAAAAAGATAAACAAAACATTTGTTCAGTTAATGGTTGACAAATAGATACAACCTTTGGGTTTCTTCGCAGTATGTCTATTTCATCTTCTGGTTTCTTTCCAATTTTACATCTGTATATACTGAATGACTGGAACTGTAAGAAGAAAATGAAATTTACGACTGATTTACCATAAATTGTTTAACCCTCTGCACACTGAAGTCAAAATACCAAAGTTTTTGATGCAAATTTATCCCACAATGCAACTGAGAATTTAATAAATTATATTTTGTTTAACAGCGTGCATGGAGCTCTGTCAAACAAGATATAAGTTGTTAAATTTATCATTCTGTATGGGTAATATGGGTGCCAGTGACAAAAAAAATTTGAAGTACAGTTGAACCCTGTTAATTAAATAGCCACTTTGTCAGTGAAAATTATTCAATTAAAAGGAGTATTCAATTAAGAGGGATTTGTCACTGTGTTGTATTCTAGAGATAAACTGAGTATTTATTCTATTATATCATGTTCAACAGAGCTCTGTCAAACAAGATATAATAGATTAAATGCCTATGATGGATGTACTGAGGCCAAGTATGTCTATAAACAAGGAGAATTTGGTCATTATCAGGGTATTTCTACAACCTACTGCACAATTTTTTATTCAATTAACAGGAGTTTACTCTTTAACCCATATGCATTTTACAGGGCAAATTTGCACTGAAAGTATGGTAAATGGTTTGGTGTTTGGAAATTATATTCAATTAACAGGGTTATTCAATTAAGAGATATACAATTAAGTGGGTTCCACTGTACTACCAAAGTGCTGGGAGTTAACCTCTTTACCTAATACCAAACATAATTAACCACGAGCACTACTACAGAAAATGCCATTTTTTGTCTCTAAAACATAGCTTTTAACAACTCACTAGAACAAGCTCATTCCAAAAAAGAGACAAACAATAGTTTTGAGGCAAAAATGAATTTTTAGTTTTTTTTAGAAATTTCAAGTATTGTTTGCTATTCCTGAAAGAAAACACAATGGCCTTCTGCTTATGCAATCTACAGATGGAAAATACTCTCAGGGTGACCTATCTATAATAACTCCTATGGCACACCAGAAGCCTACCTGGGCTCTAAGTCCTGGTAGGCCTGTGGTTTGGTATAGAAAATATTAGATATAACAAGAGCGCACGTATCACTGAAGCAATACAATGTCCCCTACCGGACTAATGAGCATTAATAATTATACAAATGTTATAACCTGGACGTGATTATCATGAATTCCGTTGAAGCGTTTCCAAAAAAAAGTCCGGAAACTGATATTTTGGCACTTTTCCATATTTCCAAGGGCCATAACTCACACAAGAATAAGGCAATCAGCATGAAACTCAAACTTGATCTATAAGTCATCGTTCTATAGTAGTTTACCAAAAATGAAATCATTTCGTTGAAGCGTTTCCAAAAAAACTCCGGAAAACTAAAGTGTGACTGACAGCATGACGGACTGACAGACTGACGGAGGACTGACATTTTGGTGCTTTTCCATATTTCCAAGGGACATAACTCACACAAGAAAAATGCAATCAGCATGAAACTCAAACTTGATCTATATGTCATCGTTTTGTAGTAGGTTACCAAGAATGAAATCATTCGGTTGAAGCATTTCCAAAAAAAGTCCGGAAAACTAAAGTATGACTGACAGACTGACTGACGGATGGATGGACAGAGTGTAAATGAAGCTTGATCTGTAAGTCATCGTTCTATAGTAGGTTACCAAAAATGAAATCATTCCGTTGAAGCGTTTCCAAAAAAAGTCCAGAAAACTGTTATTTTGGCACTTTTCCATATTTCCAAGGGCCATAACTCACACAAGAATAAGGCAATCAGCATGAAACGCAAACTTGATCTGTAAGTCATCGTTCTATAGTAGGTTACCAAAAATGAAATCATTCCGTTGAAGCGTTTCAAAAACAAGAGGCCCCAGGGGGCCTGAGGGCGCTCACCTGACATGGTAGTCTAAATATCAAACCAGGGACTTGACTTGAATAAGCTTCATATGCCCCTCGTAAGAAAAGCATATACCAACTAGATGAAGCGATTGTACCCACACAATACACAGGATTTTCCTTCTATTTTCAGTTCCTGCACTTTTATGTCCCAAAATTGAGATAAACGCATAAAAAACAGATTTTTTTCCCAAACAAAATATTTTCAGCCTAAATTTTTTTTTTCTTCTTAAACACATAAAAAACCAAAAAACTAATTGTCCCACCCGGACCCCAAATTTTCAGTGTAAAAAAAAAAAAAAATTTTTTTGTTTTAAAATTGACCGAAATGCATAAAAAACAAAAAAACAAAATTTCCGGATTTTGATCCAGAATTTCTAAGTCTGGAAGGGGGACCCAAATTTTTAGCCTAAATATGAACCCAGGGACTTGGCTTGAACAAAACTTCAATCTCACCCCCCTAAGGATGCTGGATACCAAATATCAAAAGATTCTTATTGGTAGATCTGAAGAAGAAGATTTTTAAAGAATATTCCTCATACTGCACTAATTTAAACATTTGGGCTCCCATAGAGAGCACAAATATGGACCCAGGCAATTGCTTTCAATAAACATGCGAAACAATCTTCCAAAGATGTTATATGTGAAATTTGAAAGCTTTTGGAGCAGAGGTTTGGGAGAAAAGTAGTCTTACATGTTTTTCCCATTACCCACAGTGTTAAAAAATGCTGATTCAGCACTTTTTCAAAGTCCCCAAAAAGTACCCCATTATAAAACCGATAGCAATTTTTTTGGACCATTCCATTCTGTTGGTCCTAAGGAAGCTTCACACCAAATAAGAATTCTCAGTGCCGTGTAATTTTGGAGATATGGGCGTTTTAATTTTTTTCTATTTTTAGCTCCTGTGGTTCCCATGGGGTGACGGGAAAAAAAATTGGGGAATAAATTAAGTACTTATGACCCAATAAGCCCTCATATCAAAGTTGGTTTAAATCTGCCTTTCGGTTTGGAAAATACAAATTTTGGGAGTGGCAAAAATTCTTGCTCCTCGTTTAACAAAGACAAATAATGCCCGACAAACTTATCTCGAACTTGATTCTAAACCTCAAAAGGTCTCTGTATACAACATATCAAGGCTCTGCTACTGCTGGTTCATTAGAAGAAGATTTTCAAAACATTTGGCCATTTTTTCCCTTCACCTCTGCTCAATACGAGCCAAAACCTAATTTGCATAAAAATCAAAATGCTCCTACATAACCACTACTTACATGAAATTTAATTAAAATGTGGCCAGTGGTTTAGGAGAAAGAGGCTCAAACACCACCTTCATGCAGGGCGACGGATGGACGACGAACGAAGAGTGACAAGAAAAGCTCACCCTGACTTTCAGTCAGGTGAGCTAAAAAGTCTGGAAAACTGATATTTTGGCGCTTTTCCATATTTCCAAGTGCCATAACTCACACAAGAATAATGCAATCAGCATGAAACTCAAACTTGATCTGTAAGTCATCGTTCTATAGTAGTAGCAGCACAGGCAGGGTTAGATTGGTTGAAGACATGCGTACCATCGACGTGCAGTACGCCTTAGTACACGGCGTCATCGTGCCCCCACATGGGCAATGGGGGTGAAGTGTCTTGCCCAAGGACACAACGTGGTTGCCGCAGGTGGGATTCGAACCAAGGACCTCTCGGCTTGCAGCCTGCACCTCTACCTACTGAGCCACCGCGCCCCGTCATTTCCGAAAAAAAAAAAAAAAAAAAAAAAAAAAAAAAACTCTGGAAAACTAGTGTGACTGACAGACTGACGGACTGACAGACTGAAGACGGACAGATTGACGGATGGACACAGTGCAAACCTATAGTCCCCTCAGGCAATGCCGGTAGGGGACTAATTATCTAATTGCTGATATTTTAGCAAAGCGAGAAAAAGTGTACCGCTTTTGCAAAGAAGGTTCAGAGGTGCACAAGCATGATACCACACCTCGATGAAAGTGTCAATGACAGTGCAGCTTAACTTGACTTGTGTAGTGTTTGATGAAAAGGATAATGTTCAATGGTTAGGAAAGGATTATGAAATAAGACAAGAATTGTAACAAGAGGCCCCAGGGGGCCTGAGGGCGCTCACCTGACATGGTAGTCTAAATATCAAACCAGGGACTTGACTTGAATAAGCTGCATACGCCCCTCCTAAGAAAAGCATATACCAACTAGATGAAGCGATTGTGCCCACACAATACACAGGATTTGCCTTCTATTTTCAGTTCCTGCACTTTAACGTCCCAAAATTGAGATAAACACATAAAAAACAGATTTTTTTCCCAAACAAAATACTTTCAGCCTAAATTTTTTTCTTCTTAAAACGCATAAAAAACGCTAAAACTAATTTCTGGATTTTGGTCCAAAATTTTCTAAGTCCCACCCGAACCCCAAATTTTTGGTGTAAAAAAAAAATGGTTTTTTTGTCTTAAAATTGACAGAAACGCATAAAAAACAAAAAAATTATGGATTTTGGTCCAAAATTTTCGAAGTCCCACCCGGACCCCAAATATTCAGGGTAAAAAAAAAATTTTTTTTTTGTCTTAAAACTGACCGAAATGCATAAAAAACAAAAACAAAAATTTCCGGATTTTGGTCAAAATTTTCAAAGTCCCACCCGGACCCCAAATTTTCGGTGTAAAAAAAAAAATTTCTTTTTGTCTTAGAATTGACAGAAACGCATAAAAAACACACAAAAAAAATTTACGGATTTTGGTCCAAAAGTTTCTAAGTCCCACTGGACCCCAAATTTTCAGGGTAAAAAAAAAAAAAAAATTTTTTGTCTTAAAATTGAGAGAAACGCATAAAAAACAAAAAAACAAAAATTCCAGATTTTGGTCCAAAATTTTCTAAGTCCCACCCGGACCCCAAATTTTCAGGGTAAAAAAAAAAATTTTTTTTTTTTTGTGTCTTAAAATTGACAGAAATAAATGAAAAACAAAAAAAAAAATTCCGGATTTTGGTCCCACCCGGACCCAAAATTTTCAAGGGAAAAAAAAAAAAATTTTTTTTGTCTTAAAACTGACCAAAACGCAGAAAAAACAAAAAAAAATTTTTTTCGGATTTTGCCCCAAAATTTTCTAAGTCCCACCCGGACCCCAAATTTTCAGGGTGAAAAAAAAATTTTTTTTTTTTTTTTTGTGTCTTAAAATTGACAGAAATAAATGAAAAACAAAAAAAAAATTCCGGATTTTGGTCCAAAATTTTCTAAGTCCCACCCGGACCCCAAATTTTCAGGGTAAAAAAAAAAATTTTTTTTTTTTTGTGTCTTAAAATTGACAGAAATAAATGAAAAACAAAAAAAAAAATTCCGGATTTTGGTCCCACCCGGACCCAAAATTTTCAAGGGAAAAAAAAAAAAATTTTTTTTGTCTTAAAACTGACCAAAACGCAGAAAAAACAAAAAAAAATTTTTTTCGGATTTTGCCCCAAAATTTTCTAAGTCCCACCCGGACCCCAAATTTTCAGGGTAAAAAAAAAAAAAAAATTTTTTGTCTTAAAATTGAGAGAAACGCATAAAAAACAAAAAAACAAAAATTCCAGATTTTGGTCCAAAATTTTCTAAGTCCCACCCGGACCCCAAATTTTCAGGGTAAAAAAAAAAATTTTTTTTTTTTTGTGTCTTAAAATTGACAGAAATAAATGAAAAACAAAAAAAAAAATTCCGGATTTTGGTCCCACCCGGACCCAAAATTTTCAAGGGAAAAAAAAAAAAATTTTTTTTGTCTTAAAACTGACCAAAACGCAGAAAAAACAAAAAAAAATTTTTTTCGGATTTTGCCCCAAAATTTTCTAAGTCCCACCCGGACCCCAAATTTTCAGGGTGAAAAAAAAATTTTTTTTTTTTTTTTGTGTCTTAAAATTGACAGAAATAAATGAAAAACAAAAAAAAAATTCCGGATTTTGGTCCAAAATTTTCTAAGTCCCACCCGGACCCCAAATTTTCAGGGTAAAAAAAAAAATTTTTTTTTTTTTGTGTCTTAAAATTGACAGAAATAAATGAAAAACAAAAAAAAAAATTCCGGATTTTGGTCCCACCCGGACCCAAAATTTTCAAGGGAAAAAAAAAAAAATTTTTTTTGTCTTAAAACTGACCAAAACGCAGAAAAAACAAAAAAAAATTTTTTTCGGATTTTGCCCCAAAATTTTCTAAGTCCCACCCGGACCCCAAATTTTCAGGGTGAAAAAAAAATTTTTTTTTTTTTTTTGTGTCTTAAAATTGACAGAAATAAATGAAAAACAAAAAAAAAATTCCGGATTTTGGTCCAAAATTTTCTAAGTCCCACCCGGACCCAAAATTTTCAGGGAAAAATTTTTTTTTTTTTTTTGTCTAAAAATTGACAGAAATGCATAAAAAACCAAAAAAAATTTTTTAGGATTTTGGTCCAAAATTTTCTAAGTCCCACCCGGACCCCAAATTTTCAGGGGAAAAAAATTTTTTTTTTTTTGTCTCAAAATTGACAGAAATGTATAAAAAACAAAAAAATTTTTTTTCGGATTTTAGTCCAAAATTTTCTAAGTCCCACCCGGACCCCAAACTTTCAGGGGAAAAAAAAATAATTTTTTTTTGTCTTAAAATTTACCAAAACGCAGGCAAAACAAAAAAAAAAATTTTTCCGATTTTGGTCCAAAATTTTCTAAGTCCCACACGGACCCAAAATTTTCAGGGGAAAAACATTTTTTTTTTTTTTGTCTTAAAATTGACAGAAATGCATAAAAAACAAAAAAAATTTTTTTCGGATTTTGGTCCAAAATTTCGAAGTCCGCAACGGGACCCCAAATTTTCAGCCTGAATATGAACCCAGGGATTTGGCTTCAACAAACTTGAATCTCACCCCCCTAAGGATGCTGCATACCAAATATCAAAACATTCTTATTGCCAGATCTGAAGAAAAAGATTTTTAAAAAATACTCCTCATACTGCACTAATTTAAACATTTGGGCTCCCATAGAGAGCCCAAATATAGACCCAGGCAATTGATTTCAATAAACATGTGAAACAATCTTCCAAAGATGTTATATGTAAAATTTTAAAGCTTTTGGAGCAGTGCTTTCGGAGAAAAGTAGTCTTATGTTTTTCCCATTACCCACAGTGTTAAAAATACTGACTCAGCACTTTTTCAAAGTCCCCAAAAACTACCCCATCATAAAAACCATGGCAATTTTTTTTTATCATTCCATTCTGTTGGTCCTAAGGAAGCTTCACAACAAATCAGTGCCGTGTAGTTTTGGAGATATGGGCGTTTTCATTTTTTCTGTTTTTAGCTCCTGTGGTTCCCACGGGGCTATGGGAAAAAAAATTTTCAGCATAAATTAGGTACTTATGACCCAATAAGCACTCATGTAAATTTTGGTTCAAATCGGCCTCGCGGTTTGGAAAATAGAAATTTGGGGCGGGGCCAAAATTTTTGCCCCTCCTTTAACATCGTTAAATATAGCCCCTCCAACTTCTCTTGAACAAACTTGAGTCCACACCTCAAAAGGAAGCTGCACACCAAATATCAAGCCTCTGCTATTGCTGGTTCTTGAGAAGAAGATTTTTTAAGAATTGGAGCATTTTTGCCCCATCCCTCTGCTCAATGTGAGCCGAAACCTAATTTGATAAAAAATCAAAAAATTAAAGTCCGCATACATAACCCCTTCTCACATGAAATTTCATTAATATGCAGCCAGTGGTTTGGGAGAAAAAGCCCAAACACCACCTTCACGACGGATGCCGGACGCTGGACGACGGATGACGGACGACGGACGAAAAGTGATCAGAATAGCTCACCCTGACTTTCAGTCAGGTGAGCTAATAATAATAACCCCTAAGAAGCATGCTAACATAAAATAGGAACCACGGCAATATGCTACAAGGTAAGTCTCCACTTTGAAAAAAAGAAAGACAAACCTCAAAACCTGCACATAAAAGTAAAAAAAGTATCACATTTGTTTCAAAGGGTTAAAATTTAGAAAAATACCCTGAAAATATTACAATAACCAGCGTGGCAATATGCCAGTGAGATAAAATTCCACTTAAAAAAAATATCAAAACCTGCACACAAAAGTACAAAACCTGCACAGAAAAGTCCAAAATTAAAGTAAATAAGCAGCTAAAGGGTTAAATAAAATAACAAGAGGGCCCAGGGGGCCTGAGGGTGCTCACCTGACATGGTAGCCTAAATATCAACCCAGAGAAATGATTTCCACAAGTTGCATCTGCTCCTCCTTACAAAAGCTGAAACCAAATATCCAAATATTCTGACCAGTGGATCTAAAAAAAGATTTTTAAAGAATATTCCTCATATTGAACTAAGTCATAATTCGGGCTCCCACAGGGAGCCCATATATGAACCCAGGGACTTGGCTTTAACAAACCTGAATCTCACACCCCTAAGGATTCTGCACACCAAATATCAAAACATTCCGACTGCTGGATCTGAAGAAGAAGATTTTTAAAGAAAATTCCTCATTTTGAAGCAAGTTACAATTCGAGCTCCCACAATCAGCCCAAATATGGACCTAGGGACATGGCTTGAACAAACTTGAATCTTACCCCCCTAAGCATGGTGCATACCCAATATCACAAGATTCTGCCTGCTGGATCTTGAATCAGATCCACCCCACAATGATGCATACCAAATATCAAAAGATTCTGCCTGCTGGATCTGGAGAAGATTTTTGAAGAAATTTGCCTGAAATGCACTAAGTTCGAATTTGGGCTTCTATAGTGAGCCCAAATATGAATCCAGGTGGCCGATTTGAACAAACTTGAATCAGATCCACCCCACAATGTTGAATACCAAATATCAAAAGATTCTGCCTGCAGGATCTGGAGAAGAAGATTTTTTAAGAAATTTGCCTGAAATGCACTAAGTTAGAATTCAAGCTTCTATAGTGAGCCCAAATATGAATCTAGGGAGCCGATTTGAACAAAATAGAATCAGATCCACCCCACAATGTTGCATACCAAATATCAAAAGATTCTGCCTGCTGGATCTGGAGAAGAAGATTTTTTAAGAAATTTGCCTGAAATGCACTAAGTTCAAATTTGGGCTCCTATACTGAGCCCAAATATAAACCCAGGGAGCCGATTTGAACAAACTTGAATCAGATCCACCCCACAATGTTGCATACCCAATATCAAAAGATTCTGCCTGCTGGATCTTGAGAAGAAGATTTTCAAAGAAATTTGCCTGATATGCACTAAGTTCAAATTTGGGCTCCTATACTGAGCCCAAATATAAACCCAAGGGGCCGATTTGAACAAACTTGAATCAGATCCACCCCACAATGTTGCATACCAAATATCAAAAGATTCTGCCTGCTGGATCTGGAGAAGAAGATTTTTTAAGAAATTTGCCTGAAATGCACCAAGTTCAAATTTGGGCTCCTATACTGAGCCCAAATATAAACCCAGGGAGCCGATTTGAACAAACTTGAATCAGATCCACCCCACAATGTTGCATACCCAATATCAAAATATTCTGCCTGCTGGATCTTGAGAAGAAGATTTTCAAAGAAATTTGCCTGAAATGCACTAAGTTCAAATTTGGGCTCCTATACTGAGCCCAAATATAAACCCAAGGGCCGATTTGAACAAACTTGAATCAGATCCACCCCACAATGTTGCATACCAAATATCAAAAGATTCTGCCTGCTGGATCTGGAGAAGAAGATTTTTTAAGAAATTTGCCTGAAATGCACTAAGTTCGAAATCGGGCTCCTATACTGAGTCCAAATATGAACCCAGGGGGCCGATTTGAACAAACTTGAATCAGATCCACCCTACCATGTTGCATACCAAATATCAAAAGATTCTGCCTGCTGGATCTGGAGAAGAAGATTTTTTAATGTTTTTCCCATTGCCTACAGTGTTAAAAAGTGCTGACTCAGCACTTTTTCAAAGTCCCGAAACTGTACCCTATGATAAAACCGATGGCAATTTTTTTTTACCAATTCTTTCTGTTGGTCCTAAGGAAGCTTCACACCAAATAAAAATTCTCGGTGTCGTGCAGTTTTGGAGATATGGGCGTTTTAATTTTTTTCTATTTTTAGCTCCTGCGGTTCCCATGGGGCTACGGGAAAAAAAAATCAGCATAAATTAGGTACTTATGACCCAATAAGCCCTCACATAAAATTTGGTTCAAATCAGCCTCTCGGTTTGGAAAATAGAAATTTTGGGCGGGGCAAAACAAAAATTTTGCCCCTCCCATAACGACACCAAGTATAGCCCCACAAACTTCTCTTGAACAAATCTGAGTCTACACCTCAAAAGGAAGCTGCACACCAAATATCAAGTCTCTGCTACTGCTGGTTCATGAGAAGAAGATTTTTTAAGATTTCAGCACACTTTTTGGGTGTGGCCCTACCCACGGGCGAGGCAATTTGATTTGAACAAAATCAAATTGCGACGTCATAACAAACTATTATCTCAAATATCAATTAAATTGGTTCAGCGGTTTGGGAGAAGAAGACGCAAACACCATGTTCACGGACGACGACGGACGACGGACGGTGAGTGATCACTATAGCTCTCCTGACTGAAAGTCAGGTGAGCTAAAAATAGGCCGATGAAATCGTCAGATGTGTACCCATACGCGCAACTAGTAGAAAGCTGTATGACAGAGGACCACCACAGATGCCGACATTATGTACACCATACATGGTGTGGGTACATTTAGGAATGGATTGGAGGCGTGTCTAATTTGATGGATAAAGGTTAATATCTTCGGATCAAATTATCAGATTTACATAAAAAACTATATAGCACATCAGTAACCTGAATAAATATATAAAGTAAGATAACAATCGGATTGATATTTTTTGAGTTATCTCATGCCAAAGGGATTGGAGGATTTTCAATTTGAAGGATAAAGGGTTAATATCTCAGGATCAAATTATCGATTTACACCAAAAACTATATAGCTCGGCACATCAGTAACCTGAACACAAATATAAAGTAACTTGACATTGAATCCAAGCAATATTTTTCAAGTTATCGAATGCCAAAGGGATTGGAGGAATTTTCAATTTGAAGGATAAAGGGTTAATATCTCAGGATCAAAATAACAGATTTACACCAAAAACTATACAGCTCGGCCCATCAGTAACCTGAACACAAATTTAAAGTAACTAGACAATCCAAGCAATATTTTTCAAGTTATCGAATGCCAAAGAGATTGGAGGAATTTTCAATTTGAAGGATAAAGGGTTAATATCTCTGGATCAAATCATCAGATTTACACCAAAAACTACACAGCTCAGCACATCAGTAACCTGAATACAAATATAAAGTAACCTGACAATCCAAGCAATATTTTTTAAGTTATCGAATGCCAAAGAAATGGATACGGACGCCGGACGGATGGACAGATGGACAGACAGACAGACAGACAAAGGATGGACGAACGATGGATGGCCACCCCAGATGCCGGCATTATGTGTACCATACACAGTATGGGTACACATAATAAGTGAGAATATGTTAATTTCTGTTCCCTACATGTTATTTTTTCAGTAAGAATAATTTGAGGTGTAGACTGTACTAAAGAAATGAGGCCTGGGGTGATATGGCCCCCACAGTTAACATATGTTAACCAAAGTTACCAAATTACAGTGAAATCATCCCAAAACGAGTCATCCTACCAAGTTACAATGAAATCCCTTCATAAATATGACTTGTTGACTTCACTAAAGGAATCTAGGTCATGTGACGGTCCGGTGGTCATGGTTGACCGATCGTGACCAAAATAGGATGTCTCATCTAGATATCATATCAGGATATCCTACCAAGGTACAATGAAATCCCTTCATAACTAGAGGGGGTATCAGTACCCCGTGGCTCACCAACAGGTGGCCAATGCAAAGGGGTGGCTGGAGTAAAAAAAAAAGTTCAAAACTTGCACACAAACGTCCAAAATTAAAGAAAATAAGCAGCTAAAGGGTTAAATAACATAATAATAACCCCTAAGAAGCATGCTAACATAAAATAGGAACCATGGCAATATGGTACAAGGTAAGTCTCCACTTTGAAAAAAAGAAAGACAAACCTCAAAACCTGCACATAAAAGTAAAAGAAGTATCACATTTGTTTCAAGGGGTTAAAATTGAGAAAAATACCCTGTCACAGTAACCACAATGGCAATATGCCAGTAAGGTGAAAGTCTACTTGAAAAATATCCACTTGGAAGAAAAGAAAGACAAACCTCAAAACCTGCACATAAAAGTATCACATTTGTTTCAAAGGGTTAAAATTTAGAAAAATACCCAGAAAATGTTACAGTAACCACCATGGCAATATGACAGAGAGGTAAAACTCCACTTTAAAAAAAATATCAAAACCTGCACACAAAAGTACAAAACTTGCACACAAAAGTCCAAAATTAAAGTAAATAAGCAGCTAAAGGGTTAAATAATATAATAATAGCCCCAAGAAGCATCCTAACATAAATCCAAACCTGTAAACAAAAGAAGTCCAAAATTGAAGTAATTGAGCAGGAAAAGGGTTAAAGAATACAACGTAACCCTAAGATGCATGTTTACATACAATAGAAAGCATGGACATATGCTACAAGGTAAATCTACACTTGGAAGAAAGGAAAAAAAATACATGAAAACCTGCACGCAAATGTCAAAATAAGTCTAAAAATCTATTCAAAGGGTTAAAACTTTTTAAAAAATGCACTGGAAAGATATCAATGTTATAATAACCACCACTGCAACATGCAGTGAGGTCAACCTCACTTGAAATTGGTTTTTTTTGTCACAACCTGTACACAAAAGTAAGAAGCTGTAAGCCTAAGTCCAAAAGCTGTACATAAAAGTCCAAAATTGAAGTAATTCAGCCGGAAAAGGGTTAAATAATACAAACATAGCCCTAAGATGCATGTTTACATACAATAGAAAGCATGGACATATGCTGCAAGGTAAATCTCCACTTGGAAGAAAGGAAAAAAAAAACATCAAAACCTGCACGCAAACATCAAAATAAGTCTAAAATTTGATTCAAAGGGTTAAAATTAAGACAAAATACCCTGGAAAAGAGTTAAATGTTATAGTGAACCACCATAGCAATATGCAGAAACTCTACACTTGGAAGAAAGGAAAAAAAAAAAACCCATGAAAACCTGCACGCAAACGTCAAAATAAGTCTAAAAATCTATTCAAATGGTTAAAAATTTATTAAAAATTCACTGGAAAGATATCAATGTTATAATAACCACCACTGCAATATGCAGTGAGGTCAACCTCACTTGAAATTGTTTTTTTTTATCACAACCTGTACCTAAAAGTAAGAAGCTGTAAGCCTAAGTCCAAAAGCTGTACATAAAAGTCCAAAATTGAAGTAATTCAGCAGGAAAAGGGTTAAATAATACAAACATAGCCCTAAAATGCATGTTTACATACAATAGAAAGCATGGACATATGCTGCAAGGTAAATCTCCACTTGGAAGAAAGGAAAAAAAAAAACATCAAAACCTGCACGCAAACATCAAAATAAATCTAAAATTTGATTCAAAGGGTTAAAATTAAGACAAAATACCCTGGAAAAGAGTTAAATGTTATAGTGAACCACCATAGCAATATGCAGAAACTCTACACTTGGAAGAAAGGAAAAAAAAAAAACCCATGAAAACCTGCACGCAAACGTCAAAATAAGTCTAAAAATCTATTCAAATGGTTAAAAATTTATTAAAAATTCACTGGAAAGATATCAATGTTATAATAACCACCACTGCAATATGCAGTGAGGTCAACCTCACTTGAAATTGTTTTTTTTTATCACAACCTGTACCTAAAAGTAAGAAGCTGTAAGCCTAAGTCCAAAAGCTGTACATAAAAGTCCAAAATTGAAGTAATTCAGCAGGAAAAGGGTTAAATAATACAAACATAGCCCTAAAATGCATGTTTACATACAATAGAAAGCATGGACATATGCTGCAAGGTAAATCTCCACTTGGAAGAAAGGAAAAAAAAAAACATCAAAACCTGCACGCAAACATCAAAATAAATCTAAAATTTGATTCAAAGGGTTAAAATTAAGACAAAATACCCTGGAAAAGAGTTAAATGTTATAGTGAACCACCATAGCAATATGCAGAAACTAAAAAAAATATTAAAAAGACAAAAAATCAAAACCTGTACACAAAAGTTCAAAATATTTGAGAGTGGACGCCGACGCAGACGCCGACGCCGACATGAGGGCTATGCCATAGGCTCACACAACTAACGTTGGTGAGCCAAAAACAACCTGTACATAGTGCTAAAGAATCTAGGTCATGTGACCAGGCAGCAGTAACTGCTGACCAATCGTAACCAAAATAGGACAGTCTCATCTACACATCATACAGAGTTATCCTTCCAAGTTACAAAGAAATCGCTTCATAAATATAAACTGTAGACTGTGTTAAACAAATCAAGGTCAAGTGCCTGTCATGGCTGACCAATCATGGCCAGAATATACTACTCAAAGTTTGCTAAGCACCAAATATTTGACACATCATTGTGAAATTTGCTTGTGACATATTTGCGATATTTTTGGTGGATATGATTGAGGAATGTATTGAGATGGTCCCCAGTGTTTACATTAGCTCTCTTGACAGGCGGACGTTTCCTGACAGTCATGGAAAGCATGTAGCCCTTGATTTTCATGATGTTTTTGTGGACTGTCTCCAGTTACATGACATGTGTAGGGTATTCAATCTTCATTTCAACACAAACCCTTGTGATTTAATGACTGAATATGGAAAATGCAAATGTAAGAAGACATTTGTCTGAAGCAGAAATGTGGTGGGCTGTAGGGGTGGTGGAGCAAGGGGCTACCCATTGTCCGGTTGGTGAAGCCCTTGGTGTGCACCTTACGGTGATCACCAGAGCGTGGGCAAGATTTCAGCAGTATGGCACACAGGTAAGATGGCATGGTGATGGCAGAGACAGGGCAACATCTGCAGCTGAAGACCGGTTTTTGATCATTCAGGCCTGAAGGAACCACTTTGCCACAGCAACCCAGCTTCGCAGTGATCTTCAGAATGCATCCAGGGTAAATGTTTCGATGCAGACTATCTGGGCACAGTTGCACGAAGGTGGCCTCCAATCGAGAAGACCATGTATTTGCATTCCGCTGTCCCAGAACCACCGCCAGGCACGATATGACCAGAGAAGATTGGCGACCTGTCCTTTTTACAGATGAGTCAAGGTACTGCCTAGACTAACAGAGAGGCGTTCTAGAGTATGGAGAAGACCAGGAGAGCGATTCCATGCAGCCAACATTGCTGAGCATGACCGCTATGGTGGAGGGTCAATCATGGTCTGGGGCAGCACCAGAAGGGATGGACGTACAGAGCTCTGTGTCCTTGAATGTGGTACATTGACTACACAGCGGTATATTGATGAGATCGTGGATGTCCATGTCAGATTGTATGCAGGTGCAGTGGGTGATAGATTCATTCTGATGGACGATAATGCCAGTCCTCATGTTGCCCATGCTGTCAGGGAGTACCGACAGTGGGAGGGGATTGAGCGTATGGACTGGCCAGCAAGATCTCCTGACCTCAATCCTATCGAACATGTCTGGAATGAGTTGCAGCTTGTAATTTCAGCCCATCCAGTCCAGCCAAGAAGTGTCCAGGAGTGCCATGCTGGTCCAAGAATGGAACAACATCCCACAAAGGACCACCAGGAATCTGACTGGGAGCATCAGAAGGCGTTGTCAAGCTGTAATTAACAGTAATGGGTCTCATACTCGATATTGAACCCATACCAGTTCGCTCCGTCAACTTTTTGGCAAATTGAAAAATTTCCTCTTTTACCAATAATATCCATTTTCCATCGTTATCGTAATCAAAAGCTAAAAAATAATATCAAACACAAATAAAATCTTAATTTCTGTACTTAAATCATTAAAGATATAATTAAATAAAAAATATATACACTTTTCATCACAATATTCAACTAAAACGTAAAACAGGTAGTTGGATATACTTGGTGCTTAGCAAACTTTGAGTAGTATAGGATGCTCTCATTTAGACATTATACCAAGTCATCCTACCAATTTACAAAGAAATCTGTTCATAAAAGCAAGCTGTAGACTGTGCTAATGGAATCTAGGTAACATGCCCCTGTTGCCTTCACGGTTGACTGAACCCGGCCAAAATAGGCCGTTCTCATCTAGACATTATACAGAGTCATCCTACCAAGTTACAATGACAACCCTTCATAAATACGACCTGTAGACTGCTGAAGTTTTTCGGGTTTTGAGCCACCACAGCCATCGTGGTTGACCGACAAAAAGGGTCATTCAAATCTAGACATGATCTCGAAACTGCATATGAAATTTTATGATGGTCAGACAAGAACTACATTTACAGGCACTTGACCAATCGCCATTTGACCAAGTACAAAATTAACCTCAACTAACTGCGTACATTTATTTGGAATGACTACAAAATATTTGAATGAGTATTAACCGCCTTGAAAACTTGCACTTGGAAATGATGCAATCTCCGAAACTAAGCAGCCTTGGGAAAATATATTGTTTCAATAAACGTCTAAGTATTCTATTGACATCTTGAATTATTGTTGAATATTCCATATACATAGCAAGAAGGGTGTGTCCATCCCCATTAGCTCAGCAACACATGGCATGCAACAAACCTAGGCTTATTACAAATCTGCAAAAAATGTCCAATCCTGTACATGTATAGCAAAACAGGTCTGAAATTTTCTAAGTCCACACATACAAAAAAGTCTAACATTGCATTAAAAAAGTCCAAAATCTCAAAAAAATGTCTGGACAAGGGTTACTGTTGTCTTATATTGCTGCATTTAACACATACATGAAATATAAAAGCCACAGCATACCGGTGGAATCCTCGCCTCATGTACATGTATAGCAAAACAGGTCAGAAATTTTCTAAGACCATAGTGAGAAAAAAGTCTAACATTGCATTACAAAAGTCCAATATCTCCAAAAAAGTCTGGTAAGGGTTAATGTTGTCTTATATAGATGCATTTAACACATATATGAAAAATAAAATTCACAGCATACTGGTGGTAGCTTCCACTCATGTACAGCAAAACAGGTCACAAATTTTTTATGTCCACAGTGACAAAAAGGTCTAACATTGCATTAAAAAAGTCCAAAATCTCCGAAAAAAAGTCCAGAAACCATAGAAACAGTACAAGATGCATAGTAACAGGGCGGAAAGTCAAAATGGACTCTGACAATAACTTTAACACAAGTGTTGACGCCAACGCACCTCGGGTCATGACATAAGCTCACACAACTTCGTTGGTGAGCTAAAAAGGGTGATTTGATGACTTTTTGACCTAAAAAATACAATTGACTATTGGTGTATTTTTGTTGAGAATTCCCTGAAAAATATGTGCATGTGACCAGTACATCCCTTCCTGACTGTTTTTCTCTCTTATTTGTTGCATGACACCCCTATTTTCTGATCAGAAAAAGTTGTCGGAAGGGCTATACTTGACGAAGATATTTTAATGCCAAATTAAGGTGATACGATCATATTTATTTTTTGCTTGAGCGTTATAACGGTCACCTGTGGGAAAATATTTAGTACTGTGATACCGATAGGAAATGCATTTTGGGGCTTTCCAACCCAATTTAATTATTATTTTTGGAGATTATTTCACATTTAAATGTTCATTGGGATACCACATATCTTACAATTCTGTTTTATTGTTTGGAAAAGTTATATTTTTGTCATGGTCAGCAATAAAGGCTATATATTGCCAAAAATAAGGCTGTTAAAGCAAGTAAATTGACATCTTGAGCACTTGTAGCCTTCAGGAGCACAATGTAACCTCTGGAAAATGTCAAACAACAGCCTAATTTACCCTATTAACACATTTATTTAAACTATAGTTCCCCTTCCCCTCAAAGTACTAAGGGGAGAGGGGGATTCCAATATTCCCCTCCCAAATCACCATTCAAATACACAGCCAGAAAACCTATATTGCATTTCTATTCGCTGGTATTTAAAAGTTTTTCTCCACATTATGCTGTTAAATAAAGTTAGAAAACAATTTCTTCGTTGAAAGAGTATTTTGGAACACAAATTTTGGGGGGGTGGGTGTTGTGCTACAGTGGAAAGTTAAAAAATTTATAGTAATTTATATATTTTTTATACTTACCAATGACCCAGACTTAGCTGGTGCTAACTCCACAAAAACCAGGGCCAAACACAAATTTTGCCCCCCAATCCCCAAAATTTGCATCCAAAACAAAAAGAAATCATGTCCTAAAGGACCTCCATAGTACGACTCTACTGCGCATGCGCAGTGACGCAGTCGTCCCGAAATTGGCGCCAAATATCATTCTTACTGGCAGTGCCTGGTCAGCGCTATGTACTCAGCGGGGAGGCAAGAGTTCCCAACTCAGGGAGGGCCATCCCCGTCTGGGTCATTGGTAAGTATAAAAAATATATAAATTACTATAAATTTTTTAACATTTTTATACTGTACCAATGACCCAGACTTAGCTGAATAGTAAACAGGCTGGAGGGCCTAGGACATAGAGGAAAATCCAATAAGCTCAATTATAAAATAAAGAGGTAACCCCTTAAGGAGAAAAGGAGTATTAGGCTTTACATGTATCTTTCTTATTTAATATTTAAATTAGAAAGATACACTACCCTTAATAATTGAGCACAATAACATTCATGTTCTCTATTAACATCCAGTATAACCTTTATACTAATTATTTTTAAAACAAGCCAATAAATAAAGTAGTCCAGAGAATTGAGACTCTTTATAATCATTTAAAAGTGTCCGAGTATTGTATATTAAAGCCCGTTTGACACTTGACATATACAAATGCTTCACACCGAGCTACACTTTAAAAATAAGACATGAATGAAATTAAACATTAATATTACACTTTAAAACCATCCCGGAAGCGACTCAGAAATACTGTCTTGGAGGAGGCATTCCCTTGCTTTTCACTAAAAAGCAGGTGACCTAAGGGAACACCCGCCCCCCCCCCCCCCCCTTCCCCTTGCCCTGGGTCAAATAGCCCAGAGCGAAGAGGGCAGCCGGACGGAGTCACTGCCGGAACAGAAAGCCTGCATAACTATAGTTGCAACTGTTTAGTGGACGACATTCTGAGCAACAGATAACGGACCTAAACAATGCAGGTCTCCAGAAATGGACTCAATATTTCTGAGATAAAAATTAGTAAATGTGGATGGCTGAGACCAATAAGCAGCCTTCATTAAATCTGTAATAGCAACACTATTAGCATAAGCCCAGGAAGTAGAAAGAGCTCTTACTTCATGAGCAGAAATCTTAAGCACAGACTGCTGAGAAGAAGATAAATCTTCATACGCAGTACGGATAGTTAACTGAATCCATCTAGCAATAGAATGGACTGAAATGTCTTTTCTATTAGGCATCAAAGACAGAAAGAAACGTTTCCGTCCCTTTCTGATGAACTGAGATCTCTGTTTATAGATACGTAGTGCTCAAACAGGACAGAGTAAAGGCCTACGCCCGTCTGAAGACGGAAGAGCCTTAATAACAATAGGTTCCGGATATTTATTAGGAGCCTGATTCTTAGCTAAAAAACCGACGTTAGTAGTGAAGGTGATAGTGTTCCCAACACTACGATAATGAGAATCATCCACCGATAGTGCATGAAGCTCACTGACTCTTCTGGCAGAAGAGAAAGCTAAGAGAAAAGCTGTCTTATAAGATAAGAATTTGAAATCTACTGTCCCAAGAGGTTCAAATGGCTTTTCCTTCAATTTAAGGAGAACCCAAGCTAAATTCCACTTAGGAATTAATCTAAGAGTTCTGGGTCTATTTATCGAAAAGTTTCTAACCAATTTCGATAAAGAGACATTAGATCCAATTTGTAAACTATCATGATGTGCATAGGTATCAGATAACATAGATCTATAACCCTTTATAGTAACCGGTTGCAGTTTGATTTCGTCAAACAAGTATACTAGAAAGTTAGCAATGTCTGGTATAGAGGGATCAAATATATCAACAGAATGATCCCTACACCAACGACGGAAAACCTTCCACTTAGCCGCATAGTTTAGCGAAGAGGAGGTCCTCCTACAGTTAGAAATCGCGTCCACTGCTCGTCCTGTAAAGTGCTTGCCATGCAAGAAGGACCGCACAACGGAAAAACGTGAAGGTTGAGACCTTGCGGGTTGTGATGCAGTTGGCGCGATTTCCCCTGCCAAAGAAGATCCTCTCGTGGAGGGAGCTTCCGCGGTAGGTCCCACAACAGACACCTGAGTAGATTTATCCACGGTCTCTGTGGCGACAGAGATGCTACCAACAGAATCTTGCATTGAGATTGTTTTATCTTTAGCAATACTTGTTGAATTAACGGCGCTGGAGGATACGCATATCCTATCATTCCGTCCCAAGGGATCGATAGAGCGTCTACAGCAAATGCTCTTGGATCCGGACACGGGGACACATACGTCTGCAACTGATTGTTGAGATGTGTCGCAAATAAGTCTATCATTGGCCGTTCCCATTGGTAGCAAATCTGATTGAATACTTGTTTGTTGAGAGTCCACTCCGACGGCAACAAGCGACCCTTTCGAGAAAGGGAGTCTGCTAGCACATTCAGACGACCCGGTATGTGACGGACCGAAAGAAGAACGTGATGTTCCAACGCAAACAGAAGGATTCTTTCCGTTAGATTGAACAACGGAACTGAATGAGTGCCTCCCTGATTCCGTATATACGCCACTACTGTCGTATTGTCGGATAGGATTTGGACATGAGCATCGTGAATAATGTCCATCCAGTGACGTAACGCAAGCCAAATTGACATCATTTCCTTGATGTTTATGTGCTTGCACAGGAATTGCGGATCCCAAAGACCCTGGCATCTCGAATCCGTTGGGATTAATGATGCACCCCAACCTGTTTGACTGGCATCCGTCATAATGGTAAAACTCGGATCCGGCAACTGCAGCGGAACTCCTTGAGTTAACCACTGAATGTTTGCCCAAGTCTGAATCTCTTGTTTCACTTGATCTGACAAGAGAACGTCTACATCGAGCGAATGAATTTTCACACTCCAATTCTGAGTCAAGAAAATTTGAAGAGGCCGTGTGCGTAGCCGTCCCATCGGAATGAGATCCGCAGCGGCTCCGCACAGACCTATCAGTCTCATAAATTCTCTCGCTGTGACTTTGTCTGTATTTAGACAATAGCGAGCGTAACAACTGACTAATTTCGCTCTGGTTAACGGCAGACGAACGAGATTGTTGTGCGTCTCGAAGCTCATTCCCAGATGAGTGAATGACTTGGACGGCACCAGATCCGACTTCTCCTCGTTTACTATGAAACCGAGACGTCGGAGCAATAGAAGAAGATTCTGAACATCGTTCTGAAGCGTTAACTCGTTGCCGTACCTCTGAAGAATGTCGTCCAGGTAGGCCGACGTTACCGCAGACGAATGAGCTCGGAAGTAAATCATTACCGAGTTCATTACCCGAGTGAAAGCCCAGGGTGCTAGATTCAATCCGAAGCACATGGCCCGGAACTGATACACCACTCCTAGGACTGCGAAGCGTAGATACTTTCGGAATGTCGGATGTACCATGACGTGAAAGTACGCATCTTTGAGATCTATGCTCGTTGCATAATCGTTCACCCGAATACTCGCTCTGACCGATCGAATCGTCTCCATATAAAACTTCGGAGCGATGATCAGCTTGTTTATCCAGCTCAAATCTATGACTGGACGGAACGAGCCGTCTGGTTTCGGAACCAGAAACAGATGGCTGTAGAATCCCAGCGATTCCTGGTTTTCTACGACCTCTACCGCGTTCTTCATTAAAAGAGACTGCACCTCTGATAGCAGAGCGTCTCTTTTCTGAGGGTTTGACGGAAGATGAGTCCACTTTGGACTTCGAGTTAATGGAGGCTTTCGTTTGAAGGATATCTTTAGACCTTCCGAAGTCACTCCTCTCACCCACGGATCGTCCGTAATCGACGCCCACTCTTGAGAAAAACTCGACAACCTTCCGCCAACCGGAACGCGATAGAGGTTTGAGCCATCACCTCCTGGATCTGCGAGGCCTGCGGTAGGAGAAACCACGTCTTCCACGACCCGCACCTCGCCTCGTCGACCTCGGGGCGTCCGACCGATTGTCCCGGCCTGAAGGACGTCCCGAACGAGAGTCGCTATCCTGACGGTCTCTCGAATAAGAGCTAGAGGACGCACCGGAACCTCTATAGGAACCTCTCTTGGGCGGATAAGACCCAGAAGTGCCCGCCTTATTCGTGTCTGCTGAATCCGACCTTTTAGGAGCGGATCTAAACAACAGAGAATCACTAGCTTTCTTTTTAATATTATCATAAATAGCGGAAAGCTTGCCGTCAAAGAGAAGATCTCCTGAGACCGATGCGACTCTAAGAGAGTTCTTCACCTTAGAATCCACTAGTGTGGATGTAGACAGGGCTGCGTCACGTCTAACCAACTCCAGATTTGCCACTGAAAGGGCGGAGTTACACGTGGAATAAGCTACTGCCCTTGAAAGAAGTCTTAAGGAGGATTGTATATCCTGAAACTCTTCCCCTTGAAGACGCAGTGATAACGCCTTCGTAAGGTGATCTGCGTAAGATAAGGCATCTAAATTGGCTCTGTTAGACGCAATAGCTGTTTCCAACACTGCGGTTGGAATAGAAGCTGACGACGGTAATGATAGCTCTAAGTCTTCCGCCTCGTCGTCCATACGCAGAGGAACTCTCGGTATACCCTGACCTGCCGTGTCGAATTTATTCCTTGCATTAATGAAAGGCAGGTTGAGAGTATTTGCGGACAAGAAGCCTGCTTTCCCTGTCCTGGAAGCAAGTTTAAAAATAGCGTCGTTCAATAATTCAAATGTTCTTGCAACATTATTGGACTGCGACGGAAACTCGGGAGCGATGTCCCTGAACCGCTCGAAAAAATCAGAGTCCAATGACGCTATAATTCTCCTGTCCGGAAGCGCAGCAGTCTGGCCCGACGGAACAACTTGAGGAAGAAAGTGCCGGATGAAGTCTACGGCAGCTTTGTGTTGTTCCGAAAGGGATAGCTCCAATTCATCCGTATCCCTTTCACCATCCGGTCGGACCTCCCGATGTTCCCGGTCGTCCGCCCCCGATGCTTCGGCGGAGCGTACCGACCCAGCGCCGTCGGATAATTCTCGATCCGACACCGTCTCTGTCGGCTGCTGGGATGCTGCGATAAGCTGTGCTATCTGCACTAGAATGTCCGACGTCGAGACCTGCGGAGGAGCGGTCTTTCGCTGCTTTGCCGAGGGCAGCTCCGCATCAGATGGCTCCCGCATACTTTTCCTATGCGAACGTCCGGAGTCCATCGGTCTCGAGTCCCTGGCTGCCGGATGGTGTGACCTGGTCGCCGAATAATCCTTCATCGGCGAAGCTGGCAAGATATCGGAGGTCACGCAGCCAAGGTGCGGTCGTGTGCGCCGGCGAGAAGAGGAAGCCTTAACAGTCTCTGCGGACTGCTTATACAACGGAGCGTCCCGAGCGACGGACGTATGCTCCGCTAAAGACACATTTTGTACCACAACATCTGGTCCCAGATGTTGTTGTACGAGAGAGGGGCCTCTCTCGCTCGCGGCCCGGCTGGACCTGGACGAGCTAGGAACCGGACTAAAAGGCTTCCTCCGTTCTCGTTCACTATCCGCCGTCACTGGGTGTGCATCTATTATTTTTATAGTGCTCGCATCACCCAAAATTTCCTCTTGGACCGCATCGGACGAACCCGGCTGCCGAACCATTCGGTGAATGGACGCTACACCGGGCGAGCTAGCGGACGACATTTGTCTAATCTCCATGAGCACTTTTGCCGCTAGCTCTGTATTTAATTGTGACGACGGACGCACACTTGAAGAAGATAACATGGAAACATCACCCTGTTCTGGTTCCTCTGAAATAGAAACTGAGAGAGTAGAGTGACCTTGTGGAGAAAGAGCCGGCATCGCTCTTTCTCCAGAAACAACATATCGTGACACACGTTTCCAATGTTTCTCATCCCAATGTTCACATACAGGACAGGGATTAATGCGAGAACACTGACTACAATTTATGCAATAATCATGAAAGTCAGAGGAAGATTTCTTCCTATTACAATTTGAACAAGTTCCTTTCATTGTGAAGGAACAACAATAAGTCCTAGTTACTCGCAAAAACCCCTGACACAAAGATACATAATAACATGATCCATTAATAAATGAAAAAACAATTGCAAAACAAAATAATTTTGAAAAAATATTTTTTCAGAGAAGCCCAAGTTGCTGAAAAGTAACGTTGAGCCCCGATGGATCCGATGGCAAAGTGTGGTCAAAAATTTTAAAATTATATAAAATAATTAATGAGACACTTTCGGATAATATAAATGTATCTTATAATGAGATAAACTACCTCAAAGGCAAACAGCCCCCCTCAAAAAAGGCTGTTGCCAATGAAAACAAACAGTGTAAACACAGAAGAAAACATGACTCCAGGCACTGAAAAAACTGGCCCGGAATCAGTCCTCAATTACACTCTATCTGATGCAAAACAGAGACTCCCAGGGGAGAATCTGCAGAACATCAGATGGAAGATGCAGAACACAAACGTTATACACCCATGGGTGAAAACGTAACTATGGGGAAAATAACAGAAAACATTCTGTAACCAAGCAACTCTCCCAGGGAAATTTTAGAAATGAAACTTCTCAAAAATATGCCAAAAGCATGGGAGAATTGCAAGGGGGGACTTTAGAAGGTTAGGGGAGAGGAAACACTGAATAAGCAGTGCAACAATTAGCAAGAATGACAACAAGAGGCGTTTGCCTCGAAAATAGGCAACTTAACATAATTTTAACAAAAAATTTTAAGTACAGCCCTGATTATTTTTTGCCACTTCTTTTTTCCTCTCCTCCTTCTATCCTCCTTAGAATCACATTTTCTCCAAGAATTACGTGTCTGGCATCCTTTAAACTGAGATTTACAAGCACAAAGATCAGTGAGATGTTGACTGATGAAGGGCCAAACAGAGAATGATATTTGGCGCCAATTTCGGGACGACTGCGTCACTGCGCATGCGCAGTAGAGTCGTACTATGGAGGTCCTTTAGGACATGATTTCTTTTTGTTTTGGATGCAAATTTTGGGGATTGGGGGGCAAAATTTGTGTTTGGCCCTGGTTTTTGTGGAGTTAGCACCAGCTAAGTCTGGGTCATTGGTACAGTATAAAAATATATAACATAATAAAGTGACAAATGTGCATGAATGTCATCTGTGCATAGCTACCAACAAGCCTGAATATAAGCAACCTGTCATTTGCAAAATGAGGTCCACAGAGGGTGAATTTGCTGATGCTATCCCATGCAGTGGGCCAATTTATTCTCTAGGTACAGCTTTGTGTTTTGGCTTGAGACCTTGATTCAGACTGAGGTTCACAGAGGGTAAATTTTGTGATGCTACTCTGCTCTGCAGGGTAGCATCACCAAATTCACCCTCTGGGGACCTCATTTTGCAGATGACAGTCTGCTTATTTTCAGGCTTGGCTACCAATATAGTAGTCTAGTAATAGTGCTATCAGGATTCCCATGATACAGCACAAAATTAATAATAGCATCCACTATCAGTTTCTTATGATTTGCTTTGGGTCTGCAGCACTCATGGTCCAATGCACTTTGTTTGCTGTTTGACAACCTTGTCCTGGCTTTTCTCACTATATTATTTTTCATTGTACGTCTAAAACCCGCCAGCATGCCCAATATGATTGCCAATCCAACCACCTGCATACACACCTGCCCACCCACCTGCCCACATGCCTGCCTGCCCTGGGTTACAAGAGGGGAGGGGGGGGGGGGGGGGGTTGGTGGGGAAGGGTCAGACGCTCCAACTACTAAAACCGATTCCTTTCTTCACATAATGTTGCTCTATCAGTAACCACTCAGCAAATGTTTTAGATGCTCCACGCCTGAAGGGTCATCAGCTGATACTGAAATTAGGGTCAATGTGAGTCTATGATCAAAGCAACCATGCATGTATGAACATAGAAAGGCACAGTGGAGTACACAACTGGAGGTGTGAAGTCCCAGTGGGACTAAGAATATGTTTGTATAATTCAAAAAAGGTAGAAAAATGTATCCTGGTGATCTCAAATAGCAGAAGCTCAGCTACCTGGTTAATGCCTGCACCAAGTTTTAATAAAAATTGCCTGCAAAATAGAAAACAAGCATGGACAAATAAATTATGAATATTGCAAAAATACTCTAAGTCAAAAAATGGTAATAACTAGGCCAAAATGAATCTGACCAATCTCTAAACTGCAGGTACATAGGTTCCCATGCAGGTTAATACATGCGCAAAGTTGTTCAACAAAAGGCCCCAAGGAGCCTTAATTGCTCAACTGAGAAAGTTGTTTAAAGAAGGATTAAAGGTCACATTCATCATTCTACATGTTGATCTAGTTAATCCAATTTAGCTCAGGGAGTGGTGGTTGCTAAAGGTCTGTTGGGTGAATTTGGTTTTTTGAGTGTAAAATCACTCAAAACCCTTCAAAACTCACTTTAAAGCAAAGAAAAAAAATCAGTCAAAAGACACCCACCCTCAGCCCTATGAGATCGACTGGGTATTTTGGAGTTTTTCTGGTTTTGTTTTGGGTTTTTTCAGTTTTTTTTTTTTTTTGGGGTGGGGGGAGTTTGGGGGGTTGGAGTTCATAAAATCACCCAAATCCTTCAAAGTTTGTTTAAAAAATATAGGAGTAATAGCTAAATTTTGCCCAATGGACCCCATTCAAGCACCATTATTAAGGTTTCTTAACTAACTGACCAGTTGCCAAAACCAAAAAAATTGATGATTACCAGAAATCGAGGGTTCACATCACATGTTTCACATGATTTCTCAGATCAAATTCTTCAGCAGCCAGTCTTCAAAGATTTTTTCATTCCAGAGTTCCACTTTTATGAGAAGGTCAAGCAAGCTTGATAGAATCAAATATCTTCCACCTGAGTGGCTTCAATATAATTTCCCTAACTACAGTTAAAACTGGAAGTCCTGTCATGAAATGTGCACAAATAGCACGTCAATCTGCGAGTTAATCTACGCGTTATGACCATAGGAAGGCTATCAAATTCTGTAAATATGGCCTGTGTACAAGCAATGTTTCAGCCAATGGAACCCCGGGTAACCCGGAGGTCCATTGGCAGAAACATTGCCTGTGTTTGCTTTGAATAACCAGGAGAACCTGCCGTGCTTTGGATGCCATTCGATATGGCAATTGCATGCAATTCCTATGCTCAGTTAAACCTAGATAAGCACACAGTTTGTGACAGGACTTCTAGTTTTAACTGTATTAACCATTCTGAAGGCATTAGGTAAGAAGTTTTTGTGGTAAACATAGTTACTAAATGAATGAACATCAAAAGTGTATGAATAACATGCTGCAAACTAGAACTATCACTGAAGGTGATTAATACCCCCGCTTTGGGTTTTTAGAGGAATGCACTTCTGATCATGTAGGCGAAGGCCATAAGGAAATGTATACATAAAGATCATTTTTTGTTGTTGAAATTTGTATTTGCATGTGGCCTTCCACAGAACAGCACTGAATACTTAAAGAGCCCACACATATATGGTTTACATTTGGAAAAACACATTTACAATGTGCAACATGTATTCAAAATCGGTTCATTAATGTAGGAGGAGTTGCACACACAAGAATCCCATTTGAAAACCCATAATAAATCCAAGTTAAAGGGAGATAACCTGGTTAAAATTGTCGCAGATCAAAAATTTGGGAATATGCGTATGTTCACTTAGTTCTGATAATGTTTGAAAGGTTTCGTCAAAATTGATTGATAAATGTAGGAGGAGTTGCATGCACAAGAATTTCATGTAGAAACCCATAATAAATCTAAGTTAAAGGGAGATAACCTAGTTAAAATTGCCACAGCTCAAAAATTTTGGAATATGCGCATGTTTACTTAGTAGTGATGATGTCTGTAAACTTTTGTCCAAATTGATTGATAAATGTAGGAGGAGTTGCGCACACAAGAATTTCATGCAGAAACCCATATTAAATCAAAGTTCAAGAGAGATAACCTGGTTAAAATTGTCGCAGATCAAAAAGTTTGGAATATGCACATGTTCACTTAGTAGAGATGATGTTTGAAAGGTTTCATCAAAATCGGTTCATTAATGTAGGAGGAGTTGCGCACACAAGAATTTGTTCGAACGGAAAGACATAATAAATCTAAGTCAAAGGGAGATAACCTGGTTAAAATTGTTGCAGATCAAAAATCTTGGAATATGCGCATGTTCACTTAGTAGTGATGATGTCTGAAAAGTTTTGTCCAAATTGATTGATAAATGTAGGAGGAGTTGCATGCACAAGAATTTCATGTAGAAACCCATAATAAATCTAAGTTAAAGGGAGATAACCTAGTTAAAATTGCCACAGCTAAAAAATTTTGGAATATGCGCATGTTCACTTAGTAGTGATGATGTCTGTAAACTTTCATCCAAATTGATTGATAAATGTAGGAGGAGTTGCGCACACAAGAATTTCATGCAGAAACCCATATTAAATCAAAGTTCAAGAGAGATAACCTGGTTAAAATTGTCGCAGATCAAAAAGTTTGGAATATGCACATGTTCACTTAGTAGAGATGATGTTTGAAAGGTTTCATCAAAATCGGTTCATTAATGTAGGAGGAGTTGCACACACAAGAATTTGTTCGAACGGAAAGACATAATAAATCTAAGTCAAAGGGAGATAACCTGGTTAAAATTGTCGCAGATCAAAAATCTTGGAATATGCGCATGTTCACTTAGTAGTGATGATGTCTGAAAAGTTTTGTCCAAATTGATTGATAAATGTAGGAGGAGTTGCGCACACAAGAATTTCATGTAGAAACCCATATTAAATCAAAGTTCAAGAGAGATAACCTGGTTAAAATTGTCGCAGATTAAAAAGTTTGGAATATGCACATGTTCACTTAGTAGAGATGATGTTTGAAAGGTTTCATCAAAATCGGTTCATTAATGTAGGAGGAGTTGCGCACACAAGAATTTGTTCGGATGGAAAGACACAATAAATCTAAGTCAAAGGGAGAAAACCTGGTTAAAATTGTCGCAGATCAAACATCTTGGAATATGCGCATGTTCACTTAGTAGTGATGATTTTATCCAAATTGATTGATAAATGTAGGAGGAGTTGCACGCACAAGAATTTCATGTAGAAACCCATAATAAATCTAAGTTAAAGGGAGATAACCTAGTTAAAATTGCCACAGCTAAAAAATTTTGGAATATGCGCATGTTCACTTAGTAGTGATGATGTCTGTAAACTTTCGTCCAAATTGATTGATAAATGTAGGAGGAGTTGCGCACACAAGAATTTCATGCCGAAACCCATATTAAATCAAAGTTCAAGAGAGATAACCTGGTTAAAATTGTCGCAGATCAAAAAGTTTGGAATATGCACATGTTCACTTAGTAGAGATGATGTTTGAAAGGTTTCATCAAAATTGGTTCATTAATGTAGGAGGAGTTGCGCACACAAGAATTTGTTCGAACGGAAAGACATAATAAATCTAAGTCAAAGGGAGATAACCTGGTTAAAATTGTCGCAGATCAAAAATCTTGGAATATGCGCATGTTCACTTAGTAGTGATGATGTCTGAAAAGTTTTGTCCAAATTGATTGATAAATGTAGGAGGAGTTGCGCACACAAGAATTTCATGTAGAAACCCATATTAAATCAAAGTTCAAGTGAGATAACCTGGTTAAAATTGTCGCAGATTAAAAAGTTTGGAATATGCACATGTTCACTTAGTAGAGATGATGTTTGAAAGGTTTCATCAAAATCGGTTCATTAATGTAGGAGGAGTTGCGCACACAAGAATTTGTTCGGATGGAAAGACACAATAAATCTAAGTCAAAGGGAGAAAACCTGGTTAAAATTGTCGCAGATCAAAACTCTTGGAATATGCGCATGTTCACTTAGTAGTGATGATGTCTGAAAAGTTTTGTCCAAATTGATTGATAAATGTAGGAGCAGTTGCGCACACAAGAATTTCATGTCCGGAAAGACGTACGGACGGACGTATGGACAGACAGATGGATGGACGGACGTACGGACATACAGACGTACAGGGCGATTCCTATATAGCCCCCACTTCTTCGAAGCGGGGGTATAATTACGGAGTGCCATCGTCAAATCGTACATGTAGAACTCTCATTCATCAACTCGAAAAATTTGTTGACAGAGACAATAATCAATGGTTAGTCGAATAATCGATCAATCATGACATCACAGGGTGACAGACAGTACCTGATATATGAATTCATCAATAACATCCCATAGCCACTGGTTAGGTAACTCTAAGGGACTTGCTCCATCTGAGTTAGCTGGACTGTTAGCATCTGTAACAGATAAAAGAAAAAAACAATTCAATGAAACCCCAGAAATGAACACTACAAAGTCTCAAATTATGGAATTCTAGAGAGCTACGATCAGGCCTGGCATTTTTAATAAACAGCTGCACCATGAGCGCATGACATGCCCTTTATTAATTACAAGAGGGAAGCACCCAATATGAGTATACATGTGTACTTGTCAGGTTTTTTTTATATTCTTGTACAGTAATCATAACCAACAACATACTGTGTTCATTAATTTGGAAATAAATTATTTGAATTTCATGTTTTTATCTTATGTCTATAGAGATCATAACTTCAAGAAACAATTGTCCAACATGTGGAAAATTGCCTATATTTTGACGAAAAAAGTCCCATAACTCTGGAATGACAAATCAGACAGCGACACAAATCGACAGGGAGCTTCCTTCCATGAACATATACTTTCCACCAAAAAATAACAAAAATAGCTCGAAGCGTTTTGAGTTATTGTACATGTGGTCAGGCGGATGGATGGACAGACAGACAGATGGATGGACGGATGGACAGACAGATGGATGGACGGATGGACAGCGGTATATTTTAATACGACCGTTTTTTTTTCAAAACGGAGGTATAAAAATGCAGGAAGACTAAAAATCACTCCGCTCACATGGTCTAGGCAAGCAATTAGCTCTCCAAAAGCTTACAAAAGCTAAAAGTTGCAAAATGAATTCTGCCTAGTGGGCAAGGTACATTTTATTTGGTGCTGCTAACAAGGTGGACTCTGTGACACAGCTGCACTGTCTGTCCCAAACTTCTGGGCCTCGGCAAGGCCCAGAGATGTGGGAGGAAGTGTGGCCGTATTACAGATACAACTAACATAGCAGAGATCTGAAAAGATGTGGGTTTCAGGAATAGGCGGTTATAGTAATCATTATTTTCTAAGGCCAGGAGGGCAAGTTTTCGCCCTAATTAATTTTTTTAAGGCGAGCGAATAAATCGCTCTCCTGAAAATGCCAGGCCTGTATGATAAGTATAAATACTTTCAGACCAATTTTCAAATACATTTGAACTAGAAGTTTCCATCATTTTTTGATGGGTTGTTTAAACCCAAAACATTTCTGTTTTGGAGTCTGAACATTATCTAGCAAAAAACAGTAATTCACATAGTAGGGGTCCAAGTAGTGAAATGGGATATCAACTTTGTTTAACCCACTAAATACAAACGTCAAAAGACCAAAATTTCTAGCAGTAAATTTTTTCCAATGATGTGAGCTGGAATTCAGCCAATTAAATCTTGTGTGATAGAGCACAATGAGCTCCGTCAAACAAGACTGAATTGGTTAAATTTCAAGTTATTTATTTATTGGTGTTTCACCCTTTACCCAACACAGACGATATCAAAAATTATGATTTTAAATATTATTTTTTCAAAATATTTCAACAAAACCATATCATGTGACCCCTCGTAGGAATGAGCTCGTTCCAATGAGGGGTCACATGATAAAGTTTAGTTGTAATTTTCTGAAAATTAATATTTTCCCAACTGCTGAATTTGAATATTACGAAAGCGGATGTGGCCAATTCGTTAGGTAAATGGTTAACCCTTTGAACCCGAGAGGCCATTTTTCCGGCCCAGGAACATGATACGTCATAATTTTATGAAGTAGGAAGGCTAGCAAGTGAATGTGTGAAGTAGACCAATTAATATTTTCAACATGCAGCCACAAGGCTGCACGTTGAAAATATTAATTGGTCTTCCACCAAATAAAGAATGTGGACTTTTCCAATTGCCGTCATTGAACTGTCATGGAAGATACCACCAATGTTCAAAGGGTTGAGCCCAAATATTTCTACATAATGGCTAATCTTGACTGCAAAATGGATATAAAGTCAAGTCCAGCCAATCGTTTATATTCATCTTGCCCATTCTAGAGGACTTCCACCCCAGGCACTGGTTACCAGGTCCTATTTTAGCAGTAAAGCAAAGCTTGGTTATCCCAGTAACAGTATGCAAAATTTGACAATAATGCTCATTTTGTTCGCATGGTGGTTTCACAAATTTAAATCTATGCGAACGGATGACCGGTTTGCCAAAAGTTGCATTTTGAATGGTAAATCAGGAGTAACTTAAATGGTAGAGTCCTAAATTTTTTGTTGGCCTCAAGATTTGTTTACACATTTTTGTCTTGTTACAATTAATGGGAGAGTGCCTATAGGCACTCTCCCATAAATTGTAACAATGCAAATCGATGGAGAGGAAGTAATTTTACTTCCAAGGTAATATGAAGGGCATCCACAGAATATGAAGCCTTCAACTTTAGGTATCTGCAGTTCAGAATATGGCTTCTAGCAGTCTACCAGTCAACCAGTCTTGTTGCTTCTTGATATATTTTTTAACTTTTGCCTTGAGAGGCTATATATATTTCAATTCCACGTAATATATGAATACTTGTTAATGATTCCCAAGAATTTTTACATAGCCGAGTATTCAGTTAGACATCTCCTAACCACGTGAATAGTCAGTTGGTTAGAATCATTTTTGAAATTTTGCACACTGCAGTAAACAAGCACTGCTGTCCTTCTCAGAGTTAACGTTCCAACAGAGCAAATTTCAAATTGCATTATATGAAAAATTTGCAGGTTGAAATTTTGCTATTCCAGCATTAGTGTGCAGGAGGATAAAAACACTTAGTTCTAGTGATTAACTGATAAGGATTTGCGACCGTCATCTGTTTGCCGATTAGTTGAGCGGATAATCAGCCAATTGTGAGTGCCGATGTCAGATAGTCACAATCAAAAGGAGTAGTATGTTCAAGAATGTATAGAATAGGGTTAATTTTACAGTACAGTCAGGTTGATTCATTTTTTTACCTCAAGAGCATGTCACTATGTGTATTAAAATTAAAATACAACATCAGCGGAAACAAGTTAACAGCATGGTGTCTTTTAAAGATGCTGTGCTGTTAACTTGTTTCTGCTGATGTCGTATTTCATAGAGTGATCACACTACAAATGGCATGTGTGTCTTGAGTAGCTATAAAGGGGAAGATCAGACCAATTATGATTCCTGCCAATCATTGTGGCAACTTATTATGCTTGTTACTGCATGTATGAGATCATGATTAAAACAAACATAAATAGAAACAATTTTGATCCTGTAGTATTCCATGTAACCAACGGCATGAACCGATGTTCAATCACTTCTACCAATGGTCCTCCGTTGGCTTAAAATAGGCTGATGTCAGATGCAATTGCCGAACATCAGTTAATCACTACAAGTTGACATTTGCAACCATATCAGTGTGACCAAATGAATTAACTATGGCAATACAGCAAGACTGACTCACAAAAAACACTGAACCTTAACATTTCTGATCAATCGGTCGGTTGGTTCTGCAGTCTTTCTTTTACTCACACTAAGTTAAAATTCATACTGAATATGATGACAGCAATAGGTATCTTACATCCCAGATGCTCACCTGCATCCATGTTTGATACAGTCGATCCAATATCAAGAAAGCTCATTAAACTGCATTTTTATTAATAGTTTGTATCACCCCCAATAATGGATATATTTAATTTGTAATGAAATATATTATAATTATCACAAAGTTAATATTACTGCAAAGGTTTTCAATAATCTGAGCCTACAACATCAATGACCTGGATAGACCCACAGAAACAAAACCCACACTGACACCAACTTTTACAACCTATAACTGACAACCCCTGAAAAACAATAAATAAATAAAATGTGTATGTATAGTAGTGTTAATATCTAAAGATATTATTCAAATCGAATAATACACAATGAGAAGTTAAAGAACCACAGTCTCTTATGTAAAATCTCATTCTTACAACCAGAAAAAGTAAGTTTGGACCGAAAATCTCCATCAAATTCCTCCAATGTACTTAAAAAATGAAAGTGTCAATGACACTGTAGCTTACCTTGACTGTGTGCAGTGTTTGATGAAAAGGATAATGTACAATGTTTATGAAAGGATTATGATATAAGACAAGAAATGTGATACAAAGGAATATGTTAATTTCTGTTCCCAACATACTATGTTTTCAATTAGAATAATTTGAGGTGCAGGCTGTAGGGTTGGGCGATATGGGAATCTGAATACCGGTAACGATATCAGAAAAAATATCGCGATATACCGGTATATCGTGCAGCAGTGTGTGAAACGCATATTAAGTGCAAGGGATATCATGAATAAAAAATATATTTTTGGAGAAAAAGATAGAAATATCACTTACTGCTCTGGAAAAATGAGTGATTTGAATGGAAGACCATAATAATCCATGTCTACAAAGTTATTGAACCTATTGTTTAATACGAAAATAAGCCATAAAATTATCATGGGTTTACTGGCTTTCATCTGAATCTGGGATACAAGTAAATTAGTCTTTGTCAATTTAATTCCTGTAAAAACATGGCCAGCCTCTCTTGACTGATAAGCGTTTAATTACTGAGCCAGTCAATTGTCACATTGTGTTAATTGCGTATGTGTGGCTTCATGAAAACAGTGGCAAACAAAACTTTTTATCAAAACAACGGGTATACAGTTGACGGGATTCCGAGGGCCTGGTTTCACAAAGAACCAGTAGTAGCTCCTCCCCTTCTCCTATCTTCCAGCAGTGAACTTCCTCAGATGACAATGTCAAATGTCATCTGTCACATGTCAGGCCAGTCGGTCTGTTGATATTAAGCACGCCTCCAAGACGTGACCACCCTTCACTTTCATGATAGTCTGCAGGTGTCAATCACCAGGCGACAATGTTTCTCCCAGTGATGGCATCACACCTCTGTCATATTTGACAAAAAATGTTGCACATTTCGCAATTGTGAATATGTGTGATTTGAAACATTTTTGTGTCAGATTGCTGACAACGAATTAAGCGATAAGTATGGCTTGCTGATTACAATTCACACAAATGCGACCAACAGCAGGTGACCGTGTTTTTACAGCGTGACAGTCGGGTGTGTTTTCCGTGTAACAACAAACTATTTGTGTGATGTGTGCTACTTTAATTATTCACTAATTAAAAATAATCAAACAAATTTAGCAAACAAGTATTAAATTTTTTTTCTCATAATTTCTCCATGAATGCTTGCATGTCGGTGACGATAAACGAGATAGAACGTTACTCTCATCATCTCTCGTTGTTTATCATTTGTTCACGAAATAAGGAAAGATAAACTTCCTGTATTTTCAAAGCAACTTTCTGTGCGATTTTACGAAAAAACACATGTTGAAATTTTATTATCATGTGACCCAAACCAATATCGTTACAGACGATATACCGGTATTGCCAAAAAATAGACGATATTTAACCGGTACCGATTTCAATACCGGTATTTACCGGTATATCGAAATATCGCCCAGCCCTAGCAGGCTGTACTAAAGAACTGAGGTCTAGGCTAATGTGGCCCTCACAGTTAATGTCTGTTAGCCAAAGTTACCAAGTTACAGTAAAATTATTCCAAAACAAGTCATTCTACCAAGATACAATGAAATCCCTTCATAAATATAACTCGTAGACTTTGCTGAAGGAATCTAGGTCACGTGATGGTCCAGCAGTCATGGTTGACCAATCATGACCAAAATATGACAGTCTCATCTAGATATAAATCATACCAAGTTATCCTATCAAGTTACAATGAAATCCCTTCATAAAAACAAACTGTAGACAGTGCTAAAGGAATCTAACTCAAGTGACCAGGCAGTGGCAACGGCTGACCGATCATGACCAAAACAGGACAGTCTCATCTAGATATCATACCAAGTTATCCTTCCAAGTTACAATAAAATCATTTCATCAATATGAACTGTAGACTGTGCTAAACAAATCTAGACCACGTGCCTGTGCAGTCGTCGTAGTTGGCCGATGATGGCCAAAATAGGATGTTCTCATCTAGACATTATACCGAGGCATCCTACCAATTAACAATGAAATTCCTTCATAAATGCAAGCTGTAGACTGTGATAAAGGTTTTCGGGGCCCGTGCAGCTGTCACAGTTGACCAATCGCGACCAAAAGGAGTTGTCCTCATCTAGACATTATACAGAGTCATTCTACCAAGTTACAATAAAATCCCTTCATAAATACAAACTGTACACTGTGCTAAAGGTTTTCGGGTTTCAGGCTCGCATTGACTAACTGACTCCTGCACGTGTGATAACAATAGCTCATCTTGACTTTGTCAAGTTAACCTAATAAGGGTTAAAATAACACTGTTATGATCTTCAGTAACCAATGTCAACACTATCAATCACCTTAAAAAGACCCACAGAAACAAATCATGCCTTAAAGCTACACAGAATAAATTATTTGATTCTCAGGCAATTTTTTTTCAAATCAGTGAGGGACGGAGGGTATTATTTTGAATTTTTACTTTTCTTTTGCAAAAAGTGTGAGGAGTTTGTCTCTCTTTTTACACACAGAAATACAGAAAGTGCATGTTTATACAAATAAATTCATTTTTAATTTGAAAATAAAACATTCCTCTAAAAACAAACTGTAGGTACTTGCAATTCAAAGGCTTCATATTCTTTCGATGCTCTTCATATTATCTTTGAATATTAAAAGTATTTAATCTATGGGGATTTGTCTCGTTACAATTTATGGGAGAATGCTATAGGCACTCTCCCATAAACTGTAACAAGGTAAATATATTGGAGACGCAACTAAATAAATATGCATCAGTCAAATGAAAGTGTCAATGACACTGTAGCTCAACTTGTCAAGACATGTACATGTATAGTAAGAGACACAGCAATGAAAAACATCTAGGTAATGACCTGATAACAAATGTACATATAAAGTATTGTAACGGTATGTACATAAATACTGGCCGTAGCCTGTAACAAATGTATAGGTAAAGTATTGTAAAGGTGGGTGACAGTCAGATGCTAAATAGAAAAGAAATCTTTGAGTCCCAGAGTGGGTCTGACTGAACCCCAAAATATTTGTTCTCATAGCACAGTGATAACAAAGGCACCCCAAAACACACTCATTCCTGTCCCAAGGTGAAAACAAAGGTACCCAAGAAGTTTCGTGAAGATCAGTTCATAAATATGAGCTGTGTAGAAGTTGTGACAAAAAACTGATTGGACCGAATTCGGTACAAAATGGCCACTGGCAGCCATCTTGAATTTTGGACCGCCTCAGAAACACTCATTCTCATCCCAAGGTGATAACAGAGGTACCCAAGAAGTTTCGTGAAGATCGGTTGATAAATACAGCCTCTAGCCCGAGCCGTATTGACATGTGCACTTACTGTGTGTAAGTAGCACTGAAAAAATCAAAGTTCATCTAATTTGCATAATTTCTGCACGAGAAAAAAACCCGTATTATATGTGATGTATCCCATGGTACTAAACATTCACACAACAAATAATTCAAGTCAGCACTTTCATATGGAAGTTCTGTGCAAAAATCTGATTGCACCTAATTTTGTACAAAATGGCTGCCATCGGCCATCTTGAATTTCGGACCGCACCCAAAAACACTCGTTCTCGTCCCACGGTGATACCAAAGGTACCCAAGAAGTTTCTTAAAGATCGGTTTGTAAATACGGCTTCTAGCCCGAGCCGTATTGGCATTTGCACTTACAGTGCTGAAAGTAACACTAAATACATCAAAGTTAGTCTAATTTGCATAATTTACGTACGAGAAAAAAACACGTATTATATGTGATGTATCCCATGGCACTAAACATTCATACTAAAAATTATTCAAATCAGCGCTTTCATATGGAAGTTCTGTACAAAAAACAGATTTCTGCATCGTCGGTATAAAATGGCGGCTGCCGGCCAACTTGAATTTCGGATCGGACCCAAAAACAATCGTTCTCGTCCCACAGTCATAACAAAGGTATCCAAGAAGTTTTGTAAAGATCGGTTCATAAATACGGCCTCTAGCCCGAGCCGTATTGAATTGTTGACGGACAGATGGACAGATGGACGACGGACAACTGGCTATGGCATAAGCTCAAATTTGGCTTTGCCAAAGTTGAGCTAAAAATGTAAAAAGTTTCGGGTCACCCGGTGTTTGTACTAATATTGGAAGACACTGAAAGCAATAAAAAAAAAATGTCCAATGAGGTGGTTCAAATTCAATGAGGGATTGCCTGAGAATCAAAACACTATTTTTAGCCTAACAAACTTTTA
Source organism: Pictodentalium vernedei (assembly GCA_031216915.1). Lineage (NCBI taxonomy): Eukaryota > Metazoa > Mollusca > Scaphopoda > Dentaliida > Dentaliidae > Pictodentalium > Pictodentalium vernedei. The sequence continues at coordinate 432,643,093 of CM062297.1, read as the reverse complement.
CAACCTAAAATTGAGTACCGATATGTCCAGAAAAATATAAATATTTTGACTGAAAAAAATCATTTTCCATAAAATTTGACCATACAGCAGGGTTAATATCTAAAGATTACCTTAGAATAAAAAAAACAAAAAAACACTTAGAATAAAAATAAAAAAATATAGAGTAATAAGAAGCTGAAGCACCACAATGTGCAATAAAAGCTGATATGAGGCCTCACAAAGTAGATCTTCTGTTTTTGTAAAATTGCATGTGGGTGGGTGATTTTTCATTTTATTTTTGTAATTATTTCTTTGCCATCAAAACTTCATATTCTTGGTTTGTTTTAAGTTTTAGACCTCATAATCTACAGAATAGCATGGGTGGAGGTGTATTTCAACCCTCGAGTGCAAGAAGGCTTTACAAGGCTAAAACATTGCAAAACCTTGTTGCACTCAAGGGACAAATTTGTCAATTTTATTAACTTGTGTAAAATATCAGACATGAGCCATTTAATTTTTATTCTTTTAAGTTTGTATTGGTTGGAGAGGGCCTGAGAAACAGATTTTTAACATTTTTAGTCCCAATCTAGAAAAAAGTATTTCCAATAGTTCTTTGAATCCTGCACCTTATGTAACATGTAACCTACTAACGCTTTACATTTTTCAGTCTCAGTCAGTGTATATTTTCAAGTAGTGTGTGGTCTGGCAATTAATCCTGTGTGATACCTATGGTTGGTCAGAATATGTTAACTTGCCACCGAAGTCTGTGCAATGCACAGGGTTAGTCACTCTTTACTTTCTGGTTATAAATAACATCATCTCTATCATGCAACTAACCCTGTGCATTATACAGGTCAGCCTTACAGAGTGAACATTTTGATGCAGTGTGCGATATAGCAGTTATGTGATTTTATATAAGCATAACGTGTGAGAAATTTTCATTATTAACTGGGTAACTGACCATGTGAGTAGTAGGAGAGCGATGAAGCGTGCCTTATTGGCAGGACCCTGGAAGTGACGTCATGTCACGTGACCCAGTGGGGCCATGTTGTGTTGTTATGGTAACCCGCATGAGCAACCATCTTGTAACGTCATTCCCATAGTGATATGTAGTGTTAGTGCACATGCGCAGCACGTGTTGTTAGGGTGATACGTGTTTCCGTTGGCCATTTTGTATACTGGATGCCGCTATCTTGGTTTCTATGGTAACACATGGTTGTTATGTTACCCAAAGGCTTACAACAAGACAGGGGTATGTTTGGAGGGTGTGTTCCTTTGTACAAGAGTAATTTCCCAATTCGTTAAATTGCCACAAACATCCCGACAAGTTTCACTATTTCGAATTCTTTCAGAATTGTCTGCTTCTATCAATGTATGCAATAGTTTTTGTCAACCTGACCATGTTCCTTTGTTCTGGAGAATACTCCAGTAGCGTAGAAGAGCCCTTCAGTTGAAACAGTTTTAGCTTTTTGGTATTATTTTTAGATTTCTGGTGTGTTCTTATTAGTTCTGACCCTATTCCGAGTACTCTTGTTGTTTCATTTATCTAGATCACCCAATCAGTTCACTTTACTGGCGCTAACTAACCAATCAGATTGCTTGATTTCCCATAATCTGTAAGCAGAGTTATCTCCCTTCTGTATAACAAAAGCATTCCCAAAGCCAATAAGCTATCGAGCAGTTACTGAAAAGTCATTGCTCGAACGACTCGAAGTCCATCGAGCAAATGAGCTAACAAGTAATTGCTCGTTAGAGTGACTCGCACACACAACTCTTAGCCTCATTTCGGAAAAAAGGGATTCTGCTAACCCCTGACATTTCCAAAAAAGGGGTTATGTAAGTAGGATACCTAGAAACAGGGTTGATGATTTTCCCCAATAAGCTAAAGAGCCAAGAGAGTAATTGCTCCATGAGCAATTGCTTGAACAACTCGAAACCCATCGAGCAAATGAGCCTTAGAGCAATTGCTCGATTGAGTGACTCCACATACTGCTCATACGACTCGAAGTCCATCGAACAAATGAGCTAATGAGTAATTGCTCGTCCGAGTGACTCGGACATACAACTCTTCGACTCATTTAAAAAAAAAGGGGTGCCTAAGACCAGTCATTTTCAAAAAATGGATTCCGTAAGTAGGATTTTCCCAAATAAGCTAAAGAGCCAAGAGAGTAATTGCTCCATGAGCAATTGCTTGAACGACTCGAAGCCCATCGAGCAAATGAGATATAGAGTAATTGCTCGATCAAGTGACTCCACCTACTGCTCTTAGCCTCATCTGGGTATTGGAGGATATCTTTTACAGGATACTTGTTGTAGAAACTTTATATCCAGGTACTTCATGCTACATCTGGGTACTTCTATTGGGAAAGGTATAAAAAGGGTGCAAGCTCGGCTTAAACCTCATTTGTGTCCTGAACATCGTTGACTGAAGACATGCTACCGGTTCATTGCAGATACTGATCCAAGTCATTTTTCGAGATCAGATAATGCTAGAAGATATGAAAAGAACCATCATCAGCTGCAGTGTAGATATTGTACTAAGTTGTTCACCCAACCACACAATAGGCAGAGGCATGAAGAACATCACTATCCAAGGAGAACAGAAGAGCAGACATATACTGGAGATTTAATGACTGACTAGAATAAAGTACTTTTAGAATTTTTACAGGATGCTAACAAGGAGGAAATCGATGCCATACTCCGCGCTGCACATGAAGATTTGATTACCTGTTTATGTAAATGTGCTACCAACATCCTCAAAGATAAGATGCCACTGAATTTGGCTGAATTTGATGACCTGCGAAAATACAAACATGTATTGAAACAGATGATGGAATTTCTACCAATATAAGAAGAAGTATATTACGAAAGAGTTGCTTTCTCTCTGCACTTATCAACCCAGTTCTAGCTCTGAAAAGGGTATAAAAGGGATGTACCAACACCAAATGCTCATTTGTTCTACGACCACGAAAGAGTGAAGACATGGCAGTTCATAACTGCGAGAACTGTGGAAAAACCTTTTCTCGAAAGTTTAACATGAAGAGGCACAAAGAAGAAGTTTGCCCAAACCGACAAATGGAAAAATCGAGCAACACTGCAAGACTAGACAGAAATTCAGATACACTGCGAATCCTATCTGATGCGGATCGACATGAAGCCAAGACTATGATCAAGACAGCCAATGATGATTTGATACAATGTATATGTGATTGTGCCTCGAATACCTTGAAGGGGGCAGTACCTATAACCAAATCTGAGAGAGGTAAGCTGATTCCATACAAACACCAGATTAGGAGAACTGCCTTACCAAAGAGAGAACTATCTTATCGGAAAAGGAGATGGATCATACAGAAAGGAACATTTTTAGGAAAGTTACTCAAACCCATCATCAATGTTCTGTCCGATATTCTATAAAAGGGTCGTGCTCATAAGAAACTTGTCATTTGTAATCTGGCCTTCGAAGAGAGCGGACACAATGCAATCCAGCTGTGCACCAAAAAATTGGCCAAAATATTTGGACTCCGATGAGTCATCGGAACTATCAGAAGATATAGAATATGAAGAAGAAGAAGACATTTCTATGACAGGAACTATCGTCCAAAGTGCCTATGACAAATACCAAGACGATTTTCACAACCTCAAAAACAAGTATATCGAAGATGGAATGGATAGCTAAGATGCAGTTGAAACAGGATACAGAGCACTTCAAAAGAGTGTCAGAGAAGCCATTAGTAAGAAATATATTAATACCCTTGTGTTCATTAGAAATTTTTGCAAAGTCTCAGTTCACAAGAAAATTCAAGAAACAGCCAAGCATCTTCGTGAAAAAGAGGACTTTGACTTTGAAGAATCCCAGAAATATGCCTTGGAAAAGCAAAGATTTCTGTTCGACAACCTTATGATAAACTACTCATTCAGAGTAGAAGACAATGAAGAAGAAGATTAGAGAGAAAAAAATGCCGCTCAGGATCACCGATCCAATGTCGAGTTGTGACAACAGTTCCTCGCACCAAGGCCAACACACCTATGAAGTTTCATGACTCTAGGTTAAACCACTATCAAGTTCTCATCCGGAAACCAATTGTTGCGATATACTATGTTCAAGGTCATTGTGACCTTGACCTTTGATCTGGTGAGTCCAAGATCAATAGGATTCTTCCTCGCACCAAGGCCAACACACCTATGAAGTTTCATGAATGTAGGTTGAACTACTATCAAGTTATCATCCGGAAAGGAATTGTTGCGATTTACTATGTTCAAGGTCACGTTGACCTTGACCTTTGACGTAGCGAGTCCAAAATCAATTGGGTTCTTCCCCTCACCAAGGCCAATCTACCTATGAAGTTTCATGAATGTGAGTTGAACCATTATCAAGTTATCATCCGGAAACCAATTGTTTAAGATTTACTACGTTCAAGGTCACTGTGACCTTGACCTTCGACGTAGCATGTCCAAAATCAATAGGGTTCCTCCTCCCACCAAGACCAACCTACGTATGAAGTTTAATGAATGTGAGTTCAACCACTATCAAGTTATCATCCGGAAACCAATTGTTTACTTCGTCACAACTCGACTAAAAAAGTATAAAAGGGGTGTTACCATAAAAATAAACTCATTTCCGTTTTGAACGTCGAAGAGTGAAGATGTCTGTGTCAACAACAGTGCTCAGATTCAAAGATGACTTACATATACAGATCTTCAAGAATGATGCTGGATTAAAGCTGACTTCCCAAGAACTGGCTCAAGTGAATCGTGTGGTAAATGCAGCCAAGAGAAAAATCTAGGCATGGATGCTGGTGGAAAGAAACAAAGATGTGTGGATACTGGCTGATCATTAACCACCAAAGATGCCACTACAACAAAGAGAATAAAGACAGAAGAACTGACTGATGCTTCCAATACAAATAAGAATGATGTTACTAATCAAATTACGAAACAACACGAAGAAAAGAAACCGATGCCAGCTCCTATAAAGAAAGATGTTTTCACTAAGAACGAAGTTACGGATCAGTCTGAAGTTTCTACTGAAACAAAGAACGAAGTTACCACTACGAAGAAGCCTGAAGTTTCTATGGGAACTAAAAATGAAGTTACCACTACGAAGAAGCCTGAAGTTACCACTACTGAAACTAAGAACTATGCTTCCACTCAAACCACAAATGAAGTTAGTACTGAAACTAAGAATGATGTTCAGAAGACTGAAGTTACTACTATCAAACAGCTAAAAGACAAGAAAGAGGAATCCAAAAAGAAGAAAGATGCCAGACAGGAAATTAAAGCAACCAACAAAGCCAAGTTATCAGCTATCAATGAGAGAATGTGTTTTATCAAGAACCTAGCCAGACAATGGGAAGAAGCTCCAACCCACAAGAAGATGAAATGGTTAGCCCATGAGAGAAGAACTACAAAGACGAAAAGGATGCCTTGCGGAATTGATTTGGAAACTCGAATAAAAATTAATGAAATGTTATATATTGTTGTTTGTTTTTTATCTACTATCCCAACAGAAGTACCCAGTTGTAACATGAAGTACCCGAATGTAAAGTTTCTACAACAAATATCCTATAAAAGGTATCCTCCAATAACACAATGTCAGGTATTCTCGAACACCGAGATGAGTCTAAGAGCAGTAGGTGGCGTCACTCGATTGAGCAATTACTCTATAGCACATTTGCTTGATGGGCTTCGAGTCCTTCGAGCAATTACTCATGGAGCAATTACTTTCTTGCCTATTTAGCTTATTTGGGAAAATCCTACTTACGGAATCCCTTTTTTGAAAATGACTGGTCTTAGGCACCCCTTTTTTCTGAAATGAGTCGAAGAGTCATATGTTCGAGTCACTCGAACGAGCAATTACTCGTGAGCTCATTTGCTCGATGGACTTTGAGTCGTATGAGCAGTATGTGGAGTCACTCGATCGAGCAATTGCTCTAAGGCTCATTTACTCGATGGGTTTCGAGTCATTCAAGCAATTGCTCATGGAGCAATTACTCTCTTGGCTCTTTAGCTTATTGGGGAAAATCATCAACCCTGTTTCTAGGTATCCTACTTACATAACCAATTTTTGGGAAATGTTGGAGGTTAGCAGAATCCCTTTTTTGCCAAAATGAGGCTACGAGTCATGTGTGCAAGTCACTCGAACAAGCAATTACTTGTTAGATCATTTGCTCGATGGACTTCGAGTCGTTCGAGCAATGACTTTTCAGTAACTGCTCAATAGCTTATTGGCTTTGGGAATGCTTTTGTTATACAGAAGGGAGATAACTCTGCTTACAGATTATGGGAAATCAAGCTATCTGATTGGTTAGTTAGTGCCAGTAAAGTGAACTGATTGATCTAGATAAATGAAACAACAAGAGTACTCGGAATAGGGTCAGAACTAATACGAACACACCAGAAAAGCTGAAAATAGTACCAAAAAGCTAAAACTGTTCCAACTGAAGGGCTCTTCTTCACTTCTGGAGTATACTCCAGAACAAAGGAACATGGTCAGGTAGACGAAAACTATTGCATACATAGATAGAAGCAGAGAATTCTGAAAGAATTCGAAATATTAAAACTTGTCAGGTTGTTTGTGGTAATTTTATGAATCGTTAAATTACTCATGTACAAAGGAACACACCATCCGAACATACCCCTGTCTAGCCATGACTAGATCTGATAAAAAATTCATCTAAATATAACTCCAGAAATGATTGATCAAGAAGTTGATTCAGTTTAGAGGGAAAATTTTTTTTAACTGTGCTCAAGTACTTATTTCAATGGTAACCAAATTCATGTCCTGGGCAGGAATATCTGCCAGCAGCATGCAAAGAGTTAAACTGAGCTTATAAAACCTCAGAGGAATGGATTATGGACAGTTGTTTTAGTGAATTCCAATTAACCTTTCACCCAACGCAGATGATATCAAAATCTATTATTATTAATTTTTTAAAATTTTTCAAAACATTTCAACAAAACCACATCATGTGACTCCTCACTGGAACAAACTCAACAAGCTCATTCCAATGAGGGGGTCACATGATAAAGATTTGTTGAAATTTTTTAAAAAATAATTTTTTTCTTCTGCTGAATTTGTAAATTACATGTGTGGATGCAGTCAATTGGCTAGGTGAAGGGTTAATCAGGTGTTAGTAGTAATTATTCTAGTTCCCCGAGTTATGTAATATGCATGACATAAAAGATCTTTTATTCAATTACTAGAAGTTTACTTTATAACCTATATGCAATTAACAGGTCAAATTTGTACTTGAAGTACAGTAAATGGCTTGGTGTTTGCGAGTTATATACAATTAACAGGGTTATTCAATTAATTCAACAATGATTTGGGATCCAGCGCACTACAGAAATCTCAAAGGATGACGAATATCATAGAATCTGAATCTGTGGGAATCAACAATTTTATCGTTTTCAACATAGTGTCCGATATTTTACCTAAGTTAATAAAATTGATGAATTTGTCCCTCGAGTGCAACAAGGATTTGCAATGCTTTCAGTCTTTAAATTTGACTTCTCAGCCCAACTGGTGTAACTGCAATTTAATTGCCCCGTTAGACACACCCAAGCCTGGAAATAAGCTATCTGTCATTTTGTAGATGGTGGTCTGCAGAGGGGGAATTTACTGATGCTATCAAATACAGTAGGCTAGTATCCCCCAATATATCCTCTGGATTCCTTTTAGTTTAGGCCGGAGATCTCGATTCAGATTGAGGTTTACAGAAGGTAAGTTTAGTGCTGCTCGCATGCTGTGCAGCATAGCATCTCCAAATTCACCCTCTGGGGGCCTCACTCTGCAGATGACAAGTCTGTTTATTTCCAGGCTTGGAGCACCCACAATTTTCAAGGGCAGAGGAAAAAAAAGTAAAAACATCCATACTGAAGAAAAAACATTTGATGAGTTATGAACAACTCATCTCGATCAATCATATCAGTAAATCACAACTAATAAGCAAATCAAACCCGAGAATTCTTTCTGTGACCAAATAACTCCCAATGTAAATGTATTCTTGGGTTAGAAACTCAGCACAAATTTTAACATCATCCTCCACATTGATTGCTTTGAACTTTCAGGTGCTTGAATGTCTTCTTAGACCACCTGATGCAATTTTGCTTCAGTCTTTCAGGTACATGAATGTTTCTTAGACCACCTGATGCAATTCCAGTTTCAGTGCATTGTTATGATATGCCTACAATTTTTTTCATGATTATGCAGGGAAAACAAAAACATATGATAGGGAAAACATTCATTGAATTATGAACATGTACAATGACAAGGGTGAATATGCCCCCACCTCCCACTACCAAGCATAAGCGCCTTGTCATTTAACTTTGTTGATATTGAATTAATAAATGTCTTATCTTATCTCCATTAAAGCATAGCACCAATACAGCAGGCCATCAACTGTGTCTATAGGACACTGATGCCCCTGTTTTATTATAAACTATATTTGGTGGTTAACAAAGTCCAAAAATAGGCCGATGAAATCGTCAGATGTGTACCCATATGCACAACTAGTAGAAAGCTGTATGACGGAGGGCCACCACGGTTGCCGACATTGTGTACACAATACAAGGTATGGGTACATATAGAAATGGATTGGAGGAGTGCCTAATTTGATGGATAAAGGGTTAATATCTCCGGAGCAAATTATCAGATTTACATAAAAAACTATACAGCACAGCACATCAGTAACCTGAATAAATATATAAAGTAACATGACAATCGGATTGATATTTTTTGAGTTATCTCATGCCAAAGGGATTGGAGGAATGTTCAATTTGAAGGATAAAGGGGGTTAATATCTCCGGATCAAATTATCAGATTTACACCAAAAACTGAACAGCTCAGCAAATCAGTAACCTGAACACAATTATAAAGTAACTTGACAATCCAAGCAATATTTATCAAGTTATCAAATGCCAAAGGGATTGGAGGAATTTTCAATTTGAAGGATAAAGGGTTAATATCTCAGGATCAAAATAACAGATTTACACCAAAAACTATACAGCTTGATACACCAGTAACCTGAACACAAATATAAAGTAACTTGACAATCCAAGCAATATTTTTCAAGTTTTCAAATGCCAAAGGGATTGGAGGAATTTTCAATTTGAAGGATAAAGGGTTAAAATCTCAGGATTAAATTATCAGATTTACACCAAAAACTATACAGCTCGGCACATCAGTAACCTGAACACAAATATAAAGTAACTTGACAATCCAAGCAATATTTTTTAAGTTATCGAATGCCAAATGGATTGGAGGAAATTTCAATTTGAAGAATAAAGGGTTAATATCTCAGGATCAAAATAACTGTTTTACACCAAAAACTATACAGCTCAGCACATCAGTAACCTGAACACAAATATAAAGTAAATTGACAGTCCAAGGAATATTTTTCAAGTTATCGAATGGCAAAAGGGACTGGAGGAATTTTCAATTTGAAGGATAAAGGGTTAATATCTCGGGATCAAATCCTCAGATTTACACCAACAACTCTCCAGCTTGGCACATCAGTAATCTGAACACAAATATAAAGTAACTAGACAATCCAAGCAATATTTTTTAAGTTATCGAATGCCAAAGGGATTGGAGGAATTTTCAATTTGAAGGATAAAGGGTTAATATCTCAGGATCAAATTATCCGATTTACACCAAAAACTATACAGCTCGGCACATCAGTAACCTGAACACAAATAAAAAGTAAATTGACAATCCAAGCAATATTTTTCAAGTTATCGAATGTCAAAGGGATTGGAGAAATTTTCAATTTGAAGGATAAAGGGTTAATATCTCAGGATCAAAATAACAGATTTACACCAAAAACTATACAGATTGGCACATCAGTAACCTGAACACAAATATAAAGTAACTTGACAATCCAAACAATATTTTTTAAGTTATCGAATGCCAAAGGGATTGGAGGAATTTTCAATTTGAAGGATAAAGGGTTAATATCTCAGGATCAAATTATCCGATTTACACCAAAAACTATACAGCTCAGCACATCAGTAACCTGAACACAAATATAAAGTAACTTGACAATCCAAGCAATGTTTTTCAAGTTATTGAATGCCAAAGGGATTGGAGGAATTTTCAATTTAAAGAATAAAGGGTTAATATCTTGAGATCAAATCATCAGATTTACACCATAAACTATACAGCTCGGCAAATCAGTAACCTGAACACAAATATAAAGTAACTTGACAATCCAAGCAATATTTTTAAAGTTATCGAATGCAAAAGGGATTGGAGGAATTTTCAATTTGAAGGATAAAGGGTTAATATCTCGAGTTCAAATCATCAGATTTACACCAAAAACTATACAGCTCAGCACATAGGTAACCTGAACACAAATAAAAAGTAACTTGACAATCCAAGCAATATTTTTCAAGTTATCGAATGCCAAAGGGACTGGAGAAATTTTCAATTTGAAGGATAAAGGATTAATATCTCAGGATCAAAATAACAGATTTACACCAAAAACTATACAGATCGGCACATCAGTAACCTGAACACAAATATGAAGTAACTTGACAATCCAAGCAATATTTTTCAAGTTATCAAATGCCAAAGGGATTGGAGGAATTTTCAATTTGAAGGATAAAGGGTTAATATCTCAGGATTAAATTATCAGATTTACACCAAAAACTCTACAGCTCGGCACATCAGTAACCTGAACACAAATATAAAGTAACTTGACAATCCAAGAAATATTTTTTAAGTTATCGAATGACAAATGGATTGGAGGAAATTTCAATTTGAAGGATAAAGGGTTAAGATCTCAGGATCAAAATAACAGATTTACACCAAAAACTATACAGCTCAGCACATCAGTAACCTGAACACAAATATAAAGTAACTTGACAGTGTAAGGAATATTTTCAAGTTATCGAATGACAAAGAAATGGATACGGACGCCGGACGGACAGACAGATAGACAGACGGATGGAAAAAGGATGGACGAACGACGGATGGTCACCCCAGATGCCGGCATTATGTGTACCATACAAGTATGGGTACACATAAAAAGGGGCCATAACTCAAATTAAAAGTTATTGAACCACTCTCAAAATCAAACTGTCTCGTATATTGTCTACAATAAGCTATATTCCAAGTTTGATTGAAATCGGACACCTATAACTCAAGTTACCATCCAGAAACCAATATAACATTTTGTTTCATTTCATTCAGTCAAACTAAAGTTATCGTCAAAAATCCAATATTAACATGTTTTCTAAGTCGGAAAAGGGCCATAACTCTGCCCAAAAATATAATTATGTTTCTTTTGTGTATTATGTGGTAATAAACCTATGCAGAAAATTTTGTTTCATTTTGTTCAGTTATCGTGCGAAAATCTAAATTTTATAGTAAATTTCCTTTCTTATTATACCTACCACAATTGTTTACTACAGGCTTGCACTACAGTGGAAGTCCCTAACTCGGATAAAATACTCTCTATTTTTGTCTTTCCCAAGCAAGTTGGGAAAGAAAAGTGGTGCAAAAGCACCAATAAAAATAAGCCAAAACTGGGTCGAGTGCAACCGGCGCAGACCCAGAACGGGAGGCTCTCTCCCAAGTACAATTCCACGACTTCCGTTGCCAGTGCGCATATACCGTCTCTAAAGACTCATTCTTTTTTGAATCCGTAAACGTTAGAGTTATGTGATCAGCGGGGAGGAAAGATTCTTTACCCGTAAAGAAGACGGGAGGGCCTCCATGTAAACAATTGTGGTAGGTATAATAAGAAAGGAAATTTACTATAAAATTTAGATTTCTTATCAACCTACTCACAATTGTTTACTACAGGCTGAATAGACAAAAGGCTGGAGGGAATCGCATAACCAACCCCCACATAACCCTAGTGCACTGGAACTGAAGTAGATGGAAGAGGTCCCGAGGCTTATCAACCATAATGTCGCAATCATTGGTAAAGGACAATGAAAAGAGACATATGAGCCCGTGTGACACACAGACAGAAAAAGGGCAGTAACAGCACAAGGCTGAAACTGACCTTCAAGAAGCCTAATGGCTATGGCAGACAACAGCCTGAGCAGAAGAAAGAGGACCCAGGGCAAAAAGGTCCTCCGACTGCTCCTGCAACTGGCGTAAATAAAAGGTGGAGAAAGTAGAAGCATTTCTCCAGTAGGCTGCCTGCATAACATCCGACAACTTGACGGAGTTAGAATAAGCCCAAGAGGTAGACAGTGCCCGCACCTCGTGGGCAGAAATACGATTGGTAATACAATCGCCAGCTGCTAAACGACTATAAGCCGTACGAATAGCAAGACAAATCCATCGAGAAATGGATTGAGGAGAGATCTTCTGTCGACACGGAATGAGAGACAGAAAAAAACGTTTTCTGCCTTTCCGTATGAAGCGTGTCCGATCAAGATAAATGCGAATAGCACGGACCGGACAGAGCAAAGGGCGAGTACCCTCAACAGAGGGAAGAGCCCTGATACAGATAGGAGGAGGAGTAGTATCTGGTAACTGATTCTTAGCCAAAAAGGAGCAATCAGTGGTAAAAGTAACACTGTTGGGAGAGCTCCTAAAAAAGGCCGGGTCAACCGAGAGGGCGTGAAGCTCACTAACCCGTCTGGCCGAAGCAAATGCCATCAGAAAAGCCGTCTTATATGTGAGAAAATGCATATCCACCTGGGATAAAGGTTCGAACGGTGCCCCCCCCCCCCCCCCCCCCCCCCCCCAAGCAAAGCAGCACCCACGAAAGATTCCATCGTGGAGTAAGCTGCAAAGTCCGAGGCCTTTTCAAACAAAAGTGCCGAACAAGCTTGGAGAGGTAAGGATTAGTGCCGATACGACGCTTCCCCACATAAGAAAAAGTCTCTGAAAGCATAGACCTGTAACCCTTGATGGTAACAGGCTGGAGACCCCGAGAATCAAACAGATATACCAGAAACTCCGCAATCTGTGAAATCGAAGGATTGGCATAATCAACAGAGTGATCAGCACACCATCGACAGAAGACCTTCCATTTAGCTGCATAAGCTAAACCAGTGGAGTGCCTCCTTGAAGAAGAAATGCACTCCACTGCTCGTTTCGAAAAACCTCTACGGAGGAGACAGGACCTGACAAAAGATATGCGTGAAGGCACAATGAAGTTGGGTCGACGTGAAACCTCCTCGGGCGACCTTGACAAAGAAGGTCGCGACGTAGCGGGAGACGTGCCGGAACCGCCGCCATCAGCGAGCAGAGCTGATTGATCCACACCCACTGAGGCGACAGGGGAGCGATCAGAATGATTCGACAACTGCAGGTTCGAATTTTGGCGAGAACCTGAGGAAGAATCGGAACCGGCGGGAAGGCGTAGCCGACTAGACCGTTCCAATCGAGTGACAGAGCGTCCACGGCAAAAGCCAGAGGATCTGGACACGGGGACACGAAAGTGTCCACCTGATGGTTCCAACGAGTCGCAAAGAGGTCGATGTGGGGACGACCCCAGAGATCGCAAAGCGACTGGAACACTGCCCTGTGAAGCATCCACTCGGTGGAAATAACCCTGCCCTGTCGGGACAGGGAGTCGGCTAGGACGTTCAGACGACCGGGAATGTGACGAACAACCACTCCGGCGTGAACATCCTGAGCGAGCAGTAAAAGATCCCGAGCTAACTCGTACATCGGAAGCGAGTGCGTGCCGCCCTGGTTCCGAATGTAAGCAACCACTGTCGAATTGTCGGATAGTAGAAGGACCTGGCGATTCGACAGGTGAGGGATCCACTGCCTGAAACTCAGAAGAAGAGCAAGAAGCTCCTTCTGGTTGATGTGTAGAGCTGCTTGATCCTGGTCCCACATCCCGTGTAGGGAAAGACCGAGAGGATCCAACGTCGCACCCCATCCGAGATCGCTGGCATCTGCCGTCAGAACGCGATCGGACGTGGGTAAGTCCAGCGGAACACCCTGCGTAATCCACTGAACATCTGTCCAGGGAAGAAGGTGAGGATACAGAGAGTCCGGAAACGGAAGCACCTGATCCAGAGAATCTACATTCGGTCTCCAACGACTGAGCAGAAAGTGTTGGAGAGGTCTGACACGCAGCCGACCTAGAGGAATGAGATCCGTCACCGAACCGCAGAGACCGATCAGCCGGAGAAAACTCAGAGCGGTCGCGGACCTGGACTGGGACAGAGTCAGAGCAAAAGCTGAGAGAATCACAGCCTTGGCCTGGGGAACAGCCACCAAATTGAATTTTGTTTGGAAAGACATCCCCAGATGACAAAACGACTGAGAAGGGACCAGGTCCGACTTCTCCTCGTTGACTCTGAATCCTAGCGACATGAGCAAGCTCAACAGAGTGGCGACATCCGATTCCAGTAAGGCAGCATTGGAATGCCTCTGGAGGATATCGTCCAGATATGCCGAAGTAGTCACCCTGGACTGTGTGCGATGGAACGCTATCACATGCGACATCAGTCTGGTGAACGCCCAAGGAGCCAGGTTGAGGCCGAAAGGCATGGCCTTGAACTGGTAAACTCGCCCCATAAAAGCGAACCTGAGATACTTCCGTGACGCCCGATGCATCGGAACGTGGAAGTAAGCGTCTCGCAGGTCGATGCTGGCTGCGAAATCTCCCTGGTGAATGGATTGGCGGACCGACCTGAAAGTCTCCATGCTGAACTTGGGAGCAATGATAGACTGGTTCAGGATACTCAGATCGATAACCGGTCGGCCGTCCTTCTTCGGCACCAAGAACAGGCGGGAATAGAAACCCACTGACGGAACGTTCTTGACGACCTCGATCGCCCCCTTTGCCAGGAGATTGGCAATCTCCGTGGACAAAAGTTCCCGACGTAAAACATCTGAAGGAACTGTGGTTGGAAGAGGCACCCTTGACAGAGTGGGGTGCCGTCGGAAGGATATGCGCAGCCCGGACCGAACAACATCTAACACCCATGGATCGGATGTGATGGTGGTCCAATGGTCTTCGAACTCTGCTATCCTTCCTCCAACCTGGGACGAGTCAAGGTGAGGACCTTCATTTCGAGCCCCGACGAGGCCCGCGAGAGGAGAAACCACCTCCTCTGCTAAATGAAGAATCCTGAGACTTCCCTCGATTCTGCCAACCCCTACCTTTACCCCGTGAGTAAGAAGTAGAGGCGGCGGCAGAAGGACCAGCCTTTTGCTTCACAGAGGAAGCAGAAGGGTACTTGTTAGGCTTGGAACGGCCCTTGCCTCCCCGAGAAGGCTGATCAAGCTGACGAAACAGCAGCTGATCTTTGGAATGACGTAGGACGTCATCCCGGACCGTCGACACGGAACCATGGAAAAGTTGCGGACCTGCCAAAGAAGCAGATCGAAGAGTAGCACGCTGCTCCTCGGGAAGGGATCGTCCTGTGTCCAGCACAGCGTCCCTTCGAACTAATTCCAAATTGGCCGTGTTACAGGCATGCGTGTGAGTAAGGTGCATAAGCGCCTTGGACAGCACACGCAAAGGAGCCTGTACCTCGTCAAACTTATCTGGAGGCAGATAAGCAGCCAAAGCTGAGACGACGTGATCTGAGAGAGAAAGCATGCCAAGCATCTCTCTAGATAAGCCCAACGTGGACTCCAGAGTCGTCATTGGAATGACGGCAGACTTGGGCTTGGAAAGCCCGAGGGAAGTGGAGTCCTGATCCAGAACCGTCAAAGTCTGGCAGACTGACGGATTGCGGAATCGTAGGAACGATAACGCACAGGAGGCAAAAAGGTGTCAACCCTAGTGAAGAACGAAGTCTTCAAAGCCTTGGAATTCAGCTTGGCATCCAATGCTGAAAAAGCCTCAACCACCTGTACCGACTGGCACGGTCGAAGGCGCCCAGAAGCAGGTTGCTCCATAGGCTGTTGGCGCGCGACTGATGATCGCGGCCAGGCTGACACTGTCGGCTGGTTAGCAGGTTTGAGCTCAGGCAGAAACCCAAACACAAAGTCAAGAGCCGCCCCCAAGTCCGAAGACTGCTGGCCCTCGACCTCAAGCATGTCGGACTCCTCCCCAGAGTCGGAAGACACATAGCCCATCGTGGGCAAACCAGCCGACGCCTCCCATGGTGTCGGGACACCAGAGGAATCGGAAACCGGCCTGTTTCCAATCCCGGGAGGCGGCGCCAAAGGAGGCGCCTGGAAACCACCCTAGCCTCGCTGGAAGCAACAGGAAGGCTCTTAGAAAGAACCTGAGTGAGTAAGGAGAGGGCCTCCCTAAGCTCACTGCCTGTACCGACCGGTTCGACAGAGGAGCGAACTGGCAAAGTGGCTTCACCTCTGACCCTCTTAACCAGCGAAGGGTCGCGATCCTCCAAAACACCCGACGCGGGACAACGGGCGGCAGCCGAAACATCTGAAGGCAGACGTGTATAGGGGTACGATGCACCCCGAGGATCAATATTGCGAGAACTCATGAGAGTCACCACGGACCTCTGCGGGGCAGAAGGTCCAGGCTGCACAAAAGGCGTTGGTCCCCCAAAACTGGTCGTGTGACCAGAGTGAGTAGACGGAAATGCCACGGAGTTCATAGTGTTCCCACTACGAACATCCGAATCCAAAGACACAACTGTGGTGCTCGACGGCGAAAAGACCACAGCGATGAGCTCGGCCGGCAGCCCCTTCCGACTTCGCCGAGTTGAAGTCAGGGAAGGCTGAGGCCAATATCCCACGTCTACAGTATCGGACAGTCCTGCAGTCCCCTGCAGCGAAAATCCGAGGCCGGCTGAAACAGATAACGAAGCAGACGGGCCAGCAGCAGTAGTAGATATGTCGAGAGTCGTTGAGGCTGGTGAAATAGTGGAGAGAGCACACCGACTCGGCTCCAAAGGAGGAGTCACAACCCTAGTGACAGCCTCAGATGTCGACTGGAGGGGGACCGTAGTCCCGGAACCAGGCATCTCTACACCAGAACACTCAATGGCTCCCGCAGTATCCACCACAGGAAAAGACTGCACATCCCCCACGGAGGAGGAATAACTCTCACCAGACAAAGTCGACTCGGGAGGCCCCGAACGACCACGTTCTCCTTTCCCGCGGGAGCGGGAGGCACGGCCACAAGAACGAACGACACGGTTTACTGACGCCCAGAAGGTGGAAGACCATGTTCCACAGACACCACACGGCCGCTCGGCCGAACACCCATTACAGGAGGAACAAGACAAATGTACATCGTTCACATGCTTTGGCAGCAGGCATTGCCCACAGGGAATTGTCCTGGGCATGATAGAGGTGAGAGGAGCAGAGAAGTGGAGATGAGAAAACAGAACACCCCCAAAGAAGAGAGAAAGGTGACAGAAACAAAGACCCCAGAAGGTCGACCGGGAACCACCCAACAGGAAGACTACTCTCAAAAGAAAGAAGAAACACTGCAGGAGTGGTACCCCGCTGACACCTAACTCTAACACAATTTGAAAATTTTGCAAAAAAAGCATTAACAATAATTGTGAAAAAATCTAAGTCCGAACCGCGTGGCATGCGAAATTCACGAGCGACTAGAGAGAGAGCAAATAAAAATACATTATGGACATATAATAGAAAAGAAAATATATAAAACACTGTTCCTGAGAATACAAAGGATACACTGTGGTATAATGAATCAGGAATCATCAAACATCGAGCTGGTGGAATACTGATAAGCGTGCAAAAACATCTCGACACGAAGCGGATTTCAAAAAGAATGAGTCTTTAGAGACGGTATATGCGCACTGGCAACGGAAGTCGTGGAGTTGTACTTGGGAGAGAGCGTCCCGTACTGGGTCTGCGCCGGTTGCACTCGACCCAGTTTTGGCTTATTTTTATTGGTGCTTTTGCACCACTTTTCTTTCCCAACTTGCTTGGGAAAGACAAAAATAGAGAGTATTTTATCCGAGTTAGGTACTTCCACTGTAGTGCAAGCCTGTAGTAAACAATTGTGAGTAGGTTGATAAGAAACCATATTCGGGATGGACATTTGTACGTACGGGTGGACAAGGGTAACACTTAATACCCCTGCCAAAATTGGCATGGGCATAATAAAAATGCATTGACATAATATGAAAGCAAATCGGCTATCCTTAAAGAAAATTAAATTAAATATAAATGAGATGTAATTACTTGCAGTCAAGATTAACCATTGTGCATAAGAATGTGACCTTAAACACCAATATATAAATAAATATACTCACTCAGAATAAAGTTGAATAAGTTACAGTAATTGTAATAGGACTCAAATCTCTGTTCAAGTGTTGGCCCAGTCTATCAATATAAAAAAAAGTGTGATTTAGTTCACCTGTTAATTATTTATTTGTTGGGGTTTAACGACACATTTGCCATCCAGAGTCACCTCAAATCAGAGTGTTTTATAGGTGGAGGAAGCCAGAGTTCCTGGAGAACCACCAAGCAATGGCAAGCAACTTCAGACTCTCCAACATACTCCACACAAGCAGGGTTTCTTGAAGAAAAGTGCATCATCGACGTGCAGTACGCCTTAGTACACAGTGCCACCATGCCACACATGGGCAATTGGGATGAAGTGCCTTGCCCAAGGACACAACGCAGTTACCCTAGTGGGGATCAAACCGTAGACTTTTTGGTAGTACTCCTTTTATTACATGGACAGTATAAATGAATCATTCACAGATTATATACACATTTTCCTGAGTGAAATTCCAGTACATTTTCAGTACTGAGGCCATTCACTGTCGGGCACCAGAGCATGAATGGACATTCCAAAATGGTGGCACCCAATGAACACAAAAAGTGCTAGGTTTAAATATTATGTTCAAACATGTCTCAGGGTCATATTTGCAAGGCACAACTTTGAATAGTAACTGCGAAATGGCTCCCTAACATCCAGGCAAAGTGATTTTTCAGTCCTACAAATGCAAAATACTGGTAGTATCGTTGAAGCAATTTACAAATAAATGAAACAAGAGGCCGGGGCCTGATGGCACTCACCTGACATGGTAGCCTCAACATCAACCCAGGGAATTGATTTGAACAAGTTGCAACTGCCCCTCCTAAGAAAAGCTTATACCAAATATCGAAAGATTCTGACAGGTGGATCTAAAATTTTTTAGAAGAATTCTTTAAAGAATATTCCTCATATTGAACTAAGTTATAATTCGGTCTCTCACGTGAGCCCAAATATGAACCCAGGGACTTGGCTTGAACAAACGTGAATCTCAACACCACCACGCACCCCCCCCCCCCCCTCCACCCCCCACCCACAGGATGCTGTATACCAAATATCAAAAGATTCTAATTGGTGGATCGGAAGAAGAAGATGTTTCAAGAATACTCCTCATACTGCACTAATCTGAACAATTGGGCTCCAACAGAGAGCCCAAATATGGACCCTGGGATTTGATTTCAACACACATGTGAATGAACCTTCCAAAGATGTTATATGTGAAAAATGAAAGCCTTTGGAGCAGAGGTATGGGGGAAGAAGATTCTTTAATGTTTTTCCCATTACTCAGTGTTAAAAAAAATGATGACTCAACATTTTTTCAAAGTCTTGGAAAAGTACCCTATGATAAAACCAATGGCAATTTGTTTTTGGACCATTCCTTTCAGCTGTTCCTAAGGGAGGTTCATACAAAATTAAAATTCTCAGTGCCATGTAGTTTTTGAGATATGGTGCGTTTTAAATTTTCTCTATTTTTAGGTCCTGCGGTTCCCATGGAGTGAAGGGAAAAATATTTTTTGCATAAATTAGGTACTTATGACCCAATAAGCCCTCATATCCAATTTGGTTCAAATCCGCCTCTCAGTTCGGAAAATAGAAATTTTGGTACAATTTGGGCTACCATAGGAAGCCCAAATATGAGCCCAGTGACTTGCCTTTTACAAACTTATATCTCACCTCCATGAGGATACTGTATACCTATATCAAAAGATTCTTACTGGTGGATGTGAAAAAGAAGATTTTTGAAGAAAATTCCTCATATTGAACTAAGTTATAATTTGGGCTCCCACAGGGAGCCCAAATATGAACCCAGGAACTTGGCTTGAACAAACTGAATCTCACCCCTCTAAGGATGCTGCATACCAAATATCAAAACATTCCGACTGCTGGATCTGAAGAAGAAGATTTTTAAAGAAAATTCCTCATTATGAACTAAGTTATAATTCGGGCTCTCACATTGAGCCCAAATATTAACCCAGGGACTTGGCTTGAACAAACTTGAATCACACCCCCAAGGATGCTGCATACCAAATATCAAAACATTCCGACTGATGGATCATGGATCTGAAGAAGAAGATTTTTAAAGAAAATTCCTCATTTTAAAGTAAGTTATAATTCAGTTTCCCATAGCGAGAACAAATATGAACCCAGGGGCTTGGCTTGAACAAAGTGGAATCTCACCCCCCTAAGGATGCTGCATACCAAATATCAAATGATTCTGATTGAAGAATGTGAAGAAGATTTTTAAAGAATATTCCTCATACTGCACTAATTTAAACATCTGGGCTCCCACAGAGAGCCCAAATATGGACCCAGGGATTTGATTTCAATAAACATGTGAAATAATCTTCCAGAGATGTTATATGTGAAATTTGAAAGCTTTTGGAGCAGTGGTTTGGGAGAAGAAGAGTCTTAAATGTTTTAAAAAATGCTGACTCAGCATTTTTTCAAAGTCCCGAAAAAGTACTCTATGATAAAATCGATAGCATTTTTTTTTTACCATTCCCTTCTGTTGTTCCTAAGGAAGCTTCATACCAAATAAGAATTCTAAGTGCTGTGAAGTTTTGGAGATATTGGCATTTTAATTTTTTTCTATTTTTAGCTCCTGCGGTTCCCATGGGGCGACGGGAAAATTTTTGGGGGGCATAAATTAAGTACTTACGACCCAATACGCCCTCATATCAAATTTGGTTCAAATCAGCCTCTCGATATGGAAAATAGAAATTTTGGGCAGGCAAAAATTCTTGCCCCTCCCATAACAACAGCAAATATAGCTCCTCCAACTTCTCTTGAATAAATCTGAGTCTACACCTCAAAAGGAAGCTGCACACCCAATATCAAGTCTCTGTTACTGCTGGTTCATGAGAAGATTTTTTAAGATTTAAGCAAACTTTTTGGGCGTGGCCCTACCGAGGGGCAAGGCAACTTGCTTTGAACAAAATCAAAATGCGATGTCATAACACACAATTATCTCAAATTTCATTTAAATTGGTTCAGCGGTTTTGGAGAAGATGATGAAAACACCATGTTCATGGCAGGGCTTGGGTAATTGTAATTAGTAATTTTACTTACCTGTAATTAATTACTTTTTTTAAAGTAATTGGCTGGGGTTCCGGACATTTCGTCCCCTGGATGTTTCGCCCCCAGACATTTCGCCCCCAGACATTTTGTCTCCCAGACGTTTTGCCCCTTGGACATTTTGCCCTTCGGACGTTTCACCCCCATACCAGTTAAAAAAGCCATCCTTTCTTGAAATATAACATTTTATTATTCAAAAGACATGTGATTATTGATATTTGTGGAGTTCATGAAACATCATCCTTTCTTGAAATATAAGATTTTAGTATTCAAAATAATAGCACACAATAATAAGCACAGTTATAACTAGAACTATCACTGAAGGCGATTAATACCCCCACTTTGGGTTTTTAGAGGAATGCACTTCTGATCATGTAGGCGAAGGCCATAAGGAAATGTATACATAAAGATCATTTTTTGTTGTTGAAATTTGTATTTGCATGTGGCCTTCCACGGAACAGCACTGAATACTTAAAGAGGCCACACATATATGGTTTACATTTGGGAAAACACATTTACAATGTGCTAGTTAAAATTGCCACAGATCAAAAATTTTGGAATATGCGCATATTCACTTAGTAGTGATGATGTCTGTAAACTTTCGTCCAAATTGATTGATAACTGTAGGAGTTGCGCACACAAGAATTTCATGCAGAAACCCATATTAAATCAAAGTTCATGAGAGATAACCTGGTTAAAATTGTCGCAGATCAAAAAGTTTGGAATATGCACATGTTCACTTAGTAGAGATGGTGTTTGAAAGGTCGTCCAAATTGATTGATAAATGTAGGAGGAGTTGCGCACACACAAGAATTTCATGCAGAAACCCATATTAAATCAAAGTTCAAGAGAGATAACCTGGTTAAAATTGTCGCAGATCAAAAAGTTTGGAATATGCACATGTTCACTTAGTAGAGATGATGTCTGAAAGGTTTCATCAAAATCGGTTCATTAATGTAGGAGGAGTTGCGCACACAAAAATTTGTTTGGACGGAAAGACATAATAAATCTAAGTCAAAGGGAGATAACCTGGTTAAAATTGTCGCAGATCAAAAATCTTGGAATATGCGCATGTTCACTTAGTAGTGATGATGTCTGAAAAGTTTTGTCCAAATTGATTGATAAATGTAGGAGGAGTTGCGCACACAAGAATTTCATGTAGAAACCCATATTAAATCAAAATTCAAGAGAGATAACCTGGTTAAAATTGTCGCAGATCAAAAATTTTGGAATATGCGCATGTTCACTTAGTAGTGATGATGTTTGAATCAGTTCTTTAATGTAGGAGGAGTTGCGCACACAAGAATTTGTTCGGGTGGAAAGACGTTCGGACGGACGTACGCGCGTATGGACGTATGGACGGACGTACAGGGCGATTCCTATATAGCCCCCACTTCTTCGAGGCGGGGTATAATTAAAAGTTCACTTTAGTCGTATACAGTGGCCAATGCCATTTAAAGTTTCTTGGTGGCTCTCCTCGATCATCATGAAAGAGAAGAGATTCTGAGTTAGCACAATCTTTGCGCAGGTTTTCAATCAATGTCCAAACTGACGGGTGAGTATGTCCAACCAGTGATGAGAAGCCACGATTCCAAGCTTCACACATATTGTTTGTTCTACTCTCTCCATCCAGAGTACTTTTATTCACATTCCATCTGCTTGGAGGAAACTGTGGTTCAACTCGTCTCATGCGAATAGGTAACAGATTCTCACTATTATTATTTGAGGGATTCACACGACAAAAGCTACCAGACACATACGTCGCATCAAAATAATCTCCGAGTGGCTCAAGTTCTTCGGGTGTGATCTCACTGAGATATTCCATGCCAGCTGGGACATCCTCCTCAGGCAGGAAAGCAAATCCGTCTAACATCCCACAGAAATGTTTAACATTGTCATCATTTTTGTAAAGTGTAGAAAGTCCAAGAGCTTGCACTTTTCTCCACGCCGATTGCGTCAGGTGGTAAAAACAACCCTGTATTCTAACATGACGTCCGAGGATGTTTCCAATGGCATTTATTATAGCCTTCTCAAAGTCAGTCACAATTGTGGTAGGATTGGGAAAAAATAAAATAGATAAAAAAGGAACAAAATAAATAAAATTTCAATGTGGAGGACGAAATGTCCATTTTGCCATTAAGCAGGGTGGCAAATTGTCCAGGGGGCGAAATATCCAGGGGCGAAACATCAGGGGGCAAAATGTACTACACCCAATTGGCTGTAATCCGTAATTGAGAAATTTTTTTTTTACTTGTAATTGTAATGTAACTAATTACATTGAAAATTCTCCTGTATTTGCAATTACTTTTCAATTACTTTCAATTACATTGATCAAAAAATGTTTTCAAAACTTACATTCAGCGTTCAAAAATCCTCCAGCACATTTGGAGTATGTTTCAATATTTATGTCTCTCTTCTAACAGGACTAGTATCTCTGGTGTTGAGGTTTGTTTGATGAAATGTTTGCAAGGATATGTTTAGATAATCATAACATTGTTTGGAGTGCTTGTGCAACTGCTGAGAGAATCATTTGAATGAAAAATAAATTCTCAAATAACAATGTTTAGTTTCTTTGGTCCAATTTGAGTTTCAATTAGGGGATTAACACTTTTATCTAAAATTATGTTTAGTTTCTTTTGTCCAATTAGAGTTTCAATTAGGGGATTATGAAAGAAAACCAATTAACTTGACTTGCTGATCTAACTCATTTATTTCAGCTATTACCTGTGAAGACTGAGTTGTTGTGTAACAAACTACAAATTATGTTCCCATGTGGGTTCATTCCATGTAGATTTTCTCTCAATTTTAAGACAATTTTCAGAATTTGTCTCCGCATTTGGTCACGAGGTAATAATATTTCATAAAGTAGTTATTTCTGGTAAATGTATGTGTGATGGACAAAATTGCATCTCTTAATTTTGCTTTGATTAATTTTAGTGCTGAAGCTAGTTGCTCAAAGAGCTTGCTCCAATGGTGTCTTCCCACTAGACCAACTCCCACTAGACCAATTCCCAAAAGATCAACTCCCACTGGACCAATTCCCTGTAGACCAACTGTTATATTATGTATTAGAATAGGAAAATAGATGATTACATGATATATAAACCTTGATATATACCTTGTGTTCATCTATTTTCCTATTCTAATAAATAATGGGGACTAGAAAAAAAATTATGAAGGTTTACTTTTACATGGGGAATATTTCAACACTTTTGACTACACAAATCAAAGTTCAAAAATGTGATATGAAGCACTGATATGGCAAAAAGTATGCAGACAAATAGGCAACATTCTTTTGGGTCACCTTGTTCATTGTTTTATTGAGTAGTAATTTGGCCAGTGAAAATTACTTCATTGACAGAAATATTTTATGAATGGTGATTTGACACTTTCCTATAATCTAGAGATTACAAAGCTTAATTTGGATAATGAACATTACTCCATTGACAGAAATATTAATAGGGATTACTTTCATCAAATATTTGATGAATATTTAAATTTTATAGTAAATTTCCTTTTTTATTATACCTACCACAATTGTTTACTACAGGCTTGCACTACAGTCGGAGTCCCTAACTCGGATAATATACTCTCTATTTTTGTCTTTCCCAAGCAATTTGGGAAAGACAAATGGTGCAAAAGCACCAAGAAAAAATAAGCCAAAACTGGGTCGAGTGCAACCGGCGCAGACCCAGTAGGGGACGCTCTCTTCCATGTACAACTCCACAACTTCAGTTGTCAGCGCGCATATGCATCGCTAATGACTCATTCTTTTTGAATCCGCCAACGTTAGAGTTTTGTGATCAGTGGGGAGGAAGGATTCTTACCCGTATAAGACGGGAGGGCCTTCATGTAAACAATTGTGGTAGGTATAATAAGAAAGGATATTTAATATAAAATTTAAATTTCTTATCAACATACCCACAATTGTTTACTACAGGCTGAATAGACAATTGGCTGGAGGGAATTGCATAACCAACCAACACATAACCCAAGTGCACTGGAACCGTGAAGCAGATGGAAGAGGTCCCGAGGCTTATCAACCATAGCGTCACAATCATTAGTAAAAGACAATGAGAGATGAGGCATATGGGTCTGTGTGACACACAGACAGAAAAGGGCAGTAACAGCACAGAGCTGAAACTGACCTTCAAGAAGCCTAATGGCTAGGGCAGACAACAGCATGAGCAGAAGAAAGAGGACCCAATGCAAAAAGGTCCTCCATCTGCCCCTGCAACTGACGCAGATAGAAGGTGGAGAAAGTAGAGCCATTTCTCCAGTAGGCTGCCTGCATAACATCCGACAACTTGCCGGAGTTAGAATAAGCCCAAGAGGTAGACAATGCACGTAGCTAGAAATACGATTGGTAATACAATCGCCAGCTGCTAAACGAGCGTAAGCCGTACGAATAGCAAGACAAATCCATCGAGAAATGGATGGAGGAGAGATCGTCTGTCGACCAGGAATAAGAGACAGAAAAAAACGTTTCCTGCCTTTCCAGATGAATTGTAAATGCAAATAGCACGGACCGGACAGAGTAAAGGGTGATTACCCTCAACAGAAGGAAGAGCCCTGATACAGATAGGAGGAGGAGTAGTATCTGGTAACTGATTCTTGGCCAGAAAAGAGCAATCAGTGGTAAAAATAACACTGTTGGGAGAGATCCTAAAAAAGGCCGGGTCAACCGAGAGGGTGTGAAGCTCACTAACCCATCTGGCAGAAGCAAAAGCCATCAGAAAAGCTGTCTTATATGTGAGAAAACGCATATCCACCTGGGATAAAGGTTCGAACGCCCCCCCTCCCCCCCCCCCCCCCCCAAGCAAAGCAGCACCCACGAAAGATTCCATCGTGGGGTAAGCTGCAAAGTCTGAGGCCTTTTCAAAGAAAAGTGCCTAACAAGCTTGGAGTGGTAAGGATTAGTGCTGATACGACGCTTCCCCACATAAGACAAAGTCTCTGAAAGCATGGACCTGTAACCCTTGATGGTAACAGGCTGGAGACCCCGAGAATCAAACAGATATACCAGAAACTCCGCAATCTGTGAAATCGAAGGATTGGCATAATCAACAGAGTGATCAGCACACCATCGACAGAAGACCTTCCACTTAGCTGCATAAGCTAAACCAGTGGAGTGCCTTCTTGATGAAGAAATGCACTCCACTGCTCGTCTCGAAAAACCTCTACGGAGGAGACAGGACCTGACAAAAGATATGCGTGAATGCACAATGAAGTTGGGTCGACGTGAAACCTCCTCGGGTGACCTTGGCAAAGAAGGTCGCGACGTAGAGGGAGACGTGCCAGAACCGCCGCCATCAGCGAGTGGAGCTGATTGATCCACACACGCTGAGGCGACAGGGGAGTGATCAGAATGATTCGACAACTGCAGGTTCGAATTTAGAACCAGAGGCAGAATCGGAAGCGGCAGGAAGGCATAACCGACTAGACCGTTCCAATCGAGTGACAGAGCGTCCACGGCAAAAGCCAGAGGATCTGGACACGGGGACACGAAAGTGTCCACCTGATGGTTCCAATGAGTCACAAAGAGATCGATGTGGGGACAACCCCAGAGATCGCAAAGAGACTGGAACACTGCCCTGTGGAGCATCCACTCGGTGGAAATGACCCTGCCTCGTCGGGACAGGGAGTCGGCTAGGACGTTCAGACGACCGGGATGTGACGATCAACCACCCTGGCGTGGACATCCTGAGCGAGCAGTAAAAAATCCCGAGCCAATTCGTACATTGGAATCGAGTGCGTGCTGCCCTGGTTCCGAATGTAAGCAAGCACTGTCGAATTGTCGGACAACAGAAGGACCTGGCGATCCAACAGGTGAGGGATCCACTGCCTGAAACTCAGAAGAAGAGCAAGAAGCTCCTTCTGGTTCATGTGTAGAGCTGCCTGATCCTGGTCCGACATCCCGTGAAGGGAAAGACCTAGAGGATCCAACATCGCACCCCATCCGAGATAGCTGGCATCTGCCGTCAGAAAGCGATTGGACGTGGGTAAGTCCAACGGAACACCCTGTGTAAGCCATTGAATATCCGTCCAGGGGAGAAGGTGAGGAAACTGAAGCACCAGATCCAGGGAATCAACATTCGGCCTCCAACGACTGAGTAGAAAGTGTTGGAGAGGTCTGACCCGCAGCCGACCTAGAGGAATGAGATCCGTCACCGAAACGCAGAGACCGATCAGCCGGAGAATACTCCATGCCGTCGTGGATGTGGACTGGGGCAGAGTCAGAGCAAAAGCTGAGAGAATCACAGCCTTCGCTTGGGGAACCACCACCGTATTGAATTGGGTGTGGAAGGTCATCCCAAGATGACAAAACGACTGAGAAGGGACCAGGTCCGACTTCTCCTCATTGACTCTGAATCCTAGCGACAAGAGCAAGCTCAACAGAGTGGCGACATCCAACTCCAGTAAGGCAGCATTGGAATGCCTCCGGAGGATATCGTCCAGATATGTCACCCTGGACTGTGTGCGATGGAAAGCTATCACATGCGACATCAGTCTGGTGAAGGCCCAAGGAGCCAGGTTGAGGCCGAAAGGCATGGCCTTGAACTGGTAAACTCGCCCCAGAAAAGCAAACCTGAGATACTTCCGTGACGCCCTGTGAATCGGAACGTGAAAGTAAGCGTCTCGCAGGTCGATGCTGGAAGCAAAATCTCTCTGGTGAATTGAACAGCGGACCGACCTGAAAGTCTCCATGCTGAACTTGGGAGCAATGATAGACTGGTTCAGGATACTCAGATCGATAACCGGTCGGAGTCAGCCGTCCTTCTTCGGCACCAAGAACAGGCGGGAATAAAACCCCACTGACTGAATGTTCTTGATGACCTCGATCGCCCCCTTTGCCAGGAGATTGTCTATCTCCGTGAACAAAAGTTCTTGACGTAAAACGTCTGAAGGAACTGTGGTTGGAAGAGGCACTCCGGACAGAGTGGGGTGCCTCCAGAAGGATATTCGCAGCCCGGACCGAACAACATCTAACACCCAAGGATCGGATGTGATGGAGGCCCAACGGTCTGCGAACTCTGCTATCCTTCCTCCAAACGGGGACGAATCGAGGTGAGGACCTTCATTTTGAGCCCGGACGAGGCCCGCGAGAGGAGAAACCACCTCCTCTACTGTATGAAGAATACTGAGACTTCCCTCTAGCCTGCCGACATTTACCCTTACCCTGTCAGTAAGAAGTAGAAGCGGTGGCAGAAGGATCAGCCCTTTGGTTCGCAGAGGAAGCAGAAGGGTACTTGTTAGGCTCGGAACGGCCCCTGCCTCCTCTAGAAGGCTGATCAAGCTGACGAAACAGCAGCTGATCTTTGGAATGACGTAGGACGTCATCCCGGACCGTCGACACGGAACCATGGAATAGTTGCGGACCTGCCAAAGAAGCAGATCGAAGAGCAGCGCGCTGCTCCTCAGGAAGGGATCGACCTGTGTCCAGCACAGAGTCCCTGCGAACTAGTTCCAAATTAGCCGTGTTACAGGCATGCGTGTGAGTAAGATGCATGAGCACCTTGGACAGGCACGCAAAGGAGCCTGTACCTCATCAAACTTATCTGGAGGCAGCTAGAGCAGAGACGTGATCAGAGAGAGAGAGCATACCCAGCATCTCTCTTGATAAGCCCAACATGGACTCCAGAGTCGTCATCAGAATGACAGCAGACTTGGGCTTGGAAAGCCCGGGGGAATTGGAGTCCGGATCCAAAATCGTCAAAGTCTGGCAGACTGATGGATTGGCGGAATCATAGGAACGATAACGCACCGGAGGCAAAAAGGTGTCAACCCCGGTGAAGAATGGAGCCTTCATAGCCTTGGAGTTCAGCTTAGAGTCCAAAGCTGAAAATGCTTTAACCACCTGTACCGACTGGCACGGTCGAAGATGCCCAGAAGCAGGTTGCTCCACAGGCTGTAGGCACGCAACCGATGATCACGGCCTGGCTGACACTCGTGGCTGGTTTGATGGTTTGAGATCCGAAGGAACCTAAACACAAAGTCAAGAGCTGCCCCCAAGTCAGAAGACTGCTGGCTCTTGACATCAAGCATGTCTGACTCCTCCACTGAGTCAGAAGACACATAGCCCATCATGGGCAAACCAGCCAACGCCTCCCATGGTGTAGGAACACCAGGGGGATCAGAAAGTGGCCTGTTTCCAATCCCGGGAAGCAGCACCATAAGGGGCACCTGGAAACCACTCGCTGCCTCGCTGGAAGCAACGGGAAGGCTCTTGGACAGAACCGGAGAGAGTAAGGAGAGGGCCTCCCTAAGCTCATTGCCCATACCAGCCGATTTGACATGGGGATGAACTGGCAAAGTGGCTTCACCTCTGACCCTCTTAACCAGCGAAGGGTCATGATCCTCCAAAACACCCAAAGTGGGGCGACAGGCGGCAGCCGAAACATCTGAAGGCAGACGTGTATAGGGGTACGACGCACCCCAAGGATCAGCATAGCGGGAACTCAGGAGAGTCACCGCGGACCTCTGCGGGGCAGAAGGTCCAAACTGCACAAAAGATGTTGGTCCCTCAAAACTGGCTGTGGGACCAGAATGAGTGGACGGAAACGCCACAGAGTTCATAGAGTCCCCCCCTATGAACATCCGAATCCAATGACACAACTGTGGTTCGGCCGGCAGCCCCTTCCAACTTCGCCGAGTTGAAGCCAGGGAAGGCTGAGGCCGATATCCCACGTCCACACTACCAGCATCCCTGCAGTCCCCTGCAGGGATAAGCCGAGGCCGGCTGAAACCGAAGACGAAGCAGATGGACCAGGAGTAATAGTAGATACGTCGGGAGTCATTGAGGTTGGTGGAATTGTGGAGAGAGCATCGAAGGAGTCACAACCCTAGTGACATCCTCAGATGTCGACTGGAGGGGGACAGCAGTCCCGGAACCAGGCACCTCTTCACCAGACAACTCAATGGCTCCCGCAGTATCCACTACAGGAATAGACTGCACATCCCCCAAACATGGTCGGTTCGGCAGCCTCGAACAACTGCGTTCTCCTTTCCCGTGGGTGCGGGAGGTACGGCCACCAGAACGCATAACACGGTTCATGGACGCCCAGAAAGTGGATGACCATGATCCACAGAGACCACAGGGCCGATCGGCCGAACACCCATTACAAGAGGAGCATGAAGCATGCGAATTGTCCACATGTTTAGGAAGCAAACATTGCCCACAAGGAATAGTCCTGGGCATGATAGAAGTGAGAGAAGCAAAGAAGGTGAAATCAGAAAACAGAAGAACACCCCCACAGAATAGAGAAAGGTGACAGAAAAATAGACCCCAGACGGTCGACTGGGAACCAAACAACAGAATGACCACTCTCAAAGGAGAGAAGAAAATCTGCAGAAAAGGTATCCCGCTGACATCTATCTCTATCACAATTAGGAAAATGAACAATTTTAACATTTACAATAATTGTGAAAAATTAAGTCCGAAACCACATGGCTCACGAAAATCGTGCGCGATTCGGATAAAGAACATATAATACATTATGGAGAATAATTGTATAGAGAATATAAATAAAACAGTTCCTGATAAGCAAAAAAGGATACTTGGATCCAACTTGATGCAGGAGACAACAATCAACGAGCAGGCTAAACACTAATACGAGTGCAGAACATCTCGTCACATGGCGGACGAAAAAGAATGAGTCATTAGCGACGCATATGCGTACTGGCAACGGAAGTCGTGGAGTTGTACTTGGAAGAGAGCATCCCCTACTGGGTCTGTGCCGGTTGCACTTGACCCAGTTTTGGCTTATTTTTTCTTGGTGCTTTTGCACCACTTTTCTTTCCCAAATTGCTTGGGCAAGACAAAAATAGAGAGTATATTATCCAAGTTAGGGACTTCCACTGTAGTGCAAGCCTGCAGTAAACAATTGTGGGTAGGTTGATAAGAAATAGGAAGGTGTCAATTCCCCAATAATTAAAAATTTACTCACATTAATTATAGTGAAGGGAGTTACAGTTTCCTATAGTCTCTAGGTATCCTAATTCATACAGAGCACAGATATTTGGCTTGATCAAGAAACGCATTTACACAAACTTCATAATTTAGTTTTTAGCCTTCTGAGTCGTTCATCAATGCAAATATATTTCTTCTTGCGTTTCTGAGGAGGGGCACCACATTCTAATTGTTAAAATTTAACCTGGTTGACAGAAGTTTCTTGTTTGAAAATGTCAATTAGTTCATAAAGGTTTGGATGAGATTTTCCAACTATTCGATTTAGCTTACAGTGCCACCCCTCTACACTATTATTAGTACGGTGGGCCGGGGTATGGTGATGATTCCAGAGTTTTATTGGGAATGTTGCCTGGCTAGATATCCATGTAGTATCCACATAGTCACTGAAATCTGAAATGCCATTGTCCTGAGAATTTGAAAGTTCTTCCTTGATCCCTTCCCATGCTGGTCTAACACTCATTGGAGGGATAAATGAGATAATTTATTTATTGGTGTTTAAGGTCACATACTTATGCACAATGGCTAACCGTGACCGTGACAGTTTTATGGTGGAGGAAGCCGGAGTACCCTGAGAGAACCACCGAGTAACGACAAGCAGCTGTTAGCTCTTCAACATCGCAACTCTGAACTCTGCACAGGCAGGGTTAGATTGGTTGAAGACATGCGCACTATCAACGTGCAGTACGCCTTAGTACACAGCATCATCGTGCCCCAATGTAGGCAGTTGGGGTTAAGTGCCTTGCCCAAGGACACAACGCGGGAGCACGAATCAGTCGCTGAAATGGTCACCCATCCAACTTCTAACCGCGCTCGACGTTGCTTAACTTCGGTGATCTGACGAGAACCAGCTACCGCGACGCCACCACGCCCCCGGGATAAATGAGAGAGTGTGATAACAGACACCAAGCTTAATAAACATCACAAGCTGTGATAACAGACACCAAGCTCAATAAACATCAAAGGTCAATGAACAACACACAAATAGCTATAAAAACAATGTATTGAAAATCAAAAGTGTTGAAATATGTCCCTTGTAAAAGTAAAACTTGATAATTTCTTTTCTCTTCTTTTTTTATATCCTGTATTCATCTATCCTAATACATAATTTAACAGTTGGTCTAGAGGGAATTGGTCTAGTGGGAGTTGGTCTTTTGGGAATTGGTCTAGAGGGAATTGGTCTAGAGGAAATTGGTCTAGTGGGAGTTGGTCTAGTGGGCATGAACCGCTCCAATAACAGCCACATTTCTATCATTTAATTAACAAAATAGCATCTCATAATTTTGTTTTGAATAATTTTTGAGCTAAAGGTATTTGGTTTTTTGTCAATAAAATAATACAAATGTGAGCATGACTGGAACAAGCTCAATGCTAAAAAAAAGAAGATTTTTAAAGAATATTCCTCATATTGAACAAAGTTATTATTTGGGCTCCCACAGGGATCCCAAATATGAACCCAGGGACTTGGCTTTAACAAACTTGAATCTCACCCCCCGAAGGATGCTGCACACCAAATATCAAAACATTCCGACTGCTGGATCTGAAGAAGATTTTTTAAGAAAATTCCTCTTTTTGAACTAAGTTACAATTCGAGCTCCCACAGCGAGCCCAAATATGGACCTATGGACATGGCTTGAACAAACTTGAATCTTACCCCCCTAAGGATGCTGCATACCAAATATCAAAAGCATTCATCTGCTGGATCTGAAGAAGAAGATTTTTAGAGAAAATTCCTCATTTTGAACTAAGTTATCATTCGGGCTGCCACAGTGAGCCCAAATATGAACCCAGGGACTTGGCTTGAACCAACTTGAATCTCACCTCCCTAAGAATGCTGCATGCCAAATATCAAAACATTCTGACTGCTGAATCTGAAGAAGATTATTAAAGAAAAATTTCTCATATTGAACTAAGTTATAATTCAGGCTCCCACAGGGAGCCCAAATATGAACCCAGGGACTTGGCTTTAACAAACTTGAATCTCAGTCCCTTAAGGATGCTGCACACCAAATATCAAAACATTCTGACTGCTGGATCTGAAGAAGATGATTTTTTAAGAAAATTCCTCATTTTGGACTAAGTTACAATTCGAGCTCCCACAGAAAGCCCAAATATGGACCTAGTGATATGGCTTGAACAAACTTGAATCTCGCCCGCACCACCACCCCCCCCCCACCCCCAGCCACCCCCACCCCCTCCCAAGGATGCTGCATACCAAATACCAAAACATTCCGACTGCTGGATCTGAAGAAGAAGATTTTCACAGAAAAGTTAAAAAATTTATAGTAATTTATATATTTTTTATACTTACCAATGACCCAGACATAGCTGGTGCTAACTCTTAAAATATAGGGCCAAACACAAATTTTGCCCCCCAATCCCCAAAATTTGCATCTAAAACTAAAGAAAACATGTCCTGAAAGGCCCTCCACACTTCGCCCCTACTGCGCATGCGCAGTGTCAAGGACGTTCCGAAATTGGCGCCATTTATCATTCTAATAACCAGTGCCTGGTAAGCGCTATGTACTCAGCGGGGAGGCAAGAGTTCCCAACTCCTGGGAGGGCCATCCCCGTCTGGGTCATTGGTAAGTATAAAAAATATATAAATTACTATAAATTTTTTAACATTTTTATACTGTACCAATGACCCAGACATAGCTGAATAGTAAAAAGGCTGGAGGGCCAAGGACATAGAGCAAAATGGAATACGCTCAATAAAATAAAATAGAGTCATCCCCTGTAGGGAAAAGAAGTAATAGGCCTTACATGTATCTTTCTTATTTATGATAAATTAGAAAGATACAACACCTTCCAAAAATTGAGCTTCATACATCCATGTACTCTATTAATATCCAATAATCCTTATACTAATAATTTTTAAAGTAAGCCAATAATAAAGTAAGTCTAGAGAATAGAGACTCTTATACTCCTAAAAGTGTGTGAGAATTGCATAATCATGTCCGTTGACATATGCAATATTCAAAAGCTATACTTTAAAAACTAAGACTTGAATGAATTTTATAAACTTAAACTTCTCACTAAACAACCATCCCAATAACAGCTCAGAATTACTAACTTCGGAGGAGGTATCCCCTTGTTTTCATAGTAAAAACAGGTGACCCAAGGGAACACCCTCCCCCCCCCCCTTTTTCTTGCCCTGGGTCAAATAGCCCAGAGCGAAGAGGGCAGCCGAACGGAGACACTGCCGAAACAGACAGCCTACCTAGCTATAGTAGCAACTGTAAGAGAATGACATTCTGAGCAGTAGATAATAGACCTAACAATAGAGGCCTCCAGAAATGGACTCGATATTTCTGAGATAAAATTCATGAATGGATGGCTGAGCGCAATGAGCAGCCTTCAAAAATCTATAATAGCAACACTATTAATGTAAGCCCAAGAAGTAGAAGAACTCTTACTTCATGAGCCGAAATCTTAAGCACAACTGCTAAGCCAATGATATACCATAAGCAGTACGCTAGTTAATAGAATCCATTAACAATAAAATGGAGCGTAACGTCCTTCTACTAGACATTAAAGACAGAAGAAGCTTACGCCCTTGTAATAAACAGATATCTGTTTATAAATACATAAACTGTACCCGGAAAGAGTAAAGGCCTATGCCCATACTAAGACGGAAGGACCTTAAAATAATAGGTTCCGGATAATAGGAGCCTAACTCTTATGCAACAATCCAACCTAAATAGTAACGGAAGTATTGATTCCAAAACTATGAAAGTGAAAATCATCCATCGATAGTGCATGAAACTCACTGACTCTACAGTAAAAGAGAAATCAACAGAATTACTGTCTAAAAGGTCAGAATTTGAAAACTACTGTTTCCAGAGGCTCAAATG
Source organism: Pictodentalium vernedei (assembly GCA_031216915.1). Lineage (NCBI taxonomy): Eukaryota > Metazoa > Mollusca > Scaphopoda > Dentaliida > Dentaliidae > Pictodentalium > Pictodentalium vernedei. The sequence continues at coordinate 432,608,069 of CM062297.1, read as the reverse complement.
ATTACTTAGCTAAATAAGAACCGAAGTTAAAATCCGTATAGGAATTTAATCTAAAGATTCTAAGTCTATTTATCAAAAAGTTACTAACTGACTTAGATAAAGAGACAAAAGACTCAATTGTAAACTATCGTAGAGTGCATAGGTATGAGGTAACATAAACCTATAACCTAAATAACAACAGGCTGCAGTAGATCTTGTGAAACAAGTATACTAAAAAATAGCAATGAGTAGTATGGAGGGATCAACCATATGAACATAATGATCCCTACACCACGACGGAAGAGCCTCCACTTTAGTCGCATAGAAAAGCGAAGAAGAGGATCTCCTATAGTAAGAAATCGCGTCCAAAGCTCGTCCAGTACAGTGCTTACAATGCAATACGGACCACACAACGGAATACATGAAGGTTGCGACCTTGCTGGTTGTGATAAAGATGACACGATTTACCCAGTGAAAAAAGATCCTCACATAGAGGAAGATTTCATGTTAAGATCCACAGTAGACAAGAGAGTAAATTACTCATGATCTCTGTGAAGATAGAGATGCTATCAACAGAAATGTATTGTGGTTGTTTATCTTAGCAATACCTGCTAAAACAACAGCGCCGGAGGATACGCGTATCCTATCATTCCGTCCTATAGATCAATAGAGCGTTAACAGTATTAGCTCAGAGATCTGGACAAGCCAACACATACGTCTGCAAATGATTAGCAAGCTGTGTCATAAAATAAAACATCATTGGGCGCTCCCATAGATAGCAAATCTGATTGAATACTTGTTTGTTGAGAGTCCATTCTGACAGCAACAAGCGACCCGTAAGAGAACGGGAGTGCGTTAAAACAATCAGACGACCCAGAATATGACGGATCAAAACTGAACTTGGTGTACTATAACCAACAGACGGATTCTTTCCATTAAATTGAATAACGGAAACGAAAGAGTGCCTCCCTGGTTCCGGAGATACGCCACTACTGTCGAATTAAAGGACAGGAATTTGGGCATGCGTTTCTGAATAATGTTCATGCAATGACATAAAGCAAGCCTAAAAAACATTATTCCGCGGAAGTTAAACTGATAGCTAAAAGACTGCGGAACCCAAAGACCCTGGCACTTCGAATCCGTAGGGATCAGTATATATCCCAATCTGTTTGACTGGCAACCGTCAAAACAGCCACACTCGGGTCCGGCAACTGCGGCGGCACTCTCTGAGTGAACCACCGAATGTTTGCCCCAGTCTGAATCTCTTGTAACACTAGATAGACAAGAGAATGTATAAATCAAGCAATTCATGGATTGCCGGAAAGTTGCCGTCGAAGAGAAGCTCCTCCGAGAACGAAGCGACTCTGAGAGAGTTCTTAACCTACTATCCACGCGTGGATGTAGCTAGGGCTGCATCACGTCTAACCAACTCCAATCAGCCACTGAAGGGCGGAGTTATACGTGAACAAACTACTGCCCTCAAAAGAAATTACATTGAGAATAATATCCCGTAAATCTTTTCTTGAAGACGTAATGATAACGCCTCAGTAAGGCGGATTACGTATAATAAAGCGTCTAAGTTAAGTCTACTATACATAATGTCGTTCCCAACATTGAAATTGGAAAAGACATAAACGGCGAAAAAGAATATATGCAGTCTTTAATCACACCGTCTAGATGCATATGAACTCTCGGTATGCCCTGCTCTGCCAAAATAAACTATATGTAAAAAAGATAAAATGGCAGAAATGAGCCACGCGGACAAGAAACTAAACTATCATGCTTAGTAGCAGGCTTGTATATATATAAATATATAGCGTCGAAAAATAAAACACATGTTGTAATGACAATATTGGACTGCGTCGGTAAGTCAGGGACAAAGTCCCTGTACCGATCGAAAAATCCGAGTCCAATGACGCTATAAGTCTCTTATCCAAGATCGCAGCAATGAAGTCCGAAAAATAATCACTGGAAGAAATGCCAGAAGATATGAAAGGCATCTTCCGATACTACTAAAGGGAAAACTCGAAATCTTTCGAATCCCTTTCGCCATCCTGTCGGACCCTATAAAGCGTTCGGTCGTCCGTAGCTTGATGCAACCGCGGACCGCACCGACCCAGCGCCGTCGGATAATTCCTGATTCGACCGAGAAACCGTCAATTGCTGGGATGCTGCGAAACAACTGTACTAACTCGGATAGCACGTCCGTCACTGAGGCCTGAGGAGCAGCGGTCTTACGATGCATTGCCGCAGGAAGCTCCGAGATCGTTACCCCGTGCATACTTCCAATATGCGAGCGAACGGAGTGTATAGGCCTCGTGTCCCTTGGCTACCGGATGGTGCGACCTATTCGCTGTGGAATCACTGAATGCCGAAACTGATCGGATACTCGAGGTCACGTAGCCAATGTGCGGTCGTGTGCCCTGCTGTGAGGATGAGGAAGCATTAAAGACAGTCTCTCGGACTGTCAATATAACGGAGCGTTCCGAGCAACGGACATATGCTCCGAATGTAAAATATCTGAACCACAACATGCAGTCCCCTATGTTGTTGGCTTCCTCCGATCTGTCCTCAATCTGCCGTCACTGGGTGAGTACTAAAGTAATTCAAGTGCTCGCATCACCCAAATCTACTTCCTAGACCGCAACAGACGAACCCGGCAGCCGAACCATTCGATGAATGTACGCTACACCGGGTGAGCTAGCGAATGTCACTCCGTAAGCGATAGACATATTCCATGAGCACTTATTGCCGCTAACTCCTCATTAACTATGACGACAGAGGCACACTTTTGAAAGACATCTCCATAACTCTTCGAACAAGAAACCAGAAATGCTTGGATAGCAAGCATAAAATAATAATATATATAGCGTCGTTCAATAATTCGAAAGTTTGTGTGACATTATTGGACTATGTCGGAACTGAGGGACGATGTCCCTGAACCGAACCAAAAAAAAAAATTTCTAAGTCCACCGACGCTATCAGTTTCTTATCCGGCATCGCAGCATATGTTGTTCCGAAAGGGAAAGCTTGAAATCCACCGAATCCCTTTCGGTATCCCGTCGGACCGGATGAAACTTTCGGACGTCCGTACCCGCTTCCGCGGAGCGTCCCGACCCAGCATCGTCGGATAAAATATATGCGACAGATTCAGTTGATGCTGGGATGCTGCGATAAACTGTGCTATTAAGGAAAGCACGTCCGTTCCCGAGGCCTGTGCAGTAGCGGACTTACGATGCATTGCCGCTGGAAGCTCCGTGTACGTTGACTCCCGCACACTTCCTATGCGAACGTCCGGAGTCTGCAGGCCTCGAGTCCCCGGCTACCGACCCAGCGCTGTCGGATAATTCTCGATCCGACACCGTTTCTGTCGGCTGCTGGGATGCTGCGATAAGCTGTGCTATGTGCACAAGAATGTCCGGCGTCGAGACCTGCGGAGGCGCAGTCTATCGCTGCTTCGCCGAGGGCAGCTCCGCATCAGATGGCTCCCGCATACTTTTCCTATGCGAACGTCTGGAGTCCATCGGTATCGAATCCCTGGCTGCCGGATGGTGTGACCTGGTCGCCGAAGAATCCTTGATCGGCGAAGCTGGTAATATATCGGCGGTCACGCAGCCAAGGTGCGGTCGTGTGCGCTGACGAGAAGAGGAAGCCTTAGCAGTCTCAGCGGACTGCCTATACAACGGAGCGCCCCGAGCGACGGACGTATGCTCCGCTAACGACACATTTGTACCACAACATCTGGGGCCAGATGTTGTTGAACGAGAGAGGGGCCTCTCTCGCTTGCCGTCCGGATGGACCGGAACGAGCTATGAACCGGACTAAAAGGCTTCCTCCGTTCTCCCTCCGATCCGCCGTCACTGGGTGTGCATTAAGTTAATTTTATAGTGCTCGCATCACCCCAAAATTCCTTCTAGACCGCAACGGACGAACCCGGCTGCCGAACCATTCGGTGAATGGACGCTACACCGGGCGAGCTAGCGGACGTCAAAGGCCGTCGAACCTACTAGGGTCCTCTTAGGCAATTGGCGTATTACATGAGCACTTTTCCGCTAGCCCTTCATTAATTGTGACGACGGAGGCACACTGTTGGAAGACATCACAGATACATCACCCTAATCTTGATTGTCTGAAATAGAAATTGATAAAGTAGAGTGACCCTGCGGGGAAAGGACCGGAGTGTCCAAATCCCCAACAACATACCGTGACATACGCTTCCCATATTGTCATCGAAATCATACGATACAGAACAGGAGTTAATGCGAGTACACTGACCACATATAGAATGATAATAAGGTCAGAGGAAGACTTCCTCTTAAAACAATTGATCAATATCCTTTCAATGTGAAAAGACAAGTCCTGGTACTCGCACTAACCCCTGGCAATCAAAATACATAATAATAATATGATCCATTAATATAGAAAAAATAATTGAAATCAAAATATTTTGAAAAAATATTTTTTCAGAACAGCCCAAGTTTCTGAAAAGTAACGTTGAGCCCCAATGGATCCCAAGCCTAAGTGTGGACAAAAATTTTAAAAATATTTTAAACAATTTATTCAACACTTACGAACAATAATAATGTATCTAGTTATGATTAAAATAACATAAAGATATTATTATTTAGAAATCCCCCCCTCACACAGAGGGCTGTTGTAAATGTAAACAATGAGTGTAAAAACACTAAAATAAGACTCCAGGCACCCAGGCCCGAAATCAGTTACCAAAAATACACCATCTGATGCAAAACAGAGACATCCAGGGAAGAAACTGCAGAACAACAGATGGTAGATGCAGAACACAACGCCTAACCACCCGTAGGTGAAGACGTAAACATGGGGAAGAACAGAATTCATTCTGTTATTCAGCTAAAACTCCCAAGAAATTTTAGTAATAATAATTACAGAAATTATGCCAAAAGCATGGGAGAATAGCAAGGGGGAACTTAAAGGACAGGGAGAGAGGAAAAACACTTGAAAAAACAGTGTAACTAAATAATCAGAATGACAACAAAATGGCTGCTGCCTTGAAAATAGGTAACTTAACATAATTTCATTAAAAAATTTTAAGTTACAGCCCTGATAATATTCTGTCACACATTCTTTTCCTCTCCTCCTTTTCTATCCTCCTTAGAATCACCATTTCACTAATATTTATGTGTCTGGCATCATTTAAACTGAGATTTAAAAGCACAAAGATCAGTCAGATGTTAACTGATGAAGGGCCAAACTTAGAAAATGGCGCCAATTTCGGAACGTCCTTGACACTGCGCATGCGCAGTAGGGGCGAAGTGTGGAGGGCCTTTCAGGACATGTTTTCTTTAGTTTTAGATGCAAATTTTGGGGATTGGGGGGCAAAATTTGTGTTTGGCCCTATATTTTAAGAGTTAGCACCAGCTATGTCTGGGTCATTGGTACAGTATAAAAATTTCCTCATTTTGAACTAAGTTATAATTCGGGCTCCCACAGTGAGCCCAAATATGAACCTAGGGACTTCGCTTGAACAAACTTGAATCTCACCCCCCTACTAAGCATGTTGCATACCAAATATCAAAAGATTCTGATTGGTAGATTGGAAGAAGATTTTTAAAGAATATTCCTCATACTGCACTAATTTAAACATTTGGGCTCCCATAGAGAGCCCAAATATGGACCCAGGGATTTGATTTCAATAAACATGTGAAACAATCTTCCAAAGATGTTATAAGTCAAATTTGAAAGCTTTTGGAGCAGTGGTTTGGGAGAAAAGGAGTCTTAAATGTTTTTCCCATTACCCACAGTGTTAAAAAATGCTGACTCAGCAATTTTTCAAGTCACAAAAAAGTACCTCATGATAAAACCGATAGCAATTTTTTTTTTTTACTATTCCATTCTGTTGGTCGTGTAGTTTTGGAGATATGGGCGTTTTAATTTTTTCTATTTTTAGCTCCTGCAGTTCCCATGGGGGCGACAGGAAGAAACATTTTGGCATAAGTTAAGTACTTATGACCCAATAAGCCCTCATAACAATTTGGGTTCAAATCTGCCTCTCGGTTTGGGAAATAGAAATTTTGGGGCATGGCGAAAATTCTTGCCCCTCCCATAACGAAGGCAAATATAGCTCCTCGAACTTCTCTTGAACAAATCTGAGTCTACACCTCAAAAGGAAGCTGCACACCAAATATAAAGTCTCTGCTACTGCTGGTTCATGAGAAGAAGATTTTTAAAGATTTTGGTGCCCCTTGGGGACGTGGCACCACCCAGGGAGAGGGGCAGCTTCATTTGAACAAATCCGAATTGGCATTAGGTAATAAACATTTACCCAACATTTGAATAAAATTGGGCTAGTGGTTTTGGAGAAGTCGGTTTTGTAAATTTGACGACGGACGGAAAGTGATCAGTAAAGCTCCTCTTCAGCTTCGCTCAGGTGAGCTAAAAACTGAAAATTAATTAACGTTGGTCTTAAACGGCGAATCAAGTTATACCAATTGTTAAATTATGCTAATCAGTCATGACTCATTTCAAGGAGGGGGATGAATTGCCCTCCTTCATTTTTCAAATGGCCAAGCCCAATACCCTGGGCCCATATTGGACAGAAAACAACTGATTATTAACAAGAGCGCACGTATCGCTGAAGCAATACAATGTCCCCTACCGGACTAATGAGCATTAATAATTATACAAATGTTATAACCGAGATGTGATCAGCATGAATTCCGTTGAAGCATTTCCAAAAAAAGTCCAGAAAACTGATATTTTGGCGCTTTTCCATATTTCCAAGGGCCATAACTCCAAACAAGAATAATGCAATCTGCATGAAACTCAAACTTGCTCTGTAAGTCATCGTTCTATAGTAGGTTACCAAGAATGAAATCATTCAGTTGAAGCATTTCCAAAAAAAGTCCGGAAAACTAAAGTATGACTGACAGACTGACTGACAGACTGACGGATGGACAGAGTGCAAATTAAACTTGATCTGTAAGTCATCGTTCTATGGTAGGTTACCAAAAATGAAATCATTCTGTTGAAGCGTTTCCAAAAAAAGTCCAGAAAACTAAAGTACGACCGGCAGACTGACTGACAGACTGACAGATGGATGGACTAAGTGTAAATGAAACTTGATCTGTAAGTCATCGTTCTATAGTAGGTTACCAAATATGAAATCATTCCGTTGAAGCGTTTCCAAAAAAAGTCCGGAAAACTAAAGTATGACCGACAGACTGAATGATAGGGCTGGGCGGTTTTTCGGTTCGGGTCGTTTTTTTTTTTTAAACCAAAACCGAACTGCCGCCTTAACAAAAAACCGCGACTTTCGGTTTCAACGAACTTCCCAGAATTGGTTATGTTTATGACCACTCAATCACTTGCTTTTTGCATACCAAAGGCTTAAATGTTGGGCAAAGGTAAATGCTGTGCCATTTATGCTTACTTCGAGAGAGCTGACAACAAATCCCCCCTCCCCCCACAAATAGTGGTAGCAAATTTCTTGTATCTTAAACAATACCTACAGAACCACCAGCAGATGGAATATGAAAAATTAAAAAGTCTTACGTAAAAATCCACACATGTAATTCAAGAATCGTCAATTAAATTTAATGAACCGGGCACATTCGACCAAAGAGGTATTGCAAGTTACCTGACAATATATGGTGTAAAAGTATTATAAATTACCTTTGACCCCAAATCATCTGCGTACGGCACGTTGTAAATTAGATTGGAGGTAAACATAAAATTTATTGAGTTTTAAAACCTCAAAGTTCACATGGGAAAAATGACGAGTAAATTATGTTAATTAACCGACTACTGGCACGTTCTCTGAAGTCACATGCTCATAGATAACGCTGCGCATTGGCAGTTATGTTTTTTGTCAACAATAAAATGGTTAAATTAAAATAGAACACATCCTATTAAATGGATGGCAGGTAACTATTGAAAGTTTTTTTAAAACTTATTGGGAATTGTTTGTATACTATTTGAACTTACTTTAAGGAATCGCACAGTACTGCAGGTCTGTCAGGTACACGCGCTGCATTCCCAATACGAAGATGTTATAATCAACACGTGTCATGACCATGTGTATTTTGTAAACACAATAAATCCCAAGATGCAATATTGCAAACTTTCTTTCAAATCCCATTATGCTGCAGTCTCCCTTCAAAAACATCAATCGCCTGTCTTGAATAAGATGAAATCAACGCAGGGATAAGCCAAGAGGGCAAAGTAAAGTTGGTAATATCTTCGCCTTGGCACCGCCCATTGCGCCCAATTTCTATGTTTGGGCAGAATCAAAGTAAAAAACGAACCTCTACAGTCGAAATCAGGAGAGATATTGCGAAAGCATTGGAGTGAGTTACCAATAAAAGTGATTCGTATATCATGACTTACTTCAACAATAGTTATCAAAATCAGAAGAAATATGATTTGTGTTCCTCTTATTCCACTGTCATTTGAAGCAGGAACCATCAAGAAACACGGGGCACGTCTATTTTCAAGCGATGTGATAATTACCGAAATAAGCACAACAATTGCACATTATCCACCAAAACCAGGGTGAGAGCTTAGCAACTCCATAAAAAATAAGGAAATGTTGATTTTTGCTAAAATGTAGCTTTTCTTGTGAATTTCTGCATCTTGTCTTGACAAGGTCCCAAATCTCACTGACAGAACAAGGCAGCTCCCACCAGTGGTGGAGCCATGGTTTGAAATCCTGTGGTCCATGCTGGTGAAGATTTTTTTTTTTTTTTTGGGGGGGGGGGAATCTCAGGACTGAGGGTACTGTACTTGTACTGAGGGCAGGAAATCAAAAAGAATCTTTTCAAATTTGGGGATGGGAGAAGCAAGTGGGATTTTGAGCGGGGGGAGGGAGGGGGGGCTGGTCTCCCTGGATACCTCATGACTCCACCACTGTTGCCCACTACAGTAGCCCAACACAATATGTCCATTAGCTGAGATGAGTGGTGAACACTGATTAACCCGAATGACTCAACATGCTATATGAGCCTCATGACTTGGAAAACAAATACAGACAGATTTTATGTGTACATTACCCTCTAAAATGTGGATTTCTGCAATATATTTTGAAAAACCGAAAACCGAAACCGAAACCGAACCGAAATGCAAATTTCAAAACCGCAACCGCCCAGCCCTACTGAATGACAGACTGAAGGATGGATGGACAGAGTGTAAATGAAACTTGATCTGTAAGTCATCGTTCTATAGTAGGTTACCAAAAATGAAATCATTCCGTTGAAGCGTTTCCAGAAAAAGTCCGGAAAACTGATATTTTGGCGCTTTTCCATATTTCCAAGGGCCATAACTCACACAAGAATAAGGCAATCAGCATGAAACTCAAACTTGATCTGTAAGTCATCGTTCTATAGCAGTTTACCAAAAATGAAATCATTCCGTTGAAGCGTTTCCAAAAAAACTCCGGAAAACTGATATTTTGGTGCTTTTCCATATTTCCAAGGGCCGTAACTCACACAAGAATAATGCATTCAGCATGAAACTCAAACTTGATCTGTAAGTCATCGTTCTATAGTAGTTTACCAAAAATGAAATCATTCCGTTGAAGCGTTTAAAAAAAAACTCAGGAAAAACTGATATTTTGGTGCTTTTTCCCATATTTCCAAGGGCCGTAACTCACACAAGAATAATGCAATCAGCATGAAACTCAAACTTGATCTGTAAGTCATCGTTCTATAGTAGTTTACCAAAAATGAAATCATTCCGTTGAAGCGTTTCCCAAAAAACTCCAGAAAAGTGTGACTGACAGACTGACAGACCTACAGACTGACAGACTGACGGATGGACAGAGTGCAAACCTAGAGTCCCCTCCGGCGACTAATAATTAGTACAGAATACATCAAATAACATTATCAACACATAATACACTGAATATCAATTGTTTCAAAGTTAAGGTGCAATTTGGTGTAAATTACACTCGTCTCTGATTTAAAAAATTTGCACTCGTAAAAATCGATCATACAAAGGCCTGACATCATGTATGAGAATTCAAACGTAAAATTTCTCCATTTTTATTTGTTGTTCATGGATTAACAGAAAAAAAAGGAAAAAAGATCTTACCTCCCTCATTACAAAACTGAGGAAAAATTTCCGGAGAAACAAGTATTTTTTTAATTGCCCCAAATGACAAAATTCATGTGTTTTTCAAATGCATTTTAATACTATATTAAATAGGTACAATATCACCTCATACTCGGTATAACCTCTAAACCCATGTTTCTCTAACTGCAAATATTGGAAAACATACTCTATACACGTTGATGGTGTGATCCCCTTACGGTCTGTTTGTTTATTTGGGTTTAAAAACATTTTCAACAGCAAGGGTTACATCTTGTCAGACGGTTTTAAAGATAGAGGAAACTGTAGTACCCAATGAGAACCAACAAGAAGTGGCAAGCAACTTTCAGACTCTTGAACTTACTTTCTCTTCACGAGCAGAGCTAGCAGCACTTAAATGCAAGTGCACTATCGATGTACAGTGTACCTGTGTATACAGCACCATTGTGCCCTCATGATCAGGATTCAGTGTCTTGCCTACGGAAAAAATGCAGTTACCACTGGAAAGGATCAAACCATTGCCTTACAGTTTAGAGTTCAATGCTCTATTCACTCAGCCACCATGCTCCTTGATTCCCTCACTATTATTCCATTTGAATGTTAGTTTGTTCCATTTTAAATGCAGATTTTCAAGACACTTTTAATTAATGTGTTGAATGGAAGAGTACAGAAATGTTGTCACTGGAAATATGCATGGAAGGCAACCAGTGCTAAAAGAATTCAAGTACAAGTACTGGTGAAAAAATTGGCAATCTTTTCTTGAGGTTTCCAGGAAGACGAAACAGTTTTAAATTTACAGGAGCAGCTTGAAAACCTTCCTTTATCCAACCTAACTGCCATGTTCGACCAAAACTATTTTCAAAAATGGCCATTAAAATTTTATTTTTAAAAAAGCTGTCTCCAAAACATACCTTATGACCCCTCATTACAAGGAGTTTGTTAGGCTCATGCAAATGAAGTGTCAAAAACTAAATTTTCGAGACAGAAAAATGAACATTTTTTAGTTATTTAAGAGAACAAGGTCATCTTTTAGCAGCGAGCAGCCTTAAGGGCAAAGTGGATAATATCTTCGTCTTGGCACCACTCACTTCTAGCAGCCTTGAGGATGAAGTGGATAATATCTTCGTCTTGGCACCACTCACTTCTAGCAGCCCAGAGGATGAAGTGGATAATATCTTCATCTTGGCAGCACTCAATTTATATAATTTCTATGTTTGGGAGAAATCAAAGACACCTTGTGATTTTGAGAAGCTGTCGTAAGAAAAGTTTTATCTTAAATCATTTCTTTATATTTACTGTTAGGTGAAAATCAAAGGGCACAAAAACTATTTAACCTTTGTTTGTTTGTTTTTAAAAGAACAGATTATAAACAAAAAGCAATAAAACTGAAAAAATGATTCTATAAAAAACAAACCTCATCGGTTGAAAAAGGAGATCTGGTGAAAAGATTGGAATGAGTAACCAACAAAAGTGATTCAGACATCACAACTTACTTCAATAAAAGTTATCAAAGTTCACAAGAAATATGATTTGTGTTGTTTCTTTTATTTCACTGACATCTGAAGCAGAAACCATAAAGATACAAGGGCACTTTTTGGTGTATCTTAAAGCGATTTCTAATTACAGAAATAAGCACAACAATTGCAAATTTATCTTTCAAAACGATGGTAAGAGCTCAGTGACGACTCAAAAAGTAAGGAAATGTTGAATTTTGCTAAAATGTAGCTTTTCTTGTCAATTTTTTCATCTTGACAAAGCCTCAAATCTCACGGACAGAACAAGACAGATCCCACCAGTGGCCGAGCCGTGGTCCGAAATCAGGGGGGACCATGCTAATGAAGAGGGAGGGAATCTCAGGACAAATGCTTGTACTGAGGGAAGGAAGTCATGAAATTTTTTTTCAAATTTGGGGACAGGAAGAGCAAGTGGAATGGGGGGGGGGGGGGGGATTCCCTGGGCACCCATGGCTCCACCACTGGATCCCACTAACTTGATTTTTAGTGTTTGAAAGGTCTATTGACGAATTTTGAAATACTAAATTAAATTAAATTAAATTCTCAGCATTTCTTTCTTTAGAAATTTCACTTAAAGAACACTGCGCTATTATGACACACCTAATTACTAAGATTATTAATCTTTCCTTTGCTTCTGGACTCTTCCCTGAATTTTGGAAGAAAGTTATTGTGAAGCCTCTGTTGAAAAACTCAAAACTGGAACCTGCTTTGAAAAACTACCGGCCAGTTAGTAATCTCAGCTTTCTATCAAAATTAGTTGAGAAAGCTAGTGCCCTGAGTTTCACTAGGCATCTGGAATCAAACTCCTTATTGCCTAGTTATCAAAGTGCTTATAGGTCAGGCTACAGCACTGAAACCATGCTCCTAAAAGTGTACGTTGACCTACTCAACCATATGGAATTTCAGAGGATATCCCCCATGGTTGCGATTGATCTCGGTGCGGCATTTGACACCGTCGATCACCAATTACTTACTCAAATAATGTCTGACATTTTTCGTGTGAGGGGAAAGGCCTTAAGCTGGATTGCCTCATATCCTAAGGATAGACAGTATACAGTTAACATTGGTAAGTCGAAATCTGATGCGGTTCGTATTGAGTTTTCAGTACCACAGGGTAGTATAAATGGTCCCATATTCTCTACCTGCTATGCGAGTACATTAAGCTCATGTATGAAAGACAGCCAGGAAATAGCTGGATATGCAGATGACCATAGTATGTATGACTCCTTCCAGGCAGGGGATCATGAAGCCAAAACACACACTATCAGTGAAATGTCTTCCACCTTGAATGATGTAAAAAATTGGATGTTGTCCAACAGACTGAAAATGAATGAATCAAAAACTGAATTCATAATATTTGGAAGTAACAAACTTCTCCCAAAATGTGTCACTGAGACAACTGACGTATGCAGGGCTCATATCAAGAGATCGCATAAAATTAAGCTTCTGGGCATGCATCTTGATGCCGGCCTAAGTTTTCGGGATAATATATTTCTGAAAGCTAGGGCAGCATCACATGTTATGTTCAAACTTAAGAAACTCCGACCATATCTGCGCAGGGATACATGTAAATAAACAGCTGTGCCATGAGCGCATGATACGCCCGTTATTAATTACAAGAGGGAAGCACACAATATGAGTATACATGTGTACTTGTCAGGTTTTTTTTATATTCTTGTACAATAATCATAACCAACAACATACTGTGTTCAATAATTTGGAAATAAAATTATTTGAATTTCATGTATGTATCTTATGTCTGTAGAGATCATAACTTCAAGAAAAAATCAACGATTTTCTCAGTAATAAAGTCCCATAACTCTAGAATGACTAATTGAACAGCAACACCAACTGAAAGGGAGCTTCCTAACATCAACATAAACCACCTACCATAAAATCGTGAAAATCTCTCGAAGCATTCTCGAGTTATCGTACAACGTGTAAAAAATCAACAATTTTCTAAGTAATAAAGTCCCATAACTCTGGAATGACTAATCGAATGGCGACACTAAGCGAAAGGCAACTTCCCTCCATCGATATACACCATCTACCCAAAAACCACGAAAATCTCTCAAAGAGTTCTCGAGTTATCGTACGAGGTGTAAAAAATCATCAATTTTCTAAGTAATAAAGTCCCATAACTCTGGAATGACTAATCGAACGGCGACACTAAACAAAAGAAAGCTTCCCTCCATCGATATACACCACCTACCCAAAAATCCCGAAAATCTCTCAAAGCGTTCTTGAGTTATTGTACGACGCGTGACCGGACAGACAGATGGACGGACAGATGGACAGCGGTATACCATAATATGACCCGTTTTTTCAAAACGGGCGTATAAAAACTAGCGAATGCCCTAGTGTTCTGTCATATGGACTATGGAAATAGCCTCTTCGTCAATTTACCAAAATGACAACTTCAGCCCTTCCAAAGAATCCAGAATTGCACGGCCAAGATAATGTTGGGTAGGAGCAAATCATCCAGCAATCTGATGCCCTTCGAGAATTGCACTTCCTTCCTATTCCAGAACGAACAGAATTTAAGATACTTAGTTTGGTCTATAAATGCATGAATAAACTTGCACCCCCTTACCTTGCTAATCTGATTCAGTACAGGACTAGCTCTTACTCAACTAGGTCTAGCAACAAATGACTACTCAAAATACCTTTTCATAGACATGTTTCATTTGCAGATAGATCATTTAGATATGCTGGACCTGTCCTCTGGATCTCTCTGCCAGAGGATGTGAAGTCTTGTGTGACCCTTGAAAAATTCAAAATTAAACTCAAAACTCATCTTTTCAAGAGAGAGTTCAATATTGACCAAAATCACACTGATTGAGTCTGTGCAGCGCCATAGAATGTTTCTCATTTCCTTGTAAATGAGCAACAGTTATGAGCGCTATATTAAGTTCATTATTATTATTATTATTATTATTATTATTATTATTATTATTATTATTCTCCCTGAAGAGCTCTCACTTTTCCCAATTTATCTGAGAGGAAGGAGTCACTTCTCCCTAAAATTCACTCCTAGACTGGTCACCATCTTATAGTCATGTTTAGAGAGGTTAACAGGGATGAAAGGGAAAAGAATAACAAAAGTCAGAAAAATTATATCCTTGTGTGATCAATGTGAAGAATGATTCATAGTTCAACCAATCACTACAAGTAGAAAGAACATTTATTACATGCCTATTCTACATAATCCTCATCTACAGCAACACTAAAACATACGGAAAATTAAAATCTGTTCTGCACATGTGGGAAACGGAAATCGTTGACAGACTATTTTCAAATAGAAGCGAAATTTCACTGAAATTTTCTACAACTTGTGTAATGCAATTACAATACGAATTGTTAGCGATAGCTGAAAATGATAAATTTTAAGTAATTTGTATATTTTTTATACTTACCAATGGCCCAGACTAGCTGGTGCTAACTCAATTTAATTCAGGGCGAAACACAAATTTTGCCCCCCAATCCCGCAAATTTGCATACAATTCCAAAAAAAAAAAGTCCTATCTGGTTGTCCATACTTTTGTTATCTGCGCATGCACAGTATCCAGTAAGGTACTGAAATTGGCATCAACCATCATTTTTTCTACAGTGCCTGCTAAATGTTATAATCAGCTGGGAGGTATGAGTGCCCACTCATGGGAGGGACATCCTCATCTGGGCCATTGGTAAGTATAAAAACTAGAGGGCTGCCACATCCACGGGGCAGCTGATCCCCCCCAAAAAAGTGTGGTCATCATCCAGAAACTTAAAAGTACATTGAATTTGGCATAACTCTGAAAAAATTGACCAGACCACACTTTAACCCTTTACCTAGCAAACTGACAAAAAACAGCAAAAAAAAATAGCCTGAATCGGGCTAAATCAGACCACAATATGTCGCAACAGTTTCACTAAAAACACACGATATAGATGTCATTGTAACTGGCTTGATGAGCTGGTTACAATGACATCCATACTGGTGTGATTTTAGAGAAGAGGGAGATAAAATTTCCTCATTTTTCTCGAAAATTTTTTTTGGGGTAAAGGGTTAATTCTTACATAACCTGTATTTGGTATGATGATCCACATATCAAGTTTGCTTTCAAATTATTCAACAGAAGTTATCAAGCAAAAAACAAGAAATCACAGATTTTATAGTGTAACAATAAAGAAATATGATGCAAATAAAATGAAAATTAGCCCTATTAAGTCTATTCTGAAAACATGAGAACATTAAAATAGTAATACCAGCCTACTTTTTCTTCTTTTAGATTACAATATTATATGATGTCAAACTATTGCACATGTATAAACAATAAATCATTGGTGAAATACAGAACTGTGAACTTGAAACTCATGATTTGTTTTTATTATAACTCTGGTAAAATTAATCAGGACAAACCCATTTTCGAACTTGACCCGTATTTTGATATGTTTGCACCACATATCAAGTTTGGTTACAATCAAACTATCTTGAGGGAAGTTACCATCCAGAAACCAAAAATCATAAGATTTTCTAAATTAAAAAGGGGCATAACTCTGGTAATATTAATCAGGATGAACCCGGATTCGAACTTGACCTGTATTTTTATATGTTTAAGCCACATATCAAGTTTGGTTACAATCAAACTATTTCAAGGGAAGTTATCATCTGGAAACGAAATGTAAACGGACGGACATACAGACGGACGGACGGGCGGATGGACAAAAAAAAACGCGTGATGACTATATCCCCCAAAATTTTTTTTTGGGGGGATAAAAATATACAAATTACTTAAAATTTATTATCTTTTTATACCACAACCAATGGCCCAGACTAGCTGAATCGTAAAAGGGGCCCAGACTAGCTGAATCGTAAAAAGGCTGGAGGGCCTAGGACTTAAAGGAAAATCCAATCTCTCAATTACTTCAATAAAGGATAGCTTCTACAGGAGAATTAGAGAAGACATAGGAATTACATATGTCCTTCTCTTTTACAAGAAAAGAGAATGGCATAACACCAACAATGTAATTGAGAATTACATAATTTCTCCATTTAATGCCAGCATAACCCGTTATGCTAATTCAGTGAAGGAAACCTATAAAGATAGTCCAGAGAATGAGACGCTTTATACTCATTTAAAAGTGTCCGAGGATTGTATATTAATGCTCGTACGAATGCTTCACAGTGAGCTACACTTTAAAAACAGTACATAAATGAGACATAGTTATTGCTTCACACCGAGCTACACATTAAAACTACCCAGCACCGATGCTGGACTACTGTCTCTGGAGGAGGTATTCCTTTGCTTTTCACTATAAAGCCAGATAATAAAAGGGAAAAACCGTCCCCCCTCCCCCTTGTTCTGAGGTACAATTCCTCAGAAAGAAGAGGGCAGTGGATCAGAGTCAGTGCTCGAGCAGACTGCCTAAAGACCTTATAGATGTAATATTAATGGACAACATTCTGAGCAACAGAAAGAGGACCTAAAGATCTAAGGTTACCAGAGATGGACTCTATATTTCTAAGGTAAAACTTAGTAAATGAAGAGGACTGTATCAAGCAAGAAGCAGCCTTCATAAGATTAGTAATGGCTATACTGTTAGAATAAGCCCAAGAAGTGGACAGTGCTCTAACCTCGTCCGCTGAAATCTTGCTGACAGAACGTTGATCCGAAGATAGACTTTCATAGGCAATACGTATTGCCAACTGAATCCATTTAGCGATAGAATGAACAGAAATATCTTTTCTGTTAGGAATCAGAGAAAGAATCGTTTTCTTCCCTTTCTAATAAAATCCGATCGACGTTTATAAATGCGCATTGCTCTAACTGGACACAGCAAGGGTCTACGGTTATCCGAGGACGGTAAAGCCTTAATGACAATAGGCTCTGGCCACTCATCCAGAATCTGATTCTTAGCCAAAAACCCCACTTCCGTAGTGAGGGTAATAGTATTACCCACACTACGGTAATGGGAATCGTCAACAGATAATGCATGAAGTTCACTAACTGTTCCTGCAAATGCAAAGGCTAAGAGAAAAGCCATTTTATAGGTCAAGAATTTGACCTCTACATCGTCTAACGGCTCGAAAGGAGCTTCTTGAAGCTTCAACAGAACCCAAGCCAAATTCCACTTAGGAATTAATCTGAGGGTTCTAGGTCTATTGATAGAGAAATTTCTAACTAGCTTGGATAAAGAAGTATCTGATCCAATAACCAAGTTATCATGATGAGCATAAGTGTCTGATAACATAGACCTATAGCCCTGAATAGTGACGGGCTGCAGTTTGAGTTCGTCAAACAGGTAAACCAGGAAATTGGAAATCTGTGGAATGGATGGATCATATATGTCCATCGACTGATCCATACACCAACGGAAGAAAACCCTCCACTTCGCTGCATAATTCAACGAAGAGGAGGCCCTCCTACAGTTAGAAATTGTGTCCAATGCTCGTCCTGTAAAATGTTTTCCGTGCAAGAAGGACCGCACAGCGGAAATACGTGAAGGTTGAGATCTTCCGGATTGTGATGCAGTGCGTGTGACTTCCCCTGAAATAGAAGATCCCTTCGAGGAGGAAGCTTCCGGCAAATGTCCCATAACAGACACCCGAGAAGATTGATCCAAGGTTTCTGTGATGACAGAGGTGCTACTAGCAGGATTTTGCAGTGAGACTGTTTGATCTTTAACAGAATCTGCAGAATCAATGGAGCAGGAGGAAATGCATATCCTATCATTCCGCCCCATAAGATTGATAGAGCATCTACTGCATACGTTCGATGATCTGGGCATGGCGACACAAATGTTGGTAAATGTTGTCGCAAAAAGATCTATCATGGGATAATCCCACTGGTAGCAGATCTGACTGAATATTCGCTTGTTGAGAGTCCACTCCAATGGCAACAGGCAACCTTTCCGAGAGATCGAGTCTACTAGTACGTTCAGTTGACCCGGTATATGACAGACTGAGAGATGAACGTGATGATTCAGAACGAATAGGAGAATCTTCTCTGTTAATTCACATAACGGAATCGAGTGAGTGCCACCTTGGTTCCTGAGGTAAGCTACTAGTGTCGAGTTGTCCGACAGAATTTGAACATGGACGTTCGCTATTTGATGAATCCAATGTTGTAGTGTTAGCCATATTGGCATCATCTCCTTGATGTTTATGTGCTTCTCTAGGAACAAAGAGTCCCAAAGACCCTGACACTTCAAATCTGTGGGACTTAGGGACGCGCCCTAGCCCGTCTGACTTGCATCTGTCATAATCGAGAAAGCAGTTGAAGCGGAACACCTTGAGTTAACGACTGAAGATCCACCCAAATCTGAACACTTTGTTTTACTAGGTCCGTTAAAAGAATACTGGTTTTGAGCAAATGTGTCTTCACACTCCAGTTCTGAGTAAAGAATATCTGGAGGGGACGCATGCACAGGTGGTCGATCAGAATAAGATGCGCAGCCGCTCTGCACAGCCCCATCAGTCGCATGAACTCCCTCGCTGTTACTGCGGACGGAAGAGTTTAGACAAAAGCGAGCATAACAACTGACTAATTTTGCTCTGGATAACAGAAGACGAACCAGATTGTTGTGAGTGTCGAAGCTCATTCCCAAGTGAATGAATGACTTGGACGGAGCTAGATCCAACTTTTTCTCATTTACTATGAAACCGAGACATCGGAACAATTGAAGCAGACTCTGAACATCGTTCTGAAGAATAATCCTGTTGCCGTATCTCTGAAGAATGTCGTCCAAGTAAGCCAATGTTACCACAGACGAATGAGCTCGGAAGTATGACATTACCGAGTTCATTATTCGAGTGAAAGCCCAAGGAGCCAGGTTCAGACTGAAGCACAACTGATAAACCTCTCCTTGCATGGCAAAACGCAGGTACTTTCTGAATGCCGGATGTACCAGGACATGAAAGTAGGCGTTCTTTAGATCTATGCTTGCTGCATAGTCGTCCACTGGAATGCTCGCTCTTACCAACCGAACGGTTTCCATGCAGAACTTCGGAGGCACAATCAACTTGTTTATCCAGCTCAAGTCTATTACCGGTCGGAGCGAGCTGCCTGGCTTTGGTTCGAGGAACAAGTGACTGTAAAAACCTTGAGAATTTTGATTCCCGATGACCTCTGTTGCTTCCTTTAATAAGAGAGCCTGTACCACCGCTTGGAGAGACTCTCTTTTGAAAGGATCCGTCGGAAGATTTATCCAACGCGAACATCTTGTAAGCGGGGGTTTTGCTCGGAATGATAGCCGTAGGCTTTCAGAGACTACAATTCTCACCAACTGATCTTCCATGACTTCTATCAAGTTTCTCACGAAGTTTGATAACCTTCTGCCAACTGGCAAGCAATAGAGGTCTTGTCCATCACCTGAATGACTACGTACTCCCCGCAAAGAACCTCGTCCCGTCGGCTTTGGGGCATCTGACCTATAGTCTCGATAAGACCTGCACCCCTTTCCTGAGTCGTTGTACTGACGACCTCCGGAGTAAGAATAAGAGAGTTCCCTGTACCCTCGCGAGGGGTTCCCTTTAGATGACTTTGAAGTGGAACAGCCTCGCTTACCCCGGTCTGCTGAAGCATGTTATTGAGTCACCGACTTCAATAGCAGTGCACTGAAAGCTTTCTTTGTAGCCTGCTCATAGACTAACGAAAGCTTGTCAAACAGAGTATGTCTGGAGACCGTAGCGACTCAGGGAGAGCTTTTCACCTTGTCATCTATAAGTGATGACGACGCAAGGGCAGCATCACGTCTGATTATCTCCAAATTTGCCACTGTCAGGGCAGAGTTGTACAAGGAATACATGACTGCCCTGGAAAGAACTCTAAGCGAGGAACAAACATCCTCAAATTCCTTCCCATTAAGACGTTGAACCATAGCTCTGGTAAGGTGATCTGCATAGGACATTGCATCCAGATTCGCTCTACTGGATGAAGTAGCACATTCCATCACTTCCGTGCATATATTAAATGAAGCAGGTAGGGACATACCTAAATCCCCGGCCTGCTCATCTAAACACAGAGGAGCTCTCTGGACATCTTCTCCAAGCGTTTTAAATGAACGTGGGCCAAGGAACGGTATATTTATAGAAGATGTCGATAAGAAACCGCCTTTCCTCTTAGCACTAGAGAGGTTGAATACAGCATCATCAACATGGTCGAAGGCCTGCGACACCTTTCACCTTTCCAGACTGTATGAGGAAGCAAAGAACATCCTCTTTCCAGAGTCGTCAATGGTTTCTCTCCAGTAGTCGCAGCTAGCTGATCAGGTGGAACAAATTCAGGATAGTATTGATAGCGGGGGAGGAATTCGCTAGAATTGTGCACTTGGTGATACCTTCCTGAAATTTGGCATGATGTAAGGGTAGGCATCAGAGATTTCAAAATCGATCGGCTACAAGTTGGCACCATCCTCTAGCCACCACTAGCAGCGAAATCCAAAATGGCCGCCAAGCGGATCGAAAAAAAGCTATTTTCGCCGATCGCACAACTGAAGCTCCAAACCTAACACCATACATGTGCTGTAATTGATGTGAATGATGGAGTGAAGCCCTTGGAACAAGTTGGGGGGAAGATTAATGGATAATGGGATCAGAATTTCCGTCGATGTGTGCGTCTGTGTGTCTGACTGTCAGTATGATCGTCCGTCCGTAGATAAATTAGTGTTGAATGTTTCTCGGGAATGCAATGGTCAAATGAACATGGTATGAGAGATTCCTGTCAACACATGAACAAGGGTACTCGATAGTATGCAGCAGTGGGGATACTTGGACATTTGATAATCCAATTAAAGTGACAGTCTATTCTCAACTTCCGGCATTTTCGATAGATTTATTTTCTAAGAAAATAAAACTATCAAATTTCTAGAGGAGTTCTGGTTCAATCTCAACACCATAGCGACACGTCTGCCAGCAAGGGCAGTGCTGGAATGAACTCGGGATGCATTAGTTCCCGTTGTTAATTATACAATGTTATCTTGCCAGTATAGAACATTGGCAAAATGGGACTAGAAGGGGTGAGTGTATGTTTGCAGTCATTCGAGGTACAGGAATATTTTTTGACTACAAGTAGTATTCTTCATTTTCGGCCAGTTAAGATGTGGTGTGTTCCAAGTCAGGATTAATGTTGCCGACACTTAATGCCCATCCCTCATGGTATGCTACTTTACCAGGGATATAGAGATATAGCCACCACTGGGAGCCAAAACATGACCTTTGATGTCGATGAGTGGTCGAAATGTTTTAGCGAATAACTTATCGAAATATGATCCGGTATGGCAATTTGATACCTTACGTTAGATTTATTAGATCAACTCAGGTATGGATTCATTGAGACATGAGTGCGCTACAAGATGAAGGATTTCCAAGTTGATTTGCTATGGAGTAGGAACTGACTAGTCACATGTGGCCTATGGCCAGAGAAAGACAAGGATACCATAGATGAACACACGGGTGAACGAAGGTATCAACTGTTGTACAGAGGCAAAATAGTTGGGGATATTGTATCATGCTATGCATGAATTAACACCGTCTTGTGCAGTAAATAACAGACTATTTTCCGAAATCTAAAACTGTATTCCTATACCCCGGACAATGTAGCAAGCCACATGGGATGAACATTTGTTAGCAAAATCAACTCAACTAGAAACATGACATGTGTTAACTGGCCGAAAATGGAAAAAAAAATACCAGAATAGGAGATGACTGGTCCTAACATGACAGTATACTACTCAATATTGTTACAACAGCCACCTTCACACTTACACAAAGGTGTGCACCTTAATCCAGCTTTCAAGCATTTGCAATTGCCCTTGCAGGCCTTGGCACAACTACAGTGGAGCATCAGTGCACATGCAGCACTTGCGTCTCCTAGGTGAGACCAGAATATTGAGACGTGGATTCCACTCCCATCCGTACTGTGATGGGTCTGGCACACATAAGTGTTTCTGCAGAGCACGATGCCAAATGAAAGATGACACAAGAATTACCCTTTTTACATGTTGATACAGAGCTGCTTTGGTGGGCGGGATGTTTTCCATAGACTTAAGGCCATGTGTGAACATATGCCGTCTCGCATCATTGACACGTGTACTGACACACTGTTACTGTACATCTGTATGGTGAGTTTTTCGATATGCTGCATATGAGGGGAATCCCCTGAAAAGACTTGCGGATTCTCAGTCAATTCTATCATCATTTCAGTTGATGCGGGAAAATTCATCCATGCATTCCATCCTGTCTTCTTCCCAATGCCGAGCATGCTGGATGTTACATCACAACCTGTGAAGGCGTGGAAGAAAGTCAGGGCCTTACAGTAATCAGGTCCAAGTTGTGAAGCTATCTCATGAATTGGCATATCTTTATATGCCTTTCCAATTCCAAACCCAATCCACAGCTCACTGAGTCCAAGGTCACGGAATGTTGCGAAATGGTGCAAAGACAGAATGACGACATCAGAATCAACCGTGCGAAGAAAAGCTATTTTGTGACCTTGTGAGACTGCATGGTTGAGATGAAGCATCATGCGCGTGTCTGCTTCCTCGTGGTTCGATGGAGATATGTCACATAAGCTAACATCCTTATTGCATAGTACATATTCTCCTGATGTCGTTAACAACTGGTACTCGGATGTTGATGTTAATTTCAGCAGTTCAGCAGACAGGAACTTGAAAAATTCGTCTTTATTCTCACTAACTTTCAAGAATGCCTGCCAATTCTTCCCTTTAGGTAAAGGGACGTTCTCGGACACCCGTATCAACCTAACTGCTGTCTCACCGAGGCGTTTTGCTCGCGTCTGATTCTTCAAACTGCCTTCGGGGTAACAGTCATAGATCGCATCAACCCTTGTGGTGTTCGTGTTAATCAGAGATTCGATGTATGGCAATAATTGCAATCGAGCATATTCTCCAAACAGATCCGCTTTCTGTGGTTTGATTACATGGACTACAGCAGGCATATCCAAGATGACAACTGAAGCTTGTCTAGCTGCTGAATTCTTCCCTTGTGCAGGAATAGCTGGTAAACAATTGAGAATTTGAGATTTTGTCCCACTCCGTAGCTTACCTCTATCGGATAATGCTGGCGGATCACGTGCATTCTCGTGCATGAAAAACTCATCCATGTTTGAATCAGGCCGGGCTTGCAGTGAAACGAACATCTGGGTAACTATTGCGGCAGTTGCTTTACTTGACATGAGTTTGTCTCGGCCTTTGTCCAGGTTGGCTGGGGGTGGGTTAAGGAAGGTATATATATTTGCCTTGGGAATAACATCATTCAGGGGTACGGTGCATTCCACAAGCCTTTCCTTCAAGAAAGTGGAATATAAATGCTTGCCCCTTTCGGGTAATGACCGTAAACTCTTACTAACTTCGGGGTCCATATATTCACCAGTATCTAATGTCACCAGCTGACCACTAGTTTCATCATAAGGGTTGATAATGAGTCCCTGATTCACCAGATCGAGGAGAGATTTCAATTGATTCAGAAATTTTTTCTGCTCTGATACCGAACTTTCCGGGTGTTCCGTGTTATCTGATGATGTTGTGTGGAAACTTGCATATTCATACTCATCTATAACACGCAGAACTTCTGACCTTGAAAGCTCAATAACGACTTTCTCTTCAGCCTGGCCATAGAGACCTTTTGGACCACTGTCTTCTTTGAGTAGTTGGATACTATGTTCTTGGCTCTGATCTAAACCCATCATACTGAACTTCCTCTCACTACGCTGGACCACAAAATGGCCTTCCATGAATTTGTTGTGGATTGAAGGATGCCGCCTGGGTAGCTGAGACATGTCTCTCAGAAATACGGGGACCCACCGACAATAATTTGTATGTCCTAGGGCAAAAAAGTAACTGCACAACTCATCGATAGAACACAGTGTACCAGGCCAGTTACCGATTCGTTGGTTCCGAACGAATTGACAGCTTGTCAAGAGAAAGTTCCGAACGATTTCACCCCAATAGCGCGCAGTTGGAGATTGTGAAAGAATCCTCTGTTCCCACATTTCAAATGACTCATGGGGCCCAGTCTGCTGACAGTAAATCTCATAAGCATTCTTTCTGAGGATCTCAAGCCAAGCTAGAGTGAGAAGATATGCCTGTCGCGTCCTCTTGACATGTTTCCCACCAAGTAGGGATGATGCTACACCGGGTGTGAATATCTTTGCGAGGTGAAACATTCGCTCCCAACCAGAACCACCCATAAGCTTACCACCAGCTTCTTGGGTGCACATTTCAAGATGCAGGAATCCAATCATACACACCATTCGATCCTCACCTATCTCCTCTGGGAACAGCCATTGACATTTTTTCTGCCTGGCATACAACGGACAGTCACCTTCAATGACAGGTATCTGGCCGGGGTTTACGAAAGCAGTAGCTTCCCTGACCACATACATAGCATGCTTCTGCATACTGAGTGAGTCCGCTTTCTGCTCACTGAAAACAGGGAATACCCCAATAACTGCACGAGGTTTGACATTGTCTTGATCTTCATGTTTTGAAAAGAAGCCTGAAAAGGTCACAGGGACTTCATCAAGCTGCCAGCTGCCATCAACCTTCCCTTTATTGCTGATCTGTGACACATGAGACAACCAGTCATTCTCTCCCACGTTCAAATCTGCATATTCATTGGGCCGTACATTACATTCATCTGGAGATTCAAGCCTGATGTCCCCACCAAAGTCTTCAACGAAAGGAACAAATGCCTAGTCGTCTGGGAGTTCAATTTGTGTGTCTTCTGGAACATCTAAACTCAGTGGTGGGGGATCAGTACCCACATTGTCCCTGCTCAGTTGACCAATGAGTGTGATGGACGTACCATGCATATCAGATCTACCAGATACATCAATGTTATCAGTGGTTCCTATCGAGAAAACATTACGTTTGCAGTTAGCTGGGACTACAACACCTTCGTTCTTGAACCGCAGTGAAACAGCTCTCGCGAAACTCCTGCGAACATCCATTACGCGATCATAAGAGACAGAGAGTCCCATTTGATGAAAATCTCTGATAAGATTTTTCATACGATCATGGGCATGCAACTTCAAACCCACATAAAGAGGCATTGGAGTTTCTCTGTCACGTCTCTGGTGAACATTTTGTGCATGTTCGGAGCGTTTCGCTGAATTGCTGATCAACATCTGTGAAATAGTACAAGCCACTCGAGTCTTGGCATTAACAGTCTCATCATCGCCTAAGTTCTGTATACTACATGTGCCCTCAAGTAGAACTCTAAGAAGAGTCAGGAGTGAGTTGGGTACAGGCTCGCTCAAGCAATAAGATGAAAATGATCCCGTGAAAGGAGCTTGAGATATGAGTATGTGTTTACGCAGAAGAAGACCCACATCAACTATCTTTTTTGCCTCTTCCTCAGACACTATACGAGTTAAAGATTCGGACAACAAGGAGCCAACTCGAAACCTACTTGAAATAAACACATCTCTACCCTGTGTGAAGGCGTCCCAGCCATCGCCCAATTTCTGCAACAAATGTTCTTTGAATCGAGTGGAATGTATTTCTTCACTAAGCCAATCAGAACCGACTTGCTTCAACCTCCGACTGTACAGATTCTTGAGATCGACAAGCTTCATCGCGGAATCGTTGTGTTCAACAAATGTTATGAGCTCTGCCATAACGAGAGGGTCATAGGGCAGGCCTGACGCGGAATGTTCGGCGTTCTTCGACTTTTTAGATTTAGCCGCTCGTGCTTCATTGGCAAGCTTACAATAACAGGTTTTGTGATAGTAAAGATCACTAGCAGCGGAATCAAATGCTGCATTGACCCGAGAAAAAACAACCCAGTTCTCGGCTTCCTTTGCCATAATTTTGAGTTTATTGTTATCAGACATTGATCTGCAAATAGGCTCACTGCTGTCACCTTCGCGTTTGTGACAATAAACACACTGGGGCAGTTTCCTGTCACAGCCAGATTCAAAACTTGTCCGTGTTCTTTTAGGACTCAGCGTGGAGCAGGATGCCACTGCCTCATTTCGCTCTCGCTTGTGTAGCACGCGCTGTACGATGTGAGTCCGAATACTGTCACGGCATGTCTTATGATATATTGCCTTATTCGTCAACAGTGACATCGACATACACTCATCACTCTCTCTCATCAAACAATCAATAGTCAAATTATATGGAAGCTCAACGCCATTATCTAGGAAGCGCGTTATGTCTTCCTCAATAGCTTTATAGGCGTCATGAAAACGAGATTCTCTATACGGACGCATCAATTTCTTGGAACTGTCTTGCTGGCAAAAGCAAAAACGTTCCCAGTCAGTACTAGTCCGTACACGAAGAGGATTCTCACTCATTCTGTGAATGATTTTTGTGAACAATCGCGTTCTCGAATTAATTTCGACAGACAAATCAGAATTGCTTGCGGAATTACGCCAAACAAGAGATTGTATGGCAAAGAGACTGCTTCATAAAGAGCGTTGTTTCTCCGGGATCAGCGTCATTCAGGTTTGCCTGAATGACGCTGATCCCGGAGAAACAACGCTCTTTTCAAGTTCCAAGAAATTGATGCGTCCGTATAGAGAATCTCGTTTTATTCTACATCATCTCCCACGTCTGTTTCCAACACGTGCGTGGATCAGAGTTCACTTTCGCGCCCTTACAATCGGATGTATAGTCGGTAGACCGTCGAAAAGGAGGTTCCCTTCAGCCGCTGGCGGCCATTTTGGATTGTGCCGCTACTGGTCGCCACCGGTCGGTGTCAACTTGTAGCCGATCGTTTTTGAGAACCTCATAGCCTACACTAACAGTGTGCCAAATTTCAAGAAGGTATCACCAAGTGCACAATTCACCTGTATGTGACGAATTCCTCCCCCGCTATGATGAATAAAATTCATTGCTACCATATGCTGTTCCGAAAGGGAAGGGTAATCCTCTTCCCTGTCCCTTTCACCATCCCACTGATTCAGCTGTGACGTTCGGTCCATTGCATCTGCGTGTGCAGATGACTGGACCGACCCAGCACTGTCTGACAGCTCTCCACTGGAGTCTGCGGAAGGCTGCTCTTGCACTTGCTACGCAATCTGCAACAGCAAGTCCGTTACCAAGGCTTGAGGAGCAGCGGTCTTCTGTTTTTTTGCCGCTTGCTGCTCCTGGGACGAAGATCCGGAGATAAATTTCTTCTCCGAACATCCTGATGAACGAAGCC
Organism: Pictodentalium vernedei; assembly: GCA_031216915.1. Taxonomy (NCBI): domain Eukaryota; kingdom Metazoa; phylum Mollusca; class Scaphopoda; order Dentaliida; family Dentaliidae; genus Pictodentalium; species Pictodentalium vernedei. The sequence continues at coordinate 432,580,361 of CM062297.1, read as the reverse complement.
TCGGATCTCTAGCTACAGGATGGTCCGACTTCACGGGCGAAGATTGGCTCTGTTTTCGTGCAGCTGGCTGGATATCAGAAGTCGGGTAGCTAGCATGCGGTTGTGTGTGCTTTTGTAACGTAGCAGATGAAAACGTGACAGTAGCCGACCCCAGCTGCAGTCTAGACGGAGCGTCACCAGGGGCGGATGTGGACTTATGCTCCGGCTCGTGCAAGTTTCTCAAAACAACATTTGGCCCGAAATATTGTGGGGTTAGAGAGGGGCCTCTCCCGTTTGCGGTCTTGTCAGACCTCGCCGAGCCATCAAAAAGAAACTTGCTGACTTCCTCACTATTTCCATCATCGCTGGGTGAGCTTTTAATTTTGAGGTGCTCGCTCAACCCAAATCTACACTTCCTTCACCCGCAACAGACTTACCCGGTATCACGGCTCCCATGGATGGAGTAACCGCTTCACCGGTCAAGCTAGCTGCTTGCAAGTGATTAAGAACACTAACTAGAGGCCTTATCCCTTGCTTAATATTCATGAGCACCTTTGCAGCTAGCTCTGTTTGCTCATCAGAGTGCGACGACGGTAGCACACTTTGGATGGGTGTCACAATACCATCACCATGTTCTTGTGCCTCTGAAAAGGAAACTGAAAAACTTGAATTATCTTGCGGTGAGAGCTCCGGCATAGGAACCTCACCTCCAACAACGTACTGCGACACCCATCTCCAACGTTTGTCATCCCAATGTACACATGTAGGACAAGTATTTTGAAAAAATGCTTAAGCTCCCCAAGGGAACATCATGAGCCCAAGGGCATCTTGATAGAGCCTAAGTGTGGACATTGGACAAAATCAAAATATTTTGAGCTACACTACCGGAATCATAATCAATGTATCCTACAGTAATATTAAATACTACATATATTTGAGGACATTACCAATGTAAACAACGTCAAAGGAAAAAAACGGACACAAGACATCAGGCACACAAAAAGCCCCAAAGTCTGTAACCGATTTAAATGCTACCAGATGCAAAGCTAGATCTTCATACGAAGAAAAAACGATACATCGGATAGAAGATGCAAGACCAAAACGACCTACCACATAAACTCCAAAGAAATTTAATAAACAATTTAAATAAACAAGAGGCCCCAAGGGGCCTGAGGGCGCTCACCTGACATGGTAGCCTAAATATCAACCCAGAGAATTGATTTCAACAATTTGCATCTGCTCCTCCTAAGAAAAGCTTATACCAAATATACAAAGATTTCTACAGGGAGCCCATATATGAACCCAGGGACTTTGCTTTAACAAACTTGAATCTCACCCCCCTAAGGATGCTGCACACCAAATATCAAAACATTCCGACTGCTGGATCTGAAGAATTCCTCATTTTGAACTAAGTTACAATTCGAGCTCCCACAGTGAGTCCAAATATGGACCTAGGGACATGGCTTGAACAAACTTGAATCTCACCCCCTAAGGATGCTGCAAACCAGATATCAAAACATTCCGACTGCTGGATCTGAAGAAGATTTTTAAAGAAAATTCCTCATTTTGAACTAAGTTATAATTTGGGCTACCACATTGAGCCCAAATATGAACTCAGGGACTTGGCTTGAACAAACTTGAATCTCACCCCCCCCCTAAGCATGGTGCATACCCAATATCAAAAGATTCTGCCTGAAGATTTAAGAAATTTGCCTGAAATGCACTAAGTTCAAATTTGGGCTCCTATACTGAGCCCAAATATACACCCAGGGGGTGGATTTGAACAAACTTGAATCAGATCCACCCCAAAATGTAGCATACCAAATATCAAAAGATTCTGCCTGCTGGATCTGGAGAAGAAGATTTTTTAAGAAATTTGCCTGAAATGAATTAAGTTCGAATTCGAGCTTCTATATTGAGCCCAAATATGAATCTAGGAAGCCGATTTGAACAAACTTGAATCAGATCCACCCCACAATGTTGCATACCAAATATCAAAAGATTCTGACTGCTGGATCTGGAGAAGAAGACTTTTTAAGAAATTTGCCTGAAATGCGCTAAGTTCGAATTCGAGCTTCTATAGTGAACCCAAATATGAATCTAGGGAGCCGATTTGAACAAACTTGAATCAGATCCACCCCACAATGTTGCATACCAAATATCAAAAGATTCTGCCTGCTGGATCTGGAGAAGAAGATTTTTTAAGAAATTTGCTTGAAATGCACTAAGTTCGAATTCGGGCTTCTATAGTAAGCCCAAATATGAATCCAGGGGGCCGATTTGAACAAACTTGAATCAGATCCACCCTGCAATGTTGCATACCAAATATGAAAAGATTCTGCCTGCTGGATCTGGAGATGAAGACTTTTTAAGAAATTTGCCTGAAATGCACTAAGTTCGAATTCAGGCTTCTATAGTGAGCCCAAATATGAATCCAGGGAGCCGATTTGAACAAACTTGAATCAGATCCACACCACAATGTTGCATACCAAATATCAAAAGATTCTGCCTGCTGGCTCTGGAGAAGAAGAATTTTTAAGAAATTTGCCTGAAATGCACTAAGTTCGAAATCGGGCTCCTATACTGAGCCCAAATATGAACCCAGGGGGCCAATTTGAACAAACTTGAATCAGATCCACCCTACAATGTTGCATACCAAATATCAAAAGCTTTTGCCTGCTGGATCTGGAAAAGAAGATTTTTTAATGTTTTTCCCATTGCCTACAGTGTTAAAAAGTGCTGACTCAGCACTTTTTCAAAGTCCTGAAAAAAGTACCTTGTGATCAAACCGATAGGGATTTTTTTTAACCATTCTATTCTACTGGATAAAAGTAAGCTTTATACAAAATAAGAATTCTCTGTGCCGTGTAGTTTTTGGAGATATGGCAGTTTTAAGGTTTTTCTTATTTTTAGCTCCCGAGGTTCCCACGGGGCAATGAGAAAAAAATTGTTTGCATCAATCAACTACTTATGACCCATTATCATCTCATATCAAATTTGGTTCAAATCGACCTCACGGTACAGAAAATAGAAATTTTAGGCGTGGCCAAAATTTTTGCCCCTCCCATAACGAAGGCAAATAATGCCCGGCAAACTTCTCTTGAACAAACTTGATTCTACACCTCAAAAGGAAGCCGCATGCCAAATATCAAGTCTGTGCTACTGCTGGTTCATGAGAAGAAGATTTTCAAAGATTTTGGTGCCCCTTGGGGGCATGGCCCCACCCAGGAGGAGGGGCAACTTCATTTGAACAGATCTGAATTGACATTAGGTAAGAAACATTTACCCAACATTTGAAAAATATTGGGCCAGTGGTTTCTCCGGAGAAGTTGGTTTTGTAAAGTTTACGCCGGACGACGGACAGAAAGCGATCAGTAAAGCTCACCTTGAGCTTTGCTCAGGTGAGCTAAAAATAGCCAAAAAGCTTAGGAGTTTAACAGGAGGGCTTCAAGGAAGGATAGGGAAGAAACACTTAACAAACAGTGGATTAATCGTTAGCAAGAATGATGACGTCAGGCGTATGTCCCGAAATTGGAAAACATGAAATAATTTTTATAATTATTTTAAAGTTACAGCCCTGAATGTTTGAAACCACCGTTGTTCACTTCCATCATCCATTTACAGCCTTGGATCCACTAATTCTTTCATTGACTCATTGATTTGTGTCTGGCATCCTCAAAAAAGGAGATTTTAAAGCACAGATGTCAGATCATTATTACTGACTTTAGTTCATACAAAGAATGATGGCTGGTGCCAATTTCGGTACCTTACTGGATACTGTGCATGCGCAGATAACAAAAGTATGGACAACCAGATAGGACTTATTTTTTTTGGTTTGTATGCAAATTTGGGGGATTGGGGGGCAAAATTTGTGTTTGGCCATGAATTAAATTGAGTTAGCACCAGCTAGTCTGGATCATTGGTTGTGGTATAAAAATATCGTCCTCCGAGTTCCAATGTGTTCTATGTGCCAGTAGGGACACAAGGGACAAAATAGCAACACGGGTTCCCCTCGCAAATTTGGTTGAAGATAAAATGTGCTTTTTCTGTTGATAGTTGTCAAATGAATTGCTGAGTGTCCTTCTAATAATTGCTTTTATAAACGTGAAGGCATATAATAAACACAGAATGACACATACGTGTGAATGGGTCAATCGATATGGCACTTGTGCAATCACTGAAGGATAAAACAAGAGGCCTGCAGCCTCTCGTTTTATCCTTCCACGCTGGCACTCGTGCCATATCAATTAACTCATTCACATGCACAGGTCGTTCTGTGTATTTCTGGCAGAGCTTAAAATTCAGGCAAGAATCAGAATTGGTTCTTGCAAATAATTGTTGCAAGCAAAACATGAGAATCAACTTTGTTTCTCACAATATGTTCATTTGATTTTTTTATGAACATCTAAACCCTAAATGTGACAGGCTGTTCATCTTGTCTGCACCATTGTGTCATAGCATTTGAACATCTGCACAAGCATATGGACAGATGAGCAGAAGGCAAAACAAACGGACAAGCAGACAGTTATAATCCAGTATATCTCCTATTCTCTTCGAGAGTGTGGAAGCACCATAGGAGTCTCACAGCCTCTATTGGTAGTCTGGTAAGCCTGTATACTGGCAGTAACATTTGTAAGAAAGTTATAACTTCTCAAGACTAAATATATTGAGGTCAGATGAAGCAAGCATGCAACACAGATACAGGTAAACAGATGCAGGCACCATAAATTTCAAAGTCTTTGGACTTGGTTGGAATACGCGGTTATTGATGGAAATGATGTTCTCAGACAATAGAATCACAGGATAAAAACTTTTTACCAAGAGCATTCAGCCATCAATGACGAGAATTCCATAAGTCATTTGTGCAATGTATGTCGAGTTGCTAATGGTGTAGTCAGGCATGATATATTCATTGTCGATAAAGTCCATGAGGCTGAATGTTTGGGAGCACAGGTTTATCCTGTGGAACTTTAAAAGACCATCCCTGCACCAGCAAGTCAGAAAATAAGCAGACTTTCATCTGCAAAATGAGGTCCCCAGAGGGTGAATTTAGTGATGCTACCCTGCTGGAAATCTCAATCTGAATCTGCGTCTCAAAGCTAAAAAGAAAGAGGTACCCAGGCGATAAATTGGCCCACTGTATGTGATAGCATAATCAACTCCACCCTCTGGGGACCTAATTCTGCAAGTGTCAGACTGCTTATTTTCAGGCCTGCACACCAGATGGAAAGATGTTCATTTTAATGTACACTGACATTTAAAATTGTTTTTGATACATTCAATTCATTTCCAATGAGTCTACATCATATATTATATCACTTATGCCTTCACTCATGATGGGCAGGTATCTCCCGTCGGGAATGACTTGGATCCTCAGCTGTGAAGGAAACATGTACCCAACTGATCTAGTATTTCACACATTACGTGTACAGTCCCTGTAAAAAGTTGGCTTCCAAATTACCCCAGTTGTTACATATGATTACATAATACAGTCACTGTTAATCCGATTCAATAAAGATCTCTGTGTCTATTTATAGAGGAACTTTTTATGAGTGGGCGGAGCTAATTAATGGGGTTTTCCGACGCTGGTCTGATAAAGCATAACACTTCTGAGATGTCGTTTATAACCTTTCTGAGAACTTTTATTTATCAAATGTTATTAAATATCTTTTTGAAATTCATTCTGTATTTTGCTATAATTTATTGGGAATGCATATATATCAATATATTCAATTAACTTTAAAATAATCTTGGCATATAAAGTTCAAGTGGAGAAATATTCAAGTCTAATTACTGTGTAATATTCATTTTGAATTTAGGTATAAATTTATTATTAATAAATGGTACTTAATGCCACTTTAGAAGTTAAGGCTATAGCGAACATCCCGGTAGTTAATATTGCCCACTATATAACGCTCACTGGAGACAGCATACACAGACAGGCTGAAAACCGGTGATATAATATATAACATACACATGTCCAATCGAACCACAATGAATGATCTCTGGAGAGTAAACACACTTCCGAGGTAACCCACAGGCGACCCCATTCAGGTGTACAATAAATTCCAGTAACAACACTCCCCTACGTGTACTATCCGATATATATGATACTATAAACGTGCGAATATACGAGTTGAGTGCCAAACATTAATAGAAACCTGGATCGAGAAATGGAAGTAGGTATAATTAACAGGCTCCGACATGGACCGCCCCCGAAATAATTAATAATTTCTAAGGTCCATAACATACAATAAAGCGTCAGCCTAATAATTATTATGTGCGTGAGCATTAAAATCCTGCATGTAATCATCTGAATACCAGCTAACTGGTTATTCAGCTTCCGAGGTACCCAAAGACTAGCAATATATTTATGATGAATTATGCGCTCGTATATGACATATAGACGAATAATCACAGGAAACCAACCAACTAAAAAGTGGATGTGCTCATGAGGTCACCATAGAACATGACCCAGCCGCCAATTGAGAAGTGAAGAAATGCATGTATGTATTTAAACTCATATGAGGCTTGCGGGAATTACTTATTCGTTCTTGTGTTAGTCATAAAATAATATAGGAACCGCAATGGTTCCCTCATGTCTAACCGACTCCATTATGCCACTATGGGCAGAGAAGGGCATGAAGAACAAAAACTTCCCCTGATAAAGAAGCTCCTCTCGTGGAGGAAGCTTCTGGAGAATGTCCCATAACAGACACTTGAGAAGACTGATCCAATTTTTCTGTGACGACAGTTGTGCTACTAGTAGGATTCACAAAGGGACTGTTTGATCTTAAACATAATCTACTGAATCAACTGAATTGGAGGATCCGCTTATCCTATCATTCATCCCCATGAGATCGGCTGAGCATCTTCTGCATACGCTCAATGGTCTGGGCATGGCGACACGAACAACGGTAACTGATTGTTCAGTGTGTCGCAAACAGATCTATCATGGGGCGATCCCTCTGGTAGCAAATCTGCCTAAATACTTGCTTTTTGAGCATCCACTCCAATTGCAACAGGCGACCTTTCCGAGAGAGCGAGTCTGCAAGTCCGTTCAGATGACCCGGTATATGACGGATAGAAAGATGAACATGATGATTCATGACCTTTACGGAAAATCTTCTCCGTTAGTTGCCATAACGGAAATGAATGGGTGCTGCCCTGGTTCCCGATGTACGCTACTACTGTTGAGTTGTCCGACCAAATTGAACATAGACGTCCGTTATTATGTGAATCCAATGTTGTAGCACTAGCTATATTGACATCATCTCTTGATGTTTATGTGATTTTTCTGTAACTGAGGGTCCCAAAGACCCCAACACTTCAAGACTGCGGGACTTAGGGTCGCGCCCCAACCCGTCCGACTCACATCCGTCATAATTGTGAAATCCGGATCCGGCAGTTGCAGCGGAACTCCCTGAGTTAACCACTGAATATCTGCCCAAATCTGAACCCTTGTTTTACTAGTTCCGTTAAAACAATACTGGTTCAAGTGAAAGCATCTTCACACTCCAGTTCTGAGTAAAGAATATCTGGAGGGGACATGTGCGCAGGCGACCCATCGGAATGAGATCCACAGCCGCTCCGCACAGCTCCAACAGTCGCATGAATTCCCTCACTATTAATGCGTCTGAGTGTAGACAAAAGCGAGCATAACAACTGACTAATTTCGCTCTGGGTAACGGCAGACGAACCAGATTGTTGGGAGTCTCAAAGCTCATCCCCAAGTGAATAGATGACTTGTACGGAGCTAGATCTGACTTTTTCTCGTTTACGATGAAACCGAGACATTGGAGTAATAGAAGCAGACTCTGAACATCATTCTGAAGAATAATTCTGTTGCCATATCCCTGTAGAAGGTCGTCCAAGTAAGCCGACATTACCGCAGATGAAGGAGCTCGTAAATATAACCTTACCGAGTTCATTATTATTCGAGTGAATGCCCAGGGGGCCAGATTCAGACCAAAGCACATTGCTCTGAACTGATACACCTTCCCTTGTACGGCGAACAGCAGGTACTTTTATAATGCCGGATGTAACAAGACATGAAAGTATGCATCCTTAGATCTATGCTTGCTGCATAGTCGATCACTCGAACGCTCGCTTTTACCAACCGAATGGTCTCCATAAATAAATTTTTGGAGCCATGATAAGCTTGTTATCTAGCTCAAGTCTATTACCAGTCGGAACGAGCCGTCTGGCTTCGGTACGAGGAACAGGTGACTGTAAAAAAAACTTGAGAACCCTGATTCTCGACAACCTGTATTGCTTCCTTCGATAAGATAGCTTATACCTCCGGTAGGAGAAACTCTCTTATGCAAGAATTTGATGGAAGATTTGTACAACAAGGACAACTTGTGAGTTTTTTGCTCGGAATGATAGCCATAAGCTGTCCGAGACTACACTTCTCACCCACTGATCTTCCGTGATTATTATCCAGTTTTTTGCCGAGCCTGACAACCTTCTGCCAGCTGGCCAGCAATAGAAGTCTAAAGCATCACCTGTATGACCAACGAGGCTTACGGGAGGAGGAACCATGTCCTCCCCGCAAAAAACATTATCTAGTCGGCTTAGGAGCTTCTGACCTATAGTCCCTATCAGATCTACACCCCTTTCCCGAGTTGCTATACTGACGACCTCCAGAGTAATTATATGAGGGTTTCTTGTAGCCTTGTAAGGAGTTTCCTTTTGACGATTTTTTGTCTGGAACGCCCTCCTTACTCTTGTCTGCTGAAGTGGGTCACTGACACGCCGACTTCAAAAGCAGAGCACTAGACGCTTTCTTAGTAGCCTGTTCATAGACTAACGAAAGCTAGTCGTCGAAAATAAAATATCCAGAAACTGGAGCGACTCAGAGAGAGCTTTTCACCTTGTCATCTTATCAGTGATGACAATGCAAGGGCCGCATCATGTCTGATTAACTCCAGGTTAGCCACTGTTAGGGCGGAGTTATACGTGGTATACATAATTGTCCTGGAAAGAACGCTAAGAGAGGTACGAACGTCCTCAAATTCCTTTCCCTTGAGACGTTGCACCATAGCTCTTGTAAGGTGATCTGAGTAAGACATAACGTCCAAATTCGCTCTATTTGAAGAAATTGCCGTCTCAACTGCATCTGAGCGAATAGTGAATGACACAGGTAAGGATACCTCTAGATCCCCGGCCTGCTCATCCAAACGCTTAAGAACTTTCTGAACATCTTCCCCAACCGTTTTTAAATGAACGTGGTCCAAAAAATGGTATGTATACGGAAGATGAAGATAAGAAACCGCCTTCTTCCTCGCACTCCAGAGAATACATACGGTGGCGTCTATATGGCCGAAAGCCTGCGACACATGCATAAACTGAACCGGAAAAGAAAGGACTTCCTCCTTTGTCCGGATAAAGTCTGCGCCTAAGGATGCCAGCGGTTTCTCTCTTGTCGCAGCATTCTGATTCACGGAACAAAATCAGGGTAGTATTGATGGATGAAAGTCATCACAACCATGTACTGTTTTGAAAGGGAAGGGTAATCCTCTTCCTTATCCCTTTCACCATCTGAGAGAATCAGTTGTGAATCTCGGTCCATTGCATCTGCGTGAACAGACGACTGGACCAACCCAGCACCATCCAACAGCTCATATTCTGAGTCTGAGGGAGGCTGCATCTGCACTTGCTGGGATGCTGCAATCAGCTGTGCAATCTGCGACAGCAAGTACATCATTGAGGCCTGAGGAGCAGCGGTCTTCCGTTCCTTAGCCGCATGCTGCTTCTGGGATGGTGTGTCGGAAACGGATCCTTTCTCCACACGTCCTGATGATTAAGGCCTTGTCTCCCTAGCTACCGGATGGTCCGACTTCACAGGCGAAGAGTGGTTCCATCTTCATACAACCTGCTGGATATCTGAATTCGGGTAGCTAGGATGCGGTCGTTTGTGCTTAAATAACGCAGCAGAGGAATCGATGACTGAAGCCGACCCTGGCTGCAGACTAGACGGAGCGTCCGGAGTGGCGGGCGGACATATGCTCCATCTCATGCAAGTTTCCAACCAGAAAACTTGAAGCCAACCATGACTGCAGACCAACAGAGCATCCCGAGTGGAGGGTGGACATATGCTCTGGAATGTGCAAGTTTCTCAAAACAACATCTGACCCCAGACGTTGCTAGATTAGAGAGGGGGGCCTCTCACGGTCTATCAGACCTCGCGGAGTACAAGAACTTGCTGACTTCCTCCCTATTTCCGTTGTCGTTGGGTAAGCTATTTATATTACAGTGCTCGCTCTATCCAATCCACTTCCTAGACTGCAACGGACTTACCCGGCGTCACGGCCCCCACGTATGGAGTACCGCTTCACCGGTCGAGCTGGCTGCTTGCAAGAGATTAAAACCTTTAACCAAAGGCCTTAACTCTTGCAATAATGAGCACTGCAGCTCGCTCTATATGCTCCACGGAGCGCGATGACGGTAGCACACTTGGATGGGTGTCAGAATATCATTACCATGTTCTCCTGAAATAGAAACTGACAGAATGAATTAAAATGCGGTGAAAGGCCCTGATCCCCAGAACCTTACCGCCAACAACGCACTGCGACACCCGACTCCAACATCAGTCATCCCAGTGCAACACAAGAATGACAGAAGTCCGCAGGAGTGTATCAGCTAATGTCGATATCAGTCCTCCAAACTCCACAACAATATATATATATAACTGAGATACATGAATAATAGCAGTCACAATAAAATTCAAAATATTTTTTGTAAACAAAAAATTTTGAAAAAACGCCCAAGTTCCCAAAGGGAACATTAAGAGCCCAAGGGCATCCCGATTGAGCCTAAGTGTTACAAAATCCAAAATTTTGGAGCTACACTACCGGAATAATAATCCATGTATCCTACAGTATAATACCGTAACAGAACTGGAGCTACACTACCAGAATAATAATCCATGTATCCTACAGTATACTACCATAACAGAATATAAAAAAATACCTATATATGAGGACGTTGACAATGTAAACAACGTCAATGTAAACAAGACATCAGGCACACAAAAAGGCCCAACGTCAGAATCAATAGAAATGCTATCAGATGTAAAGCTAGATCTTCTATACGAAGAAAAGACAATACATCGAATAGAAGATGCAAGATTAAACAGCCTAACACCCCTTGGGTGAGGATGTAACCCTGGGGAAGAAACAGAATAATATTCTGTAACAAATGTTAAACTCCCAAGAAATTTGATGAAAAATTTCAATAAAAATTAGCCAAAACACTTAAGAGTTTAACAGGAAGGGTTCATGGAAGGATAGGGAAGGATTAATTAACAAACAGTGGAATAATCATTTTCAAAAATGATGACGTCAGGCATGTGTCCCGAAACTGGGAAACATAAAACAATTTTATAAATATTATAAAGTTACAGCCATGAACATCCAAAACCACCGTTGAACACTTCCTTCATCCAATAACAGCCTTGTATCCACCAATTCTTGCATTGATTTGTGTCTGGCATCCTCAAAAAAGGAGATTTTAAAGCACAGATGTCATTTCATTGTTGATGACTTTAGGGCCAAACAAAGAATGATGTTGGCGCCAATTTCCGGTCACTTCCTGACGTCTGCGCATGCGCAGAGAGTAAATGTATGGAGGGCCAGATAGGACTTTTAATTTTTGGTTTTGCAAGCAAATTTGTTGAGGGATTGGGGGGTGGTTTCAAAATTCGGGTTTGGCCCTTAATAACTTTGAGTTAAGCACCAGCTAGTCTGGGCCATTGGTTTACAGTGTAAAAATATAGAAATAGCATTGTGTCCTAAACATGCAATAGTCTGAGACATCATAATGCCTCTTTTAGAGTTGGGTGGTTTTTTCAGTTTTATGAATCGGTCCCAGTTTTTGTGGCAAACTGGAAAATCGAATAGCAAGACCCACTAAAAATTGAACAATCAGTTCTACTGTGAGCATAAATAGATCAATCTACCTTACTGAGAGCGAGCTGGACTAGTGGCCCCTATGGACTCTCGTCACTTAGTCTACCCGGCAAAGTGGCAAATATGCCACATTCTCTTCACATTTTGGATGAGTCAATAAGGGAGAAATGTGACTATGAGAACATGAAATCGATTAGATAAATTTATTCTTTTGTTACCCCAAATTTTGTGTTCTTTTAATGTCTGAGTAAGCTTAGCAACTGATCCTTTAGAACCCCTAAGAATGATCAAAGGGATGTCAAAGGGAAGTTGGGCTGAACCCAATGGCAGTTTTTACAGGCAGTGCCTTTTGTGGTGTGTGGGGTCGCACAAACCATTGCAGTTTATTTTCCAAGTTAACCCTCGGCCTTTACCCAATGCAGACGATATCAAAATTTATTATTTTAAATATAATTTTTTAAATTTTTCAAAAAAATTCAACAAAATCATATCATCTGACCCCTCATTGGAATGCGCTCGACAAGCTCATTCCACAGAGGGGTCACATGATATGGTTTTGTCGACATTTTTTTAAAAATAATATTTTTTCAGCTGATGAATTTGCATACTACGCAGGCGGATGTCGCCGATTCATGGAGTAAAGGGTTAAGGGCCCCGAATTGTTGTTTACTGTATGTTCTTAACGCATAGAAAAACTGAAACCGAAACCTAGGTTTTTGCCTAACACTGAACCAAATCTGAAAAATTAAGACTATGTTAGCTCTAGCCCCTTTGGATCACTCATCTATGTATTGGTACAGAAGAGGTGCTACAGTACAGTCTGCAGTCCAGTCCAGAACATGGTCCAGGCCTAGAGTGGTCTATTTTTAAGATGTCTCCTTTCGGGGCACAAAAATCTATTATCAGTGGGTGTTTCAACTATGATGATGAAGTGTAATAAAAAAAAAGTAAATGGTAACCCTCTTCTAAATAACTCCACATTTGCTGTCAGTGAAAAGGTTTTTCCTTTAATGATCTTACCTGCACTCGGGCATATATATGTCTGAAGTATAATTCCTTGTACAATATTAAAAACAACTGATCTGAAAAAAAAATGAATTAAAAGATATTATAAACTGGCAATACAAGTTCCTACATCTCACTACAAACTGAAAAAATAACTCATTGAGCTCTGTCATAGAAGATACATTTGGTTGAATTTGCAACTGCATTATGGGACATTTTCTGCAGAAAACCTTGGTGTTTCCACATTATAGCATGAGAAGTAAAATTTCTAATTCCATCTATTTTCTGGACAGTTTGGTGAAAAAAGAAGCCTCCCTCTCAAAGCATAAAATTGAATAACATTGACTGAGAACTAAGAAATTTTCTTTTTTTTCATTTATTTATTTATTTATTTATTTAGTAGGGTTTAACAACACTTTAACAGCCAAGGTCATATCGTCTCGGTGACAGTTTTATGGGTGGAGGAAGCCGAACAATGACAAGCAGCTGCCAGCTCCCCAACATCGTAACTCCAGACTCCAGTAAAGGCAGGGTTAGATTGGTTGAAGACATGTACACCATCGACATGCAGTTACAGCAATGCCATCATGCCCCCAAATTTTCTTTTATAATCCTCAACTGAATTTTTTTCATTTTTGGCCCCACCACATGGAACAAGCTGGGCAAAGTCATTCCAATGGGTGGCCATAAGCAAAGTTTGGAAGGAAAAATTGAAAATACTAATATCTGAATTACAAGATAGCTAATAATATAATTAACATAAATGACAGGGACTTGACTAGGGCTGTCACGATTTTTGAATTTAAGAATTTTGTGAACAGTACTGGTTGAACAAGGCCATGTTTATGATGGATAAAGTGGTAAAAACACTAACTCAGTACAAGCCTACTTAATACTGATTGGAGAATTATGTCATTGATGTGCCATATCCTTTTTTACCCCTCTACCTAATATGAAAGGCAGATGACACTTGCAAACAAAATTCTTGAGTAACACATTTTTTCATTTTTTTATTGCATCAAAAACATAGCTTATGACCCCTCATTGCCACGAGCTCTACAAGCTCGTCCAATGAGGGGTCATAAGCTATGTTTTTGAGACAAAAAAGAGAAAAAATAATTTAAATTGACTAGTGAATGGTGCTGGCAAGTTTTTGCCATTGCATTGGGTAAAGGGTTAACCATCTGAAACCTCATTCACCTGACACAATGCAAATGCATAAGTTCTTTTGACCAAGCAGTCCCCAATTCGGTTCATGGCTACAAGATAGCTAATAATATAATTAACATAAATGACAGGGACTTGACTAGGGCTGTCACGATTTTTGAATTTAAGAATTGATTAATCGTTGCAAATAATCGATAATAACAATAACTAATTAATCGTACCTAGATGACCCCCTCTCTCTTTGAAGTCATTAAAAATAGGCCGATGAAATCGTCAGATGTGTACCCATATGCGCAACTAGTAGAAAGCTGTATGACGGAGGGCCACCCTGGATGCCGACATTATGTCCATCATACATGGTATAGGTACATATAGAAATGGATTGGAGGAGTGCCTAATTTGATGGATAAAGGGTTAATATCTCGGGATCAAATTATTAGATTTACATAAAAAACTATACAGCACAGCACATCAGTAACATGAATACATATATAAAGTAACCTGATAATCGGATTAATATTTATTGAGTTATCACATGCCGAAGAAATGGATTGGAGGAGTTCTCATTTTGAAGGATAAAGGGTTAATATCACAGTATCAAATTATCAGATTTACACCAAAAACTATACAGCTCGGCACATCAGTAACCTGAATACTTATATGAAGTAACATGACAAACGGATTGATATTTTTTTAGTTATCTCATGCCAAAAGGATTGGAGGAATTTTCAATTTGAAGGATAAATGGTTAATATCTCAAGATCAAGTTATCAGATTTACACCAAAAACTATACAGCTCGGCACATCAGTAACCTGAACACAAATATAAAGTAACTTGACAATCCAAGAAACATTTTTCAAGTTATCGAATGCCAAAGGGATTGGAGGAATTTTCAATTTGAAGGATGAAGGGTTAATATATCAGGATCAAATTATCAGATTTACACCAAAAACTATACAGCACATCAGTAACCTGAACACAAATATAAAGTAACTAGACAATCCAAGCAATATTTTTCAAGTTATCGACTGCCAAAGGGATTGGGAGAATTTTCAATTTGAAGGATAAAGGGTTAATATCTCAGGATCAAATTATCAGATTTTCACCAAAAACTATACAGCACATCAGTAACCTGAACACAAATATAAAGTAACTAGACAATCCAAGCAATATTTTTCAAGTTATCGAATGCCAAAGGGACTGGAGGAATTTTCAATTTGAAGGATAAAGGGTTAATATCTCAGGATCAAATTATCAGATTTACACCAAAAACTTTAAAGCTCGGCACATCAGTAACCTGAACACAAATATAAAGTAACTTGACAATCCAAACAATATTTTTCAACTTATTGAATGCCAAAGGGATTGGAGAAATTTTCAATTTGAAGGATAAAGGGTTAATATCTCAGGATCAAAATAATAGATTTACACCAAAAACTATACAGCTCGGCGCATCAGTAATCTGAACACAAATATAAAGAAACTTGAGAATCCAAGCAATATTTTTCAACTTATTGAATGCCAAAGGGACTGGAGAAATTTTCAATTTGAAGGATAAAGGGTTAATATCTCAGGATCAAATTATCAGATTTACACCAAAAACTATACAGCACATTAGTAACCTGAACACAAATATAAAGTAACTAGACAATCCAAGCAATATTTTTCAAGTTATCGAATGCCAAAGGGATTGGAGGAATTTTCAATTTGAAGGATAAAGGGTTAATATCTCAGGATCAAATTATCAGAATTACACCAAAAACTATAAAGCTCGGCACATGAGTAACCTGAACACAAATATAAAGTAACTTGACAATCCAAGCAATATTTTTCAACTTATTGAATGCCAAAGGGATTGGAGTAATTTTCAATTTGAAGGATAAAGGGTTAATATCTCAGGATCAAAATAATAGATTTACACCAAAAACTATACAGCTCGGCACATCAGTAACCTGAACACAAATATAAAGTAACTTGACAATCCAAGCAATATTTTTCAAGTTATCGAATGCCAAAGGGATTGGAGTAATTTTCAATTTGAAGGATAAAGGGTTGATATCTCAGGATTAAATTATCAGATTTACACCAAAAACTATACAGCTCGGCACATCAGTAACCTGAACACAAATATAAAGTAACTTGAGAATCCAAGCAATATTTTTCAAGTTATAGAATGCCAAAGGGATTGGAGTAATTTTCAATTTGAAGGATAAAGGGTTAATATCTCAGGATCAAATCATCAGATTTACACCAAAAACTATACAGCTCGGCAAATCAGTAACCTGAACACAAATATAAAGTAACTAGACAATCCAAGCAATATTTTTCAAGTTATCGAATGCCAAAGGGATTGGAGGAATTTTCAATATGAAGGATAAAGGGTTAATATCTCAGGATCAAAATAACAGATTTACACCAAAAACTATACAGCTCAGAACATCAGTAACCTGAAGATATATATAAAGTAACATGACAATTGGATTGATATTTTTTGAGGGTTAATATCTCAGGATCAAATTATCTGATTTACACCAAAAACTGTACAGCTCGGCACATCAGTAACCTGAACAAAAATGTAAAGTAACTTGACAATCCAAGCAATATTTTTCAAGTTATCGAATGCCAAAGAAATGGATATGGATGCCAGATGGACAGACAGACGGATGGATGGACGGACAGACAGACTGACGGACAAAGGATGGACGAACGACGGATGGTCACCCCGTATGCCAGCATTATGTGTACCATACATAGTATGGGTACACATAAAAACAAGAGGCCCCCACGGGGCCTGAAGCACTCACCTTGAACAGAACACAATATAAACAGAGTCCAAGAATGAGTCTGCATTAAGAAATCCATCTTCTTAGGATACATTGTCAATCCTTGAGCCCCTCAGAAGTGACAAAAATAGTCCAAGCATCATGCCTTTTCTTCAGTTGATCATAATGTAAAATGTGGAGCTCCCCTATGAAGCCCCTTGATACAACTTATGTGGATTAATCTTAGTTACACATCTCTTGAGGGTACTGAATACAAAATTTCTTATTCTTCAGCTACATGGCCAATTCTGGCTCCCATAGGGAGCCCAAATATTAAATCCTGGCTCTCGATTTTAACAAAGTTGAATATGACCTCCCTAGAGATGTTGTATGCCAAATATGAAAACATTCTGACTGGTGGATCTGAAGAAGAAGATTTTTAAAAATTATCCCCCATATTGAACTAAGTTAAAATTTGGGTTTCCGTAGGAAGCCCAAATATTAACTTTGGGACTTGGTTTGCACAATCTTGAATCTGACCCTCATAACAATGATGTACACCAAACATTAAAAGATTCTGACTGGTGGTTCTGAAGAAGGTTTTTAAAGAATATTCCAAATATTGCCCTAAGTTAAAAGTTCGGGCTCATGTATTGAGCCCAAATATGAACCAATGGGCTTTATTTTAACAAACTTGTATCTGACTCCCCTATGAATGCTGTATACCGAATATCAAAAGATTCTGACCATTGGTACTGGAGAAAAGATTTTTTTTAATTTTTGCAAATATGCTGACTCAGCATTTTTTCGATGCCCTCTACAGAACACCCTAACATAACCGATGGCAATTTTTTTTACCATTCAATTCTACTGGTCCTAAGGATGCTTCATACCAAATAACAGTTCTCTGTGTCCATGTGGTTTGGGAAATATGGGCGTTTGAAAATATTTCTATTTTTAGCTCCTTGGGGATGCAGGATTTTTTTTTTTGCGCGCAAGTCAAGTGCTTATGATCCAAAAATACCACATTCCAAATTTGATTCAAATCACTGAAATCAGACCACCAGTCCAGAAAATAGAAATCTTGGGCGGGGCAAAAAATCTTAACCCTGCCATTACAAAGCCAAATATTGCTTCACAAACTTTGTTTGAACTTTTGTTTGAACAAACTTTTGTTTGAACAAACTTTTGTTTGAACAAACTTGAATCTACACCTCAAAAGGAAGCTCCATAACAAATATCAAGTCATTGTACCCACTGGTTCATGAGATTTTAAAAATATTTTGGAGCATTTTCCCCCACCCCTTCCCTATGGGCTGGGTATGTTGAGTTGCACAAAAATGCAATTCCCCTTTGGGACCATCACTCACACAAACTTTCACTTGAATTGGCTCAGTGGTTTTGGAGAAGACCAAAACATGGTGTTGATGGACGACAGACGGACGACAGACCGAGAGCGATGGGATTAGCTCAGCTTGACTTTGTCAAGGTGAGCTAAAAATATTCATGGCTTACAAGTTTAAATCGCTATTCATGAAAGTTAAAAAATTTATAGTAATTTATATATTTTTTATACTTACCAATGACCCAGACATAGCTGGTGCTAACTCTTAAAAATCTAGGGCCAAACACAAATTTTGCCCCCCAATCCCCAAAATTTGCATCTAAAACCAAAAGAAATCATGTCCTAAAGGACCTCCATACTTTGCCCTTACTGCGCATGCGCAGTGTCAAGGACGTTCCGAAATTGGCGCCAATCATCATTCTTACCGGCAGTGCCTGGTCAGCGCTATGTACTCAGCGGGGAGGTATGAGTTCCCAACTCCTGGGAGGGCCATCCCCGTCTGGGTCATTGGTAAGTATAAAAAATATATAAATTACTATAAATTTTTTAACATTTTTATACTGTACCAATGACCCAGACATAGCTGAATAGTAAAAAGGCTGGAGGGCCTAGGACAAAGAGGAAAATCTAATAAGCTCAACTATATAATATAGAGTGAACCCCTCAAGGAGAAAAGGAGTATTAGGCTTTACATGTATCTTTCTTATTTTATGATAAATTAGAAAGATACAATACCCTTCATAATTGAGCACAAAAACATTCATGTTCTCTATTAACATCCAGTATAACCCTTTATACTAATTATTTTTAAAGTAAGCCAATAAATAAAGTTAGTCCAGAGAATTGAGACTCTTTATATTCTTTAAAAGTGTCCGAGGATTGTATATTAACGCCCATTTGAGACTTGACATATACAAATGCTTCACACCGAGCTACACTTTAAAAATATGACATGAATAAATTTTAACATTAATATTACACTTTAAAAACCATCCCGGAAACGACTCAGAATTACTGACTCCGGAGGAGGAATTCCCTTGCTTTTCACTATAAAGCAGGTGACCTAAGGGAACACCCTCCCCACCCCCCCCCCCCCCTTCCCCTTGCCCTGGGTCAAAAAGCCCAGAGCGAAGAGGGCAGCAGGACGGAGTCACTGCCGGAACAGAAAGCCTGCATAACTATAGTTGCAACTGTTTAGTGGACGACATTCTGAGCAACAGATAACGGACCTAAACAATGCAGGTCTCCAGAAATGGACTCGATATTTCTGAGATAAAAATTTGTGAATGTGGATGGCTGAGACCAATAAGCAGCCTTCATTAAATCTGAAATAGCCACACTATTTGCATAAGCCCAAGATGTAGAAAGAGCTCTTACTTCATGAGCCAAAATCTTAAGCACAGACTGCTGGGAAGAAGATAAATTTTCATAAGCAGTACGGATAGTTAATTGAATTCATCTAGCAATAGAATGGACCGAAATGTCCTTTCTATTAGGCATCAGAGACAGAAAGAAACGTTTTCGTCCCTTTCTGATAAACTGAGATCTCTGTTTATAAATACGTAAAGCTCTAACAGGACAGAGTAAAGGCCTACGCCCGTCTGAAGACGGAAGAGCCTTAATAACAATAGGTTCCGGATATTTATTAGGAGTCTGATTCTTAGCTAACAATCCAACATTAGTAGTGAAGGTGATAGTGTTCCCGACACTACGATAGTGAGAATCGTCCACCGATAGTGCATGAAGCTCACTGACTCTTCTAGCAGAAGAGAAAGCTAAGAGAAAAGCTGTCTTATAAGACAAGAATTTGAAATCTACTGTCCCAAGAAGCTCAAATGGCTTTTCCTTGAGTTTAAGAAGAACCCAAGCTAAATTCCACTTAGGAATTAATCTAAGAGTTCTGGGTCTATTTATCGAGAAGTTTCTAACTAACTTAGATAAAGAGACATTAGATCCAATTTGTAAACTATCGTGGTGTGCATAGGTATCAGATAACATAGACCTATAACCCTTAATAGTAACAGGCTGCAGTTTGATTTCGTCAAACAAGTATACTAGAAAGTTTGCAATGTCTGGTATGGACGGATCAAATATATCAACAGAATGATCCCTACACCAACGACGGAAAACCTTCCACTTAGCCGCATAGTTTAGCGAAGAGGAGGTCCTCCTACAGTTAGAAATCGCGTCCACTGCTCATCCTGTAAAGTGCTTGCCATGCAAGAAGGACCGCACAACGGAAAAACGTGAAGGTTGAGACCTTGCGGGTTGTGATGAAGTTGACGCGGTTTCCCCTGCAAAAGAAGATCCTCCCGTGGAGGAAGCTTTCGCGGTAGGTCCCACAACAGACACCTGAGTAGATTTATCCACGGTCTCTGTGGAGACAGAGATGCTACCAACAGAATCTTGCATTGAGATTGTTTTATCTTTAGCAATACTTGCTGAATCAACGGCGCTGGAGGATATGCATATCCTATCATTCCGACCCATGAGATCGATAGAGCGTCTACTGCAAATGCTCTTGGATCCGGGCACGGTGACACATACGTCTGCAACTGATTGTTGAGATGTGTCGCAAATAAGTCTATCATTGGCCGTTCCCACTGGTAGCAAATATGATTGAATACTTGTTTGTTGAGAGTCCACTCCGACGGCAACAAGCGACCCTTCCGTGAAAGGGAGTCTGCTAGTACATTCAGACGACACGGTATATGACGGACCGAAAGTAGAACTTGATGTTCTAGAGCAAACAGAAGGATTCTCTCCATTAAATTGAATAACGGAACGGAATGAGTGCCTCTCTGGTTCCGTATATATGCCACTACTGTCGTATTGTCGGACAGGATTTGGACATGAGCTTTGTGAATAATGTCCATCCAATGACGTAACGCAAGCCAAATTGACATCATTTCCTTGATGTTTATGTGCTTGCTTAGGAACTGTGGATCCCAAAGACCCTGGCATCTCGAATCCTGTTGGGATCAATGTTGCACCCCAACCTGTTTGACTGGCATCCGTCATAATCGTAAAACTCGGATCCGGCAACTGCAGCGGAACTCCCTGAGTTAACCACTGAATGTTTGCCCAAGTCTGAATCTCTTGTTTCACTTGATCTGACAAGAGAACGTCTATGTCAAGCGAATGAATCTTCACACTCCAATTCTGAGTTAAGAAAATTTGGAGAGGACGAGTGCGTAACCGCCCCATCGGAATGAGATCCGCAGCGGCTCTGCACAGACCTATCAGTCTCATGAACTCCCTCGCTGTGACTTTGTCTGCATGAAGACAATAGCGAGTGTAACAACTGACTAATTTCGCTCTGGTTAACGGCAGACGAACGAGATTGTTGTGCGTCTCGAAGCTCATTCCCAGATGAGTGAATGACTTGGACGGCACCAGATCCGACTTCTCCTCGTTTACTATAAAACCGAGACGTCGGAGCAATAGAAGCAGATTCTGCACATCGTTCTGAAGCGTTAACTCGTTGCCGTACCTCTGAAGAATGTCGTCCAGGTAGGCCGACGTTACCGCAGACGAATGAGCTCGGAAATACATCATTACCGAGTTCATTACCCGAGTGAAAGCCCAGGGTGCTAGGTTCAATCCGAAGCACATCGCCCGGAATTGATACACCACTCCTAGGACTGCGAAGCGTAGATACTTTCTGAATGTCGGTGAACGATTATGCTTGTAGCATAATCGTTCACCCGAATACTCGCTCTGACCGACCGAATCGTCTCCATATAGAATTTCGGAGCGACGATCAGCTTGTTTATCCAGCTCAAATCTATGACTGGACGGAACGAGCCGTCTGGTTTCGGAAGCAGAAACAGATGGCTGTAGAATCCCGATGTTTCCTGGTCTTCTACAACCTATACCGCGTTCTTCATTAAAAGAGACTGCACCTCCATTAACATAGCGTCTCTTTTCTGTGGATTTGACGGAAGTTGAGTCCATTTTGGACTTTGAGTTAAAGGAGGCTTTCGTTTGAAGGATATTCTTAGACCTTCTGAAATCACCCCTCTCACCCAAGGGTCGTCCGTAATCGACGCTCACTCTTCTGAAAAACTTGACAACCTTCCGCCAACCGGAACATGATAGAGGTTGAAGCCATCACCTCCTGGACCTGCGAGGCCTGCGGGAGAAGAATCCACGTCCTCCACGACCCGCGCCTAGTCCCGTCGACCTCGGGGCGTCCGACCGATTGTCCCGGCCCAAAGGACGTCCCGCACGTGAGTCGCTGCCTTGACGGTCTCTTGAATAAGACCAAGAGGACGCACCGGAACCTCTATAGGAACCTTTCTTGGGCGCATTAGTCCCAGAAGTGCCTGTCTTACTCTTATCCGCCGTATCCGACTTTTTGGAGGCGGATTTAAACAGCAGAGAATCTGAAGCTTTCTTAGTAATTTTATCGAAGATTGCAGAAAGCTTGCCGTCAAAGAGAAGTTCTCCGGAGACCGAAGCGACTCTGAGAGAGTTCTTCACCTTACTATCCACGCGTGTGGATGTAGCTAGGGCTGCGTCACGTCTAACCAACTCCAGGTTTGCCACTGAGAGGGCGGAGTTATACGTGGAATAAGCCACTGCCCTTGAAAGAAGTCTTAAAGAGGATTGTATATCCTGGAATTCTTTCCCTTGAAGACGCAGTGATAACGCCTTTGTAAGGTGGTCTGCTAAGATAAAGCGGCTAAACTGGCCCTGTTAGACGTAATTGTCCTATCCAACACCGCGGTTGGAATGGACGTAGACGACGATAATGACAATTCTAAGTCTTCCGCCTCGTCGTCAAGACGCAGAGGAACTCTCGGAATACCCTGTCCTGCCGTATCGAATTTATTCCTTGCATTAATGAAAGGCAGGTTAAGAGCATTGGAGGACAAGAAACCAGCTTTGCCTGTTTTGGAAGCAAGCTTGAAGATAGCGTCGTTCAATAATTCAAATGTTCTTGTGACATTATTGGACTGAGATGGAAACTCAGGGACGATGTCTCTGAACCACTCGAAGAATTCAGTGTCTAATGATGCTAGCAGTCTCTTGTCCGGTACCGCAGCAGTCTGGCCCGACGGAACAACCTGAGGAAGGAAGTGCCGGATGAAATCCACGGCAGCTTTATGTTGTTCCGAAAGGGATAGCTCCAAGTCATCCGTATCCCTTTCGCCATCCGGTCAGACCTCATGATGCTCCCGGTCGTCCGCACCCGATGCTTCGGTGGAGCGTACCGACCCAGCGCTGTCGGATAATTCCCGATCCGACACCAATTCTGTTGATTCCTGGGATGCTGCTATAATTTGTGCTATCTGAGCTAGCACGTCTGTCATCGAGGCCTGAGGAGTAGCAGTCTTTCGCTGCTTAGTCGCTGGAAGCTCCGCATCAACTGACTCCCACATACTCTTCCTATGCGAACATCCGGAGTCTATCGGCTTCGTGTACCTGGCTACCGGATGGCGTGACCTGGTCGCCGAAGAATCCCTTATCGGCGAAGCTGGTAGAATATCCGCGGTCACGTAGCCAAGGTGCGGTCGTGTGCGCTGGTGAGAGGATGAGGAAGCCTGAGCAGTCTCCGCGGACTGCCTATACAACGGAGCGTCCCGAGCGACGGACGTGTGCTCCGCTTGCGACACATTTTGTACCACAACATCAGGTCCCTGATGTTGTTGTACGAGAGAGGGGCCTCTCTCGCTCGCGGCCCGGCTGGACCTGGACGTGCTAGGAACCGGACTAGGAGGCTTCCTCCGATCTCTCCTATCATCCGCCGTCACTGGGTGTGCACCTTGTATGTTTATAGTGCTCGCATCACCCAACATTTCCTCCTGGACCGCAACGGACGAACCCGGCTGCCGAACCATTCGGTGAATGGACGCTACACCGGGCGAGCTAGCAGACGACAGCGCCGTCGATCCTACTCGGGACCTCTTAGGCAACTGTCGTATCTCCATGAGCACTTTTGCCGCTAGCTCTGCATTCAATTGTGACGACGGAAGCGCACTCTTGGAAGATAACATGGAAACATCACCCTGTTCTTGTTCCTCTGAAATAGAAACTGATAGACTAGAGTTACCCTGCGGAGAAAGAACCGGCATAGTCCTTTCTCCACTAACAACATACCGTGACACATGTTTCCAATGTTTGTCATCCCAATATTGACATACTGAACAGGAGTTAGTGCGAGTACACTGACTACAATTAATACAATGATCATGAAAGTCAGAGGAAGATTTCTTCCTATTACAATTTGAACAATGTCCTTTCATTGTGAAAAGACAACAAGTCCTAGTACTCGCACAAACCCCTAAACACAAAGATACATAATAACATGATCCATTAACATTGAAAAAAGCAATTGAAATTCAAAATACTTTTTGAAAAATATTTTTTCAGCGAAGCCCAAGTTTCTGAAAAGTAACGTTGAGCCCCAATGGATCCCAAGGGTAAGTGTGGTCACAAATTTTAAAATTATTTTAAATAATTAATGCAACACTTACGGATAATAATAATGTATCTAGTAATGTGTAAACTACTCCAAAGGCAAAAAGCCCCCCTCAAAAGAGACTGTTGCCAATGTAAACAAGAAGTGTATAAACACCAGAAAACATGACTCCAGGCACTGACAATACTGGCCCGAAATCAGTTATCAACAATACACACTATCTGATGAAAAACAGAGACTTCCAGAGAAGAATCTGCAGAACATCAGATGGTAGATGCAGAACACAACGTCTAAACACCCATGGGTGAGAACGTAAACATGGGGAAAATAACAGAATTCATTCTGTAACCAAGCTAATTCTCCCAAAAAATTTTAGTAGTAATCTTACTCAAAAATATGCCAAAAGCATGGGAGAATAGCAAGGGGGGACTTACAGGATAAGGAGAGAGGAAACACTGAATAAGCAGTGCAACTTCAAAGCAAGAATGACAACAACAGGCCCATGCCTCGAAAATAGGCAACTTAACATAATTTCATTACAAAATTTTAAGTTACAGCCCTGAATATTTTCTGTCACTCCTTTTTCCTCTCCTCCTTCTCTATCCTCCTTAGAATCACCATTTCTCCAATATTTATGTGCCTGGCATCATTTAAAGTGAGATTTACAAGCACAAAGATCAGTGAGATATTAACTGATGAAGGGCCAAACAAAGAATAATGATTGGCGCCAATTTCGGAACGTCCTTGACACTGCGCATGCGCAGTAAGGGCAAAGTATGGAGGTCTTTTAGGACATGATTTCTTTTGGTTTTAGATGCAAATTTTGGGGATTGGGGGGCAAAATTTGTGTTTGGCCCTAGATTTTTAAGAGTTAGCACCAGCTATGTCTGGGTCATTGGTACAGTATAAAAATCTACAGATTGGCAAAATACCGAAAAACTGAACCGATATCGATATCATGGGGATACCGAAAAACCAAACTGAACCAATCATTGAATACCGAAACTGTCTGAATTTTCAAATTTTCCTACATTCTGCTATTTATAAGTCTGTGTTGAGGCTTGACTGCATTTCTTTTCAGTTTTGTTAACCCTCAATGGACTGGGCAGTTGTCCTGTATTCCCAATAGACTACAACCTGTACATGTCCAACTGTTTAACAGTGATTTCTAGTCAAGTCTTGGCAGCCGGTTAGGGCAGCCTGGCTAGAAATCGCTGCCCAGGTGTTTTGCCTTTTGTCAGCAGGACCTCCTAAAGATGACATGGTCAGGGCACATGCTCTGAGGTCGTAAAAGCCTGAAATAGGTCTTTAAACATTAAGGTGCATTTAAAACAAGTCACAAAATTACTGTAGATATGATTTATGATCGTAAAAGAACACCATTTATAGCATTGTGGCACAATGATACTACGGCACTTATTCTGTTTTTTTTCTGATGTGAATTCCTCTTTGGTGCTATCAGCAGATCTGGGTCAAGCCAATTGCCAAATACTAAGCTGATACCAAAGTATACCACCATCCCCCCCCCCCCCCCCCCTTAAAATAACGAAACCGATACTGAACACAAAATTACATCTTTTCATGAAACTGGTATTGTTCTCTCTAATTTGGGAACATTTCAATAATTTAGGGACACTGGTTATTAATGTGAGTTTGGTGGAATTTGAAAGCCTGACTGGATACTCACCATTTTGCACAATAGGGGCAACAGTTTCAGCATCTGGCCAAGGCGATGTCTTGAAGAACTGATCTGTTAACTTATTAAAACTGAAATAAAAAATCATTTTTGAGTTTGAAAAAATGAAAACATATCCTCAACATACATTAAGGTGATGATGTAACACTGCTGCAGATAAAGAGTGTATTATTACTAGAGCACCCAAAAAGTGGAACATCCACCCAAGAAGCACAGGCAAGATTTCAAAATGTACATCTCAGTTGAACATTGGCTAAACTCTGCCTGCTCTTATGCTTTTTGGACATCATTTTTTTTTTTTTTTTTTTTTTGGGGGGGGGGGGGGGGGGGGGGGGGAATTGGGCTGCAAAATCCACCCAGTGTGAGTGATATAATCAATCTTCACATACTGTATGTGACAACAGGTTGAAAAGTGCAGTCAGATAAATGTGAAGCATATCCAAAGAAAACAAGAGGCCTGGGGTGCACAACTAACAAAGTCGAATGAAAGAGGATTTAATCAAGCATCCATGGTTAGTTAACACTACAGAGGAAGGAAGTCATGAAGTTATTTAGGCCCCACAAAGTAGATCTTCTGCTTCTCAGTCCATTTTTGGTAAAATTGCATATGGGTGGGTGGGCATTTTTTTATTTTATTTTTGCAATTATTTCTTTGCAATCGAAAGTTCATGTTCTTGGTTTGTTTTATGTTTTAGGTCTCATAATCTATAGAATGACATGGGTGGTGGTGTATTTCGTCCCTTGTTGCACGTGAGGGACAAATTTATCAATTTTATTAACTTGGGTAAAATATCAGACATGAAACATTTAATTTTTTTAAATTTGAATTGGTTATAAAATGAGAGCATGCAGCAACGTAAACCTGAGAAACAGATGTTTAACTTTCTTAGGCGTTATAACTTTCTTGTCCATGTCTGGTGCTCAAATATCAAACCATTTGATTTGAACATTACTTTAATCTGAACCTAATAAGTAGCTGTATACAAAATATAATAAGATTTTTTATGAATGGTGGGAATCTAAAGAAGCTGTTTAAAGCTTATTCGACATATTGAACTAAGTTAAAATTCAGGCTCTAATAGGAGTTACAAATATGAACCCAGGAACCTGACTGAATATAATTAAATCTGACCTCCTTAAGGATATTGTATACCCAAATTTCAAAATATTCTGATTGTTGGTTTTTTGGAAGAAGAATTCTCAAGAATATTCCCTCATACTGCCATAAGATAAAATTTGGGCTACTACTGGGCTACCCATAACTTGATTTGAAGAAGGCAAAAGTGGCCATCCAAAGGATGCTTTAAACCATCTCATCAAAGATTTTGATTGGTGATTCTGGAGAACCGTTTTTAAAGAATATTTCTCATATTACACCAAGTTAAAATTAAGGCTCCCATAGGAAGCCCAAATAAGAACCCTGGGATTTGACTGGAACAAACTTCAATCAGACCCCAATAAGGATTGATGTATACTAAATATCAAAAGGTTCTGACTGGTAGATCAGAAGAAGATGATTTTTGAAATTATTCCTCATACAAGACCAAGTTAAAATTCAGGCTCCAACATGGTACCCAAATTGGAACCCATAGACTTGAATTTGAAATTTGAATCAGACCCACCCAAGGAAGTTGTATACTCTCAGGTGCCAAATAATAGTGATGGCTGAATACAGTGATGACTTGCATATTCATCAAAAATTAATAACAGTGATGGCGTTTTTTGCTCTATATCTCATTACCAAATAACAGTGATGGTTGGAATTTTCCTCCAAAATTAATAACAGTGCCGACATTCTTATTTGGCACCTCAGAGTACCACATAACTCACAAGATTCTGATTAGTGGGCCTGGAAAAGATTTTCAAGAATATTCCCCATATTGCATTAAAATTCAGGCTCCCAAATATTAACCCACAGGCTTGATTAAAAACCAAACTTGAATCTGAGTCAACTTAGGATAAGCAAACCATATATCATAAGATTTTGACTGGTGTTTCTGGAGAAAGAGATTTTCAAAGAATATTCCTCTTGCTGCACTACATTAAAATTTGGGCTTTAATAGGGAACTAAGACATGAACACAGGTGCTTGGTTTTAACACCTTAAATATGACACTGCCACCCCCCCCCCCCCCCCCCCCCTCACCACCCCCACAGGATCCAGGATGGATTCTGTATGCCAAACACCAAAACATGCTGACTGGTGGTTCTGGAAAGATTTTTAACTGGTTGAGTGCTAGAAGCCACTATCAGAGCATTCAGAAAAATGAGCATACCAGAGGAAAAGCTGACATTTTCCTTTCTCATGTTTCATATTCAGTCAAACACAAATAATATTTTATATAAAATTTGTTTTATGACAAATTATTAGAAAGTGCCTGTGGGCATTCTCCAATAATTTGTAATAAAACAAATTTTCAATAACAATTTCAGACCACCAAAAATAATCTCAGCCTAAACCAGTTAAAGAATATTCCTCATATTGCTCAAAGTTAAAATTAAGGCTTCTAGAGCCTAAATATAAACCGAGAGGCTTGATTTGAACAAACTTGAATCTAAACCCTTAAGAATGGTGTATACTAAATATTAAAAGATTATGATTGGTGTTTTTTTTTTATTTTTGAAAAATTGCTGATTCAGAATTTTTTTTTTATTCCTTACCTACAATATGCCATGACCTTAGTCATTGCAATTTTTTTCACCACTCAATTCTGCTTGTCCTAAGGATGCTCCATACAGAAAAAAAAAGTTCTCTGTTCTGGGAAATATGGGCATTTGAAACTATTTCTATTTTTATCTCCTGGGGTTTCCAAAAGGATGCAGGAAACTTTTAACCAATCAATCAATAAACCAACATACCAAATTTGGTTCAAAATGGCATATTGGTTCAGGAAACCTGAATTATGGGTGAGGCCAAAAATAGTGCTTCTCTCATGACAATGGCAAATATTGCATCTACAAACTTCATTAAAACAAACTTTATTCTACATTTCAAAAAAAATCTCAGTACCAAAAATATCGTCATTGTACCTATCTGTTCATGAGAAGATTTTTTTTTAAATGGGGAGGGGGCATTTTACACTATCCCATTCCTATGGGGCAGGGGAAACTAACTTGAACAAAATCAAAATGCACTGTCATAACAATCACCTCAAACTTTGACTGAAATTGGTTCCGCGATTTAATCAGAGAAGTCGTGAATACCGTGTTCAGTGACGACAGGGGAAAAGTGATCACTCTAGCTCACCCTGGCTTTCAGGAAATTGAGCTAATGAATAAACTAAAGCTCTTACTGCAGAACAACACTTGAACCCTAAAAGCCTGGATATATTTAATACACATTTGCTACACTTCAAAGGTTTAAATCCTGTGGCTTTGTAGTTTATAGGCAAGCCTATATAGGCAGCCATCAATTGCCTAGAAACAACAGTAAAGGCACTTAGAATGTAGCCAACAATAGGGCCCTGCAAATCGGGGGTTTTAGCTCAAATCAAATCTTGAGACGAATCACCTTCATGGCATCGAATCAAGCCGAATCTCAAAACTTGACACCAGTAAAGCAAGCACGTTCTGAACTGTTAGTATTATTAATAAAGGAATCACCCAAGATTACCGAGTTTGCATTTTTTCATAAAGAAATGCTTGTTGAGAGTAATGTATTGCACCAATTGTGCAGTTTTATGTTGAGAAACTCATTCATCAATACAACATACACCTTACAGCATTCAAAGCTAGTAACTGGATTAAGAACTGTAATAGACCACTTTGTTCTTTCTGCTTGAGAAATTCATCAATGAGTCACTCGGGATCAGGTAAGGAGTCGCACGCAGCTTTCTCCGAACAGATGAGATTGATGAGTTGCAATACTTGAATGAAATATCCCATGTCTGCGTGTATAAATTTCATATTTTTACTGGAACAGTCAGGAACAGTTGTAATTCATACAGAAGAACATTTCAGTAAGTGTTTCTAAGGCAAATTATGTGAAATGAAGGCTCCGGGTTTGGTGTTCAGAATGGGAATTGGCCATTTTTATCAGTTCACTCAAATAAAATCAGAAGTACGAATTTTATTTTCAGTTCATTTATCTATTCACCTTATTTCAAATGAATTGACCTAAATAAACATAGCTACGTGTGTAGGGATGAGACATCCAAGCTTGATGTCGGTCGGAGGTGTCGGCTGACCTCAAGCTTTATTTAACCTGGTGAACTCCGGCAGGTCCTCAGATAATGATATATGTGTCCATCTATTGAACTGTACCACATTTTTTAGTAATGTTGTGCATAACCCAAGGAGACAACTCACATAAGCAGCAAGCTTTCGATCGAATCCCTCCATTACACAGTAATTAGTCATTAGTTACAGTATGGTCACCGTGGACTGGTCACTTTCCACATGTGGGCAATATTTCCAAGGACGCAATAATATTAGATTCCAAACACTAATTATGGGAATAATCATCAAAAATTTAATTAATGAAGCACCGGGTACAACCCGGTGCTTCATTAATTAAAATTTTGATGATGATGATTTTTATCATCGGGTAAATACATGCGTGGACATCACCGTCCATGCAAGGATTATGACCAGTCCATGGCGACTGTATTGTATATTGTATACTCTTGTATCTCCATTTATTCCTTTTTGCTATACTATTTTGTAATGCTAATATATAACAAATCTTTGAATAAATATTGTTTAAAATAAATTGACCTGCTATGAAAGTAATCTTAAATCAATCAATACAGTGGTGAACAGACCAATAGATAATAATACTGTATGTAGCCATTTTGTATGCAGTGGTTATAATATAATTTCCAGCAGTAGATACCCCAGAGAGCAAGAGAATGAAGTGCAGAGTTTGTGAGTATTTGAAAATATGTTCCATGTGTATTGAATAGTATTCAGAAAGCAGTGGCACTTTACAGCATCATTGTTGTTACTCATTGAGCCTGTACCAACGAGTGGTCAAAAGCTAAGTTTTTGCAGCCAAAACTTAAAATTTTCCTTTATTCAAATGCTTTTTGGCCAGTTCTGTCTATTTTTTGCGTTAGGTTTCTGAAAGGTTTAGTAATTAAATTTATCATCACACTGGTGTATGGAATTAACCACATCATATGGTTGTACTCATATTTGTGTCGAGTGACTGTTTTTTACAGGCACAGTTGGTAATCAATTAACACTTCCACTACTAGAGTAAGCTCCCACCCCCCCCAAAAAAAGTGTTGATTCTCAGGCAATCCTAACTGAAATTGATCCCTCACTGAACACTTTTATTGCCTTGCAGTGTCTTCCAAGTCATTTTACTACAAATTAGGAGACTCAATTTTTTTTACATTTTTTGATTGATACATGTAACTGAAATCTGAAGATCATAAATAAAGAGTTATCCTGTGGTTTTGCTCTCTACGCACGTTTTGGCTGCCTCTATAGGCAGCCAAGACTTTATTTTTTACGGGTGTTTAACCCTTTGAACACTGGTGGTATCTTCCATGCCAGTTAAATGGCAGAAATTGGAAGGAAGAGTTCATATCCATTATTTGGGGGTAGAGCAATCAATATTTCCAACATGCAGCCTTCAGGCTGCACATTGAAAATATTAATTGTTCTACCACACACTTTCACTTAGTAGCCATCCTACTTAATGCAATTATGACGTTTGATGGATTTTGGTCCAAAATTTTCTAAGTCCCACCCGGACCCCAAATTTTCAGGGGAAAATAAAAATTTTTTTTTGTCTTAAAATTGACAGAAATGCATAAAAAAACAAAAAAAAAAATTTCAGATTTTGGTCCAAAATTTTCTAAGTCCCACCCGGACCCAAAATTTTCAGGGGAAAAAACAATTTTTTTTTTGTCTTAAAATTGACAGAAATGCATAAAAAACAAACAAACAAAAATTTCCGGATTTTGGTCCCAAATTTTCTAAGTCCCACCCAGACCCCAAATTTTCAGGGGAAAAAAAATTTTTTTTTTTTTTTTGTCTTAAAATTGACAGAAATGCATAAAAAACAAAAAAAAATTCCGGATTTTCGTCCAAAATTTCTATGTCCGCAACGGGACCCCAAATTTTCAGCCAAAATATGAACCCAGGGACTTGGCTTCAACAAACTTGAATCTCACCCCCCTAAGGATGCTGCATACCAAATATCAAAAGATTCTTATTGCTAGATCTGAAGAAGAAGATTTTTAAAAAATACTCCTCATACTGCACTAATTTAAACATTTGGGCTCCCATAGAGAGCCCAAATATCGACCCAGGCAATTAATTTCAATAAACATGTGAAACAATCTTCCAAAGATGTTATATGTGAAATTTGAAAGCTTTTGGAGCAGTGGTTTGGGAGAAAAGTAGTCTTATGTTTTTCCCATTACCCACAGTGTTAAAAAATGCTGACTCAGCACTTTTTCAAAGTCCCCAAAAAGTACCCCATGATAAAACCGATGGCAATTATTTTTGACCATTCCATTCTGTTGGTCCTAAGGAAGCTTCACAACAAAAAAGAATTCTCAGTGCCGTGTAGTTTTGGAGATATGGGCGTTTTAATTTTTTTCTATTTTTAGCTCCTGTGGTTCCCACGGGGCTATGGGGAAAAATTAGGTACTTATGACCCAATAAGCACTCACGGAAAATTTGGTTCAAATCGGCCTCGCCACTTGGAAAATAGAAATTTGGGGCAGGGCCAAAATTTTTGCCCCTCCTTTAACATCGTCAAATATAGCCCCTCGAACTTCTCTTGAACAAACTTGAGTCTACACCTCAAAAGGAAGCTGCATACCAAATATCAAGTCTCTGCTATTGCTGGTTCTGGAGAAGAAGATTTTTCAAGAATTGGAGCATTTTTTCCCCATCCCTCTGCTCAATATGAGCCGAAACCTAATTTGACAAAAAATCAAAATGCCCTTATATAACCCCTACTCACATGAAATTTCATTAATATGTGGCCAGTGGTTTGGGAGAAAAAGGCCCAAACACCACCTTCACGCCGGACGCTAGATGACAGACGACGGACGAAAAGTGATCAGAATAGCTCACCCTGACTTTCAGTCAGGTGAGCTAATAAATAAATTAAATAAATAAATAAGCGTAACTGAAACATGGATATTAAGTCCAGTCCAGTTAATCGTTTATGACCATGTAGAGTACTATTATTATATCACAGTAAACATGCAATGTTTCACTTCCTGGGGTTCCCACAGGGGAAGCCTAGACATCTCTAGAAACTACTGTCAAGGCAGTCAGAATATACCATGAAAGTTTCCGCAGAGACAGAATATCGGGCACATGTTCTGTTGCAGTAACAAGTTATCAAAGTCTGAATTAGACCCTTGAGGGTTAAAATTAAAATGAGTTAACCCTTTAACCAAAGTAGATGATATCGAAATTTATTATTTTAAATATCATTTAAAATTCAACAAAACCATATCATGTGAGCCCTCATTGGAACGAGCTCGACGTGCACGTTCCAAAGAGGGGTCACATGTAGTGATGAGCTGATATGGGTGTTATCGGTATTTGCCGATATCCGATATTTCAATTCAATATCGGACAGATACCGATACTGATATTAGTTTTCGTGGTGATACAAGCTTGTGTATAATGACATTCAGACAGGACAAACAAGACAGTTCAACAGTCAGTGTGACTCAACACACGTCCCGGGTGGATCTCAACATAACGTGCATGTGTAATGTATCAATATCATTACCCAGACAATACAATTTTGAGTTTCGATATGAACAATTTAAACATAACACTTTTGTATGATGAATTTGTATCCATTTTGGTATGAACATCAGAGTAAGTCAGTTATACATCACTGGTTTAATCCATTGAGCATGTTTCCCATTCAAAATTAAATAGAATTGTGGGAAACAATGAATCAAACAGACTAAAGAAATTTGAAAAGAATGTCTAAACAATAACAATCAACAAACTCACGTTATTTACAGACGTGGGTACCAGTATGCTAAAACTTGGAATTGTGGACTTAGTGGAGTACTCTTATTGAACTCGGAAACATGTCATCAGGTACCGGTAAAAGTGGGAGATAAAATTTTCTTTCTTCTTCCAATCAGCATACCTGCATACATTCACTCAAAAAGAAATCAGCCAAAAATGGGTGTCGTTTTTTTCAAAATAAGTTAAATAACCAACATAAATATTTAATCTACACATTTTATTTTCCAATTATTTTCTCCAAATTGACTCCAAATTCTCCTGCAGTTTGAGTTATCTTTGCCGAGAGCGAGCAGCGTGGCCACCAAATGTTTTCACACAGAATACCGGAACAGTAAATCCTGTACTGAATGTTCCAAAGTCTGATTACTCCAGTTGTAATTGACCACACCCACGACCTGATGTCCCATGTGTTTGTAAATATTTTATCAGGTTTGGCTGTCACCGTCAGATCCGTTGTTACCTGTAGTTTTAGGAGACCCATGTGGTAATTGGTAAATATCTGTTTAAACCTTGCACCCAGCCACCCCTAACCTGAGTAACCACTACTACATGCATTTAGTTGAGATTATCAGCGATTGGCCTGAGAACTTGATCTGAAAAAAAAAGACATATCAACTGCCAATATAGGCCGAATTGGTATTTTTGCAGACACCGATACCCAGCCGATAAGCCATTTATCGGCCGACACCGATAACCCGTACTGATAATATAATCGGCTCATCACTAGTCACATGATATCATTTTGTTGACATTTTTTGAAAAATAATATTTTTTCAGCTGCTCAATTTGCATATTACGTTGGCAGATGTTGCCGATTTGTGCGGTAAAGGGTTAATTTGTACAATTATGCACTTTCTTTATTCTGTGTGTGAAAAGACAGCAGAAAGCTTTTCATTCCATGCTCATTAATTATACAAGAGAAAAAAACAATAAAACCTTCTCCCCACCTCACCGATTTGAAAAAAAAATGCCTGGGAATCAATTAATTTATATAGTTTCACTTAAAGCAGGTAGTATGATCTTGTCAATTTTATATTCAGCAGAGAAAAGTGGATTGCCACAAAAACACTACTATCGACAAAGGGCTATAAATACTTTGAAAGATCTCAAGATTGAACATTTTGTCAATGCACACCTGAGAAATATAGATTCCACTTTGTTTCAGTCAGGATCTCTTTGTCCTATACATGCAAGTCCATCTTCAGAGTTCAAATCTTTAGGATTAAAAACTTCATACATCTCTATACACAAGAGATATACAGGAACCCTGTTAACCCTTTACCTAACGAACCGCCCGCATCCGTCAGCGTAATTTGCAAACTGAGCAGTTGAAAAAAATAAATTTTTAAAAATATGTCAACAAAACCATATCAGGTGAGACCTCATTGGAACAAGCTCGATGAGCTCGTTCCAATGAGGGGTCACATGCTATGGTTTTGTTGAAATTTTTTTTTAAATTTAAAAAATAGTAATTAAAATAAAAACATTTCATATTCTCTGCATTTGGTAAAGAGTAAACTGAATAACCACTTTACCAATGAAAAATATTCAATTAACAGGAGTATAAAATTAACAGGAATTTGGTCCTTTTGCCCTCTTCTGGTGATAAAATGAGCATTAATTTATTGTATCTTGACTGACAAACTTCATTGAGCTCTGTCATACAAGATATAATAGATTAAATGCCTATATTGATGCATAGAGTCCAAAAATGTCTATAAATATGGGGACTTCAGAGCCTATCTAAAAAAGGGTCGAAAGGGGCTTTGGCGTGTGAAACCATTTCATTTGTTTCCTATCCAAATCTTTTGACAGATTGAAAGATTTTATATTCAATTAACAGGGGTTGATAGTATGATCTACATGCAATCCATGTATTCAAACTGTATTGAAAGTATGGTAAATAACTTGATGTTTGGAAGTCATAAGCAGTTAACAGGGATATTCAATAAATAGATATCCAATTTAGTTGGCTCAACTGTATGCTATATTTTTCTTCACTTTTTCTCAAGTATGATAACACGTTCAGAAAATTTCATTATTTTTCAATAAAAACAAGTGCAGTTCCATGCGATGGCCAATCCCCACCACCAAGGCCGAATAAGGGCAATAACTCAAAAAAATACTTGGACACAACAGGTTAGCAATCCCCTTCAAGATATTATCCCCAAAAAGCTGTATGTTAAATTAGGGAAAAAAATCTTGAATGGATTTCTTTGAAATGTGATGACAAGAAATGGAAATGCAATTACAAGAAAGTCCAAGTACATTATGGATAATAACTCTCGAAGAATACTTTTACACGGCTTGTTCGCAGTCATCTTCAAAATTGCCTAAAAGCTATATAATAAATTTGGAGAAAAAAAATCTTGGAACAGTTTTCATTGAAATACGATGACAGGAAATGGTAATGTGACAACAGTAAATTCTGAGTCCAACAAGGGCAATAACTCTTGAAGAAATGCTTGGAAAGAGCCAATTCGGAATGCCACTCATGATATTATCGCCAAAAGGCTGTATCTTAAATTTAGGAAAAATATTATGGTTTCTCTCTCTACCCAGTTCTCAAAAAGATATTGCTTAATGATAGGTCAAAATTTTAATCCACATAATCTATTTCAACATAACATACCCATTTTCATAAGCATTCTGAATCTCAAACACATTTTGCTCTGTTACAACTTTGTGAAAATATGTCAGAAACTTTTTAATAATCTCTGGTATGATGTATGAGGACTGGTACTGACGTTCATATTCCAGATCTTGACGTGGATCACCTGCAAATATATAAAGAAAAGCAGCATATTTTTTTTGTTCTTTTTTTTATTCGTAATTTAAAAATATTAATTTAAACTGAAAGTTGAGATTATTCAAATCACAGGGAATGTATTTATTCATTGTTTTTAGGCCACTTTTGATTCTATTTCTTCAGTGTGTTTGTAACAGTTGAAAACTAAGTGATCATTACTGTAAGGCGAAAAAAATTTAAATGGTTTGTTCTGGTTGCATGCAATAGAGAAATAGGGTCAGTCAGTCGAGATTTTTTAAAAAAGTATTTTAAGATTTTTTTTTCTATTTTATTTTCTCAGACAGTCAATTAACCCTTTATCCAACATACAGTATGGCCGCTGTGGACTGGCCACTTTTCACAGGTGGGCAATATTTCCATGGATGCAATTTGATTAGATTCCAAACACTAATTAAAGGAATAATCATCAGAAATTTAATTAATGAAGCACAGGGTAAAACCCGGTGCTTCATTAAATAAATTTTGCTGCTGGTGATTTTTATTATTACCTGGTAAACATATCCGTGGACATCACTGCCCATGCATGGATTACAACCAGTCCACAGCTGCTGTACTGTAACAGCCAAGACCAACCAGTGTTATCTACATAAATCGCCATTCAAATTTTTTTTTTTTTCTCAAAAACATATCTTATGACTCCTCATTGGAACAAGCTCATTAAAATCGTTCCAATGAGTGGTCATAAACTATATTTTTTAGGTGGAAAATGAATTTATACTTATTCAAGAATTTTCGTATCAAGTGACGTCTGCTCTTCAGACTTGGAGAAGGGGTAAAATATATTAACTATATATCCGTGGTGTACATGTATTTGATGCCAAGCCCATGAAAGTATCTCCAGATATCGTTTTAAATAAATACAACTATATGCCAAGAGTTCATAAAAAGATTAGGGTCAGGAAAGAAAATTAGTATCAATCGGAAAACCATAACCAATTCCATGTTTTTTTCCTCAGCCTAAGCATATACACAAAATTTTATACTTTTCTTCTTATATGTACAGCCCTGGAGGCATCCATGAATGTCACAGATGCATGCATTTAGCTATTTATTTATTGGTGTTTAAGGTCACATACTTCTGCACAATGGCTAATCGTGACCACAACAAGGAGATAAACTAAAGGTCAATCAATCGTTTATGCCCCATGTTACCTATTTTAGAGGACTTGCACCCCAAGCATTGGTGACTGGGTCCTATTTTACCAGTAAAGAGGAGCTTGTTTACCACAGTAAACAAGCACTGCCTCACTTCCTGGGGTTCCCAGAGGGATGCAATTATCTTTCTGGAACCATGTAATAGTAATGATGATATAGTGGAGCCCACTTAATTAGATATCTCTTAACTGGTTGAGTGCTAAATTATTTGGGGTTATCAAACTTTATTCATATCTTTGCCTTGATACAATTTATGGGAGTGTGACAAGCTCCCATAAATTGCAACACGGCAAAGCCATACAGATGAAATAATTTTACTTCAAAGATAATATGAAGCACTGCTACATAGTATGAAACCTTTAGGTAGCTGTACCTGCACTTCAGAATAAAGCCCCAAAATGGGCTTCCAGCACCCTACCAGTTAAACTGAATAGCCCTGTTAATTGAATATAATTTCCCAACACAAAACCATTTACCATACCCCCAGTACAATTTTGACCTGTTAACTGAATATAGGTTATAGAGTAAACTCCTGTTAATTGAATAAAAAATCTTGTAACCTGTAGAAAAAATTACCCTGACTCTCCCCAGTTTTTTTTTGTTTCAAGAACTATTTGGCCTCAGTACATCCAATGCTGGCATTTAATCTATTATATCTTGTTTGACAGAGCTCTGTCAAACAAGATATAATAGAATAAATGCCAATTTTCTCTCTAGAATACAAGAACGTGACACAATCCCTGTTAATTGAACACTCCTGTTAACTAAATAATTTTCATTGACAAAGTGGCTATTCAATTAACAGGGTTCCACTGTATATATAACATGAATTATAACATTTTTCTTAAAAATCTGCTTCATTTATTCCAAGATTAAATTACCCATGAATTTGCACCCCTGACATCAAGGTACTAGTCTAGTACCCAAACCAGTGATCAACCAGGGAATGATTTGAAGAAGTCACCTCTCCTTCTACAGTCTTTAGTGAAAAATCAAATATTCTTTTCTTGTGACCAGCTGTCGCAATCAATGAAAGTGTCAATGACACTGTATCTTAATTTGACTGTGTGTTGAGTTTGATGAAAAGGATAAGGTTCAATGTTTATGAAAAGATTATAAAATAAGACAAGAATTGTGATAATTGAGAATATGTTAATGTCTGTTCCCAACATGCTATGTTTTCAATAAGAATAATTTGCGGTGTAGACTGTACTAAAGAATTGAGGCCTGGGTTTATGTGGCCCTCACAGTTAATGTCTGTCAGCCAAAGTTACCAAGTTACAGTAAAATTATTCCAAAATTAGTCATTCTAACAAGATACAATGAAATCCCTTCATAAATATAACTTGTAGACTCTGCTAAAGGAATCTATGCCATGTGATGGTCCAGCGGTCAAGGTTGACCAATCATGACCAAAATAGGATTGTCTCATCTGGATATCATAGCAAGTTATCCTACCAAGTCACAATGAAATCCCTTCATAAAAACAAAAGGCCCCAGGGGGCCTGAGGGCACTCACCTGACATGGTAGTCTAAATATCAAACCAGGGACTTGACTTGAATAAGCTGCATACGCCCCCTCCCAAGAAAAGCATATACCAACTAGATGAAGCGATTGTGCCCACACAATACACAGGATTTTCCTTCTATTTTCAGTTCCTGCACTTTTACGTCCCAAAATTGAGATAAATGCATAAAAAACAGATTTTTTTCCCAAACAAAATACTTTCAGCCTAACTTTTTTTCTTCTTAAAATGCATAAAAAACGATAAAACAAATTTCGGGATTTTGGTCAAAAATTTTCTAAGTCCCACTCGGACCCCAAATTTTCGGTGTAAAAAAAAAAAAAAAAATTTTTTGTCTTAAAATTGACAGAAATGCATAAAAAACAAAAAAAAAATTACGGATTTTCGTCCAAAATTTTCGAAGTCCCACCCGGACCCCAAATTTTCAGTAAAAAAAAAAAATTTTTTTTTGTCTTTAAATTGACAGAAACGCATAAAAAACAAAAAAAAAATTACGGATTTTCGTCCAAAATATTCGAAGTCCCACCCGGACCCCAAATTTTCGGTGTAAAAAAAAAAAAAATTTTTTTTGTCTTAAAATTGACAGAAACGCATAAAAAACAAGCAAACAAAAAATTTCCGGATTTTGGTCCAAAATGTTCGAAGTCCTACACGGACCCCAAATTTTCAGGGGAAAAAAAAAAAAAAATTGTTGTCTTAAAATTGACTGAAACGCATAAAAAAACCCAAAAAATTTTTTTCGGCCCACGGACGTTTTTCGGACTTCGTCGAAGTCCCACCCGGACCCAACATTTTCAGGTGAAAATTTTTTTTATTTTTTTTTGTCTTAAAATTGACAGAAATGCATAAAAAACAAACAAAAAAATTTTTCGGATTTTCGTCCAAAATTTTCTAAGTCCCACCCGGATGCCAAATTTTCAGGGGAAAAAAACAACAAATTTTTTTGTCTTAAAATTGACCGAAACGCAGAAAAAACAAAACAAAATTTTTTTTGATTTTCGTCCAAAATTTCGAAGTCCGCAACGGGACCCCAAATTTTCAGCCTAAATATGAACCCAGGGACTTGGCTTCAACAAACTTGAATCTCACCCCCCTAAGGATGCTGCATACCAAATATCAAAAGATTCTTATTGCTAGATCTGAAGAAGAAGATTTTTAAAAAATACTCCTCATACTGCACTAATTTAAACATTTGGGTTCCCATAGAGAGCCCAAATATCGACCCAGGCAACTGATTTCAATAAACATGTGAAACAATCTTCCAAAGATGTTATATGTGAAATTTGAAAGCTTTTGGAGCAGTGGTTTGGGAGAAAAGTAGTCTTATGTTTTTCCCATTACACACAGTGTTAAAAAATGCTGACTCAGCACTTTTTCAAAGTCCCCAAAAAGTACCCCATGATAAAACCGATGGCAATTTTTTTTTTTACCATTCTATTCTGTTGGTCCTAAGGAAGCTTCACAACAAATAAGAATTCTCAGTGCCGTGTAGTTTTGGAGATATGGGCGTTTTAATTTTTTTCTATTTTTAGCTCCTGTGGTTCCCACAGGGTTATGGGAACAAAATTTCTGCATAAATTAGGTACTTATGACCCAATAAGCACTCACGGAAAATTTGGTTCAAATCGGCCTCGCCACTTGGAAAATAGAAATTTGGGGCAGGGCCAAAATTTTTGCCCCTCCTTTAACATCGTCAAATATAGCCCCTCGAACTTCTCTTGAACAAACTTGAGTCTACACCTCAAAAGGAAGCTGCATACCAAATATCAAGTCTCTGCTATTGCTGGTTCTTGAGAAGAAGATTTTTTAAGAATTGGAGCATTTTTACCCCATCCCTCTGCTCAATACGAGCCGAAACCTAATTTGACAAAAAATCAAAATGCCCTTATATAACCCCTACTCACATGAAATTTCATTAATATGCGGCCAGTGGTTTGGGAGAAAAAGACCCAAACACCACCTTCACGACGGACGACGGACGACGGACGAAAAGTGATCAGAATAGCTCACCCTGACTTTCAGTCAGGTGAGCTAACAACCTGTAGACAGTACCAAAGGAATCTAGGTCACATGACCAGGCGGCAGTAATGGCTGACCGATCATAACCAAAATATGATAGTCTCATCTAGAGATCATGCAGAGTTATCCTACCAAGATACAATGAAATTGCTTCAAAAATATGAACTGCAGACTGTGCTAAACAAATCTAGGTCACATGCCTGTGCAGCCATCACAGTTGACCGATCTCAGCCAAAATAGGATGTTCTCATCATAACTTTAACACAAGTGTTGACACCAATGCACCTTAGACTATGACATAACCTCATACAATTTCGTTGGTGATCTAAAATGAATGAAAGAATGGGTTCTTCGATGATTGTGATATTTCAGATTCTGGAAGTTTTGACTCAAACACAACTAAAAAGTGTACAAATGAATCCTTGTCATTTTTGATATTCGTGTTAACGCCCCAAAATAAATGGCTCAGGTTAAACTAGGGTTTCAACAAAGAGAACATGAATCTCACTGCTCCCCCAAAAAACAGTTTTGAATTTAATCTTTGCAAAAATTCATTTCCTAGAATCAGAGAAAATGTACAATTGTTTTTCTAGAGGAATAGAAATTATTATGCATAAACTCTGTGTGCAGCTTTGGCCAAAGTATGTCATCTTTGCTGGAACCAAGATAACCCCAGCAAAAATGGTGAATGTTTTGTTGTCTTTATGAAAGAGATCATAATAATTTATTATAGTCCAGTTAACTCTTTACCCTTCAAACACAACTTCAAAATTTGCGATTTAACTATTTTTTCTCAAATTTTTCAAAAGCATATGATGTGGCCCCTAAAAGGAACTAGCTCAACGAGCTTGTTCCAAAGAGGCATCGCATGAAATGGTTTTGTTGAAATTGTGTAAACAATTTTTTTTTCAACTACCCATTTAGTAAATTATGTGGATGTGCCCAAATTTGTTAACTGGTTGAGAGCTAGATTATTTTTGGTGGTCTGAATTTGTTCATCAAATAATTTGTTTTATGACAAATTATTGGAGAGTGCCCACAGGCACTCTCCAATAATTGGGAATAAAACAAATTTACATTAACAAAATGTTATTTTTGTTTGACTGACTATGGAAGATGAGCAAGGAAAATGTTAACTTTTGCTCTGGTATCCTCATTTTTTTTAAAGTCTTGATAGTGGCTACAAGCTCTCAACCAGTTAAAGGATTAACAAATGAATAGTCACTGATACTTATGATTACATTCAGACTGCTGAACTAATTAACAAATGCATTTAATTCATATGCTCTACAGTTGAACAAATTCAGTTCGAAATTTTTTTCCATGTTTTCATAAAAAATCTTTTAACACCGTTCTCCTGAGTACCGCATTTAAATATCTTGCACGAAAATATGAAATATATATATTCGTACATAATGCATAGTAAGTACAAATAAAAAATTCCTTTGTATTATCAGAAGCTGTGTTAAATGGTGCTTTCATTGGTAACTCTCATGACTGATTGACAGCAATTCACAACAATAGTTGCAAATTTGGGCGGAGTTTGGACTACGAGGAAACATTCTGTTCTGTGACTGACCAGCACTTCACAACAGCTGTTACAAGACAGGGGGAGGAGTTTGAATTACGAACGATTTCTTTCCATGTTTGGCAGACACTAATGTGAGGTTAAAAAAAATCAAGTGGCGTGTACATTTAACTGATCAAAGGTGAAATGACAAAACAAACCAGAGGCTCAAGTGAGCCTAAAATGCTCACCTGGCTCAAGTTGTCAAAAGAGATGAGAGTATCAGTAAGTGATCAGCAGCAAGAGCAACTTTTTTGTTTGCAATGACACAACAAAAGGCAACTTTTTTGGCCATTCATTTCTGCTGGTCCTAGGAAAACTTTCTAGGAAGCTCTGTTCTGTAAATTTTTGTTTTGTTTTCAACTAATGTGGTTCTCTTTACACCCCCCCCCCCCCCTCCTCACCCCCCCACCCCCCAAAAAAAAGAAAAAATTAAAATTCCGGCATAAATGAAATACTTATGACCCAGTTATATACTACATGACAAATATGGTTCACATCTGCCCATTGAATCTGAAAATAGAAATACTGAGTGTAGCCCAAAATTTGGGAGCCCAAATTTTGACTTATTGAGTTTCTTTGAAAAAAAAGTGAATCGGCTTCACTAAAGTAAGTTCCAAACAAGAAATCAAAGCATTATTGCAATTGGTTTATAAAAAGAGGATTTTAAAAGCCTATTAGTCTTATGGAGCATTAACTCCACCCTAAGGGATATAATAATTTGGAGGGAAAAATTAGAAGAGTAAATTTCACCAGCCTGAAGACGGCAGCAGCTTCATTTGAACAAAGAAGAAAAGTTTTACTCCAAAGATGGTCTGTGCCATAAATGACTGAATTTGGCCCAGTGGTTTTAAAGAATAAGAAAGATTTCAAACTAGAGAAACAGAATTTTACTGCCACCAGTAAATTTAAACAAAACAGAAAGAGAACTTATGGAGACTTATTTTATTTTTTTTTTGCAGGGGGAGGGGAGGGGGGGGTATAATATTTTTAAAGAAATCAGAAATAGGTTTTCATTAACAGTATTACATGAAATAAAATCTGTGGAACCCATATTGAAGTCTTGAGAGGGTTAAATTAAAGATATTCATACAGGAATTAGAGAATTTTTTTCCAAGAAACCAGAAAAAACATATGTGCACAGTTTGAAAAGGTTTGATCAAGGCATCAATAAAATCTTTGAAAGCCATCTGAAGTTTTGAGAGGGTTAAATTAAAGACATCCATACAGGAATCCAATAAATGTTTCCAAGAAACAAGAAAAAACATATGTGCATAATACTGAAAGGGTTCACCATGAAATAAAATCTTTGGAAAAAACACACTGAAGTCATGAGAGGGTTAAATTAAAGATATTCATACAGGAATCTGATCATTTTTTTTCCAAGGAACCAGAAAAAAACATTTTCAGAATTGAAACGGTTTGTTCATGGCATCAATAAAATCTTTGGAACCCACACTGCAGTCTTGAGAGGGTTAAATTAAAGACATGCATACAGGAATCAGATAAATGTTTTCTAGAATTGAAAGGGCTCAACATGAAATAAAATCTTGGAAAACACACTGAAGTCAGAAATATTTCTCAACAATTTCCTGATTAAAATGACAGATTA
Organism: Pictodentalium vernedei; assembly: GCA_031216915.1. Classification (NCBI taxonomy): domain Eukaryota; kingdom Metazoa; phylum Mollusca; class Scaphopoda; order Dentaliida; family Dentaliidae; genus Pictodentalium; species Pictodentalium vernedei. The sequence goes on along the minus strand of CM062297.1, from coordinate 432,535,415 downwards.
CAATGTGCCTGGCAGCAATATGTTATTTTAGCTATCAATCAAGGTTCTCAGTGAAAGAAAATGTTTATCCAGGATAAACTACTGCAAAAATGCTGACATTTTTTCAATACCCTCTAACGGGCACCCTGATTAAACCGGTGGCATTTGTTTTTACCAATCCCTTCTAACGGTCCTAAGGAAGCCTCATACCAAATAAAAGTTCTCTGATCCTTGTGGTTTGGGATATATGGGCTTTTGAATTTTTTTCTGTTTTTAGCCCCTGGGGTTGCCACAGGACTGTGAAAATGTTTTTGGAGGGCATCAATCAATTACTTAGGTATCATACTACATGCCACATTTGGTTGATATTGGACCACCGGTTCTTGAAAGAGAAATTTTGGGCAGAGCCCAAAATGGATATGTCCCCACAGAGAGCTCAGATACTGACCTATCAACTTCCCTTGAACAAACTTAATCTTTTACACCAAAGGATGTTCCATACCAAATATCAAGGCATTCCCTCTGGTGGTTCATGAGAAGATTTTTAAAGGTTTTTAAGCTTTTGGGGCATAAAGTAGAGCCTGAACATGGCAGCTGCTTCATTTGAACAAAATAGAAAGGGTAAACTTCATACATGGTCTGTGCAATATATGCTTGAATTTGGCCTAGTGGTTGTGAAGAAGAGGTCAAGTTTGCAAAAAGTTAACGGACGACAGACGATGGACAAAAGTGATGGCAATAGCTCCCACTGACTTGCAGTCAGGTGAGCTAAAAAGCAAACACATGTTTATAACAATTGATGGACTAAGCAATTATAAGTTTTTCAACTGGCCAACTGAAGTTGGAAGATGGGAATCAACAATTTCTAGTAATTTTAATACAATACTCACATACTTTGAGTATTGCATTCGAAGATCTTTCACAAAAATACGAAAAGAAAATTCAGTTTCGAGGAGGCAGTGGCTAGAACTTGGGGGCTATCTGAGCTGCCAAGTTTACTGTATTACCACCCTTGGATAATATTGTCTTGTGGCATAAGCGACATAATGCCTGGCTTTCATCTGCAGGTTTGTTCCCATCAGGCTTGTACCCCAAAAATGTCCATACTGGTGATTTTGCTTTGCTTTTGTTTTGAGACCAGTAGTACATCCATATTAAGTTTAGTAACAAATTGGAATATCGTTGCATGGAAACTGAGTGGGGATTATATAGGCAGTAATAGTAATGTATTGACATTAATTAGTTCATTTTTTCTCAAATTAGGTTTTATGGGTAGACAATGTTTGTACTACAGTTTGTTGTAGTCACTTTTTGGTTTTCCTTTGTCAGGACAAAATCAATGATTTCAAGTAGATTTGATGTCACTGTGAGCATCTGTTACATTTCTGGTGTTTATTACATTGACAATACTGTACCGACAGGCACAGGCACATGAAGAGTTTGATGCACACTGTGTTTTCATTGGTCGAATTAAGATTGAATGACATGAACTTCATAACAGGAGCCATCAGTTTGGGAGGAGTTTCAAGTAGTATTCATCTGTTTTCTAACATCTGGGGAATGACAGACATGATAGAATACAGGGACCGTTTTTTTACCCAATAATACATCGACTTCAGCTTTGATAAATTGATACAGTACTGTTTCTTACGATATACTGGAGCCGTTAATTACCAGTTTATCAGTACACCGTGCAGCCCAAATAGGTTGGTAATTGTTCACTGCATGTACATTACCTGTGTGAACATCATATTCTGAAGGTGGAGCATATGCTGGCTGATACTGGTACTGGTCATACTGAAATACACACAAAAGATAGAAATCAGTACAAAATAAAACATTTCTCTCATTTTTTTTTCCATTTCTAAACTAACAGTAATGTGACAGCAAAAGCATTCTGATTTAAGATTTCATAAAGCAAAATTGGGCAAAATGAAGACCAAATCAAGAGAAACAAGAGAAAATTTCTTTTTTTATACAAGATTCTACGACAGAGTTGTCAGGAGGAGAGAAGACAGATAATTTCTACTCAATCACAATCCAGTCAGATTTTTGCTTGTATGTTGTGTTCTCCATATTCTAGAACAACACAATCCAATTCAACAACTCTGTTAGCAATGAAACGTTACAAATAACAATTTTTACGATTCGGATGTTCATTCAAAGTGCGTGAGCAATATTTGAATACTCATTTCCTTTTTGCATGTGTAATTTGGTACCATTATGTACATCTGTTAAGCAAAAATTTGAACAATCAGACAGTACAAATGCAAGTTAATTTATGGGTGTGATACTCCCCAACAAGCAGAATTGGGTGGTAAGTTAATTTGTTGCTGTGGTCCATAGTTCTGCTTCGGACATCAAAATTATGTCTACTATTTTACAGTGACTGCAGGAAAGAAAATCCAGGCAAGTGAATTATCACTCTCCTCGTTTGGATTTTACGAGAGTGAAAAATTCAGGAGTGATTTTAACCCCTTACCTATGACAGCCCAAACTGACCAGCACTATACATGAAAATGACCATACAAATTTTATTTTTTCATTTTTGCTCTGAAAACACACCTTATGACCCCTCATTGGAATGAGCTCATTGAGCTTGTTCCAATGAGGTGTCATAAGATATGTTTAAAGCAAAAAATGAATGATTTTATTAATGCGAGATAATGTTTTGCAAGTATTGTTTCCCAGCTGGGTCAGGTAACGGGCGAGTGAAATGCAGTATATAACTTGATGTTTAGACATAATTTCTCCACACATCATGAAGGCGAGTGATTAATTGCTCCCCTAGTGAAATGTTTGGGAGAGTGATGGCGAGTGAGAGTGATCACTCCCCTTTCCTTGTCAGTCCCTGATTTTATATACCCGATCATAAATGTGCCCTGTAGGGTGTGCCAAAGGGAAATATTGAGATCTTCTGACTAAACTAAGTTCTAAGATAGTTGGCTGCGGCAACATTTTTTTACAGAAATTGAAGAAAATCGATAGCTTCAATCTAGAGGTCACCCTAAACAAGCATACCAGGTTTCAAAGCAATCCAATCATATATGTGCCCTGTAGGGTGTGCCAAAGAGAAATATTGCGATCTGAAAAAACTAAGTTCTAAGAACGTTGGCCGCGGCAACATTGTTTGACAGAAATTGAAGAAAATCGATAGCTCCCATAGAGGTCACCCCAAACAAGCATACCAAGTTTCAAAGTGATCTGATCATAAATGCGACCTGTGAGGTGTGCCAAATGAAATTGTGGACGTACGTACTAACGTAATAACATACTAACGTATGTATGGCTGCAGACGAGAAGTGATGGCAATAGCTCAGCTTGACTTTGTCAAGTTGAGCTAAAAATGATTCGAGTCCGCATTCATTAGTTATTGGACGGAAACCAAATTCAATATGGCCACCATGGCAGCCATATTGGATTGGTTAGCTGATCCAAAATCAAAAGGAAGCTTCCTCAAGACAATAATAATACACAATCAAAAAATGAAATTGATTCGAGTCAGTAATCATTAGCTATTGGGCAGAAACCAAATTCAAGATGGCCACCATAATGAATTGGCCACTGGCGGCCATCTCGTTTCAGCTGAACTGGTCCAAAAGTGAAAGGAAGCTTCCTCTAGACACCAATAATGCAAAATTAAAAAAAAGAAATGATTTGAGTCAGCATTCATTAGTTATTGAACGGAAACCGAATTCAATATGTTTGCCATGGTAGCCATACTGAATTGGATAGCAGGACCAAAATCAAAAGGAAGCATTGTCTGGTCATCCACAAGTAATCCATAAAATTATGATTTGATCAAATAAGCGGTTCTTTAGTTATTGGACAGAAACCAAAAGTTAACGGGTGGATGTCAGACGACGGACACCAGATGGATGGACATAGTGAAAAAAGGTTCTCAGGGGCATAAAAATAAAAATGAGTCAGCAATTATTAGTTATTGGATGGAAATGAAATTCAATATGGCTGCCACTGAGGACAGACATGGTGAAAACATAATGCCCCCAAGAGGTTCTCGGGAGCATAAAAATCAGCAAAATTTCAATTAAGGAGCTGGTTAGTGTTCAACCGATGATCGGAACAAGCCACCACAATCGGCCGATTGTTGGCAATCGGATGACAATGACAATGGCTCCTGGAACATCGGTTCAACCGACTGTTGACAAGCATTTTGTGATGATTTATTAACCACATTTTATTATCTTCATCAAGTGTTCAATTGTGTTAATGTAAAATGATGTCAATGATACCATTCATTAAAGTTGAGAAACAACCACAATGTGTATTCTTAATCTCTCTAGATGCCCCTTTACTGGATATAGAGGTTAAACGACATGTAAAGCTTACAAATAAGCATACTTGTGGCAATCGCCAGTTCATACCGGAAATGTGAAGGTTGTACTCCACTGACTCAGATCGCAGTAAAATTACCAGTCACTTGCACAAATGGCAATTTTACTGCGAGTTTAACACTGTGAAAAATGTTCAGTTTAATGTAGTTCTTTCGAGCCTCGACTTGTCCAATAGTGCACAGTATTACAATAAGAATCAGCATCAAAATCGACCAAGTGTGAGCTCAAATAACCGGTAATTGGTCAGTGACCATTTTTGATAATCGGTTGAACACTAGAGCTGGTTGTACCCGGTGCTTCATTAATTAAATTTTTTATGCTTATTCCTATAACTAGCGTTTGGAATCTAATGGAAATATTACCCACTGTGGAAAGTGACCAGTCCACGGCGGCTGTCCTGTAAAGTAGATATTGATAACATGTGTATCCTGACACCATTTCAGGAAAGTTAAAAAATTTATAGTAATTTATATATTTTTTATACTTACCAATGACCCAGACTTAGCTGGTGCTAACTCCAACAAAACCAGGGCCAAACACAAATTTTGCCCCCCAATCCCCAAAATTTGCATCCAAAACAAAAAGAAATCATGTCCTAAAGGACCTCCATAGTACGCCTCTACTGCGCATGCGCAGTGACGCAGTCGTCCCGAAATTGGCGCCAATTATCATTCTTACTGGCAGTGCCTGGTCAGCGCTATGTACTCAGCGGGGAGGCAAGAGTTCCCAACTCCAGGGAGGGCCATCCCCGTCTGGGTCATTGGTAAGTATAAAAAATATATAAATTACTATAAATTTTTTAACATGTTTATACTGTACCAATGACCCAGACTTAGCTGAATAGTAAACAGGCTGGAGGGCCTAGGACATAGAGGAAAATCCAATAAGCTCAACTATATAGTAAAGAGGTAACCCCTTAAGGAGAAAAGGAGTATTAGGCTTTACATGTATCTTTCTTATTTAATATTAAATTAGAAAGATACACTACCCTTAATAATTGAGCACAATAACATTCATGTTCTCTATTAACATCCAGTATAACCCTTATACTAATTATTTTTAAAGCGAGCCAATAAATAAAGTAGTCCAGAGAATTGAGACTCTTTATAATCATTTAAAAGTGTCCGAGTATTGTATATTAAAGCCCGTTTGACACTTGACATATACAAATGCTTCACACCGAGCTACACTTTAAAAATAAGACATGAATGAATTTAAACATTAATATTACACTTTAAAACCATCCCGGAAGCGACTCAGAAATACTGACTTGGAGGAGACATTCCCTTGCTTTTCACTATAAAGCAGGTGACCTAAGGGAACACCCGCCCCCCCCCCCCCCCCCCCCCCCTTCCCCTTGCCCTGGGTCAAATAGCCCAGAGCGAAGAGGGCAGCCGGACAGAGTCACTGCCGGAACAGAAAGCCTGCATAACTATAGTTGCAACTGTTTAGTGGACGACATTCTGAGCAACAGATAACGGACCTAAACAATGCAGGTCTCCAGAAATGGACTCAATATTTCTGAGATAAAAATTTGTAAATGTGGATGGCTGAGACCAATAAGCAGCCTTCATTAAATCTGTAATAGCAACACTATTAGCATAAGCCCAGGAAGTAGAAAGAGCTCTTACTTCATGAGCAGAAATCTTAAGCACAGACTGCTGAGAAGAAGATAAATCTTCATAAGCAGTACGGATAGTTAACTGAATCCATCTAGCAATAGAATGGACTGAAATGTCCTTTCTATTAGGCATCAAAGACAGAAAGAAACGTTTTCGTCCCTTTCTGATAAACTGAGATCTCTGTTTATAGATACGTAGTGCTCTAACAGGACAGAGTAAAGGCCTACGCCCGTCTGAAGACGGAAGAGCCTTAATAACAATAGGTTCCGGATATTTATTAGGAGCCTGATTCTTAGCTAAAAAACCCACATTAGTAGTGAAGGTGATAGTGTTCCCAACACTACGATAATGAGAATCATCCACCGATAGTGCACGAAGCTCACTGACTCTTCTGGCAGAAGAGAAAGCTAAGAGAAAAGCTGTCTTATAAGATAAGAATTTGAAATCTACTGTCCCAAGAGGTTCAAATGGCTTTTCCTTCAATTTAAGGAGAACCCAAGCTAAATTCCACTTAGGAATTAATCTAAGAGTTCTGGGTCTATTTATCGAAAAGTTTCTAACCAACTTCGATAAAGAGACATTAGATCCAATTTGTAAACTATCATGATGTGCATAGGTATCAGATAACATAGATCTATAACCCTTTATAGTAACAGGCTGCAGTTTGATTTCGTCAAACAAGTATACTAGAAAGTTTGCAATGTCTGGTATAGAGGGATCAAATATATCTACAGAATGATCCCTACACCAACGACGAAAAACCTTCCACTTAGCCGCATAGTTTAGCGAAGAGGAGGTCCTCCTACAGTTAGAAATCGCGTCCACTGCTCGTCCTGTAAAGTGCTTGCCATGCAAGAAGGACCGCACAACGGAAAAACGTGAAGGTTGAGACCTTGCGGGTTGTGATGGAGTTGGCGCGATTTCCCCTGCGAAAGAAGATCCTCTCGTGGAGGAAGCTTCCACGGTAGGTCCCACAACAGACACCTGAGTAGATTTATCCACGGTCTCTGTGGCGACAGAGATGCTACCAACAGAATCTTGCACTGAGATTGTTTTATCTTTAGCAATACTTGTTGAATTAACGGCGCTGGAGGATACGCATATCCTATCATTCCGTCCCAAGGGATCGACAGAGCGTCTACTGCAAATGCTCTTGGATCCGGACACGGAGACACATACGTCTGCAACTGATTGTTGAGATGTGTCGCAAATAAGTCTATCATTGGCCGTTCCCATTGGTAGCAAATCTGATTGAATACTTGTTTGTTGAGAGTCCACTCCGACGGCAACAAGCGACCCTTTCGTGAAAGGGAGTCTGCTAGCACATTCAGACGACCCGGTATGTGACGGACCGAAAGAAGAACGTGATGTTCTAACGCAAACAGAAGGATTCTTTCCATTAGATTGAACAACGGAACTGAATGAGTGCCTCCCTGATTCCGTATATACGCCACTACTGTCGTATTGTCGGATAGGATTTGGACATGAGCATCGTGAATAATGTCCATCCAGTGACGTAACGCAAGCCAAATTGACATCATTTCCTTGATGTTTATGTGCTTGCACAGGAATTGCGGATCCCAAAGACCCTGGCATCTCGAATCCGTTGGGATTAATGATGCACCCCAACCTGTTTGACTGGCATCCGTCATAACGGTAAAACTCGGATCCGGCAACTGCAGCGGAACTCCTTGAGTTAACCACTGAATGTTTGCCCAAGTCTGAATCTCTTGTTTCACTTGATCTGACAAGAGAACGTCTACATCGAGCGAATGAATTTTCACACTCCAATTCTGAGTCAGGAAAATTTGAAGAGGACGTGTGCGTAGCCGCCCCATCGGAATGAGATCCGCGGCGGCTCCGCACAGACCTATCAGTCTCATAAATTCTCTCGCCGTGACTTTGTCTGCGTGCAGACAATAGCGAGCGTAACAACTGACTAATTTCGCTCTGGTTAACGGCAGACGAACGAGATTGTTGTGCGTCTCGAAGCTCATTCCCAGATGAGTGAATGACTTGGACGGCACCAGATCCGACTTCTCCTCGTTTACTATAAAACCGAGACGTCGGAGCAATAGAAGAAGATTCTGAACATCGTTCTGAAGCGTTAACTCGTTGCCGTACCTCTGAAGAATGTCGTCCAGGTAGGCCGACGTTACCGCAGACGAATGAGCTCGGAAGTAGATCATTACCGAGTTCATTACCCGAGTGAAAGCCCAGGGTGCTAGATTCAATCCGAAGCACATGGCCCGGAACTGATACACCACTCCTAGGACTGCGAAGCGTAGATACTTTCGTAATGTCGGATGTACCATGACGTGAAAGTACGCATCTTTGAGATCTATGCTCGTTGCATAATCATTCACCCGAATACTCGCTCTGACCGATCGAATCGTCTCCATATAAAACTTTGGAGCGACGATCAGCTTGTTTATTCAGCTCAAATCTATGACTGGATGGAACGAGCCGTCTGGTTTCGGAACCAGAAACAGATGGCTGTAGAATCCCAGAGATTCCTGGTTTTCTACGACCTCTACCGCGTTCTTCATTAAAAGAGACTGCACCTCTGATAACAGAGCGTCTCTTTTCTGTGGATTTGACGGAAGATGAGTCCACTTTGGACTTCGAGTTAATGGAGGCTTTCGTTTGAAGGATATCTTTAGACCTTCCGAAGTCACTCCTCTCACCCAAGGGTCGTCCGTAATCTACGCCCACTCTTGTGAAAAACTCGACAACCTTCCGCCAACCGGAACGCGATAGAGGTTTAAGCCATCACCTCCTGGACCTGCGAGGCCTGCGGTAGGAGAAACCACGTCTTCCACGACCCGCACCGATTGTCCCGGCCTGAAGGACGTCCCGAACGAGAGTCGCTATCCTGACGGTCTCTCTAATAAGACCAAGAGGACGCACCGGAACCTCTATAGGAACCTCTCTTGGGCGCATTAGACCCAGAAGTGCCTGTCTTATTCGTGTCTGCTGTATCCGACTTTTTAGGAGCCGATCTGAACAACAGAGAATCATTAGCTTTCTTTTTAATTTTATCATAAATAGCGGAAAGCTTGCCGTCAAAGAGAAGTTCTCCTGAGACCGAAGCGACTCTAAGAGAGTTCTTCACCTTAGAATCCACTAGTGTGGATGTAGCTAGGGCTGCGTCACGTCTAACCAACTCCAGATTTGCCACTGAAAGGGCGGAGTTACACGTGGAATAAGCTACTGCCCTTGAAAGAAGTCTAAAAGAGGATTGTATATCCTGAAACTCTTCCCCTTGAAGGCGCAGTGATAACGCCTTAGTAAGGTGATCTGCGTAAGATAAGGCATCTAAATTGGCTCTGTTAGACGCAATAGCTGTTTCCAACACCGCGGTTGGAATAGAAGCTGACGACGGTAATGATAGCTCTAAGTCTTCCGCCTCGTCGTCCATACGCAGAGGAACTCTCGGTATACCCTGTCCTGCCGTATCGAATTTATTCCTTGCATTAATGAAAGGCAGGTTAAGAGTATTAGCGGACAAGAAACCTGCTTTCCCCGTCCTGGAAGCAAGTTTAAATATAGCGTCGTTCAATAATTCAAATGTTCTTGCAACATTATTGGACTGCGACGGAAACTCGGGAGCGATGTCCCTGAACCGCTCAAAAAATTCAGAGTCCAATGACGCTATAATTCTCTTGTCCGGAAGCGCAGCAGTCTGGCCCGACGGAACAACTTGAGGGAGAAAGTGCCGGATGAAGTCCACGGCAGCTTTATGTTGTTCCGAAAGGGATAGCTCCAATTCATCCGTATCCCTTTCACCATCCGGTCGGACCTCCCGATGTTCCCGGTCGTCCGCCCCCGATGCTTCGGCGGAGCGTACCGACCCAGCGCCGTCGGATAATTCTCGATCCGACACCGTTTCTGTCGGCTGCTGGGATGCTGCGATAAGCTGTGCTATCTGCACAAGAATGTCCGACGTCGAGACCTGCGGAGGCGCAGTCTTTCGCTGCTTCGCCGAGGGCAGCTCCGCATCAGATGGCTCCCGCATACTTTTCCTATGCGAACGTCCGGAGTCCATCGGTCTCGAATCCCTGGCTGCCGGATGGTGTGACCTGGTCGCCGAAGAATCCTTCATCGGCGAAGCTGGTAAAATATCGGTGGTCACGCAGCCAAGGTGCGGTCGTGTGCGCTGACGAGAAGAGGAAGCCTTAACAGTCTCTGCGGACTGCTTATACAACGGAGCGTCCCGAGCGACGGACGTATGCTCTGCTAAAGACACATTTTGTACCACAACATCTGGTCCCAGATGTTGTTGTACGAGAGAGGGACCTCTCTCGCTCGCGGCCCGGCTGGACCTGGACGAGCTAGGAACCGGACTAAAAGGCTTCCTCCGTTCTCGCTTACTATCCGCCGTCACTGGGTGTGCATCTATTATGTTTATAGTGCTCGCATCACCCAAAATTTCCTCTTGGACCGCATCGGACGAACCCGGCTGCCGAACCATTCGGTGAATGGACGCTACACCGGGCGAGCTAGCGGACGACATTTGTCTAATCTCCATGAGCACTTTTGCCGCTAGCTCTGAATTCATTTGTGACGACGGACGCACACTTGAAGAAGATAACATGGAAACATCACCCTGTTCTGGTTCCTCTGAAATAGAAACTGAGAGAGTAGAGTGACCTTGTGGAGAAAGAGCCGGCTTCGCTCCTTCTCCAGAAACAACATATCGTGACACACGTTTCCAATGTTTCTCATCCCAATGTTCACATATAGGACAGGGATTAATGCGAGAACACTGACTACAATTAATACAATGATCATGAAAGTCAGAGGAAGATTTCTTCCTATTACAATTTGAACAATGTCCCTTCATTGTGAAAGAACAACAATAAGTCCTAGTTACTCGCAAAAACCCCTGACACAAAGATACATAATAACATGATCCATTAATAAATGAAAAAACAATTGCAAAACAAAATAATTTTGAAAAAATATTTTTTCAGAGAAGCCCAAGTTGCTGAAAAGTAACGTTGAGCCCCGATGGATCCGATGGCAAAGTGTGGTCAAAAATTTTAAATTTATATAAAATAATTAATGAGACACTTTCGGATAATATATTTGTATCTTATAATGAGATAAACTACCACAAAGGCAAACAGCCCCCCTCAAAAAAGGCTGTTGCCAATGAAAACAAACAGTGTAAACACACTAGAAAACATGACTCCAGGCACTGAAAAAACTGGCACGGAATCAGTCATCAATTACACTCTATCTGATGCAAAACAGAGACTCCCAGGGGGGAATCTGTAGAACATCAGATGGAAGATGCAGAACACAAACGTTATACACCCATGGGTGAAAACGTAACTATGGGGAAAATAACAGAAAACATTCTGTAACCAAGCAACTCTCCCAGGAAATTTTAGAAATGAAACTTCTCAAAAATATGCCAAAAGCATGGGAGAATTGCCAGGGGGGACTTTAGAAGGCTAGGGGAGAGGAAACACTGAATAAGCAGTGCAACAATTAGCAAGAATGACAACAAGAGGCCCATGCCTCGAAAATAGGCAACTTAACATAATTTCATCAAAAAATTTTAAGTACAGCCCTGATTATTTTTTGCCACTTCTTTTTCCTCTCCTCCTTCTATCCTCCTTAGAATCACATTTTCTCCAAAAATTACGTGTCTGGCATCCTTTAAACTGAGATTTACAAGCACAAAGATCAGTGAGATGTTGACTGATGAAGGGCCAAACAGAGAATGATAATTGGCGCCAATTTCGGGACGACTGTGTCACTGCGCATGCGCAGTAGAGGCGTACTATGGAGGTCCTTTAGGACATGATTTCTTTTTGTTTTGGATGCAAATTTTGGGGGTTGGGGGGCAAAATTTGTGTTTGGCCCTGGTTTTGTTGGAGTTAGCACCAGCTAAGTCTGGGTCATTGGTACAGTATAAAAATATAACATTTGCCACGATTTTAAATAATAAAATGGTTGGACATGTACAAATACAATTTAAAACATACAAGATGAAGCGTATTCTCCTATTCAAGTTTTGAAATCCCACATATTTCTTTTCAAAATTGCGCTTTCTTTACACAACCTGCACAGTTATTTCAACCTGATTCTTAATGTTGAATCCTCAATTTTGAGATTTTTTGGGCAGATCATTCAGGGGTCATTTAGGAAAATAATGCTGAATGCAACTCCAGAAAATACTAGTAAAGGAGGAAAAGGTTTTAAGAATTTCAGAAATCACACTACAAATCCAGCAGTTCCCAACCAACAATCTTATGGGTGGGAAGTTAAAAGAATGAAGCTGACCTTAGAAAACTCAGATGATCAGAATATGAAAAACTATTTCGGGACATGATTAAAGATAGGCTAGGCTTACTAACGAAATATGGAGTTTCTACGGACAGTTACAGCTGACTTCCTGTTGAAATGCATCTGTTTGACATCTGAATAGAGAGTTCACTTTTCCAATGTTCTCAGCTTTAAATAATTAGTGTTAGAAAGTACCCAGGGCCACAGGGAGCAAAACTAGAGGTAGCCACCAGGGGGTGGCCAAAAAATTGCCCTAATGCAGTTACCTTGGTAATATATTACATTAAATTAACACAGCCACTTTTGGTAGTATTTACTCAAATAATACAGATAAGAAGATTACCTGTGTTTGATGACATGTCAAGTTTGGTTTCGATGGGGACCGATAAAATTTCAAGCTCATGGTCACTGTGACCTCGACTTTTGACACAATGACCTAAAAATATGTTGGGTTCTTCATCTCATCATGCTCAACCCACATGCCAAATTAGGTTTTGATCGGAAATGCATAAGTTTAATAATTGAGAGCCAAAACCAGCTCCGACCGATAAAATTTTAATTTCAAGGTCACTGTGATTTTGACCTTTGGCACAATGACCTCAAGCATACATAGGGCTATTCCCCTCATTATGCCCAATCCACATGCCAAGTATGGTTTCAATCAGGCAAACAACGTTGTAATTAGAGAGCAGAAACCAACTCTGACTGATAAAACTTTAAATTCAAGGTCCCTGTGACCTTTACCTTTGACACAATAACCCCAAAATAAATAGGGTTCTTCCTTTCATCATGCTCAACCCATAAGCTATGTTTAGTTTTGATCTGGCAAGCACAATTTCAATACGAGAAGCCAACTCTGGTAAATGTTTAAGTACAAGGTCATTGTGACCTCGACCTTTGGCACGCAATGACCTCATAATAAATAGGGTTCTTCCTCTCATCATGCTAAACCCACATGCCATCTTTGGTTTCAGACGGCCAAGCAGAACTTTAATTGCAGAGCGGAAACCAACTCTTGATAAAAAATTAGGTTCAATGTCACTGTGACCTTTACCTTAGGCACAATGATCCCAAAATGAAAAGGGTTCTTTTACTCATTATGCCTAACCCACATGCCAAGTTTGGTTTCAGTCGACCAAGCGGAACTTTACCGAGCGGAAACCAACTCAAATAAAAAATTACAGTTCATGGTCACTGTGATCTTGACCTTTGGCACAATGATCCCAAAATGATTAGGGTTCTTCCACTCATTATGCCTAACCCACATGCCAAGTTTGGTTTCAGTCGACCAAGCAGAACTTTACAGAGCGGAAACCAACTCAAATAAAAAATTACAGTTCATGGTCACTGTGATCTTGACCTTTGGCACAATGATCCCAAAATGATTAGGGTTCTTCTCTTCATCATACCTTACCCACATGCCAAATTTGGTTTGAGCCAGCCAAGCAGAACTTTAATTAAAGAGTGGAAACCAACTCTGTCTGGAGACGGAGAGACAGTGCCACAGCTATATCCCCCCCCCCCCCAAAAAGAAAAATGGGGGGGAGGGATAAAAACGATGAACGAACTTTGAGCCTGTGGTATGCATACACACAAACTTTTGCCCCTGGACACCTGTCTGACATTTGCCCTCTTCTCTCGACTGGTTTTTATATCAAGGACATCTGTCCCCTACCCATCAGATGTCCTAAATACATGTATAAGAAACCATAAATGATTTCGGAGGTACAGATGTCCTGGAGGGCTTATTTTTTAATAAATGCGAATGAGAAATAATTTTAGTCATTTGTATTATCAGGGTGCAGTGCACATGAATGTTTACTTTATCCATTCATACAATAAGTAAAAAAAACACACCATCACAGAATTTAAAGCATGTGCAATTGATGAAATTGATGAATATTCATATATACAGTACAGCCTATAACAAAGTAAATCATTAAATGATATTCTTCTGTTAATGATGACATATTAGCGCCTTATTTTGATGATATTCCTATAACATTAACGTGATATTTTCAACATGATGTGGTGAATATCGCAAGACAATCGCACGCATGGCACGATATTTTCATAACCATCGTTCGTAATTTTTCGGATGAAAAGAAGAGGAGCGAATACTTATAATAAAATGGATGATTTGAGTCATGCAAAGTTCTTTTTATTTTAAACAAAACGAAGCTTCAAAGTTTCAGTTACAAATGAGTGATACCAAAGGACTGAGAGACTGAGTAAATCAAGGTAAACAAACTTACTGTCTTATTAGTATATGTCAGTGATGCAAGCCCATAAAAAAAGATTTCATGCTGAACTACGTTATAATGCTGTAGTCAATGTTAAGCCCATGAAATTTGCTACAGAAAACTGTTACGGATGGGGAAATTGAATTTAGGTGCCTGTGAAGAAATGAGCACAGCATGGTAATTCGGATATAAATAAAACAAAATGGGTTGGATGACAATAAACTGAAAATTAACTAACCTTGGTCTAAAACTAAGAATCAATTTATACCAATTGGTAATCAATGTTCCTGGAGGGGGAAAAAAACGTGAATCAAAATTTCGAAAACAAAAGATATTAGTCGACAAGAAAATTGCCTGTCGACTAGTCGCAAACATTTATAATATCCCAGTGCAACTGTCAAGTTACACCGACAGCACCCCACCAGTACCATGAATTGCTGTTTCATCGTCTGATATCACTGTCAGTTCATTTGGCAACAATCTACATGAAGTTACCCACTTTTCTTTATCACTGTCAACACAAACTGGACAATGAAAAAATGAACATAAAATACACTCATCAGCCGACTGTTTTCACAGGACTTCAAAGAATGAGATAATCTTGGGTTGATTTAATTTTTAACAATTGAATAGCAGTTTGCAAATTTTGATTACCAATTCCTATTATTTATATCTTTTTGTCATGTGAAATTGATTAGCTATAGTTGAAAATTGATTAGAAAATCGCTATGCAAATCCAGTTAAATCGAGCCCTGAAGGTAATGTGTTGTACATGTAACTTATTTATGTAAACAATCTAAAAATAGTACATAGATTTCTGGGATTGGTTATTATTTGTGTTGTGAAGCATTATATTTTCCATTCAGGATTTTCCGGCACTAGACGCATGACTATTTATTTATTGGTAATTAAGGTCACATATTTTTGTACAATGGCTAATCATGACCACAACATAAGTATCAACTCAAGACCAGTGGTGAGAGTTAATAAGCCATGTTGCCCATTTTAGAGAGGGTTTGCACCTCCCAAGCATTAGTGACTGGGTCCTATTTTACCAGTAATACAGAGCCTGTTTACTGTCGTGAACAGGCACTACTTCACGTCCTGGGGTTTCCACAGGGAAGACACATGACTAAGAATCTACGAAATGGAGGGAATTGCAGTGTTAGAAGCTATTGGAAAACACAGACATCCCACAACAGACGCAATCTAACTTAGAGTTTATAAAACGGGACCTACTTTTATCCTGTATATCCACAAGAGTTTCAAACTGAAAATTCGAATTAGAACATAAATGAATAATTAAATCAAGTAAATAAATATGTTATTTAATTGCCCTCTGAAATTGATATCTTTTATTCATCTTGAAACTTAATTTAAAAGGAGGTGGAATTTAAAATACTATGAGAGTAAATCACCTACTTTCTCTCGGAATGTCCAACACTGGCAGGGGTCATTCCAGCCTCATTGGGAAAGGGTACAGGTCTGATGCCATTGGGAAAAATTTGCAACGTATGCCCCAATTTGAGAATTTGGGGAAAATCAATTACATGATCATTTCTATAGAAACAAAAACAGGGTACTATTGTTACTTTGACTCATCATTTGTGTCTCATATTGTTTCAGAATGTTTCTTAATGAACATAAAATACACTCATCAGCCGACTGTTTTCACAGGACTTCAAAGAATGAGATAATCTTGGGTTGATTTAATTTTTTACAATTGAATAGCAGTTTGCAAATTTTGATTACCAATTCCTATTATTTATATGTTTTTGTCATGTGAAATTGATTAGCTATAGTTGAAAATTGATTAGAAAATCACTATGCAAATCCAGTTAAATCGAGCCCTGAAGGTAATGTGTTGTGCATGTAACTTATGTAAACAATCTAAAAATAATTCCTATAATATTTCCAATTTTTCATGGTAGTAAACATTTGAGATATCTGCAATCACTTAGTTACTATGGTAACTGAGCAACTTCCCCTGCTTCGCATGGCATGTTAATTGGATTATGACCCTTGTACTGGGCATGTGCAGAAGATTTAATTATAGTTTCTGCTTCCATAACACTTCTGCAATCGACTTGCCTTTTGCGGGTGGGTGATGTTTATTGAAATTTGTCTGATTGAACCAGGACATGAATTCAGGGTTGGTCGGTAAATACCGGGTGGATTTTACCGTCTGGTAAATACCGGTGCAAACCTGATAAAAACCGGGAGTTTTTCCCACTTCATTCTGGTCAAAACTGGGGAAGACCTTTTTTGTAAGAAAGATTAACCCTTTACCGAACGAAACGGCCAAAACCGGCCAGTGCTATTCTCAAAAATTGCCTATTAATTTTAATTATTTTTTCATTTTTTGTCTCAAAAACATAGGTTATGACCTCTCATTGGAACGAGCTCATTGAGCTCGTTCCAATGAGGGGTCATAACCTATCTTTTTGAGACAAAAAATGAAAAAAAATAGTTATTCAAGAATTTTTTTTGCAAGTGTCGTCTGCTTTTCATGTTAGGTAAAGGGTTAACTCAAACCAATAACAATTATCTGAATTCAGGAAGGCATCCTCACACAGAGTGCCAGAAAGGGTAAAAATAGCAAAAATGATAACAATTATCCTTGAAAAACAGTTTTACTTCATTTCGTACATGAGTATGTGTAGTGCAAACAAAAATATTATGCATTTTCTTGGTACCAAAGCAATACCATCAATTAATCAAATGAAATAAAATAAGTGTCAAGTTTGCCTTCTTGGCTGTAGATTGTAGAAACCTTTGTTCATCATGAGAAGATCCTTTGTTAGTGGAAAAAAATTTCAACATGATACTCATCAGTGCTAATAGAGCCAAGTCTACCAGTCAAGCTCTTTTTCCCCCAAGGAACATGTAACACATAACTAACTTGGCTGCTTTTGCTATACCAAGTTTGTTCTGTAGATTGCTTTGAATAAAACTGAAATTTGAAAACACTGGCTCAGTGGATGTAGCGCTAGAAGGCAAAGACACTAGCTTTTGTGCTAGTTTGCACAGACCAGGATCAACTTTTTGCGATCTTTCCAAACACTTCCACCACACATTTGGTTTAGTGTTCATTCTTACTGTATCTGCATCCAAGGCACTAGGAATAGGCAACTCTCCGGCCAAAAGTTAAAAATTCCATCTACCTGGTTCAATGTACTAGCTATAATCTACATGGAAAATATTAGGCACCAGGTCTGGCAGGTGAAAATGCCACATTAATGCAATACTGTTGAAGTTGTTTACATAATAGCCCAGTTTCTGCTAAGACTTTACATGTGAAAGAGAAATCATTCTTACCAATAAAACTCAGAAAGAAGAGGAAGTACATAACTGTATAGGTTCCTTGGTCTGTCTCGGATGTGAAATAATAAGCCAGTTTTTTCTTAGATTTTGAAACATTGATTTAAGCTTTGAGAACCCCATTCCTGTGCTGGAGTGATAGGTTGTAATGTTGGCCCATATCATGACCATAATACCATCCTACTGCACTGTAACTGCAGATTAAGATATTAAGCAGAACTAGTGAAATACTGTTCCATTTGACTTATGGGAACAAATTAAATTGAAGACTGCTAAGCAGTGTTAAGCTTTCTAAACACATCCCCATTTAACCCTGCATAAAGTGATGGTATAGTGGTATACATGGATTCCAGGTTTTGGGTGGTAAATACAGAGTTTTTACCAGTTTTTTACCATTTCTGGGACAGACAGGTTTTTCCCAGGAAAAAGCCAACCCTGCTTGAATTGAGAAATTTTTAGTTGGTAATTGGGGAAAATAGCATCTACGGGGGCCATTGGGAATGGGTCCGATAATCAGATCCTGTAGACGTTCAGAATTATCCCCGACTGGTGATAGTCAACACTTAAAACAAACTGGGTATGTTTTGTTCTTAAAAATTTGATTAGCAGTTTCCATCTTGGTTTCAAAAATTGATGATAAATAGTGAATATAAGGCTAATATGAAAGAAAAATGGTTAGCATTTGGACATTTTTGGATAGCATTTTGCAAGGCGAATCCAGTCATCAAACACCCTGCAATTTGACACTAAACTAAACAAGAAGGACGCCGACGCCCTATAGCGCACCAACATTCCTCTTTGATAGTAACTTTGGCAAACACAAGAACTGTATCAAACAGGCTCATAACATGTGACAAAGCTTACCTAAACACAACCTCTTAAAAGTAAAACACAGAAACTGACATAAACACTAAGTTAAGCATGAAATTTTTAGCTAAACAGAAAACTAAACGCAACTAAAAATGTCAAGAAAAATGTTTAAAATGCAGGGTATCAGGGGTTAATCATGGAACAATGATACTGAGGAACATGTATGATGAATATAAGTGTCATGGGAAGAGAAGGAGCACAGCAGCTGACCAAAACACTTAGTTAAACATGAAATTCTGAGCTAAACAGAAAACTAAACGCAACTAAAAATGTCAAGAAAAATGTTTAAAATGCAGGGTATGAGGGGTTAATCATGGAACAATGATACTGAGGAACATGTATGATGAATATAAGTGCCATGGGAAGAGAAGAAGCACAGCAGCTGACCTAAACACAAGTTAAACATGAAGTTCCGAGCTAAACAGAAAACTAAACGCAACTAAAAATGTCAAGAAAAATGTTTAAAATGCAGGGTATGAGGGGTTAATCATGGAACAATGATACTGAGGAACATGTATGAGGAATATAAGTGCCATGGGAAGAAAAGGAGCACACCAGCTGACCTAAACACTTAGTTAAACATGAAATTCTGAGCTAAACAGAAAACTAAACGCAACTAAAAATGTCAAGAAAAATGTTTAAAATGCAGCGTATGAGGGGTTAATCATGGAACAATGATACTGAGGAACATGTATGATGAATATAAGTGCCATAGGAAGAGAAGGAGCACAGCAGCTGACCTAAACATCAAGTTAAACATGAAATTCCGAGCTAAACAGAAAACTAAACGCAACTAAAAATTTCAAGAAAAATGTTTAAAATGCAGGGTATGAGGGGTTAATCATGGAACAATGATACTGAGGAACATGTATGATGAATATAAGTGCCATGGGAAGAGAAGGAGCACAGCAGCTGACCTAAACACTAAGTTAAACATGAAATTCCGAGCTAAACAGAAAACTAAACGCAACTAAAAATGTCAAAAAAAATGTTTAAAATACTGGGTATGAGGGGTTAATCATGGAACAATGATACTGAGGAACATGTATGATGAATATAAGTGCCTTGGGAAGAAAAGGAGCACAGCAGCTGACATAAACACTTAGTTAAACATGAAATTCCGAGCTAAACAGAAAACTAAACGCAACTAAAAATTTCAAGAAAAATGTTTAAAATGCAGGGTATGAGGGGTTAATCATGGAACAATGATACTGAGGAACATGTATGAGGAATATAAGTGCCATGGGAAGAAAAGGAGCACAGCAGCTGACCTAAACACTTTGTTAAACATGAAATTCTGAGCTAAACAGAAAACTAAACGCAAGTAAAAATGTCAAGAAAAATGTATAAAATGCAGGGATGAGGGGTTACTCATGGAACAATGATACTGAGGAACATGTATGATGAATATAAGTGTCGTGGGAAGAGAAGGAGCACAGCAGCTGACCTAAACACTAAGTTAAACATGAAATTCCGAGTTAAACAGAAAACTAAACGCAACTAAAAATGTCAAGAAAAATGTTTAAAATGCAGGGTATGAGGGGTTAATCATGGAACAATGATACTGAGGAACATGTATGATGAATATAAGTGCCATGGGAAGAGAAGGAGCACAGCAGCTGACCTAAACATCAAGTTAAACATGAAATTCCAAGCTAAACAGAAAACTAAAAGCAACTAAAAATTTCAAGAAAAATGTTTAAAATGCAGGGTATGAGGGGTTAATCATGGAACAATGATACTGAGGAACATGTATGAAGAATATAAGTGTCATGGGAAGAGAAGGAGCACAGCAGCTGACCTAAACACTAAGTTAAACATGAAATTCCGAGCTAAACAGAAAACTAAACGCAACTAAAAATGTCAAAAAAAATGTTTAAAATGCAGGGATGAGGGGTTAATCATGGAGCAATGATACTGAGGAACATGTATGATGAATATAAGTGCCATGGGAAGAGAAGAAGCACAGCAGCTGACCTAAACACAAGTTAAACATGAAGTTTCGAGCTAAACAGAAAACTAAACGCAACTAAAAATGTCAAGAAAAATGTTTAAAATGCAGGATATGAGGGGTTACTCATGGAACAATGATACTGAGGAACATGTATGATGAATATAAGTGTCGTGGGAAGAGAAGGAGCACAGCAGCTGACCTAAACACTAAGTTAAACATGAAATTCCGAGCTAAACAGAAAACTAAACGCAACTAAAAATGTCAAAAAAAATGTTTAAAATGCAGGGTATGAGGGGTTAATCATGGAACAATGATACTGAGGAACATGTATGATGAATATAAGTGCCATGGGAAGAGAAGAAGCACAGCAGCTAACCTAAACACTAAGTTAAACATGAAATTCCAAGCTAAACAGAAAACTAAACGCAACTAAAAATGTCAAGAAAAATGTTTAAAATGCAGGGTATGAGGGGTTAATCATGGAACAATGATACTGAGGAACATGTATGATGAATATAAGTGCCGTGGGAAGAAAAGGAGCACAGCAGCTGACATAAACACTTAGTTAAACATGAAATTCCGAGCTAAACAGAAAACTAAACGCAACTGAAAATTTCAAGAAAAATGTTTAAAATGCAATGTATGAGGGGTTAATCCTGGAACAATGATACTGAGGAACATTTATGATGAAAATAATTGCCATGGGAAGAGAAGGAGCACAGCAGCTGACCTAAACACTAAGTTAAACATGAAATTCCGAGCTAAACAGAAAACTAAACGCAACTAAAAATGTCAAGAAAAATGTTTAAAATGCAGGGTATGAGGGGTTAATCATGAAACAATGATACTGAGGAACATGTATGATGAATATAAGTGCCATGGAAAGAGAAGGAGCACAGCTGCTGACCTAAACACAAGTTAAACATGAAGTTCCGAGCTAAACAGAAAACTAAACGCAACTAAAAATGTCAAGAAAAATGTTTAAAATGCAGGGTATGAGGGGTTAATCATGGAACAATGATACTGAGGAACATGTATGAAGAATATAAGTGTCATGGGAAGAGAAGGAGCACAGCAGCTGACCTAAACACTAAGTTAAACATGAAATTCCGAGCTAAACAGAAAACTAAACGCAACTAAAAATGTAAAAAAAAATGTTTAAAATGCAGGGATGAGGGGTTAATCATGGAACAATGATACTGAGGAACATGTATGATGAATATAAGTGCCATGGGAAGAGAAGAAGCACAGCAGCTGACCTAAACACAAGTTAAACATGAAGTTTCGAGCTAAACAGAAAACTAAACGCAACTAAAAATGTCAAAAAAAATGTTTAAAATGCAGGATATGAGGGGTTACTCATGGAACAATGATACTGAGGAACATGTATGATGAATATAAGTGTCGTGGGAAGAGAAGGAGCACAGCAGCTGACCTAAACACTAAGTTAAACATGAAATTCCGAGCTAAACAGAAAACTAAACGCAACTAAAAATGTCAAAAAAAATGTTTAAAATGCAGGGTATGAGGGGTTAATCATGGAACAATGATACTGAGGAACATGTATGATGAATATAAGTGCCATGGGAAGAGAAGAAGCACAGCAGCTGACCTAAACACTAAGTTAAACATGAAATTCCAAGCTAAACAGAAAACTAAACGCAACTAAAAATGTCAAGAAAAATGTTTAAAATGCAGGGTATGAGGAGTTAATCATGGAACAATGATACTGAGGAACATGTATGATGAATATAAGTGCCGTGGGAAGAAAAGGAGCACAGCAGCTGACATAAACACTTAGTTAAACATGAAATTCCGAGCTAAACAGAAAACTAAACGCAACTGAAAATTTCAAGAAAAATGTTTAGAATGCAATGTATGAGGGGTTAATCCTGGAACAATGATACTGAGGAACATTTATGATGAAAATAATTGCCATGGGAAGAGAAGGAGCACAGCAGCTGACCTAAACACTAAGTTAAACATGAAATTCCGAGCTAAACAGAAAACTAAACGCAACTAAAAATGTCAAGAAAAATGTTTAAAATGCAGGGTATGAGGGGTTAATCATGGAACAATGATACTGAGGAACATGTATGATGAATATAAGTGCCATGGAAAGAGAAGGAGCACAGCAGCTGACCTAAACATCAAGTTAAACATGAAATTCCGAGCTAAACAGAAAACTAAACGCAACTAAAAATTTCAAGAAAAATGTTTAAAATGCAGGGTATGAGGGGTTAATCATGGAACAATGATACTGAGGAACATGTATGAAGAATATAAGTGTCATGGGAAGAGAAGGAGCACAGCAGCTGACCTAAACACTAAGTTAAACATGAAATTCCGAGCTAAACAGAAAACTAAACGCAACTAAAAATGTAAAAATGTTTAAAATGCAGGGACGAGGGGTTAATCATGGAACAATGATACTGAGGAACATGTATGATGAATATAAGTGCCATGAGAAGAGAAGAAGCACAGCAGCTGACCTAAACACAAGTTAAACATGAAGTTCCGAGCTAAACAGAAAACTAAACGCAACTAAAAATGTCAAGAAGAATGTTTAAAATGCAGGGTATGAGGGGTTAATCATGGAACAATGATACTGAGGAACATGTATGAGGAATATAAGTGCCATGGGAAGAAATGGAGGACAGCAGCTGACCTAAACACTTTGTTAAACATGAAATTCTGAGCTAAACAGAAAACTAAACGCAACTAAAAATGTCAAGAAAAATGTTTAAAATGCAGGGTATGAGGGGTTAATCATGGAACAATGATACTGAGGAACATGTATGATGAATATAAGTGCCATGGGAAGAGAAGGAGCACAGCAGCTGACCTAAACATCAAGTTAAACATGAAATTCCGAGCTAAACAGAAAACTAAACGCAACTAAAAATTTCAAGAAAAATGTTTAAAATGCAGGGTATGAGGGGTTACTCATGGAACAATGATACTGAGGAACATGTATGATGAATATAAGTGTCGTGGGAAGAGAAGGAGCACAGCAGCTGACCTAAACACTAAGTTAAACATGAAATTCCAAGCTAAACAGAAAACTAAACGCAACTAAAAATGTCAAAAAAAATGTTTAAAATGCAGGGTATGAGGGGTTAATCATGGAACAATGATACTGAGGAACATGTATGATGAATATAAGTGCCATGGGAAGAGAAGAAGCACAGCAGCTGACCTAAACACTAAGTTAAATATGAAATTCCGAGCTAAACAGAAAACTAAATGCAACTAAAAATGTCAAGAAAAATGTTTAAAATGCAGGGTATGAGGGGTTAATCATGGAACAATGATACTGAGGAACATGTATGATGAATATAAGTGCCGTGGGAAGAAAAGGAGCACAGCAGCTGACATAAAAACTTAGTTAAACATGAATTCCGAGCTAAACAGAAAACTAAATGCAACTAAAAATTTCAAGAAAAATGTTTAAAATGCAATGTATGAGGGGTTAATCATGGAACAATGATACTGAGGAACATGTATGATGAAAATAATTGCCATGGGAAGAAAAGGAGCACAGCAGCTGACCTAAACACTAAGTTAAACATGAAATTCCGAGTTAAACAGAAAACTAAACGCAACTAAAAATGTCAAGAAAAATGTTTAAAATGCAGGGTATGAGGGGTTAAATCATGGTATAATGATAATAATCATCATATAGCAGCATTATAAAGGACATGATATGGAAATAGGGCGAGTAAGTGACCTAAACAGAAGCTTTAACATTATTGGACATGTACGCCGACGCGGACGCTGACGCCGACCGATCGAGCCATGCCATAAGCTCACACAACTAATGTTGGTGAGCTAAAAAAAAACAAAAAACTTTGTTTTATTTTCGAGTATTTGAACTGAAACTGGTCTCATTCCAAGAGTGATTTAGTGATTATCCCTGACATTCCAGGAGGAAAACAGGTCTGATCATGACACAAACAGAGGCACTGCAGTCTGGTCTAAGATAAAGGCCTGTCAATATGGAGTTGCTTTCCTATTACAGTAATGGGACGCGATTACCGGTAGTCAACTTACATGACTTTTGGTCCTCAATCAGTCAACTTGAAAACTGTGTAGTCATTTCAACACTATTCGCAACTGATTTCCAATGGCAGCCTAATCATGTAGCAAAGTGACAAGTTGTACTCAGCCATATTAACCTCAGCTTGAGGAAAATCATGAGATTTTGTCTTTAAAATCATGAGATTGAGGAAAAAATAATGAGATTTCCTCATGAGATTTTTTTCAAGCATAATTCGGAAGATAATGTACAAAATCAACTACAAATGTAGTATTTCAATGACCTTCAGCACATCAAGGGAGAATCCTCTAAAACATTTAGCATGAGGATTCCCCAACTTGAATGACAAGTCATAAAGGTGTTTGTTTCGTGCAATGAGTTGGAACTTGTGTTCACTTTGTTTTGATAATAATTATCCAGTGGATTCAAAGGATGCAAGCTTACGCAAGAAAGTTAAAAAATTTATAGTAATTTATATATTTTTTATACTTACCAATGACCCAGACATAGCAGGTGCTAACTCTTAAAAATCTAGGGCCAAACACAAATTTTGCCCCCCAATCCCCAAAATTTGCATCTAAAACCAAAAGAAATCATGTCCTGAAGGACCTCCATACTTTGCCCTTACTGCGCATGCGCAGTGTCAAGGACGTTCTGAAATTGGCGCCAATTATCATTCTTACAAGCAGTGCCTGGTCAGCGCTATGTACTCAGCGGGGAGGTATGAGTTCCCAACTCCTGGGAGGGCCATCCCCGTCTGGGTCATTGGTAAGTATAAAAAATATATAAATTACTATAAATTTTTTAACATTTTTATACTGTACCAATGACCCAGACATAGCTGAATAGTAAAAAGGCTGGAGGGCCTAGGACATAGAGGAAAATCCAATAAGCTCAACTATATAATATAGAGTCAACCTCTCAAGGAGAAAAGGAGTATTAGGCTTTACATGTATCTTTCTTATTTTATGTTAAATTAGAAAGATACAATACCATTCATAATTGAGCACAATAACATTCATGTTCTCTATTAACATCCAGTATAACCCTTTATACTAATTATTTTTAAAGTAAGCCAATAAATAAAGTTAGTCCAGAGAATTGAGACTCTTTATATTCTTTAAAAGTGTCCGAGGATTGTATATTAACGCCCGTTTGACACTTGACATATACAAATGCTTCACACCGAGCTACACTTTAAAAATATGACATGAATGAATTTTTAACATTAATAGTACACTTTAAAACCATCCCGGAAACGACTCAGAAATACTGACTACGGAGGAGGCATTCCCTTGCTTTTCACTATAAAGCAGGTGACCTAAGGGGAACACCCTCCCCCCCCCCTCCCCCTTCCCCTTGCCCTGGGTCAAATAGCCCAGAACGAAGAGGGCAGCCGGACGGAGTCACTGCCGGAACAGAAAGCCTGCATAACTATAGTTGCAACTGTTTAGTGGACAACATTCTGAGCAAAAGATAACGGACCTAAACAATGCAGGTCTCCAGAAATGGACTCAATATTTCTGAGATAAAAATTCGTGAATGTGGATGGCTGAGACCAATAAGCAGCCTTCATTAAATCTGTAATAGCAATACTATTAGCGTAAGCCCAAGATGTAGAAAGAGCTCTTACTTCATGAGCCGAAATCTTAAGCACAGACTGCTGAGAAGAAGATAAATTTTCATAAGCAGTACGGATAGTTAATTGAATCCATCTAGCAATAGAATGGACTGAAATGTCCTTTCTATTAGGCATCAGAGACAGAAAGAAACGTTTTCGTCCCTTTCTGATAAACTGAGATCTCTTTTTATAGATACGTAACGCTCTAACAGGACAGAGTAAAGGCCTACGCCCGTCTGAAGACGGAAGAGCCTTAATAACAATAGGTTCCGGATATTTATTAGGAGCCTGATTCTAAGCTAAAAATCTCACATTAGTAGTGAAGGTGATAGTGTTCCCGACACTACGATAGTGAGAATCATCCACCGACAGTGCATGAAGCTCACTGACTCTTCTAGCAGAAGAGAAAGCTAAGAGAAAAGCTGTCTTATAAGACAAGAATTTGAAATCTACTGTCCCAAGAGGTTCAAATGGCTTTTCCTTCAGTTTAAGAAGAACCCAAGCTAAATTCCACTTAGGAATTAACCTAAGAGTTCTGGGTCTATTTATCAAGAAGTTTCTAACTAACTTAGATAAAGAGACATTAGATCCAATTTGTAAACTATCATGATGTGCACAGGTATCAGATAACATAGACCTATAACCCTTAATAGTAACAGGCTGCAGTTTGATTTCGTCAAACAAGTATACTAGAAAGTTTGCAATGTCTGGTATGGAGGGATCAAAAATATCAACAGAATGATCCCTACACCAACGACGAAAAACCTTCCACTTAGCCGCATAGTTTAGCGAAGAGGAGGTCCTCCTACAGTTAGAAATCGCGTCCACTGCTCGTCCTGTAAAGTGCTTGCCATGCAAGAAGGACCGCACAACGGAAAAACGTGAAGGTTGAGACCTTGCGGGTTGTGATGGAGTTGACGCGATTTCCCCTGCGAAAGAAGATCCTCCCGTGGAGGAAGCTTTCGCGGTAGGTCCCACAACAGACACCTGAGTAGATTTATCCACGGTCTCTGTGGAGACAGAGATGCTACCAACAGAATCTTGCATTGAGATTGTTTTATCTTTAGCAATACTTGCTGAATTAACGGCGCTGGAGGATACGCATATCCTATCATTCCGTCCCAAGGGATCGACAGAGCGTCTACTGCAAATAATCTTGGATCCGGACACGGAGACACATACGTCTGCAACTGATTGTTGAAATGTGTCGCAAATAAGTCTATCATGGCCGTTCCCATTGGTAGCAAATCTGATTGAATACTTGTTTGTTGAGAGTCCACTCCGACGGCAACAAGCGACCCTTTCGTGAAAGGGAGTCTGCTAGTACGTTCAGACGACCCGGTATATGACGGACCGAAAGAAGAACTTGATGTTCTAGAGCAAACAGAAGTATTCTTTCCGTTAGATTGAACAACGGAATTGAATGAGTGCCTGCCTGATTCCGTATATACGCCACTACTGTCGTATTGTCGGATAGGATTTGGACATGAGCATTGTGAATAATGTCCATTCAATGACGTAACGCAAGCCAAATTGACATCATTTCCTTGATGTTTATGTGCTTGCCCAGGAATTGCGGATCCCAAAGACCCTGGCATCTCGAATCCGTTGGGATCAATGATGCACCCCAACCTGTTTGACTGGCATCCGTCATAATGGTAAAACTCGGACCCGGCAACTGCAGCGGAACTCCCTGAGTTAACGACTGAATGTTTGCCCAAGTCTGAATCTCTCGTTTCACTTGATCTGACAAGAGAACGTCTATGTCGAGCGAATGAATTTTCACACTCCAATTCTGAGTCAAGAAAATTTGGAGAGGACGCGTGCGTAACCGCCCCATCGGAATGAGATCCGCAGCGGCTCCGCACAGACCTATCAGTCTCATGAACTCCCTCGCTGTGACTTTGTCTGCGTGCAGACAATAGCGAGCGTAACAACTGACTAATTTCGCTCTGGTTAACGGCAGACGAACGAGATTGTTGTGCGTCTCGAAGCTCATTCCCAGATGTGTGAATGACTTGGACGGCACCAGATCCGACTTCTCCTCGTTTATTATAAAACCGAGACGTCGGAGCAATAGAAGCAGATTCTGCACATCGTTCTGAAGCGTTAACTCGTTGCCGTACCTCTGAAGAATGTCGTCCAGGTAGGCCGACGTTACCGCAGACGAATGAGCTCGGAAATATATCATTACCGAGTTCATTACCCGAGTGAAAGCCCAGGGTGCTAGATTCAATCCGAAGCACATCGCCCGGAATTGATACACCACCCCTAGGACTGCGAAGCGTAGATACTTTCTGAATGTCGGATGTACCATGACGTGAAAGTACGCATCTTTGAGATCTATGCTTGTTGCATAATCGTTCACCCGAATACTCGCTCTGACCGATCGAATCGTCTCCATATAAAACTTCGGAGCGACGATCAGCTTGTTTATCCAGCTCAAATCTATGACTGGACGGAACGAGCCGTCTGGTTTCAGAACCAGAAACAGATGGCTGTAGAATCCCAGTGTCTCCTGGTTATCTACGACCTCTACCGCGTTCTTCATTAAAAGAGACTGCACCTCTGATAACAGAGCGTCTCTTTTCTGCGGATTTGACGGAAGTTGAGTCCATTCTGGACTTCGAGTTAATGGAGGCTTTCGTTTGAAGGATATCTTTAGACCTTCCGAAATAACCCCTCTCACCCAAGGGTCGTCCGTAATCGACGCCCACTCTTGTGAAAAACTCGACAACCTTCCGCCAACCGGCACGCGATAGAGGTTGAAGCCATCACCTCCTGGACCTGCGAGGCCTGCGGTAGGAGAAACCACGTCCTCCGCGACCCGCACCTCGTCCCGTCGACCTCGGGGCGTCCGACCGGTTGTCCTGGCCCGAAGGAAGTCCCGCACGTGAGTCGCTGCCTTGACGGTCTCTTGAATAAGACCAAGAGGACGCACCGGAACCTCTATAGGAACCTCTCTTGGGCACATTAGACCCAGAAGTGCCTGTCTTACTCTTATCTGCAGTGTCCGACTTCTTAGAAGCAGATTTGAACAGCAGAGAATCCGAAGCTTTCTTAGTAATTTTATCGTAAATTGCAGAAAGCTTGTCGTCGAAGAGAAGTTCTCCGGAGACCGAAGCGACTCGGAGAGAGTTCTTCACCTTACTATCCACGAGTGTGGATATAGCTAGGGCTGCGTCACGTCTAACCAACTCCAGGTTTGCCACTGAAAGGGCGGAGTTACACGTGGAATAAGCTACTGCCCTTGAAAGAAGTCTTAAAGAGGATTGTATATCCTGGAATTCTTTCCCTTGAAGACGCAGTGATAATGCCTTAGTAAGGTGGTCTGCATAAGATAAAGCATCTAAACTGGCTCTGTTAGACGAAATAGTCGTCTCCAACACCGCGGTTGGAATAGACGCAGACGACGGTAATGATAATTCTAAGTCTTCCGCCTCGTCGTCCATGCGCAGAGGAACTCTCGGGATACCCTGTCCTGCCGTATCGAATTTATTCCTTGCATTAATGAAAGGCAGGTTAAGAGTATTGGCGGACAAGAAACCCGCTTTTCCTGTTTTGGAAGCAAGTTTGAATATAGCGTCGTTCAATAATTCAAATGTTCTTGTGACATTATTGGACTGAGACGGAAACTCGGGAGCGATGTCCCTGAACCGCTCAAAGAAATCAGTGTCCAATGACGCTATAATTCTCTTGTCCGGTCCGCAGCAGTCTGGCCCGACGGAACAACTTGAGGAAGAAAGTGCCGGATGAAGTCCACGGCAGCTTTATGTTGTTCCGAAAGGGATAGCTCCAAGTCATCCGTATCCCTTTCATCATCCGGTCGGACCTCATGATGCTCCCGGTCGTTCGCACCCGATGCTTCGGCGGAGCGTACCGACCCAGCGCCGTCGGATAATTCCCGATCCGACACCGTTTCTGTCAGTTGCTGGGATGCTGAGATAAGTTGTGCTATTTGAACAAGCACGTCCGACATCGAGGCCTGCGGAGGCGCAGTCTTTCGCTGCTTCGCCGAGGGCAGCTCCGCATCTGGTGACTCCCGCATACTCTTCCTATGCGAACGTCCGGAGTCAACCGGCCTCGTGTCCCTGGCTACCGGATGGCGTGACCTGGTCGCCGAAGAATCCCTGATCGGCAAAGCTGGTAAAATATCGGCGGTCACGTAGCCAAGGTGCGGTCGTGTGCGCTGGTGAGAGGAAGAAGCCTGAGCAGTCTCAGCGGACTGCCTATACAACGGAGCGTCCCGAGCGACGGACATGTGCTCCGCTTGTGACACATTTTGTACCACAACATCTGGTCCCAGATGTTGTTGTACGAGAGAGGGGCCTCTCTCGCTCGCGGCCCGGCTGGACCTGGACGAGCTAGGAACCGGACTCGAAGGCTTCCTCCGATCTCTCCTACTATCCGCCGTCACTGGGTGTGCACGTTGAATGTTTATAGTGCTCGCATCACCCAAAATTTCCTCCTGCACCGCATCGGACGAACCCGGCTGCCGAACCATTCGGTGAATGGACGCTACACCGGGCGAGCTAGCGGACGACATTTGTCTTATCTCCATGAGCACTTTTGCTGCTAGCTCTGTATTCATTTGTGACGACGGAAGCGCACTTGCGGAAGATAACATGGAAACAGCACCCTGTTCTTGTTCCTCTGAAATAGAATGATAGAGTAGAGTGACCCTGCGGAGAAAGAGCCGGCATAGCCCTTTCTCCACTAACAACATATCGTGACACACGTTTCCAATGTTTGTCATCCCAATATTGACATATTGAACAGGGATTAGTACGAGTACACTGACTACAATTAATACAGTGATCATGAAAGTCAGAGGAAGATTTCTTCCTATTACAATTTGAACAATATCCTTTCATAGTGAAAAGTCAACAACAAGTCCTAGTACTCGCACAAACCCCTAAACACAAAGATACATAATAACATGATCCATTAATATAGAAAAAACAATTGAAAATCAAAATAATTTTTGAAAAATATTTTTTCAACCAAGCCAAAGTTTCTGAAAAGTAACGTTGAGCCCCAATGGATCCCAAGGCTAAGTGTGGTCAAAAATTTTAAAATTATATTAAATAATTAATGCAACACTTACGGATAATAATAATGTATCTTATAGTGAGATAAACTACTCCAAAGGCAAACAGCCCCCCTCAAAAGAGACTGTTGCCAATGTAAATAAACAGTGTAAAAACACCAGAAAACATGACTCCAGGCACTGACAATACTGGCCCGAAATCAGTCATCAAAATTACACACTATCTGATGCAAAACAGAGACTCCCAGGGGAGAATCTGCAGAACATCAGATGGTAGATGCAGAACACAACATTTATACACCCATGGGTGAAAACGTAAACATGGGGAAAGTAACAGAATTCATTCTGTAACCAAGCTAATTCTCCCAAGAGAATTTAGAAATGATCTTTCTCAAAAATATGCCAAAAGCATGGGAGAATAGCAAGGGGGGACTTAGAAGACCAGGGGAGAGGAAACACTGAATAAGCAGTGCAACTTTATAGCAAGAATGACAACAACAGGCCCATGCCTCGAAAATAGGCAACTTAACATAATTTCATAAAAAATTTTAAGTACAGCCCTGATTATTTTTTGTCACTCCTTTTTCCTCTCCTCCTTCTATATCCTCCTTAGAATCACCATTTCTCCAATAATTACGTGTCTGGCATCCTTTAAACTGAGATTTACAAGCACAAAGATCAGTGAGATGTTGACTGATGAAGGGCCAAACAGAGAATGATAATTGGCGCCAATTTCAGAACGTCCTTGACACTGCACATGCGCAGTAAGGGCAAAGTATGGAGGTCCTTCAGGACATGATTTCTTTTGGTTTTAGATGCAAATTTTGGGGATTGGGGGGCAAAATTTGTGTTTGGCCCTAGATTTTTAAGAGTTAGCACCAGCTATGTCTGGGTCATTGGTACAGTATAAAAATATTACCATCACATTGTCAAAAATACATTTCGAATTGTTATCAAAACAATTTTCTAACACTTTGCTAACTTGCATATTAATGGCATATTAGACTATAATATATGAAACTTTATTTGTAGACGTGTTTTATGCATAATTTTTGACAGAGGACTGATGAAGTTACAAGGGCCATATTTATATATTGGTGTTTAAGGTCACATACTTATGCCCAATGGCTAATCGTGACTGTGACTGTTTTACAAGTGGAGGAAGCCAGAGTACCCAGAGAGAACCACTGAGCATCGATGAGCAACTGGCAGCTTCTCAACATTTTAACTCTATTTAAGCTCCGCTCAAGCAGGGTTACAGTGATTGAAGACGTGCACCATCGACGTGCAGTACACCTTAGTACAACCTTGTAGGCAACCGGGATAAAGTGCCTTGCCCAAGGACACAACGTGGGTCATCCCGGACGGGGATCGAACTCGGGACCTCTATACAAAGGCCATATAGAATGTAATTGGATTTTCTTTTGCTGACAATTGAAATTGGATTACAAGACAACACACTGAACAATGATTTGGTTTAAATAAATAACAAAGACTGTGTTGAGAAGGCAAGAATCCTGGGACCTAAAGATAATATAGTGCCGTATTTCCAAACAAAGAAGATCCTGACATCAAATTTTTACCCAAGGGTAGCTGAAATCCTCAGATTTGTCCCCATGATCATAAGGGCATGAGATGAGTCCTTATAATGTTAGTCTCCTGTCAAATTCCTGGGAGCTAACATGTTTGAAATTTGCGTGTATTTGTTATATTGGTTGCAGTTTTGTGCGAATAAAACGTGATTTACCTGATTGCGGCTGAAGGCAAAATTTTGTGTAAATCGACTTGCGGATTCAAATCGAAATTATACCCTTGTACAGTATATATATATATTGTTTGCAGCCTTGTAGGAATCGAGAGCAATTCATCCGATTGCGATAGCAGGCGAATAGTCAAGCAAATCAATACATGGATTTGAGGCAAAATTCTACCCCTGGGTAATCCTATTGAAAAACCAAGATTTGAGGGCAAAAATCACAGTATTCACACTGTGACAATTTACAAATATTTTTTCAAGTGGATTATTTTTTTTAGGCAATGCCCTGTGGACATAGGTGTATGTCTCCCAAACGTGAATGATGAGATGAGCAGACAAAAAAGGGTGAGTAATGTTGCCAGTGGAATATAATTTGGCTAGTGCAACAAAGACAGTACTTAAGCTGATCTCAAGAATGCCGGCTTATTCGCCCCTTGACACATTCGCCCCTCTGGCTCATTCGCCCCTTGGCTTATTCGACCCTCCGGCTTATTCGCCCCTCGTGTTTTCAGCAGTAATGGTCGGGACAGAACATGATGTTTCATGTTCCGTCCCGGTGCACCACTGGGACTATATGGTCACAGAACAATGTGGGGAAGGAAAATTGATAACAAAATGAACAACTCTCAAATTTAAGAAAGTTTATTACACATCATTACATATTCATAAAACCTATATGCAGCACAAGTTGAAAATATATAAAAAATAACTAACATGAAATATTTGACATCTATTAAAATGAATATTACATTAAATTGGTGCATAAAGCTTAGCAGCTTCTTTAAGAAGTTGACTGGTACTCAGAGACTTTGCAGAGTACTGTTCCCACAGATTCAGGTAATTTCCATTTTTGGCTTGTCGATTCAATCTATTATGCTATCCCTCACAATCATTGTTAGTTCTGATGCTTCTATTAAACACTGTCCATGAGTCGATGGGCCTGGTAGGGTTTTCAATCCACGTATTCTCGACATAGTCAAAGAAATCCTCTAAGCCTATGGCGATTCTAGAGAGCGATGTCTGGACCATCTTCAGTGCATTCTCTTTCAGTTCAGCAAAAAATGCTAGGATGTCATCTGTTGGTAAAAACGGCAGAGCAAAAACCTGCCGCAGTACTTTGTAGAGTTTGTCCTTCTCACTGTAAGCGTGTTGTAGACTTCTTTGTTGCACATCCTCCACATGGCCTGGCCGAAATGAAATGAGCACCCATGGATGGCAGGTTCGTTGAAGACTGATCTGATTGCACCCCACATGGCAACCTTATAGTCGACCACAAAGGACTATACTTTTATTTCTGGTGGTAGATGCATGAGGACTGCCAACAGTACCTGAAATCAGAATATAATTTGTGATTAGAACTACAACTGATTTGGGTCCCAAATTTTCAGTGAAAAAAAAAAATTTCTCTTAAAATTGACTAAAATGCATAAAAACAAAAAAACTCATTTCCGGATTTTGGTCCAAAATTTCTAAGTCCGGACCGGGACCTCAAATTTACCGGGAGACAGCTCTCTCTTGATTTTTAATTTCTACTGTCAAACATTGCTTCGTCTGTTTGTTGTTTTGAGTAAATATTATTTGAATTAAAGTATAGAGGTAATTAATAAGATATAAGATAACACAATCATACACACCTTCTTACAATCTTTCTTCTGTCGTCAACTCATAATGGCGAAGCAAAATGGGAGCTGTTTCAGGTCGTTGCCAGATTGTATAAAACCATGAAGTGATAGCAGCTGCACAAATGGTCGCTTTATGATTTTAAAGGTGCCATCCAAATACCAGGTCTTGGCCTCTGCCAGGAGCTTCAGTTGTTGACTTGTGGCAAATATTAGATGTCGTTGGCTATCGACTCTGAGATCCTCAAGAAGAAAGGCTTCATAGCTTGTGATGACAGATAACCTGTGTCCAGCTGAAATGAGACAAAAACATTAATTAACATTTTTTGCATCATTTTATTATTTGCTCTGTATTTAATTTATTTTCTGATTATACGCTATTATTTTGCATTATTATATTGAAGGTTTATTATAAGTTATTATTAAATATATATATTATATTAATATAATCAACTAATTATAACTTGTTGTCTTTATTATTATAAATGCGTTAGAAATGTAAAAAGGATAATTACCTCAAAAGACAGGTCGACTGGATCTTTCGGCTGAGCTGATGAACGGGCACGGCAGCATATTCTTTCCAGTGTTGCCTCTATGGGTCGAGATGCTGATGGGAGTTGATCATTTATTAGCTGATCTGTCACCTGCTTCACAGTCGTCCCAGATGACCCAAAGTGATCGTTGTGTACTGCCTTCTTCACATCAGCAAATATCTTTACTGCTACATCAATGCCTATGAAATAAAATAAATAACACATCACTGATTGAACTATATATAGTATGAACTTTCGGGAGAATAGGAGTGCAGTTCTGCATAGGATAACACTTAATTGATTAAGCATAATTGTTCATTAATCATTATATTTATTATTATATAATATTCATTCATTCAGCCAATCATCAATCCATTCATTCATTCAAATTTAGACCCCTGATCAAGTTTCCGCTACAAAGCAAATGAACAATTATACTGTACCTGGTTTGGCAGAGTGGATGTGAGCCAGTGCATTTTTGGAAAAGCTACCATTGTTCTCGTTGACTACTGCCGGGCAAATTTGTTGTCCTCTGACACTATAACGCCATATTACTGTACCATTCTTGTGTGTTCTCTTGTGCACATAAGTATACCCCTTGCTGCTGACCAGCTTTCTACTCCCTCTCGTGGAGCCATTTTCTACTATTTGATAAGCTGTCGCCACCTCAAGTCCGCTGACATCATCATGCACGATCGTCGCAACATCAACCGATCTGGAAAAGAGAATTTTGATAAACGTTAGATTTTAAACAATAGATTCTACAATTATAATACAACTTAACAACATACACCCCGTTTCATACTGTTACCCCCTCAACCCCTGCAAAGTTTTCACTCACTTCGAGATAAACACATAAACAGGATTTAGGAAACTTAAACTTACTCTTCATTTTCTTCTGTCTCCATAGGTCTCTCTTGCTTAGACACATCAAATGTCGAGTTGTCAAATGCTTGGAACCCGAGGCTGAAGTTAGGGATGTCATTCCTGATGTTATCTATGAAGGCCCTGGTGCTCTCAGGTGGCTCTCAATTGCTGATATATCATTACCGACTGGTCTGCAGAGTTGGCAGGTGTATTCAATACTCTGACGCTGTTTGTTGGCTTGTCGGTAAACATCTCTTGAGATACCTTTTCCACAAGTTCAGTGTGTCCATCGTCTGAAAGTTGGCTGGTCACATTCTACCGCTTCTTGGCGTGGTCTTACAGTATTGCTACAAGTGACACAAAGGTAGTTATCACTGGACCTAGTGGAGTAATTTGTGATTTGAAGATGATGAATGATGATGAATGAAAGTGATTTGAAATTGAAGATTCCGGGAGCTATATAGGGTTCTTGACTTGTTCTGTGCCCATATTATAGCCCCAGTGGTGCGCCCGGTCTCCCTATATACCGAAACCGACTTCAAATACCGAATCTGACCTCAAATAAATTAATTATACGTTTTTCTTAATGGAATTGTTGATTTTGAGTGGGCCTAGTGGGTATATAGTTATTTTAAAATAAAACTGTCACAGTAAATGTCCATGAATTTCATGTAACAGTAGTTATTGGTGAAACGGCGCAAGTTCAGTTTTCAAACATCACCTAATTTTCTCAGGAACACGATATGGAACAGGAACGGGTACCTAATCTCAGGAATGCAAGAACAGAGAGAAAGCGCATTAATCACGCAAGTGAATAAACTTTATTCAAATGTTTGCCCACCATAACAAAACACTAATCATACCTTTTAACCCCATGTGCCTCTCGTCTATATAATTTGTAAACGTGTCTTTTTCTCGCCTTTATCGCCTCAATTTTCATTGAATTCACAGGAACAGTTACTGCCGGAGGGGAGTAAATTTCAGCAGCCAAATATTTCTGCTCAAACAGGTTTTATTTATTTATTAAACATTCGCCAGATTAGTACCGATTACAACCTGTTGTTTAATGTTGTTTCAGTAAACTATTAATACAAGATGTAGTTTATTGTTACATGATTCCTTATCAAGTTATTTTTGAAAGAAAATAAATCAAAAAATTTGCTTTAAAGTGTTATTTTCTTATAAAATCCAACATGAAGTGGGTGGGGTTGATGCTGTCACTGCGCACTGTACTATCGGGTGGGGACATAAAATGGCTGGCTTCTGTGCATGGAGAGACACACCCTGTGTAGGCTAAAGATATCTCTGTGGTAGCCTAGAGCAGAGCTGCAGATATTCGTCCCACAAGCCTAGCTGACAAAAACCGAAACAGTGAAATATCGCTAACGGGGATCGCAAGGGGCGCATAATACCACTTCATTCCCCGCAGGCATACAGCCGTAAAAAAACTTTCTCTACTAGGTGGGGGAAATGACTGACCATCATTTTTTTCGGAACGGTGGAGGGAGGGTATTTGGAATTCAAGGACAACCAGATAGGCGTACCACATTTTGTTTTCACACACGACATGCTATCTCATCCTATCCTACCCAGAAAAACGCATCTAAATACATCAATTTAAAAAACAAAAGGCCCCAAGGGGCCTGAGGGCGCTCACCTGACACGGTAGCCTAAATATCAATCCAGAGAATTGATTTCAACAAGTTGCATCTGCTCCTCCTAAGAAGACCTTATACCAAATATCCAAAGATTCTGACCAGTGGATCTAACAAAAAAAGAAGATTTCTAAAGAATATTCCTTATATTGAACTAAGTTATAATTTGGGCTCCCACAGGGAGCCCATATATGAACCCAGGGACCTGGCTTTAACAAACTTGAATCTCACCCCCTAAGGATGCTGCACACCAAACATCAAAACATTCCGACTGCTGGATCTGAAGAACAAGATTTTTAAAGAAAATTCCCCATTTTGAACTAAGTTACAATTCAAGCTCCCACAGTGAGCCCAAATATGGACCTAGGGACATGGCTTGAACAAACTTGAATCTCACCCCCCTAAGGATGCTGCATATCAAATATCAAAACATTCCAACTGCTGGATCTGAAGAAGATTTTTAAAGAAAATTCCTCATTTTGAACTCAGTTATAATTTGGGCTACCACAGTGAGCCCAAATATGAACCCAGGGACTTGGCTTGAACAAACTTGAATCTCACCCCCCCTAAGCATGGTGCATACCCGATATCAAAAGATTCTGCATGCTGGATCTCGAGAAGAAGATTTTCAAAGAAATTTGCCTGAAATGCACTAGGTTCGAATTAGAGCTTCTATAGTGAACCCAAATATGAATCTAGGGAGCCGATTTGAACAAACTTGAATCAGATCCACCCCACAATGTTGCATACCAAATATCAAAAGATTCTGCCTGCTGGATCTGGAGAAGAAGATTTTTTAAGAAATTTGCCTGAAATGCACTAAGTTCGAATTCGGGCTTCTATAGTGAGCCCAAATATGAATACAGGGAGCCAATTTGAACAAACTTGAATCAGATCCACCCCACAATGTTGCATACCAAATATCAAAAGATTCTGCCTGCTGGATCTGGAGAAGAAGATTTTTTAAGAAATTTGCCTGAAATGCACTAAGTTCGAATTCGAGCTTCTATACTGAGCCCAAATATAAACCCAAGGGGCCCATTTGAACAAACTTGAATCAGATCCACCCCACAACGTTGCATACCAAATATCAAAAGATTCTGCCTGCTGGATCTGGAGAAGAAGATTTTTTAAGAAATTTGCCTGAAATGCATTAAGTTCGAATTCAGGCTTCTATAGTGAGCCCAAATAATAATCCAGGGGGCCGATTTGAACAAACTTGAATCAGATCCACCCCACAATGTTGCATACCAAATATCAAAATATTCTGCCTGCTGGATCTGGAGAAGAAGATTTTTTAAGAAATTTGCCTGAAATGCACTAAGTTCGAATTCGAGCTTCTATACTCAGCCCAAATGTAAACCCAGGGGGCTGATTTGAACAAACTTGAATCAGATCCACCCCACAATGTTGCATACCAAATATCAAAATATTCTGCCTGCTGGATCTGGAGAAGAAGATTTTTTAAGAAATTTGCCTGAAATGCACTAAGTTCGAATTCGAGCTTCTATACTCAGCCCAAATATAAACACAGGGGGCCGATTTGAACAAACTTGAATCAGATCCACCCTACAATGTTGCAAAAAGATTCTGCCTGCTGGATCTGGAGAAGAAGATTTTTTAATCTTTTTCCCATTGCCTACGTACAGTGTTAAGAAGTCCTGAAAAAAGTACCTTGTGATCAAACCGATAGGGATTTTTTTTAACATTCTATTCTACTGGATAAAAGTAAGCTTTATACAAAATAAGAATTCTCTGTGCCATGTAGTTTTGGAGATATGGCAGTTTTAAGGTTTTCCCTATTTTTAGCTCCCGAGGTTCCCACAGGGCAATGAGAAATTTTTTTTTTGCATCAATCAACTACTTATGACCCATTATCATCTCATATCAAATTTGGTTCAAATCAACCTCACGGTTCTGAAAATAGAAATTTTAGGCGTGGCCAAGAATTTTGCCCCTCCCATAACAAAGGCAAATAATGCCCGACAAACTTCTCTTGAACAAACTTGATTCTAAACCTCAAAAAGACTCTGTATACCACATATCAAGTCTCTCCTACTGGTGGTTCATTAGAAGAAGGTTTTCAAAAAATTTGGCCATTTTTCCCCACACCTCTGCTCAATATGAGTCGGAACCTATTTTGGATAAAAATCAAAATGCCCCTATATAACCACTACTTACATGAAATTAAATTAAAATGTGGCCAGTGGTTTAGGAGAAAGAGGCTCCAACACCACCTTCACGCAGGACGACGGACGAAGAGTGATAAGAAAAGCTCACCCTGACTTTCAGTCAGGTGAGCTAAAATGTGGCCAGTGGTTTAGGAGAAAGAGGCTCACACACCACCTTCACGACGGACGTAGGACGAAGAGTGATAAGAAAAGCTCACCCTGACTTTCAGTCAGGTGAGCTACAAAAATCTGGGGCAGAACCACCCCCCCCCCCCCCACCCCCCCAAGATTCTCCCATCAAAGCTTTTGCGCCTACGGCATTCACGTGTCGGGATTGCACTATCCAACATTCAAGCAAGTCAACCCATCTGTCCCCTTAAGGCCTTAACCAAAGTGTCCCCACACACCTACATGTATGGGCTATCCTTTCACAAAACATGAATTGAAGAAAATTCAAGAATTTAAAAAAATAC
Organism: Pictodentalium vernedei; assembly: GCA_031216915.1. NCBI lineage: Eukaryota > Metazoa > Mollusca > Scaphopoda > Dentaliida > Dentaliidae > Pictodentalium > Pictodentalium vernedei. Next base: position 432,494,987 of record CM062297.1, on the reverse strand, counting down.
ACGCAAATTTGCAGTGACGTTAAAAAATTCTGTTTCAGGCCAAGCCTGCCTTGTCTTTATTCACCATTTCGGTATTTGATGAATTCAAATCGTGCAGCAGTGATAAATTTTTAAACCCTCCAAAAAACTAAGCGGTAGTGAATAACTTGGGGATTCTCCAAAAAGATGCGGGTCTACAGATAAATTTGCCAATTAAGTAACGCAGTTGCATCGGGAGCAGTAGGAGACGAGCATGTGGTTGATGCTGGTTAAAAATAAAATAGATATGGGAAAACTATACTACCACAATTACCCGTACCTCGGATATCTATCACGTTTAACAATGCGTGGGACAATTCGTGTGGGATGAATAACACCGCGTTACACCGGTGATGAGTTAATGGAAATCACAGTCTATTGTTGTATTAATTCGTATAATTATTTCATTGGTTGATATGTAAGATATTTTCGGTAAATTTGGAATGGCCTATTACATGAGATTATTTCATTAATTTAATGTCAAGATATTTTTTAATTGAGAGTGGTCCATCCACGCACTTCTTTCATATTTCTTTGCAATTATACTCACTGAAAAGAATATTGAGTGGTGCTTTCCAATAAATAGTTGCAAAGTGATTTCAAGCTGTGTCACACACACATTCATTTATAGTGGCATTTGATTCCAATTTAGAACAATGGGATTTCAATTTAATGGTAGATTCGCACCGAATCGCCTAGCCATAAACAATCAGCCACCATATCAACTGAGCTGACGACATTCCCTGGATGAGTTGTCGTTAGCTCGGTTGATATGGTGGCTGTTCATCTTGGGCTAGACGAGTCTGTGTCGCACACCCATGCTCTGTCCCCCGTCGGGTAGGCTGCATAAAAATTTTGAATTTCCAATCTTGTCTTAGCCCCATATCACCATTCCCTGTGGTATTTCCGCATGGCACAGGCGATTTTTTCCCAATTTATTGAGTTCCTCTGGGGCAGTTCTCCCATTGTGAGTGTCTGGGTGTGTGTGTGTGCGTGGGGGGGGGGGGGGGGCTAAAATGTTTGCAGCCACCCCCCCCCCCCCCCCCAAAAAAAAAAGAAACATCGGCCCAATGTAAGTTTCACATAACACAGAGCCGGGAACATAACCGGAGTCTATTTCTTCTTTTTTTGGGGGGGGGGGGAGGGTATTTTGTGTTTTCAAAACATTGATTAGCAGTTTTTTGGTCATTGCCGAAAATTGATTAGCAGTCTAGAAGAATTGATTAGCAATTCACATGGACATGAAGTTGTTTACTTTCCTTTTGCTTTAGCCAAAAATGAGGCAGTTCGTACTTTAAAAAAGCATGTAAACTTGGCAAACACTACAGTTTCTCCAAATAAAAAGATTAAAAATAAGCACTTTGAAGTATCTTCTATCACTTCATATGCTTGATGTGTATAATCAAATGTGATAGAAGATACTTCATAGGGTACTATGAAGTCTTCCCCGCCAGCCTACATTTATGGATGGTAGCATAGTGAATGTTTTTAACATTTACACTAGAGTGTAAAGCCAAAAAAATGGGTTTTGGTTCTCATGCACAGCCGCGTTGGAAAAATACCCCCGCAGTGAATTTTTTTTATGGAGGTTCGAGATTTTCGCAAAACTTAGAGTAAACAACGCACCGCCAATCTCAGACGTTCATTGCAGTATAACAAAAATACCATAGATGTCTGTGTAAACATCGCCCCCGTGTATAAGTCGCACCCCAAACTCACACTTGGAATTCCTCCCTTTTGCCTAAAGCTCATGTATAGGTCGCACATCCATTTTCAAGTTTTTGCAGTCAACAAGAATTAGTTGCAAGTTTATATGTTTTGCCCATTTGGGATGCAACGGAAATAGGTAAGTTTTCACGAATTACCACATGTTGAATAAGATAAAAGAATAAAGGAAAATTATTATTAAAGATTTTAAAAAATATTCATTGGTAAGTATAAAAAATATATAAATTACTATAAATTTTTTAACATTTTTATACTGTACCAATGACCCAGACTTAGCTGAATAGTAAAAAGGCTGGAGGGCCTAGGACATAGAGGAAAATCCAATAAGCTCAACTATATAATAAAGAGGTAACCCCTTAAGGAGAAAAGGAGTATTAGGCTTTACATGTATCTTTCTTATTTAATATTAAATTAGAAAGATACAATACCCTTAATAATTGAGCACAATAATATTCATGTTCTCTATTAACATCCAGTATAACCCTTATACTAATTATTTTTACAGTAAGCCAATAAATAAAGTAGTCCAGAGAATTGAGACTCTTTATAATCTTTTAAAAGTGTCCGAGTATTGTATATTAAAGCCCGTTTGACACTTAACATATATAAATGCTTCACACCGAGCTACACTTTAAAAATAAGACATGAATGAATTTTAACATTAATATTACACTTTAAAACCATCCCGGAAGCGAGTCAGAAATACTGACTTTGGAGGAGGCATTCCCTTGCTTTTCACTATAAAGCAGGTGACCTAGGGGAACACCCGCCCCCCCCCCCCCCTTCCCCTTGCCCTGGGTCAAATAGCCCAGAGCGAAGAGGGCAGCCGGACGGAGTCACTGCCGGAACAGAAAGCCAGCATAACTATAGTTGCAACTGTTTAGTGGACGACATTCTGAGCAACAGATAACGGACCTAAACAATGCAGGTCTCCAGAAATGGACTCAATATTTCTGAGATAAAAATTCGTGAATGTGGATGGCTGAGACCAATAAGCAGCCTTCATTAAATCTGTAATAGCAACACTATTAACATAAGCCCAAGAAGTAGCAAGAGCTCTTACTTCATGAGCGGAAATCTTAAGCACAGACTGCTGAGAAGAAGATAAACTCTCATAAGCAGTACGGATAGTTAATTGAATCCATCTAGCAATAGAATGGACCGAAATGTCCCTTCTATTAGGCATCAAAGACAGAAAGAAACGTTTCCATCCCTTTCTGATAAACTGAGATCTCTGTTTATAGATACGTAACGCTCTAACAGGACAGAGTAAAGGCCTACGCCCGTCTGAAGATGGAAGAGCCTTAATAACAATAGGTTCCGGATATTTATTAGGAGCCTGATTCTTAGCTAAAAAACCCACATTAGTAGTGAAGGTGATAGTGTTCCCGACACTACGATAGTGAGAATCATCCACCGACAGTGCATGAAGCTCACTGACTCTTCTAGCAGAAGAGAAAGCTAAGAGAAAAGCTGTCTTATAAGATAAGAATTTGAAATCTACTGTCCCAAGAGGTTCAAATGGCTTTTCCTTCAATTTAAGAAGAACCCAAGCTAAATTCCATTTAGGAATTAATCTAAGAGTTCTGGGTCTATTTATCGAGAAGTTTCTAACCAACTTAGATAAAGAGACATTAGATCCAATTTGTAAACTATCATAATGTGCATAGGTATCAGATAACATAGAAGAGACATTAGATCCAATTTGTAAACTATCATGATGTGCATAGGTATCAGATAACATAGACCTATAACCCTTAATAGTAACAGGCTGCAGTTTGATTTCGTCAAACAAGTATACTAGAAAGTTTGCAATGTCTGGTATAGAGGGATCAAAAATATCTACAGAATGATCCCTACACCAACGACGAAAAACCTTCCACTTAGCCGCATAGTTTAGCGAAGAGGAGGTCCTCCTACAGTTAGAAATCGCGTCCACTGCTCGTCCTGTAAAGTGCCTGCCATGCAAGAAGGACCGCACAAAGGAAAAACGTGAAGGTTGAGACCTTGCGGGTTGTGATGGAGTTGACGCGATTTCCCCTGCGAAAGAAGATCCTCCCGTGGAGGAAGCTTTCGCGGTAGGTCCCACAACAGACACCTGAGTAGATTTATCCACGGTCTCTGTGGCGAAAGAGATGCTACCAACAGAATCTTGCATTGAGATTGTTTTATCTTTAGCAATACTTGTTGAATTAACGGCGCTGGAGGATACGCATATCCTATCATTCCGTCCCAAGGGATCGACAGAGCGTCTACTGCAAATGCTCTTGGATCCGGACACGGAGACACATACGTCTGCAACTGATTGTTGAGATGTGTCGCAAATAAGTCTATCATTGGCCGTTCCCATTGGTAGCAAATCTGATTGAATACTTGTTTGTTGAGAGTCCACTCCGACGGCAACAAGCGACCCTTTCGTGAAAGGGAGTCTGCTAGCACATTCAGACGACCCGGTATGTGACGGACCGAAAGAAGAACCTGATGTTCTAGCGCAAACAGAAGGATTCTTTCCGTTAGATTGAACAACGGAACTGAATGAGTGCCTCCCTGATTCCGTATATACGCCACTACTGTCGTATTGTCGGATAGGATTTGGACATGAGCATTGTGAATAATGTCCATCCAATGACGTAACGCAAGCCAAATTGACATCATTTCCTTGATGTTTATGTGCTTGCACAGGAATTGCGGATCCCAAAGACCCTGGCATCTCGAATCCGTTGGGATCAATGATGCACCCCAACCTGTTTGACTGGCATCCGTCATAATGGTAAAACTCGGATCCGGCAACTGCAGCGGAACTCCCTGAGTTAACCACTGAATGTTTGCCCAAGTCTGAATCTCTTCTTTCACTTGATCTGACAAGAGAACGTCTACGTCGAGCGAATGAATTTTCACACTCCAATTCTGAGTCAAGAAAATTTGGAGAGGACGCGTGCGTAACCGCCCCATCGGAATGAGATCCGCAGCGGCTCCGCACAGACCTATCAGTCTCAATAAATTCTCTCGCTGTGACTTTGTCTGCGTGCAGACAATAGCGAGCGTAACAACTGACAAATTTCGCTCTGGTTAACGGCAGACGAACGAGATTGTCGTCTCCATATAAAATTTCGGAGCGATGATCAGCTTGTTTATCCAGCTCATATCTATGACTGGACGGAACGAGCCGTCTGGTTTCGGAACCAGAAACAGATGGCTGTAGAATCCCGGAGTCTCCTGGTTTTCTACGACCTCTACCGCAATCTTCATTAAAAGAGACTGCACCTCTGATAATAGAGCGTCTCTTTTCTGCGGATTTGACGGAAGTGGAGTCCACTTTGGACTTCGAGTTAATGGAGGCTTTCGTTTGAAGGATATCTTTAGGCCTTCCGAAGTCACTCCTCTCACCCAAGGGTCGTCCGTAATCGACGCCCATTCTTGTGAAAAGCTCGACAACCTTCCGCCAACCGGTACGCGACAGAGGTTTAAGCCATCACCTCCTAGACCTGCGAGGCCTGCGGTAGGAGAAACCACGTCCTCCACGACCCGCACCTCGTCCCGTTGACCTCGGAGCGTCCGACCGGTTGTCCCGGCCCGAAGGACGTCCCGAACGAGAGTCGCTACCCTGACGGTCTCTCGAATAAGACCAAGAGGACGCACCGGAACCTCTATAGGAACCTCTCTTGGGCGCATTAGACCCAGAAGTGCCTGTCTTATTCTTGTCTGCCGTATCCGACTTCTTAGAAGCAGATTTGAACAACAGAGAATCCGAAGCTTTCTTTGTAATTTTATCATAAATAGCAGAAAGCTTGCCGTCAAAGAGAAGTTCTCCGGAGACCGAAGCGACTCTAAGAGAGTTCTTCACCTTAGTATCCACGAGTGTGGATGTAGCTAGGGCTGCGTCACGTCTAACCAACTCCAGGTTTGCCACTGAAAGGGCGGAGTTACACGTGGAATAAGCTACTGCCCTTGAAAGAAGTCTTAAAGAGGATTGTATATCCTGAAATTCTTTACCTTGAAGGCGCAGTGATAACGCCTTAGTAAGGTGATCTGCATAAGATAAGGCATCTAAATTGGCTCTGTTAGACGAAATAGCTGTTTCCAACACCGCGGTTGGAATAGAAGCCGAAACGGTAATGATAGCTCTAAGTCTTCCGCCTCGTCGTCCATACGCAGAGGAACTCTCGGAATACCCTGTCCTGCCGTGTCGAATTTATTCCTTGCATTAATGAAAGGCAGGTTGAGAGTATTGGCGGACAAGAAACCTGCTTTCCCCGTCTTGGAAGCAAGTTTAAATATAGCGTCGTTCAATAATTCAAATGTTCTTGCAACATTATTGGACTGCGACGGAAACTCGGGAGCGATGTCCCTGAACCGCTCAAAAAATTCAGAGTCCAATGACGCTATAATCCTCTTGTCCGGAACCGCAGCAGTCTGGCCCGACGGAACAACTTGAGGGAGAAAGTGCCGGATGAAGTCCACGGCAGCTTTATGTTGTTCCGAAAGGGATAGCTCCAAATCATCCGTATCCCTTTCACCATCCGGTCGGACCTCATGATGCTCCCGGTCGTCCGCCCCCGATGCTTCGGCGGAGCGTACCGACCCAGCGCCGTCGGATAATTCTCGATCCGACACCGTTTCTGTCGGCTGCTGGGATGCTGCGATAAGCTGTGCTATCTGCACAAGAATGTCCGGCATCGAGACCTGCGGAGGCGCAGTCTTTGGCTGCTTCGCCGAGGGCAGCTCCGCATCAGATGGCTCCCGCATACTTTTTCTATGCGAACATCCGGAGTCCATCGGCCTCGTGTCCCTGGCTGCCGGATGGTGTGACCTGGTCGCCGAAGAATCCCTGATCGGCGAAGCTGGTAAGATATCGGCGGTCACGCAGCCAAGGTGCGGTCGTGTGCGCTGACGAGAAGAAGAAGCCTGAGCAGTCTCCGCGGACTGCCTATACAACGGAGAGTCCCGAGCGACGGACGTATGCTCCGCTTGCGACACATTTTGTACCACAACATCTGGTCCCAGATGTTGTTGTACGAGAGAGGGGCCTCTCTCGCTCGCGGCCCGGCTGGACCTGGACGAGCTAGGAACCGGACTCAAAGGCTTCCTCCGATCTCGCTTACTATCCGCCGTCACTGGGTGTGCACATTGAATGTTTATAGTGCTCGCATCACCCAACATTTCCTCCTGGACTGCATCGGACAAACCCGGTTGCCGAACCATTCGGTGAATGGACGCTACACCGGACGAGCTAGCGGACGACATTTGTTTAATCTCCATGAGCACTTTTGCCGCTAGCTCTGAATGCATTTGTGACGACGGAAGCGCACTTGCAGAAGATAACATGGAAACATCACCCTGTTCTTGTTCCTCTGAAATAGAAACTGAGAGAGTAGAGTGACCTTGCGGAGAAAGAGCCGGCATAGCCCTTTCTCCAGTAACAACATACCGTGACACACGTTTCCAATGTTTGTCATCCCAATATTGACATATAGAACAGGGATTAGTGCGAGAACACTGACTACAATTAATACAATGATCATGAAAGTCAGAGGAAGATTTCTTCCCATTACAATTTGAACAATATCCTTTCATTGTGAAAAGTCAACAACAAGTCCTAGTTACTCGCACAAACCCCTGACACAAAGATACATAATAACATGATCCATTAATAATGAAAAAACAATTGCAAATCAAAATAATTTTGAAAAAATATTTTTTCAGCGAAGCCCAAGTTTCTGAAAAGTAACGTTGAGCCCCGATGGATCCGATGGCAAAGTGTGGTCAAAAAATTTTAAATTTATATAAAATAATTAATGAGACACTTACGGATAATATAAATGTATCTTATAGTGAGATAAACTACACCAAAGGCAAACAGCCCCCCTCAAAAAAGGCTGTTGCCAATGTAAACAAACAGTGTAAAACACCAGAAAACATGACTCCAGGCACTGAAAAAACTGGCCCGAAATCAGTCATCAAAATTACACTCTATCTGATGCAAGACAGAGACTCCCAGAGGATAATCTGTAGAACATCAGATGGAAGATGCAGAACACAACGTTTATACACCCATGGGTGAAAACGTAACTATGGGGAAAATAACAGAAAACATTCTGTAACCAAGCAACTCTCCCAAGAGAATTTTAGAAATGAACTTTCTCAAAAATATGCCAAAAGCATGGGAGAATTGCAATGGGGGACTTAGAAGGCCAGGGGAGAGGAAACACTGAATAAGCAGTGCAACATTTTAGCAAGAATGACAACAAGAGGCCCATGCCTCGAAAATAGGCAACTTAACATAATTTCATCAAAAAATTTTAAGTACAGCCCTGATTATTTTTTGCCACTTCTTTTTCCTCTCCTCCTTCTATCCTCCTTAGAATCACATTTTCTCCAAAAATTACGTGTCTGGCATCCTTTAAACTGAGATTTACAAGCACAAAGATCAGTGAGATGTTGACTGATGAAGGGCCAAACAGAGAATGATAATTGGCGCCAATTTCGGGACGTCCTTGACACTGCGCATGCGCAGTGGGGGCGAAGTATGGAGGTCCTATAGGACATGATTTCTTTTGGTTTTGGATGCAAATTTTGGGGATTGGGGGGCAAAATTTGTGTTTGGCCCTGGTTTTGTTAGAGTTAGCACCAGCTAAGTCTGGGTCATTGGTACAGTATAAAAATAATAGTTTGTTTTTTAATAGAAATATTATTGGCAACCACACAAACACCAGCCATTTCATAAAAATAATTGACTCGCATCCTCCGAATCATTTTTACGATTTGGATTCGCAGACAGTCGTAATTGTCTCGCAAACTGCGATCCGAACCCGAACAAAAAATACCCTGTGGGGAGGGGGGGGGGGGGGGGAGGGGAGGGGGTATTATCAACCTCATCTCCCCATAGGGACCCCGGGAAGTGAAGCAGTGCTTGTTAACTGTGGCCAACAAGTTCTACTTTACTGGTAAATTAGGATCTGTTCACCAGTTCCTGGTGTGGAAGTCCTCTAAACTGGACAGCGAAGGTGTAAGCGATTGGTTAAACTTGACTTTATACCTTTGTCGTGGTCACAATCAGCCATAGCTGCCAAAAGTGACCTTAAACACCAATAAATAAATAAATAAAACCCGTCAAGCAGAAATATCTGGCTGTTGAAATTTACTCCCGCTGCAAAGAGAATCGTTCCGCCGACGGTAACTGTTCCTGTGAATTCAAGGCCAGAAAAAGACACATTTAAAAAAAATATATAGACGAGAGGCACAGGGGGTTAAAAAGTATGATTAGTGTGTTTTTATGGTGGGCAAACATTTGAATATAAAGTTTATTCACTTGCTTGGATTAATGCACTTTCTCTCTGTTCCTGCATTCCTTAGATTAGGTACCTGTTCCTGTGAATAGGGGGAGCGGGTCTTTTCGGCCTCGGGAACATTCGGCCTCAGGAACATTCGGCCCCGGGAACATTCGGCCTGGGAACATTCGGCCTGGGAACATTCGGCCTCCGTTTTCAACAAGAGAGACTAAGAGAGATGTAGTTATATCATTCTCTTTATATTTCTCCGATGCTTCCTCTAACTTCTTGGATACCTTTGGACAAGCAAGTAAGCGAGCAAGATTGACATTGGACTCGAATGACTGAAAAGGGGATGATGTGGGATTTAAATCCCTTGCACGACCCGAATAACTTTGCTTTATAATTTTATTTCCTTATGAATACTGAAATCGCAGTTTGTTGGTTGTTTTAAAAAAACAGAAAAAGAAACCCAAACAGTCGCTGATTTAGTTTAAACAATATTTATTTCAGAAAACATGTTGAAGAACAGATTACATATTAACACAATAGTACATAAACTGAAGTGGATTCAGCAGTAAGCTTGTTTAGCTTAACCCTTAGACAGTCCCCAAACAGTCGCTGATTTGGGATTAGCCCCAGCATGTTATCCATAACGGTTACAAAAAGGAAAAAATCCACCGATATGTGTTTCTGAAAGCTGAAGCAATTAATGAAATGAAAGGTTTCAGCGCGCAGAAGACGCACAGGGACGATGTGGGATTTAAATCCCCTGAGACCCGAACAACTTTATTTGCTTTATAACTTTATTTGCTTACGAATCCACGAAAGTTTTTTTTAAAGCTGGAAGTCATCCATCAACCTACAAGGGAGAGGGATATAGTTACAGTCTACATAAAAAGGTTTAAGAGTCCAAAGGAACTGTAAAAACAGTATATATGATCGCCTGATCAAGTGCGATTAAATCAATCAAGCTTCAGTCGTACTGTAAAAACGCTGTATAAGTATCTCATCAGAGGCCAGAACTTTGATCACTACTTCAGAAGAACTTATAAAAACAAACTTTTAAAGCTGAGTTGTGCCAAACAACACCCAAGAAGAAGTATATCATTTCGGGTTTGCATGTCGGCATTGGAGCACACATATTGTCATTCTGTTATTCAATACAGTGGATTTTACACAATGGATTTTATATTTCATTATTCATTATGGATCGGTCTCATGCTCAATATATTTCGACTTTAGGAATAAAGGTAGGTCATATACATTATTCTTTAAAAAAAATATTCTGGAAAAACACCTAATACACAAAAAACACAACAAAATGAACTAAAAAAATATTTTTTGAAGTTATTTTTCAACTCCCAAACTCAGAAATGTTTTACCAAAAGTGGGAACATTCGGCCTCAAAAGTGGGAACATTCGGCCTCGACTGAGGCCGAATGTTCCCGGAAAAATACCTGGGGCCGAATGTTCCCGAGGCCGAAAAGACCCGGACCCTGAATAGGTAACCCCACGTCATACATAAAATTAGGTGATGCTCGAAAACTGAACTTGCGTCGTTTCACCAATAACTACCGTTACATGAAATTCATGGACATTTACTGTGACAGTTTTATTTTAAAATAATTATATACCCACTAGGCCCACTAAAAACCAACAATTCCATTAGGAAAAACGTATAATTAATTTATTTGTGGTCAGATTCGGTATTTGAAGTCAGTCAGACTCGGTATATATAGGGAGACACGGTGCACCGGGGAGGAGCATGAAACAGCATGTTCCGTCCCGACCATTACTGCTGAAAACACGAAGGGCGAATAAGCCGGAGGGTCGAATAAGCCAGGGGGCGAATGAGCCGGAGGGTCGAATAAACCAGGGGGCGAATGAGCCGAGGGGCGAATAAGCCGTACACCGATCTCTAAAGAACAATTAAATTTTACACGAAATTAGGATACACAATAAATCAAAGTCCAGTACAAAAAGCTAAAACACAAGGAAAAAACTCTTAGATCACACAGAATTATCATTACGTCTTCTGCAAATTCTTCAACCCATGAAGCCATCTTTCTTGTGTTTTATTTGTGAGTGATGTTCAGAAAATATTGCCGTTTTTCTCTACCCACGTTTAACTCGACCGGAAATAGCACACGCTCACGCTTGATGATCAAAAATTGTGAATGACGGCTCTCACTGAAAATTGTTCATGGCGGTTGAGTCCAGGAAAGGTGTTTTCAAATATCTTTTTTTTTCCATTAATACCCAATGTTCAACAATTTTCTTTAACCTTAATATCATATAATCCTTTAATATATGGGATTATTGAGGAAAAAGAAACCCACACCTTTTCATTTTCGGACTTTGGTAGAGAAAATAATAATATTGAAATAGGTGCTACCTAAAATACGAAAGTAGTTATTTTGTAAATTTAAATAAAAAAAATATGCAGAGAATGTCATTGGGTGTGTGTAATTCCGTACCCATTACCAAAACCATTTCGTACCCAAAACCATTTGGAACACTTTAAAAAAAAGTAAATTTGTGCCCAAAAAATAATAATAGAATGTCAATGGCAATATTCATAGCAGTTTATTTGTCATGGGTATAATTTGAAAAAATAGGTACCGTAATAAATTTAACATTTATAAGCAAAACTGATCACAACATAGCATTAAGTAATTAATCGACAACCTTTAGAATTATTTATTTATTTATTGATGTTTAAGGTCACATACTTGTGCACAATGGCTAATCGTGACCGTGACAGTTTTACGGGGTCAAAGTCGGTCAGTGCGGGAAAATAAAATCTAAACCCTCTCATATTGAACTGATGGGTCTCCTATTTCATGAGGTGACAAAATATAATTCAATTAAATTTATTATTTAATAAATATACACATTCATTCATTTAGGTTTCATTTTGTACTATTATTCATTGCTCAGACCAACAACTATTTTTGTGTAACTTCACACACAACCCAGGCTGAACAGTGGTGAAAAGAATGTTAAATACTTGTGACTAATACTTCCAAAAGGCCACTCTGTCAAAGCTGGCCATCTTTCTTTCAGCCGTTTGGACTGTCCATGTGTACCAGAGCAGTGTGCTCACTGTGCTGCTTGGAACATGTAACACCCATTGCATGAGAAAGTTTGATAGCTTTGAGAAGCAGTGCAAAATCCGAGAAGAGGCTGCTGACTGGGTTGACAATAAATCTTTGAGTGAAAAAGACAACAGAAGAATGAAATGGTGCATCAGTCGGGAAAGTACTTGATTCCTACTCCTGTGTTCTAAATGATCATACATGTAGTGTTGATATTTTAGTGTATTTTCTACTCCGTTTTATTCTGATTTGATCACCTATTTTTGTTCATTTTCACCAGGTTGGACTGCAGTCTAATTCCCATGATGCACTATTTTGGACTAAATTCTTAGCATTTTCCATAGCTGTAGATAGTTGGGATTATTTTGGAATTTTGAGATTATTTATCCAAGATATGGCACTTTGAAATATTATGAAGTCAGTTTGTAACTTCAGTATAATATTCCATCCTGTACTATTAGACCTCACCACGCTATTACGTGGATGACAGTCACAGGACTATACCCCCTCTCATATTCCCAATAAAGTTCGCAAAGAAACATGAGGACATTGGTCAATGGATGAAAATACCTATAGAATTAGAATATGGGATACAGACACCACATTTATCAACAGCCCCCCCCCCCCCCACCCACCCACAACCACACTGCCAACACACCACCAGTTTCACTGTGACCCACCCATGCGATGAAAAGAAGAACTGCAGTGTGATGCTAACAGAAATTCTCAACATCTTTATGGTGAGCAAAACCCTACTGAATCAGACCAAAAACTCTGTTCAGACCGAAGGCTATTTAAAAGACTTTAACAAGGAAGGAACTGGCGAAACATGGAGTTGGAAAAGAGATACAGCCTTGAGAGAGTAAATATAAATCACAAACCTTTACAACAATTGTGCACAGAACAGAACTCACAACACAATAAAAGTTACAACACAAAGCCCTGGAGGTGCAAGCGGTCTATGAGCTGAACATTTACAGGTTCTTATTCAGTACATTCTTTAAAAAAATAGTATCCTGCAAAAAACTGAATAAATTCACACTGGTATGCTGTGATTTCACCCAGGGACTTGGTTAGGAGGATTTGGACCGAAGCCATGAGAAAATAATCCAGCATTACCGCACTCCAGGGATTTTCTACTTCCGACATCAATGAATACAATTTGGCAAAAGTTCTGTTGCCCATCATACCCACCCATCACCACAGCCAGTATTTTCTAACTAGTATTCACAGTAATTTCTATTCACCAAAAAATCTAGTTACTTGCCACAACTTCTTATATTTTCATGGCCTTGTTGTGAAATTCTAGTTTATTCTCTACGCACCCCCCCCCCCCCCCCCCCCCCCGCCGCCACCTTCCACACAGAGGTTTTCTAGCAGTAGCCTTAGAAAGTACAATTAACAATTTGATGAATGCTACGTGCATGCTATTACCCCTTTCAAATATTTCTTCATGATCTCGGAAGCATGAATTTCTGATTGCATCTTTTCTTTTTGTGTTTGAAAATTTCCTAATCATGGTGCTTTTCTTAGCAGCAAGAAAAGATTGTTTTCCCAATTTTTTTGAGAAGTTTTCCGACTTTTTATCACTTTCAAATTTCATAACTCAACAATCTGTGATGGGATTTGGGTGGGGGCATTAATTAAAATACCCACACACTGCTTCCATATTACTTCTTGTATCTTCAAGTACATGTAGTTTAAACAGGTTGAAAATTTTCTGAAAGGTGTGTGTGTGGGGGGGGGGGGGTGGATGTGCAACAAATACACTCACCCATTCAACCTCAACACCTCAGGTTCCAAGTAGGTTGGAAAGTGCCTTTTTGGGGGGGGGAGGGGAGCATCAATCCCCCCCCCCCCCATCGAACCCAAATCTGTGGTTGTGTTTTCAACTTGCAAGTTATTTATTTATTTGTGTTTTAAGGTCACATATTTCTGCACAATGGCCAATCATGACTACGACAGATTTACGGGTGGAGGAAACCGGAGTACCCGGAGATAACCACCGAGCAACTGTCAGCTACACAACATACTAACTCCACACAAGCAGGGTTAGCATTGGTTGAAGACAGGTGCACCATCGACGTGCAGTACGCCTTAGTACACAGCGTCACCGTGCCCCCACGTGGGCAATGGGGGTGAAGTGTCTTGCCCAAGGACACAACGCGGTTGCCGCAGGTGGGATTCGAACCGAAGACCTCTCGGCTTGCAGCCTGCACCTCTACCAACTGAGTCACCGCCCCTCAACTTGTAAAGTAGGTTAGAACATTATGTAGCTTAATTTTATGTAGCCCTTTCTGCAAGTTTGGTCAACACATTGTCTTTCCATCACAAGTTTTCTTGATACCGTTTTATTGTTATAGTGACAGCGCCAGGATTTCAATTTTTTTTAGTTTAAACAATATTTATTTCCAAAAAACAACAAAAGAAGAATACAAAATATATTGCTGTTGTGTACATAGCGAAACTGGAAATGGATTCAGCAGGAAGCTATATAGCTTATGCAGGGCTGTCTCCATAGGAAAATATACATATGATGATATCAGCAGTACAGGGAATTCTTGGTTTTTGCACAGGCTAACAAAAAAAAACAAAAAAAACAAACAATAATTGGATATCAGAAAGAGATAATGGAGGTTATAGTGTGCAAAAGGAGGACAAAGACTTTGTGATAGAGTCGAGAATTGGAAAGACTCAAGGGAAACAGAGGCCAGTGCCCAGGTTTTCGCGCGGTATACATCGAGATCCACAACTATTTGTGCAATGAGGAAAAAAGGGTGGGTTGTTCAGTCAAAACGTTTGGTAAGAAGAATGAATTCGTGAACTTTCTCAAAGCTAGATTTGTTTATTTCCGGGCCATAATGTTCACTACCGTATAGTAAGGTATCAGTGGCAAAGTGGTGTTGGATGCTGCCGAGAGTTTGTTGTCGTATCTGCGCGTACCTATTGCAGTGAAAGAAGTAATGCTCCACGGTTTCGCGTGCGCCACAGCTGCATGAGAATGATTCAGCGACAAAATTATTAAATAAGTCACTGTTCAGACCGCTACAGCTGAGTCGCAGACGGCAATGTAGGATTTGAGCTCGACGCGACCTGTGCCCATAAAAGTAGGATGAAACAACGCGTTTATTTCTATTTAGATATGACTTAAAATTCGTCAGCAAGTTATTTTGTCTGATTTCAAGAGGCACGTCATTCCATCAACGAGTGGTGGCAGGTAGGAATGAGGTATGATAAAGGTGTGTTCGGCGCAGTGGAGTTCTTAGATTATTAGTATGTCGAAGGTTGTAGCTTTGTGACCCAGAGCTGAGAGGCGGAATCATATTTGATAAATAGGCGGGAACAAGATCGTGGACCATTTTGAAATACTGTATAAGTTTATGGTACATCCTTCGGGTCTCGAGTTTTTCCCATCCCGTTTCGATATATAACTGCGTTCTACTTGAGCTTTTGGTCCCCCCAGTGACAAGGCGTGCAGCTTCCACTTGGATTTTTTTCTAATTCGTTGGCTTCGTTCGCCGTGCAGTTATCCCAGACAGTGTCAGCATACTCAATCACTAGGCGTACAAATGCATAATAAATTGTTTCAAGGGTTTTACGGTCGAGTCGGTACTTAAATCGTCTCAGAATATCAATACGTTTCCAGGCTTTGGCTCTAATGTCGGTAAAATGGGTTGACCATGTTCCTATATTGTTGAACGTTATTCCAAGATGTTTGTGTTGAGAGACTTCGTTGATATCTGTCGAGAACATTTTTAAAGTTGGATGTGCTGTTTCCCGTGTTTTTCGAGTAATTAACAATGTTTCGGTTTTTGGGGGCTAAATTTAACAAGCCACTTGTTGGCCCACGTCTCAATTCGTTTTGTCATTACTTAATATCTCAGTGGCTATGTCTGGGTCTTCGACGACTAAATATAAGGAAGTATCATCTGCAAACAGTCGTATGCTACTAGCGATGTCATCAACGATATCATTAATATAGACAAGAAACAATAGGGGGCCGAGGATCGAACCCTGGGGCACTCCAGCCTTGACTGGCGCCCAGGAAGACGATACGGAGTTGAGTACTACACGTTGCTGTCGATCATTCAAGTGGGATTCAAACCATTTTAGGAGAGGGCCTGATATCCAATATGTTCGAGTTTGTATAAATGGCCTTTGTGCCAGACCTTGTCAAAAGCTTTACTCACGTCACAGAATACAACCCTAATTTCTTTGCCATCGTCAAGTGCTGAACTGAAAGCATTATAAATATCAGTTAATTGCAGAACCGTCGAATCGGAAGGTAGGAAACCAGACTGAAGTTGGGTGAGAAGCATATTAGTTTTGAGAAATGATAGAACTTTTTCGAAGACACATTTTTCGAAAATTTTACCTAAGCAGCTCAGTAGGGTAATTGGCCTATAGTTTTGCGACACGGTGCTGTCGCCTTGTTTCGGAATGGGAGTTACATTACCTAATTTCCATTGTTTTGGCGGGAAAGTCGAGCTCTGAAGCATAATATTAAATAACTTAGTTAAGGGGGTAGATAAGCTGGAAGCGCATTTTTTAAGTAGGTGGGGGTTTACGTTATCATGACCGCTGGCTTTGGATACATTGACTGAGTTCAAGGCCTTCAGTACGTCATCAGTGGTCAGTATAATGGCATTGAGTTTCAATTGGTCTGGACTTGTGTGGAGCTCAGGAAGGGTATGATTAGAATCATCGAGCGAGGATATACTACAGAAATAGTTGTTAAAAGCTTCTGCTTTCTCTAAGTCAGTGGCAATCATTTTATTGTCAGCCTCCAGCATCGTTATGGGCCTATGCTTCGTAGAGATCAAACGGCTAAATGTTTTCCACCAGATAGAGTCGCGTATGTTCGGGTAGTTCAATTTAGTATTCATTTTAGAGTAAAAGTTACTTTTTGCTTTCCTGATGTCAGCGATTGTCTGGTTGCGTTTCTGGTGGTATTTCTCCCATGACTGTGGAGTGTTGTGTTTTTTGGCGCTGTGGTAAAGGCGCTTGCGCTGGCGTATTAGTTTTCTGATATTGTTGTGCATCCATGGGGGTTGTTGAGGTCTGCATGAGGTCATCTTATTTGGAATATATTTAGCCGCAATAGTAAGTAATATGTTTGTGAGTTTATCGACGGTAGTGGCGATTGAGGTTTCAAATACTGCTTTTTCCCAGTCTTTTTTGTCAAGTTCATTGTTAAGGCCAGCGTAATCCCCTCGTTCATATGACCAGATGTTGCGCTTGACGATGTTGGGCTTGTGTTTGGGGATTTTCAGAACCAAGAGTATTGGGCAGTGATATCGTACATGTTCTGGGAGGAATGGGTCAATGACATCCGTTTTAGCGATATATGGAAGTATTTGATTGTTCACTGTGAAAACGTCGATGAGAGAACTATGTAGTGCGTCGGTTCTCTTACAGTTTGGGTGAGGTTGTACTCAGTGAGTAATTGCTGACATATAGCGCTCCGTCTTGAACTCTCAATTGGTTGTCGTTAAAATCACCAGTTATTATTACCTTTGGAATGTTTGCATCAAGCGCTTTTTCGAATACCGTTGAAATTAAGTTCAAAGTTTCGTTGGGAGAGTTGGGAGCGAGATAAATAACCCCAAACAGAATTGACCCTTGGTCAGTAAAAAGTTATACCCACTGACTTTCGAGGCCTTTTATATTTAGGTCCTTATTCTGTTTATATGGAATATTATATTTTTATGTACATCGCTACGCCACCACCCCTGATTTTTTTTTTTTTTTGGGGGGGGGGGAGTTAAGTAAGATATGGGGGGGGGGGGGTCCAAGGTCAAGATACCTAAGGCATCTCCCAAATGCCGCAAGCCTTATAGCTGGAGAAGGGGAGGGGTTCTCCCCCTAGCATGTGTGGGGGTATGGAGGGTCTCCCCATGAACGATTTCCATATTTGAAGGTATTGGGAGCATTTCTACAACACCCGACATGACGTGTATTGTTGTGTGTCGTTTGCGGTGTGAAATTGGGTGGGAAAATCACGGTCAGATAGAAATTTGAAGTTTGATTGTGGGTGGGGGGGTGGGAGGGGGCAGCCACCCCCCCCCCCCCCCTCCCCCTGTGGCGCCGCCACTGAATTGTTAAACGTCATGTAAAAAGTGTTGGACCAGATAGAAAATTAATTCAGTATCAGTCAGTGTAAGTACAATTGTCTGGTATCAAATTTATATAAAATTTATAGAATTAATTACTATTATTCCGACGCTTTAATTTGTAGTTCCATTTACTGATTTAGCTGGTCGCCTGAAAAATTGCAAATGCATTTGGAGACTGACAGTGATAGACTGAGTGTCTGATCGGACTCGGTCACTGATCAAAAACGACAGCAGTTCACCTTCCGGTCTTCTTTATCTTTCGAAGGAATCAGTCATGTACTATTTACTGAATGATTTTATATTCAAAAACAAAATGTATCAACGCTGCGTCACAGGTACTCGGCACAAGCTGTGAAATCGAAAGACAAAATAATATGATATTTGGTAGTATTTTTGAATCGATGCTGACGTACCCCCATAATGGTATATAAATATTAACAAGGTACACAACTCGCTTTTCGAAAACGATAGCACTCATCTTCGTTATACTCCCCCCCCCCCCCCTCCCCCACTCCTCAAATTTGATTCACATAACGTATCCAGCAGTACCCAGTGTCAGTGGGAAGGGGAATGAATAAGCTTTACAGTGGAGTATTACACGACCGTTGGGTGTTCTTGGGTTGTTCATGATAACGGTTATTGGGGTGCTGGTCAAAAAAACATCTTCTGTGTACCTGCTTAAAAGAAGAAGGTAGAATTAGTTTTCATTAGAATATGTAAACTGTAAAGATAAAAGTAGCACCTCTTTAGAGGCGTGTCCTTGTGGTATCTGCTGTGTGTGTGAGGAGAGTATGGAATGCACGAATCTTTACATTCGTAAGAGCAGTAACATACTCTCATGTGGTATTGTGCTGTGTGTGTGTGTGCTTGTCGCTATGGGGGAGAGTATGAAATGAAGATGATGAATGAATGAATGAATGAAAGGTTTTAGCGCGCCGAAGGCACGCAGGGACGATGTGGGATTTATAAATCCCTTGCGACCCGGTTAATCTTATTTTTTTTCCCTTGGATCACACAGGCCTAGCTTTCCTATTGCCCAAAGTCTGAGGGGGTTATGCACGCGGTTAGAATACCCGGCAGTTTACGTTGGGGTGTTAGATGGTCAATACTCAATCCCTCAACGCCTTTAAAACTATTAGAGAGCGAGCTCTATTCGGTTCCAGTTCGGCGATGGTAGAGGTTTGAGTCCCACCATGGTGGCGAGCCAGAATGTAATGTTGTGCGATGGCAAGTTTAAGGGAAGAAGAGAAAAGAAAACCAAACAGCAACGCCGGTTTGGTAGCGGCCCCGGTATATGACCATAGCGGTTACAAAAAAGAAGTGGAGAAAGCTCCAACAGTTCAGTTTTAAAAAACCGGAAGTCATCCATCAAGCGTTCTGGGAGATAGGATGCCGTATGTGATTTTGAGGTATCTGGTTATCCTTCGGGAATTCCAAATGACCTCCTCCACCCCAGGAAATGAAGATCTCAAAATTTCCCGACATATATACTATTTTGAACATTGTTATAAAAACATATACCCAGCGACTCTGCAGTGAAATTGTCTGTCGGCAACATCAACAAGCCAGCCAAGCTTGTTATGTGCAGAGTAGCAGATGTTCTTTTTCGGCGGATCAAGCGGTCCATTCACCGCTCAGTTCTGTTAAAACTTCAATAAAACAGCAATAAAACAAACAAAGAGAAAAGAAACAAGGATAATTTAGTGTATATTTTTTTTTAAAAAAAATTTCGTCGAATCGACCTTTTTTGAAAAATCTCGTCGAATAGTCTTCTCGTCGAATAGTCTTCTCGTCGAATAGTCTTCTCGTCGAATAGTCTATCTCGTCGAATAGTCTTCTTGTCGAATAGTCCAGACCCCACTGGGAGAAGTCGCAGACAAGGCTGAAAAACATTTAGTCGGACAAGATAGTGCCCAGTGGAAAGTGGGTTACGAGCGACAATTATCTGATTGCTAGATAAGAAAATTACTTCTTGGTCTTTAGTAGGTCAGCACTGCAGCTTGGTTTACTTTTTGCTTTTATCCGGGTCTGGGACAAGCAGACAATAGTAGGTATAAAAGGCGGATTCTCGACCACTTCTACACGATTTTGTACATGTACACGTACATCGATGTACACCTCCATAGGATTTAGTGTTAAAATCGTGTACAAGTACACGAAAATGTCGTTTTTTATGGTGGTACAGAATCCGCAAGAGGATTCTGTATCACTGGATTCTATATACACGTCGCTCAAGAGTATGAAATTTTAAGGAAAAAAAGGTGTACTGTCTGATACAGAATCCGCAAATGGGTTTCCCCCATAGGATTCAGTGTTAAAATCGTGAGCAAAAAACGTGTTGCGGATTCTGAACCAGCATAAAAAAAAAACGGTTTGCGGATTCTAGACCATCTGTATCTGTACACGATTTTAACACTGAATCCCTATGCAGGCGTACACGGAAACCCATTTGCGGATTCTACATCAGAAATCGACTTATGTACGACACATGGAAAAGAGGTGGTACTGAACCCGCAAACCCACGATAAGAGTAAAAACTGACACTCATGTTTTTGTTCTGGTGTGAATGAAGGTTTTCGTTCAAAAGAGTCGACTATAAAACATGAGTGTCAGTTTTTGTTCTGGTGTGAATGAAGGTTTTCGTTCAAAAGAGTCGACTATAAAACATGAGTGTCAGTTTTTGTTCTGGTGTGAATGAAGGTTTTCGTTCAAAAGAGTCGACTATAAAACATGAGTGTCAGTTTTCGTTCTGGTGTGAATGAAGGTTTTCGTTCAAAAGAGTCGACTATAAAATATAATCTGTGAAAAAATAGACATTCATGTTTTGTTTCAATGTAAACGAAAAAAAAATTGAGTTAAGAAAAATTAGAAAAAATCGGAGGTAAAAAATCGTTTGTTCAGGTTTTGTCACTGCTAATTTTGTGAAATAAATTTTAATAAAACACTTTATAGAATGTTTCATTCAAATAAAAATAGTTCGAAGAATTGACACTCATGTTTTTGTTGTGGTGCGAATGAAGGTTTTCGTTTAATGGATCGTTTTAATAATAGATAATAAAACGCATTTTTCCACTCAATTAGGTTTGAGTGGTAAATTTTTAATATATTCGTGATAATGTTCGGAGATGTGAATGAATCCTTTTAACAGACGTAATTATTCTCAAAGGTGTTAAATCAGAAACCGATTTCTTATGTACTAAAACTTTTAAACTTTTTTCAAAGTTCTCTCTCAGTTCGACACTGAGTGAATGATTTTGAGATATGAATGAAATCCTTTTAACAGACGTAATTATTCTCAAATGCGGTAAATCAGAAACCGGTTTCTTATGTGCTAAAACTTTTAAACTTTTTCAATGTTCTTTCAGTTCGAGACTGAGTGAATGATTTTGAGATATGAATGAAATCCTTTTAACAGACATAATTATTTTCAAACGCGTTAAATCAGAAACCGGTTTCTTATGCGCTAAAACTTTTAAACTTTTCAAGTTTTCCCAGTTCGACACTGAGTGAATAATCAGTGATGCGATTTTAACGCGTTCGGAGGCAAAACGCATTTATATAGGTTTTATCGTGTAAAATGTTTTTTCTCAACTGTTTTTTTAGTTATTATATTAAAGACAGAAGATTTTTATTTACTTAAAACATAAAAAATAATTATACATTTAATTTTGAAAATAATAAATAACTCACATTAGCATACTCAAAGGAATATTAATAATTTAAAAACGAAAAATGTTTTTACAGATGGATGATAAACGTCGAGATCATATTTTAAACGAATATGAACGTGCCAAGAAGAGCATTCAATTGGCTGACAGAAGCAGACGTCTCGGAGAGATGGAATTGAGATGCAAAACCACAAAAATATTTAAACCCGTGACGGAGGTTCAAGAGCGAAGCAAGAAGGAGATAGTTGAAGAATTGAGACCCATAAAAGAGAGTTCTTTGAGAATGGGTTCATTGCCCGTTAGTTTTTGGAAATCAGTATTCCTATCAATCTACACCGGATTACGTTCCCACAGGGATTCAAACCGACGTGAGCGAGAGTGACGATACAGCTTTGACTATCAGCAGTGATAGCGTCGCGTCGTCCGAAGATGCTGGTAAGAGAGATCTGTTGTATGGATTTTATAAGGATTCGGACGGTAGAACTTTTGTGGGCGACACAGAAGTGGAAATAGATGATGATGAATTAACCGTCAGCCCAAATAAGTATGAATTAACTTCCGGACTGCGTAAATTGCTCCTTTACGACAAGCCTAGTGATTACACGGAACGGGATTACAACAATTACGATGACATTCTGGTTCAGACCAACGCCATGAAGAGAAATAATGATGACGGAGAGACGAGACCTAAAGCCAACAGAGGTTACAAGTGGACGAAAGTGGTGAAACCTATATGGAATTCGCATAAGAAGTTCATCGAATTGGTGACTGGCAAAGGGGTGGAAACCACTTTTCTTCCGAGCGATTCTGACGCTCTGTCTCAGAGATTGAGTTTGTTGATGGCAAGCAGAGGTGCTGGTAACACAGGATTAGATAATCAGATAGTTACTATATCTGACGAATTGTTAAGACAGAAGGTTTTGAATAAAAACCATTATAAAAGGCTGATGAACGAATTGAAGGATTGATGTATATAATAAGTAGAGAGAAACAAACAAAATATATAAAATAAAAAAATAGTAAATTTTACACTAGAATAATAAAAGTGTTTAAACAACAAACGATTTACCAGTGAAAACAAATATATATTATAAAAATAAAAAATATGTTGGTGATAAAGAACAGGGGATACATCAGAACTTACGTTCAAGGCCGTTCTGTCTTCGTCGATTCTATAATGCGAGCGTTCACGAGCGATGCTGGTAGAAAACTCGCATCGACCGCATTTGAGGTCTGTAAAAAGATGGCTTTGGATGCTGGTAAGAAAGCCGCTTCCGAAGCCAGTGGTAGGATAGCTTTTGTGGCTGGCAAGAGGGCAGCTGCCGCATTGATCGACAAGTCGATCAGTCCACCGGCGAAGTGAGCTGCGTTAGAGCGAACGCTGAAAAGTTGGAAAGATTTTAAGGATGCTGTGGTACCCATACAAGATTTAGCCAAAACGACAAGTGGATCCGGATTGAAGAGAACTCGCGACGGTGTAATATAAATAAATAATAATATTAAAAACTGAGTTTGAAAAAACATAAAAAATTGTGTTTGAAAAAATCTAAAATAACAAACAAAAAAAAACCCAAAGATGAACATTAAAGATATGTCTTGGAATGACGCCGCGACCAAGAGGTCGAATAACGAGTTCTTTCCCAAAAGCATAAGAGGCTTGATAGTGGGAAAATCGAATTGTGGAAAGACCAATCTGTTGATGAATCTGTTGTCCCAACCCGACTGGTTGGATTACAACAGATTGTTTATGTTTGGCAAGAGCTTGTTTCAACCCGAATACAGATTGCTTCGAGAGTGCATGGATCGTAGATTGCCCAAGGACGTCATAGCCAGAATCTTTGACAGTAGGGAGGAATTCGACAAAAGTGAAGCTCCTCTTTCGACCATTTTGGATGGTGCGGCGATGGAATTGATGAAGAGAAATGCATCTTCGAACGTCGAGTGTTGATTTTATGAGAACGCTAGCGACGTTCCGGATCCTAGAGAATTAAAATCGGAAGATAAGAATCTCATGATTTTCGACGATCTGCTTTTGGAGAGACAGAACCGATGCGAATCATATTACGTTAGGGGTTGACACAGCAACGTGGACTGTTTCTACCTGTCACAGAATTATTTTCGATTGCCCAGACAGACGATAAGGGAGAACGCTAATTTTCTATGTCTCTTTCGCCAAGATCTCAAGAATCTCAATCACATCTATGGCGATCACGTCGCAAACGACATGAGCGTGGCGGAATTCAGGAGATTCTGCAAGAGGGTTTGGGATGGAGGACTTTACAATTTCGTCGTGATCGATTTGACTAGCGAATTTAATTGCAGAAAATATTGGTGCAGATTCGACAAGTTTTTTTGTTTCTGATGATAATAAGATAGAGCGTGAAAATAAAAAAAAATTAGAAAATAATAAATCTTCAAATAATTAGTTTTGAAAAAATAAAAATAAAATTAAAATATAATGTTCGAACAAGGAGAATTGTTAGAACGATACCTGAGAATACGGCTGCAAAACAATCCATTCAAATCGTGGTGAGTGGCGATTCGACTTGATTCGCTACAAAATTCGAACCTTCCATCGAATTGAATAGAGAGAAAAGATACGAGATGACGTTGGTGAATCTGGAGACTTATTATTCCTTTCCCAACGTCACCAAAAAGAATAACTCGTTCAAGTATTCCGACGGAGTGGATTGGTTGGAGATTCGAATTCTCAAAGGAAGTTACGACATAGACGATTTGAACAATTACATTCAGACATGAATGAAGACGGATGGAAAGGGAAGCAACAAGATCAGACTCGCTCCCAATCCTAATACCTTACAGACGATGTTGGATTTGGAAGATAATTTTCAAGTGGATTTCAATACGGATGATTCTATAGGCAAGATGTTGGGATTCGGTCGAAAGATGTATCGAGACCACGCGGCATCTGAAAATACGCTTGACATCCTCGCAGTCAATAGCATTCTGGTGAACGTGGATGTGATTGCTGGAAGCTACGTGAATGGTAGCGCTCAACCGACGATCTATTCCTTCTTTCCAAACGTGTCGCCGGGTTATAAGATCATGGAGCGACCTCGAAATTTAGTTTATCTACCAGTGATTTTAGACACGTTGTATAGTCTCAAAAACCACGTTGATGGATCAAAATGGTGAACTGTTAGATCTTCGCGGAGAGAGGGTGACGATACGATTTCACATAAGAGAAATATACAAGCAAAAAAAAATAAAAATTGTGTATATATATAAATAACAAAAATAAAATAAACACAATATTAATTTTACAAACATTATTTAATATATATAATTATCATTAAAACAAAAAAACAACTGAAGAAAATATATTTTAAAAAAAAGAATTATGACACAATACGTGGTTAAAAATGTGAACATATCCGTAGGACGGAGGAAGAAACTTAAGAGAGCGTTAACAACTCGAGGCGAGGCGGTGAGATTCAAATTCACTCACGAAGATCTGACGAGTGGCAGTCAGGATTCGATCGCCTGGACCAGAAGTCAAATCGAAAGGATGGAGAAAGCAATTCGTGATGGAAGAGGGTTCACGGTGAGATTGAGTCCCACTCAATTGAGATACAATTTGAGAATGAAAGGCGTTTTCCTACCGCTATTGGCAGGAATCGTCGCAAAAGCATTACCCTTCACTGCAAAGGCATTACCCTTTCTCGGAAAGACTCTGGGCATGGGAGCTCTCATGGGACTCGCGAGTTCGGGAGTTGAGAAATTAATGGGTGGCAGCGGACTGTTTTTGAAGAAGGGAGGAGCCATGTGTCATGTCCACGTAGACGACAGCAGTAAAGGATTGTATCTAGAACCCGTTAGAGGTGACAACTCTTTGAGTGGAAACGGTCTCTATCTGAAGAGTGGATGGAATGTTGAGCAACTCGGCAAGGGTTTGTTGTTTGGTGAGAATTCGCCATTTAAGAATATACCGATTTTGAATATGTTATTATAATGTAAAAAAAATTATATAAATATAAATCATAGAAAGTATAAAATAATATATAAAATGGATAAAAAGGTGGAAAAACAATTAGACGATAATGATGAATATCGCGAGATAGAGTGCGAAAAAGATGTGAAAAAACGATTAGACACTAATGATGGATATCTTAGGAAAGAACTGACAAAAGAGTTAAATAAAGATCGGGATATGCGGTTGAAATTTAAAAGAATGAGACGTTTTCCACCGTTGCCACTATCTTCTGAAGAGAATGGTAATGATGCGAGTGTTACCGAGAGATGCACAACATTCGTTCATAATTATGATTCGGATAAACAAATGTGTTGTTATAAAAACGTAGCATATCACAAAAAAATAAAAAAATAAAAGAAGAATCGACGCTGAAATTTAAGAAAAAAGGAAACGTTATTATAATATATGGGTAATAGTGAAGAAGGAAAACAAAAAAAAGAAAAAAAAAGTAATGAGATCTAAAGATGATCTCATTACTTTTTTTTTTTCCTTCTTCTTCGCTAAAAATCAATCTCTCTATTGTTTATATTTCCAAGTCCGTTATTAGCATGTTGACACTCGTGTTTTCTCCTTTTTCGCAAATGTGTTGAATGTTTATCTTTACTTTTTTGAGTTTTTTTTACTTCGGTCAACGCTCTCTCACCACCCGACTTGTTCACGAGTTCAAGTGAGATGTTTGGAAATATTAACTTCCATAGGGCAACGACAAAATGTCCTTGTCGAATTCTCTATCTTTGGTGATGACGATATTCTGCAGATCGCTTTCGTACTCGTAAAACAAATTGAGCGTGGCTTCGTCCAATTTCAAAGGCATGCTATATTTGTCGTATTTGTGCTCTAAGCCCTTCGTATCGACCTCGTTCAATTCGATAGGATCGTGTCATTGTAATCTATAGATTTTAGAACTGAATTTCTTATATGTTTCGACTTTGCATCTTTTAGGTGTTGTTGTCATGATCGATTATTTGGTTTTTTTGTTTTATGAATTATTGCAAATAATATATATTTTTAAATTTTGTATTTAAATAATAATTTGTTAAAGAGTTTGTTTTTTTTTTGCTCTTTATATATATAAAAAAAAGTTTTTTTAATTTTAATTTTCTTTAATGTGAAAATTTTATTTTGTAAAAGTGTTTTTTCTCTTTATATATAAATAAAAAGTTTAAATTTAACGTCCTTTTTTCTCGTATTAATTCAATTTTTTCACGTTAAGGAACATAAAAAAATTGATTAATTTCATCAAAAAAAAAATTTTTTTGAAGGAATTAAAACATATAAAACATATATATATAAACAATTTTAAAACTTTTAACAAATTATTATTAAATACAAAATTCGAAAAGAAAAAAAAATATTCTTACAAAGGGAGCAAACAAATAAAAAAATGGAAAATTTAAATGAGAAAACCGTACCTCAGTTAAACGAGATTTGTAAACTATTAAAAATTCCACATTTCAGAAATCATAGAACTAAATCCAAAAAAATTTAAGTCATACAGGAATATTTGCGAAACGCTAGAAAGGCGAACAAAATGTTGATAGCAACGACGTCAAAAAATGCATCGGTTGTGACAAATGAGAACAAGAAAAAGATAGTAAAAGGAATCGAAATGCCGACGTCGGAAAAAACCAAAAACGTTTCGATTGTGAAAAATAAGAAGACGACTAAATGAAAAGCCGTTGTAGAACTTCAAGTTTCAAAAGAAAAGAAAAAAAAAACTAAAACGAAAACGAGTGATGCACTTCAGATTCTAGACAAACGAGATATATCGAGCGAAATTCAATGAGCAATCGATGAAGGGAAAGGAGAAGAATATGTAACATGACTCATCATGGAACTATTCCAATCGAAGCCCGTAGAATGGGAGAGTGCGATCAAAGGCATTTTAAAAACTTTCGACGTGGTTCCCTCGTTCAAGAAAATCGATCCGAAATTGTTTATGGAACGGGTGAAGAAAAAAGTATTGGATTTGTTTCGCGAACACATGAACGTGGTACAAAAAATTAAGATGATACTCCATTGCGTGATGAATAAAATCGACGTGAAGTCTGGCGAGAGCATCGTGAAAAATGCATATTTCAGATCTAACGTTGAACCCATATTTCGAGGTTCAGATTTATCAGATGTTTTCGAAAAGATGAAAGACAAGATGTTGACGTCTCTCACGAATTATCAACATGAAGGTAGTAATTGGACGTTCGATGAGGTGTTGAAGCTCGAAATTCATATAACTAAAAACGATTCGTTGAAAGGGTCTTCCTATGTGGAATTACCGTATTTCTTAGCTAAAAAACACTCCGTGGTCAATGTGAGAAATAAAGATGATCAGTGTTTTAAATGGGCAGTCACTTCCGCTTTATACCCTCTCAAAATGCACTCCGATAGAGTTTCTCATTACGAGGAGACTTCTAAAAATCTCGATTGGACCGGAGTGACTTTTCCAACAGAGTTAAAACACATCAAACGTTTCGAGGCTCAAAATCCCACCGTAGCAGTGAAAGTCTTGGGATACAACGATGAAAAATGAATGATCTATCCTCTCAGACAGACTTCGTATCTCGAAAGAGAAAAGACGATTATTTTATTATTGATTTCGAATGGTGACAATCGTCATTATTGTTGGGTTAAACATCCGAGCCGATTACTGTCGAGACAAAATAATAAACATAAAGGAAAGATATGTTTATGTTATAACTGCATGAACATGTTTCAGAACGAAAAATCGTTAGCGAAACATCGGAAATATTGTAATGAAAATCAAGGTGTCGCCATCGAAATGCCCAAACCCAACACCATCGTGAAGTTTGAAAATCACAATAGAAGGTTAAAAGCACCATTCGTCGTGTACGCCGATTTCAAATGCTTCACCGCGAAAATGAGTTCCTGCCAACCCAATGCTCTTCAAAGTTACGTCGAAAGATATCAAAAACACACGCCTTCGGGTTATTGCATTTACGTGAAATGTGCTTTCGACTCGCAACACAATATGGGTCCCTTCACCTACACGAAACAGAGCGAAGATGACGACGTGGCTCAAAGGTTCGTGGAAGAGTTAAAATCGAAAATTCAAATGTTATACGACAAATTCAAAACTCCGGTGAAAATGATCATCACGTGAGAGCAGCAGGACGAAAATAACAGAGCCACCGAATGTCACATATGCAGACAATCATTCGACGAGAATTTGGAGGAAAATAAGAAGGTTAGAGTCCACGATCATTACACGGGTCTGTATCGTGGTCCGGCTCACAGCAAGTGTAATTTAAAATATCAAGATCCCGTTTTCTATCCGGTGATATTTCACAATCTCTCAGGTTATGACAGTCATCTGTTCGTAAAAAATCTCGGCACCTCCCATGAAGAATTAAACTGCATCGTGAACAGCGAAGAAAGATACATTTCATTCACGAAATGGAAGCTCATGGAGAAGAAAAGAGTAATTGACGGAGAGACATTGAAAGAAAAAACGAAATTCATTCGTAGAGGCATACGTTTCATTGACATTTTTAAATTCATGTCAATGGCTCTGGAAAAAGTAGTCAATAACATGAGCAATGATAAATTTAAAATCATGAGCGAACATTTTGGAGAACGAGTAGATGTCATGTTGAGGAAAGGAGTCTATCCTTACGATTACATGAACGATCTAAAGAGATTTGATGACACCGCACCACCTTCGAAAGAAGATTTTTATTCGAAATTATACGAATCTGACATTTCCGACGAGAATTACGAACACGCCAAAAACGTGTGGAAATCATTCGATATGAAAACCATGAGAGATTATCAAGATCTCTATCTGAAGACCAACGTTCTCTTGGCAGACGTGTTCGAAAATTTTCGAGACATCTGTCGTCGAAATTATGATCTGGATCCCGCTTGGTATTTCACCGCACCCGGTCTGGCGTGGGACACTCTGTTGAAGACCACCGAAGTCTAATTGGAATTATTATCCGACGTGGACATGTTGCTCATGTTCGAAAGGGCTGCAAGAGGTGGCGTCTCAATGATCTCCCACAGATATTCTGAAGCTAACAATCCCTACATGAAAGAAAGTTTTGATTCGAAACGGTCAAATAAATACATACAGTATTGGGACGCTAATAATCTATACGGTTGGGCTATGAGTCATCCTTTACCGATTGGAAATTTCGAATGGGTGACGTAACAGGAAGAGATGCAAAAATGGAGAGACTATCCTTGCATTTTAGAAGTCGATTTGAACTATCCGGAAGAATTACACGATCTACACAACGATTATCCGCTGGCTCCTCAACGAATGGAACCTAACAAAGGAGACGAGGAAAAACTCATTCCCAATTTATTTAACAAACGTAACTATGTCGTCTACAGTGAGAATTTGAAACAATACGTCGATTACGGGATGAAATTAGTCAACATACATCGCATCATTCGATTCGACGAAGAGCCTTGGATGAAAAAATACATCGATCTCAACACGAATCTCAGAATTTGAGCCGAGAACGATTTCAAAAAAGATTTCTTCAAACTCATGAACAACTGCGTGTGCGGTAAATCGATGGAAAACATCAGGAAGAGAACTGACGTTCGACTCATCACGTCTGAGAAAAAAGCAAAAAAATTAGTGGCGAAATCCAATTACAAATCCGAACCATATTCGACAAAAATCTAGTGGCCGTTCACATGCAAAAGACGCACCTGAAGTTTGACAAACCATTTTATCTCGGACTGATCATCTTAGATATCAGCAAGCGATTGATGTACGAGTTTCACTACGATTACGTCAAACGAAAATTTGGTGATAAAGCCAAACTACTCTTCACTGATACAGACAGTTTAGTTTATGAGATAGAGACGAAAGACGTCTACCGAGATATATCTCCAGATGTGGCCACGTGATTCGACATGAGCAATTATCCCGTTGATCACCCGTCCAACATTCAATCTAACGACAACAAGAAGGTGTTGGGTAAATTTAAGGATGAGAGCGGCGGTAAACAAATCCTCGAATTCGTGGGCTTGAGACCCAAACTGTATGCTTATCGTCTAGAAGATGAAGAGATTAAGAAGTGCAAAGGGGTTAAAGCGTGCGTGGTGAAGAAAAACATCTCTTTCCAAGAGTATAAAGATTGTCTGTTAGGAAGTGGTCCGGTGTATAAGACTATGAAATTGATTCGAAGCGAAAATCACGACTTGTATACCGAAATAGTCAACAAGATTTCGCTGACGGCCGACGACGATAAGAGATTCGTGTTAGATGATAAAATAAGCACTTTGGCACTCGGACATTGGACTTTGGATCTAATTTTAGATGATAGGATTTCAGATATGATTGAGGATGATTGGATTCCAGATATGATTAAGGATGATAGGATTCCTTAAAATCAAGAGGAATTATACAGATTCAAGATTATGGAAATCGATAGAGACATCGAGAGAGTTAGTTTAAAAAGAAAAAGAAGAAGAAGAAGAAAAAAATAACGTCATTTTAGTGAATTATAATAAAATAAATAAATAAAAAAAATATATATATTTGCTTTTATGAATAAGAAAATAGAGATATCCGTAGAACGAACCCCTATCCAACATCGATCTGTCGAATGCGGCGAAGGATTTGAAAATCAAAGATTTTCTAGGCGTGTTTTCTAGAGATGCCTTGCCGAAGAGAAGACCTCGACAATCGGAATGCGGAATTTTAAATATAGACGATTTATTGGGTGAAGGCACTCACTGGGTGGCGTGGTTCAAGAACAGGAAAAAGAATTATTATTTCGACAGCTACGGAATCTCACCGCCGAAAGAAATAAAGAACTATTTCAACAAATTGATGGTTCGTTACAACACGGAATGAGTGCAATCACCAGATCAAGTGTTTTGCGGTCACCTGTGTCTTTACGTTCTCAAAAGATGGTCTGAAGGAAATCGGTTTCAAGACATTCTCAATGATTTACATTAGAGAGAGATTTTTTTTTTTATAACATATAAAGGTAAAAAAATTATTAAAAAAAATTTTAATCGAATAAAAACGAAAAATAAAAATAAAATAATTCATTTTTAATAAACTGCGTTTGAAATATATTTTTTTTAAAAACCAAAAATCTCAAAACAACATGCCAGTCGATAAATTTGGCAGAAGTGACGATGAAAAAGTCAACCTAAAAAAGAAGAGGAAGACGCTCGAAGTCGACGATGGTTACGACGTTGCCAACTTGGACGAATGTTACGTTCGGAGATACGAACCTCGAGAGGAACCTTTGAACATGAACGATAAGAAGCTCTACAATCTTCCCGAGCCGATAGATCTTGCAGATGCTGCGACTAAAAAATATGTCGACAGGGGAAACGTCAATTTCGAACGAATCACGCTAGATAATTACGTTGATAAAACCATGACCGACGATCTCGATCTGAAATCTAAATGTTTGGTGAACGTCACAAATCCCATAGATCCCATGGATGCCGCGACCAAGAAATACGCGGACGACTCTCACGCGAGATTCAGCGAACACCTGAGAAATAGATACGTTCAGAAAACGATGCACTCAGAATTGAATGCCAATTCTAACAAGATAACGAACGTGGCCACTCCCACGAATCCCAAGGACATGGCTACCAGACGCTACGTAGATCTGGAACAGAGAAAGTCTTGACAGACGAGAAATGAAATCGGATCTGAATGCGGGATTCAACAAGATATTGAATCTGTCAAACGTCGACGACACGGATGCGGACTCAACCGCGGTCAACAAGGGCTACATAGATTCTGCCGTGATACGATCACAAGAATACCTAGAATCGCAAGTGGATGATCTCTACCTGAACAAACAATCTGGCGGAACCATGGAGGGTGGTATCGACATGAACGGTGAGAATTTATTCGGACTCAGTCATGATCCCGAATTCGATTCCAGCGCAGGCAGCAGGAAGTACGTGGATGACAACTCGGTCTGGAGGAAGGGTGACATCATGGAAGGTGAACTAGACATGAGTGGACATGCGCTCACGAATCTACCGGATCCCGTGAACATGATGGATGCCTGCACCCTGATTTCGGTGGTGGAGAAAGTCAAATATGCTAGACAATTGATCACCGTGTGGGCCGAGGAGGCCGGCACCTTAGATGAGGGAAAAGCTGAATGGTCTTTCGGAAATGGAGGTAGTGGATCGAAACATGGTCAGGTGGGATATCCCATGCCGTTGGGAGGTGAAATCCTTCGAATGAGTGTGGCTTCCTCGGATTTGAATAACAGAGCGGTCGTCAATCTCATGGTGGATGAGTAGAGAGCGATAAGAGATACAGCGTCAAAAAGACTGAGAATCAACACACGAATGTTAGCACGTTCGGCATGCCTCTCAAAGTGAACGCCGGAGACAGAATTAATTTTGTTACGAAAACCAATAATCCCAAAGCTGCCACTTCCGTGGTGAGTCTACTGATCGAACTAGTTCCTTTGAACAGACAGTGAACGCGTGGAAATAATTAATTAAAAAAAAATAATGTGTGATTATTAAAAACAAACAAAAAAGTAATGAGATTCAGAAACATGTTCAATCTCTCTAGATCTCATTACTTTTATTTTTTTTTTGTTTTTTTTTTGGTTTTTTTTGTTTTTAATAATTACTCATTACTTTTTTTTATTTTTGTTTTATTTTTTTTTCACACACGTCTCTCATCGAATGATCGACATCTTATTTCCATCCGATTCGAATTGTAATTCTCTGTCCGACAGGACCAGGGCGAAGGCTTCGGTTTTTCTCGGCACGTTACTATCGAATTGCATCTTGATCTGAATATCTAAGATGCTACTCTTGAGTCGTTCACTCTGTTTACTGACGTCGAATACGAACATGGGATACATCGACTTGTATTCACCGGGAGATATGTTAGGGTTGCTCATCAATTTGTCTAGACCATGATACTTCTTTCTAAAATCAGCGGCATCGCCGTACAGTGCGCAGAAATCGTTCTTATCAAACGATGCATTGTAATCGATTGCTGGATATCTCGTGGTGTTCAGAAACACTTGCATGTTTCTGAAATGGCAGTGATCGAACAGCGACGCATTCTTTTCCTGAGACCCGTCCCTATCGGTCTGAAACACGACCACGATGAAACGCGGTCTCTCGGAAGCGGATTTCACCATCAATCTCCAATCGAAGTGATTCGTGGAGAGAGGAATGCTAGCCGTGTCACACTGTCTCATTCTAAATCCCACGGGTAATTTACTCTTGGATTCTATGATCTTGTAGAGACGTGCTTTTTCCACGATCGAAGGCTCCATGTGCAGAAGGAACCACGATATCTTGTGTAGAGTTATCTTACCCGCATTGGTCGCAGTGAGTCTCACTATTGCGTTGTTGTTGTTTCCTTTTCAAATCAACGTCAGACTGTGTTTGAATCTGTACATGATCTTGTTGAAATCGTCCGCAAATCTGAAGATGTTTCAAAGGTATCCTGAACGAAAACGTTCCTTTAGGTCTGGATGTCTTGACGACGTAGTTGAATATTGCGGCGGCGCCGGCGCTAGCAGGGCCGACGGTGTCTTTCACCCACAACTGATTAAGTCCTCTGGATTTCGAAAAATCATCAGGATACGTCAAGAGTCCGAACATCGTGGTGGACTGACCGGGATGAAACACAGATTCTATCTCTTGTCCGGATAGCATGTATTTTATATTACTGAATAGATGCATGATGCCATCTTCCTTGGTGAGATGTCCCTGCACCACTATGTAACTCTCGCTAGGATGTATGAATAGATCTTGAGTTTCAACGTTGATTCTTATCTCTCCCGCATTGTTCAAACCCGTTCCGGTTACCGGTTCGTATTCGTGAACCTCATATTCTTGAATACTTTCATCTTTCACTATGCTTTGTGCTATATCTAGTATATTTGTCATTTTTAAAGGGTTTTTGTTTTTTTTGTTTATTAATTAGCTTGTTTTTTTATCTAAAAATAGTTTTAATTATTTTTATTATTATTTTTCTCTCCTATATATATATATATGTGTAAACAAGAAAATGTTAAAGAGAGTAAATAAAAGAAATTTGTTTTCTTTATCAAAACTTTGTCTTCTGTAATTGTTGTTCGTAAAACTTTCTGATGATCTCTTCTCCATCCAAAGCTTCGATTTCGTAAGTCACCGGATCGGTGTGAAATATTTTGATTATCATGAAGATTTCCGAGGTCCATCGAGGAGTATAACCCTTTTCAAAGTGCTTCTTATAAGCGTAGATTCTCACTCGATCACCGACCGCAAATTTCGGCGTTCTAAACTTCTTCCTAATCTTAGATCTTTCAGGATATAGATTCGCGTAGACCCGTTTTTCATTTCGAGGATCGCTAGCTTCCACAGGAGTCATCTTGATCGATCTGTGTCGAGTGTTGTTGTAATCTTTAACCAGACCGTTCAGAGCGTATATGTATTTCTTGGTCGAATTCGCCGTGAAGTATCTATGCATCTTTTCCTTCATCATTCAATTCCAACGTTCCACCACGCTGGCTTTCTCTTCGTTTTCGATCGAGTAGAGGTCGACCAATCGATGAACGTGCTTGTTGTAGAATTCCTTTCCCTTATCCACCCACAATTTACTCGGTTTTCGAGAAGACGAGTCGAACACGCTCTTCAGAGCCTCGGCGACGCAAGATCCCGATTTATTCTTCAAAGCTCTGATCCAACCGTATTTGGAAAACACATCGATGACCGTCAATAGATATTTGACACCCTCATTCCACCTCTAAAACGATCTCATGTCGACCCAGTCGGCAGACCAAATATCATCCAAACCCTTCACGAACACCCTTCTCTTTCGAAATTTACGCACGATGGGTTTGTGTAACTCCTCGGCCAATTCGCTCGTCAATAATCGTTTCTTCTTCTTTTCAGATGCGCTTTTTTTTTTGAACGCCCCATCCAAATTGACGTTTTGCACCGATCAGATTACCGACCAGCAAACGTTCTATCTTCTCTCTCCTGGTCGGATTCGATATGCCTCTCAATTTTTATCGCGGACGTCATTGCGAGTCTTGGTGTCGGGATGTCCGGCGTAGCATAGATCATGATCATACGCGGCCGCGTCCACCCTATTCACAGGTTTGCTCCAAGATTTAGGAGTCAGATCGGCATTGAGTCTCTTGTTTAATTTCGTTCTGGGTCCCGTGAAACTGTGACCAGGCAGATGCATTTCGAAAGGTAGATTATTGATAATTTTATTCACGATGCCTTTACCTTTGCTCACATTCTTTTTTTTTGATGAACCGAGTCCTGACAGAACCACACACGTCGCAAATTCCGCGAAGCATCTGTCTATCATTTTTAGTTCATACGTCTTGAGAATTAATCGTCTCGATAACTCTCTTACACTTTACGCAATACATTTTTAAGAGTTATTTAAATTAATTTCGTTTTTATTTTATATATAAATTTAATATTTTTTTTTTAAAATTCTGTTCTTATTATATATATATATTTTTTTTTCAATCGCTGCTCTTGAGTTCTATCATCTTACTGAATTCCTCCCTAGCCTCTTTCCTCCCCTTTTCCACGAGAGAATCCTTCATCTCTTCTTTGATGATCTGACGAGTCTTGATTCTCACAGCTTCTTTCATGGCTTCATATTTCGTTGTCTTGCCCAATATCGCGAAGTATTCTCCGTCCGATATCCTACCGTCTTCCAACGCCATCGAGATCATTTCAGATATCGTGTCGATCTTGGAGTCGGCCAAGACGTGAATCTTGTTGTGTTTCCTCGCCTTCAGATATAATTTCCTACTCAAAAAGTTTCCGAGCGTGCTAAACAATCCGGCGGCGATAGCCACTCCTTCTACGGTCAACACGATCGGAATGCCGACCGCAGTCGACAACAATCCGATGCCGGCCGCATGTAAACCCATGGAAATCGTGATGAGTGTCGTGTCAATTGCGTTGACGAATTTCACGAAACGTGAATACTTCTTCTTGAGAGAATGACGAGAATCTCTCTCTCGAGTTAGATACGCTTGGATTCTACTGATTTGATCGATGTGATACCTCTCTCCTCTTTCTTTTTCTTCTAGCGACGGTGCTGTCGGCAAAACGCCGTTCGGCTTCTCATCCTCGTCGTCATCTAACGTCGGATACAATTTATTTCTGGTTCTCATTTTTGTGTTTTTTTTTTTCCTTCTAATATTAGATAAAAAATTTATGTATGTATTTATTTTTATTTTCTATTCTCTCTTATTTTTATATCAACGAGAAAACTTAGACGTATGCTTCTTTGAACAATAATTTCATGATGCATCCCTTGTCTTCTAAAGTCAGACTTCTACGTGCCAATTTCAGTTCTTCCGAAACTGTGAGCTTGTCTCGATCCTTACAGAAGAGTAATCTCTTCCAAAACGCGATCACTTCATCGATTTGAATGCGCTCGAATGCCGGTTCGAAATACTTGATGACCATATCTTCCCTTTCCATCGTCAGACACGAATGATTCTCATGATCGAAGTCTAGGTGATCCCGACATCTGACGCATCATTCTAACAAGAGGCGACCTAGTTGTTTATTCACACAGAATGCGTAGGCTCTCATCAGCATTTTTAAAAGAACCCTTGCTCTAATAATCTGGGAAGCGCTCATGATTTACGTAGTTTTTGTATTATCTATTCGATTTGATATATTTATTTTTAAATAACTATTTATTTATATTTTTTATTCTTTCCTATATATATCAATCACTTTTTTTATTTCCTCCTATACCGTCCCAAACACGATCGGGAAACGTGGCAGTGGGTTTGCGGGTTCAGTACCACCTCTTTTCCATGTGTCGTACATAAGTCGATTTCTGATGTAGAATCCGCAAATGGGTTTCCGTGTACGCCTCCATAGGGATTCAGTGTTAAAATCGTGTACAGATACGGATGGTCTAGAATCCGCAAACCGTTTTTTTGATGCTGGTTCAGAATCCGCAACACGTTTTTTGCTCACGATTTTAACACTGAATCCTATGGGGGAAACCCATTTGCGGATTCTGTATCAGACAGTACGCCTTTTTTTCCTTAAAATTTCATACTCTTGAGCGACGTGTATATAGAATCCAGTGATACAGAATCTGCTTGCGGATTCTGTACCACCATAAAAAACGACATTTTCGTGTACTTGTACACTATTTTAACACTAAATCCTATGGAGGTGTACATCGATGTACGTGTACATGTACAAAATCGTGTACAAGTGGTCGAGAATCCGCCTTTTATACCTACTGACAATGTCTGGCAGCATTAGAGTTCTAACACTCTCTGCTTTTATCCGGGTTTGGGACCGACAGACAATGTCTGGCAGCAGTAGAGTTGTAACTCCCCTCTGCTTTTATCCGGGTTTAGGGCCGACAGACAATGTCTGGCAGCATTAGAATTCTAACGCCCGGCTCTCTGCTTTTAACAGGGCTTGGGACCGGCAGACGATGTCTGGCAGCATTAGAATTTTTTGTTGCAACCATGTTGTTTGTGCAAGGTGTTTGGTGTCTTTCTTGCGATGTTTGTGACTACTGCTCTTTTTGTTGTTGTTGTTGTTAGAAAATCAGTTTGCAGGGGAAGGCTCCTAGGGTGTTTTAATTCGAAACGTCGAAAGTGTGTTAATATTTTCAAGTTGGGGTCTCTAGATGTGCATAAGGGTTTCGGGTTTTTTATTCGGCCCCATGAGGGCAACCTTAGCACCACTTTTGTCGTTAGAGAATCGGTTTCCGGTGGAAGGCTCCGAGGGGGTTTTAATTCGAAACGTTGAAAGTGCATAAAGGCCCCATATGGCTCCCATTGTGCCACTTTGTCGTTAGACAATCGGTTTGTGACAAAAGGCTCCTAGGGATTTTAATTTCAAATATTGAAAGTGTGTTCATATGTTCAGGAGGGGTCTCGAGATGTGCATAAAGGTTTCAGATTTTGATTCGGCACCATGTGGCACCCTTAGCGACACATATGTCATTAGAGAATCAGTTTCCTGCGAAATGCTCTTAGGGGGTTAATTCAAAACATTGAAAGTATGTTCATATGTTCAGGTAGGGTCTGCAGATGTGCATAAAGGTTTCAAATTTTATATAATATCTATTCATTTCTGACTGTATCAAGCATTAACCAATAATCAAGAATGCAAATGCGGGGATATACTATAGTGTGTTTTGCACACAAATGACACCATCTAGTTTATTCATTTATTTTTTGCAACATCTCTGGTTGCTTTCGTCTAGTGTCTGTTTGTCTACTGCTCATCTTTTATTTTTTGTTGTTGTTGTTGCTTTTTGTAGTGTCTGTGACGACTGCTTATTTATTTATTTATTTATTTATTTATTTATTTATTTATTTATTTATTTATTTAACATCTCTGGCTGCTTTCTTACAGTGTCTGTGACTGTTGCTTGTAGTGTCTTTGACTACTGCTCATTTTGTTTGTTTCTTTGTTGTTTTGTTTGGGTTTTTTTTTTTGCTTTCTTGCAGTGTCTGTGACGCCTGCTTATTATTTATTTTATTTTATTTATGGAACATCTCTGGTTGCTTTCTTGCAGTGAGATTGAGAAGAAATCAACAGGAGCAATGAAATTGCCATTCAAGCCATTTTGTCTGGATTTTTATACGGATGATTAAAATTTCAGACAAGTTTGTCACTTTCCCCGGGTCAAGAAAACCTTGTATCATCGACGGAACTCGAACCATCTGAGTCGTCAGAACCAACTAAACTATCTTAATCTCCAGGACCAATACCAGACAACTCACAATCGACAGAACCAACTGAACTATTCGAATCTCCAAGACTACTATAGCAGACACCTCACAATCGACAGAACCAACTGAACTATTTGAATCTCCAGGACCATCAGCAGACAACTCACAATCGACAGAACCAACTAAACTAAATCCTCACTGACTCCACGCAGTTAAATTCTATTGAAATTCCCCTGGACTGCCTCATATTTATAAGAAATGTACCTTTAGAAGTTGTATTCTTACTTCACATAATTTACATTATTCACTAGCAAATGTACAAAACGGCAAGTCATCAACGGGCCGTGTCTCGTGTGAGAAAATGGCGCTAGCCTGGATCGAAGGCTGACATGTCTATGAATGAAAATGCCGTCAATTCAATGAGTGTTCCATATTTACAGACTATTTGCCTTGAATGCCTTCACAACATTCCATATTTGAAACGAACAAGATACCTCTCGAGTTATCCATCTTGATGTGTGAACTCAGTTATTAAACTTGAACTCTAATAATCAACCATACAATCCACATGTAAATAGTTTCATACACCTTCTGTGTTGCTAAAACGGAAAAATAGAATTTACTTTGAGTTAATAGTAATGGAAATCAATGAATGCATCAGCGAATATATATTAGTGTGAACTGCACCAATCCACATATCTCGACAGATGGACTTTTCGAAAGTTTTGTCCACTTCGCATCCGCCCCATACGAACAATCGAAATAGCACATAGGACCTTTTAGCCGAGGGACGAGGGATCCATAGCCATTCAGTACCCATTTTCCCACAATTTTAACCTTTACATAAACTATATATGAAAAATATATATACTCTAAAATCAGCTGGGTTACAAATCAACCCAAATCAACTGGATGGAGTAAATATGAACCCAGCTGGGTTCATATTCACTCCATTCAGTTGTATGGGTTAATTTTCACTCACTTTGGGTTCATATTCACTGAACCCAGTCGATTTGGGTTGATTTTAAACGCATCTGATTTTAGAATGTATACATATAAAGACGGATATCTACCACACGGATACGCTCTCCTACCACACGGATAGGCTGTCAGTCTTCAAAACGTATAGTTTAACTGTCAACCCCTTATCCGAAGAACCGACTATACTCTTCGTGATAAATATGGAAGATGGTCGAGTAATCGTTACTTGCTATACACCAAGGACATGAGTGTGACCGTGTGTAGTGAACCGTGGTGTGGGTACCTACTCAGATAGGGTAGAGAGGGTTACTATCCCAAACGTGCCGAGAGATGCAAAGAATCCCCGCGTAGGTGGCGAGCGACAGTGCCCTGCTTTCCTTAATTGGCTATTTCCGGTCGAAAACGTTTGATGAAAACAAACTTGGTTAGATTATCTATACTTATAGGCTGTCAATTACTTATTTGCTGTGAAGAGATCATTGAAATTATGATATTAAACTGATTAGGGTTTAGGAAATCCATTGTATTGAAATCATTCCAAAGGCTTGGGGATCAAGAAGCTAGCCGAGAGAAGAAAAAAGTGCTAGTTATTTTGACTGCTTCTTCCAACACAACCCCTTAATTATAGTATTTGCACTCTGTTTCAATAACACATTTGTCATTGATTGTATGTATCACAGGAAATATCAGCAAAAAAAGAGGCAATATTCTGTATCCAAACTCTTAGGCCACCAGTCTCACTCTATTCGGAATTCGACACTTTTACGGGCCCCTTGTTCACCCACTTTTCTTGGAGGTTGAGCCCAGACGGATGTTGTTAAAATGTGATGTCCCTTTGGGGGCGTCACATTTCAGTCATGGGTGCGTACGTTACGGGGTATCGCATTCTAGTAGGCGTGCATGGTTCGGGCCTCATAGGGAGAAGTTTGGAAAATGGGAGGCCTGTATGGCCCTCTGGTGGCTTTTTTGCACGTGATCACACAATTTTCCAGCGAAAATATTCCCGCAGTTCTGCATGTAAAGTTTATTGTAAAAGTGCTTGCGTACTTTCTTCAGTCACTACCAAGTTTCAATAGGTTAATGGACACGTTATTCCATGGAACGACACACAAACATGTTTAGGTAAACTAGCCTCTCACCCCACCCCATTGTCCGTCTATAAAATAGTCGTGCGTGATTTATCACAGAAATGAGTTTATTACAATAATGGTCAGTTTATTACAAAAGTGGTTTTATTACAAAAGTGGTTGGTACGCGTTAACCACTTTTGTAATAAATTTTATTGCAAAAGTGGTTGTATTACAAAAGTGGTTGGTACAATGCTTTAAGGGTTGCAAAATCAGCAATTAACAGTTATTGTATTTTAATCATTGCACATCTCACCAATGCACACCCGTCCTCCTCAGTGCCACCCTATAAACC
This sequence comes from Pictodentalium vernedei, assembly GCA_031216915.1. Classification (NCBI taxonomy): domain Eukaryota; kingdom Metazoa; phylum Mollusca; class Scaphopoda; order Dentaliida; family Dentaliidae; genus Pictodentalium; species Pictodentalium vernedei. The sequence continues at coordinate 432,453,018 of CM062297.1, read as the reverse complement.
GTTCTGCTGTTCTGACACATGGTCATCCATCCAGTAGTGTATGGCCACGTTTCATCGCCATTAATAACGCGCCACCTGGACAAGGTTCGTGTGAAAAAAATCAGTTACAAAAAATAGGGAGCGTCAGCCGGTTGTGACGCCCCCGCCCCTTATTCTTTGGTTACTGTCCAAAATCACATAAAAAACCGACGTTCTTCTTTAATTGTAAATAGATCATACTGTTAATTATTTACATACATTTAGTGAATATAAATGACACTGGGACACTTCCAGCCCTCATCTATCAAAATCCAATCTCAATCAGAACAAATGTTTGTATGTCCACAAAAAAAATGAACTGGCATGTGTGTCTAACATGTTCATCCGAAGTACCAAAATAAATTCAATAAAAGGTAGTTCAGACACGGCATTTAAGTCCAACACGAATGTATAGTTTTCTTATTACCTCCAGATGGTTAAATCCTTTACCTAACGAATCGATCGCATCCGCTCACACAATTTACAAATTAAGTTGTTGAAAAAAACTATATTTAATTTTTTTTAAAGAAAGCCATATCATGTGACCCCTGTTTGGAACGAGCTCGTTCATCTCGCCCCAATGAGGGAGTCACATGATATGGTCTTGCTCATATTTTTCAAAAACTAAAAAAAAAACAACTAATTAAAATAATAAATTTTGATATCTCCTGCCTTTGGTAAATGATTAATCCCGACTGTCCATTTTCTGAACTTCACAGCTATTAATTAAAATCTCAGAAACTCACAGTGTAGGTTAGAACAACTTTTTTACTCGTTTTCCATAAATTGTGTTTCATATTTTATATTAATGTGTGTATTTTATACCTCTAGGTTATTACCACCATGTGGGTTTTTGAGATGGCGTATTGGAGTCGAGACCTCGTTTCTGGACATATATCGGCGAGTACCTTAGTACGAGTCGATATGTGACCAAATGCGGGTCGAAACTTCAATAAACTGCACCCACGCGGAAACCCACTGGGTGATAATGACCAATTTATCTTACAATATTCCACCCTTTCCTGACTTGTTTTCATATAGTTTGACAACCATTCAACGTCTATAAATTGATGCTTAGGAAGGAAGATCATGATGACGTCATTATATTACGTTCTTGAACTGTGCATGACGTATTCCACATTCATTGTTCCACTTGTATTCTAACCGCCATGTTTATATCTGTGTTTCAGCTGTGTCTTTCTTTGGGTTTTTTCAGCTTTAACAAACGGTAGGTCTATGCAAAAATATCTGGTATATTTTGTTTTGCTGAGATGTTGATTTATTTGTTATGTAATCACTATTATCAAAACGGTGATCTTGATATGCGCAATTAGTTTTCGATGAGTACAGGTAAAAATGTTCTCTTTCTGAATCGAAAGATCGCACGTGCTCGCAGAAGTAACTGTGGGTGATAGAAATTTGTACAGGCGTTTAGCTTGGATCGGAGGTGGGGGCGGGGTGTCGAATGATTCTCAGATAAAACATTGTATCAGTATCTTTCTTCTGATTAAGAATGGGTTTTAATACTTACGGGTCATTTCTATTGTTTTTAAACATGTGAACAAAAGTAACAAAAGCTACTGGGATTGATGCGTTGTTTTTTTTTTGTTGTTTTTTTTTTTTGGGGGGGGGGGTGCTCTTTTGTTTTGTTTTCGGGGGCTTTTCTGACAAGGAAACTGCCTTCTTGAGTTATTTTACAGATGAAAAATATTGGAAACGCATTATATTATGGGGTTCCTGAAACCGAACCGATCCAATCTTTGAATACCGAAACCATTTGTATTTTCAAATGTTCCTAATTTGCTAGTAATAAGACCTTGTTGGGGTTTGAAGGCAGCTGAATGTTTCATTTACATGAAAGTAGTAACTGTTTTTTTCAGGTAGTTAACCCTCAGAAGACTGGACAACTGTCCTGAATTCCCACTTGACTACAACCTGTACATGTACAGTTACTTAGCAGTGATTTCTAGCCAAGACTTGACTATAAATCACAGCCGAGGTGATTTGTCTATTGTCAGAAGGATCTCCTAATGATAGCATGTTGTAAAAAACAAAAATAGTCCTTTAAATATTAAGGGGCATCTGGAACAGTTCACAGAATTACTGTAGATATGATTTGTGCTGGCACAAGAATTCAAATGTTGAGCTCATTGTGGGTGGCACTTGTATCGCTGTGGTAGAGGAACGAAAGAACAAGTTATTCTAAATTTTCCTGGTGTTAATTCCATTTTGGTACAATCAGCAAATTTCAGTTAAGTCAGATACCTGTTGCCAAAGCGATACCAGGGTATACCGCCCTAAAAATACCGATACAGAACTCAAAATTCTAATACCAACCATCTCTATCATTGTCATTTTTATTGATTATGTAATGTTCACATCCCTCATCACCCACAGAAATAAGTTTAACTCCTTACATGTTGCTAGCTGTTATATTCCCGCCCAGGATACAACATTCCTTTCCATTGACAAGAGAAACCTTTGCGTACATTTAACCAAATTTCTCCCTTGTAAATTGAATAAACTTTTCGGCCAATGATTTCAGTAGGTAAATTTTGATACATTTTTCATCAAATCACAGCAGCCATGACAAGATTTGATGAAAAATATTTTGAAAATACCCAGTGAGAGAAGAGTTACTGGCAATACTGTTGTGGATTTCGTTTTTCAGGTCTGAACCAAGTACATGTCGACCAATCAGATCTGCATACCGTTCCGGTTCAAACCAGTTCACTGCTTTGGGGAAAATGCTATTTTGCCCATCCCATGGCGAACATAGATGTTGCTATAAAACTGTTTTTGAACAAACTTGAATCTGAAATATCCATGGAGGATGCATACCAATTATCAAATCATTGCATTATGGGCAGTAGCACACGAGAAGAAGCTTGTCTTCTCCATTGCAACATGTGCATACTGATGGTCTCCGTACAGTGTCCCCCACCTCACCCTTTTCTTCGGAAGCAACAGATAGCAGTTCTCATCCCACTTGACTGCAGTATCTATTTGGAGCGTCATACCAAATCAATCCTATCTCTCCCCTGTAGTTCACGGAAAGTGGGGGTTTGACTTGTTTCTGTTTTATCACCCTATTTTTCCCTCAGGAGCGCGTGAAAGTTTTCTCTCAAGGGCACATCGTCCAACAATACTGTGTACAAAATTGGTTGGATTCGGCATCTCGGTTATAAAAAAATGAAATTTGGGGCAGAGGCTGTAAAAATTGAAATTCGTGGAGCTGTAATTTTTACCAGTTCTACCATGATCATAAATTCTCCATTTGAATGAACTTGATTCATGAGAAATATCAAAATTTTACATTTTCATTTCCAACCCGCCACAGTAATTAGTGGAAAGTGGTTCCAGGGACTCCTTACTTTCAGGATGTGACGGACTTTGAATTCTACGGTGGCCGTTAAAGTCAAGAAACATCTACAATTTTGATTCCATATTTAACAAATTTCCCCTCGGCTCAAAACAATATTTCTTGGAGAAATTTGTTAAATGGGGAGCCAAGACAGGTGCACTTTTGTCGATGCAGAGGTGCGTAATTCCCAAACATAGTTTTGTGTATTGTATTCCCACCACCGCACAAATTATTTCACCAGGAAAGGATTTTTTCAGTTAAAATTCAGCTATGCATGTGAGTAGTATAGCAAGTATGAATTGACCCCCATTAGCCGGAATTTTGCCGGTGCAGCTAGTGTTAAATTCCCATAGGGACCGGATTTTTGCCAATGCAACTTTTGCCGGTGCAAAAGTTCGACTCCTTGAAACTGGATCCGAAAAGTGGTGTACGTGCTGCTATATAGTATCCTATGGAATGTATAGTGATGTATGTATACCCAGGGCTATGGGTATATATTATTGGTATGTGATGGAAACTTAATGGGAAAGGTGAGTTTTCTTGAAAGTTTTTCTCCGCGAAACGGTTGACGCTGCTATTGACGTCGTGACGTCGTGATGCTCACGCAACGTCATAGAGATGTTGACCACCGTTGTTGTCCACTATACAATCTGACATAACGTTGCTCGGGTCGGGGTTGTCGGACTTCTCGTAAACGGGGTGGGTGATATGGTAGTAGTGGTATATATCCATCTAGGTATACTATTAGCACTTGAGCCTTATACTATTAGCCCTTGAACCTTCATATTAGCCCATGTCAGCTGTAGCTAGGTCAAGCAGTATTGTGGGGATGGGGGTCCTGTATGGTCGGCCAGGGCGGCATTGCGAGATAGCCCTTGGTGGTTTAGATTAGCAGTATAGGATGAATGGTCTGCTGGCCTATTACCCCCTTAGTACTATTAACCCACCGAATCATTTGTATTATCTTATGGCTGGTATTGGTAGTTCGTAATGCTAGGTCAGGCAGTATTATAATCGTTAGTTTAGAACTGGGGCATAGGATGCATTGTATATATCGCTGTAGATCTCCTGTTACTCCTCAGCATTATTAACCAACCGATTGCTTTGTATTATTCTATGACTGGTATAGGTAGTACGTTATGGCGGGCCAGGTGGTATTGTGGAGTGGGGGTGGGGTGGGGGTAATGCCTGGCAGTATAGAACGGCAGTACAGTATGGACGATATATACCTCTGTGTGCCCCCCCCCCCCCCCGAAAGCCATTGGTACTACTAATCGACCTAATATTTTAAGTGACTGGTCTAGGTAGTATGTAAGCCCAGACGTTATTGTGTGTGTTTGGGGGGGGGGGGTGGGGGGGTGGGGGGGGGGGGTAATGCATGGTAGTTTAGTGTGGTAGTATACGATGTACGTTTTGTACATCTACAGGTCCCATGTTAGCCCTTAGTACTATTCATCCACCTGATGCTTCGTGTTATCCTATGACTGGTATAGGCAGTATGCAATGCTAGGCTGAGGGGTGTTGTGGGTAGGGGTAATGCCTGGTAGTTTAGAACGGCAGTATAGTATGGCGGTATATACTCCTACTGGCCCCTGTTAGTGCTTGGTACTATTAACCAACCGATTGCTTTGTTTTATTATATGGCTGGTATATGTAGTACGTTATGGTAGGTCTAGTGACATTGTGGGGTGGGGGTAATGCTTGGTAGTTTAGAACGGTAGTATAGCATAGGCTGCACATACCCCTGTAGGTCTCTTGTTGGCCCTTGGTACTACTGATCCAGCAGGTGATTCATATTATCAAGCGGTATTCTGGGTGGGGTTAATGCCTGGTAGTACAGAACGGCGGCAGAGTATGGTTGGTATATTCCCGTGTAGGTCCCATCTTAGCCGTTGATAGTATTAACTTACCGAATGCTTTGTGTCATCCTGATACTGGTAAGGTGGTACGTAATACCAGTAGTTCCTACCCTATTCCGAGAACACTTGTTCTTGTTTTAGTTATCCAGATCATTCAATTAGTGCACTTAAAGCAAGCTGATTAACCAATCAGATTGCTTCATTTCCCGTAATTTATACATATCCATATAAAGTTATCTCCCTTGGCATAACAAAAGCCTATTTCATTCCTAAACCCAAGAATCTACCGAGTGGTTACTGATAAGTCATTGCTCGAACGACTCGAATCCCATCGAGCAAATGAGCTATCGAGCAATTGCTCGTTTGAGTGACTCGCATATACGACTCTTAGCCTCATTTCGGTATTTGAGGATGCCTATGGCTTGGTATTGTATTATTTGAGGATACCTATCGAGGATACCTTCTGAAGAATCCTTTTTTGTTGTGTGAGGCCATGAGGGCTATGAGAAAATCCCTCAGTGAGGTCTAATTTACTATTCCTCTTAGCCTCATTTCGTTTGAGGCCATTAGGGCTATTAAAAAATCCCTCAATGAGGTCTAATTTACTACCCTCTTAGCCTCGTCTCGGTTGAAGAAAATGAGGCTATGAGGGATAGTAAATTAGGCCTCCTTGAGGGCTTTTGCATAGCCCTCATGCCCTCATACGACAAAAAAGGGGTGCCGAATGCCATATGTTTTCCAAAAAGGGGTGCCGAAATTGGGGTGCCTGGGGATATGGCTGTTAAATACCTTGATAAGGCTAAGAGGGATAGTAAATGAGGCCTCATTGAGAAATGTTTTCATGGCCCTCAAAAGAAAATGAGGCTATGAGGGATAGTAAATGAGGCCTCATTGAGGGCTTTTACATAGCCTCATACGACAAAAAGGTGTGCCGAAGGCCAGACGCTTTCCAAAAAGGGGTGCTTAAATTGGGGTGCTACAGGATATGGATGTCGGATAATCTTCGCCTTATGACCTAGGATTTCAAACCCCCTCCCTCCCCACTAAACTCGAAATCCCAGATATGCCACTGACTCCATCTCTTCAACAATTGGATGGTTTCAAAGACTACCACTAAGGCCGACCTTAATCAATAGTCTTCTATAGCTATCGGAACTACTGGTTATTCTTGCATTGCAGCACGATATCTGATGGACACATAAATAATTTTATCATATGACTCGTCCGTTTTGTTCACTTTAAAACATTTGATATTTTGTTTTCATATTAATCAGTGATATATAAAGCCTTCCGTCATTTCCATTGGTCAATTTCAAAACTAGACAATTTGATTGGCTGAACAAAATACAACTGGGACACATTTTCATAATTTGCATAATTAGAGTTGGGAGCTTTCATTGATCATTTTCAAAACTGGACAATTTGATTGGCTAAACAAAATACAACTGGGTCACATTTACATAATTTCAATAGGGAGAACTTACGTTATCTGTCCTATTTTGGGAGGGTTATATCGTATTAATCTTTTACCTAACGTAACGGCAAAAACCGTCCCACGCAATACAAGAAAAACGCCATTCATTTTTTTAGATTTTCACTTTTTGCTTCCAAAACATAGGTCATGACCTCTCATTGGAACTAGGGAACTAGCGTGTCGCGCTCGTTCCAATGAGGGGTCATAACCTTTGTTTTGGAAGCAAAAAATGAATTTTTTTTAGTTATACGAGGATGTTTTTTTCCAAGTGCCGTCTGCAACTCAAGTTAGGTGATGGGTTAAAAAGTCATACTAAGTGGCTAATTTGTGCGTGTGTGTGTCATATGATAAATAGAATATGAAATGAGTGTTTTTCTCATATAATATTTATGAAACTCGTCCGAATTTTCCGTTTGGGCTCGCCAGAGGCTCGCCCAAACGGAAAATTCTTAGACTCGTTTCATAAATATTATATGAGAAAAACAACCATTCCATATCCTCTATATAGGCCTAGTAAAAGCGTGGGTAAGTTATTCAGTTCTCGATATGTCCAAACACGCTCTAGCAGCATCAGTTGTATGGTTGATGTTGTCAGGCCGTTCAGCCCTGCCGGGTGGAGATGTATAATGGCAGTCGTCTGTGTGGAGAGAGACACATTCTGTGCAGGCTAAATATCCCTTCATACAAGACTGGAAATAATCAATTTGCTGCAGACGGAGGTCCCCAGATGGTAATTTGCTGATGTTGTTCAATAGAGTGGACTAGGATCCCCCTATATATCGTCTGGGTTCCTCTTTTTGTTCAGGCGTTTAATATTTAATTCAGACTGGTTCACATAGAGTTAATTTAATGATGATGTTACCCAGCTGTGCAGAGTGGCGTCACCATATTCTTTCCCTTGAGCTTCATTCTGTAGATGACAGTCTGGTTATTTCCACGCTTGCCGTCGTAGTATTTCAGAAGAACGAAGTCGCCGTTGTGCTGGTCATCCCACATCTGTTCCGCTGAGCCGGAGGGGGGAGGGGGGCGTTACAAGTTGTATAACTTTGAATATTTTCTCTGTATCTTTGAAGACCTTATTTTAACTGTATCTTAAAACACTGCACACTGATGTCTGAAAATTCAAGTTCAGTCAGCAAATTACCCCCATAATGCAGCTAGAAATTTGACCAATGCAAGATTATTAGTTTGATTCCAAGTTACACTGTTGGTAACATTTAATGCTTAAAGGTTTTATGTTTTGACATCAATGTGCATGGGGTTAATTGAAACATCCCATTAAGCTCTGCTCATAAAGATATCATTGCGTGAAAGTTTCAGTCAAATATAGATCTATGCTATTATAAAAAAACTGATTTTCCAAGGCTTATGTCGTCATGAAAATCGGCATTTGATAAAGTTATCTCCCCCGAATCATTAGACTGATGGAGGAGGTCCAATTGAGAAGCATTCAGTTGTTGAGAAAACACCTACGACATTAGTAGAAAATAAAGTGAAGTTTCGTTTTGTTAAATTAAATAGATGTGTCAGGTGTTTTCGATTACTAAAATAAAGAAGCCGGCTTTTATAAAGTGAAGTTTCGTTTTGTTAAATTAAATAGATGTGTCAGATGTTTTCGATTACTAAAATAAAGAAGCCGGCTTTTTATTGCTTTCCCAATCAGTTTGAACGTGAGTATTATTCTCTGTTGAATCCTATTTAAAAATAAGAAAACGGCGTTTTGACCATCCTTTGATGTCCTGTTACTTTTTTCTGTTCATTTTATCAACAGTGTGCACATCGTGACACATGTCACAGAAACGGTCCTTTCCATTAATATAAAAGTACAGGAGATGCTATTTGCTAATTTCTCTCCTGGGAAGCATAAACACCTGCAAATTACTGTAAAAACACATTCATTAAACAAAGAACCAAATTGGACACTTATAATTACTGATGGTAAGTGTGATGATGATAAATGTTCTTAACCTTTTACCTAACATGAAAAGCAGACGACTCTCGCAAAAACAATTCTTGAAAAACTAATTATTTTTCATTTTTTTTTGTCTCAAAAACATAGGCTATGACACCTCATTGGAACGAGCTCCACGAGCTCATTCCAACGAGTGGTCATAACCTAGGCTTTGAGACAAAAAATGAAAAAAATAATGAAAATTAATTGGCGATTTTTTAGAAAAGCGCTGGCGTGTTTTGGACATTACGTTGGGTAAATGGTTAATGGCGAATTATCTGTGCGATGGGTGCTTCTAATTAGCTTGCCATAAACAGCCAAGTTTCCCTTTGTAATTTTGAATAAACGAGTCGTACGTAATTCTAGGTCATATGAGACTGTTGGGTGTGTGTGGTTGTCACATATGGTTGTATAGTATGGAAGGTGAACTTACCTCAAGCCTTTACCATCGCTATGGGCAGTGCGAAATGGTACGTTATGTTACAGTGCGATATATCGTGACATATAATACTGGCACTATCCTTCCCATTCAGATAATAGCCAAGGCGGTAAATTTTTTCCGGGGAAGAAAAAAAACTTGCAAAATACCGTAAAAACACATTCGCTGAGCAGAGAGCCGAAGCGGTTATTTACTTAACTGCTTTTGATTAGCTTGCCATAAAAACTCTTAATTTCCTTTTTAACTGTTATTTATTTGTTTATTTGGGGTTAGCAACACTTTCGACAGTCAAGGTAACCTCATGTCGGACAGTTTTACGGGTGGAGGAAGCCAGAATACCCCAGCAGAACCACAGAGCAACGGAGAGCAACTGTTAGATTCCCCAATGTACTAAGCCCACACAGGCTGGGTTAACATTGAGTGGAGACAAGTGCACCATTGGCGTGCAGTACACTTTAATACACAGCGCCACCGTGCCCCAACGTGGGCATTCGAGACAAAACGCATTTGTCCTTCGCGAGGATCACAGAGTGGACCTTGGTGTCCGGAAAAAAACCCTCACAGAAAAAGGTGTCTTCCCACTAGATCAATTCCCCTCAGACCCACTACATAGTGTTTCTGATTAAGGGTTGCTTAAGGATAATTAGGAAAACAATTATTTATAAAAATCAGCCCAACATCTATAAAATATCGACAAGCCAGAAAATGAGCAGACTATTATCTGAAAAATGAGGTCCCCAGAGGGTGAGTTTGGTGATGCTACCCTGCACAGCAGGGTAGCATCACTAAATTTACCCTCTGTGAACCTCAACCGGAATCAAGGTCTCAAACATAATCGGAAAGAGGTACCCAGAGGATAAACTGTCCCACTGTATGGGATAGCATCAGCAAATCCACCCTGTGGGGACATCATTCTGCAAATGACACACTGCTTATTTTCAGGCTTGAATATCAATAACATTAAATGCATTTATAAATATTTATAAGTATATCAAATTATTGATATAGAATTATTTTTAAAGTAGAACACACCAGTTGGTCTAAGGGGAATTGGTCTTTTGTGAATTGGCCTCGTGGAAGTTGGTCTACAGGGAATTGGTTTAGTGGGAATAAACCCAGAAAAAAAACCAAGGAAAAAAATCCTCACACAAAATACTGGTCGAATGAATGAAAGGTTTTAGCGCGCCGAAGATGCGCAGGGACGATGTGGGATTTACAAATCCCTTGCGACCCGGTTAACCTTATTTTATTTCACTTGGATCACACAGGCCTAGCTTTCCTATTGCCTCAAATTGGGTCTGAGGGGGGATGCACGCGGTTAGAATTCCCGGCAGTTTACGTTGGAGTGATAGATTGTCAATACTCAATCCCTCAACGCCATTAAGACTATTAGAGAGTGGGCTCTATTCGGTTCCAGCTCGGCGATGGTAGGGGTTTGAGTCCCACCAGGGTGGCGAACCAGAATATAATGTTGTGCGATGGCAAATTTAAGGGAAGAAGTAAAAAGAAAACCAAACAGCAACGCCGGTTTGGTAGCGGTATATGACCATAGCGGTTACAAAAAAGGAGTGGAGAAAGCTCCAAAAGTTTAGTTTTGAAAAACCGGGAGTCATCCATCAAGCCTTCTGGGAGATAGGATGCCGTACTTGATTATGAGGTATCTGGCGATCCTTCGAGAATTACAAATGGCCTCCCCCACCCCTCCCCTCCAAAAAACACCCTCTCACTTACACACACCCCCAAGCCCTTAAAAGGGCTGTTAAATCTTTATTCAAATGTTTACTTATATAAAATGTACACTCGTCCCCAGCCAGACAAGCTTGTTTCAATCCTTGCCTGGTGTTTGGTGGTTTCTTGTGTATGGTGCAGAAAGGAAGGTTGCACCAATTCCTCCTGCGCTTTGTCTACCATTTCCATGCGTCTTCTTGATAAGAGTGTTGCAAGAAAATTTGAGAATGTTCAATTAGAAAAGTTATAGGTAGACAGAAAGATAGATATCCGCTATTGTATATTGTGACTGTTGTGTGATTGTTGCTATGGATGGGGTAAGGGGTGTGTTTCTTCGGAGCCCACTCCCCACACGCAGAGTTGCGAGGCAATCCTCACAGACTCAATCCTAAAGATCTCAATGAGTAGCGCGGCAGTCCTCACCAAATAGGATATACAAACATACAGGGACTAGATAATAATGGGATCAGTAGGCGGAAGCCAATGAATCTTGATACCCTGAAAATGGGGTATAGCAACATCCAGGGTCTCCATCGGAAAGTAAGTGAAATTGCTACATTGATCGAGGCAGAGGAGTTTGACGTCATGGGCCTAAGTGAAACGTGGATAAGACACGAGGAACGGGTAGACCAAGTAAGGGGGTGCGTGTGGATAGGTGTAGGGCGAAGGGAAGGCCAGAAAAAAAGGGGGAGGGGTAGGCATGTACATTAAAGAGGATTTAAAACCGTCGCTGATCACAGACCTGAAAGAGGTCAGCACCTCGGCTGATGTATCGAAAGAAATTGGATGGGTAAGGATCAATCTGAGAAACAAAAGTATTGCCATTGGGGTTGTGTACTGTGTGGTGGAGGGAAGCAAACCCGAGTGTAATGACTCGATATACTCAACACTGAGGGCCAATATCACAGAGCTACAAAACAAGGGGCTCGGTATAATTCTGATGGGTGACATTAATGGACACATAGGTGACAAGGAACAAGGCATAGAGGGTGGGGACAAGAAAGTCAACAGGAATGGAAGGAAGCTGTTGAACTTCACAAACGAGCTCGGTCTGAAGATTCTGAACAGGGACGCGAGGTGTAGGGGGAAATGGACATGGGAGAGGAACGACAGAAATCAATAATCGACTACATTCTCACAGATATTAATTTATGGAGGGAGGTGATAGGGGTAGAAGTGGATGATGATGGTAAAATGGAGGTGGATAGTGATCACAACTTGATTACAGTGACGATCAGGGCCAAAAATCTAATAAAAAGCAAAGGAAGCTTTAAGGAGATTTGGGGACTCAAAAAGGATGCTGACTGGAATGAAAAACTGAAACCAAAGCTTGCAACCGTACCCAAGGGGGCAGTGTCCAGAAGATAGCGGACGCCATAGTTTCGAGCCTAGTGGAGGCAGGGAAGGAAAGTGTAGGAAAGATCAGGGTGCCAACACGGGAACTTGAATACTGAGTGAATGAAGAACTGAAAAGGGCCATAAAGGGAAGAAGAGCTAAATGTGCTGCATACAGGAGAAGTAGAAAACTAAAGGGGGCGGAAAGCAATGAGGCCACAGTAGCAAAGGAAGAATACCAACAAGCACGAAATAAAGTAAATAAGATTAAAGACGATAAACGGAGAGTGCGAAATAGCAGTCTTATTAGGACGATAAGACCGACAGGGGGTCGAGTTCGAACGTATTTTGGAAATGGGTGAATAAACGTAACAACGGAAGTAACCCACAGAGTATTAAAGTAGATGGCAGAGTTACAGACGAGCAAGATCAAGTCGTATCAGAACTAGTCAAGCACTGGGAAAAGGTAAACGATAAGCGATGGGGCATGGGGAGCCCATCTGAGTGTCCGAACCAGGTCGAGGAAAACCGATCGAACTTCGTGTGCAGCGAAATTAAAACGGTGGAGATGCGAAATGTGATCTCAAAATTAAGGGATGGAAAAGCGGGAGGAGTGGGTGAAATTCCAAACGAGTTTATTAAAAAAGGGGAGAGAGGACCTCGTGGAAAGCCTAACTGTCCTATTCAATCTGGCCATAGAAAATCAAGAGGTCCCAAAGGAGTGGAGAGAAAGCAAAGTGACATTTATTCACAAAAAGGAGGAAAAAGACGTTTTGGATAACTATCGTGGGATCTCTGTCAGTAGCAACATTGGAAAAGTTTTCTGTAAAGTCCTGTATGGGAGACTAGAGGAGGTGATTGAAGAGAAGGGTTTTTTGGGAGAAATCCAGAATGGCTTCAGGAAGGGAAGGCGAGTTACTGACCATCTTTTCACGCTATCCCAAATGAGAGAATCCGCGAAAGCAAAAAATAAAAAGCTGTTTATGGCCTTTTTGCATGTCAAAAAGGCATACGATAGAGTATGGAGGGAGGGTATGTGGCGCAAGCTGGAGGCTCTGGGCTTAGGAGGCGAGTTTGTTGTAATTATGAAAGCATTATATAAAGACGTACAGAGTGAACTTAGGCTGGGAAACATTACAACAAAACGTGTGCCTATGGAGATAGGCCTAAAACAGGGGTGTATCCTTTCGCCAATCCTGTTTGCATTGTATATCAAAGATTTAGGAGATGAACTCCTGCATAGCGAGGAGGGGGTAGCAGTTGGGGACTTGAAGATCCCAGGTCTATTTTTTGCAGACGATATGGTGCTAGTGTCAGAAAGCGAAGAGGGGCTAACTAAAATGCTGGGACTTGTTGGGAAATATGGGAGCAAATGGAGACTCGAACTTAATGAAAGCAAGAGCACAGTTATACCTGTAGGCCGCAAAGTGGACCCCACTCGCAGGTGGAGAGTCGGTGAGTTCTGCATTCCGGAAGGCAGCAGCAAACTTCCCAGTGTAGGGGAGACAGGTGATTACGAGTATTCGGGGGGTAAATATAAACATTAAAGGAAGAGGCATCTACCGAAACCACACAAATAAATTGTTTCTGGGAAATGGTGGGTCTGCCAAGTATCACATACGGTACGGAAGTGGTACCCCTAAACCAGACGGCCGTAAAGAGCTTGGAAATCCTGCAGAACGATGCAGACCGATGGATAACGGGGTCGAGTAATGCCGCAGCGCTAGAAGCAATCAGGGATGAGCTTGGGTGGATGAGGATCAAGGACAGGATAGACCTGTTGAAACTCGGTTATCTTAATTATTTGGTAAATCTCCCAGACAGTGTAAAGTAATGTTCCTGAGAATTGTCCACTCAAATATAAAGACGGGGTGGATGGTCCAAGTGAAGGAGCTAGTAGAGAACTACTCATTAGAGATCTCGGACCTGGACGTTGGCGCCAACCAGGGTAAACAAATCGTCAGAGAAAGGGTCATGGAGGATTGTAACCGTAATTGGCGAGAGGGGGTCAAATCAAAGAGGTCTTTGGATGGCCTGCGTGATAAAGAGAAGCCAGGCTTTGAAGAGTACCTTGATGGCACCTTTGGGGGGGGGGGGGGGGGTCATTGCTGTTCAAGATGAGGTCGCGATCCCTGGAGCTGAGGAGAAAAATTGGGAAGGACATTGAAAGGGAGTGCCAGATGTGTAATTTTGGCATGGTGGAGACCCTGGAACACTTTCTTCTAGAATGCCCAAAGTACCAGTCTAAAAGAATAAGATTCACTGGGAGTATAATGGGGAAGTGGGATAGGAGAATGAAGGACATGTGGTTAGGGGGAGACTCAAAGGAGAGGGTTAATATGCTAATCGGAGAGATTGGGAAGAATGGGGCAAGGGATGTCATCAAGCAGTTCGTCTACGAGTGTTGGGAGGAGAGGGGAAGCATGGGAATAGGGAGTACAGGGGTAACTAAGGCCTTCTCGTCCGAGAACCGCGACAAATCAGCAGCTGGCCAAAGTGTTATTATTATTACTGACTCCACGCAGTTTAATTCTTTTGTGTAATTTTAATTTGCTGTGGCTTATTTTGTTTTTCTGTTAAGGGTTCGGTGTTCGTTCAGCTTCACCATTGATTCACTATCCTGGGTCTATAACACCTAGAACGCAGTTCTCGGCTGAGCTTCCTATTCATTCTTTTCCGAGGATATGGAACGACATTGACCCAACAATTCAAAACCTCAGCAGACCGTGCTTTAAGCAATTCTTGATAGATACTGCCCTAAATTCATACTCAAGTAATGTCACATGTAATAACCCACAGTGCCCTGACTGTATCTAATTCTATTGGATCCTGAGCATAATTACCCGCCTAAAGCCACCGCTTCAGACATATTTCCAGTAGGTATAATTCTAAATGCACCCGAGACCGGACAAAGTCAAAAACAGCCATAGAAGGAAAAAATTAAAAATCTAGAGAAACGTTGATTCTTCGCTCTGACGCCAGGAAAAACTTTTTTTCTTTTTTTTCCTTTTTGGGGAATGGCAGGAAGACAGTCGCCAAGGCTATGCCATTTCCATGCAGTATGCTATATACCATTTGGAATTCTAATATAGAAACGGGGTGGTCAAAACATGTGAGGGAACTAATGGACAATTACTCTATAGAGGTCACAAACATAGAAGTAGGAATGAAAGAAGGCAAAAGGTTTGTCAAAGAGAGAGTCATGGAAGACTGCAATCGAAACTGGCGAGCAGGGGTTAGCGTGAAAAGATCACTGCAGGGGTTACAATATAAAGAAAAGCCAGCTTTTGAGAAGTACCTAGATGGCACCTTTGGAGGGTCACTGCTGTTCAAACTGAGATCAAGATCACTGGAGCTTCTGGGAAAAATTGGGAGAGATGGGGAAAAGGGATGCCAAATGTGCCACTCTGGAGTAGTGGAGACCCTGGAACATTTTCTCTTGGAATGCCCACAGTATATACCTCATAGAATAAAATTTACTGGAAGAATAATGCAGAAGTGGGGTGAAGAAACAAAGGATAGATGGCTGAAGGGGGACACGAGGGAGAGGGTAGGAATGCTTACTGAAGAAATTGAAAAAGAGGAAGTGAGGGACACTATTAAGCAGTTTATATCTGAATGCTGGGAGGAGAGGAGGGGAAGAGGGGGTGGGGTGCAGGGGGAATGATGGCCTTCTCTTATGAGGACCGCGACAAATCAGCGGCTGGCCAAAGAGTTATTATTATTATACTTTGTATAATACCGAATGTTATATGTTTTTGTTTTTTTCATATCTAATAGTATGCTGCAAAATAAAGATTCATTCATTCATTCATTCATTCATTCATTCCTGGAGTTTGTGGAGGGTTTTGTTTTTTCGATCTTATTAAACGCATTTCACTCGCGCTTCAGCAGAGTTGCGAGGCAGTCCTCACAGACTCGATCCTAAACTTCTCAATGAGTAGCGAGGCAATCCTCACTGTCTTCACGCAGTTTAGTTATATTGTATAATTTTTTTTTTTTTTTTTCAATTTTTTTTTTTATTTTCTGGAAACTTATTTTGTTTTTCTGTTAAGGGATCGGTGTTCGTTCAGCTCAACCATTAATTCACTATCTTGGAGTCTGTTGAGGGTTTTGTTTTGTAGGTCTTTTAATCGCGTATTAATAGGTTCTATTTTTGCTAGCTCGTGAAGTTCCTTTTTCGGTGTCCATTTCGGTTTGCATAGTGCCACACGCAGGGCATAATGAATGAAATGAAAGTTTTTAGCCCGCCGAAGGCGCGCGGGGACGCTATGGGATTTACAAATCCCTTGCGACCAGGTTAACCTTATTTTATTTTACTTGGATCACACAGGCCTAGCTTTCCTATTGCCTTAAATGGGTGGGGTCTGAGGGGGTATGCACGCGGTTAGAATTCCCGGCAGTTTACGTTGGAGTGATAGATTGTCAATACTCAAATCCCTCAACGCCATTAAGACTATTAGAAAGTGGGCTCTATTCGGTTCCAGCTTGGCGATGGTAGAGGTTTGAGTCCCACTATGGTGGCGAGCCAGAATATAATATTGTGCGATGGCAAATTTAAGGGAAGAAGAGAAAAGAAAACCAAACAGCAACGCCGGTTTGGTAGCGGCCCCGGTATATGACCATAGCGGTTACAAAAAAGGAGTGGAGAAAGCACAGTTTAGTTTGAAAAACCGGGAGTCATCCATCAAGCCTTCTGGGAGATAGAATGCCGTATGTGATTATGAGGTATCTGGTTATCCTTCGGGAATTCCAAATTACCTTCCCCCCCCCACCCCCACCCCCCCAAAAAAACAAAATAAAACCCCAAAAATTAAAAAAAACTCTCTCACAGACACACAAAAGGGCTGTTAAATCTTTATTCAACTGTTTTTTTGTATAAAATGTATACTCGTCCCCAGCCAGACAAGCTTCTTTCAATCCTTGCCTTGTGTTTGGTGGTTTCTTGTGTATGTTGCAGAAAGGTAGGTTGCACCAATTCCTCCTACGCTTTACCCGTGGGCCGCAAAGTGGACCCCACTCCAAGGTGGAGAGTGGGGGAGTTCTGCATTCCGGAAGGTAGCAGTAGACTTCTTAGTGTAGGAGAGACTAGTGACTATGAATACCTGGGGGTAAATATAAACATCACAGGAAGAGGCATCTACCGAAACCACACAAATAAACTGATTCTGAAGGGGAAGCGAATCCTTAACCAAATGAAACTTATAGGGAGAAACAGTTTCAATAAGGTTTTCGTGGGGAAAACCATTTGGGAAATGGTGGGTCTGCCAAGTATAACATACGGTACGGAAGTTGTACCCCTGAACCAGACAGCTGTTAAGAGCTTGGAAATCCCGCAGAACGATGCAGGCCAATGGATAACAGGCTCGAGTAATGCCGCAGCACTAGAAGCAATCAGGGGCGAGCTTGGGTGGATGAGGATCAAGGACAGGATAGACCTATTGAAACTCGGTTATCTTAATTATTTGGTAAATCTCCCCGATAGCCGATGGTGTAATAATAATAATATAATAATAATAACACTTAGGCCGGCCGCTGATTTGTCGCGGTTCTCGTGTGAGAAGGCCTTGGTTACCCATGTTCTACCAACTGCCTCCCCCTATTCCCGCGCTTCTTCTCTCCTCCCAACACTCGGAGACGAACTGCTTGATGACATCCCTTGCCCCATTAATTCCCAATCTCTCCGATTAGTATATTAACCCTCTCCTTTGAGTCGCCCCCTAACCACATGTCCTTCATTCCCCCATCCCACTTCTCCATTATACTCCCCGTGAATCTTGTTCTTTTAGACTGGTATTTTGGGCATTCTATAAGAAAGTGTTCCAGGGTCTCCACCAAGCCCACGTTACACATCTGGCACTCCTTTTCACTGTGTTTCCCAATTTTTCCCCTCAGCTCCAGGGACCGCGACTTCAGCTTGAACAACAGTGACCCCCCAAAGGTGCCATCAAGGTACTCTTCAAAACCAGGCTTCTCTTTATCACGCAGGCCATCCAACGATCTCTTTGATTTGACCCCCTCTCGCCAATTACTGTTACAATCCTCCATGACCCTTTCTCTGACGATCTTTTTGCCCTGGTTTGCCCCAACGTCAAGGTCCGAGATCTCCATTGAGTAGTTTTCTACTAGCTCCCTCACTTGGACCATCCACCCCGTCTTGATATTTGAGTTGAAAGTTCTCAGGAACATTACTTTACACCATCGGTTATCGGGGAGATTTACCAAATAATTAAGATAACCGTGTTTCAATAGGTCTATCCTGTCCTTAATCCTCATCCACCCAAGCTCGCCCCTGATTGCTTCTAGCGCTGCGGCATTACTCGACCCCGTTACCCATCGGCCTGCATCGTTCTGCAGCATTTCCAAGCTCTTAACAGCTGTCTGGTTTAGGGGTATAACTTCCGTACCGTATGTTATACTAGGCAGACCCACCATTTCCCAAATGGTTTTCCCCACGAAAACCTTATTGAAACTGTTTCTCCCTATAAGTTTCATTTGGTTAAGGATTCGCTTCCCCTTCAGAATCAATTTATTTGTGTGGTTTCGGTAGATGCCTCTTCCTGTGATGTTTATATTTACCCCCAGGTATTCATAGTCACTAGTCTCTCCTGCACTAAGAAGTCTACTGCTACCTTCCGGAATGCAGAACTCCCCTACTCTCCACCTTCGAGTGGGGTCCACTTTGCGGCCCACGGGTATAACTTTGCTCTTGCTTTCATTAAGGTCGAGTCTCCATTTGCTCCCATATTTCTCAACAATTCCCAGCATCTTCTCTAACCCCTCTTCGCTTTCTGACACTAGCACCATATCGCCTGCAAAAAATAGCCCTGGGATCTTCAAGTCACCAACTGCCACCCCCTCGTCGCTATGCAGGAGTTCATCTCCTAAACCTTTGATGTACAATGCAAAAAGAATTGGGGAAAGGATACACCCCTGTTTTAGGCCTATCTCCATAGGCACACGTTTTGTTGTAATGTTTCCCAGCCTAAGTTCACTCTGTACATCTTTATATAATGCGTGAAAATAGCGTGAAAAGATGGTCAGTGACTCTCCTTCCCTTCCGGAAGCCATTCTGGATTTCTCCCAAAAAAACCCTTCTCTTTGATCACCTCCTCTAATCTCCCATACAGGACTTTACAAAAGACTTTTCCAATGTTGATGCTGACAGAGATCCCTCGATAGTTATCCAAGACGTCTTTTTCCCCCTTTTTGTGAATAAATGTCACTTTACTTTCCCTCCACTCCTTTGGGACCTCTTGTTTTTCTATGGCTAAATTGAATAGGGCAGTTAGGCTTTCCAAGAGTTCCTCTCCCCCTTTTTTGATAAACTCGTTAGGAATTTCATCCACCCCTCCCGCTTTTCCATTCCTCAATTTTGAGATCACCCTTCGCACCTCCTCAGTTTTGATTTCGCTGCACACGAAGTCCGAGAGATTTTCCTCGACCTGGTTCGGACACTCCGGTGGGTTCCCCATGCCCCATCGCTTATCGTTTATCTTTTCCCAGTGCTTGACTAGTTCTAATGCGATTTGATCTCGCTCTTCTGTAACTCTGCCATCTACTTTAATGCTCTGTTGGTTATTCCCTTTGTTACGTTTGTTCACCCATTTCCAAAATACGCTCGAACTCGAACCCCCTGTCGTTCTTATCGTCCTAATAAGACTGCTATTTTGCACTCTCCGGTTGTCGTCTTTAATCTTGTTTACTTTATTTCGTGCTTGTTGGTATTCTTCCTTTGCTTCCATGGCCTCATTGCTTTCCACCCCCTTAAGTTTTCTACTTCTCCTGTATGCAGCACATTTAGCTTTTTTAACCTTTATGGCCCTTTTCAGTTCTTCGTTCACTCTGTACCCAAGTTCCCGTGTTGGTACCCTAATCTTTCCTACACTTTCCTTCCCTGCCTCCACTAGGCTCGCAACTATGGCGTCGGCCATCTTCTGGACACTACCCCCCTTGTGTACGGCTGCAAGCTTTGGTTTCAGTTTTTCTTCGAACTTCGCCCAGTCGGCATCCTTTTTGAGTTCCCAAATCTCCTTGAAGCTTCCTTTCCTTTTCTCTGGGTTTTTGGCCCTTATCGTCACTGTAATCAAGTTGTGATCACTATCCAACTCCATTTTGCCCTCATCATCCACTTCTACCCTTATCACCTCCCTCCATAAATTCATATCTGTGAGAATGTAGTCAATTATTGATTTTCTTTCGTTTCTCTCCCAGGTCCATTTCCCCTTACATCTAGCGTCCCTGTTCAGAATCTTCAGACCGAGCTCATTTGTGAAGTTCAACAGCTTCCTTCCATTCCTGTTGACTTTCTTGTTCCCACCCTCTATGCCTTCTTCCTTGTCACCTATGTGTCCATTAAAGTCGCCCATCAGAATTATACCGAGCCCCCTGTTTTCTAGTTCAGTGATATTGGACCTTAGTGTTGAGTATATCAAGTCATTCCACCCGGGTTCACTTCCCTCCACCGCACAGTACACAATCCCAAGGGCAATACTTTTGTTTCTCAGACTGATCTTTACCCATCCAATTTCTTTTGACACATCAGCCGAGGTGATGATATCTTCCAGATCTGTAATCAGCGACGGTTTTAAATCCTCTTTAATGTACATGTCTACCCCTCCCCCTTTTTCTGGCCTTCCGTTCGCCCTACACCTACCCACACACACCCACTTACTTGATCTACCCGTTCCTCGTGTCTTACCCACGTCTCGCTTAAGCCCATTACATCAAACTCCTCTGCCTCGATCAATGTAGCAATTTCACTTACTTTCCGGTGGAGACCCTGGATGTTGCTATAACCCACTTTCAGGGTACCGAGGTTCATTGGCTTCCGCCTACTGGGCCCATTGTTTTCTGGTGCTAGTCTTGGTAAACTTATTCTGTCCCCCTCACTCTTGTTCACCCCACCTATGTCCACTCTATTTATACTTGCCTCTGACCTCCCACCCCGCTCCTCTCCAAAAAAGGCTCTGCTACCCGTAGAATTTTATCCCCTAATACCCGTTTCCCCGCCCTGCTAAGATGCAGCCCGTCACGCCCGTACATGCTCCCATTGCCCCAAAACGTGTCCCAATGGTCGATAAAGTGAATTCCCAGATCAACACAGTAGTCCTCTAACTCTTCATTTAGGGCCAAAATCCTTGAGTTCCGTTCGTCCCCACCTCCAAGGACAGGAAGGACCCCGGATACGACTACCATTGCATTCCTACTTAGCAGTTTGCCAACTAAGCCTCTATACGACTCCACCAAACTTACTGACCTTCTCTCCCTGGTATTGTTGGTCCCCACATGGACTACCACTACCGGTTCCGGTCCTGACCCTGCCACAATGCCATCTACCCGGTCCCTGAGATCCTCCACCTTCGCCCCCGGAAAGCACAAGGCTGTTCGATTGGAACTATTAGGACCACAAACTACATTGTCAATCCCACGTAAAATGCTGCTCCCCGCTACAACTAATTTTCTTCTTCTTCTGGCCCCAGTTCCTATATCATCTGCACCTCCTCTCGTTTTGCAAGCTCCTGGCCCCCTCTTTCTCTTGACCGCCCTCCTTACCCCGACTGGCCTATCACCATCAACAACCATCTCACCCCCCCCCCCCCCCACTTTCCCCCTCACTCTCGTCCCCAGGGGTATCAGAGTCTAAAACACTAAACCTGTTTTCTAAACACCGCCTAGCAACCTTGGCAGCCTTACGCCGACTCTGGCTTCCGGACTCGACGCAGCCCTGACCTGACGCCACCTTCCGAATTTTCCTACTAGAACCCCCCTCCTCAATTACACCCCCCACATCAAGCATTATTCCCCCACGTTTCCTGCTTCCCAGTTTCCTCCTTGAGTCCACAACGACCTTCCACCCACCTTCCACCTCACCATCGTAAGTAACCTTCAACGGGGTAACTCCAGATACACCGGCCCTCCCCAGCCTCCCTCTCAGCTTTGCAATCTCCCGCTCGAATCCAACACACTTCTCTAACAACTGTGAAATATCCCTGCAATTCGCGCATACCCCACTACTCTCCATTGACCGACCACCACCATACCTCATATTACACTGTCTGCATGCCTCCGGATCCTCACTCTCCCCCACCTGCACTCCTCGACTCACCACCCTCAGACCTCCCTTAACACCCATACTTACCTCCGTCTGAACACCCGTCGTACACTTACCATTCATGATTACAAATAATATACAGAATCCAATGACCAATAACCAAAATTACAAAGAGGAACTTAAAATTTGAGAAAGCGGTCGAAAACGTAAGAAAAACAAAACAAAACACCGAAAATGACCCGCGCGAAGATAGGGAACACGCCACTAAAATCCGACAGAGAAACTAAACTAAACACTAATATAACTATCTTTTATTACAAATCACACCTATACAACACTAAAACACTATATCGATCAGCATAAACACCCGAAAGAAAAGTATGAAATTATTAATGCTAACTTTTGACAACTGAAATGGCTATACTCCCTGTTGGTTTCCGAGATGGACACACATATATGTAAAGTAATGTTCCTGAGAACTTTCAACTCAAATATCAAGACGGGGTGGATGGTCCAAGTGAGGGAGCTAGTAGAAAACTACTCAATGGAGATCTCGGACCTTGACGTTGGGGCAAACCAGGGCAAAACGATCGTCAGAGAAAGGGTCATGGAGGAGTGTAGCCGAAACTGGCGAGAGGGGGTCAAATCAAAGAGATCTTTGGGTGGCCTGCGTGATAAAGAGAAGCCTGGTTTTGAAGAGTACCTTGATGGCACCTTTGGGGGGTCACTGTTGTTCAAGCTGAGGTCGCGGTCCCTGGAGCTGAGGGGAAAAATTGGGAAAAACAGTGAAAAGGAGTGCCAGATGTGTAACGTGGGCGTGGTGGAGACCTTGGAACACTTTCTTATAGAAGGCCCAAAATACCAGTCTAAAAGAACAAGATTCACGGGGAGTATAATGGAGAAGTGGGATGGGAGAATGAAGGACATGTGGTTAGGGGGCGACTCAAAGGAGAGGGTTAATATACTAATCGGAGAGATTGGGAAGAATGGAGCAAGGAATGTCATCAAGCAGTTCGCCTCCGAGTGTTGGGAGGAGAGAAGAAGCGCGGGAATAGGGGGGGGCAGTTGTAGAACATGGGTAACCAAGGCCTTCTCATACGAGAACCGCGACAAATCAGCGGCCGGCCGAAGTGTTATTATATTATATGTCTGCCATTTCCATGCGTCTTCTTGATAAGAGCGTGGAAAGAAAATTTGAGAATGTTCAATTAGAAAAGTTATAGGTAGAGAGAAAGATAGATATCCGCTTTTGTTGTGTGATTGTTGCTATGGATGGAGTAAGGGGTGTGTTTCTTCGGAGCCCACTCCCCACTCGCAGAGTTGCGAGGCAATCCTCACAGACTCAATCCTAAGATCCCAATGAGTAGCGAGGCAATCCTCACTGACTCCACGCAGTTTAATTGAACATTATATACAGAAAACCCTCACCTTTCGTGCAATTTTCTTGTAGTTTTTGTATTATTGCCGTGTCTGTAATCCTACACCTATTGATTGTATAATAATAACACTTTGGCCGGCCGCTGATTTGTGATATCTATTGAAGTAATGCCTTATTGAAGCAATCAAAACAACTTTAACTAATTAATCTATTGACTCTGAAATAAAACCTAAATGTTTTGACAAAAATGAGAAACACTTTTTGTTGTTTTCAAATGATCAGTTATCATATCTGAATACACGGAAGCCACAAATGACTTCAAACATTTTTTGTTGTTTTAGTCTTCGATTAACAATGTTCTGCAGGTTATAAAATTGAGACAAATTTCAGACAATTCTGTAGCGACCACCTGCCTGTTCATGCAACATTACACGGTTGCAGCGGACCCGCAAGATACCCCACAATGAGAGGAGGAATCTATCCAAAATTGACTGGGACCTCTTCAGAAAAATAATTCAGGTTAAAATAAACAAAAACGACCCAATGAATACCTGCGAGCTCGAGCAAGCATGTACCAATCTCAGTGAAGTCATTAACAACACTCTTGATGAGATTTGTCCCAAACAGACAGTTAAACCGCGGGCCAACAGAATAATTGAAACCACACTCCAAATAACAAAACAAAAAAAGAAAGGCCTTCCGTGCATACAAATCAGAAAAACTTCCAACTGAAAAGGTCGAACTTAAAGCCGTATATTATCGCCTCCACGGCGAAGTTAAAAAAGCAATAGCAAACGACAATCGCGTGAGATGGGAAAAACAACGGAAAATCTAAATGGACTCAGGGAGACTAAAAGGTTTTGGGATACTACTGGACAAAAACACAAAGACGCTAACAGTAAGGCTCTAAAGATCAACGATGGAACTATAGCCCTGGATGACAAGGCGAAGGCTAGCGCCTTTGCTGAGCTCCTTAAGAAATATCATCGTTCACATGAGGGCGATAGGTTTGATGACGAGTTCAAAGAAAAAGTAAACAAATTTGTTCAAGACAACAAGACAACGTTTAACGATGCCAACTTCAGCCAAACGCCCGAGGACGAGGATGGCCATGAACTCACGGAACCGATAAGCCAAGAAGAAGTGGCTAACACAATTAAAAAATGTAAGTCTTCTTCTTCCCCAGGAGGGGACTAGGTCTTCAATGTCCCAATACTTTTTTCGGTAGACTCACTAACCTCCTAAACTGCTGTCTCTCTAGTGGATACTTCCCAAAATGTTGGAAAGTAGCTACAGGAGTCATGATACCCAAACCCGACAAGGATTTGAGCAACCCAGCTAATTACCGCCCAATCAGCCTACTCAGCTGTATTGGAAAATTTTCGAACGGATTCTCACGACTAGACTCCGCAGCCATCTCGAATCAATCAGCTTTTTCAATAAGTGGCAAAGGGCATACAGAAGCCAAAGAGAGGGAATCGAGCATGTTTATAGACTGGTAGATTATATGAAAACGGCGTTCAGTCAAAATAAAATAGGAACCGCGCTATTATTCGACGTGGAAAAAGCGTTTGACTCTGTCTGGCACAATGGCATGAGATACAAACTAGCTAAAATCGGGCTACCTACCAAAATTCTAAGGATCATATCATCATATTTATCTGATCGAAAAATCAAAGTGAGGGTCAACCGCGAGGTGTCAGCCGAGGTAAAACTCGAAGCGGACAATCCACAGGGTTCGGTCCTCAGCCCGCTTCTATTTATAATATATGTGAATGACATTGACAAACTAGGGAAGAACCATGTTGAGCTATGTCAATTCTCAGACGACAAAGGAATGTGGACGGCCAGTAAGTCTGGAAACATAATACAAAACCGCCTGCAGGATACCATCCGCGATCTGCAAGACTGGTGCGCTCTGTGGCGCATCAAGCTAAATGCCACGAAAACACAAAGAATCACATTCTATAAAAAACAAAGGAAAAAGCCTGTCCCTAATACTGAGCTTAAGCTTTACGATCATAAACTTGAAGCTAGTAATGAGGCAAAGTTTCTGGGATTCAACCTGGATAGCAGTCTCAATCTAAACAATCACATAAATTCAGTCACTGTCAAAGCCACTAAACGCATCAATTTCCTGAAAATGATTAGAGGTAAAAATTGGGGAGCCAATAAAGAAATTCTCCTCAATCTTTACAAATGATATGTACGCCCAGTACTAGAGTATGGGGCCATAATAATAACAAGTGACCTGAATAAAAACATCGTTGAAAAATTATATCCCAGAAGGTTTGGTGGATGACTCCCGGTTTTTCAAAACTAAACTGTTGGAGCTTTCTCCACTACTTTTTTGTGACCGCTTTGGTCATATACCGGGGCCGCTACCAAACCGGCGTTGCTGTTTGGTTTTCTCTTCTCTTCTTCCATTAAATTTGCCATCGCACAACATTATATTCTGGCTCGCCACCATGGTGGGTCTCAAACCTCTACCATCGCCAAGCTGGAACCGAATAGAGCCCACTCTCTAATAGTCTTAATGGCGTTGAGGGATTGATCTTTGACAATCTATCACTCCAATGCAAACTGCCGGGAATTCTAACCGCGTGCATACCCCTTCAGACCCCATTTGAGGCAATAGGAAAGCTAGGCCTGTGTGATCCAAGATCCAAGTGAAATAAAATAAGGCTAACCGGGTCGCAAGGGATTTGTGAATCCCACATCGTCCCTGCGCGCCTTCGGCACGCTAAAACCTTTCATTCATTCATTCACAATTCTGTCTGTCAGCAACACTACTACGACCTTACAGTACGACATGTCCCTTTTAAGGCATGCTACAATACGCTGAACCGAACTACTCTACCACCCCCCACACACACACACAAGGTGTGAATACTACTCACGAAGAGAAGAAGAAAATTTTCAACTCGGAACTGTTTATAAGTATTGTTTTTAATATTAGTTTTATTTCAGGGAAGTTTTTATATATTTAGTTTTGCAAGTGTGTTTGGGAGGACCGTAGGGTGTAATAAGGAGGTTTAGGTGATAGGTTTTTCCGGTTTTGTTGTTTGTTTGCCTTAGTTGCCCTTTTTCGTGTGTGTTTGTTGCCCTGGTGTTTTTGTCGTTTTCGGTCATTGGATTCTGTATAATATTTGTAATCATGAATGGTAAGTGCACGACGGGTGTTCAGACGGAGGTTAGTATGGGTGTTAAGGGAGGTCAGGGGGAGGTGAGTCGAGAGGTGCAGGTGGGGGAGAGTGAGGATACGGAGGCGTGCAGTGTAATATGAGGTATGGTGGTGGTCGGCCAATGGAGAGTAGTGGGGTATGTGCGAATTGCAGGGATATTTTACAGTTGTTAGAGAAGTGTGTTGGATTCGAGCGGGAGATTGCAGAGCTGAGAGGGAGGTTGGGGAGGGCCGGTGTATCTGGAGTTACTCCGTTGAAGGTTACCTACGATGGTGAGGTTGAAGGTGGGTGGAAGGTCGTTGTGGACACAAGGAGGAAACTGGGAAGCAGGAAATGTGGCGGAATAATGCTTGGTGTGGGGGTGTAAATGAGGAGGGGGGGGGGGGGGTTCTGGTAGGAAATTTCGGAAGATGGGGTCAGGTCAGGGCTGCGTCGAGTCCGGAAGCCAGAGTCGGCGTAAGGCTGCCAAGGTTGCTAGGCGGTGTTTAGAAAACAGGTTTAGTGTTTTAGACTCAAATACCACTGGGGACGAGAGTGAGGGGGAAAGTGTGGGGGGTGAGATGGTGGTTGATGATGATAGGACAGACGGGGTAAGGAGGGCGGTCAAGAGAAAGGGGGGCCAGGAGCTTGCAAAACGAGAGGAGGTGCAGATGATATAGGAACTGGGGCCAGAAGAAGAAGAAAATTAGTTGTAGCGGGGAGCAGCATTGTACGTGGGATTGACAATGTAGTTTGTGGTGCTGATAGTTCCAATCGAACAGTCTTGTGCTTTCCGGGGGCGAAGGTGGAGGATCTCAGGGACCGGGTAGATGGCATTGTGGCAGGGTCAGGACCGGAACCTGTAGTGGTGGTCCATGTGGGGACCAACAATATCAGGGAGAGAAGGTCAGTAAGTTTGGTGGAGTCGTATAGAGGTTTAGTCGGCAAACTGCTAAGTAGGAATGCAAGGGTAGTCGTATCCGGGGTCCTTCCTGTCCTTGGAGGTGGGGACGAACGGAACTCAAGGATTTTGGCCCTAAATGAAGAGTTGGAGGACTACTATGTTGATCTGGGAATACCCTTTATCGGCCATTGGGACACGTTTTGGGGCAATGGGAGCATGTACGGGCGTGACGGGCTGCATCTTAGCAGGGTGGGGAAACGGGTATTGGGGGATAAAATTCTACGGGTAGCAGAGCCTTTTTTGGAGAGGAGCGGGGTGGGAGGTCAGAGGCAAGTATAACTAGAGTGGACATAGGTGGGGTAATCAAGAGTGAGGGGAACAGAATAAGTTTACCAGGACTAGCGCCAGAAAACAATGGGCCCAGTAGGCGGAAGCCAATGAACCTCGGTACCCTGAAAGTAGGTTATAGCAACATCCAGGGTCTCCACCGGAAAGTAAGTGAAATTGCTACATTGATCGAGACAGAGGAGTTTGATGTCATGGGCTTAAGCGAGACGTGGGTAAGACACGAGGAACAGGTAGACCAAGTAAGCGGATGTGTGTCGATAGGTGTAGGGCGAACGGAGGGGCAGAAACAGGGGGGAGGGGTAGGCATGTACATTAAAGAGGATTTAAAACCGTCGCTGATCACAGATCTGGAAGATATCATCACCTCGGCTGAGGTGTCAAAAGAAATTGGATGGGTAAAGATCAGTCTGAGAAACAAAAGTATTGCCCTTGGGAATGTGTACTGTGCGGTGGAGGGAAGTAAACCCGAGTGGAATGACTCGATATACTCAACACTGAGGGCCAATATCACAGAGCTACAAAACAAGGGGCTCGGTATAATTCTGATGGGTGACTTTAATGGCCACATAGGTGACAAGGAACAAGGCATAGAGGGTGGGGACAAGAAAGTCAACAAGAATGGAAGGAAGCTGTTGAACTTCACAAATGAGCTCGGTCTGAAGATTCTGAACAGGGACGATAGATGTAAGGGGAAATGGACCTGGGAGAGAAACGGCAGAAAATCAATAATTGACTACATTCTCACAGATATGACTTTATGGAGGGAGGTGATAAGGGTAGAAGTGGACGATGAGGGAAAAATGGAGTTGGATAGTGATCACAACTTGATTACAGTGACGATGAGGGCCAAAAACCCAGAGAAAAGCAAAGGAAGCTCCAAGGAGGTTTGGGAACTAAAAAAAGATGCTGACTGGGCGAAGTTCGAAGAAAAACTGAAACCAAAGCTTGCAGCCGTACACAAGGGGGACAGTGTCCAGAAGATGGCCGACGCCATAGTTGCGAGCCTAGTGGAGGCAGGGAAGGAAAGTGTAGGAAAGATTAGGGTGCCAACACGGGAACATGGGTACAGAGTGAACGAAGAACTGAAAAGTGCCATAAAGGTTAGAAAAGCTAAGTGTGCTGCATACAGGAGAAGTAGAAAACTTAAGGGGGTGGAAAGCAATGAGGCCATGGTAGCAAAGGAAGAATACCAACAAGCACGAAATAAAGTAAACAAGATTAAAGACAACCGGAGAGTGCGAAATAGCAGTCTTATTAGGACGATAAGAACGACAGGGGGGGGGGGGGGTCGAGTTCGAGCGTATTTTGGAAATGGGTGAACAAAAGTAACAAAGGGAATAACCCACAGAACATTAAAGTAGATGGCAGAGAGACAGAAGAGCGAGATCAAATCGCATTAGAACTAGTCAAGCACTGGGAAAAGGTAAACGATAAGCGAGGGGGCATGGGGAACCCACCAGATTGTCCGAACCAGGTCGAGGAAAATCTATCGAACTTCGTGTGCAGCGAAATCAAAACTGAGGAGGTGCGAAGGGTGATCTCAAAATTAAGGAATGGAAAAGCGGGAGGGGTGGACGAAATTCCTAACGAGTTTATCACAAAATGGGGAGAGGGACTCTTGGAAAGCCTAACTGCCCTATTCAATTTAACCATAGCAAAACAATAGGTCCCAAAGGAGTGGAGGGAAAGCAAAGTGACATTTATTCACCTAAAGGGGGAAAAAGACGTCTTGGATAACTATCGAGGGATCTCTGTCAGCAGCAACATTGGAAAAGTCTTTTGTAAAGTCCTGTATGGGAGATTAGAGGAGGTGATCAAAGAGAAGGGTTTTTTGGGAGAAATCCAGAATGGCTTCCGGAAGGGAAGGAGAGTCACTGACCATCTTTTCACGCTATCCCAAATGATAGAATCCGCGAAAGCAAAAAAGAAAAAGATGTTCATGGCCTTTTTGGATGTTAAAAAGGCATATGATAGAGTATGGAGGGAGGGTATGTGGCGCAAGCTGGAGGCTCTGGGCTTGGGGGCGAGTTTGTTGGGATTATGAACGCATTATATAAAGATGTACAGAGTGAACTTAGCCTGGGAAACATTACAACAAAACGTGTGCCTATGGAGATAGGCCTAAAACAGGGGTGTATCCTTTCGCAAATTCTCTTTGCACTGTACATCAAAGGTTTAGGAGATGAACTCCCGCATAGCGACGAGGGGGTTTCAGTTGGTGACTTGAAGATCCCAGGATTATTTTTTGCAGACGATATGGTGCTAGTATCAGAAAGCGAAGAGGGGCTAGCGAAGATGCTGGGAATTGTTGGGAAATATGGGAGCAAATGGAGACTCGAACTCAATGAAAGCAAGAGCAAAGTTATACCCGTGGGCCGCAAAGTGGACCCCACTCGAAGGTGAAGAGTGGGGGAGTTCTGCATTTCGGGAGGTAGCAGTAGACTTCTTAGTGTAGGAGAGACTGGCGATTACGAGTAGTTGGGGGTAAATATAAACATCACAGGAAGAGGCATCTACCGAAACCACACAAATAAATTGATTCTGAAGGGGAAGCGAATCCTTAACCAAATGAAACTTATAGGGAGAAACAGTTTCAGTAAGGTGTTCGTGGGGAAAACTATTTGGGAAATGGTGGGTCTGCCAAGTATAACATACGGTCCGGAAGTTGTACCCCTAAACAACACAGCCGTAAAGAGCTTGGAAATCCTGCAGAACGATGCAGGCCGATGGATAACAGGCTCGAGTAATGCCGCAGTGCTAGAAGCGATCAGGGGTGAGCTTGGGTGGATGAGGATCAAGGACAGGATAGACCTATTCAAACTCGTTTATCTTAATTATTTGGTAAATCTCCCCGATAGCCGATGGTGTAAAGTAATGTTCCTGAGAACTTTCAACTCAAATATCAAAACGGGGTGGATGGTCCAAGTGAGGGAGATAGTAGAAAACTACTCATTGGAGATCTCGGACCTTGACGTTGGGGCAAACCAGGGCAAAAAGATCGTCAGAGAAAGGGTCATGGGGGATTGTAACCCTAATTGGCGAGAGGGGGTCAAATCAAAGAGATCTTTGGGTGGCCTGCGTGATAAAGAGAAGCCTGGTTTTGAAGAGTACCTTGATGGCACCTTTGGGGGGTCACTGTTGTTCAAGCTGAGGTCGCGGTCCCTGGAGCTGAGGGGAAAAATTGGGAAAAACAGTGAAAATGAGTGCCAGATGTGTAACTTGGGCGTGGTGGAGACCCTGGAACACTTTCTTCTAGAATGCCCAAAGTATCAGTCTAAAAGAATGAGATTCACTGGGAGTACAATGGGGAAGTGGGATGGGAGAATGAAGGACATGTGTTTAGGGGCGACTCAAAGGAGAGGGTTAATATGCTAATCGGTGAGATTGGGAAGAATTGGGCAAGGGATGTCATCAAGCAGTTCGTTTCCGAGTGTTGGGGGGAGAGGAGAAGCGTGGGAATAGGGAGGCAGTTGGGAGTTCATGGGTAACCATGGCCTTCTCGTCCGAGAACCGCGACAAATCAGCGGCTGGCCAAAGTGTTATTATAATATTATTACACAACATAAACTCAGCAATCACGCAATCAAAACGGAGAAAGCCCGGGGAGGCCAAGCTATTGTCAGCAACACTACTGCGACCCTACAGTACGATACAGTCCTTTTTAAGGCATGCTATAATAGCTGAACCAAACCACTCTGCCTCCACCTACAGTTATAATGGGGAAGATAGGGAGGCCAAGCTACTGTCAGCAACACTACTGCGACCCTACAGTACGATATGTCCTTTTTAAGGCATGCTACAATACGCAGAATCGAACCACTCTGACCCCTCACACAACATAAACTCAGCAATCACGCAATCATAACAGAGAAAGCCTGGGGAGGCCAAGCTATTGTCAGCAACACAACTGCGACCCTACAGTACGATATGTCCTTCTTAAGGCATGCTACAATAGCTGAACCAATCCACTCGGCAATCCATTAACACTGACAAGGAACACCAACTCAACAGTCGCGCTCATCATAACCAGAACACGTACAAGCATTATACACATGCACACAAACACCGACACATTTCTTTCATCCTTTAAATACTATAATAAAACATTACAATTATCTTTCTATATATTTTTTTCATATCTTACACATTCTAATGAAAACTAATTCTGCCTTCTTCTTTTAAGCAGGTACACAGAAGATGTTTTTGACCAGCACCCCAATAACCGCTATGGGCAGCCTAACCGTTACGAAAACAGTAACCCCCATGGTTCCTGAACATCATCCACTCCATCCCTAAAAGTGGTCGACCACTTTAAGGGAGGCGAGCGTTGGTCCTGCGTCCCGCCTCTGCCCCTTTTCGTAAGCGCATTGTGCATCTTTTGTCCCAACCCAATAGGACCACAATGCAGGCCTGCCCCGAACCAGGGAAGTTCGGGTCTTCTTTCTGGTGGTCCCCGAAAGGGGTCGTTGTTGTTTCTTTCAAAGATGTCCTACCAAACAGAGACAGCCTGAGGCAGATTATACTTGCCAGTGATGGCCATCATCCAATATCATCTCCGAAGTGGCAGACTATACTTACCTGAAAATCCAGATCGACTGCACCCTCGGGGACAGGTAGTACCTTTGTGAGAGGACCCAACCTCCCACACTAGTCCTCACCCGAGGGTTCAACCGACATCAGCCAAAGAGACCATCACGCCGCAACCGGTGACACCTGCCGAGTACCTGAACCTGTTCCTCCTTCAACACGCCTAGACATGCGAAAATTGATCATCTACAGTCAATGAGGGTCGAAAGGGACCTGTTCCTTATACCGTCCCTGCGCGCCTTCGGCGCGTGAAACCATTCCTTACGCAGACATTTCAGTCTGTGAGGATTGCCTAGTCTGTGAGGATTACCTAGTCTGTGAGGATTGTCCCAGTCTGTGAGGATTACCTCGCAACTCTGCATGTGGGGAGTGGGCTCCGAAGAAACACACACCTTTCCCCATCCAAAGTAACAATCGCATAACAGTCACAATATACTGTAGCGGATACCTATCTTTCTCTCTACCTATATCTTTTCTAATTGAACATTTTCAAATTTTCTTGCAACGCTCTTATCAAGAAGACGCATGGAAATGGTAGACCAAGCGTAGGAGGAATTGGTGCAACTTACCTTTCTGCAACATACACGAGAAACCACCAAACACCATGCAAGCATTGAAACAAGCTTGTCTGGCTGGGGACGAGTGTACATTTTATATAAATAAACATTTGAATAAAGATTTAATAGCCCTTTTAAGGGCTCGAGGGTGTGTCTGTGAGAGGGTGTTTTGTTTTGTTTTTTTTTTCTTTTTTGTTGTTTTTTTTTTTTGGGGGGGGGGAGGTCATTTGGAATTCCCGAAGGATAACCAGATACCTCATAATCACATTCGGCATCCTATCTCCCAGAAGGCTTGATGGATGACTCCCGGTTTTTCAGAACTAAACTGCTGGAGCTTTCTCCACTCCATTTTTGTAACCGCTATGGTCATATACCGGGGCCGCTACCAAACCGGCGTTGCTGTTTGGTTTTCTTTTCTCTTCTTCCAGTAAATTTGCCATCGCACAACATTATATTCTGGCTCGCCACCATGGTGGGACTCAAGCCTCTACCATCGCCGAGCTGGTACCGAATTAAAGCTCACTCTCTAATAGTCTTAATGGCGTTAAGGGATTGAGAATTGACAATCTGTCACTCCAGCGTAAACCGTCGGGAATTCTAACCGCGTGCAGACCCCCTCAGACCCCATTTGAGGCAATAGGAAAGCTAGGCCTGTGTGATCCAAGTGAAATAAAATAAGGTTAACCGGGTCGCAAGGGATTTGTAAATCCCACATCGTCCCTGCGCGCCTTCATCGCGCTAAAACCTTTCATTCATTCACAATTCGCACCTCTGCCTTCACAGCGAACAGACGTATCGTCCAGCACTGGTGATTTCACACAAAACTGATTATCGCTCACTCGGAAGTTCAACAACGCTATTGCCATTTGCACTATTTCTGTGTATCTTTTTGTATCACTGAAAGTGTTTATTTTTTTCTCTTGCCATTTCTATCTGCATTTTTTCCGCTAAAAACGAATATTTAAGTCAATACAATTAAATTAAAATCTCTAATAACCTAAAAAATAAACTTAATAATTATTTACAAATATAAACAATGGATAAACAAAGTCAAGCTCAGGTTAACAGTTCTGTCTTTAATTCTGGCAGTGTAAGCAAGAATGGAAATTCCACTAACACTGACATGACATCGATGAAGTCTATGATATCTGGCTTCCAGAAAGAAATTGCCAGATTGAATGACACAATAGAGGGTTTGCGATCAGAGCTTCAAGCCCAGAAGCGGCAGGCAGATAATGAAAAGGCTAAATTGAGAAAGGAATTGGAAAAGGAAGTTCTGATGGCCAAATCAGGTAAGGAGGACCATGCTCCTCCTGCTCCTGATTCACCATATATTGACGTCGCTACAGAAATGAGAAGACCTGCGTCCGCCAGCTCACTGGCGGGGATATCTGAAATAGATTCAGATCTAATTACCCCAGCCAGGATAACTGACTGCGTTCCATAGTAGGAGAAGCCACCAACACGGCCGCAGCTTCCCCCACTGAGGCGGTTGAAATTCAATTGGATAAAAATTTAGCTAAAATCCCCAAATCGCAGCGACAGAAAAATCACCAAACCAAAATAGGTCGAAAAGGAAACTCTCCAATGAGTTCCGTGAAAATGATGAAACCGTGGACGTCGAAGACGAAAATGGTTTCTGTGCGACAACTGATCGGCATGTCAAGAAGACAAAAACTATCAAGCAAAATTCACCGAGCCCCGCTACCGAAAGGACTCTGTGGTCACACCAAGAAATAGGGGCTCTGTCAACGCAATAGAGCCTACATCACCGGAAATAATGAATGCGACAGCGACAGCTAGCCCAACCGATAGCGCGACGTACGCCTACAAAGTAAAAGCCAAAACGCCCCCAAGGTGACCAATAAAACCAACAAGACACAGAGCCATCTGCAAACAAACCCCTGTGTCGTAGTCACACGCGTCCATCCCAAAACGGAAAGAAACTCGATTGATAAAGCCCTTCCAGGATGCTCTGGGAGAGACCAATCTCCAAAGCCACGGGCAACCATACTTGGAAGATAAAAGTAAAATGCCCTAATAGAGCAACGAAATTAAATCTGATAAGCAAAGGGGTAATTATCAATGGCAAAAAATACGAAACTGGGGAATATCGTGTTCTTCCGCAACCCGTTCAGTGTCACAAGTGTCAGAAGTTTGGGCACTTGTCACACAAATGCAACGGGGAGCAACGATGTATGAAATGCGGTGCCAAACACATCGCGAAGGCATGTAGTGCTACAATTCTGAAATGCCCCAATTGCGGTGGTCAACACCCCAGCAACTACCGGGGTGTAGCCACTTCAAAAAAGTTAAAACAAACATCCAGCTTAAAGCTCTAAATGTAAGTAATGTCGAGAACTCATCCTCCCCTTATTCCACGTGTACTCTAATGGCTGGCTCTATTTTCAGCATAATGAAGAAACACATTGACACCAGTCTTTCGGACGTTTGCTAAGAGATTAGTAAAACAGCCTCTAAGTTATATAAAACTCAAATATCTCACACGCTATTAGAAGCGGCCGTCAACAAAATATAATTATATAACAATATTACAAATAGTAATTAAACTCAAATAAACTTAGTACAGTTATTCCTAAACCATTCATGGATACACCAAACATAGGCCAGTGGAATGCTCGAAGCGTTAATCAGAAAAACTTGCAAATGTCACATTATTTCAAACATACGGATGTAATTGGAATTAGCGAAACATGGCTTAAACCAAACAAAACATTCTCGTTGTGTGGTTTTGATATTATTAGAAGAGATCGCCCCGTCCAAAAAGGTGGTGTGT
Organism: Pictodentalium vernedei; assembly: GCA_031216915.1. NCBI lineage: Eukaryota > Metazoa > Mollusca > Scaphopoda > Dentaliida > Dentaliidae > Pictodentalium > Pictodentalium vernedei. The sequence goes on along the minus strand of CM062297.1, from coordinate 432,417,061 downwards.
CGGTGTCGCTCTGCTAATAAGGCAGGAGATTAAATACAAAACAAAACCATGCGACCACCTCAATGCTGAAGTGATTGCAGCTGAAATTGAGCTTGACCACAAACACGTGGCCATCATATCATATTATAACAAGCCGCAAGCAACAGTAGACAGTAAAGTATTTGAATTCTTTACCAAAAAGTAAAACACTGCATATTCTTGGGTGATTTCAATTCCAAACACCAGGTATTCCGTTGCCATAAGACTGAGCCTAATGGTGACGTCATTTTCAATATCATTGAAGAACTCGATCTATTCGTGGTAAATAACGATCAAGACGTAACATACATAAGCAACAACCTACTCCATCAATCAGATATCCTAGACTTGATTATCGCCAACAAATAACTAACCAGCCAAATACAAGACATATTTGTTGGGGATGATGAGCTAGGCAGTGATCACCTGCCGGTTCACGCCACTTTAAAATGTAATACTGGTCCCACAAGATATCCTCCCGTGAATAGGAGGAACCTATCAAAAATTGACTGGAACCTCTTCAGAAACATTATCGAAGCAAAAATAAAGGCAAATGACCCCTTAAATGCTCATGAAACAGAAAAAGCCTACACCCATCTTAACGAGGTTATCAACAGTACACTAGATGAAATTTGTCCCAAACAAACAGTAAAGACACGGGTAAACAGAGTAACCCAAACAACTCTTCAAATAATCAAACAAACAACAAAAAAAAAGAAAAGCCTTCCGGGCTTACCAATCAGAGAATGATCAAATGAAAAGAGCAGAACTTAAAACCGCGTATACTCGCCTACACGGAGAAGTAAAAAAAGGCCATAGCTAACGACAATCGCGTGAGATGGGAAAAGCAACAGAAAACCTAAATGGGCTGAGAGAAGAACCTAAGAGGTTCTGGGATACATTTAAAACTCTTACTGGCCAAAACACCAAAAGTGCCAATAATAATGCTCTGAAGACTAGCGACGGAACTATGGCCATGGACGACAAGGCAAACGCCAGCGCTTTTGCCGAACTTCTAAAGAAAGCGCATCGTCCACAAGAAGGGACAGATATGACAACGATTTTAAGGTAAAAGTAAATAAATTTGTCCAAGATAACAACTCAATTTTCAATGAACCGAACTTCGACCAAAGGCATGAAGACGGGGACGACTATGAATTAACCGAACCAATAAGCGAAGAAGAGGTCATGGGTATAATCAGAAAATGCAAGTCATCTTCGTCCCCAGGAGAAGTCGAAGTCTTTTACAAAATAATGAAACAGTACCCCAACATCTTCTACTGTAGACTTACCAAACTCCTAAACCGCTGTCTCTCCTGTGGGTACTTTCCAAAATGCTGGAAAGTGCTGAGTAATGATATCTAAACCCGACAAAGACCTTACCAACCCATCTAACTACCGCCCAATGAGCTTGCTTAGCTGTGTTGGAAAAATATTTGAGCGGATTCTCACTACGAGACTTCGCAGCTATCTCGAATCAATCAACTTTTTGAACAAATGGCAAAGAGCGGAGTCGGAAAGAGGGAATCGAACACGTATACAGACTGGTCGATTATATGAAAACAGCATTTAGTCAAAACGAAACCGGAACAGCGCTTTTCTTGGATGTAGAAAAAGCGTTCGACTCGGTATGTCACAATGGCGTGAGATATAAACTAGGGAACTAAAATTCTGAGGATCACATCATCATTTCTAACTGACCGAAAAATCAAGGTGGGGGTTAATCGCGAGGTGACAGAGGAAGTAATACTCGACGCGGGAACACCACAAGGGTCGGTTCTAAGCCCGCTTCTTTTCATGATATTTGTGAATGACATAGAAAAAGTAGGGAAAAACTGTGTTGAACTTTCGCCGTTCTCAGACGACAAAGGTATTTGGACGGCCAGCAAGTCCCGAAACATTAATTAAAACATTAATTAAAAATCGTCTACAGGATACCAGGATACCATTCGCGATCTTAAGAGATGGTGCGCCCTGAGGCGCCCTGTGGCGCCCTGTGGCGCATCAAACTCAATGCCGCCAAAACTCAAAAAGTTACGTTCTTCAAGAAGCAAAGAAAAAAACCAGTCCCCAGTATCGATCTCCAGTTATACGATCACAAATTAGAAGCAAGCAAAGAGGCCAAATTTTTGGAATTTTTCCCAGATAGCAATCTCAGTCAACACAGTCACGTAAACTCCATTACGGTTAGAGCTACTAAACGTATCAATTTTCTGAAGATGATCAGAGGTGGAAACTGGGGAGCAAACAAAGATGTGCTTCTCAAGCTCTACAAAACATTTATACGTCCGGTACGAAAATACGGTGCCATAATAACAAGTGACCTGAGCAAAACCAACTTTCAGAAGCTACAGAGGGTTCAAAATTATGCCCTGCGTGTTGCACTATGCAAACCCAAATGGACACCGATAAAGGAACTTCACGAGCTAGCAAAAATAGAAACTACTGATACGCGATTAAAAGACCTACAAAACAAAACCCTCAGCAGACTCCAAGACAGTGAATTGATGGTTGAGCTGAACGAACACCGATCCCTTAATAGAAAAAGCAAAATAAGTTTCCAGAAAATAAAAACATATATACAATATAACCACATTGCGTGGAGTCAGTGAGGATTGTCTCGCTACTCATTGAGAACTTAGGATAGAGCCTGTGAATACTGCCTCGCAACTCTGCTGAAGCGCGATTGAAATGCGTTTAAGAAGACCTATATAACAAAACCATCCACATACTCCAGGATAGTGAATAAATGGTGAAGCTGAACGAACACCGAACCCTCAAGAGAAAAACAAAATAAGCCACAGTAAATTAAAATTACTCAATAGAATTAAACTGCGTGGAGTCAGCGAGGATTGCCTCGCTACTCATTGAGATCTTTAGGATTGAGTCTGTGAGGATTGCCTCGCAACTCTGCGTGTGGGGAGTGGGCTCCGAAGAAACCCACCCCTCACCCCATCCATAGCAGCAATCACATCATACACAGGAAACCACCAAACATCAGGCTAGGATTGAAACAAGCTTGTCTGGCCGGGGACGAGTGTACATTTTATATAAATAAACATTTGAATAAAGATTTAACAGCCCTTTTAAGGGCTTTCGTGTGTGTGTCTGTGAGAGGGTGTGTGTGGGGGTTGTTTTTTTGTTTTTTGGGGGGGGTTTGTTCTTTGTTTTTGTTCTTTTTTTTCCCTCCAATCACCCCGTCATCTGTTCCCCCTGAAGGCAGACCAGGTGGCCAATACCCAGCACCCACTCTCCTTTATAGGCTGATGGATGACTCCCAGCTTTCAAAAACATATATTGGTGGATTTTTTCCTTTTTTGCAACAGTCAAGGATAATATGCTGGGGCTGTTCCCAAACCAGCGACTGTTTGGGTTTCTTTTTCTTTTTTTCTAAAATAACCCCCAAACTGCGGTTTCAGTATTACCATAAATTTGCCCGCTTCTCTTAGCAAACACGGAGCAGAACTCTTGTAATTATGCAAATTCCTAGCCATTTTCCAGTTCGAGGTTTTCGGGGATCTCAACCCACTATCCTACTGCCAGTCGCACACTCAAGCTTAATAAGATTATTGGCTCTCGCACCCCACTCTCGTGGATTTATAAGCAAAGAAAGCTATAATACAAATAAAGTTATTAGGGTCGCAAGGGTTTTCAATCCCACATCGTCCCTGTGCGCCTTCGGCGCGCAAAAACTTTTCATTCATCAATTCAGTTTTTTTTCAGTTGACAATCACACTGTTCGGACGTGTCTGTTAAAGCTCCTGACTGAACACATCTCACAGCTTGGATATTAACAAAGCCTGTTGTTCCCTGTACCACTCCTGTGCACTCCAGTGTAATTTTGTAAGTGTTTGTCTTTATCTCTATCTATTTTCTGTCTGCTTTTCTCTGTTAAAACTAAATATACTTTAACTAAACATTTTACCAGTAATTTGCTGATAACTTAGACAATAACTGATAACTAAACAGAGTGTAATGGCAACTAACTCCACCACTGAACCCACTTCGGGAGTGGATTTAACATCGATGTTGTTTGGTTTTCAAAAAGAGATAGCCAGATTGAACGACACTATTGAGGGTTTGGGCTCGGATCTCAGGGCTAAAAAAGAACAGTTCGAGAAAGAAAAATTGGAGTTAATAAAAGCGTCGGAGGAATCAAAAAGGGAAAATAAATCGGCATCTGGTAAAAAGGGAAAAAGTACACATAAATCAGGTTTGGGTTCGTGCTCCAGCAACGGAAGCTCTAAACAAAAGGGCCAGAGTGTGGAGCCCAACACGTTGGGCCCTAAAACGAACAAAGTTACGGATATCGCTAGTGCTTCTAAAACAGTTAATACAACTCAGCAGAGGGGGCGCGGTGGCTCGGTTGGTAGAGGTGCAGGCTGCAAGCCGAGAGGTCCTCGGTTCGAATCCCACCTGCGGAAACCGCGTTGTGTCCTTGGGCAAGACACTTCACCCCGATTGCCTACATGGGGGCATGATGACGCTGTGTACTGAGGCGTACTGCACGTCGATGGTGCGCATGTCTTCAACCAATCTAACCCTGCCTGTGCTGCGGGGCAGAGTTCAGAGTTACGATGTTGGAGAGCTGACAGCTGCTCGTCGTTACTCGGTGGTTCTCTCCGGGTACTCCGGCTTCCTCCACCCGTAAAACTGTCACGGTCACGATTAGCCATTGTGCATAAGTATGTGACCTTAAACACCAGTAAATAAGTAAATATAACTCAGCAGATTTCAAAATCTAATCCGAGCAAGGGGATGGTGGGCAAAACTAATCCTACACCTGGTTCGCCTTCTATAGATAATGCCACTGAGATGGGGAGACCTACGCACGCAATCTCTTTGGAGGTACCACCAAGAGAGGCTTGGAACTCGTTACCGCCAGTCAAGATAACTGGTTGCGTATGCTCATAGAGCAAGAGGCAACTACTGTTCCCACCTGTGATGTGGTTAATCAGATTACGCCGCGACCGAAAAGGAAATTGGATACAGACATCCAAGAAAATGTTGAGCCCCTGGAGATAGAAACGGCGGCTAAGAAAACCCGGGAAGCGTCGACAGACACCGATAACCCGGGTGTTGCTGTCGTTGATACCTCGGACACCATGGATGTTACAGTAGTAACAACCAGTGCGGAGATCCATAATGATGGGAAATCGGCGGACAGTAACGCAACGGAAATGATACCGGCGACGTCAACATTCACCACTGACAGAGATGGAGAGTTTGCTGACAAGGCAAGAGCCCTTTCTAAACAACCTCAAAAGTAAAATACGGCCAAACACCAGACGAATAAACAACAGCATCAACCGCTGCAAAACCGTTGTGTAGTCGTCACAAGGGTTCACACAAAGATTAATGATGGGGATACTGATGTCGAGCTGTCGGGATACCCGTGGGGCAGACTAATATCTAAAGCTACAGGCAACCCTACGTGGAAAATTAAAGTAAAATGCCCAAATAGGGCCACAAAACTAAACATCATTAGCAAAGGTGTTTGTATAAACGGACAAAAATATGAGACTGAGGAGTATCGTGTTTTGCCCCAGTCCACATAGTGTCATAAATGCTAGACATTTGGCCATATGTCGAACAAATGCAAAGGAGAGTTGCGTTGCATGAAATGCGGCGAAAAACATTTAACAAAGTCATGCAAGGTTTCAACACTGAAATGCCCAAATTGTAACGGGCAACACCCAAGCAATTATCGGGGCTGTCCCCACTACAAAAAAGTTAAAACCGACATAGAACTCAAAGCTATGAATGTCAACAGCGTAGAAAACTCAACCTCTCCTCATTCGATGTGCAGCCTAATGGCTGGTTCAATTTTTAATATAATGAACAAACACTTCGACGTTAGTCTTTCCGACATATGTAAAGAAGTTGGGAAAACAGCATCCAAGCTATATCGAACTCAAATCTCTTCTTCGCTAATAGAAGCCGCCATAAATAAAATATAAATCACACCCATAACAAGTTAACTAGTACAATTACGTCAGGTACTGACAAATTATGGATAAGTTGAAAATAATTCAGTGGAACGCTCGAAGCTCACAAATGTCCGATTACTTCACAAACGTAGATCTAATTGGTATCAGCGAAACATGGTTAAAGCCAAGCAAGACATTTTTGCTAAGTGGATTCAACATTATTAAACGAGACCGTCCCACACAACGTGGAGGCGGAGTGGCTCTCCACATAAGGCAGGACTTAAAATATAAAACGATATCAAGCGATCACCTCGGCGCAGAGGTGATTGCCGTTGAGATTGAACTAAATCACAAAAAGTGCCCGAAATCTCATATTATAATGAAGCGAAAAAAACAGTTGACACCAAAGTCTTTGAATTCGTTGTGAAGAAATACAAACACTGTATTTTCTTGAGTGATTTCAATGCCAAACATCAGGGTTTCGGATGTAATAAAACGGAGCCCAATGGCGACGCCCTCTTCAATATCATCGAACAATTTGATCTTTTTGTATAAAATAACGACCAAGACATTACCCACGTTAGTAACAACGCACGCCACTAATCCGACATCCTTGACCTTATTATAACCAGTAAATCACTAACTAGTCAAATGCAAGACATATTTGATGGGGACGATGATTTAGGTAGCGACCAACTGCCTGTTCATGCCACATTACACGGTTGCACCGGACCCACAAGATACCCCACAATGAGTAGGGGAAGCTATCCAAAATTGAACGGGACCTCTTCAGAAAAATAATTCAGGTTAAAATAAATAAAAACGACCCAATGAATACCTGCGAGCTCGAACAAGCATGCACCAATCTCAATGAAGTAATTAACAACACTCTTGATGAGATTTGTCCAAAACAGACGGTTAAACCGCGGGCCAACAGAATAACTGAAACCACACTCCAAATAATAAAACAAAAAAGAAAGGCCTTCCGTGCATACAAATCAGAAAAACTTCCAACTAAAAGGTCGAACTTAAAGCCGTGTATGATCGCCTCCACGGCGAAGTTAAAATAGCAATAGCAAACGACAATCGCGTGAGATGGGAAAAAGCAACGGAAAATCTAAATGGATTCAGGGAGCCTAAAAAGTTTTGGGATACCTTTAAAACCCTTACTGGACAAAAACATAAAGACGCCAACAGTAAGGCTCTTAAGATCAGCGATGGAACTATGGTCCTGGATGACAAAGCGACGGCTGGCGCCTTCGCAGAGCTCCTTAATAAATATCATCGCCCCCATGAGGGCGATAGGTTTGATGATGAGGTCAAAGAAAAAGTAAACAAATTTGTTCAAGACAATAAGACAACGTTTAACGATGCCAACTTCAGCCAAACGCCCGAGGACGGAGATGGCCATGAACTTATGGAACCGATAAGCCAAGAAGAAGTGGCTAACACAATTAAAAAATGTAAGTCTTCTTCGTCCCCAGGAGGGGACGAGGTCTCATATAAAATTCTGAAACAATGTCCCAATACTTTTTTCGGTAGACTCACTAACCTCCTAAACTGCTGTCTCTCTAGTGGATACTTCCCAAAATGTTGGAAAGTAGCTACAGGAGTCATTATACCTAAACCCGACAAGGACTTGAGCAACCCAGCAAATTACCGCCCGATCAGCCTACTCAGCTGGATTGGGAAAATTTTCGAACGGATTCTCACGACTAGACTCCGCAGCTATCTCGAATCAATCAGCTTTTTCAATAAGAGGCAAAGGGCCCACAGAAGCCAAAGAGAGGGAATCGAGTATGTTTATAGACTGGTAGATTATATGAAAACGGCGTTCAGTCAAAATGAAATAGGAACCGCGCTATTACTCGACGTGGAAAAAGCGTTTGACTCTCTCTGGCACAATGGCATGAGATACAAACTAGCTAAAATGGGGCTACCTACCAAAATTCTAAGGATCATATCATCATTTTTATCTGATCGAAAAATCAAAGAGTGGGTCAACCGCGAGGTGTCAGACAAAGCAGTTCGTCTCCGAATGTTGGGAGGAGAGGAGAAGCGTGGGAATAGGGAGTCAGTTGGGAGCACAGGGGTAACCAAGGCCTTCTCGCCCGAGAACAGCGACAAATCAGCGGCTGGCCAAAGTGTTATTATTTTAAAGGATTGTAATATTCTAAAAAGGTTGAGGAGTTTTTTCCGACCCCGCATTTTGTGTGAGGGTTTTTTCCTGAGGGTTTTTTCCTAAGGGTTTTTTCCGTGAGGGTTTTTTTGGGCAATTCGTGGACCTTTCGGTTTGAGGTCCAATTCCATAACCACTGAGCCACCGCGCCCCCTTTTTAAACTATTAATAAACGAAAACATCAAACAACTTCGAGTGCTGTATGCTGTTTTTATTTATTAAAAGTTACAAACGGATAGTTGCCTTTATTTCCAACTGATGTCATATGTTTTTCTCAACAGTTTCTTGCTTCTTAATTAACCTTCCGGTTCCTCTGATACTTTAAACGGACACTACTTTATGGAAAGTTCATTTTTATGACGTTGTAAGTCAGGAATGTGTGGCAAATGTCTTTCCACCACGGTTGAAAGTTTACATCCCTGGTTGCTATTTTTCATCTAGCAAAAAACAACCAGAACGTCTTTATTTTTTACACATTATATTATTTTTTTTTAAATCATGTCTGTTTACTTTTTATTTTATTTTATTTATATTTTTAAATTTTTATTGTACATGTTATTCATTTTTCTACTATTCTCCCAGTCTACAAACTTCCATCTGAGATGAAACTACTTCCAACTACTCTCCATCTCCCCTACACTTTCAAATTGCTGGTGTTGGGAACCTATCGTCCGACCTGTAAACTTTTCATCCTGGAAGAAAACGTACCCCCCCCCCCCCCCACCTCTCCCATCCACTCACCGAAGTGAAAGTTGTCCTCCCGATGCAGGCCTTAACATATGTCTCGGTTTACGAGAACCAGTTTCGATTCTCGAGAGCCACTGTAGCGAGAATCAATTTTCAGATCTTAATTATTTCGAATTTGATAGTACTGCTATACCTCAGTGAGTGCAACGTGTACATAATGCCACAGTAAAAGGCAAACGTAATTTTTTTTTTTTTTACTGAGTTTACCCTTTATGGATCCATTTTGTCGAGTTTCTCGCACATGTACACATAGAACATATGTTCCAACACACAAGCTTTTGGTGGACTGGCTGATGGAAATTACAGTATAGTTCGTGGCAGTGGTGTCTAGTGAAGTCTTGGCTGCCTATATATAGGCAGTCAAGACTTCACTAGACGCCACTGCTAAGTGAAGTTTTGTTACCTTATTATGGGGGGGGGGGGGGGGCGACATAACATTCTCTTGGCATTTTAAAGCCACTTTTAAAATATACGACAAGAATCAAATGAACATTTTGCGCGAATCAAAGTTGATTCTCATTGTTTTCCTTGCGAGAATCATTTGCGCGAATCGATTCGGATTCGCGTATGAATTTTAAGCCCTGCAATGTGAAAATTATCCCCCATCCCCAGGTTCGCACTTTAAAAAAACATCCCACCCAAATGAAAACTGTCCATTCTGAGTAAAAACTCTCCACCCGAGGTGATAACTTCCCTTAGGTGCAGTGGTGCTTTCTGATGAACGCAGAGGTGGGGACGCCGTTCGCCTGAAATTTAGAGTCCTGCAATGGTTTGATCTCCACGAATACCCAGCAGAGCGAGTTCTCTCTCGTCCTGCTATCCTGGCGCGGCGGAACGGGGGGGGGGGGGGGGGGGGGGCTAGGAGGGGCTTAGGTTCCTTACTTATACACTTCGGCCACTCAAACCGCTTTAGCCCCTCTTCCCCACACACACATTTTTTATAACCCTTCTGATATTTTTTTTAGTGTGTACATCGTTAATTTGTCGACAGTGAAGTGGTTAAATACCCTACCATTCAGTGAATTCAGTTTTGTTTTTGCAGTTTGTCATTTGAGACACGTGTGTTTCACTTTCCAGACTCGTCAATTGACAATCGTTGTAATATAGCATTATCATGTCCCTGTCCGTAGTCAATCCTGAAAATAAACAATCGGTCATTTGCAGAAGGAGGTCCCCAGAGGGTGAATTTGCTGATGCTATCCCACACAGTGTGTCAATTTATCCTCTGGGTACCCCTTGCTGTTTAGGTTTAAGACCTTGATTCAGACTGAGGTTCACAGAGGGTAAATTTAGTGATGCTATCCTGCTGTGCAGGGCAGCATCACCAAATTCTCCCTCCGGGTTCTCATTCTGAAGATGACAGTCTTCTTATTTTCAGTCTTGCCAGTAGTAGTGGGTAAAATATTCTCGATGTTCACAGAATTAAAGGTAATAAAACGGCAAAATGTTATGGAAATATTAAATTGCGCAATTATTCGTCGGAAAACGCAGGAGAACGTCCTTCTGGCACCCATTTAAAAAAATTCTGGGGAGGACCCCAGACCCCCTGCTGATGGCTTCGCATCTTCGGTGTTTGCAGCTGCGCGCCTCTGGCGCTGGCGTGATATCACAATTTACCCCCCCCCCCCCCCCCCCCCCCCCACACACACATACAGACACATTTTTTGTGTTCCGCCGCGCCTCCTGCTAACCGCACTAAACCCATTTTAGTTCTGTGCAACTCACGCGCCAACATGAATACTCACACTTTTGGAGTTTCGTCACATAAAAGACCGACGCTGGCCGTTACCCAGCCCCTTAATTTCGGAAAGCGTTCCAAAAGAGAAAAAACTCCATCTAGCTGAAAATTTCACACCTAAGGTTAAAAATTTCCATTCGAGGAAAAGTTAGAAAAAAATTAAAGTGATCGGAATTGAAATGTTGAAACAAAAATGCTATAAATATATATCCTTTTGCGGCTTCCATACACGACTTAACCCTTTACCCAACGTAACGGCCCAAAATGAATAACCCCAATAAATTATATACCAAAATACTTGGAATGAAACATAGAACATGTGGAAACTGAAATTTGCCTTGGAACTGCTGCCATGTGTAAATAGCACCACCTGAAAGTCTGCTATGGCATAAGTAACAGAAATACATTTTCACAATAAAATACCTCAAAATAAAATAACAGCTGCATTCTATAAACATTGAAGTACATACTCGAATAAATCTTTTCCTAATTCATGAAAGTAATGAAGATTGAGACCAAATGTTATAAGCGGAGTGCTCACTGATTGAAGGCAGACATTGTCTTTTGTTTATGTTTTGATTTGGGGAGTTCAACAAAGGTCAACTTGAAGGAGTCCAGCAGAAGAAGTATGGAAGGACAAAAGAGTGTCTCCCAATATAAAGATTTATGTGTTACTGTAGTGGTTTGGAAAGAATCTATGATATTCTCCTATGTAGAATGCACTGCAAAGTCATACATTGTAGTTGAATAAATAGATTTACAAACCCCTTGCACTGTAACCCCTTTTATCCCATGCATCAATTTGATAGTGATTAAATTGTTAAATTTGTCTGGTTTATCGATAAGTATAATAGCTCTGTTTACTCTTGGACACCAATACACTCATGATATCTGTTGGAGAAGAAATAAGGGTAACTGTGACCTGTCACTGCAATAAACCATCTAATGTACTTAAAAGTACATTGTTATTCAAAACACATCAAATCAACCTTACATAACCATTATTGCATGTACTTTCCCCAAGGAGGCTTATTGGCATATTGAGATCCGAAGGGCACATCCAGAGGGTCTAACATTTTTTTTTCAAGAACGCAGTACACAAAGCAATCCCTAAAAGGTGACAACTGAGCTTCATCTGACACAAAAAAATTACCGGGGAGGGGCCCTCTAACTTGTATGACTCTACCTCTGGCATTCAAGGCAAATGCCTTTTTCTCAAAGTTTAACTCTTTTTTTCTTTTTGAAGATCCTGGCCACACATGTTCCAAACACTATCAGACAGGTAACCCTCCAAATAAGTGTACCTGCAAAAATCATGTTACACTGCAAAACATTCTTTTTAGACTTTTAGTTCTGGACCTTTCATGTTTCTTACTTTCAACTATAACACTTAATTTATTGATTAATGGGTGAACAGAAAAGTCCTGCCATAATCAACATTTTGAGTTACATAATCCTTCAAAACCGCTCTGATAAAAGTGTCAAACATCAGATTGGTGGCTTTATACAGAATATTCATTAGGCTGTTGCTTGATAATAGGAACAAAATCTTCACCAGAAATATTTTGTAGCAATACATTTGAGGGTATCAGCAGGCACTTTGCAACAAATTGTAACAAAGCAACTAGTTATAAACAAAATGTTCTTACTCAAAAGAGTGAAAAAGTACCACAACTCTGAAAAAATGTGGGAAGAAACATATGCTACAGCAGCTACACAGGCATTGTTTTCCCCATGATGCTCGATCACAACACCAAATATCCTTCAAATTGGAGTAGCAATGGTTGAGATACAAGGGAGAATGTTGGTACATGTAATGATGAATGGGTAAGAGGACAGAGGTTACCACTGGCACTGCACGGCCCTAGAATAGATGCACCTTTGACTTTCCAACTTCCAGGTCTGGGGCATAATAATCGCAACACCCCCACCTTATCAATTCATAATTTCAGTAAAATAAAAGGAATTATCAATTTTAATTAATTTATAGATGACGCTATTGATGGGAAGTATTTGGCTTCTTTCGCCTTCTCGTACTATTAATTACCACAAACAATATCAATCTGATGCCGACAAACGAAACTGAACGCATGTGGTCTGGTTAAAAAGTTACTCGGCATGGAAAATGAAGAAATTGCGAATATTTCGTGTATTTCATTTGTTTAAAAGCCAATTGCAGCTAATTTTGACCGTGGATTCGATAATTCGTTTCGGTTTTGACCACACGGCCACGCTGACAGCGGTTATGTTTATTGTGATATGCAAATTGGGAGATAAGTTTCCGATGAAGGAGATTTGTCACATTTGCCAGTGTAAAACGATGACAAAAGACACTGATCGACGTTTGTGTTAGTATGGTTGGTTGCAAGAAAAAACTAAATTCTCAGCATCGTCCAAGCGCACCTTATTTAAAAGCACGAATGCATCATTTTCAACCCATCTTCAATCGGTCCTTTGCAGACATCAAACACACCCGCCTCAAATTCCATGCTTACTAGGAAGTAAATAACTTCACAACACCGGGGGGAAATCAACACGCTCAATATAGTTCCAGGTCACTTGGAATATACTTCGTGAAAAGGTGATTTCTGAAGTATTCTGCTTACTTTGTCATGATTATTGCCTTATTTTATGTGTATCGACCCGATTTTATACACTCGGTTATTTTTTTACAAGTGGCTCATGTTGTCTTCTAGTGCGCAATAATTCAGATTTTTTGTCAACAAAAAAGTTCAGACGGCCTGTGAACACGAGAGGGAATTTCGAACCATATTTTGCAGTTATTACATTAACAGCTCAAGTATTTGGTGTCACCTGTTTACAAATCCGCTCATACATTGTCTCGAACAAATAAAGGGCGTGATCACGTCCTTGCATTCTTACGATTGCCCAAATTGGGTATTTCTGCAAGAACCACATCGTAATCACATGACTGGAATAAACATCATTGAAACATGGCCACATCCGGAACATCCAAAATTTGTGTTGGTGTTATTACATTCAAACGTTAAAACCCACCAGAGTGTGCGTCAAAAAAATGCTTTCTCCGAGTCTGTAGTATGTTATCATTATATTGAGGACAAGGCTAACGCGAATTACCGATTATTTTGTGGTTTTACCGATTCGTTACTTATACCATTTGCAAATTAATCTTCTTCAAAATCATAAAATAAATTCACTTTTTTCCTGAAAAAAATTATATGTACCTTTTCTATGCACTTTACTCATTATTTTGATATATAATTTGCCTTTCCTTACTTCTCTTATCTGTTTCTGAGGCATTGGGAAAAATGTCAAAAAATTGACCAAAGTTAGGTTGGACGACCCCTTAACAATGAATAATTGCAAAATTATTAGCAAATATTTTATAAGAATTTAAATTTATAAAAATTAATTATATTGAGAAACGCATCAAAACTTATGGTATAGTAAGTTCCAGAAAAATCCTATAATTTTGCAATTATTCATTGTACGGCACCGCCGACGCTTAACAATAAATAATCGCAAAATTATTGGTTGCAAATTAGCTGATATATTATAAGAATTAATTATATTTAGAAACACAAAACTTCTTAAAGTATATTAAGTTCCGTAACAAAATTTTTTGATGATTTTCAAACACTTGGCGGACGATTTGGGTATTATACCTACCGCATTTGTTTACAACAGGCTTGCATTACAGTGGAAGTCCCTAACACGAAAAAATACTCTCTATTTTCTTTTTTCCCAAATGATTTGGGAAAGAAAAGTGGCGCAAAAGCACCAAGAAAAAATAAGCCACAACTGAGTCGAGTGCGAGCTGCGCACACCAAGTAGGGGATACTCTTCTCCTTGTACTAATCCACGGCTTCCGGAACCAGCACGCAGACAATAGGATGAGGGAATCACATAACCAACCTACACATAACCCCATTGCACTGGAACCATGGGCAGAAGAAGAGTTCCCTAGGACTATAAAACCAAAGCCTCACAAACATTAGTAAAAGACAATGAGAGATGAGGCGTATGGCTCTCTGTGACACACAGTCAGAAGCGGCAGTAACCAAGCATATGGCTGGAACTGACCTTGAAGAATCCTAATGGCTAGGGTAGACAACAGCCTGAGCAGAAGAAAGGGGGCCCAAAGAAAAAAGGTCCCCAGACTACTTCTGCAACTGGTTCAGGTCGAAGGTGGAGAAAGTAGAAGCATTTCTGCCTGCATAACATCCGACAACATGACGGAATTAGCATAAGCACAGGACGCAGACAAAGCACGTATCTCGTGGGCAGAAATGCGATTGGTAAAACAATCGTCAGTCGCTAGACGAGCGTACTACGCGCGAATAGCAAGACAAATCCATTGAGAAATGGATTGAGGAGAGATGTTCTGTCGACCAGGAATAAGAGACAGAAAAAATCGTTTCCTGCCTTTCCTAATGAACTGCGTCCGGTTGAGATAAATGTGAATAGCGCGAACCGGACAGGGCATCTGATTCTTTGCCAGAAAGGAGCAATCAGTGGTAAAAGTAACACTGTTGGCGGAGCTCCTGAAAAAGGCCGGATCAAGCGAGAGGGCGTGGAGCTCACTAACCCTTCTGGCTGAGGCAAAAGCCATCAGAAAAGCCGCCTGTGTGTGAGAAAACGCATATCCACCTGGGATAAAGGATCGAGCCCCCCCCCCCCCCCCCCCACCCAGCAAAGCCGCACCCAAGAAAGATTCTATCTTGGGGTAAGCTGCAAAAACCTAGGCCTTTTCAAAGAAAAGTGCCAAATAAGCTTGGAGACGTACGGATTAGTACCAATACGACGCTTTTCAACATACGAAAAGTCTCAGAAAGCATACACCTGCACCCGTTGATGGTAACAGGTTGGAGACCCCGAGAATCAAACAGATATATCAGAAACTCCGCAATCTGTGTTATCGAAAGATCGGCATAATCAACAGAGTGATCAGCACACTATCGACAGAACACCTTCCACTAAGCCGGACAGGCTAAACCAGTGGAGTGCCGCCGTGAAGAAGAAAAGCACTCCACTGCTCGTCTCGAAAAACCTCTACGGAGGAGACAGGACCTGACAAAAGATATGCGTGAAGGCACAATGAAGTCGGGTTGACATGAAACCTCCTCAGGTGACCTTGCCAAACAAGGCCGCGACGTAGTGGGAGACGAGTCGGAACCACCGCTAACAAAGAGCGGAGCTGATTGATCCACACGCGCTGAGGCGACAGGGGAGCGATCAGAATGATTCGACAGCTGCAGGTTCGTATCTTGGCTAGAACCTTAGGCAGAATCGGAACCGGCGGGAAGGAGTAGCCACTAGACAGTTCCAATCTAGTGACAGGGCGTCCACGGCGAAAGCCAGAGGATCTGGACATGGGGACACGAAAATGTCCACCAGATGGTTCCAACGGGTGGCAAAAGGATCGATGTGGGGACGACCCCAGAGATCGCAAAGCGACCGGAACACAGCCGCGTGAAGCATCCACCGGTGGAAATGAGCCTGACCCGTCGGGACAGTGAGTCGGCTAGGAATGTGACAAACCAATACCCCGGCGTTGATATCCTCAGCTAGCAGTAGAAGATCCCGAGCCAATTCGTACACGAGAACCGAGTGCGTGCCGCCCTAGTTCCGAATGTAAGCGACCAGTGTCGAATTGTCGGACAACAGAAGGACCCGACGATTCGAAAGATGGGGGATCCACAGCCGGAAACTCAGAAGAAAAGCAAGAAGCTCCTTCTGGTTAATGTGTAGAGCTGCTTGATCCTGGTCCAATACACCGTGAAGGGAAAGACCTAGAGGAACCAACGTAACGCCCCATCCGAAATCGCTGGCCTCTGCCCTCAGAACACGACCGGACATGGGCAAGTCCAACGGATCTCCCTGCACAATCCACTGAGCATCCGTTCAGAGAAGAGGGTGACAGTGAAGAGATGCTGGTAACTGAAGCACCAGATCCAGAGGATCTACATTCAGCCTCCAACGACTGAGCAGAAAGTGTCGGAGAGGTCAGACATGCAGCCGACCAAGAGGAATACTCCGAGCTGCCGCGGGCGTGGACTGGGTCAGAGTCAGGGCAAAAGCCGAGATAATCACAGCCCTCGCCTGGGGAACCGCCATCGTAGTCAGCTGAGTACGGAATGCCATCCTCAGATGACAAAACGACTGAGAAGAGACCAGGCCCGACTTCTCGTTGACTCTGAACCATAGCGACGTGAGCAGGCTCAACAGTCTGTCGACATCTGACTCCAGAAGAGCAGCGTTGGAGTGCCTCTGGAGGATAACGTCCAGATACGCCGAAGTAGTCACCCTGGACTGTGTGCGATGGAAGGCTATCACATGCGACATCAGTCAGGTGAAGGCCCAAGGAGCCAGGTTGAGGCCGAAAGACATGGCCTTAAACTGGTAAACTCGCCCCAGAAAGGCGAACCTGAGATACTTTCGGGATGTCCGAGGAATCGGAACGTGAAAGTAAGCGTCTCGCAGGTCGATACTGGAAGCGAAATCTCTCTGGTGAATGGAGCGGCGAACCGACCTGAAAGTCTCCATGCTGAACTTAGGAGCAATGATAGACTGGTTCCGGATACTCAGGTCGATAACCGGTCGGAGTTGGCCATCCTTCTTCGGCACCAAGAACAGGCGGGAATAAAATCCCACCGAATGAATGTTCTTGACGATTTCAAGCGCCCCTTTTGACAGGAGATTGTCTATCTCCGTGCTCAAAAGTTCCAAACGTGAAACGTCTGAAGGAACTTGGATTGGAAGAGGCACTCTCGACAGAGTGGGATGCCTCCGAAGGATATCCTTCCTCCAATCTTGGACGAATCGAGGTGAGAACCTTAATTTAGAACCCTGGCGAGGCCCGTGAGAGGAGAAACCACCTCCTCTGCTTGATGAAGGATCCTGAGACCTCCCTCTGGTCTGCGGACGCTTACCCTTGCCGGTAGGAGGGTCAGCCCTTGGCTTCACAGAGGAAGCAGAAGGGCGTTTGTTAGGCTTGGAACGGCCACGGCCTCCAGCAGAAGGCGGATCAAGCTGGCGAAGCAGCAGCTGTTCTTTGGAATGACGCAGGACGTCACCCCGGACCGTCGCCACGGCATCATGGAATAGTCGCGGACCCACCAAAGAAGCGGATCGGTGAGAAGCGCGCTGCCCTTCAGGAAGGGAACGGCTTGTGTCCAACACAGCGTCCCGGCAAACTAATTCCAAAATAGCCGTGTCACAGGCATGCGTGTGAGTAAGATGCATTAGAGCCTTAGAGAGCACACGCAATGGAGCCTATATGTCGTCAAACTTATCTGGAGGCAGCTAAGCAGCCAAGGCAGAGACGACGTGATCCGAGACAGAAAGCATGCCTAGCATCTCTCTGGAAAAGCCCAACATGGACTCCAATAACGGCCGATTTGGGCTTGGAAGGCCCGAGGGAGGAGGAGTCCTGATCCAAGGCCTTCAAAGTCTGGCAAACCTACGGATTGGCGGAATCGTAGGAACGATAACGCACAGGAGGCAAAAAGGCATCAGCCAGTGAAGAACGAAGTCTTCATAGCTTTGGAATTCAGCTTTGAGTCCAAAGCTGCAACAGTTTCGACCACTTGTACCAACTAGTATGGTCGAAGGCGCCCAGAAGCAGGTTGCTCCACAGGCTGTAGGAGTGCGACCGATGATCGCGGCCTGGCTGCAACCTCCGGCTGGTCTGACGGTTTGGGTTCCTGAAAGAACTCAAACACAAGATTAAGTGCTGCCCCCAAGTCAGAAGACTGATGGCTCTCGACGTCAGGTGTGTCTGGCCCATCGCCTGAGTCGGAAGACACATAGCCCATGTCGGGCATACTAGTCGATTTCTCCCATGGTGTAGGAACACCAGGGGGATCAGAAAGCGCCTGCTTCCAATCCCGGGAGGTGGCGCCGCGGAGGGCGCCTGGAAGCCAATAGAAGCCTCGATGGAGGCAACGGGAAGGCTCGTGTGAATAGCCTGTGTGCGCCAGGAGAGGGCCTCCATAAGCTCACGACCCGTATCTGTCGGTTCAACGTGGGAACGGCCCGGAAAAGTGGCTTCGCATCTGACCCTCTAAACCAGCGAACGGTCACGATCCTCTAGAACATCCGACGCGGGCGTCGGGTGGCAGCCGAAACATCTGAATACAGATGCTTATAGGGGTATGAAATACCCCGAGGATCTGAAGTGCGTGAACTCAGGAGAGTCGCCGCGGACCTGAGGGACAGAAGGTCCAGGCTGCACAAAATGCGCTGGTCCCGCAAAACTGGCCAAAGGACCAGAGTACCTGGACGGAAGCGCAACAGAGTCCACGGTGACCCCACCATGGACATCGTCTGAATCCAAAACAAAACCTGCTGGGCTCGACGGCTAAGAGACCAGATCGGCCAGCAACCACTTCCGACTTCGCCCAGTTGAAGCTAGGGAATGTTGAGGCCGATACCCCACGTCCAAAGAAGCAGAATCCCCGCAGACACCTGTAGGGATAAGCCTAGGCCGGCTGAAACGGAGACCTATGACGTCACCAACGGAGCAGCAGTAGGAGCGGATACATCAGTAGCTGTTGACAAAGGCGGAAAAGTGGAGAGAGCAACCGAGCTCGGCTCCATATGAGGAGTCACATCCCCAGTGACAGCCTCAGATGTTGACTGGAAGGGGTTAGTAGTCCCGGAACCAGGCATCTCTTCGCCAAAAAGTCAGCTACCGCGGTATCCAAGCCACAAAAAGACTGCAAAACCCCCAGTTGGGGGTAGAACTCTCTCCAGACAGAGTCGAATCGGGAGGCCCCGAACGTCTTCGTTCCCCTTCCCGCGGGCGCGGGAAGAAACGGCATGTGCCCGAACTACACACAAGACTGAAGCCCAAAAGGTGGAAGATCACCCACCCTACAGGGTCTTCCAATAGAACACCACAAAAAAGTGGAGCATGAATAATGGGAAACTTCAACATGCTAAGCCAACAAAAATGGCCCGCACGGTATAGTCCTAGGCATACCTGGTGAGAGCAATGTAGATGGTAAGGTGAACCCAAAGAAAAAACAAAGCAGGACACCCCCAGCTATCAGAGTAAGGTGGCAGAAAACAAAGGCCCGACCGGAACAGAAAAAAGTACCCAAACAGTCAAAAAGGGAACTGGAGGAAATTATACCCTCAACAGAGGGGAGAAAAGCTGCCACAACAGCCCCCAGCTGACACCTAACTCAGATAAAAGTAGAACCTAAAGGGTTAGAATTAATGAACAAAAGATCGAAACAGCACGGTACGCTAAAACGCGCGCGAAATCGGTATAGAGATTTATCACGAAAAATACAGTGAATAATCGAGAGAATATATAAAAACACACTGTATGTCTGGATAGTGAAGAAACAGCTATGAATCCA
Source organism: Pictodentalium vernedei (assembly GCA_031216915.1). Lineage (NCBI taxonomy): Eukaryota > Metazoa > Mollusca > Scaphopoda > Dentaliida > Dentaliidae > Pictodentalium > Pictodentalium vernedei. The sequence goes on along the minus strand of CM062297.1, from coordinate 432,397,096 downwards.
CAATTCAGAGCAGGAACATCGTTAACATCAAGTCAAAAGGTATCACTGTTGATGAGCAAAACGATCCGCATCCTGGCAAGATGGCGGGAAAAAGTAGAAGGACACGTTGGTTATACGTCTGCGCGCTGGTTCCGGAAACCGTGGATTAGTACAAGGAGAGGAGTGTCCCCTACTGGGTGTGCGCCGGTCGCACTGTACCCAGTTTTGGCTTATTTTTTCTTGGTGCTTTTGCACCACTTTTCTTTTCCAAATCGCTTGGGAAAGAAGAAAATAGAGAGTATTTTTCCGAGTTAGGGACTTCCACTGTAGTGCAAGCCTATTGTAAACAATTGTAAAGTAGGTTGATAAGAAATTGCAATCGGACGATTTGGCTGGCGGACAAAACATCCGTATCCCGTGGGGGTTATCGAATCACTTAGTCTACTTTACATATACTTAACACTACAGTGTGTCGAGAGTGGATTAACACATTATATAAAACACTCGCAGAGTCCAGTTCCTACTTGGACAATAAGTGTCAACACTGCGGCGAAAATGCATAAGGACAAGCATTATTCTATTTTGTGATCCTCATTATGACGAAATGCTGTGATATAATTTAAAGAACATGTGATAAAGCAGTCTTTTTTGCCATTGAAAATACCAGTTCATAGCATCACTGGCCCGCGGGTCCTTTACCCAACGTAACGGGTAAAACCGGCCAGCGCTATTCTAAAAAATAACCAGTTAATTTTCATTATCTTCTCATTTTTTGTCTCAAAAATATAGGTTTTGACCCCTCATTGGAACGAGCTTGTCGAGCTCGTTCCACTGAGGAGTCATAACCTATGTTTTTAGACAAAAAATGAAAAAAAATAGTTATTCAAGAATTTGTTTTGCAAGTGTCGCCTGCTTTTCATGTTAGGTAAAGGGTTAAAGAAGTATATTGAGTTAGGTTTTAAGTTCATACCGACGGTCAACAACTCGGGAACGCTATCAGAAAATTTAACTCTCACCTCCATGTGGGAAAATTTTTAGATCCTAACTGCGTGCTAGGTTTTTTACGCGGGAACAGCTCCAGGCGTGAATATAGACCGTTCGGTCGGCCCACGAAACAGAATTTCTCAGTGTCACCCAAATGTTTAAAAAGAGTACTATTCACTTAACACATTGCTCTCACCATTAACCCCAGTCTCCACCGATGGCGTCTTGTTGTACCCATGGGACAATATATTGGTATATACAGCAGAACAATATCTTTTTTTTTGTCCATAACCAAAATGTGTTGTTCTCTCGGGTCATAATAGGCTAAGGGTTGTAGGGTGGCTGCAACAAACTGTATTGATAATGTTAGGATCGACCATCATTCCGTGTGATGCTTACTGATGTAGTTTCCAAGATATCACGTCAGAAGACTCCTTGTATTTTCAAAACAATTTAATAAGCGGCCTCATTTACTGATATTCGTTACTGTAAAAGATTTATTATTATCAATGGTATAAAAACGGGCAAGTGATATTATGATTTGTAAACTCAGAAATCACTGAATTATTTTGATAGTAATTTAATCATTTGATAATTGCTCCCATTTACTAATATTCACGACAAACAAAAGGGTCGCGACGGTTCAGTAGCTTGGGCATTGGACTTCAAATCGAAAGGTCCACGGTTCGATCTCTACCAAGGGTAACTGCGCTGTGCCTTTGGGCAAGGCATGTATCCTGATTGCCCACGGGGGCGGAGGGGGTGGGTGGCACGATGGCACTGTGTGCTAAGGTGTACTACATTTGTCTTCAATCGGCGCTAAGTCTAATTGTGCGAGTTAGTGCGCTGTGGAGTCTGGCAGTTGCTCGCTACTGCTCGGTGGTTCTCTCCGGGCACTTCCGCTTCCCCCACTCGTAAAACTAACTAACACGAGGTGACCCTAGAACTGTCCGACACGAAGTGACTCTGGCTGTCGAAAGTATTGTTGAACCCCAATAAACAAAAATTCATAGTAGTATGTCTCGCACGTTTGGGGCCCTATTTGGATGACCTCTGTGGGTGACCTCGGAAGTGACGTCATGTCACATGACGTAGTGGCGCCATGTTGTGTTGTCATGGTAACCCGCGTGAGCGGCCATGTTGTGACGTCATCTCCATAGTGATACGTGGTGTGAGTGCGCATGCGTAGCGCGTGTTGTTAGGGTGATACGTGCTTCCGTCGTCCATTTTGTGTACTGGAGGCCGCCATCTTGGTTTCTATGGTAGCACGTGATTGCTATGTTACCCAATTTTTCTGCAATAAGACGGGGTATGTTTAGAGGGTGTGTTCGATTGAATCGGAGTAAATCTAATTACCACAAACAACCCGACAATCCTTCCAAGAATCTCAATTACGGAATGCTTTATATGTATACAGGGGGAATCTGATTCAACCTTGATCAATGTTATAGTCGAGACTGAGATAGGTACAGCTAAGAAGTAATGGATGAGATATGGGGCAGAATAACAGAAGCCAATAATACTGGTACAAGGCCGCAATGGAACAAGACTACAACAAGTTGTAGAAGTTAATGATAGGACAGACAGACCATAGACCTGTAGTGGACTTGGAGCTTTGGCGACAAGATGAAAACGGAATCCCATTTGTGAAATCCCTTTTTTTGAAATCCCATTTGTGGAATCCCTTTTTCGAAAACGCCTGTGGCTATGAAATCCCTTTTTTCTGAAATGAGTCGTCGAGTCGTTCGAGGAGTCACTCGATCGAGCAATTGCTCGTTGGCTCATTTGCTCGATGGGATTCGAGTCATTCGGGCAATAGTTGCGAGTCACTCAACATAAGACGGAATCCCACTTTTGGAATCCCTTTTTGGAATCCCATTTGTGGAATCCCTTTTTTGAAAACGCCTATGGCTATGCAATCCCTTTTTTCTGAAATGAGTCTAAGAGTCGTTTGAGAAGTCACTCGAATGAGCAAATGCTCGTTGGCTCATTTGCTCGATGGGATTCGAGTCGTTCGAGCAATAGTTGCGAGTCACTCGACATAAGACGGAATCCCACTTTTGGAATCCCTTTTTGGAATCCCATTTGTGGAATCCCTTTTTTGAAAATGCCTATGGCTATGGAATCCCTTTTTTCTGAAATGAGTCTAAGAATCATTCGAGGAGTCACTCGAACGAGTAAATGCTCATTGGCTCATTTGTTCGATGGGATTCGAGTCGTTCGAGCAATATGCCGAGTCACTCGATCGAGCAATTACTCTAAAGCTCATTTGCTCGATGGGATTCGAGTCATTCGAGCCGAGCAATGCTTTATCAGTAACTGCTCGATTGCTTATTGGGTTTGGGAATGCTTTTGATATACATAAGGGAGATAACTTCATTATGGGAAATCGAGCACTGGTAATTATAAGACTTGGACGAGAGAACCAGAGATAGTTTGGACTAGATAGACTGTTAGTAATAAAGAAATATATGCAATAGGCATTAAAAATGGGATTCTGGGAGAATCAGGTCCTGTACTCCTATTCAACAGAGCATACCCCTGTACCCCTTGGTACTATAGCATAACGTGTTATTTTTATATTCCCAAAATGGGATTCACAAGTCTGTTTGGGTGGTTTGGTGGAGATTTTGGTGGTTTGTAAGGGTGGTCGGGTCTATTTGGGTAATTAGGTATACTCTAGTTCAATCAAACACACCCCCAGGGGACCCCTTGGTACTGTAGCACTACGTGCTAAACCGATAAAATGGGAAATCCGTATCAAATTAAGTCAATTTCGGTGATTTGGGGTGGATTTTGGTGATTTGGAAGGATTGTCGGGTTGTTTGTGGTAATTAGATTTACTCCGATTCAATCGAACACACCCTCTAAACATACCCCGTCTTATTGCAGAAAAATTGGGTGACATAGCAATCACGTGCTACCATAGAAATCAAGATGGCGGCCTTTACCTAACCCTTTACCTAACATGAAAAGCAGACGACACTTGCGATCAAAATTCTTGAATAACAATTTTTTTAATTTTTTGTCTCAAAAACATAGGTTGTAACGAGCTCGTTCCAAAGAGGGGTCAGAACCTATGTTTTTGAGACAAAAATGAAAGTATAATGAAAATTAATTGGCGATTTTTGAGAATAGCGCTGGCCGGTTTTGGCCGTTTTGGTCGTTACGCTGGGTAAAGGGTTAAACCCATTTCAGTTATCGGTAAGTCACTCGCTTTCAGATTTTAACATAATATTTATAAAGGTCGGATATAAATACACATCCTTGGTAATGTGCATGCGCATTTCTTTTGGTTTATAACGCAATCATGTCTCACAAGAGCGACGTACATTGCTACGTTCTTCTCATTAGGAGGATGGGGTGGGGTGGGGGTCGGGGGACTCGGGGGGGGGGGTATCGTCCTGATTATCTGGCTATCAATTCTTCAACATTATCGCCAAAGAAGTTCTGTTATCTGATCATTATCAAATAATCTCATCAAATTTGTTTCATGGTATCCAAGAGTCCCACATCCATTAAAAGAGGTAGAATTGATTATGCATGTGATGATGGAAAGAATAGCCGTTTCTCTACCGATAAACACGCTGCTATCGGAATTGTGTTCTTCTTTTTTGTATGTTTTGTATTGGGAATGACAGGAAGACAGCCCTAGTGGATATGCCATCTCCCTGTAGCGCAACTATGTAGCTGAGAACATATGTATATACGTGTTGAAAACTGAATAAAATCATTCAATTCAATTGAATTCTTCAGAAATAAAAAAGATCAACATTTCCCGGAGAGACGACACCCGGTAAATCGTCGATGATTGTTGATCCCTAATTCTTAATTTCGGAAAACATCGCTATGATCAATTATTTTTTTAATGTTCCAACCCATTGTTTGGTGCATTTATTACACAATTTCAGACTATGATAGGGATAGTGGACCCGACTGATTGCTTGCACGAAGCATGGTTTAGTTTGAGTTACTTGTTATGCATCCGTCAGTAGTCTCATCTGTCGAATAATAGTGATGTCACATTAAGTTTGAAGAAAACTTTGGCCAATTACTGTTATTTAGAAATGAGATAAAGAGTTTTAAAAGGGCCAGCTGGTACTTGCGCACACTTTGAAAGGCACCATATTTCGGTTGTCTGTTCCAAAATTTATAGGGCTATTTATTCCATAAATAGAGTGAAAAGGATTCTGCCACAAAAATGCTTGAGAACATTATATTACTCTTCAATCCACAATCACTGTATGGTATTCAAATCTGGGGGCACTCAGCCACCCTCCACAAGAGCGCTCACAAAACTGCAAAGAAAGCCATCCGAATCATATCCAACAAAAACTTCGATACACACACCGACCCACTATTTAGAAACCACCGTATTTTAAAATTCACAGACTTGTATAAACTTCACGTTCATCTGTTTATGCATGATTGGCATAATAAAATGTTACCTGAAAGTTTTGAGAATACCTTTAAAATATACCTAAACCCCTCCGGTATGGACACCAGACAGTCAGGTAAATTGGGCACAGATAAACCGAGGACCCAGTTCTCTGCTAACCTTCCCATACATACTTTCCCAAGGACATGGTATAATATTGAACCATCCGTTCAAAATTATCCAAGATCACTATTCAAAAAGACTATAAACGAACAATTTCTAAGTTCATACTCACTACATGTCAACTGTAACAATCCAGTATGCCCCGACTGCAGGTCGTAGCTCTGTTTTTCTCATCGCCATCTCTCTATTCGACTCAATCATCATCACATGCTAGAAAACGTAAGACAGATTTCTCACATGACGGAAAGAACCAGTCAAACATATCATCTACAGTAGGGCTATAAAAATGCCCTCTTTCTGGAGAACACGCTATTTCAGGATTTCCTCGATTGTCGCGTCTGCTTCTCGTTTTCATTTCTCTCCTTTCATTTTTCTTTTCTTTTCCTTTCTCTACTTTTTTTTCTTTTTTCTTGTTCATTTTTTTTAAAAAACGGGAATGGCGGGAAGACAGCCACTAGTGGATGCGCCATCTCCCAGTGGTGCAGTTGTGAATTATGCCACTTCTTTGTATATTTTTATTATTAACTGTATACATGATGTACTACTGAATAAAATCACTCAATCTTGAATCGAATCTCGAATCGAATCAGGCAAAATGTTTGTAACAGAATCGAATATTGAATCAAATTCACTTTCCAAATACGTCTGTCCAGCTAATGCTATCAGGTGAACTCAGTATCAATGTGCGTAATGGTTAACCCTTTACCCAACGAATCGGCCACATCCGCACGCGTAATATGCAAATTCAGCAGCTAAAAAAAATACTATTTTTCAAACAATTTCAACAAAACCATATCATCGTCGAACTCGTTCCAATGAGGGGTCACATGATATGGTTTTGTTAAAATTTTGTGAAAAAAATTAAAAAACTGTTTTTTAAAATAATAAATTTTGATATACTCTGCGTTGGGTAAATGGTTAAACAACTTCGCGCCTACCTAATCATGTCACTTGTTTCTGAAAGGTTGAGCAATTTGTTCATATGCATTCCGTGTATAAACTTCGGCATGCATCATGCACCAAAGCATCAACCAGATGCGCAACGTACTTTCATTAAAGTTAGAAACCTACACGACAAAGTTCTTACGCACTAACATTCAAATTTCTCGAAGATATCTTTCTCAATGAAATACAACAAAAACGTGCTTTCACTTTTTCTTTCAGAAGAGCAAGCGATCACGTCGGTGTCAGAAAATATAGGCGATACACAGTGTGCTCAAAGAATCACAGATAACTGGGAACAAACCAGTCGGACCTGTTTTGAAGACAACAACTTGGACCACTGTTGTTTTTGTTTGTTGTTGTTGTTGTTGTTTTGTTGTTTGTTTTTTTTTTTGGGGGGGGGGGGGAGGGGGGTTCGGACCAATGTTTAAGACAACTCGGACCAGTTTTTCAGACGACTCGGGCCAACATCAAAAACGAGTCGCGCACGTTTCAAAGCTACTCTTGCTAATTTAGAATTCAAAGGGATTATAGATTGATTTTTTTCAGTTATTTCGGGTCGCTTTTGAAAACAGCTTGGGTCTTGTTTGGACAAAATGACACACATGTGATGGAACACTGTAAGATTTGTTAGATGATTTACGGCGCGGTAAATTCTTAAAGATTACACACATGCAACATTGGTATCCATTGATGCCAGTATCGACTAATGGTTAAGGAAATGACTGGCACTGGCTTTACATATAATGACTGCACGATTTGTGCTCAACTAAAAGAAAATGTTGTAGACTGATTCTGCATTTTTGTTTATATCCCCAACATACATACATGTGTCCTCTTTACTTTACTGTAAACAAACAGTGTCTAAAATATCAATAAAACACAAATACACGAAGTTTTATTGCTGTATTTCGACATAGTAAATAGTATTTTATCTTTATCCACTTACTACCAGAGTTGGTCCTAGTTGCCTTAAAACTGGTCCGAGTTGTCCAATGGCCTGACTTGCCTTTGATGTTGGTCCGAGTTGTCTTCTAAACAGGTGCGAGCTGTATTAAAAGCAGGTGTAAATTGTCTTAAACATTGGTCCGAGTTGTTTTCAGGTCCGACTCGTCTTGGGGTAATAGTCTTTGGCTTGATTGTCCTGACCGCACACTCAAGAACGCGAACTAATGTGAACCGAATGTATCCCTTATTATTAAAGCGAAGTAACTCTGATTTGTTTTTGATATTTTTGAAATCGAAACCACGGGCTTCGATCAAGAATCGAAGAAAACCACATTGTCTTGGAGCAAGATGGCACAAAATTATGCCTGAATGGAAAAAACAAGGCATTTTGCATTCAAAGAAAATGATGTCAACATTTCCATTTTTATTCCAGAGGTGAGTTTAGTTATCACAAGACAAAACCGTGTTTACAAAAATGATAACCGGTACACACCGGGAACGGTTGAATCGCGCCATGGTCGATACGCACCACGGTCAATTCGCGCCATCCAGCGGTCGATTCGCACCAACCCAGAAGTTGATTTGCATCATACCAATTGTCAGTTCGCACCATCGCAATGGTCGATTCGCACCACCCTAATGGTCAATTCGCACCACCCTAATGGTCAATTCGCACCATCCCTTAAGGTATCACAGAACTAAATAATTACCCATAGGCGACGATTATAACGTTCAGGCGGAAAAAAATATGATCGCATCACTTTAATTTTGGCATTCAGATATCTCTGTCAAGTATAGCCCTTCAGACAACTTTTTCTGATCCGAAAACAGGGGGGCATGCAACAAATAAGAGAGAAAAACTGACACAAACTAAGTACCGGTCACGTGCACATATTTTTCAGGGAATCCCCTACAAAAACACACAGAAAGTAAATTGTTCTTTTTAGGTCCAAAATTCACTCAAATTACCCTCTTTTTTATCAGGAATATTCAACAATAATGAAGATGTCAATAGAATGTTTCAAACGTTTATTGAAACAATATATTTCCCAAGGCTGTTTATTTTTAGAGATTGCATCATTTCCGAGTGCAACATTTTAAGGCAGTTAACTCTAATTTCAATATTTAGTTCCGCGATACCTATAGTCGATTTGCACCACTCCAATGGATCCTTGATGGTCGATTAACACAATTTGACCCAGTGTCACTAAATACCGAATCTGACTCCCCTTAAAATCATGTTATTGTTATAGCAAGCGATTATGGTGTCTCCTTTTTGTGGTTATAGTAATAACACGACTTTTAAGGGCACTATGGTTCGTTCGCGGCACAACGGAAATAATTAGCAGCCTGAGGTCTAAAGGGGTCGCCCAACGTAACTTGGGGCATTTTTTCGAAAATTTTCACAATGCCCTAAATACGAATTAAAGCGATGAATAACGACATATTATATACCAAAATAATGACAAAAGTATACAAAACCCGAATTTATCCACTTTTGGAAAATTTGTAAAAATTTTTTTTGCTTTTGATGACAAAGAAATTGCCAGCCGCATAAGTAACCGTCAGGATTATTAACAAGGAATAGATCGGTAATTCGAATGTCTGAGTTGGACATAAAAGACTCCACACTCCATACTCTGAGAAAGCATATTTATCATTCCATCACCAATGTGGCAATAACGCTCAGGGGAAAATGGATGACCACAAACGCTTCATTCTGTTCGGGCGACACGTTTGTTATGATCACATGGGTTTTGGGCAAACTTGGGAAATGATTTGATTTCCCACGATCTGAAATCTTCAAACCTTTCAATTTTGTTTTTGAATCTGGCAGGCGATGTAACGTACAACTCACGACACATTCATAAGAAAATATTCAACTGACAATGTTATAATTGCGAGATACAGTCCATAGAAGCGCCGTTGAGATCAGAAACTGTGCAAAGTGACGCAAATGTCAGCAAGGGATTAATGCGAACAAATTATTATTTGATTGGTGACGATGATCAAAACATAACGGTGGAAAATTATATTTGAAAACAAAAATATATTCACATCAACATACATTACCGTCCACACAATTGTATATTTATGAAAAAGTAATTTTACAGTCGCTGAACTATATTAGTGACGTAAAGAAGGCTTGATGAAGTCTGCTACGAAAAAAGAAGACCAGTGTCAAGGAGAATTATCAGAAAGGTTCTTCCTGTTCACCAAATATATATATAGCGAAATGTTGTACCATCATAAATTTAAATGTCTCCCTCGCAAAACCACATTGTGTATAAGACAGATCAACGTCGATTTTGAGAGCTGTTAGCACCAAAACGTTGCGAAAATCTAAGTGTATTGACACTCTGTGGACAGAAATAGAAAAATTCCGCTTTGCGGACGAAAATTCACACGAATTACCGACATGAGACCAGAACATGTCATAAGTGTTTAGATAAATGAATTTAGTAACCAATACAATTAAGATATTGTTCAGGCAGGTAACCCTCCGCCTATAAAATTAGCATCAGTAAGCAGATCAGTTATTAATTTTCTTAGGGGACGTTCAACCTAACTTTGGTCAAATTTCATGTAATTTTCTTTCAAGTCTAAAACAGGCCCAAAATGAATAACCCTAATAAATTATATAGCAAAATGCTTGGAATGAAACATAGAACACGTGAAAACTGAAATTTGCCATGGAACTGCTGCCATGTGTAAATAGCACCACCTGAAGTTCTGCTATGGCATACGTAAGAGAACAAATTTTTTACAATAAAATACCTCAAAATAAAATAACAGTTGTATTCTATAAACATTGAAGTACATACTCGAAGAAATCTTTTCCTAATTCATGAAAGTAATAAAGATTGAGACCAAATGGTATGGAAGGACAAAAGAGTGTCTCCCAATATAAATTTATTTATTTACTGGTGTTTAAGGTCACATATTTCTGCACAATGGCTAATCATGACCACGGCAGTTTTACGGGTGGAGGAAGCCGGAGTACCCGGAGAGAACCACCGAGCAACGGCGAGCAACTGTCAGCTCCCCAACATACTAACTCCACACAAGCAGGGTTAGCATTGGTTGAAGACAGGTGCACCATCGACGTGCAGTACGCCTTAGTACACAGCGTCACCGTGCCCCCACGTGTGCAATGGGGGTGAAGTGTCTTGCCCAAGGACACAACGCGGTTGCCGCAGGTGGGATTCGAACCGAGGACCTCTCGGCTTGCAGCCTGCACCTCTACCAGCTGAGCCACGCCCCCCCCCCCCCAATATAAAGATGTATGTGTCACTGTGGTGGTTTGGAAAGAAACTATGATATTCTCCTATGTAGAATGCACTGCCAAGTCATATATTGTAGTTGAATATATTTACAAACCCCTTGCCCTGTAACCCCTTTTATCCCATGCATCAATTTGATAGTGATTGAATTGTTACATTTGTCTGGTTTATCAATAAGTATAATAGCTTTGTTTACTCTTGGACACCAATACACTCATGATATCTGTTGGGGAAGAAATAAGGGTAACTGTAACCTGTCACTGCAATGAACCATCTAATGTACTTAAAAGTACATTGTTATTCAAAACACATCAAATCAACCTTACATAACCATTATTGCATGCACTTTCCCCAAGGAGGCTTATGGGCATATTGAGATCAGAAGGGTCTCACATAGTTTTTTCAAGAGCGCAGTACACAAAGCAATCCCCAAAAAGTGACAAGTGAGCTCCATTTGACACAAAAATTTTCCCGGAGGGGGGGGGGGGGGGGGGGGGGGGGTATGACGCTACCTCCGGCACTCAAGGCGTACGCCTTTTTCTCAAAGTTTAACTCTTTTTTTCTTTTTGACCACACTTGTTCCAAACACTATCATAATCAGACAGGTAACCCTCCAAATAAGTGTATCTGCAAAAATCATGTTGCATTGCAAAACATTCTTTTTAAACTTTAAATTCTGGACCGTTCATGCTTCTTACTTCCAACTATAACACTTAATTTATCGATTAATGGGTGAATAGAAAAGTCCTGCCATAATCAACATTTTGAGTTCCATAAGCCTTCATAACAGCTCCGATAAAAGTGTCAAACATCAGACTGGTGGCTTTTTTCGGAATATTCATTAGGTTGTTGCTTGATAAGTAATAGGATCAAAATCTTCACCAGAAATATTTTGTAACAATACATTTCAGGGTATCAGCAGGCACTTTCCAACAAATTGTAACAAATCAACTAGTTATAAACAAACTTTTCTAACTCAAAAGAGTGAAAAAGTACCATAACTCTGAAAAAATGTGGGAAGAAACACATGCTACAGCAGCTACATGGGCATTGTTTCCCCATGATGCTCAATCACAAAACCAAATATCCTTCAAATTGGAGTAGCAGTGGTTGAGATACAAGGGAGAATGTTGGTTCATGCAATGATGAATGGGTAAGACCAAGAGGTCACCACTGCACGGCCCCAGATGCACCTTTGATTTTACAACTTCCAGGTCTGGGGCATAATAATCACAACACACCCACCTTATCAATTCATAATTTCAGTAAAATAAAAGGAATTATCAATTTTAATTAATTTATAGATGATGGGAAATAGCCTGTTTGGCTTCTTTCGTCTTCTCGTACTATTAATTACCACAAACAATATCAGTTTGATGCCGACAAACGAAACTGAACGCATGTGGTCTGGTTAAAAAGTAACTCGGCATGGATAATGAAGAAAATTCAAATTGCGAATATTTCGTGTATTTCATTTGTTTAAAAGCCAATTGCAGCTATTTTTCGACCGTGGATTCGATAATTCGTTTCAGTTTTGACCACACGGTCACGTTGAGAGCGGTTATGCTTATTGTGATATGCAAATTGGAAGATAGTTTCGGGTGAAGGAGATTTGTCACATTTGTCAGTGTGAAACGATGTCAAAAGACACTGATCGGTTGCAAGAAAAAACTAAATTCTCAGCATCGTCCAAACGCACCTTATTTAAAAGCGCGAATGCATCATTTTCAACCCATCTTTGCCGACATCAATGGTAACTGTGAAGTATAATTGTTTTTCGCGTTTCGTGCAGATTAGCGAAAAACTTTTGTCTGTGTAGACACTAAATAATAAAGATACATATTTGCGCGCTTTTGAGCGCAGGGAGTTTTGATTGGTCGGGAAGTGCTGTGTTTGACCAATCGAAACTGCGAGAAAGAATTCTGGGAGTTTTTAGAGGTTCGGGGAAGCCATTTCTAGCCAGATGCTCGGCGACTGCAAATCCAGATTTTCTTTCGGTTGTTTTAAGCAAACAAGTTATTTAAAAGGTGAGGATCTGACACCTTACCCTGGGTAACCTACGCATGGGTTTCAGTCACAGGTTTCCAGTGTTTTATATTAAAAAAGAATGCTATAAATAAATTAATTAATTAATTAAAAACACTGGTTTTTCCTGGCCGGCTCGGTTATCGACACAGGGTTTTTGTTTCATATGCCAATCCAACCTGCTACAATGGTCATCGTTTTTTGTCAGAGTTCATTTGCTACAATATTTCTATCACAAAAAGTTTTGGAATGTACATAATAAAATGCGAGCAGTCTCTCTGGCTATGTTGCACACAAGAGTTTGTGTTGTTTATTAGGAGTGAAAGACAGACAATAACTTCACAACATCGAGGAAATCAACACGCTCAATATAGTTCCAGGTCACTTGGAATATACTTCGTGAAAAAGTGACTTCTGAAGCATTCTGCTTACTTTGTTATGAATATTGCCTTATTTTATGTGTATCGTCCCGATTTTATACACTCGGTTATTTTTTACGAGTGGTTCATGTTGTCTTTCTAGTGCGCAATAATTCAGATTTTTTGTCAACAAAAAAGTTCAGACGGCCTGTAAACACGAGAGGGAATTTACGAATGGTTCATGATGTCTTTCTAGTGCGCAATAATTCAAATTTTTTGTCAACAAAAAAGTTCAGACGGCCTGTAAACACGAGAGGGAATTTCGAACCATATTTTCCAGTTATGACGTTAACAGCTCAAGTATTTGCTGTAATTGCTGTCACCTGTTTGCAAATCTGCTCATACATTGTCTCGAAGAAATAAAGGGCGTGATCACGTCCTTGCATTCTTACGATTGCCCAAATTGAGTATTTCTGCAAGAACCACATCGTAATCACATGACCGGAATAAACATCATTGAAACATGGCCACATCCGGAACATCCAAAATTTGTGTTGGTGTTATTACATTCAAACATCAAAACCCACCAGAGTGTGTGTCAAAAAAATGCTTTCTCCGAGTCTGTAGTATGTTATCATTATGTTGAGGACAGGGCTTTCGAATTACCGATTATTTTGTGGCTTTACCGGTTCGTTACTTATGCCATTGGCAAATTAATCTTCTTCAAAATCATCAAATTCCCTTTTTTCCTGAAAACAATTATATGTACCTTTTCTATGCACTTTACTCGTCATTGTGTTATATAATTTGCCTTTCCTTAATTCTATTCTCTGTTTCTGGGGCATTGGGAAAAATGTCAACAAATTGACCAAAGTTAGGTTGGACGACCCCTACCACCCGGGTGGCAAATAGCTATTTCTCATTATTTAAGCTATTTACCACCCAGGTGGCAAATAACTATTTCTCATTATTTAAGCTATTTACCACCCGGGTGGCAAATAACTATTTCTCATTATTTAAGCCATCTACCGCCGGGGTGGCAAACAGCTATTTCTCATTATTTAAGCCATTTACCATCCGGGTGGCAAATAACTATTTCTCATCATTTAAGCCATTTACCACCTCGGTGCAAATAACTATTTCCCATTATTTAAGCTATTTGCCACCTGGGTGGCAAATAACTATTTCTCATTATTTAAACTTTTTACCACCCCAGTTGCAAATATCTATATCTCATTATTTAAACTATTTACCACCCTGGTGGCAAATACCCGTTTCTCATTATTTAACCTATTTGGCACCTGGGTGGCAAATAACTATTTCTCATTATTTAAGCAAATTACCACCACGATGGCAAATAGTGATTTCAATCAGAGGGGGTGGCAAATAACAATAATGAACACAATAACAATAGTAATAGAAAGGGGTGGTAAACTATGATAAAAATCAAAAAGGGTTAGCAAATGTACCTGAAAATGAAAAGGGGATAGCAAAGTGATAATAATCAAAACAGATAGCAAATAATAAAAGCAATCAATGAGGACAAATAAAAAATAAGTGTAGTAATAAAAGGGGGTGGCAAGTCAAAAGGGGATAACAAATGCAATTAATAATGAAAAAGGGGTGGCAATAATCAAAATGGGTGTCAAATGATGGAAACAATCAAAACGAGATGACAAATTAATCAAAGGCAGATTGCAAATAATGTTAACAATGAAAGGGGAGGGAATGGTAAATGAAGATACTACTGAAAAGGGGGTGGCAAATAATAATAATAATCAAAAGGGGTGTCAAATAATGGTAATAATCAAAAGGAGATGACAAACAAAGATTAAATTCAGAGGGAGTGGCAAATAATGATAGCAATGGAAAGAGGGTGGCAAATAAAGATACTACGGAAAAGGGGGCACAAAGTAACTATAATAATCAAAAGGGGTGTCAAATAATGGTAATAATCAAAAGGAGATGAGAAATAGAGATTATATTCAAAGGGAGATGGCGAATAATGATAACAATGAAATGGGGGTGACAAATAAAGATAATACTGAAAAGGGGTGGCAAATAACAATTATAAAAAAAAGTGGTGCCAAATAATGGTAATACTCAAATGGAGACGACGAAAACAGAATATAGCCAAAGAGGGGTGGGTGGCAAATAATGATAGCAACAGAAAGGGAGTGGAAAATAAAGATAATACTGAAAATGGGGTGGCAAATAACTCTAATAAACAAAAAGTGTACCAAATTATGGAAACGATCAAAAGGAGGTGGCAAAGATTATAGACAAAGGGGGTTGCAAATAATGCTAACAATCAAACGGGGGTGGCAAATAAACATAATACTGAAAAGGGGGTGGCAAAAATAATAATAAAAAAGGTGTTGCCAAATAATGGTAATAATCAAAAGGAGTTGACAAATAAGGATTATAGTCAAAGGGGGATGGCAAATAATGATAACAATGAAAAGGGGCAGGCAAGAGAAGGTAATACTGAAAAGGGCAAATAAGTATAGTAATCAAAACGGCAGCCATTAGAGTCAAAGGGGATGGCAAATAAAAATAACAATTAAAATGGGGTGGCAAATAAGATAATACTCAAAAAGGGTCTGGCAAATAAGATAATATTCAAAAGGGGGTGGCAAATAAGTACAATAATCAAAAGTGATGCCAAATAATGGTAATAATCAAAGGGAGATGACAAATAAAGATTATAGTCAAAGGGGGGTGGCAAATAATGATAACAATTAAATGGGGTGGCAAGTAAACACAATACTGAAAAAGGGGTGGGAAATAACTATAATAATTAGAATGGGTGCCAAATAATGGTAATAATCAAACGATGAGAAATAATGATTATAGTCAAAGGGGGATGGCAAATAATGAAAACAATTAAAAGCGGGTGGTAAGAAAATGTAATACTGAAAGGGGATGGCAAATAACTCTATTAATCAGAATGGGCACCAAACAAATGTAATAATCAGAAGATGAGAAATAAAGATGGCAAACAAAGGGGGATGGCAAATAATGATAGCAATGAAAAGGGGATGGCAAATAGCAATAATAAACAAAAGTGGTGCCAAATAATGGCAATAATCAAAAGGAGATGACAAATAAAGAATATAGTCAAGGGGGATGGCAAATAATGATAGCAATGAAAAAGGGGTGGCAAGATAAGGTAATACTGAAAAAGAGTGGCAAGATAAGGTAATACTGAAAAGGGTGGCAAATAACTATAATAATCAAAATGGGGACCATTGTAGTCAAAGGGGATGGCAAATAAGAATAACAATTAAAGGGGGGTGGCAAATAAGATAATACTGAAAAGGGGGTGGCAAATAAGATAATACTGAAAAGGGGTTGGCAAATAAGTATAATAACCAAAGGCAGTGCCAAATAATGGTAATAATCAAAAGGAGATGATGAAAAGAGATTTTTGACAAAGGGGATGGCAAATGATGATAGCCATGGGAAGGGGGTGGCAAATAAACATAATACTGAGAAGGGGGGTGACAAATAACAATAATGAATAAACATGGTGCCAAATAATGGCAATAATCAAATGGAGATGACAAATAAAGATTATAGTCAAAGGGGGGGGGGGGTGGCAAGTGATGATAGCAATGAAAAGGGAGTGGCAGGTAAACATATCACTGAAAAGGGGGTGACAAATAAAAATAATAAACAAAAGTGGTGCCAAATAATGGTAATAATGAAAAGGAGATGACAAATAAAGATTATAGTCAACGGGGGGTGGGGGGGGGGGGGGGCAAATAATGATAACAATGAAAAGGGGCTGGCAAGATAAGGTAATACTGAAAAAGGGGTGGCAAATAACTATAATAATCAAAGTGGGAGCCATAATAGTCAAAGGGGATGGCAAATAAGAATATCAGTTAAAAGGGATGGAAAATAAGATAATACTCAAAAGGGTGTGGAAAATAAGATAATACTAAGAAGGGCGTGGCAAATAAGTAAAATAATCAAAAGAGGGGGCCAAATAATGGTAATAATCAAAAGGAAATGACTAATAATGATTATAGTCAAGGGGGGTGGCAAATAATGATAACAATTATAAGGGTGGCAAGTAAAGACAATACAGAAAAAGGGGTGGGAAATAACTATAATAATCAGAATGGGTGCCAAATAATGGTAATAATCAAAAGAAGACAAATAAAGAATATAGTCAAAGGGGTGGGGGGGGGGGGGGGGGGGGTGATGATAACAATGAAAAGGGGATGGCAAATAGAGATAATTCTGAAAAGTGGTGGTAAATAACAATACTAAACAAAAGTGGTGCCAAATAATGGTAATAATCAAAAGGGGATGATGAAAAGAAATTGTTGTCAAAGGGGGATGGCAAATAATGATAGCAATGAAAAGGGGGGTAGCAATAAACATAATACTGAAAAGGGGGTGACAAATAACAATAATAAACAAAAGTTGTGCCAAATAATTGCAATAATCAGAAGGAGGTGACAAACAAAGATTACAGTCAAAGGGGGATGGCAAATAATGATAAAATGAAAAGGGGGCTGCAAGATAAGGTAATACTAAAAGGGGATGGCAAATAACTATAATAATCAAAATGGTAGCCATTATAGTCAAACGGGGTGGCAAATAAGAATAATAATTAAACGAGGGTGGCAAATAAGATAATACTGAAAAGGGTGTGGCAAATTAGATAATACTGAAAAGGGGGGTGGCAAATAAGTATAAGAATCAAAAGTGATGCCAAATAATGGTAATAATCAAAATGAGATGATGAAAAGAAATTTTTGTCAAAGTGGGGTGGCAAGTAATGAAAGCAATGAAAAGGGGGTGGCAAATAAACATAATACTGAAAAGGGGGTGACAAATAACAATAACAAACAAAAGTGGTGCCAAAGAATGGTAATAATTAAAATGAGATGACAAATAAGGATTATTGTCAAAGGGGGATGGCAAATAATGATAACAATGAAAAGGGGCAGGCAAGATAAGGTAATACTGAAAAAGGGGTGGCAAATAACTATAATAATCAAAATGGGAGACATTATAATGAAAGGGGATGGCAAATAAGAATAACAATTAAAAGGGGGTGGGAAATAAGGTAATACTCAAAAGGGGGTGGGAAATAAGATAATACTCAAACGGGGGCGGCAAATAAGTAAAATAATCAAAAGTGATGCCAGATAATGGTAATAATCAAAGGGAGATGACAAATAAAGATTATAGTCAAAGAGGGGGGGGGGGGGGGGTGGCAAATAATGATTATAGTCAAAGGGGGGGTGGCAAATAATGATAACAATTAAACAGGGTGGCAAGTAAACACAATACTGAAAAAGGGGTGGGAAATACCTATAAAAATCAGAATGGGTGCCAGATAATGTTAATAATCAAAAGATGAGAAATAAAGATTATAGTCAAAGGGGGGTGGCAAATAATAAAAACAATTAAAAGCGGGCAGCAAGAAAAGGTAATATGGAAAGGGGGGTGGCAAATAACTCTATTAGTCAGAATGGGCGCCAAACACATGTAATAATCAAGAGATGACAAATAAAGATGGCAAACAAAGGGGGATGGCAAATAATGAAAACAATGAAAAGGGTATGGCAAATAAAGATAATTCTGAAAAGGGGTGGCAAAAAACAATACTAAACAAAAGTGGTGCCAAATAATGGGACTAATCAAAAGGAGATGATGAAAAGAGATTTTTGTTAAAGGGGGATGGCAAATAATGATAGCAATGAAAAGGGGGTGGCAAGATAAGGTAATACTGAAAAGGGGGTGGCAAATAAATGTAATAATCAAAATGGGAACCATTATAGTCAAAGGGGATGGCAAATAAGAATAACAATTAAAAGGGGGTGGCAAATAAGATAATACTGAAAAGGGGGGTGGCGAATAAGATAATACTGAAAAGGAGGTGGCAAATAAGATAATACTGAAAAGGGGGTGGCAAATAAGTATACTAACCAAAAGCAGTGCCAAATAATGTTAATAATCAAAAGGAGATGATGGAAAGAGATTTTTGTCAAAGTGGGATGGCAAATGATAGCAATGAAAAGGGGGTGGCAAATAAACATAATACTGAAAAGGGGGTGACAAATAACAATAATGAACAAACATGCTGCCAAATAATGGTAATGATCAAATGGAGATGACAAATAAAGATTATAGTCAAAGGGGGGGTGGCAAATGATGATAGCAATGAAAAGGGAGTGGCAGGTAAACATATCACTGAAAAGGGGTGACAAATAACAATAATAAACAAAAGTGGTGCCAAATAATGGTAATAATGAAAAGGAGATGAGAAATAAAGTTTATAGTCAATGGGGGTGGGTGGCAAATAATGATAACAATGAAAAGGGGCTGGCAAGATAAGGTAATTCTGAAAAAGGGGTGGCAAACTATAATAATCAAAGTGGGAGCCATTATGGTCAAAGGGGATGGCAAATAAGAATATCAGTTAAAAGGGGATGGAAAATAAGATAATACTCAAAAGGGTGTGGGAAATAAGATAATACTGAAAAGGGGGTGGAAAATAAGTATAATAATCAAAAGTGGGGCCAAATAATGGTAATAATCAAAGGGGGATGACATATAACGATTATAGTGAAAGGGTGGTGGCAAATAATGATAACAATGAAAACGGACTGGCAAGATAAAGTAATACTGAGAAGGGGTTGGCAAATAACTATACTAATCAAAACGGGAGCCATTATAGTCAAAGGGGATGGCAAATAATAATAACAGTTAAAAGGGGTTGGCAAATAAAATAACACTAAAAAGCAGGTGGCAAATAAGTGTTATAATCAAAAGTGGTGCCAAATAATGGTAAAAATCGAAAGGAGATGACAAATAAAGATTATAGTCAAAGGGGATGGCAAATAATGAAAACATTTAAAAGGGGTGGCAAATAAAGACAATGCTGAAAAGGGGTTGGTAAACACAATACTGAAAAAGGGGTGGGAAATAACTATAATAATCAGAATGGGTGCCAAATAATGGTAATAATCAAAAGATGAGAAATAAAGGTTATAGTCAAAGGGGGATGGCAAATAATGAAAACAATTAAAAGCGGGTGGCAAGAAAAGGTAATACTGAAAGGGGGTGGCAAATAACTCTATTAATCAGAATGGGTGCAAAACAAATGTAATAATCAAAAGATGACAAATAAAGATGGCAAACAAAGGAGGATGGCAAATAATGAAAACAATGAAAAGGGGGTGGCAAATAAAGGTAATGCTGAAAAGGGGTGGCAAATAACAATACTAAACGAAAGTGGTGCCAAATAATGGTACTAATCAAAAGGAGATGATGAAAAGAGATTTTTGTCAAAGGGGGATGGCAAATAATGATAGCAATGAAAAGGGGGTGGCAAATAAACATAACACCGAAAAGGGGGTGACAAATAACAATCATAAACAAAAGTGGTGCCAAATAATGGCAATAATCAAAAGGAGATGACAAATAAAGATTACAGTCAAGAAGGAATGCAAATAATGATAGCAATGAAAGGGGGTGGCAAGATAAGGTAATACTGAAAAGGGGTTGGCAAATAAGATAATACTGAAAGGGGGTGGCAAATAAGTATAATAATCAAAAGTGGTGCCAACAAACAGTAATAATCGAAAGGAGATGATGAAAAAGAATTTTGTCAAAGGGGGATGGCAAATAGTGATAGCAATGAAAAGAGGGTGGCAAATAAACTTAATACTGAGAAGGGGGTGACAAATAACAATAATGAACAAAAGTGGTGCCAAATAATGGCAATAATGAAAAGGAGATGACAAATAAAGATTATAGTCAAAGGGGGGGGGGGGGGGGGGGGTGGCAAATAATGATAACAATGAAAAGGGGCTGACAAAGTAAGGTAATACTGAAAACAGTGTGGCAAATAACTATAATAATCAAAGTGGGAGCCATTATAGACATAGGGGGTGGCAAATAAGAATATCAGTTAAAAGGGGGTGGAAAATAAGATAATACTCAAAAGGGTGTGGAAAATAAGATAATACTGAAAAGGGGGTGGAAAATAAGTATAATAATCAAAAGTGGGGTCAAATAATGGTAATAATCAAAAGGAGATGACAAATAATGATTATAGTCAGGGGGGGGGGTGGTGGCAAATAATGATAACAATTATAAGCAGTGGCAAGTGAAGACAATACTGAAAAACGGGTGGGAAATAACTATAATAATCAGAATGGGTGCCAAATAATGGTCATAATCAAAAGAAGACAAATCAAGATTATAGTCAAAGGGGGTGTCAAATAATGATAACAATGAAAAATGGATGGCAAATAAAGATAATTCTGAAAAGGGGGTGGCAAATAACAATACTAAACAAAAGTGGTGCCAAATAATGGTAATAATCAAAAGGAAATGATGAAAAGAGATTTTTGTCAAAGGGGGATGGCAAATAATGATAGCAATGAAAAGGGGGTGGCAAATAAACATAATACGGAAAAGGGGGTGACAAATAACAATAATAAACAAAAGTGGTGCCAAATGATGGAAATAATCACAAGGAGATGACAAATAAAGATTATAGTCAAAGGGGGATGGCAAATAATGATAACAATGGAAAGGGGGTTGCAAGATAAGATAATACTAAAAAGGGGTGTCAAATAACTACAATATTCAAAATGGTAGCCATTATAGTCAAAGGGGATGGCAAATAAGAATAACAATTAAAAGAGGGTGGCAAATAAGATAATACTGAAAAGGGTGTGGCAAATAAGATAATACTGAAAAGGGGGGTGGCAAATAAGTATAATAATCAAAAGAGGTGCAAAATAATGGTAATAATCAAGAGGAGATGATGAAAAGAAATTTTTGTCAAAGGGGGATGGCAAGTAATGATAGCAATGAGAAGGGGGTGGCAAATAAATATAATACTGAAAAGGGGGTGACAAATAACAATAATGAACAAACATGGTGCCAAATAATGGTAATAATCAAAAGGAGATGACAAATATACATTATAGTCAAAGGGGATGGAAAATAATGATAACAATGAAAAGGGGCTGGCAAGATAAGGTAATACTGAAAAGGGGGGTGGCAAATAACTATAATGATCAAAGTGGGAGCCATAATAGTCAAAGGGGATGGCAAATAAGAATATCAATTCATAGGGATTGGAAATTTAAATAATACTCAAAAAGGGATGGAAAATAAGATAATACTGAAAAAGGGGTGGCAAAAAAGTATAATAATCAAACGTGGAGCCAAATAATGGTAATAACCAAAAGGAGATGACAAATAACGATTATAGTCAAGTGTGTGTGTGTGTGGGGGGGGGGGGGGGCAAATAATGGTAACAATTGAAAGGGGTGGCAAGTGGAGACAATACTGAAAAAGGGGTGGAAAATAACTGTAGTAATCAGAATGGGTGCCAAATAATGGTAATAATGAAAAGAAGACAAATAAAGATTATAGTCAAAGGGGGAAGGCAAATAATGATCACATTGAAAAGGGGATGGCAAATAAACATAATACTGAAAAGGGGGTGGTAAATGACAATACTAAACAAAAGTGGTGCCAAATAATGGTAACAATCAAAAGGAGATGTTGAACAGAGATTGTAGTCAAAGGGAGATGGCAAATACAGATAGCAATGAAAAGGGTGTGGCAAGATAGAGTAATACTGAAAGGGGGGGGGGGGGTGACAAATAACTATAATGATCAAAACAGGAGCCATTAGAGTCAAAGTGGATGTCAAGTAAGAAAAAGAATTAAAAGGGGGTGGCAAATAAGATAATACTGAAAAGGGGATGGCAAATAGGATAATACTGAAGTCTGAAAAGGGGGTGGCAAATAAGTATAATAATCAAAAGTGGTGCCAAATAATGATAATAATCAAAAGGAGATGAGGAAAAGAGATTTTTGTCAAAGGGGATGACAAATAATAATAGCGACGTAAAAAGGTGGAAAATAAGATAATAATGAACTGAGGTGGCAAATAACTATGATAACCAAAAGTGGTGTCAAATAATTGTAATAATCAGAAGGAGATGACGAGTACAGATTTTAGTCAAAAGGGTTGGCAAATAATGATAACAATTAAAGGGGGGTGGCAAGTAAAGATAATAATGAAAAGGGGTGGCAAATAACTATAATACTCAAAAGTGGTGCCAAATAATGGTAATAATCAAAACAAGATGACAAATAAAGATTATAGTCAAAGGTGGTGACAAATAGTGATAGCAATAAAAAGGGGTGGCTAATAAACATAATACTGAAAAGGGGGTGGCAAATAATAATAATAAACAAAAGTGGTGCCAAATAATGGTAATAATAAAAAGGAGATGACAAATAAAGACTATAGTCAAAGGGGGTGGCAAATAATGATAACAAGGAAAAGGAGGTGGCAAATGAATATACTACTGAAAGGGGTGGCACATAATAATCAGAAGGGGAGCAAAATAATGATAATAATCAAAAGGAGGTGACAAATAAAGATTACAGTCAAATAGGGTGGCAAATAATTGTTTTTGGTGTTTTTTGGATTGCTTCAATAAACTGCCGGTCTGTCAGCAGCAAAAGACATTTTGCATGTTACCCAAGTGTTGTGGTATTTATTGAGTAGTCAATATCAAAAGATTCTGATAGATGGTTCTGGAGAAGAAGATTTTTAAAGAAATTCCGTCATATCTTACTAACCTTAACATCTGGGCTCCCATAGGCATCTCAAACATTAACCCAGGAACTCGATTTGAAAAAAAAACCCTGAAATCTCGCCCTCCTAGAGATGGTGTATATCAAATATGAAAGGATTCTGACTGGTGGATCTGGAGAAGATGTTTAATGAAATTTCCTCATATTGCACTAAGTTAAACTTTAGGCTCCAATAGAGAGACCAAACACTAACCCAGGGACCCGACTCGAACACAATTTAACCTGACTCCCCCAGAGGTGATTTATAACCACAAATGAAAGCATTCTGTCTGGTGGATTTGAACAAAAAGATTTTTAAAGAGATTTTCTCATATTGCACCAAGTTGAATATGGGATCCCAAAGGGAACCCAAATATTAAGCCAATGATGTGCGATTTAAGCAAATGTGAGTCTGGCCCACCTAGGGATGTTGTACACTAAATATGAAAGGATTCTGACTGGTAAATCTGAAGAGGATTTTTAAAGAGATGCCTTCATACTGCACTAAGTTAAATTTCGGGCTCCTACAGGGACCCCCAATTATTAACCCCCCCCCCCCCCCCCCCCCCCGTCCCACCCACCAGGGATGTAATATACCAAATATCAAAAGATTCGAATTGAGGGTTCTTTTTTAATTTTGAAAAACAATTTATGGGTGCTATCAGGATATTGCCCCCTTGTGGTGTTCCCCTATGGGCGTGGGAAGGTTATTTGAACACATTTTAATTGGCATATCATAGGGAACACGCACGTGAAATTTGGTTCAATTCGGCCCTGTGGTTTATGAGTGGAGTCGATAATGTAAAGTTCACGGCAGATGGACAACAGACAAAAACTGATCACTTAAGCTCCCATGGCTAAGTCAGGTGAGCTAAAAACAATATTCTGGTCTGTGCCATTTCAGAAATGTGGGCGTTAGATTTTCTCATATTTTTAGCACCTTTGGAAATCAATCAAGTACTCATAACCTAATTATATTAGATGACGAATTTGGTTCAAACCAACCCATCGGTTCTTGAAATGAAAAGTTTGGGTGGAGCCCAAAATAGGCATACCCCCACAGACAGCCAAGATATTGGCCTACAGACTTCCCTTGAACCCTTATAAAAATATTTTCTACCAGTGAACTTGTAATTTCGGGCAAGCTCATGGTGTAAGCTTGTGCGAGCTCGCAGCAGAAATCACAGAAGCCAAATTACTTATGGTGGATTCAGGATGTCTATTAGGCGGAACACATCATGTGACTTCGTTCAACTCAAGGCTCCAGATACAACTGTTGGAATTCAAAGTTGGGTGGTACATCATACATGTGTGTTAGATAAGGTTTGCTTGTTTTTTCAACATTTTCCTCTTGTTATTGTTGTATATAATCAGGTAATTAGTAAACCTTTTATATGTTGATCATGCTAACAAGAGCTGGAAGCCCGGTGGCTCAGTGGTTACGGCATTGGACTTCAAACCGAGAGGTGCATGGTTCAATCTCCGTCAGGGGTATCTGCATTGTGTCCTTGGGAAAGGCCCTTAATTACAATTGCCCACTTCGCATTTGTTTGGAATGAACTTGCACTAGGTTTTTAATGTTTTTTAGGCTTTTGGGCATTAAACCACAGCCCGAACATGGCAGAAGCTTCATTTGAACAAGTAGAAAGGGTATACTCCAAAGATGGTCGGTGCCATATATGCTTGAATTTGGCCCAGTGGTTTTGAAAAAAATATATTTCAAAAGTTAAAGGATGACACACGACCCATGATGGACGACAGGTGCCAAGCGATGGCATTAGCTCCCACTAAATTTCAGTCAGGTGAACCAACAAGAGTCCCCATGGGACCTGAGGCGCTCAGCTCGTAAAGTTCTTCAAATAACAGATTTCTGATCTTCGAAATATTGGCATTTCAAAATATTGATATTTTAAGTTCCTGGGGTTCCCACAGGGATATGGAAATTATAATCTTTATTTGTCACCCCCTTTTGATTATTGCATTATTTGGCACCCCTTTTGATTATTATAGTCAAGAGCCACCCATTATTTGGCACCCATTTTGATTATACTAGTTATTTGCCACCCATTTTAGTGTTATCTTTATTTGCCACTCCAATTTCATTGTTATCATTATTTGCCATCACCCTTTGAATATAACCTTTATTTGTCACCTCCCTTTGACTATTGCCATTATTTAGGACCCCTTTTGATTATTATAGTCATGTGCCACCCCTTTTCAATATTATCTTTATTTCCCACCCCTTTTCATTATTATCCTTATTTTCCACCCCTTTCCATTGCAATCTGTAATCTTTATTTGTGACCTCCTTTTGTTTATTACTATTATTTCGCACCACTTTTGTTTATTATTTTTATTTGTCACCCCCTTTTTCAGTATTATGTTATTTGCCATCCCCCTTTGACTATAATCTTTATTTGTCATCTCCTTTTGATTATTATTATTTGGCACCACTTTTGTTTATTATTGTTATTTGTCACCCCCTTTTCAGAATTATGTTTATTTGCCACCCCTTTTTCATTGCTATCATTATTTGCCATCCCCCTTTGACTATAATATTTATTTGTCAGCTCCTTTTGACTAATACCATTATTTGGCACCACTTTTGTATATTATTGTTATTTGTCACCCCCTTTTCACTATTATGTTTATTTGCCAACACCTTTTGATTGTTATCATTATTTGCCATCCCTCTTTGAATATAATGTTTATTTGTCATCTCCTTATGATTATTACTATTATTTGGCACCACTTTTGTTTAGTATTGTTACTCTCCACCCCGTTTCAGCATAATCTTTATTTGCCATCCACTTTACATTGTTATCATTAAATGCCGTCCCCCTTTGACTATAATCTTTATTTGTTATCATTTTATTATTACCTTTATTTGGCACCTATTCTGATTATTATAGTTATTTGCCACCCCCTTTCAGTATTACCTATTCTTGCCAGCCCCTTTTAATTGTTATCATTATTTGCCACCCCCTCTGACTATAATCTTTATTTGTCATCTTTTGGTTATTACCATTATTTGGTACCTATTCTGATTATTATAGTTATTTACCAACCTCTTTTCAGTATTGCCTTTACTTGTCACCCCTTTTAATTGTTATCATTATTTGCCATCCCCTTTGACTATAATCTTTATTTGTCATCTCCTTTTGAATATTTCTATTATCTGGCACCACTTTTGATTATTATAGTTATTTGCCACCCCGTTTTCAGTATTATCTTATTTGCCACCCCCTTTTCTGCATTATCTTATTTGCCACCCCATTTTAACTATTATTATTATTCGCCATCCTCTTTGACTAAAATGGCTCCTGTTTGGATTATTATAGTTATTTACCAACCCCTTTTCAGTATTACCTTATCTTGCCACCCCTTTTCATTGTTATCATTTGCCATCCCCCATTGGCTACAACCTTTATTTGTCATCTCCTTTTGATTATTACCATTATTTGGCAAACTTTGGTTTATTATTGTTATTTGTCACCATCTTCTCAGTATTATGTTTATTTGCCACCCCCTTTTCATTGCTATCATTATTTGCCATCCCCCTTTGAATATAATCTTTATTTGTCATCTTTTGATTAGTATCATTATTTGGCACCGCTTTTGTTTATTTTGTTATTTGTCACCCCCTTTTCACTATTATGGTTATTTGCCACCCGCTGTTCATTGCTAGCATTATTTGCCATCCCCCTTTGACAAAAATCTCTTTTCAACATCTCCTTTTGATTATTACCATTGTTTGGCAACACTTTTGTTCAGTATTGTTATTCGCCACACATTTTTCAGTATAATCTTTATTTGCCATCCCCGTTCCATTGTTATCATTATTTGGCACCCATTCTGATTATTAAAGTTATTTGCCAACCCCTTTCAGTATTACCTTTTCTTGCCACCCTCTTTTAATTGTTATCATTATTTGCCATCGCCCATAGGTTATGATCTTTATTTGTCATCTTTTGATTATTACAATTATTTGGCACCCATTCTGATTATTATAGTTATTTCCCAACCCCTTTTCAGCATTGTCTTTATTTGCCACCCCTTTTAAATGTTCTCATTATTTGCCATCCCCTTTGACTATAATCTTTATTTGTCATCTCCTTTCGATTTTTACCATTATTTGGCACCACTTTTGATTATAATACTTATTTGCCACCCGCTTTTCATTGTTATTTTATTTGCCAACCCCTTTTAACTGTTATTATTATTTGTCATCCCCTTTGACTATAATGGCTCCCGTTTTGATTACTATAGTTACTTGCCAACCCTTTTTCAGTATTACTTTATCTTAACAGTCCGTTTTCATTGTTATCATTATTTGCCACTCCCTTTGACTATGATCTTTATTTGTCATTTTTTGATTATTACCATCATTTGGCACCTATTTGGATTATTATAGTTATTTCCCAATCCCCTTTCAGTTACTTGCCATCCCTTTTAAGTGTTATTATTTGACATCCCCATGACTATAATCTTTATTTGTCATCTCCTTTTGATTATTTCCATTATCCGGCACCACTTTTGATTATCAGAGTTATTTGCCACCCTCTTTTCTGTATTATCTTATTTGCCATCCCCTTTTCTCCATTATCTTATTTGCCACCCCCTTTTAACTGTTATTATTATTTGCCACCCTCTTTGACTATAATGGCTCCCATCTTGATTATTTTAGTTATTTGCCAACCCCTTTTCAGTACTACCTTATCTTGCAATCCCTTTTCATTGTTATCATTATTTGCCGTCCCCCTTTGACTACAATCTTTTTTGTCATGTCCTTTTTGATTATTACCATTATTTGGCACAACTTTTGTTTTTTATTGTTATTTGTCACCCCCTTTTCAGTGTTATGTTTATTTGCCACCCCCTTTTCATTGCTATCATTATTTGCCATCCCCCTTTGAATATAATCTTTATTTGTCATCTCCTTTTGATTATTATCATTATTTGGCACCACTTTTGTTTATTTTGTTATTTGTCACCCCCTTTTCACTATTATGGTTATTTGCCACCCCCTTTTCATTGCTATCATTATTTGCCATCCCCCTTTGAATATAACCTTTATTTGTCATCTCCTTTTGATTATTACCATTATTTGGCACCACTTTTGATTATTATAGTATTGGGCCACCCCCTTTTCAGAATTATCTTTATTTGCCACCCCCTTTTCATTGGTATCATTATTTGCCATCCCCCTTTGATAAAAATCTCTTTTCATCATCTCCTTTAGATTATTACCATTATTTGGCACAACTTTTGTTTATTATTGTTATTTGTCACCCCTTTTCAGTATTTTGTTTATTTGCCACCCCCTTTTCATTGCTATCAATATTTGCCATCCCTCTTTGAATATAATCTTTATTTGTCATCGTTTGATTAATACCATTATTTGGCACCCATTCTGATTATTATACTTATTTGCCATTCCCTTTCAGTATTAACTTTTCTTGCCACCCTCTTTTAATTGTTATCATTATTTGCCACCCCCCCCCCCCTTTGACTATAATCTTTATTTGTCATTTTTTGATTATTACCATCATTTGGCACCTATTTTACTATAATCTTTACTCCTTTTGATTATTTCCATTTTTTATTGTTATTTGTCACCCCCTCTTCAGTATTATGTTTATTTGCCTCCCCCTTTGAATATAACCTTTATTTGTCATCTCCTTTTGATTATTACCATTATTTGGCACCACTTTTGATTATTATAGTAATGGGTCACCCCCTTTTCAGTATTATCTTTATTTGCCACCCCCTTTTCATTGGTATCATTATTTGCCATCCCCGTTGACAACAGTCTTTATTTGTCATCTCCTTTTGATTATTACCATTATTTGGCACAACTTTTGTTTATTATTGTTATTTGTCACCCTCTTTTCAGTATTTTGTTTATTTGCCACCCCCTTTTCATTGCTATCATTATTTGCCATCCCCCTTTGATAAAAATCTCTTTTCATCATCTCCTTTAGATTATTACCATTATTTGGCACAACTTTTGTTTATTATTGTTATTTGTCAGCCCTTTTCAGAATTTTGTTTATTTGCCACTCCCTTTTCATTGCTATCATTATTTGCCATCCCTCTTTGAATATAATCTTTATTTGTCATCGTTTGATTAATACCATTATGTGGCACCCATTCTGATTATTATACTTATTTACCATCCCCTTTCAGTAATAACTTTTCTTGCCACCCTCTTTTAATTGTTTTCATTATTTGCCACCTCCCTTTGACTATAATCTTTATTTGTCATTTTTTGATTATTACCATCATTTGGCACCTATTTTACTATAATCTTTACTTGCCAAATAATCTCCTTTTGATTATTTCCATTTCTTTATTGTCATTTGTCACCCCCTCTTCAGTATTATGTTTATTTGCCACCCCCTTTTCATTGCTATCATTATTTGCCATCCCCCTTTGAATATAACCTTTATTTGTCATCTCCTTTTGATTATTACCATTATTTGGCACCACTTTTGATTATTATAGTAATGGGTCACCCCCTTTTCAGTATTATCTTTATTTGCCACACCCTTTTCATTGGTATCATTATTTGCCATCCCCGTTGACCACAATCTTTATTTGTCATCTCCTTTTGATTATTACCATTATTTTGCACAACTTTTGTTTATTATTGTTATTTGTCACCCTCTTTTCAGTATTTTTATCCCCGCTTTCGTCGGGGATATTGTCGTTATCTCCGTCCGTACGTCCGTCTGTCCATACGTCCGGCCAGTGTTACATTCACTTGCATTAATGTTTAAACTATGCTAATGTGTTCAGGTATCACCAGTACATGTGCATGAAGGTTTCGGGATTTTGATTTGGTTCCAAGTGGTTCCAGTGGAACCATTTTTATCCTTAGAAAATCTTTGTCCGCTCAAAGGTTCTTAGGGTATTGAATTCGATACGTTTAAACCATGTTAACATGTTCAGATAGCATCTGTAGATGTGCATGAAGGTTTCGGAATTTTGATTTGGGTCCAAGTGGTTCCAGTGGAACCACTTTTATCCTTAGAAAATCTTTGTCCGCTCAAAGGCTCTTAGGGTATTGAATTCGAAACTTTTAAACCATGTTAACATGTTCAGATAGTATCTGTAGATGTGCATGAAGGTTTGGGAATTTTGATTTGGGTCCAAGTGGTTCCAGTGGAACCACTTTTACCCTCAGAAAATCTTTGTCCGCTCAAAGGCTCTTAGGGTATTGAATTCGAAACGTTTAAACCATGTTAACATGTTCAGATAGCATCTGTAGATGTGCATGAAGGTTTCGGAATTTTGATTTTGTTCCAGGTGGTTCCAGTGGAACCACTTTTATCCTTAGAAAATCTTTGTCCGCTCAAAGGTTCTTAGGGTCATGTGAGTCTTCAGAAGGAAATTAAATACTGTTTTATCATTTTAAATCACACACATGCGTGAAGCCTTTTTATCCAAGTCTGTATCCTGCACTAACCAAAAAGGAAAGTGCTTCGCACACAAATGGCACCATCTAGTGTTTATTTGCCACCCCCCTTTTCATTGCTATCATTATTTGCCATCCCCATTTGATAAAAATCTCTTTTCATCATCTCCTTTAAATTATTACCATTATTTGGCACAACTTTTGTTTATTAATGTTATTTGTCACACCTTTTTAGTATTTTGTTTATTTGCCACCCCTTTTTCATTGCTATCATTATTTACCATCCCCCTTTGAATATAACCTTTATTTGTCATCTCTTTTTGATCATTACAATTATTTGGCACCACTTTTGATTGTTATGGTAATGGGCCACCCCATTTTCAGTATTATTTTTATTTGCCGCCCCCTTTTCATTGGTATCATTATTTGCCACCCCCCTTTTCATTGGTATCATTATTTGCCACCTCCTTGTCTATAATCTTTATTTGTGATCTCCTTTTGATTATTACCATTATTTGGCACTACTATTGATGATTATACTTATTTGCCACCCACTTTTCAGTACTGTCTTATTTGTCACCCCCCTTTTCTGCATTATCTTATTTGGCGCCCCCTTTAACTATTATTATTATTTGCCATCCCCCTCTGACTATAATCTTTATTCGTCATCCCCTTTTGATTATTACCATTATTTGGCACCACTTTTGTCCATTATTGTTATTTGTCACCCCTTTTTCAGTATTATGTTTATTTGCCACCCCCTTTTCATAGCTATCATTATTTGCCATCCTGTTTGACTATCATCTCTGTTCATCATCTTCTTTTGATTATTACCATTAGTACTGTTATTTGCCACCCCCTTTACAGTATTATCTTTATTTGCCATCCCCTTTTCATTGTTATCATTATTTGCCACCTATTATATATATTTGCCGCCCCCTTTTTATTTTGATCATTACTTCCCATTCCTTTTTCACATACGTGGCAGCAGAGCACATACCTTAAGTTCTCTGCACTTGGACAAATTATACAATATCTTTTAAAAATCGCTATTTACCACCCTATTGATCCATCCCACCTTTTCAATTTTTGTAGAGTCCAAACTAGGTGAATGTGTCCAGTAATGTTGTCTTAACGCAACCCGAAACTAAATCTTGCCCGTTACTGAAATCGCTATTTGCCACCCGGGTGGCAAATGGCTAAAATAAAGAGGAATAGCTATTTGCCACCCCCTATTTGGCAAATAGACACTTTCCCTTAAATATCACGAGAAAACAACAGTCAAGTCACCCTAAACTGCAACTACGAAAGGCCGATAGTTCCAAAACAAATGAAGCATACCAAATCATGTACATAAATGAATTGGAAGCCAGGATTTCTAACTGAGTGTAGCCGATTGGTGAAAGTATTCTGCACGTAGGATAGGTCATTGATTGGTTGTTTTGGCCACACTTGACCATTCAAATGACACTTGGCAGCTGTCATTGCTCATGCAACCCCAGAAATGGACACATATAATACTAAATGAGGAAGTTTGGCAGTTTACCTTTTTTTGGTGTATCAATCTCATCGTATTTTACCAATTTGATACCGATCTCATGCAAAATGGCACAGGATTGTGTGTGTGGGGAGGGGGGGGGCGGTGGGGGGGGGGGGGGTATGGTCACAGCAGACTCACAAAAGCCACATTGGACATTCTTCATTTTTCATAGATGCATTTTGAAGAATTTTGATACCCTAGCTTTGTTCTTGGATATGTGAAGCATATTTGGCCACAAGTTGCTCTCGTGAAATATTATATTTATTATCAGTTCTGGTACGAATACGGTTGCAGACTTCCATTAACCAGTGGTGCCCGCTGTCAACCCCATGAGTTGATTACATATGTGTTTCGTGTTCTATACATCTCAAACTTCTTTTTGATGTATAATTTGTGTATATTTAGTTTGAATTTAAGGAATATGAGAGGTGGGAATTTCAAAATAAACAAAATTCTATTACTTATATACCACCTTAAAATAGAATTCTGGCCGTTACCATGCATTATCAATAAACAGGTGCATTTATTGTCGCTGCACATTTGCCTCGAATATATATCTCCTGAATAGTTTGTGATAGTTATAAAAATACTCAACACTCATCGGCCTATTCAAGACATGCTTGAAAACCTTTAATGTGCAGATTATATTAATAGTTTTATTTAATTCAAAATGATATTTTGACATGTTCGTTTCTGTCGCCAAACAAAAACAACAAACTCTCAAGAGTTCTACATCGCAAAAATGTGGATCTAAATTATAAATATTTAAATATTATTTGAATCCAAGGCGAAGAGCATAAAATTGGATAATCATTTTATCCATTTTAAACTGTACATGTTCGTCACAAGACAACTTTTCCCGGAAAAAGTGACCCGTGCCTACTAAATACATGTTCGTTACCAATTATTTAAATGACCAGTAAACAGAGTATAGCCATTAAACCGAGAGCAAAGAATTTTCAAATACCATGGGCATTGTTGATTGGACAAATTCGAAACTGATCGAAATAAAGCTGATGATGTTAATGCAGTGTATACCAGAATGCCCGAAACGTAGTTGAACAGCTCTAAGAAGACATGTTCGTGACATGTAATATCTTGATAACGTTCGCATGTATTGATTGCACAGTGTTCTCAATACATGGTAAACACCTAAGAGGGACAACAAACTTCCACAATAGTAATGTATGAACATGAAACATCACCAAAACGCTATCAAAATGAAAGACTCCAATACTGACGTACGGAAGCGTTGTGGCGCCAGTTGAGTATTATTTCTATCTTGCACGCGCAAGTTAGCTATCTTGCACCTGCAAGTTACTATCTTGCACGTGCAAGTTAGCTATCTTGCACCTGCAAGTTACTATCTTGCACGTGCAGGTTAGTTATCTTGCTCGTGCAGGTTAGCTATCTTGCACGTGCAAGTTACTATCTTGCACGTGCAGGATAGCTATCTTGCACCTGCAAGTTGCTATCTTGCACGTGCCAGTTAGCTATCTTGCACCTGCAGGACAGCTATCTTGCACCTGCAAGTTAGTTATATTTGAGTAACATTATTATAGTCATATTTGAAATCGAGTTCATCAAAAGTATCATATAAAGGTCCAACCTAA
This sequence comes from Pictodentalium vernedei, assembly GCA_031216915.1. Taxonomy (NCBI): domain Eukaryota; kingdom Metazoa; phylum Mollusca; class Scaphopoda; order Dentaliida; family Dentaliidae; genus Pictodentalium; species Pictodentalium vernedei. Next base: position 432,362,803 of record CM062297.1, on the reverse strand, counting down.
CCCCAGTTTGCCGGACCTAGGTTCGGATTTGACGGACCCCCCTCCCAGACTTCGGAAATTCCTATCGCTGAGACAACCACTATAGGCTCATTGGCCATGTTTAGCCGCCTGGCTATATCGTTTCGCACTGCTTGCATCGCATGCAAGGTGTGAATGCTTAATGATGGGTGTGTGAATAGGAAAAGTCAGGCATAAAGAGTGAAAAACGGTTAGAGTGGCAATGACGTCGGTGACGTCATGGTGAGCTCGTGACGTCATGACGACGTTGAATGCTGTCGATGTCCACAGAGATGAGTGACTGGATGTCCTTAGGGTCTTTGAATAGCCGATGTCTCCCTACAGGTGGCAGTGCCATTGAGTAGCCCCTGCTGGATCGGTCTCAATATCCCTTAAAAGGAACAGGGATGTCCCTTTTCAGGCTTTCGACCTTTCTTCTCCCTGGTCGACTCTGACCTACTCTGTCAGCTCGAAGGGCTCGAACCAAGGACTTACGAGCCACTTGAGCAGCCCCCCCCCCCCCCCCCCCCCCCCCCGAAGGGACTCCTTGAACGACTCATACAGATGAGTAACTGGGGAGCTGCCCCAGAAGTAGCTTTTCGGATGACTCCCTGAAATGAGCACTCGAGGAGCAAACTAGTAATCGAAGAGTTAGTCCCAGCGAATCCTTGAACGACTCTTCTACATCTGGATTATAGCGATCACCAAAAATGACTGACCTGCCAGGCGACTGTTCGAGCTTGTTGAGCTATGGGTACTGAAAGAACGGGAAGAATGATTGTGCCGCTCCTAATCGGATAGCTAGGTGTAGAGTCCCTGGCTCACTGGCACAGGTCGCGGGGGCCTGGGCTCGTGAAATAAGGTCGACAGACCTCTGAGGTGATGTGGGTATTTGGTGGAGAAGGTAGGGTTAGGGAATCGTGGCGTGGAGGGCTTCGGGAAGAAGGGGAAGGGTGACTGTGTCGCTCTTGGTCAAGCGGCAGCGTTATGGTCATCGTGTCAAATATAGGAATGTAAGCCACTGGGACAAGTATGGGGAGACGGGGCTTCTGAGATAGGGTGGGTGTCAAATACGGAAATGTAAGCAACTGGGGCAAGTATGGGGAGTCGGGCTTCTGAGATAGGGTGACTGGGTTGCTGTCGAAAGATAACTAACTTGCACGTGCAAGATAACTAACCTGCATGTGCAAGATAGCTAACCTGCACGTGCATGATAACTAACCTGCACGTGCAAGATAACTAACCTGTACGTGCAAGATAGTAACTTGCAGGTGCAAGATAGCTAACCAGCATGTGCAAGATAGTAACTTGCAGGTGCAAGATAGTAACTTGCAGGTGCAAGATAGCTAACCTGCATGTGCGAGATAGTAATTTGCACGTGCAAGATAGCTAACCTGCACGTGCAAGATAGTAACTTGCGCATGTAAGACTGCTAACCTGCATGTGCAAGATAGTAACTTGCAGGTGCAAGATAGCTAACCTAGCATTGACGAAGGATTTGAAAATCAAAGATTTTCTAGGCGTGTTTTCCAGAGATGCCTTGCCGAAGAGAAGACCTCGACAATCGGAAGGAATGCGTAATTTTAAATCTAGATGATTTATCGGGTGAAGGCACTCACTGGGTTGCATGGTTCAAGAACGGGAAGAAGAAGAATTATTATTTCGACAGCTATGGAATCTTGCGCCGAAAGAAATAAAGAACTATTTCAACGAATCGATGGTTCGTTACAACACGGAACGAGTGCAATTGCCAGATCAAGTGTTTTCGGGTCACCTGTGTCTCTACGTTCTCAAGAGATGGTTTGAAGGAGATCAGTTTCAAGACATTCTCAATGATTTACATTAGAGAGAGATTTTTTTATAGTATATATAAAGGTAAAAAAATTATTTTAAAAAATTTAATCGAATAAAAACGAAAAATAAAAAATAAGTGAAATAATTCATTTTTAATAACTGCGTTTGAAATATATTTTTAAAACAAAAAACCTCAAAACAACATGCCAGTCGATAAATTTGGTAGAAGTGACGATGAAAGTCGACCTAAAAAGAAGAGGAGGATGCTCGAAGTCAGCGATGGTTACGATGTTGCCAACTTGGACGAACGTTACGTTTGGAGATACGAACCTCGGGAGGAACCTTTGAACATGAACGATAAGAAGCTCTACAATCTTCCCGAGCCGATATATCTCGCAGATGCTGCGACTAAAAAATACATCGACAGGGGGCACGCAGATTTCGAACAAATCATGCCAGATAATTATGTGGATAAAGCCATGACCGACGATCTCGATCTGAAATCTAAACGTTTGGTGAACATCACAAATCCCATAGATTCCACCAATGCCGTGACCAAGAAATACACAGGCGACTCTCACACGCGATTCAGCAAACATCTGAGATGTAGATACATTCAGAAAACGATGCACTCGAAATTGAACACTAATTCTAACAAGATAACGAACGTGGCCACTCCCACGAATCCCAAGGACGTGGCGACTAAACACTACGTAGATCTGGAACAGAGAAAGTCTGACAGATGAGAAACAAAATCGGATCTGAATGTGGGATTCAACAAGATATTGAATCTGTCGAAGGTCGACAACACGGATGCGAACTCCACTGCGGTCAACAAGGGCTACGTGGATTCAGCCGTGATATGATCTCAAGAATATGTAGAATCGCAAGTGGACGATCTCTACCTGAGCAAACAATCTGGCGGAACCATGGAGAGTGGCATCAACATGAACGGTCACAATTTATTCGGTCTCGATCACGATCCCGAATTCGATTCCAGCGCGGTCAGCAGGAAGTACGTGGATGACAACTCGGTCTGGAGAAAGGGTGACATCATGGAAGGTAAACTAGACATGGGTGGATATGCGCTCATGAATCTACCGGATCCCGTGCACGTGTTGGACGTCTGCACCCTGATTTCGGTGGTGGAGAAAGTCAAATATGCCAGGCAATTGATCACCGTGGCCCGAGAAGGCCGACACGTTAGAGGAGGGAAAAGCCGAGTGGTCTTTCGGAAACGGAGGTAGTGGATCACAACATGGTCAGGTGGGATATCCCATGCCATTGGGAGGCGAAATCATTTGAATGAGTCTGGCTTCCTCAGATTTGAATAACAGAGCTGTCGTCAATCTCATGGTGAACAGAGTAGAGAGCGATAAGAGATACAGCATTGAAAAAACTGAGAATCAACACGCGAATGTTAGCATGTTTGGCACGCCTCTCAAAGTGAACACTGGAGACAGGATTAATTTCGTTACGAAAACCAATAATTCTGAAGCTGCCACTTCCGTGGTGAGCCTACTGATTGAACTAGATCCTCTAAACAAACAGTAAACGCGTGGAAATAATTAATTAAAAAAAAAATAATGAGTGATTATTAAAAACAAAAAATAAAAGTAATGAGATTTAGAAAGATGTTCAATCTCTCTAGATCTCATTACTTTTTATTTTTTTTTTTTTTTTTAATAATTACTCATTACTTTTTTTTTTTTTTTTTTTTTTTTTCACACACGTTTCTCATCGAATGATTGACATCTTATATCCATCCGATTCGAATTATAATTCTCTGTCCGCCAGGACTAGGGCGAAGGCTTCGGTTTTTCTCGGCACGTTCCTATCGAATTGCATCTTGATCTGAATGTCTTAAGACACTACTCTTGAGTCGTTCGCTCTGTTTACTGATGTCGAATACAGACATGGGATACATCGACTTGTATTCACTGGGAGATATATTTGGTTTCTAAAATCTGCGGCGTCGCCGTACAGTCTGCAGAAATCATTTTTGTCGAACGACGCATTGTCATCAATTGCTGGATAGCGATGCATTCTTTTCTAGAGACATGTCCCTATCTGTTTGAAATGCAACCACGATGAAACGCGGTCTCTCAGAAGCGGATTTCACAGCCCTTCTCCAATCAAAGTGATTTGTGGAGAGTAGAATGCTAGCAGTGTCCCACTGTCTCATTCTAAATCCCATGGGTAATTTACTCTTGGATTCTATGATCTTGTAGAGACGCGTTTTTTCCATGATCGAAGGCTGCACGTGCGGAACAAACCACGATATCTTGTGTAGAGTTATCTTACCCGCATCGGCCTCGGAGAGTCTCACTATTGCGTCATTGTTTCCTTTTCGAATCAACGTCAGATTGTGTTTGAATCCATACATGATCTTGTTGTAATCGTCTGCGAATCCGAAGATGTGTTTCAAAGGTATCCTGAATGAAAACGTTTCTTTAGGTCTAGACGTCTTGACGACGTAGTCGAATATCACGATGGCGCCGGCGCTAGCAGGGCCGACAGTGTCTTTCATCCACAACTGATTAAGTCCTCTGGATTTCGAAAAATCATCCGGATACGTCAGGAGTCCGAACATTGTGGTGGCCTGACCGTGATGAAACACAGATTCTATCTCTTGTCCGGATAGCAAGTATTTTATATTACTGAATAAATGCATGATGCCATTATTGGCTAGAGTAACCGTGTCGTCAGCGGCGTAGTCAGTCCCATCTTCCTTGGTGAGACGTCCCTGCACCACTATGCAGCTCTCACTAGGATGAACGAATAGATCTTGGGTTTCGACGTTGATTCTTATCTCTCCCGCATTGTTCAAACTCGTTTCGGTTATTGGTTCATATTCGTAAACCTTGTATTCTTGAATACTTTCATCTTTCACTATGCTTTGTGCAATATCTAGTATATTTGCCATTTTTTAAGGGTTTTTTTGTTTATTAATTAGCTTGCTTTTTTTTATCTAAAGATAGTTTTAATTATTTTTTATTATTATTATTTTTTCTCTCCTTTATATATATGTAAACAAGAAAATGTTAAAGAGAGTAAATAAAAAAAAAAAATTTGTTTTCTTTATTAAAACTTCGTCTTCTGCAATTGTTGTTCGTAAAACTTTCCGATGATCTCTTCGCCATCTAAAGCTTCGATTTCGTAAGTCACCAGATCGGTGTGAAATATTCTGATTATCACGAAGATTTCCGATGTCCATCGAGGAGTGTAACCCTTTTCGAAGTGCTTCTTGTAAGTGTAGATTCTCACTCGATCACCGACCGCAAATTTCGGCGTTCTAGACTTCTTCCTGATCTTAGATCTCTCGGGATATAGTTTCGCGTAGACCGTTTCGAGGATCGCTAGCTTCCGCGGGAGTCATCTTGATCGATCTGTGTCGCGTGTTGTTGTAATCTTTGACCAGACCGTTCAGAGCGTATATGTATTTCTTAGTCAAATTCGCCATGAAGTATCTGTAATCTTTTCCTTCATCGTTCGATTCCAACGTTCCACTACGCTAGCTTTCTCTTCATTTTCGGTCGAGTAGAGGTCGACTAATCGACGAACGCGCTTGTTGTAGAATTCCTTTCCCTTGTCCACCCACAATTTATTCGGTTTTCAAGAAGACGAGTCGAACACGCTCTTCAGAGCCTCGGCGATGCAAGGTCCCGATTTATTCTTCAAAGCTCTGATCCAACCGTATTTGGAAAAAACGTTGATGACCGTCAACAGATATTTGACGCTGTCGTTCCACCTCGAAAACGATCTCATGTCGACCAAGTCATCGGACCAAATATTACCCAGACCCTTCACGAACACCCTTCTCTTTTGAAATTTACGCATGATGGGTTTGTGTAACTCCTCGACTAATTCGCTCATCAATAATCGTTTCTTCTTCTTTTCTGATGCGCTTTCTTTTTTTTTTTTTGAACGCCCCATCCGAATTGACGTTTCGCACCGATCAGATTGCCGACCAGCGAACGTTCTATCTTCTCTCTCCTGGTCGGATTCGATATGCCTCTCAATTTCGCCAACATGTTTTTATCACAGACATCGTTGCGAGTCTTGGTGTCTGGATGTCCGGCGTAGCACAGATCATGATCATATGCAGCTGCGTCCACCCTATTCACGGGTTTGCTCCAAGATTTAGGAGTAAGATCGGCGTTGAGTCTCTTGTTCAATTTCATTCCGGGTCCCGTGAAACTGTGACCCGGCAGATGCATTTCGAAAGGTAGATTATTGATCATTTTATTCACGATGCCTTTACCGTTGCTCGTGTTTTTTTTTGACGAATCGAGTCTTGATCGAACCACACACATCGCAAATTCCGTGAAGCATCTGTCTGTCGTTTTTAGTTTGTACTTCTCGAGAATTACCCGTCTCGGTAACTCTCTTACACTTTACGCAATACATTTTTTGAGAGTTATTTAAATTAATTTCGTATTTATTTTTTATTTTATATATAAATTTAATATTTTCTTTTTTTAAAAATTCTGTTCTTATTATATATATATATTTTTTTTCAATCGCTGCTCTTGAGTTCTATCAACTTACTGAATTCCTCCCTAACCTCTTTCCTCCCCCTTTCCACGAGAGAATCCTTCATCTCTTCCTTGATGATCTGACGAGTCTTGATTCTCACGGCTTCTTTCATGGCATCGTATTTCGTTTTCTCACCCAATATCGTGAAGTATTCTCCATCCGATATGCTACTGTCTTTCAACACCATCGAGATTATTTCGGATATCGTGTCGATCTTGGAGTTGGCCAAGACGCAAATCTTTTTGTGTTTTCTAGCCTTCAGATATAATTTCCTACTCCAAAAGTTTCCGACCGTGCTAAACAATCCGATGGCGAGAGCCACTCCTTCTATGGTCAACACGATCGGAAGGCCAGCCGCGGTTGACAACAATCCGATGCCGGCCGCGTGTAAACCCATGGAAATCGGGATGAGTGTCGTGTCGACCGCATTGACGAATTTCACGAGGCTTGAATACTTCTTCTTGAGAGAACGACGAGAGTCTCTCGAGTCAGATACAATTGGATTCTACTGATTTGATCGATGTGATACCTCTCTCCTCTTTCTTTTTATTCTGGTGATGGTGCCATTGGCAAAACGCCGTTCAGCTTCTCATCCTCGTCATCATCTAACGTCGGATACAATTTATTTCTGGTTCGCATTTTTTATGTTTTTTTTCTTTCTAATATTAGATAAAAAATTTATGTGTGTATTTATTTTTATTTTCTATTCTCCCTTATTTATATCAACGAGAAAACTTCCTCCAGCAATAATTTCATGACGCATCCCTTGTCTTCTAAAGTCAGACTTCTACGCGCTAATTTCATTTCTTCTAAATTGGTGGGCTTATCTCACCCACTACAGAAGTCTAATCTCTTCCAAAACTTGATTACGTCATCGATTTGAACGCATTTGAACGCCGGTTCGAAATACTTGACTATATCTTCCCTTCCCATCGTCAGACACGAATGATCCTAGTGATCGAAGTCTAGATGATCTCGACACCCGATGCATCGTTCTAACAAGAGGCGACCTAGTTGTTTGTTCATGCAGAATGCATAAGCTCTCATCAGCATTTTTAAAAGAAACCTTGCTCTCAAAATCATGGAATTGTTCCTGATTTACATATATTTTATTATCTATTTCGAATCGATATTATTTTTTTAAATAACTATTTATTTATATGTTTTATGTTTAAGTAAATAAAATCTTCTGTCTTTAATATATAATAACTAAAACCAGTTGAGGGAAAAACATTTTACAAATAAAACCTCGATAAATAGTTAAAAAATCTTAAAATAACATCCGTTTCAAACGTGTTAAAATCAGAAAGAACATGAATAATTAAAATCTCGAATAAAGACATGCCAGTAAATGTAACGCTTTTCAAAAAATAACATCAATTAATCTTTTGAACTGTTTCCGCTTTCATCCATAGAATAGTTTCAGTTAAACGATTTAACTGACAATTGACTCATTTGAATGAAAAACCCGTAATACATTTCAAGCATGACAAATGGAGTTCTCAGTAAGTTTATACAGTAAATATCACTTTGAAAAGCTTGGTGAAAACAGATTGGTGATTGTAGCGCACAGGAGCTCTAGTTATACTGTAAAAGTGGAGATACCCATCGTGGGATTTTCCAAAAACTCTGGTTTTTCTGTTGAGTTTGGAAACATCCACTATGGGTATCCCCACTTACGCCAGAAGTGGGGATACCCATAGTGGATTTTTCCAAACTCGAGTTTTTTCCGTTTAGTTTGGAAAAAATCCTCGATGAGTAACTACACTTTACACTCACTTTTCGCCGTTGGTGAACGTAGAGAAAACGTTTTGAGATCGATATTTTCCCTGTCCTAGAATCGGCAAATAGGTTTCACCGATCAGTTCGCACCCTCGACCGTTCAAACAGCCGTTGACGAACGTCGGTGTCCCAAAACCGGCAAACCGCATTTTTGATGCTGTCCTAGAACCGGCAAAGCGTTTTTTGCTTGCGTTCACCAACGATAGATTGAAGGTCTGATCCGCGATGGGAACGTTGAGAAAAATTTTTAAATTACATTTTCTTCAAATTTCATACATTTTTCCCGTTCCGAGCGATGTTTCGAATTTCACTCGTTCGCCAACGGATGTTTGAACGTCAAAGGTGCGATCCGAGAGCCTAAAAGAACAATGCCGATTCTGGGACACCATGACAAAACGACATTTTATACACTCTGTACTCGATTTAACACTGAACCCCTATGGCAGTACACGTACATGTACGTGTACGTGTACAGTTTTTGTAAATCCTGTCCTAGAATCGGCCTTTATCACCTACTTACCTCGATAAGTGGTATATTGGTGAAGTACTCGGTGTAGACTCTGATGACAATACCATTGAAGTGTCCTTTTTTGGACAAAAAAAGAAGTCATACCAGTGGCCATTCAGACCAGATGTTTTATGGGTAGAAAACAAATCCATCCTTTGTAAAGTCTCAGTCCTTATGCCAGTTGGCAAATCAAAACGCATGTTGGTAATGGATCCCAACGATTTAAAGCGTGTTGAAGAATTGTTTTACCAACTTTAAATTACATGGCTTCGTTTGAAATGTTCGTTATGGCAACAATGAATTTTCCAGAAGTACTTCATTTGTAACTGATAAACTCACCGCTACCGCAAAGAACGAAGACACAGCACAGTATTGGAACACTTTCAATCCTCTTTTACCCCTAGAGATATTGGTTTCAAAGGGTGATTAATGAAATTCAATTGTACATTTCCAAGTTTGACATACAAAATTGAAGCTAACTCAGAGAGAGGAAACTAGGCCTAAGATTTTTTTTTTTTTTGACACAGGTCTGTGACTACATTCTTCTTCAGTAAAATTGATATTTTAATGAAGGTGCCAAGGTGGCATTCTTTTTTTTAAGCATTATTCACACCTTTCATATTTCAAACAATATCTTGATATATGAAGGACTGTAAACTATCTGTTAACACGTTTGTGTGAGGAAAGACATGGACACACACCCTTGTATATGGGCACGTGTTACTTATCACGTTCTAGAATTAATCATGTTTTGTATATTCCATATGTAATCATGAACATTCATTGTATGTATATTGTGATTACATAGAAATGTTCGTTACAATTAATCATATCATAAAAGCAAAATTATGTTGTAATAATGCATTAATTATGAACCAAAAGTGCGCTTTCTCAAAAAGGCAAAGCATTCATTGGTATATGACTGTGCGTATAAATTGCCTATTCATGTAATCTGAACAAAAACTACTCAAAGTTTGCTAAGCACCAAATATTTGACACATCATTGTGAAATTTGCTTGTGACATATTTGCGATATTTTTGGTGGATATGATTGAGGAGTGTATTGAGATGATCCCCAGTGTTTACATTAGCTCTCTTGACAGGCAGACTTTTCGTGACAGTCATGGAAAGCATTTACCCCTTGGTTTTCATGATGTTGTTGTGTACTGTCTACATGACATGTGTAGGATATTCAATCTTCATTTCAACACAAACCCTTGTGATTTAATGATTAAATATGGCAAATGCAAATGTAAGAAGACATTTGTCTGAAGCAGAAATGTTGCGGACTGTAGGGATGGTGGAGCAAGGGGCTACCCATCGTCAGGTTGGTGAAGCCATTGGTGTGCACCATACGGTGATCACCAGAGCCTCGGCAAGATTTCAGCAGTATGGCATGCCAGTGGCAGAGACAGGGCAACGTCTGCAGCCGAAGACCCGTTTTTGATCATTCAGGTCTGTAGGAACCGCTTTGCCACAGCAACCCAGCTTCGCAGTGACCTTCAGAATTATCCTGGGTAAATGTTTCGACGCAGACTATCCGGGCAAGGTTGCACGAAGGTGGTCTCCGATCGAGAAGACAATGTATTCGAATTCCGCTGTCCCAGAACCACCGCCAGGCACGATAAGAATGGGCCATGGACCACGTTGGATGGAACTGAGCAGATTGGCGACCTGTCCTTTTTACAGATGAGGCAAGGTACTGCCTAGACCACACAGATAGGCGTTCTAGGGTATGGAGAAGACCAGTAGAGCGATTCCAAGCAGCCAACATTGCTGAGCATGACCGCTATGGTGGAGGGTCAGTCATGGCCTGGGGCGGCATCAGCAGGGATGGACGTACAGAGCTCTGTATCCTTGCACGTGGTACACTGCCTGCACAGTGGTATATTGATGAGATCCTGGATGTCCACGTCAGATTGTATCCAGGTGCAGTGGGTGATAGATTCATTCTGATGGACGATAATGCCCGTCCTCATATTGCCCATGCTGTCAGGGAGTACCGACAGACGGAGAGGATTGAGCGTATGGACTGGCCAGCAATATCCCCTGACCTCAATCCAATCGAACATGTCTGGAATGAGTTGCAGCTTGCCGTCCAGTCAAGCCAAGAAGTGTTCAGGAGCTTGGTGCCATGCTGGTCCAAGAATGGAACAGCATCCCAGAAAGGACCACCAGGAACCTGATTGGGAGCGTGAGAAGGCGTTGTGAAGCTGTAATTAACAGTAAAGGGTCTTGTACTCGATATTGAACCCATACCAGTTCGCTCCGTCAACTTTTTGGAAAATTGAAAAATTTCCTCTTTTACCAATAATATCCATTTTCCATGGTTATCGTATTCAAAAGCTAAAAAATAATGTCAAACACAAATAAAATCTTAATTTCTGTACTTAAATCATTAAAGATATAATTAATTAAAATATATATACACTTTTCATTACAATATTTCAACTAAAACGTAAAACAGGTAGTTGGATATACTTGGTACTTAGTAAACTTTGCGTAGTATATATGCAAAATAAAAAATGACTAATCATGCAAACACGATTTTTTTCTATTACTTTCATGAGTAATTTGTTCTTGGGTAAATTGCACGAAGAATAAAAAAAATCGGTGATCGTCGGATTAGTTGATATTATCTGAAAACAGGAATATCTCCTTAATAACGTAAAATAGGATTTATTGGAATAAATAGAACATAATTTGCTACAACATTCACCAAAACATTTAAGGACAAGGTAACGGACATTTTTTTGTACGAAAAAAAGAGAATTATGGTTGTATTCTTTAATCAAACACAAAATAATAACCAATTCATTGATGTTCCAACAATTTTGGATCGTTGCAATTAATAGTTCAGAGTTTCAGATTTTATAATTAATAAAGCAATTTGATGACCGTTTTGTTTTGTGTATTCCACGTGCTTGTAATGCACCTACTTATGGATAATGCGTGTACATGTACTACCGTTATGGGCTGGTAACTCAGATCAACCGATGGTGTAGCACATCGACCGAACCAGCGGCGCAGATCATCCGAAGCTATGGTGCCAATCGAGTGAATCGACTTATGAGATCGTGCGAATCGACGACTATTGAGATGATGTGCAAATCGACTGGTGTGAATTGACGATGGCACGAACCGTTCACGACAGCAGTATGGGACGGAAAATATTTTTATATTAGTGAATTGAGACAATGGGAAATGCTTTTAAGATAACATACTTGTATCATTAAGGCCTCACATTTTGTTGGGTTTGAGTAGAAAGGTCCCGAGAACAGCCCCGAAAATGCTTTTTCTCAGGCCAAGACAATAATGTAGACCTGAGAAAATAATATTTTATAATGACCATCAAGTTTGTGTACACATTTTTACTGCCGGTTAACCTCAGTGTAATGCCAGAAGTGTGTAAACATTTTATGATAGTAGATTCCTCTACGGGCAGTGCGGGCACCATGTGAAGTGGAGTAGTGCTAGTTTACTGTGGTAGACAAGTTTGCCTTACTGGTAAAATAGGCCCGAAATCAGGGGTGGATGTCATCTGAAGTCAGTAAAGTGAGCAGCATAGGTGTAAGCGATTCGCTAAACTTGACTTCACATCTATTTTGCAGTCGTAATAAAGCCAAATATGCTGAAAGTTACCATAAACACCAATAAAATAGCAATAAATACAAGTGGATTTAAACATCGACAAATACGCATGTTGTAACTTGTCCTAAGCAATTTAAATCTTGCATAATGTACTCTGGCCAAATGGTCAAGCCCGAGAGTTTTATGCGAAATTTGCAAAGTTTAATTCATTCAGACCTGAGTATTTTATGAACGCTTCACATTAGTTGCATTCTTATACCCACCGCAACGAGTTGTGGTTTGTGGGGGTGGGGGGTGGGGTGTTATACTGGAATCACCTTGTCCGTCCGTCCGTCCGTCCGTCCGTCCGTCCGTCCGTCCGTCCGTCCGTAGACCTAACTTTGTCCGGAGATTTTCTCGCACGTTTATGGACCAATCTGCTCGAAACTTGGTACGAATGTTCACCACCATGGGAACCTGTGCACCTGCGATTAAAGTTCCGGTCAGATTATTCTTTGCAAGAATCATGCCCCTTTTCGACTTGAAAAAGAAAAAAGCAAGCCCAGAATTTTGTCCAGAGATTTTCGCAGATGTTTATTGGTCGATTCCTTTGAAACTTGGTATGAATGTTTTCTACCATGGGACCCTGTGCACTTGCAATTATATTTTTGTCAGACTTTTTTGCCAGGGTTGTGCCCCTTTTCTTCTTAGAAAGCCTGAATTGCCTAGAATTGTGTACAGAGATTTTCTAAGACGTTTATAGGTCGATTCTTTAAAACTTGGTGTGGATGTTCAAAGCCATGGGAACCTGTGCACATGCGATTATAGTTGCGATTGGACCTTTGTTTCCAGAATTGTGCACCTTTTTGTCTTAGAATAATCATGGCGGCGGAGGTATGGACAAGCCCATCTAGGATAGTCACACCTCTAGTTCTCATTGTATGAATCCACTGAGGCTGAGGTTTTGGTTTTCCGACTTTTCATGCCAGACCCTAATCGTTTTACAAACATTAAACAAAAATGTTGCTTCCATTTAAAATGATATAGAAAGGTACTTATGGGCGGCTTTCAAATACATATGTGGCACGAAAATAGGCCATACATTTCAACCCTTCACCTAATCCAGATAGAAGATGACGCTTTAAAAAAACACTGATTAATCGTTTTACAAACACTGAACAAAAATGTTGCTTCCATTTAAAATGAATAGAACGATACGTATGGACGGCTTTCAAATACATACGTGGCACGAAAATAGGCCCTACATTTCAACCCTTCACCTAATCCTGATAGAAGACGACGCTTTAAAAAAACACTGATTAACTAAAACTTTAAATGAGGAATTTTGTAAATGACGCTGGCCGGCTTTAGTCGTTATGCTGGGTAAACAGTCAGGCGACTGGATGAGAAAATAAAATAAAATAAATAAAATCCTAACTGCCCCTATTTTTCTATTGCATGTTTCTCGAACCAAATAATTTTTTTTGTCTACTCTACTTCAAAATATTTCCATCCAGGCCAGTTGTCTGGTCCCTGACAATTTTGTTGCAGTTCAACAGCCTAGCAGCACATGTATATTATGTATTCTCCAGTAACGTTCTGGATAACCGGTAATAGAATAGTTACCCCTATTGTCCACATGGGGTACGATGACGCCGTGCACTGATGCGTACTGCACGTCGATGGTGCCTATGTCTTCAACCAATCAAACCCTGCCTGTGCTGCAGTGCAGAGTTACGATGTTTGGGGAGCGTTGCCCTGTGGTTCTCTCCAGGTACACCGGCTTCCTCCTCCCGTAAAACTGTCACCGACACGATATGACCTTGGCTGTTAAAGTGTCGTTAAACCTCAATAAATAAATAAATAGAATAGTTAATGGTTAACCAGTTTCTGAATTCCCTAACCATTTCAGCGCTATTTTTCAAAGTAATTATTTTGATACCTTCTATCGCCTGTGCGTATTAACATCCCCCTCATTGGGGAGCGCGGTGGCTCAGTAGGTAGAGGTGCAGGCTGCAAGCCGAGAGGTCCTCGGTTCGAATCCTACCTGCGGCAACCGCGTTGTGTCCTTGGGCAAGACACTTCATCTCCATTGCCCTCGTGGGGGCACGATGACGCCGTCTACTAAGGCGTACTGCACGTCGATGGTACGCATGTCTTCAACCAATCTAACCCTGCCTGTGCCGCAGTGCGGAGTTACGATGTTGGTGAGCTGGCAGCTGCTCGTCGTTGCTCGGTGGTTCTCTCCGGGTACTCCGGCTTCCTCCACCCGTAAAACTGTCACGGTCATGGTTAGCCATTGTGCATAAATATGTGACCTTAAACATCAATAAATAATAAATAAATAACATCCCCCTCATTTAATACTGTTATCTACATACAAGAAAAAATGACAATGCACTGTTATTTTGTGTTTCCACGAATTCCGTTGTCATGAAATACAACCAGAAAGCTGCTTTTTTGTCTTGTTGAATTGAAACACTCAGGAAAGCATGCACTTGACCGCCCTGCATATATTTATTTATTATTTATATATTGGTGTTTAAGGTCACATACTTATGCACAATGGCTAATCGTGACCGTGACAGTTTTACGGGTGGAGGAAGCCGGAGTACCCGGAGAGAACCACCGAGCAACGACGAGCAGCTGTCAGCTCTCCAACATCGTAACTCTGAACTCTGCACCGCAGCACAGGCAGGGTTAGATTGGTTGAAGACATGCGCACCATCGACGTGCAGTACGCCTCAGTACACAGCGCCATCGTGCCCCCATGTAGGCAATCGGGGTGAAGTGTCTTGCCCAAGGACACAACGCGGTTGCCGCAGGTGGGATTCGAACCGAGGACCTCTCGGCTTGCAGCCTGCACCTCTACCAACTGAGCCACCGCGCCCCCTGACCGCCCTGCATGCTCCAGCAGCTGCAATCTCCCAAATGAATAAGCATTTTTCGAAACTGCCATCTCGGCTTTTAATCTATGCAAAGTCACAGGTCACGATGTGTAAACAAAGCGATTTCCTTGTTCGTCGCGCTGAGTTCTGTGTCAGCCAAGACAACTAGTTTGTGAAATATCAAGTTTAAATTCGTAGAACCGATGTCATCATTCGAATTAACTGAAGTGGCAACACTAGACGACTTTAAAAGATGGGGTACCACAGGTTTAAAGACTTTCTTTTACGGTGGCGAAGACTTGTTTTGATTGGCAACAAGGAAACACTCGTTGCACGGAGTTTCCCGGCTTGGGGAATCCCCGAAAGTTGTCGAAACAGCGCCGACGGCCACTGAGTCATGACAGGGCGTGCATTCAAACACCATTGAAGTCGACAGGAACTCAGTTCGAAATAGTGAAAGTTCTCATACAATATTGCCATTGTCTTAAGCAAATGGTAACCTTAGCTAAATGTTTTTGAATTCGCACTAATGAACGTAATGGGGTCCGAAGTACTCCACCTGCTCTCTTCTCCCCTTGCTTGCAACGTGTTTTCTTGAAATGTTTACACCTCGCGACCTGTGGCCTTGCATAGATTAAAAGCCAAAATGGCAGTTTCGAAAAAGGCTTATAGTGCATCCGTGTCGATGGAAAAAGTATGTGGAGTTTTATCGCCAAAACTTGAATTTAATTTTAAAGACTTGTAATGGAAATTTGAATTGGTAATACCAACGTGACCTGACTTGACCTTTTCTATCACTTGTATTGTTTCAGATAGCCGACTCCGATTATGGAATGTATGTGTGGCCATGTGCACCAGTATTAGCTCAGTATATATTATTCAACAGGCATTTAGTTGTTGGACGGAACGTACTAGAGGTATGTGGGTTGTTAATATAGAAATAGTAGGATATTCAGTCTTCTGGTATCAAAGTCACACGATGATGAAATACATCGACGCGTCTCGTCCAGAATTTTATCTTCAGATGAACGTGCCCCGCCACATAGGTGTAAAATAAGTTATATTCACACAAATTTCGTAGAGCTGTTAATATTCGCCATTGTAATGGGAGGGCAAGATTTTTTAGCCCCTCCCGAAATTTCTATTTTCTGAACCGATGAGCCAATTTGAACCAAATTTACTATGTGGTATTACTAAGTCACAAGTACTTGATTCGTGCGAAAAAATCTGAATCCCTGTTGGAACCCCAGGTGCTCCCATATTTCCCAAACCGCATGGAACAGTTACATAGAACTTTTATAGGGTATGAAGCAACCTTAGGGCCAGTAGGATAGAAAGATTTTAAAAAGCCATCTGTTGCGTCATTGTGTAGCGTAAGGGCCCTTGGGGAATCGAAAAATGCTAAGTCGGTATAGTTGCAAAAATGAAAAAAATATTCTGTTCTTCAGACCTCTGATCAGAACCTGATGATATTTTGGTATACAACATCCATAAGGGGGTGGGGTGGGCCAGATACAAGTTTGTTAAAATTAAGCTCCTCGGTTCTTATTTAGACTCCGTACAGGTCGGTAGCCGCGCCCTCTGTTTATTTCAACACTCAGTTATTGCTTGGCAAGTACAGAAAACAGTGCATGCTAACCTTGAGGCAACACAGCCGCATCTTGACGTCTTGCATGGTTGTTTGCTGGAACACGAGCATCGAATCAGGCTGTTATGGGAAACCTACCTTTCCAACAGGGGTGACATTCCTTTCTTTATACGGCTGCGATGTCATGCGCTATTATAGGAAACATACCTTTCCGCGTGACGTGTAGGACTATTATAGGAAACCTACCTTCTCACGGGGGCGACATTCCTTTCCTTATATGGCTATGACGTAATGCGGGGGCGACATTCCTCTCCCTATATGGCTGTGGCATCTTGCGAGGGCGTGGTGTGACGTCACAGGTCAAAGGTCAACATTTGTAAAGTGGAGTGTATTACTACTTACCATACCCACTGACGTCTAAATTGTGCATATTTTAAAACGATTCGCTGTGCCCAACTTAAATTGTTTTCATTCCCAATATATTTCGCCTCCCATCTATCATCCCAGATTCATAAAATTATGCCTACAAATTGGTTAAAAATCGACCTAATTTGCTGTAAGATAGAAATTCTACCATACCTCTCTAGGTTGTTGCAGCCTATTTTCCTGCTTTAAACATAAGTTAGGTCTCCCCTAGATGAACTGGCCTTTGTCATTGTAAAATTACTGTGCCTACACACAAATGGGCCTATGGTTACTCAGCGGAAATTTACTGGAGGCGTGCTGTAAGCAGTAATTTATTATGACATACAAAGGGGCGAATGATTACTCAGCAGAAATTTACTGAGGGCGTGATGTAAGCAGTAATTTATTAGGGCCTTTGTCTCATTGGAAAATGATTGCGCCCACACACAAAGGGGCCGATGATTACTCGACGGAAATTTACTGGGGCATATTGTGGGGCGGACCCCGTGTGTTTATACCATGGACGTTACAGCACATTCCTTTCCTTTGTGCATATTTTAAAACGATTCACGGTGCCCAACTTAAATTTTTTCTTCATTCCCAATATATTTCGCTTCCAATCTATCGCCTCAGATTCCAAAAATTATGCCCAAAATTGGTTAAAAATCCACCCAATTGTCTATAAGATAGAAATTCTTCTAGACTCCCTCAAGGTTTGTGCAGCCTATTTCCTGCTTAAAACATAAGTTACGTCTCCCCCAGATGAACTGGCCTCAATCGTTAACCCAGCTACTTGATAAATGCAAAGGGGTTGATAAATACCCCGTCCATCTTACTCGGGTGACTAGAAATCTGCTCTGCGATCGTGTCTGCTGGGTGAAAAGACGCAATTTCAACACAGAAACTTACGAGCATCAACAGAGAATCCTCTGATTGCTCATAGAATCCGAGAACCGATTTGGGCAGGGTGATGCTTGTGAATGGAAAATTCCGTTGACACGTCTGTGCTTTTCAAGGCAGTGGAAAATTCCACTGCATTATCGCTAGCACAACATCCAAGGTCAGTGGCGAGTGCCTAAAACAAAAAGGTAAAAAAATTTAGGACGCCATGTGTTCTTAGAATAGAATAGAATACTGGCTTGTGAAAGGAAATTGTGAATGGAAAAACTTCGATACATTTAACTCTTTACCCGAGTATTTTCAAAATATTTTTCATCAAGTTCAGTCATGGCTACTCTGAAGCAGCTACATGTGACTAGATGTTATGAAAAATTTATCCATATTTAACTCAAGAAATCATTGGTCAACAAATCCATTCAAATTACAGTGCAAAAAATGGATTAATTCTGCCCAAATTATACTTATTTCAGTGGCAAGTGATTTTGTGTCATGGGCAGTATATAAGGAGTTAATCGCCGTATTCATAGTTTTGGTCAGTTGAGGTCATTTTAGTTTAGACATATTCCAGGCTTTTGAAGAGAGGGTTTCCTCCAAAAATAAGGAGAGCTATAAAATTGGCAATAGCCCAAGGAACACTCAAATCGACTAAAATAAAGTAAATTATGAAGGAGATGTAATGGAATTTACAGACGGTATATTTTTCTGTGACAGGGTCATGCATTCTGGCATTAATGTGTGTCTTTAGGGTGGGTAAAAGGGTCTTAGTATGGTGTAAAATGTAATGAACCACTGCATACATACGCTGATAGGGGTTAAACCCAAGAACACTTGGGAGCCTGCCTGGGCCGCTTGGTAAGTGTATTGGACATCAGTAGAAAAATTGCTGGATTTCATCCTAATATCCCCATTGACTGCGAGGCGCTATTTGCGTAGACAATAGCTTTTTTATTAGCCTTTCCATGGCACATTATTATTAGATCGCCTGACTTTAAGTCAGGGGAGAAATAGTGATCACTCACTGTCCATCGTCCGTGAAAATGGTGTTTGCGTCTTCCCCTCTCAAGCCGCTGAACCGATTTAATTGAAATTTGTGGTAATAGTTTGTTATGACATCGCATTTTGATTTTGTTCGAATCAAGTTGCCTCGCTCTTCGGTAGGTCTACGCCCAAAAAGTGTGCTTAAATCTTAAAAAATCTTCTCATGAACCAGCAGTAGCAGAAACTTGATATTTGGTGTGCAGCTTCCTTTTGCGGTGTAGACTCAGATTTGTTTAAGAGACGTTCGAGGAGCTATATTTGCCATCGTCATGGGAGTGGCAAGAATTTTCTCCCCGTCCAAAATTTCTATTTTCTAAACTGAGAGGCTGATTTGAGCCAAATTTGATATGAGGGCTTATTGGGTCATAAGTACTTAATTTATGCAAAAAAAAAAAATTCTGTTGCCCAATGGAAACCGCAGGAGCTAAAAACAGAAGAAATTTAAAACCCCCATATCTCCAAAACTACACGGCACAGAGAATTCTTATTTGGTGTGAAGCTTTCTTAGGGCCAACGGAATGCAATGGTCCAAAAAATTGCTATCGATTTTATCATAGGGTACTGTTTCGGGACTTTGAAAAAGTGCTGAGTCAGCGTTAGTAGTAGGAGAGGGATGGATCGTCCCTTATTGGATGGATCTCATGCTGGATCTCATGTGACGTCATAGTCACGTGACCTGGTGGCGCCATGTTTGGTTGTCATGGTAACCCGCGTATGCGGCCATCTTGTGACGTCATCTCCATAGTGATGGGTGGAGTGAGTGCGCATGCGCAGCATGTGTTGTTAGGGTGATACGTGTTTCCGTCGTCCATTTTGTATACTGGAGGCCGCCATCTTGGTTTCTATGGTAGCACGTGGTTGCTATGTTGCCCAAAGGCGTACAACAAGACAGGGGTATGTTCGGAGGGTATGTTCCTTTGTAGAAGAGTAATTTCCAGGTTTGTACAATTACCGCAAACAACCCGACAATCCCTCCAAATCACCGAAATTGACTTTATTTTCCCATTTTATCGGTGTAGCACGTAGTGCTATAGTACCAAAGGGCACAGGGGGTGTGTGTTCGATTAATAGGAGTATTTTTCTGGCTTACAATTCTCCCAGAATTCTTGTATAATTACCCAAATGAACCCAAACAAGTTGTATTATTTCGAATTCTTTTAGAATTCTCTAATTCTATCTATATATGTAATAGTTTTCCTCTACCTGACCATGTTCCTTTGTTCCGGAGTATACTCCAGTAGCATAGAAGAACCTATCAACTGGAACAGCTTTGCTTATTGTTACTATATTTAGCTATTCTGGTCTGTTCTTGTTAGTTCTGACCCTATTCTGTGTACTCTTGTTGTTTCATTTATCTAGATCATTTATATAGATTATTGCTAACCAATCAGCTTGCTTTATTTCCCATAATCTGTATGCAGAGTTATCTCCCTTCTGTATAACAAAAACCTATATCATTCCCAAAACCAATAAACTATCAAACAGTTACTGATAAACCATTGCTCGAATGACTCGAAGCCCATCGAGCAAATGTGCTATCAAGTAATTGCTTGATCGAGTGAATCAGCATATTGCTCGAATGACTCGAAGTCCATCGAGCAAATGAGCCATTGAGTAATTGCTCATTCGAGTGATTCCTCGAACGACTCTTCGACACATTTCAGTATTTGAGGATACCTATGGCCTGGCATTGTATTATTATTTGAGGATACCTTTTATAGGATACTTATCTAAGGATACTATTACCTATTTGGCCCACACTTCTGGGCCACCCCAAAACATACCTATCCCAAGTTCTCCCAATAAGCAGTCGAGCAGTTACTGAAAAGTAATTGATTGAACAACTCGAAGCCCATCGAGCAAATGAACTTTAGAGCAATTGCTCAGTAGAGTGACTCACACATACTGCTCGAACGACTCGAAGCTCAACGAGCAAATGAGCCATAGAGCAATTGCTCGTTCAGGTGACTCCTCGAACGACTCTTCGACTCATTTCAGTATTTGAGGATACCTATGGCCTGGTATTGTATTATTTGAGGATACCTTTTATAGAATACTTATCTAAGGATACTATTACCTGTATCACAAGGCATACCTATCCCAAATATCCCTTATAAGCTATCGAGCAGTTACTGAAAAGTCATTGATTGAATGACTCGAAGCCCATCAAGCAAATGAGCTTTAGAGTAATTGCTCGATCGAGTGACTCGGCATATTGCTCGAATGACTGGAAGTCCATCGAGCAAATGAGCTATTGAGTAATTGCTCGTTCGAGTGACTCCTCAAACGACTCTTAGACTCATTTCAGAAAAAAGGGATTCCATAGCCACAGGCATTTTCCAAAAAGGGATTCCGTAATTGAGATTCCTAGCCGAGTCAGTAAAATTTGGATTCCGTGATTTGACATGTACAGTCGAGGGTATGGAAAGGGATAACACCCAATTCAACAATGAGTACAAGACTCTGAACAGAGACAACCAGCCACTACAAAACAACGGATGTACAGAACGAAGATCCACAGAACCAGGATCGAAGTGAACAAAACAATGTGAAAGAAGGACAAACTAGTCAGATTGATCGAACTAGTTGGACAGACTGAACAGATCTGTTCAAACACAACCAAGATCGAAGTGAACAGAACAAAGTGAACAAAGTATTGAACTACAACCATAATTATAATGCAGTATTAACCCTCTTGAACCGAACAAAACTGAATGAACCCAACAAAGTTTTGAACTATAACCCTAAATATAACCCAAGGTAAAACCTTTGAACTCTTTGAATGAACTATAACCCCAGTGAAAATAAAACAGTGTGAACCCCTTTGAACTGTTTGAATAAACTTTATATAATTAACACCCTTTTGAACTGAACAAAGTTTACAGCCTTAATGAAAATATAACGAAGGTGATCTGAATGAATTTTTAAACTGCAACGCATTGAACTGAATTCTTCCAATAGGGAAAGGGAATACCCTCGACTGTATATGTCGAATCACGGAATCCAAATTTTATGGACTCGGCTAGGAATCTCAATTACGGAATCCGTTTATAAGAATCCCTTTTTGGAAAATGCCTGTGGCTATGGAATCCCATTTCTGAAAGGAGTCTAAGAGTCGTTCGAGGAGTCACTCGAACGAGCAATTGCTCTTTAGCTCATTTGCTCGATGAACTTTGAGTCGTTCGAGCAGTATGTCGAGTCACTCTCGTCTTTAATTGGAAAAACAACAATCTTCCCCAGTCATTTGATAACTTCTTCAGAGTAGCTAGTATGCCTGTCAGAACCACTAGACAACGTGATCTTCTCCAGATAACTAGAACAAGGACAAAAGCCCTGGACCATCTACCTACCAACCTGTATCCCAGGATTTGGAATGCGCTAGATAGAGATCTACGTACGATGAAGAATAGAAACGTATTTAAAAAGAAGCTGTTGTCCAGGCTTCTAGCACTTTATTCAGACAATGTTGAATGCAGTAATCCTTATTGTCCAGATTGCAATATATAAAACACCGTAGCGGCGGTGATCACATCAGCGGTAGTACGACCCGTTCTCACCCCCTGGATTGAGAGAGGGTGTGATCTTGCTGATTTGGACACCGTCATAACACGTCTTCCTGCTTTACTTTACCTATATATGAACAAATTAAATGACCAGACGAAATGACATCCTGTCCTCCAAATAGCTTTACCCACCTTGTCCGCATTAAATGACCTCACCTGGGGGATGTCTTATAGCTGTGGACCGCTCTCAAGATAAATAAAGGATTGAAGCAAATTTTTATATCTCTTTTACTCGAACTGCTCAGTTTAGGTTGCCTCATTTGTAGTACACAGCCAGAAGGCCCCAAGCTGAAAGACATCCACAAGAAAGCACTTTAACTGCCAAATCTAGCACAACCCTTACATAGTAAATTTTCTATAACCGATGAGATGATTTTTATAAGAACGTCGACAGTCTGGGCCCGTAAACAGTATTGCAAAACATTCCTTAGGGAGATGACTGGAAGACAGCCAATCTGGCTAAGTCATCTCCCAGTAGTATACAAAATGTTATATATTAATTGAACTATGTGATTGTAACCATTGTATTTCCTGTATGCTACTGAACGAATAAATATCTATCTATCTATCTCGATCGAGCAATTACTCGATATCTCATTTGTTTGATGAGCTTTGAGTCATTCGAGCAATGACTTGTCAGTAATTGCTTGATAGTTTATGAGGGGAATCCGGGATAGGTATGCCTTGAGATATAGGTAATAGTATCCTTAGATAAGTATCCTATAAAAGGTATCCTCAAATAATACAATACCGGGCCATAGGTATCCTCAAATACTGAAATGAGTCGAAGAGAGCCCGAATTGTACCAAAATTTTTATTTTCCGAACTGAGAGGCCGATTTGAACCAAATTTGATATGAAGGCTTATTGGATCATAAGTACCTAATTTATGCCAAAAAAGGTTTCCCGTCGCTCCAATGGAACCGCAGGACCTAAAAATAGAAAAAAAAATAAAATGCCCATATCTTCAAAACTGCACAGCACTGAGAATTCTTATTTTGTGTGAGGAACAGCAGAAAGGAATGGTAAAAAAAAACAGCTATCGGTTTTATCATAGGGTACTTATCCAGGACTTTGAAAAAGTGTTGAGTTAGCATTTCTTAACACTGGGTAACATTACTGTGGGTAATGGGAAAAACATTTAAGACTCTTCTCCCAAACCACTGCTCCAGAAGCTTTCAAATTTCACATATAACATCTTTGAACGATTGTTTCACATGTTTAATGAATTCAAATCCCTGGGTCCATATTTGGGCTCTCTATGGGAGCCCAAATGTTTAAATTAGTGCAGCATGGGGAATATTCTTTAAAAATCTTCTTCTGATCCACCAATCAGAATATTTTGATATTTTGGTATGCAGAATGCTAAGGGGATGAGATTCAAGTTTGTTCAAGCCAAGTCCCTGGGTTCATATTTGGGCTCACTGTGTGAGCCCAAATTATAACTCAGTTCAAAATGAGGAATTTTCTTTAAAAGTCTTCTTCTTCAGATACAATAGTCGGAATGTTTTGTAGGGCTGGGCGATATGGGAATCTGAATACCGGTAACGATATCAGAAAAAATATCGCGATATACCGGTATATCGTGCAGCAGTGTGTGAAACACATATTAAATGCAAGGGATATCATGAATAAAAAATATATTTTTGGAGCAAAAGATAGAAGTATCACTTACTGCTCTGAGAAAATGAGTGATTTGAATGGAAGACCATAATAATCCATGTCTACAAAGTTATTGAACCTATTGTTTAATACGAAAATAAGCCATAAAATTAGCATGGGTTTACTGGCTTTCATCTGAATCTGGGATGTAAGTAAATTAGTCTTTGTCAATTTAATTCCTGTAAAAACATGGTCAGCCTCTCTTGACTGATAAGCGTTTAATTACTGAGCCAGTCAATTGTCACATTGTGTTAACTGCGTATGTGTGGCTTCATGAAAACAGTGGCAAACAAAACTTTTTTATCAAAACAACGGGTGTCCAGTTGATGGAATTCCGAGGGCCTGGTTTCACAAAGAACCAGTAGTAGCTCCTCCCCTTCTCCTATCTTCCAGCAGTAAACTTCCTCAGATGACAATGTCAAATGTCATCTGTCACATGTCAGGCCAGTCGGTATGTTGATATTAAGCACGCCTCCAAGACGTGATCTCCCTTCACTTTCATGATAGTCTGCAGGTGTCAATCACCAACCGACAATGTTTTCTCCCAGTGATGGCATCACACCACCTCTGTTACATTTGACAAAAATTGTTGCACATTTCGCAATTGTGAATATGTGTGATTTGAAACATTTTTGTGTCAGATTGCTGGCAACGAATTCACCGTGACAGTCGGGTCTATTTTCCGTGTAACAACAAACTATTTGTGTGATGTATGCTACTTTAATAATTCACTAATTAAAAATAAACAAATTTAGCAAACAAGTATTAAATTTTTATTTCATAATTTCTCCATGAATCATTGAATGCTTGCATGTCGGTGACGATAAATGAGATAGAACGTTACTCTCGTCATCTTTCGCTGTTTATCATTTGTTCACGAAATGAGGAAAGATAAACTTCCTGTATTTTCAAAGCAACTTTCTATGCGATTTTACGAAAAAACACATGTTGAAATTTTATTATCATGTGACCCAAACCAATATCGTTACAGACGATATACCGGTATTGCCAAAAATAGACGATATTTAACCGGTACCGATTTCAATACCGGTATTTACCGGTATATCGAAATATCGCCCAGCCCTAATGTTTTGATATTTAGTATACAGCATCCTTGGGGTCGTGAGATTCAGGTTTGTTCAAGCCAAGTCCCTGGGTTCATATTTGGGCTCCCTATGGGAGCCCGAATTATTACTTAGTTCAGTATGAGGAATATTCTTTAAAAATCTTCTTTTGTTTTAGATCCACTGGTCAGAATCTTTGGATATTTGGTATCAGCTTTTCTTAGGAGGGGCAGATGCAACTTGTTCAAATCAATTCCCTGGGTTGATATTTAGGCTACCATGTCAGGTGAGCACCCTGGGGCCTCTTGTTTGTATACTGACCAGATTTCCATGACTTTAGAAAACATTTAAAAATCTAGGTTTTGTATGTACAGCAAAAACTCCCGATAAATAATACGGTTTTATTCAATGTGAATAATCTTTCAATAATAAAATCGATACTAACTGGACTTTATGATTCTGGAGAATCATGGCTTTTCCAGATGAGATTCCATGATTTTTCATGACCCCAGAGTATCTGATGAATTGTTTTTAACTGTCTCACTGAAGTTCCCTTTCTGATGTTATGAGAAAGATGGGCATAGTAGTCTCAAATGACTCAGTTTGATAAAAAAAATGTTTAGGTTCATTAATGGTGGAGAGAATTAATATCAATATCGTCGTCCGACAAGTTAATGACCGAAATAGTAGTTACGTTTGTTTGACGCATACCCACTGAGTGCTGTGGCTATTTGAAAATGGTCCGTTTTATCTCAAATGTATCCAAAATATTGATGTCTGGCAGCTTGTAGAGGGTTGACAAGTGCTAACAGGAATATTTTTTTCATGCAGCTTGTAATGTCACACCAAGAACAGCGAATGGCCATTTTTTGTTTTCAGAGAAATCAAGGGAGAACACGAATTTTAAGTTTTGATTGGTGTCATTGTTTATCCAACCCAAAACGGATTAAGTGTTTTTTCAATACCCTTATTACTTATAAAAATAATTCTCAGTGAATTCTACTTCCCCTTATAATGATCTTTTCTCTTAACTTTGGGTGCTGTGGGTAATGAAACACAGCCCATTTTATCAACATTTTGATGTTTGTGAACCTGCATAGGGTTAATAAATGATTACTGGAATATTTTGTACATGCGACTTGTAATGTCACACTAAGATCTGAGAATGGCCAATTTTTCTTGAAAATCTACGAGATGGTTTTAGAGAAATCCTAGGATGACATGAATTTTTAACCTTTTGAGGGGTATCGCTCTGTAACCAGCCCTAAACGGGTTAATGCTTCGGTTTTTTAATACCTTCATTACTTACAAAAATGATCCTCGGTGAATTCCACTTCCAATGAAGGGGGTTATGTTTATCTTGCAGGTACACATTGGGTGTTATGGGTGCCCAAGAATAGCCCATTTTCTCAAAATATCTATGCTTGGCAGCCTCTGGAGGGTTAACAAATGTTTACCGGAATAGTTCTGTCCACGCAACTTGCAATGGCACTCCAAGACCTGCGAATGGTCAATTTGGCTTGAAAACTTAACTAGATTTTTTGCTGAAATCCACAGAAAAAGGGAATTTTAAGCTTTTAAGGGATATATCTCCTTAGCCAGTCAAAAATGGGTTAAGACCTCGATTTTTGAATACCCTTACTACTTACAAAGATTTTTCCCTATCATTTTTGCGTCCGGTAAAGGAAGTTACGTTTCTCTGTGGCATTCCTATTTGATGTTGTTGGTGCCCAAAAACATACTATTTTTTTCAAAATTTTGACATTTAGCAGCCCATGGAGGGTTAACAAATGCTTACGGGAATATTTTATCCATGCAACTGGTAATGCGACACCAAGACCTATCAATGGCCATTTTCTCTTGAAAACCTACAAGATGTTTGTAAAGAAATCCAGGGAAAACATAATTTTTAAGATTTTGATGGGTATCGCTATTAAATACCCCAAAAAGGGATAACACTTGGTTTTATGAATACTCTTATAACTTACAAAAATGGTTTTCGGGGAATTCCACTTCCAACAAAGGTGATTATGTTTATCTCTCGGGTGTGTCCGAAAACAGCCCATTTCAACAAAATTACGATGCTTGGCAGTCTGTAGATGGTTAATAAACTCTTACCGGAATATTTTGTCCATGCAGCTTGTAATGTCACACAAACACCTGCGAATAGCCAATTTTTCTTGTAAAACTACAAGATGCTTTTAGAGAAATCCACAGAAAACTGGAATTTTTAGCTTTTAAGGGGTATCTCTCTTTAGCCTGCCCAAAATGGATTAAGACTTCGACTTTTGAATACCCTTACTACTTACAAAAATGTTTCGTATAAATTGTGCGCTCGTTAAAAGAAGACACTTTTCTTTGTGGCGTACCCATTGGGTGCTGTTGGTGTCCAAAAACAGCCCATTTTATCACAATTTTGACTTTTAGCAGTCCGTGGAAGGTTAACAAATGCTGTCTGGAGTATTTTGGCCATGCAACTTCCATTGTCACATCAAGGCCTGCGCGTGGCCAATTTTTCTTGAAAATTTACTTGACTCGTTTAGAGAAATCCACAGAAAACATGCATTTTTAGCTCAACTTTGGCGAAGCCAAATTTGAGCTTATGCCATGGCCAGTCGTCCGTCTGTTCGTCTGTCCGTCAACAATTCAATACGGCTCGGGCTAGAGGCCGTGTTTATGAACCGATCTTTACGAAACTTCTTGGGTACCTTTGTTATGACCGTGGGACGAGAACGAGCGTTTTGGGGTTTGGTCCGAAATTCAAGATGGCAGCCAGCCACTATTTTGTACCGACGATGCAGAAATCTGTTTTTTTGCACAGAACTTCCATATGAAAGCGCTAATTTGAATAATTTTTTGTATGAATGTTTAGTACCATGGGATACATCACATATAATACGGGTTTTTTTCTCGTTCGTAAATTATGCAAATTAGACTAACTTTGATGTATTTAGTGTTACTTTCAGCACTGTCAGAGCAAATGCCAATACGGCTCGGGCTAGAGGCCGCATTTATGAACCGATCTTTACGAAACTTCTTGGGTACCTTTGGTATCACCGTGGGACGAGAACGAGTGTTTTTGGGTGCGGTCCGAAATTCAAGATGGCCACTGGCAGCCATTTTGTTCAACATTAGAGGCAATCAGATTTTTCCGCAGAACTTCCACATGAAAGCTCTGATTTGAATAATTTTTTGTGTGAATGTTTAGTACCATGGGATACATCACACAAAATACGGGGTTTTTCTCGTGAAGAAATTATGCAAATTAGATGAACCTTGATTTTTTCAGTGCTACTTACACACAGTAAGTACACATGTCAATACGGCTCGGGCTAGAGGCTGTATTTATCAACCGATCTTCACGAAACGTCTTGGGTATCTCTGCTATCACCTTGGGACGAGAACGAGTGTTTCTGGGTGCGGTCCGAAATTCAAGATGGCTGCCAGTGGCCATTTTGTACCAAAATTAAATCTAATCAGTTTTTTGTACACAACTTCTATACGGCTCAGACTAGAGGCCGTATTTATGAACCGATCTTTACGAAACGTCTTGGGTACCTTTGTTATCACCGTGGGATGAGAACGGGTGTTTTTGGATGTGGTCCGAAATTCAACATGGCCACCAGCAGCCATTTTGTACCAAAATTAGTGCAATCAGTCTTTTGTACAGAACTTCTCTATGACAGTTCTGATTTGAATAATTTTTTGTATGAATGTTTAGTAAAATGGAATACATCACATACAGTACGGGTTTTTTTCAGAAATTATGCAAATTAGATGAATTTTGATTGATTTAGTGCTACTTATACACTGTAAGTGCACATGTCAATACGGCTCGGGTTAGAGGCTGTATTTATCAACCGATCTTCACGAAACTTCTTGGGTACCTTTGTTATCACCTTGGGACGAGAACGAGTGTTTCTGAGTGCGGCCCAAAATTCAAGATGGCTGCCAGTGGCCATTTTGTACCGAAATTAGGTCCAATCAGTTTTTTGTGACAACTTCTATACAGCTCGTATTTATGAACTGATCTTCACGAAACTTCTTAGGCACCTTTGTTTTCACCTTGGGACCGGAATGAGTGTGTTTTGGGGTGTTTTGGGGTGCCTTTGTTATCACTGTGCTATGAGAACAAATATTTTGGGGTTCAGTCAGACCCACTCTGGGACTCAAAGATTTCTTTTCTAGTTTAGCATCTGACTGTCACCCACCTTTACAATACTTTACCTATACATTTGTTACAGGCTACGGTCAGTATTTATGTACAGGCCGTTATAATACTTTATATGCACCTTTGTTATCAGGTCATTACCTAGATGTTTGTCATTGCTGTGTCACATACTATACATGTACATGTCTTGACAAGTTGAGCTACAGTGTCATTGACACTTTCATTTATCTTTTGAGGGGTATTGCAGTTTAACCAGTCCAAAACGTGTTAACGCTTGGTTTTTTGAATAGCCTTATTACTTACAAAAATGATCCACGGTGAATCCCACTTCCAATAAAGGAAGTTATGTTTACCTCTCGTGTATCGTTTGGATGCTGTAGGGGCCCGAAAACAGCCAATTTCATCAAAAGTTCGATGTTTGACATCCTGTGGGGGGTTACCATATGCATCGCCTAATATCTCATGTATATGGTCGTGTGACAGACAGGTCTACCAGTGACAAATATTTTTTAAAAAATCTGCAAGACGTGTTTCGAGAAAGTGCCTATAAACCCTAATTTTGACAGGTTGTTTTGCCAATTCTGGCGAAATGAGGGTTAAATTGAAAATTCCGCTTCAGTACATTTTTAGATTTTGTGCCCCTCTATGCGTGTGCAAAATTGTGTGAAAATCGGTTCGGAAATGGCTTCTGAATCGTACGGACAAAATGTGTGGAAAAAAAAAATAAAAAATAATAATAATCCGTAAGAAAACAATAGTTTTTTCCAGAGGGAAAAGCCTAATAAATAGCACATACAACAGGAATGTTATTAGCCAGACAGGCTACAGCATGTGAGTTCACAGGGCTACTTGTGGGAACGCAGTCATTACTTATTCATTGCAGGGTTGTTGGCCTTATGATGTGGCATTCACACTTGGAAATTTCCGATGTGTTATTATAAAACGCAGACATGCATGCCTTATCTTGGGAATGCTGTTGTTATTGATTCAGGGGGGTTCTACCCAACATTATTTACAAGTTTAAGGGATTAGCAGAATACCGGGATATTGGGCGGATTTGGAAACACCCACCCAGTGTAAATTCTACCAAATAATAACTTGTGTTAGGGATAACTGTGCAAACAACACTAGCAAAATACCCAAGAGGCAGTAAGGGTTGAGGTGGCACTGAAAGTCTCAATTTTGTAGGGCAAAGATCGAAGGACGCTGGGTTGGGGCAGCCAAGCGCCACGAAGATGGGATGGAGGCTGCGAGTCACAAGGGGGTTTGGGAATTTTCCATTTTGTTTGGTGGGGGGGGGGGGGGGGGGGGGGGGGCGATTTCTACGCCACTTGTTGCGGGGTGCATTTCACACCGAACATATTCTACTAATCCCTTAAACTTGTAAATATTTGTTGGGTAGAAAACCCCCTCCTCGGTCAGCTGCCTCGGTGGTTTAATAATAATAATCTCCTTTTCCCGTAACATGAACTCCAAGTCTCCAACATGTCAATTGCAGTCACACGCATCGGCACGTGGCAGTGATATGACTGTTCTTCACGCTGGCACGCCTATTGTCAGGGCCGATCTGAATTGGGACGGAAATTCTTGCAGTTGAAAATGAAGCAACCAGTGGCGTAGAAATCGCGTAAGTGGGTTGCTACCCCCCCCCCCCCCCCCCTCCCCACCTCAGCGAAATGGAAAATTCCCAAAACCTCTCGTGACTCGCATCTCCGTGACGCTCGGGTGCCCCAATCCAGCGCACTTCGGCCCTTGCACTATAAAATTGAGATTTTCAGTGCCGCCCTAGCCAACCCTCTTGGGTATTTTGTTAGTGTTGTTTGCGCATTGTCACCGAACACGAGTTATTATCTGGATGGGTGTTTCCAAATCCGCCCAATATCCATGTACTGTTTGTGGGTTTGGCGATGCCACGTCCAGTGATTTCGGTCGAGCTCTAGTTTCACATCCTGTCTTGATTGTAGAGCTGAAACGGTTAACCGATTAATCGATTAACCAATGATCAATGTCTTGTTTGATCAAAAAAGTAAATGCATCGGTTAACCGTTACTATTGAACTACGGTATTATATGGGTTAACAAAGGAAAAAACTTGTTCCAAAACAGGCAAACATGGTACTTGCATAAGGAATTCTTTAATTACTAAAGATTTCCAATGTTGGTCTCACAAACATAGCTTATGACCCTCCATTGCAACGAGGGCAACGATCTCGTTCCAATGTGGGGTCATAAGCTATGTTTTTGAGACAAAAAAGGAAAACATAATAAAAGTTGAATTGAAATTTTTGTATATGGCGCTGGCCGGATTTGTCTATTACGTTGAGTAAAGGTTTAATGATATAAATTATCAACGGTATAAGGCCGTTATTCAGTTACATATTACGGCAAGTGATTAATCGGTTAACCAGGGTTAATCCATCTGATTAATCGATCAAGAAAATCCTTTAACCGTTTCAGAGTCATTTGATTGTTCCCATTGCCATTTCTTTGACTACCTGAAAATTTGAATGCGATGGTTGTTATGGATACAATTGCTAGTGCACTACAGAGTCACTAACACCTGAAATTGGTCGAACAATTTCAGGTTCTCATCCTTAATATTAAATTACCCAAAGGCAGTGGCAGATCTCTTAGGCTGACAGACCTTTCTCAATGGCCCCAGTAAAATAGCCTCCATAGAATAAAATCAACTGTTCAAATTGTTAATGATGATACCATGTGTTTGGCCAGATCGATAGCTATTTGTTTTGCGAGTGCTCACAAGGTAAGCCTCAAGGAATGGCGGGAAATTACCAAAAACTCGCCATATCTCACGAAAATCCAGAATATTTAAAATATCGGAAAGTCCCTACTACGGATTACCGTAATATCAGGAACAAGAACAGACACGAGCAAGCTCCTGTAGCTTGTGAGCTTTGTCGTGTATCTCAGAACACGCCTGCCAGCGGTGTACCCAGCAATTTGTAAGGGGGGGGGGGGGGGGGGGGTTCACCCACAATGAAACTCAAAGATGAGAATGTCTTGCAACTAAAAAGACTGAAATCTTGGCCAGAGGCCAAGCCTTGTCAAAAGGTCAAGTTGGAGGAGATTATGGGAGGGGCTGACTCCCTCCCATAATCTCCTCCACCTTTGGCCATCAGTGGTGGGGGAGGGGCGGGGGTCGCCCGGAAAAAAAAAATATTTGATATCAGCAGTGATCAAAGACTTTATGCTGAGTAAAAAATTTTATGCTGAGTAAAAGTGAATCAAATTCAGTGTAGGCGTGTATTATATTTATGTGAAGAATATCGGCCGCGAACTGTTGGGATTCGAGGGGGGGGGGGGGTCGTACGACCCCCATGACCATCCCTAGCCACACCCTTGCCTGCTACTACCGACAGTGACAAAAACTTCGAAGATGTCTTAGACTCTAGCATTTTAGTTTTGAGTTTTGACTTGGGGAAACAAAGTGTATGAGACTCCCGTCAAAACGATTCTATGAATGTATTTGGTCAATGAAAATCATTTTGACGCCACCACCAACATCACTGGGCTTTTTACCAGCAACTACTTCTGCAAAAAATGTCTGACATCCTATGACCACAGGGACAAGCACAAGTGTAATTCATTTTGCATAATGCGTAAATTTTCTGAATGCTCTCAGTTGAATGCCCCATTATCTTTTCCCGGTGCCACATGGAATGCAGATTGATTGATTCATGAGGCCTCATCCCAGAAGGCCGTGCAAGATGTTTCGGAAGTGTCTGATTTGTAGAAAGTCATCGACCTGAACAAACAAAATTTGGAGTTACACCCCCACCAACGCGGGGAATTTACCCGTAACCTTTGTAAGGGTCTATTTTTGTTGGCGAACATCTTTGCTACATCAGGGCAGAATACTCAAAGCCTCCCAAAACCGAAATCTATTTTCTTTTAATTTCGAATGTACACAGGATGAAGTATTCCAATGTGAATAAGGTTACCAACCCTGTTCCATCAGTCAAAAATGTGTGAATTCCAACAATTTCTCTTGTGAAAATTTAGCCACACCGAATTATTTGGTTTCACAATCAGTCTACCATGTATGTATTGATGACTGTTTGGAAACCGGGTTCAAATGTAACACTTTTCTTGTGCAGTCAGAAAGATCCTTGTTCAGAGACTTCTGGATTCTGACAGTTTGTGGCTAGCTAATCAGATACGCTAGTAGTATAGCTCGTATGTTTGAGGTACAGGTTGCCGGACCCCGCTGCCGGACCCCGGAAGTGACGTCATGTCACGTGACCTAGTGGCGCCATGTTGTGTTGTCATGGTAACCCGCGTGAGCGGCCATGTTGTGACGTCATCTCCATAGTTATACGTGGTATGAGTGCGCATGCGCAGCGCGTGTTGTTAGGGTGATACGTGTGTCCGTCGTCCATTTTGTATACTGGAGACCGCCATCATGGTTTCTATGGTAGCACGCGATTGCTATGTTACCCAATTGTTCTGCAATAAGACGGGGTATGTTTTGAGGGTGTGTTCCTTTGTAGAAGAGTAAATCTAATTACCACAAACAACCCGACAATCCTTCCAAATCACCAAAATCCACCCGAACTTTTACTATTTCGAATTCTTTCAGAATTCTCTGCTTCTATCTATATATGCAATAGTTTTCCTCTACCTAGGCATGTTCCTTTGTTCTGGAGTATACTCCAGTAGCATAGAAGAGCCTATTATTTGGAACAGTCTATCTTATTATTACTATATTTAGCAATTTCTGGTCTATTCTTGTTAGTTCTGACCCTATTCCAAGTACTCTTGTTGTTTCATATATATAACTAACCAATCAGATTGCTTGATTTCCCATAATCTGTATACAGAGTTATCTCCCTTCTGTATAATAAAAGACTATATCCAATGGCCATATCCCATGGAATCCCATTTTGGGGAAACACCCGTGGCTATAGAATCCCTTTTCTGTCATATGTGCTTATGTGAAAAAGCACAATGTGACACAATGTGCCCTAGCACAAAGGCACATGCTTTATGTGCCGATATGTGCTTATGTGAAAAGGCACAATGTGACACAATGTGCCCTAGCACATAGGCACATACGGGTATTTGAGGATACCTATGTCCTGGTATTGTTTTATTCGAGGATACCTACTGGAGAATCCCTTTTTTGTCATATGTGCTTATGTGAAAAGGCACAATGTGACACAATGTGCCCTAGCACAAAGGCACATGCTTTATGTGCTTATATGTGCTTATGTGTGCTTATGTGAAAAAGCACAATGTGACACAATGTGCCCTAGCATATAGGAACATACGGGTATTTTAGGATACCTGGTATTGTATTATTTGAGGATACTAGTTGGACTTTACATACGGGTACTTCATGCTACATCCGGGTACTTCTGTTGGGGTAGTAGATAAAAAAACAACAACACTGAATATAAATTTAAATTTCTTTATTCAAGTATACAATTCAATGTCTCAAGGCATTTCTCTTTGTAGTTCTTCTTGCATGGGAACCATTTCATCTTCTTGGGGGTTGGAGCTTCTTCCCATTGCATGGCTAGGTTCTTGATAAATCTCTCATTTGATAACTTAGCTTTGTTGGTTGCTTTAATTTCCTGTCTGGCATCTTTGGGTTCCTCTTTCTCTAGCTGTTTCATAGTAGTAACTTCAGTCTTCTTAGTAGTAACTTCATTTGTGGTTTGAGTGGAAACATCCTTCTTAGCTTCAGTAGTAACTACATTCGTAGTGGTAACTTCATTCTTTACGGGAGCTGGCTTTTTCTTGACTTCAGTAGAACCTTCATTCGCAGTGGTAACTTCATTCTTTATGGGAGCTGGCATCTTTTTCTTGTCTTCAGTACAAACTTCGTTCTTAGTGGAAACATCTTTCTTTGTTTCTGTAGAAACTTTGTTCGCAGTAGTAACTTCATTCTTGTTTGTATTGTGAGTCCATTCTGTCTGTATTCTTTTGTTTACTGATCGGCCAGTATCCACACATCTTTGTTTCTTTCCACCAGCATCCATGTCCAGATTTTTTCTCTTGGCTGCATTTACCACACGATTCACTTGGGTCAGTTCCTGGGAAGTTAGCTTTAATCCAGCATCATTCTTGAAGATCTGTATATGTAAGTCATCTTTGAATCTGAGCACCGTTGTTGACACAGACATCTTCACTCTTCGACGTTCAAAACGGAAATGAATTTATTTTTATACCAACACTCCTTTTATACTTTTTTTTCTAATCGTCTTCTTCTTCTTCATCATCTTCTCGGAATGAGTAGTTTGTCATAAGGTTGTCGAACAGAAATCTTCGCTTTTCCAAGGCATATTTCTGGGATTCTTCAAAGTCAAAATCCTCTTCTTCACGAAGATGCTTGGCAGTTTCTAGAATTTTCTTGTGAATTGAGTCGTTGCAAAAATTTCGAATGTACTCAATGGTATAAATGTATTTACACTAATGGCTTCTCTAACATTCTTTTGAAGTGCTCTATATGCTGTTTCAACTGCATCTTCACTATCCATTCCATCTTCAATATATTTGTTCATGAGGTTGTCAAAATCGTTTTGGTATTTGTCAAAGGCACTTTGAACGATACCTCCCATCATAGAAACGTCTTCTTCTTCATCTTCTTCTTCATATTCTATATCTTCTGATAGTTCCAACGATTCATCAGGGTCCGAATCTCTTGACCAATTTTTTGGTGCACAGCTGGATTGCATTGTGTCCGCTCCCTTCGAAGGTCAGATTACAAATAACAAATTTCTTATGAGCACGACCCTTTTATAGGATATCGGACAGAGCATTGATGACGGGTTTGATCAACTTTCCTAAAAATCCTCCTTTCTGTGTGATGCGTCTTCTTTTCCGATAAGATAGTTCTCTCTTTGGTGAGGCAATTCTCCTTATTTCGTACTTGTGTGGAATCAGCTTAGCTCTCTCAGATTTGGTTATAGGCACTGCGCCCGTCAAGATGTTTGAAGCACAATCACATATACATTCTATCAAATCATCACTGGCCATCTTCAGCATAGTCTTGGATTCATATCGATTCGCATCAGATAGGATGCGCAGTGTATCTAAATTTCTTTCTAATCTTGTAGTGTTGCTCAGTGTTTCCGATTTCTTCATGGGACAGTAATCCTCTTCATGTCTCTTACGTGTGAAGCTCCTGGAGAATTCTTTATCACAATATCTGCAGCAATGGACTTTTATGACTTTACTCTTTACTTTTTTCAGAGCTAGGACTGGGTTGATAAGCGCTGAGAGAAAGCAACTCTTTCGTAGTATACATCTTTTAATATCTGGAGAAATTCCATCATCTGTTAGCAGCTTCAATACATGTTCGTATTTTCGCAGGTCATCAAATTCAGCTAAATTCAGTGGTATCTTATCTTCGAGAATGTTGGTAGCACATTTACATAAACAGGTAATCAAATCTTCATCAGCAGCACGTAGAACGGCATCGATTTCCACCTTGTCGGCATCCCGTAAAAATTCTAAAAGTGCTTTATTCTGGTCAGTCAGTCCAGTATCTCTCTCCTCTTCTCTTCTTCTTGGACAGCTATGTTCTTCATGTCTCTTCCTATTGTATGGCTGTGCGAACAACTTAGTACAATATCTGCAGTGGAGTCGACGATGGTCCTTTTCGTGTCTTCAAGCATTATCCGATCTTGAAAATGACTTGGAACAGTATCTGCAACGAATTGGTAACATGTCTTCACTCGACGACGGTCAGGACACAAATGAATTTATTTGCGTACCAACACCCCTTTTATACCTTTCCCAACAGAAGTACCCGGATGTAGCATGAAGTACCCGGATGTAAAGTCCAACCAGTATCCTCAAATAATACAATACCAGGTATCCTAAAATACCCGTATGTGCCTATATGCTAGGGCACATTGTGTCACATTGTGCTCTTTCACATAAGCACATATAAGCACATAAAGCATGTGCCTTTGTGTTAGGGCACATGTGTCACATTGTGCCTTTTCACATAAGCACATATGACAAAAAAGGGATTCTCCAGTAGGTATCCTCGAATAAAACTATACCAGGACATAGGTATCCTCAAATACCCGTATGTGCCTATGTGCTAGGGCACATTGTGTCACATTGTGCCTTTTCACATAAGCACATATCGGCACATAAAGCATGTGCCTTTGTGCTAGGGCACATTGTGTCACATTGTGCTTTTTCACATAAGCCCATATGACAGAAAAGGGATTCTATAGCCACGGGTGTTTCCTCAAAATGGGATTCCATGGGATATGGCCATTGGATATAGTCTTTTATTATACAGAAGGGAGATAACTCTGTATACAGATTATGGGAAATCAAGCAATCTGATTGGTTAGTTATATATATGAAACAACAAGAGTACTTGGAATAGGGTCAGAACTAACAAGAATAGACCAGAAATTGCTAAATATAGTAATAATAAGATAAACTGTTCCAAATAATAGGCTCTTCTACGCTACTGGAGTATACTCCAGAACAAAGGAACATGCCTAGGTAGAGGAAAACTATTGCGTATAGAGATAGAAGCAGAGAATTCTGGAAGAATTCGAAACAGTAAAAGTTCGGGTGGATTTTGGTGATTTGGAAGGATTGTCGGGTTGTTTGTGGTAATTAGATTTACTCTTCTACAAAGGAACATACCCTCCGAACATACCCCGTCCTATTACAGAACAATTGGGTAACATAGCAATCACGTGCTACCATAGAAACCAAGATGGCGGCCTCCAGTATACAAAATGGACGACGGAAACACGTATCACCCTAACAACACGCACTGCGCATGCGCACTAACACCACGTATCACTATGGAGATGACGTCACAACATGGCCGCTCACACGGGTTACCATGACAACACAACATGGCGCCACTAGGTCACGTGACATGACGTCACTTCCGGGGTCCGGCAGCGGGGTCCGGCAACCTGTACCTCAAACATACGAGACATACTACTTACGCTTGCCATTTTTGGTAGATGGCTCTTCTCTGAATACCACAAATACTTTACTCTGGTGGCCAACAATGCCAAGGAATGTGATAACGCCTTTCTATTGGAATATTTGATACAAAATTCAGTCTATCCTGATTGTATTGTTTACACTGGGACAAAGATAATTTTTATGAAAGCGCCACACGAGAGTTTGGTCATTGACAGTTTGATTGAATTCTTTTAACTGGTTCAGTGCTGGAAGCCTATATGGGTTTTAAATCTGAATATATTTACTTATTTATTGTAGTTTTTAAGGTCGAATATTTCTGCACAATGGCTAATCATGACCACGACAGTTTTACGGGTGGAGGAAACCGAGTACCCGGAGAGAACCACCGAGCAACGGCGAGCAGATGTCAGCTCCCCATCATACTAACTCCGCACACGCAAGGTTAGCATTGGTTGAAGACAGGTGCACCATCAACGTGCAGTACACAACTCCACCGTACCCTCACGTGGGCAATGGAGGTGAAGTGTCTTGCTCAAGGACACAACGCGGTTGCCGCAGGTGGGATTCGAACCGAGGACCTCTCGGTTTGCAGCCTGCACCTCTACCTACTGAGCCACCGCGCCCCCAAATCTGAATTACAGGTACCACAACTTAAAGGCTTCAAATTCAGTGGATGTGCCTCATATTATCTTTGAAGTGAAATTATTTAGCATGTAAGGATTAGTCTTGTTACAATTTATGGGGAGTGCCCTCTCCCTTTATGCCTTTGAAAATGTTTCCAAAAGCATTTAAGTTGCAGTGGTCGACAAAGTGATACCTCCGTCATTATTTATAGAATGAGAATCAAAACTTCAAAGGACAATTCCCAGAATCTTATTTTTATGGAGTTGAGCATATGTCCCCAAGGATAGGGCAGATTTTCTGGAATGGCATGCCTCCAAGAAGGATGACATTTTCGATTTTGAAAAAGAAATGTATGACTACTGTGGTTCCTATGTGGACATTTTAAGGAGAGTGTGTTTAAAATTCAGAGCTCTCATGTTAGATGTTACAAAAGATCAGATTGCTTCCTTCTACTATATCACTATAGCACCCTTCTGTATATGGCTGTTTACAAATGCATGTTTTTGAAAGAAAAATACGTGGTCCAATTGCAACCAGTTGACGGTTCGATGGACGCGTTCACATTGCCTTATAACTGAAGACAAAGTCGAGATATTTCTTCTAAATGATGAGTGGCAAACTAAAAAAAACTATTGAGAATGCAAATGCCTACAAAGTCCTTGGCACAGTGTTCGAGTCAACACCCATAGCTATGGTCCCGAGCGATGGGCATGTACGCTGCAACCTATACTCCGAGTATTCCATACAGTGGCTTGAATGGATAGCCATACAACTGAGAAACGCATTCGACATGCCTTTGGAGGTGTCGAAATCTTGGTACCCGGTTCTAAATATAAACTGGACGAGTACAGGTGCTTGACGCGTTTGCAGCTTTGGACTCTACGCTGACTTTGTTCTTCACCAGGGTTGATACATTTTTGCCTCCAGTGCGTTATCGTTCCTACGATTCTGCCAATCCGCCAGTCTGCCAGACGTTGGCGGTCTTGGGCCAGGACTCCTCCTCCCTCGGACTTTCCAAGCCCAAATCGGCCGTTATTCCTATGGCGACCCTGGAGTCCCCGTTGGGCTTATTGAGAGAGATGCTGGGCATGCTTTCTCTCTCGGATCACGTCGTCTCTGCTTTGTCTGCTTATTTGCCTCCAGATAAGTTTGATGACGTACAGGCTCCTTTGCATGTGATTTCCTAGGCGCTCATGCATCTTACTCACACGCATGCCTGTAACACGGCCAACTTGGAATTAGTTCGCCGGGACGCTGTGTTGGACACAAGCCGTTCCCTTCCTGAGGGGCAGCACGCTGCTCTTCGATCCGCTTCTTTGGCGGGTCCGCAACTATTCCATGCTTCCGTGGCGACGGTCCGGGATGGCGTCCTGCGTCATTCCAAAGACCAGCTGCTGCCTCGCCAGCTTGATCAAACTTCTGTTGGAGGCAGGGGCCGTTCTAAGCCTAACAATCGCCCTTCTGCTTCCTCCTGCCGCCACTTCAACTGTTGGAGGCAGGGGCCGTTCTAAGCCTAACAATCGCCCTTCTGCTTCCTCCTGCCGCCGCTTCTACTTTTTACTCACGTGGTAAGGGTAAGCGTCGGTAGACCGGAGGGAGGACTCCGGATCATTCGTCTAGTAGAGGAGGTGGTTTCTGCTCTCGCCGGGGCTCGTAATGAAGGTTCTCATCTCGATTCGTCCCAGGTTGGAGGAAGGATATCCGAGTTCGCAGACCATTGGGTCACAATCACATCCGGTCCTTGGGTATTAGATGTTGTTCATTCCAGACTGCGAATATCCTTCCGGAGGCACCACACTCTGTCGAGAGTGCCTCTTCCAACACATGTTCCTTCAGACGTTTCACGTCGGGAACTTTTGATCACGAAGATAGACAACCACCTGTCAAAGGGGCGGTCGAGGTCGTCAAGAACATTCATTCAGTGGGATTTCCTTCCCGACCGGTTATCGATCTGAGTATCCTGAACCAGTCTATCATTGCTCCCAAGTTCAGCATGGAGACTTTAATGTAGGTTCGCCGCTCCATTCACCAGGGAGATTTCGGTTCCAGCATCGACCTGCGAGATGCTTACTTTCACGTTCCGATTCATCGGACATCGCGAAAGTATCTCAGGTTCGCATCTCTGGGGCGAGTTTACCAGTTCAAGGCCATGCCTTTCGGCCTCAACCTGGCTCCTTGGGCCTTCACCCGACTGATGTCGCATGTGATAGCCTTCCATCGCACACAGTCCAGGGTGACTTCTTCGGAATATCTGGACGATATCCTCCAGAGGCACTCCAGTGCTGCTCTTCTGGGGTCAGATGTCGATACACTGTTGAGTCTGCTCTTGTCGCTAGGGTTCAAAGTCAACTAGGAGAAGTCGGACCTGGTCCCTTCTCAGTCATTTTGTCATCTGGGGATGGACTTCCGTCGTACTCAGCTGAATACGGTGGCGGTTGCGTGGATGAGGGTTGTGATTCTCTCAGCTTTCGCCCTGACTCTGTCCCAGTCCAAGTCAGCGACAGCTCGGAATATTCTCTGGCTGCTCAGTCTCTGCGATCGGTGATGGACCTCATTCCTCTAGGTCGGCTGCATGTCAGACCTCTCCAACACTTTCTGCTCAGTCGTTGGAGGCCGAATGTCGATCCTCTGGATCTGAGGCTTCAGTCCCCAGACTCTCTTCATCATCACCTTCTCCCCTGGATGGATGTTCAGTGGATTATGCAGGGAGTTCCATTGGACTTGCCCACGTCCGATCGTGTTCTGACGGCGTATGCCAGCGATCTCGGATGGGGTGCGACGTTGGATCCTCTAGGTCTTTCCCTTCACGATGTATGGGACCAGGATCAAGCAGCTCTTCACATCAACCAGAAGGAGCTTCTTGCTCTTTTTCTGAGTTTCCGGCAGTGGATCCCCCACCTTTCGAATCGTGAAGTCCTTCTGTTGTCTGACAATTCGACAGTGGTCGCTTACATTCGGAACCAATGCGGCACGCACTCGGTTCCCATGTACGAATTGGCTCGGGATCTTATACTGCTAGCTCAGGATGTCAACACCGCAGTGGTGGTTCGTCACATTCCCGGTCATCTGAACGTCCTATCAGACTCCCTGTCCCGACGGGGCAGGGTCATTTCCACAGAGTGGATGCTTCACAGGGCGGTGTTCCAATCCCTTTGCGATCTCTTGGGTCGTCCCCACGTCGACCTTTTTGCGACCCGTTGGAACAATCAGGTGACCACTTTCGTGTCGCCGTGTCCAGCTCCTTTGGGTTTCGCCGTCTCTCGATTGGAACAGTCTAGTCGGCTACGCCTTCCCGTCGGTTCCGATTCTGCCTCAGGTTCTAGCCAAGATACGAACCTGCAGTTGTCGAATCATTCTGATCGCTCCCCCATCGCCTCATAGGGTGTGGATCAATCAGATCCGCTCTCTGTTGGCGGCGGTTCCGGCACGTCTCCCTCTACGACGCGACCTTCTTTGCCAAGGTCACCCGAGGAGGTTTCACGTTGACCCGACTTCATTATGCCTTCACGCATATCTTTTGTCAGATCCTGTCTCCTCTGTAGAGGTTTTTTCGAGACGAGCAGTGGAGTACATTTCTTCTTCAAGGAGGCACTCCACTGGTTTATCCTATGCGGCTAAGTGGAAGATCTGTCGATGTTGTGCTGATCACTCTGCTGATTATGCCAATCCTTCGATAACCCAGATTGCGGAGTTTCTAGTATATCTGTTTGACTCTCAGGGTCTCCAGCCTGTTACCATCACGAGGTACCGGTCCATGCTTTCGGAGACCTTCTTCGTATGTGGGAAAGCGTCGTTTCGGCACTAATCTATACCTCTCCAAGCTTATTCGGCACTTTTCTTTGAAAAGGCCTAGGATTTTGCAGCTTATCCCAAGATAGAATCTTTCTTGGGCGCTGATTTGCTTGGGAGGGGGGAGGGCGCCGTTCAAACCTTTATCCCAGGTGCATATGTATTTTCTCACATACAAGATGGCTTAGTGAGCTTCACGCCCTCTCGCTTGATCCGGCCCTTTTCAGGAGCTCCCCCAACAGTGTTACCTTTACCACTGATTGCGCCTTTCTGGCCAAGAATCAGATACCAGAAACAACTCCACCTCCTATCTGTATCAGGGCTCCTCCTTCTGCTGAGGGTAATCGCACTTTGCTCTGCCCGGTTCGTGTCCTTCGCATTTATCTCAACCGGACGCAGTTCAGTAGGAAAGGCATGAAACGTTTGTTTCTGTCTCTTATTCCTGGTCGACAGAAGATCTCTCCTCAATCCATTTCTCGATGGATTTGTCTTGCTATTCGCGCAGCCTACGCTCATCTAGCGACTGACGATTGTATTACCAATCGTATTTCTGCCCACGAGGTGCGTGCCTTGTCTACCTCCTGGGCTTATGCTAACTCCGTCGAGTTGTCGGATGTTATGCAGGCAGCCTACTGGA
This sequence comes from Pictodentalium vernedei, assembly GCA_031216915.1. Taxonomy (NCBI): domain Eukaryota; kingdom Metazoa; phylum Mollusca; class Scaphopoda; order Dentaliida; family Dentaliidae; genus Pictodentalium; species Pictodentalium vernedei. The sequence goes on along the minus strand of CM062297.1, from coordinate 432,319,346 downwards.
GAAATGCTTCTACTTTCTCCACCGTCTGTCTGCGTCAGTTGCAGGAGCAGTCTGAGGACCTTTTTTCTTTGGGCCCTCTTTCTTCTGCTCAGGATATTGTCTACCCTAGCCATTAGGCTTCTTCAAGGTCAGTTCCAGCCCTGTGCTGTTTAACTGTCCTTTCTGTCTGTGCGTCACGCAGAGTCATGCGCCTCATCTGTCATTGTCTTTTACTAATGTATGTGATGTTATGGTTTGACAGGCCCAGGGAACTCTTCGTCTGTCCACGTCCACGGTTCCAGTGCAGTCGGGTTATGTGGCGGTTGGTTATGTGATTCCCTCCTCCTATTGTCTATTCCAACCTGTAGTAAACAATTGTAGGGTAGGTTGATAAGAAATTTAAATTTTATAGTAAATTTCCTTTCTTATTATAACTACCACAATTGTTTGCATGGAGGCCCTCCCGTCTTCTTATTCGGGTTAGAATCCTTCCTCCCCGCTGATCACATAACTCCAATGTTGACGGATTCAAAAGAATGAGTCATTAGTTACACGACTGCGCACTGGTACCGGAAGCCGTGGTTCTGTACTAGGAGAAGAGCGTTCCCTACTGGGTGTGCGCCGGTAGCACTCGACCTAGTTTTGGCTTATTTTTTCTTGGTGCTTTTGCACCACTTTTCTTTCCCAAATCACTTGGGAAAGATCAAAATAGAGAGTATATTTTCCGAGTAAACAATTGTGGTAGGTATAATAAGAAAGGAAATTTACTAAAAAATTTAAATTTGAGCTCTCTATGAACGCCCAAAGATCAACGTAGTGCATTATGAGGAAATTTCTTTAAAAATCTTCTTCTTCAGATCCACCAGTCAGAATCCTTTCATATTTAGTATTTCACATCTCTGGGGGCGCGGTGGGTCAGATTCAAGTTTGTTCATATAGAATCCCTTGCTTTATACTTGGGCACTCTATGGGAGCCCAAAGTTTCACTTATGGCATTTTGTGGAATATTCTATAAAAGTCTTCTTCTTCAGATCCACCAGTAAATCTATTTTGATATTTGGTATACATCATCTCATGACATCTCTAGTGGTATCAGATTCAAGTTCATTCAAATCGTGTGCCTGGTTTACTATATATATTTGGGCTCTCTGTGGGTCAGGGGCGGTGGAGCCGGGGGGGCACAGGAGCCCCCCCCCACACACACACACTTTTGTCCACCAATTATAGGTACCCGAACGGCATTTTCCGACATAACGTACACAATCCTTATGGCCACTACACATCACCTATGACCACATTGATTTTCAAGATTTAAGATTTTATTGAATAAAAATAGAAAGCTCCAATGGAAGGTAATATTTCAAAGGACGGTTTGGGCAAAGACTAGTTCAATTAATTCTAATGTATGCGAATTGGGTGGACGCCATAAAGGTTGTGGTGTGTACCAAAAGGTGAGATACTTAAAGACGAATGCTACTCTTAATCAAAAACGAAAAAATGAAATCCACTACCACTGCCCTAATCTGTGGTAACACCCGAAGAAAGCCGATGCCACACGAAGACAGCTGATGCCACACGATTCAATATTGACCGGTCAATATCCAATATCGCAAAATAATGACAATAAGATTGAGGTCGCTGAGGTTAGTGTCTTAAATAGGGTGGGAACAAGGATGAAGGAGGTTGGCGTATATAAATTTATATATTTTGCATGAATACACTGCCCCACCACCATTGCCCAACCCCTCCCCGAAGAAAAATTATTTTACATCCTATCCAGAAAGGTGTGCCCCCCCCCCCCCCCCACACCCACATACATACACACACACACACAATTTTGTTTTAACTTCCGTCGCCTCTGCTATGGGTGCCCAAAATCAGCTTAGTGCATTATGAGGAGATTTCCTTAAAAATCATCTTCTTCAGATCCAACCATTCAGAAGCCTTTCATATTTCGTATACAACATCTCTGGAGGTGTGGAGTCAGAATCATGTTTGTTCAAATTGGGTTCCTGGGTTAATATTTGGGCTCTCTGTAGGAGTGCTATATGAGGAGATTTCTTTAAAAATCTTCAGATCCACCTGTCAGAATGCTTTCATATTTGGTGTATAACATCTCTATGGGGATCAGATTCAAGTTTGTTCAGTTTGGGTCCCTGCCTTAATATTTGGGCTCTGTATGTAGGGTGGGGCAGGTTACGTTCAAGTTTGTTCACCTCCACACCTTAGTATTTTTCCATAAAATGTGTCTTTCAAACTGCAGTGACAAAACAACCCTTGGAAGTTTGGCAGTGCTTGTCTGTGGCTGAGAGAACTGGAAGCAGTCAGGAAGACCTATGATAATAATCATCTGACATGGACACCAGAGTTATGAATAATTTCATGACTTCATTCCTCTGTAGTATTGATGAACCGTGACTAACTGAATGTGACCCAGTGTACTTCTTTGAACCACTTTGTCAGGTGAACGATTAACGCCTATTGGGACCTCTTGTTTAAGTTTGCATTGGTTATAAAAAGAGAGCATGCGGCAGCCAAAATGACCATGTGGGAGGAACTGAGAAACAGATTCTTAACTTTATAAGGCCTAAATAGGTATGTAATGTCGGTGGATTCAGTCTGAACTTTAGCAATACTCATAGTCTGAATTACGTATCCGTGAGAGATGAGATATGATTCTCCAGCAATCCAGTAGGAAGAGAAAAGCTGATGATGAACCCTGAGATAGTAAAGTGTTCATCACGGAGCAGGAAATTGTTCATTCCACCCAGCAACCACCAGGGTTTCACAAATATATTTTTGATGGGACACATTTATTTTTTGCGGGACCCATTTCCAACATTTGTCTTAATCACATGAATTATGCTTATTTATCTTCAGATACATAGATTGTTAGATTGTTCAACCACCACATCAAAGGCCATTGCAGTAATCATGTTTATAAAAATTAATTAGAGCTGATATGGTTAACCGATTAATCGACTAACCAATGATTAACGTCTTGATCGATAAAAAAGTAATTCAACGGTTAAGCGTTACTTTTGAACTACGGTATTATATGGGTTAACTAAGGAACAAACTTGCTCCAAAAACAGGCAAACATTGTCACCCTGGCTCACATCAGTTATATGAGACAGAGTAACGCATGCCAGTTACATACTGACATACTTGTTCACTTGCATGAACTGTATCAGTACATGTAGCTGGAAATGGTCATTCTCAACCCTTCACCAAATGCGGACAGCAGACGATACTTGCACAAGAAATTCTTGAATTACTAAAGATTTCCAATGTTTGTCTCAAAAACATAGCTTATGACCCCTCATTGGAACGAGTCCAATGAGCTCATTCCAGTGAGGCGTCATAAGCTATGTATTGAGACAAAAATTGAAAACATAATAAAATTTGAATGGACATTTTTGTATATGACGCTGGCCGGTTTTGTCCATTACGTTGAGTAGAGTTTTAATTATATGAATCATCAATGGTACGGCAATTATTCAGTTACCTATTCGGGCAAGTGATTAATTAGTTAGCCAAGGTTAATCAATGCGATTAATCGATCAGGAAACCCCTTTAATCGTTTCAGCTCTAAAATTAATCTAATTTTATTAAATTTTATCTCATGAAAAAATGCTTATATTTTTGTGGGACCGGTAAATGGGTCTCCTCAACAAGCATTTGCGAGAACGTCACGGGGACGAAACGACCGTTCTCGCAAGTCGCACTGCTGTACAACTGCGAGGAAACAAAAAAAAATACCGTGTAATTTATGACGAGAGTAATACGATCAAATTTTGACACAGTGCCTTAATCTTCCTTTCAGACTGGTTTATAAAACTCGCTCCCACCCTTCTAACGATCAAAGTGTGCCTGAGCTCTTCCTTGTGCAAAAGATATACACAGAGACTTGTGAAATCTTTTCGGCCCAAGGATCGTTACAGATTTTACTCTGGATTGACAGAAATCAATATTCCCAGAGGATAAATCACAACAACGTGAATACCTATGATGCAGTACAGGATGCCCATTGGATTCCTGAGAGAACTGTCGTAAATAAAAAAAAAAATTGTTGCAAAGAAGAAGAAAAAATGGTTGAATATTTAGTGTAATTGTGAATGTGTGAATGATTTTGCTGTATATAAAACTATGAAACAATGGAAATGTATTCCTCGTTTTTTCCTTTCTACTAGAATACAATATCGTGTGCATAACACGAGTATAAATTCACTTAACCCCTGTATCCACCTTGCGATCTTTTATAGGTAACTTTCTTTATCACATTTCCGAAAATAAATTGTCATATATTGGTTACCAAGGACAGAAACCGGAATTCACTAAAGGTGCTATAGAAGTAACGGAACTGTTTACTTTGAAATTCTCACCTTTGGTATTTCACAAATTCAAATTAAATATTCACAAACAAATTATACGTCAAAATGAAGGTTGTGATGTAAAGAAAACGTAAAATATATGCAACCAACTCACAGTGTTGACAGCAGGCACCAATGGTTCCCGGAAGTCTACTACCGTATTCATACCAGAACTGATAATAAAATAATATTTCCAGAGAACAACTCGTGGCCAAATATGCTTCAGATATCCGAAGATATCTTCGCCATTCCAATTCTTCAATTTATAGACGTTAATGTTGTCTCGCCTGTGCTGCGAATTCTAAGAAGTTCCCCCGTCCTTTTCTGATAATAATCACTGTCGAACATGTGGTCTTCAGGTGTGAAATGCGTACAACGTCATTCATTCACGTTGAATTTGTAAGGCTTTCTCTTGCTTTTCATTTTGCTTCTCAAAAGATTTTGTTCCAGTCTGACTTCGGCTCTTTTGGCTTTCGTGTCTTCAGATGGAGGCCGTCCAAGAGACCTGTGCACTGTGTTGTTATAACAATTCACAATATCATTGACGATGTCTATGTATCTCTCGTTGATGCCGTGTAACATCACTAACATGTGCCTTTATATTTTGATCTTCAATGTCCTGATCAGTCTGGATCAATCTCTGCGTAACGAAGTCATCCAACAAAGTTGGAATGACTTTTTGCGATCGTTAGCCTTTTTAGCTCGCCTGGCTTTTTCAGTCAGGGGAGCTATGATAGTGATCACTCACTGTCCGTTGTCCGTGAACATGGTGTTTGCGTCTTGTCCTCCCAAACCGCTGAACCAATTTAATTGATATTTGAGATACTAGTTTGTTATGACATCGCATTTTGATTTTGTTCAGATCAAGTTTCCTCGCCCCTCGGTAGGGCCACGCCCAAAAAGTGTGCTTAAATCTTTAAAAAAATCTTCTCAGGAACCAGCAGTAGCAGAGACTTGACATCTGGTGTGCAGATTCCTTTTGAGGTGTAGACTCAGATTTGTTCAAGAGAAGTTCGAAGAGCTATATTCGCCTTCGTTATGAGAGGGGCAAAAATTTTCGCCCCGCCCAAAATTTCTATTTTCCAAACCGAGAGGCAGGTTTGTACCAAATTTGATATGAGGGCTTATTGGGTCATAAGTACTTAAATTATGGCAAAAATAAAGTTCCCGCCACCCCATGGGAACTGCAGGAGCTAAAAAAAAAAGAAAAAAATTAAAACGCCCGTATCTCCAAAACTACACGGCACTGAGAATTCTTATTTGGTGTGAAGCTTCCTTAGGATCAACAGAATGGAACGGTAAAAAAAAATTGCTATCGGTTTTTTCATGGGGTACTTTTTTGGACTTTGAAAAAGTGTTGAATCGGCATTTTGTGACACTGTGGGTAATGGGAAAACATTTAAGACTACTTTTCTCCCAAACCACTGCTCCAAAAGCTTTCAAATTTCACATATAAAATCTCTGGAAGATTGTGTCACACGTTTATTGAAATCAAATCCCTGGGTCCATATTTGTGCTCTCTGTGGGAGCCCAAATGTTTAAACTAGTGCAGTATGAGGAATATCCTTTTAAAAATCTTCTTCGGATCTACCGATCAAAATCTTTTGATATTTGGTATGCAGCATGCTTGGGGGGGGGGGGGGGATTCAAGTTTGTTTAAGCCAAGTCCCTGGGTTCATATTTGGGCTCACTGTGTGAGCCCAAATTATAACTCAGTTCAAAATGAGGAATTTTCTTTAAAAGTCTTCTTCTTCAGATACAATAGTCGGAATGTTTTGATATTTAGTATACAGCATGGGGAGAGCCCGAATTCTAACTTAGTTCAATATGAGGAATTTTTCTTTAGAAAGCTTATTCTGCAGATCCAGCAGTCAGAATGTTTTGATATTTGGTATGCAGCATCCTTATGGGGTTGAGTTTCAAGTTTGTTGGGGCCAAGTCCCTGTGGGAGCCCGAATTATAACTTAGTTCAATATAAGGAATTTTTCTTTTAAAATCTTCTTCAGATTCAGAGGTCGGAATGTTTTGATATTTGCCAAGCAGCATCCTTGGGGGGGGGGGGGGGGGGGGGGGGATTCAAGTTTGTTCAAGCCAAGTCCCTGGGTTGCAATTTGGGCCGAATTATAACTTAGTTCAATATGAGGAATATTCTTCAACAATCTTCTTCACATCCACCAGTCAGAATCTTTTGATATTTGATATACAGCATCCCACTGGAGTTGAGATTCAAGTTTGTTCAAGCCAAGTCCATAGGTTCATATTTGGGCTCCCTGTGGGAGCCCGAATTATTACTTAGTTCAATATGAGGAATAATCTTTAAAAATCCTTTTTTTTTAGATCCACTGGTCAGAATCTTTGGATATTTGGTATAAGCTTTTATTAGGAGGGGCAGATGCAACTTGTTCAAATCAATTCCCTGGTTTGATATTTATGCTACCATGTCATGTGAGCGCCCTCAGCCCCCCCCCCCCCCCCTCCCCGGGGCCTCTTGTTTTATTCTTTCTTCCTTTCTGTTTCGTCAGACGAAAATTCTGGATTCTTCCCCTTAACCCACACTCCACACTCACGAAATTTGCCACACTATACAGAAATCGCAAAATCTTACCCAGACAACCATTTGTTTTCACAAATTCCATCTGTGATATGAGCGATATGGGTTTTGAGTATTTGGAAAATTCTTTTTTTATATATCAACGCCTGTATCATGCTCCCAGCTTTCAAACGTTGCATTTCCCAGCTACACTCGAATCCATACCTGTAAATGTGTTCACTCGTGGGGAATTCTTCACTCCTTACCTGACATCATAGCGAGTCATAAGTCAGAAAAATTCAATTTTCCGATTTTCATGAAATTATAGTATGTTATTGAGTAAAACAAATAGGAGACATGTGTTCTTATACCCCTGCCTACCTGCCTGGGATATATAGTATTCCTCGTGTCCGTCAGTCTATTTGTCCCGAAGTTGTATCATACACTACACTACACTCACACCTTTCAAGACAGGCATAAGAGATTTTGCACAATGCAAAAGTACATTAAAGGTATCAGGGAACTAAATATTTTCCCATGGGCGACCATTAAAACGTCCAGACGAAAAAAAGTATGATCGCATTACTTTATTTTTTGCTTTCAATATATTTTCCCAAGGCTGTTTATTTTTAGAGATTGCATCACTTCCGACATTTCAAGGCGGGTAACTCTAATTCAGATATTTAGTTCAGTGATACCTCAACACTTGACCATGTTAGAAGGTCAGATGACTGTATGTTTTTGTCACAGTTATTGCCCTTTATCAAAATAGAAAATTTCTTGTGTTTTTTTATTGAGGGTACCTTGAACCACTTTCATGGTGTAATCAACTTCTTCCACCGTTTCTAATGTAGGGGGTGGACACTTTATGATATAGTTACACATGCCTTGAAGATCTGCAACATCTATAAACTTTGTAAAAAAACTATTTTTTAACAAAATATTTGCCCTTTATCAACTTAGAAAATTCCCAGTGTTTTTTAATTGAGAGTACCTTCGTGGTGATATCAACTCCATCCACAGTTCTGCTATTTAAAACCTGGAAATCTTCTTTGGGAAATGCCAAGGGATTCCTGGTATTTTGCACATGTACTTCAAACTGATTGGTTGTTTGACCACGCTAACGTCATGAATGCATCATGCCTTCAAAATGGCGTGCACAAAAGTGTTTGATACAATACCTATGTAAGGTACTTCTTTGTTTTCAAATAAACAAAAGCAAGTCATTTATTTTTCCTTTGCCAAGATTGATATGGTGATAATTAACCAGTCCATTACCACAATCACTTAAAAAGACAATTTAAGTGCTGAGGTGTGCTAGTGTGATAAAGTAAAGTGTGCGAATGCACACTTCAGAATCGGGGGACTGCTGTCTGTGCTGAAGGTAATATTATGAAGACCCCTCCAAGTCTGTATCGTTCCAGAGATAGGAATTTTCCTCAAAGTTTCCACCACAACCGTGAATAAAGCATCTACGTGTATTTAATTGCCATTTTGGGTGAAATTATTAGCCCTCTACACAGTTCAAGTTCTTGAAAAAATGAGGTAAATCACTGTTTAATTTCATTCTTTTCATTTATTATTATTTATTGGTGTTTAAGGTCACATACTTATGCACTAATCATGAACGTGACAGTTTTACGGGTGGAGGAAGCCGGAGTACCTATATCGGTTGAAGACATGTGCACCATCGACGTGCAGTACGCCTTAGTGTACAGCATCATTCTGCCCCCATGTAAGCAACTGCGATAAAGTGCCTTGCCCAAGGATGCAACACGGGTCGTCCCGGACAGGGATCGAACTCAGGACCTCTAGCATAGAAGTCCAACAGTCTACCACTGAGCCACCACAATCCCTTCATTCTTTTTCTGAAAACGAAACGTAGCTACTCCTTTGATCAATCTGTATTTTCAGAAATGAACCTCGTTGCATCAGTCATTCGGTCAGGATGTGAAATCCACCGCTATTATAAAACTAGTCGCCTTTGAAATTTCCTAATTGTATTGATCGTTTCAACACTATTTTTCGTCACTTTGAAGTTTAGCCTATTTTTCACATATGTCATTAAAACCGAGCGATGGGGTACGCTTTTTAGTATGTAAAATGGAATCAGATGCCTTTACCTCATTTTTGGGCACTTCGAAGATTCCGTGTTTCGTTGGATAACTTATGGAAATTCGCTTTGTGATTTCAAAACCATCTAGTTTCCTTTGGTTTCATTCTGGGTCACAAGGTGGTAGATGTGGTGACGCTTAAGAGTTCATTTACATATCAGTTGGTGAATTCGGAACCTTTACCCGTCTGAAGTACCTGTTGTTTTTGTGTCTTGTTCTCTGAAGTGTTTATCAAATGCTGAATACATGCCTTTGGCAGACTTGGATTTTATGGGATAATACCATGCAAACCACAAAAATATGTCAATCAAAACTAGTACGTATTTGATGTTTTCGTTTGAGGTGGACGATTTGATATCCATCAAATCCCTGTCTCACCACCACATAGAGTCAATTCCCTCAACCACAACTCTTTTTCTCGGGAACTTGTTCCCGGCTCGTCTCGTGTGGCTATAGAGTTCATGACCTGTCACTGTCAACCACCGATGAATCTGTTTCTGTCTGATGACGTGGTTTCCTCATTTTTCACTCTGATAAATTTTTCACCACTTGATTAACAGCCCGGGTCTTTGGGGTCATAGTACACGGATGTCAGATACTCGTCCATTTTTCTTGACAAAAAAGGCTTGTTGCCATCATCTTATGTCTATGGTACAATGTAACAGGTCTAGTTCCAACAGTATCGGTATAACGATTTCATCCTCGTCCACTCCCTTCTTGATTCCCGTAATTATGATTTTTACTTGTGGGAGAGCTTGTGAAATGGACTTCATCGCTCTTAAATGTTGCGGCGTGAAATATTTCCACCTCGTATTGTATGCTAATCAACTCACTGTCTCTTCGATACACAGGGGTCTACTCAGTTTGTGACATGTGGATGCTGTGACAACTGAAGGGACTTGAAACCACGGGGTACCCCGACTTTTCAGTGAGGCGAGCATACTGTCTCAGCTGTTTCTTCCTCTCTCAAAAGTCGGGAGCTGTTCAATCGTTACACATGATCTTCCCCGAAAAATACCCCCAACAGCAACTACCGATATTCTTGTGTCTCCATACGACAGTCGAACATGTTTAGGTATTTTACACGACATTCCCATATATGGTTGTGAATCTCCTGAGATCCAAGGGCACTTAGTATCCTTTGTGTGAATGAGGTTTGTGATGCGAATCATTGTTATCATAATGAGAACAACCATCTCAAAAGGGTTTATGTAAGGTCCTTTTAGGATTTTGGATTGGATAACTAAGGATTGGGGAGAGTGTATCTGATAGCACTGCTTAAAAAGCTTATTCATACTCCCGCACATTCTAAAATCAGTTGGGTTAAAAAGCAATCGGAATCAACTGGATTGAGTGAATATGAACCCAATTGGGTTCATATTCACTCAGCTCAGTTGATTTGGGTTGACTATGAAAGGTTCACAATATCTGTTATAATAATAATCATTTGGCAAAAATATGCAACTTCTGCCAGATGTTTAATAGTGGCAGCTCCATCGTCACGTGTTTTGAAAATGAGTGGGAGTAGAAACCCATCAGACCACTCGTCTGCTACTAATGACTTTTGTCCAAATGGTAATGTGCTAAAATCTGGTAAAAATCCTCCTCTTATCCATCGTCAGTGATATAATCTTGCCAGTTTTTTTAAAGTAAATCTGAAAATCTTGGAACCTAACTAATGTAAGGTGGTATGATGAAAGCACAATGAGTCAACCGACTGCAAGAATAAATTACAAATTCCATCTTTATTAATAGTGCACAATGCTTGGGCTTTTAAGTTTATTCCTTTCACTTTGTATACATTCATTTCTCTCGGTTCCGGTGACTTGATTTGCTTATGTTTTAGCCTGTGCTTTAAAAATATTTTAGAGATGATTAACCCAGTTTCCGATCATTTGCCATATCACCCACAAGGGTGCCTGTGGGTGGATCAGATATGTCTGTACATGAGACTGTTAGGATCACATTAAATTGCTCTATAACCCAGCTTCCAGGTGTCTTATGTGTTTTAACCACAGTTTTCATTAGGGCCCAGGGAATCACGATGTTTCTCTTGAATTGAATCTTGAATCAAATCAAGAAAAAGGTTCAAAACGGTTTCTAGACAACTCGTACCAGTCAAGTCGTACCCAAAATTGGACAACTCGTACCCATTTTCGGCTGGACAATTCGTACCCACAATTGGACAACTCGTACTCAAGGTTAGACAACTCGTACCCATGGCTGGTCAACTTGTACTTGGGGTTTTTGCTTTTGTTTAATCCGTTTAAGGTGCTATAATAGTAATGGAAATGAGTTTACTTTGAAATTCCTTCGTCAGATATACCATAAATATGAATGAAATATACACAAATTTTACGTCTAAATGACGGCTATGATACACAGAACAGGAAACATATATTCAGTTTAAGTATTTTGTTGATAGCAGGCACCAGTGGTTCCTGAAAGTCTGCAATCGTATTCGTACGAGAACTGGGATGAATGACACCCCCAACCCGACACCCGGTTTCTGCACTTCAATATTGGGAGATAGAGTACTGGAAAAAACTAAAAGGCCTTGCATCTAGGCCTAGGCTCTGCAAATTATCAGGATGAAAACCATAGCCTTCGTCGCATTAACTCTTGCCTTTCCTAATTAATAATGCCACTCTCCACCTTTAGATTATTTTTCGTGTGGCAAAGTTACATCACTGGTGAGGCGCCACTCCGGTCAGGTGAGAAAGGATTTCATTGTGAATTGAGAGTCCAGTCGGATTTTGTACTTGAAGCGTAGCACATTTACCCGCTCGGAAGAAAAACGGCAAACAGTGACCAGTGATAGACTGAATCAAGAAGATCACAAATGATGTTCATTTTAAAAAAATTCCAAGTAAAAAGCTCTAATATATCTCTCTCTATGAGTCCACCAGCTCGCATCAACTGATTTCTGTCGGAAATTTTATGGTCAACATCGACACTCCTGAAAACTCGACAGTCGTTTAACCCTTTACCCAACACAGACGATATCAAAATTTATTATTTTAAATATCATTTTTAAAAATTTTTCAAAAAAATTCAACAAAACCATATCATGTGACCCCTCGTTGGAACGAGCTCAACTAGCTCGTTCCAACGAGGGGTCACTTGATATGGTTTTGTTGAATTTTTTTGAAAAAATAATATTTTTTCAACTGCTGAATTTTCATATTACGCGGGCGGACGTGGTCGATTCGTTGGGTAAAGGGTTAATTTAGACTTACCCGGCAGTGACAGGTGTGAGATCATGAAGAATTATTTTCTATCATCTATTACCTTATAGTCGATTGGTGTTTAATTTTCTTCCAATTATCTGTGCATATTATTATCGCCAATTAAGTTAATCTTCCAGTTGGGAGGTGTGTTTTTCTAACAATTATCTTCCATGACAATCATGAAAATTGAATGATAATTAGCATTTTTGTAAGGTTTGCAATTAGATTATAAAAGTGAATCTCTCTCTCTCTCTCTCTCTCTCTCTCTCTCTCTCTCTCTCTCTCTCTCTCTCTCTCTCTTTAAAGGCACTTGACTCTCGTGCCTCGACCGATCGAATTGGCACAGGTCTATATAGATGTAATTTGACCAGGAATTATTGATTTATTGGTGCTTAACGCCACATCAGCAGCTAAGGCTATATCGTGGCGAGAAAACAGTGGAAAGGAAAAACTCATTTTCAATAATGAAGTAAAAAGATTAAATAACAATAGAAAATAACTACAAGAGATCTGTCAAAGACCAAAGTGATTAAAACAACAGAGGGTAATGAAAGAAGAGAAGTTAATAACTTCTAAATCAATTCAAATTTGAAATGTGAGGTATAAAACTAAAGTGTGTGAAACGCAATGTCAGTGTTGTACAAACAATGCTGTGTAAATCAACCTGTGATATAGATATGGAAAGACTTGAATTTTAAAAGAATAAAAACAATTTCAAAATTTATTAAAAAGGTTGATTACTTTCAAAAATGAGATAATTTTACGCGGGCTTGTGTAATAAAATAAATCTCTTGGAGATCCGACTCTGAAATATTGCCCTCTAACATGATTAAAATCTGTACAATGTAAAAGAATGTGTTCCACTGGCAACACTTGCTGACAAGGAACACACTCTGGTCGCATATTACCCTCTAACAAAATAAATGTGTAAGTCGTGTGTGACCAATATGACATCGTGTCAGAATAACATGATCTTTTCTACAAAGGTATTTGACCAGGAAAGGGACTTGGATGGGCCCCGATCGCGTCCGACATCGCGTTAATCCTTCAACCAATGAAGGGTGGGGTAGGGTGGGGGAATGAGCCCGATCGCATCTGATTTTGCGTTAACCCCTCAACACGTGAAATGCTGGGTATGACTACCAGAACAACAAAATATTACGTAGAAAAGCCCTCAGAAGTTTAACGAGGAGCCAAAGATTACCCGATTTTTTTTTTTTTTTAGGGGGGGGGGGGGGGGGGGTGTCGTCTCCCGTATCTACACCACTGTATTAATATATAATTTAAATATTTCCTGTTTCCTTCGAATTGCTTTCTTGATGAAATGTTCATACCGGCAAAATTTACTTTCGGCGAAGTCTGTTCAGACTGTTCTGCTGAGATAAATGCTAAAAATGGAAAGTTTTTGCCTTTATGCACACGCTTTGAAAGCAGACACTCATCTTCTCAAGTCCTTCAGACAATATTCGCCTTCGCCCATACAATTAAAGACCAGGTACATGTTGACCAACTGTGGGTACGAGTTGTCCAACCTTGGGTACGAGTTGTCCAACTGTGGGTACGAGTTGTCCAGCCGAAAATGGGTACGAGTCGTCCAATTTTGGGTACGACTTGACTGGTACGAGTTGCCGTGGGTACGAGTTGTCCTGATACCGTTCAAAACCAAATCGAATCTCGAATCTAATCCACTTTTCAATTGTTACGACACTATGGCTTACTGGTGGTGTCTATCTCCATCGTGAACCCAGTATCAATAGGCATACTAGTCTATTAGAAAATTTACAGGTATCACTAATGTGGTTGAAGAAAAGCTATTTATCGGCCTTTGAGTGCAACAAGGTGCCATCGGCAATGCCAAAGCTGTTTTCAGCTCGTTAGTGCGATAACTTGAACAAATATCAATGGATTTGATTTTTGTATAATGACAAGGTTCTCACAGGTTCGAAATCAACTTGACCCTGCCTCAGCGATGCGTAATACCTGTTCTATTATTTTGCAGTGGGGGGGAGGGAGCTGGAAAATAAGTTGCAGCACAAGGTGGAATTTGTTTGGTTTTTGGGGACCCACCCACCCTCGCATGCATATTTTTTTCCATCACACTCTTGACACCGTGTTGCGAAGTTAGCTCAAAGAGGTTAATCAAGCTCGGGGGAAGAGCTACAGCTCTTCGATTATTATAAGGTTATAGAAGTAATAGACAGCTGCTATTTGCTTGAATGGGACTCAATTTTATTGCCAGTTTTCTTTAAAGTTGAAATTACATGAAATTGTATAAAACTAATAGTCAGCATACAGGAGTACTTTGAATCGCACTCAAACCCTGATAAGAGACTTGATGATGGGTCATCACATAACAGGAAGGAATCTCCAAATTGGTAATATTTTAGCTGTCATTACTGTCATCAACCCATAAATCGCACTGCAAGAACACTCATGGGCGTCACATGATGCTGAAGTTGCAGAAACATGAATTTTATTACGTACTTCTGCCGGTTAACAGAAACCTGGCAGAATGTGTTAATAGATTAGGAATTGATTAACAGTCTGCATGGCAGGACAAGAGTCCAACAATGGGAACAGCCACATCAGGGAACTTTCCCTAATTTTTCTGCTGAGTGGTAGGCGCGTGACGAGGTGTTGCATCAGAATTCTGGTGTATATAAGCACCGTTTTCTGGGTGTTGGGACATGTCTCCTGGCTCATCACTTGCCGTATACCTACACACAAGAACTAAGATGAATGCACCACTGTTGCTATTAGGTATGAACTTTGTTGAATTCTGTAACTTTGTATTATAGCCAGAGGTAACGACTGTTAGTCATGTTTTCATTTGCAATGAATAATAGATAACTAGAATCCAGTGTTCATTACGTTACAGTTATTTGATGCACGACAAGGTTCGTGAGGTTATCAAAGCTGAAACTTATCTGAGATCTGGGTGTTGGTATCGTCTGGAAGGAAACATCAACATGCCATGGGCTGATGGAATTTCATGGTTCTTTCAGTAAACACAACAAATTAGTCCTAGCTTACGATCATAGATTGATAAACTTTTACATTGATTCAGCTCCAGATGTATATTTTTTTGGTGTCGTGACCAGGATTTTGTAAATCAGTACCTGTAACCGTGTACCAGTAGTGAATGACTGATTGAGCTCTCTCCAAGAGCTAGTTGAGGTAACAGCAGTACAAAGTATACAGGCAGTGTGCAGTGTTTGAGCAAAAGCATGTAATAGTGTGCAGAGGTAACGCAACTTGTGCAGTAGTCGAAAACTTGAAATAAAACCGTATTCCAGGAAGGAAAAGCGTGCACAGTGTGCAGTGGTGAACAAGCATGTGAAATCTGTGGAAAAATTTCAACGAACAACCAACAAAAACAATAAAAGTGTAGCATTTGATATTTCCGTATATACGGAGTCAAAAAAGAAAGTATAATAAACTTTCAGGAGCAATTTTTTTGGTATTATCGACCTTAATCCCAAACGAATTATTGTAAATTCATATTTCGAGTCTAGCTGTATGAATTTGCATAAGTTCTTACTGTTGCCAGCGTCATGTCAGAACATCACAATTCAGACATGGGGTGAAATGAAAAGTTCATACATGCAGTCAGTAGCGTGTTTGTCCACCATTTGCCTCTTGGATGGCAAGACATCAATGGCACATTGCTGTCCATTCAGATTATCATCGATGAAGATCAACTGCATTCGATGGTGTAAGGAAATTCCTTCCCAAACCATTAAATTACCCCCGCCAAAATGGTTGCATTCCTGCATGCAAGCATCAGAAAACTGTTCTCCTTGTTGGCGATACACCCTTGCCCTACCATCAATGCACCATAGACAAAATTGTGATTCATCACTAAAAAGAACTGTGCTCCAATGCCGCTGAGTCCAGCGAATACACTGACGTACCAGGCCTGTACATTTCAAACATGATGGCGAACGATCCGTCGTTCGGCCGAAAATCATTCGGGCGAACGATCGTTTCGTTCGCCTGAAATTACCCAAAGTGAACGATCGTTCGCCTTATCGTTTAGCGTTATTTGCGCGAGAATTTGCGTATCAGATGCTGTTATTTTCAGATCAAATTATTAAAAACGAACATCTATCCATATCGCTTTGAAACGTCGATGGTACCAAAATATAATGATATAGCAACACGTTAAAGAATGCTCTTACGTTGTCTATACCAAGGCGTTTCCCCGCGGCTTGCTTCGTGAGTTTGCTCGAAAATGGCCCGGACCGTCATAGAGGTTATATTTTCCGATTTTTCGTCATTCATATTATGTTATACACAGTATAGCCAATAGCAGCAGTGATGAAAATAAATGGTTGGGATTTTTATACCATATGATCACATTAATAAACGGACCGAATTACTTATATGTAGATTGGAAGGATAGCATTAATGTTATAGGGTTAAAGGAATTCGATGGTGCTCCAGTTTGCTCCTACGCATTTAATAGCGCGAAAAATATCACCATCAGGCCTTGACCAAAGTGTAGTGGCAACAGTTTATCCAATGATATTCCCTGCTCTTCCTGTCACACTTTGCATCTGTCCTGCCCAATGTAACAAGTTTGTTTAGAGAAACGCCTTGATTCTGTGGAATTCGGTTGATTGACAAGTCAGTCACCCCAACTTCAAAGAATTAAGGCGTTACTAAATGAAATACTCTGTGTACATTTGACACGCGCAAAGCTTGTCGACTCCACACTCGTCACCTGCAGACAGGATCAAACGATTATACCAGAGCAGTTGTGTTATGCATTCCAGCTATTTAATTTTCAGTTAAGTAACGCGTCGATTACACAGTGACTGACAATAGCTTTTCAAGAAAATCAACACTTACACAAAAGGATTATCATGATCAATGAATTTTAATAAAAAAATGTTTTGTTTCACCATTCGATAGCCCATATGAGTTTTGTGTAGAAAAAAGAAGCGGAGAGGGGGTGTGAATGAATAGTCTCTCTCCCCCTCTCTTTCTCAGAGAAAGAGGGAGAGGGGAGATCTCTCTTCTCTCCCCTCCCTCTCCAGAGACATTCTCTGGAGGGGGGGGGGGGTGGAGAGAAGAGAGATTCCTCCTCCAAATGGACCAGTCACAGCCCACCGGCACCCAATCTTAGAGAAAGACACCCCCACTCCCATCTTTCTCTCTCCCTCTCTCTGAATGATAATTAAAATTAAATGCCACCAGATGTTTTCTGGTCTAAACTAAGAAGAATATTTTCAGGAACACACTTAACAAAATAAACATCGAGCAGTCTTGCTAATTTCTCTGAAGTTCAGCATGCTCAACAGGGCCGATGGAAACATCAAAGGGCAGAGGAAGCAAAACCGTCACCGACGGGCACTATGAAGCAGGTTAAGGCAGCTGCCACGACCGGACCTGCTCCATAATGTCCTTTGGTGACGTTTTGCCGAAGACATCTGCGTGAGTGCCAAAAGCACGAGTCATTTAAGAGGGGGGGGGGGGGGGGGGCTGTCTCCCGAAAAAATTGTTGATGGAGTCCTCGAATGGTGCTTTCTTGTGGCTTTTGGGCTGATTTCAAGGCACTTTCGCCCCCGCTGACCCCCGTCGATAATTATAAGGACAGAAGGGGCAATTGCCCCCCCCCCCCCCACATTCCACCAGCCTTATGCTCAACCTGACATTTACAGTACTTTCGTCAAAAATAAAGGGAGTGCGATAACATGATAGATTATCATTAACAATTAACATTCAACAAACGCCACCAAAATTACACCAGTGACCATAAACCCAGTAGATTTGCGTTTGTAGTCGCTACTGTAATTTTGGCGACCTGTTTCAGTATATCTAATCTTTGATTAGTACTACAATCTAACGCGCTAATGCTCTTCAGTCAAGCCCATAGGTGTACTGTACAGTATACAGGATAAAGTTTAGTTTATCTTGGGGGGGGGGGGGGGGGGCTGACATCAAATTTGGGAATTTGGGGGAGAAGGGGGGTCTGTAGCCCCCCCCCCCCCCCCAACCCACCCCGCCTCGTTCGCCTATGGTCAAGCCTGTATATAAGCTGCCTGTCATCTATAAAATAGGGCGCACAACAGGTGACATCAGAACACTGTCTTTTGCTTGGGATTAAAATTATTGATTCAATCAGTGTAAGGAATACTGTGGGTGACTTTAATGTTGCTAACTTGCAGTACAGGGTAGCAGCAATAAATTCACCCACTTGACTTCTGTGGACCCCATTTTACAGATGGCAGGCAACTTAAATCTAGGCTTGTCTTCAGTCATGAACTCTTCACACAGCGAAAGCTGACGCACACGCACCCGATTCCCCAAGTTCCATTTTATCATCACAGCTTGCATTAAAGTCAGTGTCACTGTCAGTCTCCATGTCTAAATCACTTTCCGATTCCGAAATTGGGAGTAAAGAGACATCAATATCATCAATGTCGGTTCTCAAAATATCATGAAATGACGTGGGCAAAAATCCTGGCGAAGTTGTCTCTGTGGCGGCTACACTATGACGTGGTTCTTCCTTGTCCGACTTATGAGATTTTTGCGTTGTGTGGTGGTACCGTGATCCAGATTTTGTTTCACGTAAGTATTTGTCAATAGCTTTGTTTATCAGCCGATCATCATACCCAGGATCCAACAGCCTCATTGTGGGTACATTCACTCTAAGTAACAGCAAGTCATCCAAAATGTCCTTCCCCAACGAAATTCTTGAATCACATAAAATTCTCCTTGTGACACAGAACCCTCGTTCTACCGTGGCAGAAGATATTGGGACCACAAGGCACAGCTCAATGAGCAACAAGATATGTGGAAATGTGTGCATGTGGTGGGTGAAAATTGATTTCCATACATTTATTTTGTTCTTAAAGTTTCTTTATTTCTTTTCAACCAAACGCTTAAGCTCCCTAAATTCACAACACGCCCGCTCAACATTGAATTTGTGGGATCTTAAAGGAAAATCAAAGTGTCGACTCAAAGCCCTAATTTTCTCCATTCCAAAATCTTTATCTTCAAAGTCCCAGCATGTATGATCTGCGATCAACAAGGCGTCATATATATTATCTGGTTCAGTGAACTGCTGAAATCTTTTACTGATCTTGGATGAAATTGCAGGTAAGAGTTTATCTTTTATCCTGGTAACTGCTGCCTTACCCCTGGCTACGTGTTTTAGTTCAAAGTCGTGATGAACAATAGTTGTACACTTGTCGACAACTTTCTGTTGTTTCACAGTGAGCTTGTGTTTGTCTTTGAATGCTAATGTCAGAGGCAAATTGGTAGCCTTCGCTGAGACAGTAACATTGTTGCTGTCCTTGGACTCTATGGAATCAGATGGTAAGTCCGTAGACTCGTCAGCAATTTTGCACAATTTATCTTTTGCATTTGAGATTGCATCTATAACGTCTGTCACAAGGGCCGACTGAGTTTGCATAGTGCAAGACAAATGTGTTGTTTCTCTCAGGACCTGCCGGTAGAAGTGTAGGGAAGCCAAAAACTGATACAACGTGATCTTGTTTAGGTAACCTTTGAGCTTGGCACTGGTTTCCGCTTTGCACTCATTTGGTAATTCGATCATATTCTCCAGGTATAAAAAAAGAGGCACAAAATTAATGATCATTGCTCTGATGGCGCGATACTTATGGTTTTGGAAGCGGGTACCACTTGCTTTAACAAACGATACGCATTTGACACCAAGCGTGCAAGCCAGAGAATGCAAAATACACTTAGCTTTTCCACTATTTCTGAAGAGATAGTAGATGCTGCACATAACGTCATCAATTTCTTCAAACGCTTTGTCTTCAGAGAACGCATCCTTAATTGCTAGCTCCAGGCGATGGTTAGAGCAGTGTATGATGAGTAACCAATCTCTTGTTTCTTTTATTTTTGTGCAGGCCCCATTCAAACGACCAAGGTTTACACTAGCCCCGTCAGTACATATTGCTATTAATTGCTTGGAGAACTTATCTGAATTCATGTGATATGTAAGAGAAAAAGTTTTATCAAAGGCATTTTTCAATGCAGATGCTCCTTCCCCTCCCAATTCGGGCATATGATGACACTGTAACAGCAGTTCTATGGGGTTTCCGTTGACAACAATTTTCACATATACAAGTTCCTTTTCGGCCCCTGTCTTACGCGCTTGGGAACCATCCATGAGGCCAGAAAAAAAGTTAGCTCGTGCCAACATCTCTGCCATATCATCACGTAATGCTCCTGCAATGAATTTAACATATTCAACACACCGCTGACGAGAGTCCTTGCCATCCAAAAATTTAACACCATTCAATTTTTGCAAATTCACTAAGCTCGGAAAGGCTCTGAATGGATGTTCTTGTAACACTAACCACAGGGCCGTAGTAAACAGGTGTCTGTAACAGTCATGTGTACTTTTATTCAACATGTCGTCGATTCTACGTGTGGCAGGTAAATCTGTTGTAGATGACTCAGACTGTATTACTTTTTCTTTCGATGTTGATGCTTCAGCTTGGCTATAGCTGCCACTTGAAGTTGAGTTTACTGCGAATTTCTGTTTTGCCCAGTCATGTAAGCCTCCGGATCGAACGTGGCGCATTAAATTCCCTTTATGCACTTTGCTAGTACCGTCGGCATACGTCAAAATGGCACTTATGCTGATGCCTTTAATACCCCGCTTATGAGCCTCCTTCCGTATTTCGGCTAGGTTGTTTGCACAGATGAGGCATTGCAAATTTGTGATCTGCCCCTCAGAATTTGTTTCAAGTACCGCAAAGTCCCCTTTGTCAATAAATGACCATTTTTTAGAAGTCTTCTCTAACACACTATCTGACATGTTGCTGCCTATATACCTTAAACCAAATCAGTAACTGGTCGGTCACCGACTCACGAGTGGTTAGAATAAGCAAGGGATTGGAACTGGGAACATCAACTTGAATGGCGCACGTGCAAAACATGTCGACACGTCTCTCTCTGTAGACAGATATAGATTACACGATTGTTCTGGATGAAAGGGGTCACTGGTGTCGTCAATTGCATGTCAATGTATTGTTATTGTGTACTGTTTTTAGAAAGTCAGCGTGTTGATTACACAGTGACAGACAATGAATGAAACGCTGGTTGTAACATCTCTTTGAATTTTCGCTTTTGTGTTTAGGAAAAGTTCATTTGCTAGTGATGGGATTCGTTGCTTCTAAATTCCATGCCTTAGATATTATACATCGTTACTTACGCATTCAATAAGGGTGAAAGTTAATAACTGAACCATTGTTCCTATCCATTTTTTCACCGATTGCCAAGGCGAACGATTCAACGTTCGCCCAAAATACAATTTAGGCGAACGACAGGCGAACGAAACGATCGTTTGCCTCAAATGTACAGGCCTGCGTACCCATTCCATTCTGACGGTACGATGATGTTGGTAAGGATTGGTCTGTGGTATGGATGCCTACTTTGGATGCCGAGTTCAGCGAGTCTGTTGTGGACAGTTTGTCCTCTGATTCTATTGTTAGTTCTACCAGGAGTAATTGCCGCTGTCTCCGTCGTCGGAAGGAAGTGATCCCGCAAGTGAGACATCCTGATGTTGGTCTTGTGCAGGGTTCGTCACTCTTGGTCAACCTGAACGCAGTTGGCAGTAGATCCAGTGGTTCTATACCTTCCAGTGAGACTGTAAATAGTGGGCACAGTGATTCCGATCTCAGCAGTGAGCTCATCTAGAGGTATCCCAGCCTCATGCATACCAATGGCACGCAACCTCTGATTTTCGGTTAACTTTGGCATTTTTTAAATTGTTGGAAGACAAAAACTAGCGTGTTTTCTCAATAGTATACCCAGTATTGTGAGGGTGTTAAACAGTGTGACAGATGCCCAGAGAAGGGACCTTTTACAAAGATTGTACCCACATTTTACCAGAAAAGCATTCCCCGTGGGAACCCTGGGAAGTAAGCAGCACTTGTTTCCTGTGGTAAACCAGTTCCGCTTTACTAGTAAAATAGGACCCAGTCACCAATGCTTGGGGTGTACGTCCTCTAAAATGGGCAACATGTAGATCAACGATTGACTAAACTTGACTTCATCTCCATGGTGCATAAATATGTGACGTTAACCACCAACAAACAAACAAACAAACAAAACCAGAAAAGCATTTTACTCCAATAGATCTTGAAAATATGAAGAAAAATGGGCATAGATATGAAAGATATCCCAGAAATCGTCCATTAAATCAGGAAAATAAGAATCAGAAAAGTTTGGAGAAACAGAAAACAGTAACACAAATAAAACCTCAGGGGAATAATCAGGGAAATCAGAAACCGAAACAGGAAGTAAACATTCAAACTAAACTGAAACCAAAACCAGAAAATTCTCAGAAATCAAAACCGAAAGTAGATGGGAACAATAATAGTAAACAGGAAATGGAACTTAAACAAAATTTGGAAGTTAATACAACTGGAACAGGAAGGCAAGTAAAACAACTTCCTGTAGCAACAGGAAGTTGCAATAAACACACAAAACAGTGTTTTTCACAAACAGTTAATGTTAATTATGGACCTGCATCTTTGGATAGTGTCAGGATAAACATAGGAAAGCAATGAGTGAGAGCATTATTAGATTCTGGAGCTCAAACTTCTTGCATTAGTACAAAATTTTGGAAACATTTGTGGCATAGGCCAAGGCTATTGGGGAGATAGAAATACTTTACCTCAAATTGAGGGAGTAACTGGAAATTATGTTAGACCCAGGGGTCTAGTGAGGGTTTACTTTTCAATAAATGGAATTTCTCAGGTGCATAAATTCTTAGTCTTAGATAAACTTAATCGAAGTGCATTACTTGGTTTAGATTGGATTAATGATAATGGCATGAACATTTACTTTGAACTTCGAAAATTAAAATTACAGGAACAGCTTATACCTATTGTGAAAGACTTACATGTTAGTTGCTTGACTAGATTGGTGAATCAAATTGAACTTAAACCTCAGACCACTTGTGTTTGTACAGCCAAGGCCATAGGGGCCCCGATCAACTTTTGACTGACTATTTAGAGCATCATGGTTTAAAGCAAGGTTACATATCTGAACAACCAGGTTTACTTGTTAGTAATAGTGTGGTGAGTAACAATGAAGGACATATTCCTGTAATGTTAGTGAATAGCACTAACAAACATTATACTTTAAAGAGAGGCTGTATTGTTAGAAAATTAGAGCCTGTAGCACAGGGTGAAAACTTAGTTGAAATGAAACAAATTTTGAAAAATTCTGATGAGGCGAAACAGAAAGTTGAACTTAGTGGAAAAGATATTAAAGTACCGCCAGATAAAAGAGACATAACTATGAAATTAATTAATGGAAATAGAGACTTGTTTGCACAAATTGACAAGGACTCAACCCAGACAGACACAGTCACTATGAAGATTGATACAGGTGACGTCAAGCCTATCAAGAGTCGACCATATAGGGTACCACTCACAAAAAGAAAAATTATGGATGATGTAATCCAGGATATGCTTGAAGTAGGAATTATTCGCCGCTCAAATAGGGCCTGGAGCTTCCCTGGCATTTTAGTAGACAATAAAGATGGCTCACATCGATTTTGCGTGGATTTCCACCACCGTAATCAAGTTACAAAAATGACTGGCTGGCCACTTCCTCTGATTGATGGTATTTTTACCCTACTTAATGATGGTTGTAAATACTTTATGACACTTGATATGACTCAGGTTATTGGCAAGTCAAGATGGATGAAGCCCATAGACCTAAGACTGCATTCACATGTCATAAAGGGTTATATGAGTTCAATGTCATGATGTTTGGATTAGTAAATGCACAGTCTGAATATCAACAGCTGATGACCATAGTCCTGCAAGTACTAGAGGACTTCTCACTTGCCTACTTAGATGATGTTTTGATCTTCAGTAAAGACGAAAAGTCACATATTGAACATATTCAGCAAGTATTTAAATGACTGAGGCTACACAAGTTAAAATTGAAAGCTAAAAAGTGTACATTCTTTCAAAGTGAGACCGCTTATCTTCGCTTCATAATTAGTTAAGATGGTATCAAACCTGAACCCACAAAGGTCATAAGAAAATGAGTACCTCCTAAAACAGTGACCGAAGTTAGAAGTTTCATTGGAATGGTTTCATACCATAGGAGATTTATACCAAACTTTAGTGAAATTGCACAGCTGTTGATAGGACTTACAAAAAAGCATGTTAGATTTCATTGGAAAGAGGCCCATCAAAAATCTTTTGAATACCTGAAGGATAGCTTGACACAAGTAGCACATCTCTCGTACCCCAACCCACGAAGAGCGTACATCTTATATACAGATGCTTCTTATTCGTGTGTGGGGGCAGTGTTAACTCAACCTTGTGAAGGTGAGACAGGTCAAATTCCAGGTGTACCTGCTGAAAAACCAATTTTTGTCACAAATTAGGTGACACTCAACAAAAATGGTCAACTTTTGAAAAAGAAGCTTTTGCCATCTCTTATGCTTTGGAAAAGTTCAACAATTATTTGCATAGTGCCGAGTTTGTTATAAAAAAAGACCATGCTCCATTACAATACATGTTGAAACGACCCCAAAACAATGCCAAAGTTCAAAGGTGGGCATTGAAAATAGCCAGCTATAACTGCAAAATTGAAAATTTACATGGAAAACCAAACACCTGCGCTGACTTGCTTTCAAGATTACCTGAAGGTATTGCGGATGCAGATCCAGATTATCAGATAGATAATGTGGACTCAGAGAAAACATTAAGAGTAGGGGTAATAAACAGTGATAGAATTAACCCTCAACAGTATGCAAATGTAAATACTGAGCAGCAAGGTTCCCCTATGGAACCCCAAGAAATAAATTATAAGGAGTTAGACATGAAAAAGAAGCAGAAAAAAGACAGTAAAGTAATGGGTTCAGATAGATAATGTGGACTCTGAGAAAACATTAAGAGTAGGGGTAATAAACAGTGATAGAATTAACCCTCAATAGTATGCACATGTAAATACTGAGCAGCAAGGTTCCCCTATGGAACCCCAAGAAATAAATTATAAGGAGTTAGACATGAAAAAGAAACAGAAAAAAGACAGTAAAGTAATGGAAATACAAAAGAAATACTTGAGTGGTAATACCCCAGCTAACATAAGTAGTAGGTACTTGATGATTAGGGGGATATTATATTACATAAGTGCCACCGATGATAACCTCAGGGTAAGGTTATACAATACCTGAACACTTACAGGGTGACGTACTCAGACAATACCACGATGACTTAGGACATTTGGGAATAGAGAAAGTGTACTTGAACATCAGTAGAAAGTATTATTGGCCTGACCTGTATAAAATTATCTACCAGTATGTAGAAAAATGTCTTAACTGTAGGGCAAGAAATACCAAAAAGGTTACTTTACCTATGCAAGAAGCAGGTATACCACCCTATCCATTTTCAAAAATTGCTTTGGATATGAGTGGACCTTTGACCCTTTCCAACTACTCTATCTGGAAACAAGTACATAGTTACTTTTATTGATTTATATTCTGGTTGGCCTGAAGTGTTTCCAGTTCCTGATAAAAAGGCATGAACAGTTGCAAATTTGTTAATTGATTAAATTTTCCCAAGATTTGGATGTCCACTTGAACTATTGACTGACAACGGTTCAGAAAATTGCAATGAGATAATGAGATATTTGACTGAGCATTTGAAAATACATCGTGTGAAAACTTTTTACTATCACCCTCAGTCAGATGGTAAGGAGGAACGATTTCACCAAACATTAAATGATGTTTTAGCCAAGATGTCTCACAAGGAATTGGAGACATGGGATTTGTTCTTAAATCAATCACTGGCAGGTATTAGATTGAATTGAAGCGAGTCCTCGGGATTCTGCCCCTATTATCTTTTATATGCAAGAGATGTGGTTTTACAGTTAAATACAGTATTAAGACCCAGACGGAAATATGTGGGTGAGGAAGCCCACAAAATAGCTTTGCAAGAACAACACAAAGCCTTTGTAAGACAACAAGCAAATCAAAACAAAAAAGTAGACAAACAAAATGTGATGTGAAGGCAAAACAAATTCAATTTAGTGTTGGAGATCCTGTAAAGGTAAACTGAAACAGAATTGGGAATACCCATTCAGAGTTATTGAGAAAACTGGACCTGTGAGTTCTATAATTAGAGATCAAATGACAGGGAGGATTATCAAATGTCATGGGGAAAATTTAAGTTCAGCTCCTCATGAGTGGGAAATGCCTGACCCAGTTAGAGCTAAACAGAAACAGAGGTATGTAGCACTCCAAGCAGATAGAAAAAGTGGGAGGAAGAGGGAATACCTATTGAAGAATTACGTCAGAGATTAAGATGCTTCCGTAAGCAGAAGAAAACTGCTCAAGCTACTACATCAGCGCAGGAGCCGATGGAAGTCGACTTGTTAAAAATAGGGTCAAGATCAGAAGAATCTACTCCTGAGTCTGAATGTTTCTCTGATTGCAGTATAAATCAGAAAAACTGAAATACAGGACAGACGACAGACATACAGCCTACTGTGCGACCTTCAAATCGAGTAAAAATTGGAAACCTAATAGATAATATTAGAGCCAGCCTTTGAGAGGATGGATGGCAAGGTGTAAAGAGAATAGATTATAAACCCTTGAGTACCCAGGAGTAAAGTAAAATATAAAAATAATTTAATATGCTATATGACTATGGAGGAGGATAGGATGTGCATTGTGAGAGACAAAATTATATTGACTTATAGTTTGACAAGAAATGTAAAATGGCAACGTTGTTTGCTGGTCTGCGCAACTGGTTTGATGATTTTTCTGTGTTAGAAAAGATTTTCTTGAATTTTTCTGACCGCCCATAAAACGAGAGAGTATATTTGACATTCAGATTTGAGCTCATTTGTGACGCTGATCCATGCCTT
This sequence comes from Pictodentalium vernedei, assembly GCA_031216915.1. Taxonomy (NCBI): domain Eukaryota; kingdom Metazoa; phylum Mollusca; class Scaphopoda; order Dentaliida; family Dentaliidae; genus Pictodentalium; species Pictodentalium vernedei. The sequence continues at coordinate 432,292,237 of CM062297.1, read as the reverse complement.
CCTATTTCTTGTAAAAGCAAGATGTTAAGTTGGTACTTATTTGGAAGTTTGTTGACATTAACAGTTGGTGGTAATACAATAGTCCGAAATAATGTCATCTTTACAAATGTAAAAGAATATATATGGTTAACAGTACTGGACAACCATGTATGTGGCTGAGGTGGCGCCGTTCATTCATTACATGCAAAGGGTTGACAATAATGTTCGATTTGTGAATCAATTTTATCAGGAAATTGATGCAAGCTTTTTGAAAACATGGGAATGAAACAATACTGGAAACAGTACTTTTAATCTTGCATAACATTCGACAATAGTGGATATATACCAGGAGGTCAGGTTCATAAATATTCATTTTGAACGATTGTGGAAGGGGACCTGGACGATTATCGCAAGTTAAAAGGGCACACACCCTCATCTCGGAATAAGCTAGGTTTAGCAAATTTTATAGGTGAAGGGATGAGTTTCTTATTTGGCACAGTCACTGAATCTGATTTAAAAGGGACTGAAGAAAATTTAAGATGATTGTCTGTGAATCAAGCAATGATGCAACATGCACAAAAACTAAGTTTGAGTTTAATTATATTATCATGTCACGCCGTACAAGAGAATCGAGAATTTATGGTAAATTTATCGCAAGTAGTATCTCTTCTGCACGAACAAGTGGAAATTGTATTACAAGAGTGTGAAAATCAGTTGATTCTTTTGGAGCCCTTTATACATTCCTATCATCAACTTGAGACAGTATTAAATCAAGTTGAGTTAATGTTAATAACAGCAGAAAAGTATATGGATGATCTGCATGAGCAAATGGATGTGCTTGCAGATGAGAAATTATCACTAGGAGTCGTCAGCCCTACCTTGTTGACTTCGGTATTAACGAACATTCAGGATAGGCTTAATGATCATACCCAACTTCTGTTAAAAATTCAGAAGGAGCTATATTATCATTTGTTGACAAGTGTGACAGTTTTTGTCGATGATAAACTAGTAATTCTAGTGTGAAGGTTCCGTTGATTAACACAAATTTTCAATTTGAGATTTTTAAAGTGCAAGCTTTGCCCATCCCATTCATGACTGTAAGTTGAAAAGCGTCGACAACTGCAAATAAACTGGTAGCTATTTATCGGCTAGAAGCCGATACATTACTTGTAGACAAACAAATAACATGTTATATACCAGGATTAGGTCATGATAAATGTGTAGATGATAAGAAATTATATTGTCCTTTAGTAGGCACAGAATGAACGCTACATACCATGTCTAGTTGCTTATTAGCCTTGTTTCTTAATATGAGATCTGAGATAAAAAAAATTATGAACGACTGATGTAAAACTAAATATGGACTTACCTTCTGCCACTCATATTGAAGGACTTTGGTATATCACTACTAACATGCCATTGCACTTTTCAATTACATTTCCAAGACGTAAGAATCCAAAACCACGTCAAATTATGCCACCAATCGGTACATTAGAATTGAATCTTTTTTGTATTGCAAGTAGTGGCCAACTATTATTGAATAGTTATTTTTATTACCGAAATAACATACGTGTTGTCTAGTGTCCAAAGCAGCGTTGCCCAATTTCTCGTTGACCCAACAGCAAATTTGGCAACCTGTGTTCAACGAAGTAAACATAACAAACTTTGCAATTCCAAAATCATTACAACATCTAGAGGAACTGAGAATGAATGACCTATTACAAGAATTAGACAAAATGTAGTTGGCCTGGGAGAACCATTTGAAGTACCAAAATGGGCGTATTTTATGGGATGTATGTTACTTATATTGGGAATTTACTTATTGATATGTTGTATTAGGGCAAAAGGCCATATTAAATTACTCCACCTAATCTTACATTATAAGAATAAATGGAATAGAAACCCAAATATTTCTACTGATGTATATGAAATGTCTAATGTTGCAATTAATGCTGAAGAAAGCGATCCTATATATGCGACTATGACACAATCTACAACCACAACAATTCTGACAACACCACCTTTTGATGAAATTGCAACAATTACGCGACAATTAGCTAAGGATCGAGCGACCAAGACAAAAGGGAGACAGGACAAACCACAAACGTCCTCATCTCTATCTCAACTGTATCCATCAGTAAACTATGATGTGAAAACTGGAGAAGTGCATGCTCAAAATTCCAATATTCTGACAAATATTAACTTAAAATAATAACATCTTAGCGTTGAACAATATTGTTTGTGTTTTCAGTTATTACACTGAGTGACTCAAGTAGTAAGGAAACAGTAGATAGTGGTGAAAATGAAGCACTTGGAACAGAGCATCACTGTAGGGATCAAACTGATGAGGAGGCAAAGAACCAATGGAGTGAGTGGGGAGAAATTTCTGTAACTCCCTTTTCTGACACCATATACCCATTACCCTTGGAGTTTGCTACTTATCAATATACGCACAATGGTGCGCATCAGTCGGCAGTTTGTCCACGAACTGGTCGAACACCTTCAGTTATAAATAGTGTTGTTCAACCAAATACTTACGAGCTGGTGTATGTCAAGACTCCGCATACATTAATATACAAAGATAAGTTCGAATGTGTGTTCTATGATTTTCAGAATATTTCAGCTACAGTTGAACTCGAAAGAAATAGTGTTTATTGGTATGATTCTGCTTGTCCATATCACATAATGATGAAATGTGGATCTCGAGTTTTACTTATCTTAAATTGTCCTGACCTAGTGCATGCAGAATTGATTATGCGAGACATTATTATAGTCACAGAGTAGTGTTGATTCGATTAACTCGAGAAATGTGGTTTGTAAGACGACACATGGTCAGAACCAACCCATGGAGAAGGTTTTTTAATTGGAGAGCTCGATGGAGAGCTCGACGAAGAGCTCAATTAAGGTCCAATGGAAATCCGAGGCATAATCAATATTATGTTGTACCCATCCTAATACCATTTACATTTAGGATGCCATCTCAAGTGCGAGAAATGTAAATACAAATAGCAGTAGAACAGACAGAACCCTGTTGTTTCCTTACGCTTTTCTTGAAGCCATATTGACTAATGGAATTTGGTGGAATTTTAGTGAAGATTTTATTTTTATTAATCGTATAAATAGTTTAATGTGCTTATTGTATTTTTCATGTCTTAAACTATGGCTGAAGCGGGCAATAGTGTAATGGATGATAGTGCACCAGGTTCTTCATGAGCGATGGGAGAATGTCAACAGTATAATATCCAAGGAACAATGGCTAGCGATCTCTCAGGTCATCTGACTGAAACAGAGGTCGAAGGTATGTTAGGTCAAAAGTTGAGTAGTGAAGCATCGGCCTATTTCCAACAGGTAATCTGTGACTGTCGAAAGCTTGTATATGGAGAAGATATACTCGAATGTGCACAGTGGCAGATGAAACAAAGTCTACCATGTACATTTTCCCTTAAGAGCTATACCCGAATGTGTACAGTGGCAGATGGAACATAAAGTGTACCATGTACATTTTTCCTTACGTATTATTTACGAGGAAACGAAATACTTACAATTATGTTATGATGAATACTATAGCAACTAATTCTTCATGCCAATCGTTCAAACATCGGTTGTCCATCAGCAGCATCTAGAAGGTTCTTCTTCTGAAGATGAACCTATCTTTACCCTTTTATATCAGTGACGACACCCCTGTTGGAGGGGTCGAGCTTATATTAACCCTCATCTAAAACTTTCATTATATCGTGGAGCGGATAATTGGTGGATTAGAAAACAATTTCGCAAATTTGGAAGTGCATTAGATGAAGAAAGTGACTAAACTAGCCATTAGTAACATTTCCATTGGTGTTCTTCCAGAATCCACTGTCTACTTTACACAGGCAGACTGTGGAGAAAAGCCGATAGAAATAGGGTCGTGTGAGGTTGTCTTTTTGGCTATATAAATTGATGAACCAATTTCGTCTGAATTCTTAATTTGTGAAAAAAGTATATAGCAAATCAAAAGGTGGGGAATCCAGCAGGGTTTAGATAAGTAGTCACCAGAAACCCTACGTAAGGCAATCACAAAAACTAGTACATGTGTGACGTGATTGTCAAAGAAGGTACTAGAAGCACATACACACACAGGAGAGGATAAGAGCAGTAGAAAAGAAACAAAGAGGTCTGGAGAAGGGCACATTGTACATTACGTTTCAGTTTTTATTTTGCTATATTCATTTGAGATATATATTTACTTATTGGCACTCAGTTTAATCAATTTGTTTGAATTTTGGGGAGAAAATTCAGAGTATGGCATCGGTACGAATTAGTGGCGGATTAGGGAGCTTTGGTGGCAGATTAGGGAGTTTGGAGAGGAACAAGAGCATCATTTTGGACAAAAATAATACGTCCCTAAGGGGAAACATGATACCACAGAATTATTATGGAAACGTCACATGCAACAATGATTAGTTCGGAATTGGGATGTGATATACTTCAATGAGGTCTTATTGGACTCTGAAGTACAGGGTATATCTCAGAAATTTGATCACAAAAGAAGATAATTATGTATTTCCCCATTAGCATGTGTCCGATTCATTTAGGCACATAACCACCGATTCTGAGAGTCTTTGGGCAGTCGGGAAGAAGAGCCAAGTGGTGATTACCGACTTTCCAGCCAGGATGTTAAGATACTGGAATGACCAGTCCTAGACTTGCCGGTATTATACAGGTGGGATCTCCCGGCCATTCTGCAGTATCGAACTACAAGAGTTGGTCGAGTTTACTGCTACACCGCCATTAAGATTTGTGGAGTTGAGCTCCAACCACTGGAATGTCCAAACGACATTGAAGTGGGAATGAGCTCAGCCCCAATATACTCTACTACAGAAAGCTCTCAAGGCCCATAAAATTTGCTTATGCATAGTACAATTCGAACAGTGTACTAATGGCCATACCAAACGTTGTTGAGTTTGCTTAGAAGACATTCAAGAATAAGTGTATGCTTTTGAGTGTCCTCTGTGTAAAAAGGATGTCCACCTCATCTGCGGTCAGACGTGGGTGGACATGGCACCGGCAAAAACATGTCCAGCATGTGGCTCAGATGTGAGGTGGGGGAGACCGATTGAAACCCCACGAGTTTGACCTTGTGCCATTGTAGTAGTAGTCCAGTAAAACTTATAATTAAAATTGGTGGGTGTTCTCGTACCGATGTTGGTGATTATTTATATGTGTTGTTTATCTCGGTCATGACTACTTATTAATTTAACGTTGAAACAGGGGGATTGTTATCTTGGTCACGATGTACTTATTTATTATTTAAAAGTTGAACGGAGGATTTTTGATTTTCGAGCTGCATCCATTCCCATATATATGATAAGGTGTTATCATCCAATTCTGATTAACCCTGTGTTTTCTCCTCGCAAATCGTTTTTCTTTCTGTGTGATCAAGTCCCTCTGGGTTTTGGTCCTCGGTTGGGGAGGAATGTTGCGAAGTTAGCCCACAGAGGTTAATCAAGCTCAGGGGAAGAGCTACAGGTCTTCTATTATAATGATATGGTTATAGAAGGAATAGACAGCTTCTATTTTCTTGAATGGGACTAGATTTTATTGCCAGTTTTCATTCAAGTTGAAATTACACGAAATTCTATAAAACTAACAGTCAGAGTACAGGAGTACTCTGAATCGCATTCGGTGGAAGCCCTGATAAGAGACTTGATGATGGGTCATCACATAACAGGACGAAATCTCCAAATTGGTAATATTTTAGCTGTCATTACTGTCATCAACCCATAAATCACACTGCAAGAACACTCATGGGCATCACATGATGCTGAAGTTGCAGAAAGGTGAATTCTATCACGTACTTCTGCTGGTTAAGTGCGTTTATAGAGTAGGAACCCCATAGACTACATGCAGGCTGACCAACAGTCTGCATGGCAGGACAAGAGTCCAACAATGGCGACTGACACGCCAGGGGACTTTCCCTATTTTTCCACTGACTGGTAGTCGCGTGATGAGGTGTTGCATCAGCATTCTGGTGTATATAAGCACCGTTTTCTGGGTGTTGGGACATGTTGGACTTTGTATTATAGCCAGAGATAACGACGGTTAGTCATGTTTTTATTTACAATGACTAATAGACAAGTAGAATCTAGTGTTCGTTACGTTAAAGTTATTTGATGCACGACACGGTTCGTGAGGTTACCAAAGCTGAAACTTATCTGAGATCTGGGTGTTTAATATCGTCTGGAAGGAAATATCAACATGTCACGGGCTGATGGAACTTCTTTCAATTATCACACCAAATTAGTCCTAGCTTACAATCGTAGATCGATAAACTTTTACATTGATTCTGCTACACCCACCCGTTCTGTCTTTGCAAACCGCGAAATATGACGTATATGTACGTATGACACTTCCTCTGCCTGTTTTAACCAACTACAACAAAAGTCAACATGACGTTCAATATGCAGTTGCACATGATGCATCCAATTCCAACACTAAATCAAAGAAGTGTGGTTGTTATATTAATACTTATTCATAAATTGCATGTAATGTTTACTGTTTTATTCCTGATGACAAAGAGAGGAAAAATCCTGGCCATGGCATGAGTCATGTTGTCGCATTGCAGTTTGCACTAAGTTTTGTGTTCATAATTGAGAGAGAAAGGGTCGGGTAGGGCCGATGTCTGTTTAATACCTCTGCTGTTTCTTGACAAAATCAATCAAGGTTTTGCGCTCAGGCTAGCACTGAGATTGAATGAAGCAGACTTCAGTATTTTGTTGAATGCTTAAAACAGTTTTACACTTTCGTCGTTTCTTAGGGACAGCGAATGGTTCAACAAATGTAGGTATTTTCAATCGCTGCATGGAGTTCCTAAACATGTACTTGCATCAGAAAATTCAACCATTTACCCCTTTTTGATACGTTCTTCTTTTATAAATTTGAATTTTTCCCCCACTTCCCTGGATTTCCCCTTCACATCTCAGCAAAATTCACTTAGAAAGTGTGCAAATGGTACAGAAAATGTTACGTAACACGATTTCCATGCATGATAGTTTCACAGAGAACAATATGTAGCAATATATCTACCAACATAAAATGAATTACATGTGCTGCGGAGAATGACATAGCCAGATTGGTTGTCTTCCTGCCATTCCCGGTGGTTTGTTTGCAGATTGGCGGGACAGATTCAGAAGATAATTAAGTGATCAAAGTATCGTAGATCGAATAATACATTTCAGATGAATTATAGAATGATTATGAAAATGAAAACGTTCAGGTAACTGGTGGCTGGTAACAGACCGACGTCCTATAGACACACACACACACACACTGTCCCAAGGAAACACAAGTAACATCTATGTAGAGAGTACACACCAAACACAAAACAGTCGCCAGAGACAACCCTATCCAACAACCTACCTCGATGCATTCATCTCCTCAGTCATATCTGAAGAGATGAATACACCGAAACACACCAGGCGAAACCATCCCCGGTGACCATCCCATGACAAGTTTTATCTCTGTACTAGCCTCTAACCAATATCTAATCTCAAGCTTAGTGGCAACTTCATTACTTGTTATTACATGTTTCGTGTTTCATTGTATAATTTATAAAGGGAAATGAAAGAGTACATCAGGTGGGAAGATTGGCTGAGTGACGGATAGCTTAACGGATTCCACTGGGATGCTCATGCGATTGTTGAAATACATTGAGTTCCCAAATATGCTGCATATAGCCTCGCCAATGTATCCAATTTGTTATTTTGTAAGTTATCTTGAAAGGCAGTGAGGTTTTCTGCATATGATATGTGAGCATTTTTATTGACGAAAAGCATTTTTTGCGAAGCATAATTTTTCCACATCATTTCAGGCACCCACCCCTTCAAACAGACGAGTTCAGTTGATTTATCCATTTTTGTTTTACTTCTGGTGGTGGTTATCTTTTATTATTTTGCGTTTTTTCTGCCCAAAAGAATGATATGAATCATATATGCAGGACGAGTAGCTTAAAAAGAAAAATGAGTTTTAAAAAAATTGTATGAATTGGGGGGGGGGGGGGACTTGTTTCGGCCTCAGAGTCCTACCCACATGGGGAGGGGAGGAGGCCATTGTGTCTTGCATGTGAAGAAGCGACTGACTTTTTAGTGGCTATTTACTCGGACTTCGAGACACTCTTTTGGTATATATGAAGGCATGCAGAAGCCAGGGTCAGCGTGTCGGATAAAGGTGAAAACCCAGTTTGAGTGGACAACAGCGCGTCTCGATTCCACCTGTCGAGCGATTGACCCTTACCCAATGAACCGGGTGGATCAACCGCGCAACATACAAATTGTGCAGTAGAAAACAAATTGTAATATTTTTTTTTTAAATCAACAAAACAATATCATATCTGGACGAGCGCGTTGCAATGAGGGGCCACATGATATAGTTTTGTTGATTTTTTTTTTTAGTTCTGGGAGAAAAAATGTTAAAATAACAAATATTGATATCACGTGTTTTCTCTAGCGGGTCAAAATCTTTTCGTGAGGGGAAATGGGTCAATACAATGCATGCACGAAAATGTGAACAGTACTCCATGAATTATAAGCTGCAGAATTCCAAGACTTTAAACCACTCAAACTTCACTCTCCGAGAATTGTTACGTGGGCCTAAACAACATGACCCAAAAAACTTCAAAGGCCAGTAATGCTGCTCGCTGTCTTTTTGCTTATGTATTCCATGGAGAATCATCTGATTGACTTCCGATTGCTCCATTGAAGTTGTATTTTATGTACTATACCGAACTCAAATAAATCTTGAAAGACAGTGATGGTTTTGAAATCGCAAAGCGATTTTCCAGAAAAGTCATCCAACGAAGCGCAGCCAACACCGAATGCCCCAAAAAAGGGGAGGAGGTGCCTGTCGCCTTTTCACGTACAAAGCCGCTCAATAAAGCATACCCTGTCGCTCGTTATCAGAAATAGGTGTAACTTTCAAGTGGCGAAAAACGTCAAAATGACGCCAAATCCACCCCAACCCCCCCCCCCCCCAAAAAAAATGAGCAGTCTATTAATTTTTTGAGCTCTACAACATACAAAAAATTCAGAAAATCCGACGTGTTTTAATTTTGACCATCTGCCCCCTCCCCCCCCCCCCCCCCCCCCCCCCTCTGACGTCAACTCAGTGTTCGGGCATAACGGTTCAGAATTTCCCAAGACGGCAATACAATTTTAGATATGGTGTTTTGTGGACATTAGAATCCCAAAATTTCGAAAGACTGGGCCAGAAATGTGTTTGAAAATAAAAGATGTAGAAACAAACATCTGATTGGAATCACTCGCATCAGGTGCGTAAATTTGAAATGAGAAAATAACACAGACCAGTTTCAGATAAGTAGCAAACATTGTATGAAGTTTCGTAGCTGTATCGTTTATAAATACGGAGCTACGCGAATCAGAAGACAGCGTTTTTAATACAAAATTACTAAAATAGGCTAAACTTTGAAGTGGCGTAAAAAACGCGAAACTGGCATAAAATAGAAAAACCAAAAAACAGTTGTCTCCTACATTTTTGAGTTTTACAAGATACTAAAATTTCAGAAAAATCCGATGTATTTTAATTCTTGACCATATGACCCCCCCCCCCCCCCCCCCTCCCCCTATAACGTCACCTCAGCATTCTGGTATAACAGTTGAGAATTTTCTAGGACGGCAATTGGCAATACATTTTTAAGCTTTTCCCTCTGGAAAAGACTATTGTTTTTCTACGGATTATTTTTTTTTTTTTTTTTTTTTTTTCCACACATTTTTGTCCGTACGATTCAGAAGCCATTTTCGAACCGATTTTCACATAATTTGGCGCACTCATAGAGTGGCAAAAAATCTAAAAATGTACCGAAGCGGAATTTTTTTTTTAAATATTCATAATTACTAGACCTGCCTATGACACAACCTTTGATACACACGACATATTAGGCGATGCATATGGTAACCCTCCACAGGCTGCCAAACGTCGAAATTTTGATGTAATGGGCCGGTTTCAGACCCCCACCGCACCCAAACGATACCCGAGAGGTAAACATAACTTCCTTTATTGGAAGTGGAATTCACCGAGGATCATTTTTGTAAGTAATAAGGGTGTTCAGAAAACCAAGTGTTAACCCGTTTTGGGCTGGTTAAACAGCAATACCCCAAAAAAGCTCAAAACTTCATGTTTTCCGTGAATTTCTCTAAACGAGTCTTGTAGATTTTCAAGAAAAATTGGTCACTCTCAGGTCTTGGTGTGACATTACAAGTTGCATGGATAAAATATTCCGGTCAGCATTTGTTAACCCTCCCCGAGCTGATAAACGTAAAAATTGTGATAAAATGGGCTGTTTTTAGACACCAACAGCACCCAAACGATATACCACAGAGAAAGGGGCCTTCATTTATAGGACGCAAAATTGATCGGAAAATATTTTTGAAAGTGGTAAGGGTATTCAAAATTTGACGTCTTAACCCATTTTGGGCTGGTTAAAGAGAGATACCCATTAAAATCTTAAAATACCCTTTTTCTGTGGATTTCTCTAACAACATCTTGTAGGTTTTCAAGAAAAATCGGCTATTTGCAGGTCTTGGTGTGACATTACAAGTCGCATGAACAAAATATTCCGGTCAGCATTAGTTAACCCTCCTTGGGCTGCTGAAGGTCAAAATTGCGATAAAATGGGCTGTTTTGCACACCAACAGCACCCAAAGGGTACACCACAAAGAAAAGTGCCTTCTTTTATCGCGCGTACAATTTATACGGAAACATTTTTGTAAGTAGTAAGGGTATTCAAAAGTCGACGTCTTAACCCATTTTGGGCAGGCTAAAGAGAGATATTCCTTGAAAGCTTTAAATTCCCATTTTCTGTGAATTTCCCTAACGGTAACTTGTAGGGTTTCAAGACAAATTGACTATTCGTAGGTCTTTATGTGGCATTACAAGTTGCATGGACAAAATACTCCGGTGAACGTTTTTTAACCATATACAAGCTGCCAAGCATCGTAATGTTGTTAACATGGGACTGTTTTCAGACACGCACAGCACCTAATGTATACATGAGAGATAAACATAATCTCCTTTGTTTGAAATGGAATTCACAGAGGACCATTTTTGTAAGTAATAAAGGTATTCAAAAAGCCAAGCTTTAACCCCTGTTGGGGAGGTTAACAGGGATACGGATCAAAAGCTTAAAAAATCGTTTTCCCTGGATTTCTACAAACATTTTGTGGGGTTTTCAAGAGAAAATGGCCGTTGATAGGTCTTGGTGTCATATGACCAGTTGCATGGATCAGTTATTCTGGTAGGCATTTGTTAACCCTTCATGGGCTGCGAAATGTAAAAAAAATTGAGGAAATAGTCTGTGCTTGGACACCAACAACATCAAATGGAAATGCCACAGAGAAACGTAACTTCTTTTACCGGACGCAAAACTGATAGGGAAACATTGATATTGATATTAACCCATTCTACCATTAATGATGGGTTTTACCTAAACATTTTTTTATCAAACCCAAACCGAGTCATTTGAGACTACTATTCTCACCTTTCTCATAACATCAATGAAGGAACTTTAGTGAGACAGTTAAAAACAATTCATCAGACACTGTGGGGTCAAGAAAAATCATGGAATCTAATAGGGAAAAGCCATGATTCTCCAGAATCATAAAGTCTAGTTAGATATGTTTTTTGTGGAGATTACAGTTGCGGAATTTCGAAAGGATAGGGTTGAAAATAACTGATATAGAAAAAAACGTAAAATTGGCATCGCTGGCATCGGGTTTGTAAATATTAAATGAAAAAAGTGCACAATTTCAAATGAACAGAAAATAATGTGTGAAGTTTGATAGCTGTGTCATTTATAAATACGGAGCTACAAGAATCACAATATACCGTTTTAATGAAAACGGTCCAAGATGGCTGAACTGATGAAATAATAGCGCGCGCAAAAGCAGCCCGAAGGGTTGCTTTGAAGCAAGCCTAATAGACAACGTGTACATGAAATTGGAAAAACCAAGGAATGCTATGCCATCCAATCTAAACCGGAAACCGGATTTAAAAACATGGGGAACCCCAGCTCTCATTTTCAGAAGCGAACAAATCGAATGACGCCCCCTAAAACTCGAACGGTGTAATGCGAGATTTCTCCTTAGATCATTCCATGCAGACTGTGAATAATTTATTGAACATGCTTTTCAAAATTAAAGTTTTTCCAAACAAACTCAACTGTCGTTTGCTTTGCTGACTAAATGACAGAAATTGTCGAAAGGCTAAATGTTCCCATATATGCACATTGGATTTCATCGCCTGCTGGCTGGCTGTTGGGATCCCGCTGTTGTTCGATTCTGTGGAGTATTCTGTCGCGTGATTTATCTGTTTTGCATTTGCAAGTGCAAAACGCTGTTCACTTCAAACCAACACTGCGTGTTATTGGAACAAAGTTACCAAATGAAAAGCATCAACAACACGTCCGTTTGTTGTAACTTAAAAGTACGCACAGGTCGGATTGTGGCAAAGGTCGTTTTCATTCAGTTATTACGAACCTAAGATGTCGAAGTGACATACTGTCTGACAAACGTCCACGAATTACCATTTCCAAAACAGAAGTTCCGTTCCACAATGTATGCACCCCAGCGAAACAAAAACAATAAATTTTCGACAATACGTTTCGAGGCCAATTTTCAAGCGAAGACGCCTTACCCATCACAATGACTGCATGCATTCTCGTTTCTGACATTTGTAATGTTTTTTCTGTGCGCACAATTTATTGTGCTCGACCATTACTAAAGCTGTCCAACTTGTGAAATTTAAAAACGCCTATTCCCCCTCCACCAAAAAGTAACCAAAAAAAAAAAAAACACAATAAAAATAAATGTTGCAGTGAAACTCTTTTTTTCTTTAAATTCGCACCAGATGAAAATAAAAAAACCCAGATAACCTGAAATATTTCTCCATTGTCCAAATAGCTCATATTTAATTCATAATATTGCTGAAAATTTTCGAAAGATAATGAAAAAATAAAGCTTCCATTTCTTCCAGAAAAATGGATAGGGTGTGGGTTCACTGCAATCCATTGTTTCTTGAGAAAGCCCACAATCAACCTGAAGCCTATTTCTTAATCATTACCAAAAATATTCAAGGGGTTAGTTTTTGTACTTTTGGATCAGTGAATGTTCAGACTTGATCTAAATAAAAGTCATCGCTGTCAATGTTGTTTATCATGTACAAAAAATGTTCAACCTTTTTCTTTGGTTGTTTATAAAAATAAGTTATGTAGTTGCCTGGTCAATTTCAATTTTTATTTGAAAACATATGTGGATGGTGGTGTGTAGGTAGGGTGGGGGTGGTGTGGATTTCAGGCCAAAACACCTTTGACACTGGTTGGGCGAGATATTTTTTCCTTACAAATTTTCAACTTTCCTATTTTTGGCCACAATATTTATAGGATGTTTGGAGAGATAAATTGATAATGCTACCAGAATGGGGAAAAAAATAGGCCCAAAATCTTGGGTAAAATGCCAAGATAAAAAATTAAGTGGGAAGTGATCACGCCTGGGAAGAAACTTGTGGATTTTGATCTGACAATTGAAATCATAAAAACAGGAATTGGTTTCCTTGTTTTGTAATTTGGATATCAGTAAATTTAATTGCCACTTTCCAGATGACTTAAAAGTAACTTTGCTTGTTTTTTCATCCCAGTGGATGTATTAAATTCATGAACTATTTTATAATTGCCAATATTCACATTGACTGCACTGCAATTTTTCATCATTTCTGATAAATGAAAAAGAAATAATGAATGTTTTTTTAAGAAAAAAGTGTTGACTGCGGAGTGATTCCTGAATGAAAGAATAATTTTACGGATGAAAATATGTGGATATTTTTTCTAAATTTTTGGCTCTTTTTTTCCTTTGAAGGGGTGGAGGTTTTTTTAAATTTTTTAGGGAATTTTCAGGTGAAAGTGTTTTCAGCTCACGTTAAGAGACATAGTCATCCAGACACCCATGCTGGACCACTGAATGACCCCGTGTTATTCTGGTTCCACATCTCAAAAATTGAACTAAGAGATCATATCAGCTGAATAACAAGGTGGTACAGGCATACTCACAAACTTTCACTTTACAACCCAGCAGTGGCAAGACACTTTGTCAAATTGTTCCAAGTACCAAACTGATCACATTAACTAAAAAACATCAGATTCAATTTATGTTTGTTGGGGCAAATTTTACGACTACCCCCCCCCCCCCCCCCCCCCTCTATTTTCTTCACATATTGACTTCACTATAAAATATAATATATTGTAGGTCTGATATGTTTTTAGGGGGGAATAAATCTACAAGACAGCATGTAATGATGTACATGCATTAGTTCACAACGCAAAATGTTTTGTTGGACGACCCCTTAAACACTGTTTTAAATTTTGTTAAGTTTATGTCATTATAATTTGAAAAACACTGTGAGTTGCGCGCGCTTCTTGGTTTTACCAAAGTTCATATTAGCCCCGATGGTATAAACGTCATATCTCAGGTGTTTGAAGTCGGATTTTTATTATTTTCTCAACAGTGTAATTAGAATAATACGCACTAAAGTATGACTGGAACTAAAATGAACTGACATGTCACACGATTTAAACTTTATCCAGTGGAAAATAATTGTTGAGGTTGTGAAAACTCGGTCGTTTCTAACGTCGTAGCAATAAACATATCAGGTCACTGGAAGTAAAAAATGGCTGTGCATCATTTCAAGTATAGATTGACCAGGTGTGAAAAATAACAGCGGTATCCTTTTTATTTTCTGAGTTATATAATTAAACCTTTTTTCTGTTCATGCATTTCACGAAATGCAAAATGTAGGCATTGTAGCACAACATACACAACAGGCTGTTTACGTGCAACTGATATCCAGAGAATGCATGATGCTGGATTTGAACTACGACACATTATGTACGTGAGTGGACATCGAAATGAAGGTTCCGTCCGCGGTTACAATAGGGAATGTCCCACTTAAAAGAAACAAAATATCAATCAAACACTGTCGTCCGTGACAAATCAATGTCAACATGAACAAAGCGCTCCATGATTGACTTCGATGGCATCCACAAACGAAACTCACGCGAACAAAACTTTCCAATTTCCACTGATGATGGCATATTTAGATATGTTTTTTTATTGGAAAATACTTTTTCAGAACTTCGAGAGTGAGCATTCAACAGGTCGACAGATATTAATGGTTCATGAGAAAAATTCAAACTAACGTTACTTTGGAGAAAGCTTTAGATTTTGGATTTGCAGTAAAAGCATTTAATATAGCGGCCAACAAGGTAAAAGTATGTGAAATTGCTGTAGCCCCCAGCCCTATGTATTATTTATACGGAGCTGTGAGTTATCGAAAATTCACATTTTCGGGATTTTCAATGAAAAATGTTTCTCCAAAACTCCAAAATTTGAATTGACGTAAAAGGGCAGTAGGCTACACAACGCGCTTCCCATTTTCAAAATCGAAAAACTGCGAAAACACTGCTATATTTTTTAACTAAATCATGATGGTTGTCAAGTTGCACAAGGGAATGGGTTGAGTATTTTTAGCAGCTTCTCCCGAATAAATACTCACTGTCAAGAAGTATTCTGCAGTCATCTTTTAAGATTTGTGGTCACGCTGCAGGGTGCCTCTTCAGCTATTGCACTAAAAAGTTTGATTTAACCCTCAAAGTATCGATGGCTAAAATTTTCGCACCAAAAAAGTTTCTTTTCAGTTGGAAAGGAAACCTACTGTGGCAGTGAAGGTCGGGATCGATAACGACCCCCCTCCCCCCGACGAACACTCTCTGACAATTAACTTTCAACGTTAATTGTCAGTGAGTGGTATTGGGGGTTTTTCTTCAATAAAACGTAGGGTATCAACTTTACAAAAGGTAGTATTTAATTAGATAAATACTTCATAGCGTCGCGAGTCACTGACTCGCGACGGTATGAAGAATGTATCTTATTAAATACTGCCTTTTGTAAAAACTCGCGATCCGCTAAGCCCAGTGGGTAAACAGTAATTGGTTGATTAATCTGTTATTATCTAGTGCAACAACAGCTATACGTGCAGGCAGCAATCAGCTTGACCATTAATTGAATTGGTGGCATGAAGATATAACTGAGGTGACTGCTCATTTTGACTGCCGATGAGACCTTCAGAACTTTAGAATTCTGTCGGATTTTTTTTCCGTGACCAATTGTCCGATCACTCAGGCAAATAATTGCGGTTGATGTTTTAAAGCTTGATCAATTTATTTGGACCAGACTGTGAACTACACTGCCCCCATTAGTATTTTGGCATCAAAACACTTTCTTTGGCGCCAAGATATCCTGAATGGCTAAAAATGTGGCACCAGATGGTCTCGGACATGTTTTTTGCCTTGTTACAATTTATGGGAGAGTGCCCATGGGTACTTTCCTAAAAAATGAAGCCAGGCGAATCCACACAGATAAAATACTTTTACTTAAGGAGACGTCCAACCTAACTTTCGTCGAAAAATGAGGTAATTTTCTTCAAAGTCAAAAAAAAATCTAGAAAGAAATAACCCCTGTAAATTATATACTAAAATGTTTGGAAAGAAACATAGAACATGTGGAAACTTAAATTAGCTGTGTAACTGTTGTCGTGTTGTTGATAGCACTGCTCGAAAGTCTGCTATGGCATAAGTAAGAGACCAAAACTTTTACAATAAATTGCCTTAAAATAACTGAACGCTAGTGTACACTTGGAACTTAACTGAGCACCCCCTGAAGCGTTCATGACAGTAAAGTTGCTGTTACTGATTATTATGTTTTAATGATTGCTATGTCTTGTAGTACATTTCATCTCGTGAAACATGATGTTTCTGGTTGATAGCGTACCTCAAACACATCCCCTCGTCCACGTGAAGCATGCTTCCCATGAATGTCACAAAAACTACTATCATCCACATGCTAATAACTATCTGTATCCTATTGTATTCATTATACTTGTAACTGCAGTCTTCGAATAAAATTCTGTTCTGTTTTGTTCTGCAATATCGGGGTGTAAAACAAGAAAATTGGTCACTTCTTTTATCAGTAAATGTTCACTTGGTAAGAAGGAGACTGTCAGAGGCACCAAGATGGCAAAGCGTGGGAATGCATGCAACAGGCATGTCATTCAAAGCTATTGGAAGGCCACTTGGCTATAGTCAATCTGTCATCAGCAGACTTGTCTGCAAAATCAACAAACCAACGATGTTAAGGGCCGACCAAGACCTGGACGACCCCGAAAGACCTTTCCTTGGGAAGATCGGAGTCTGGCACGCCTCGTTAGGCGTGAAGTCATGAACCCTTTGCTTCAAGTGGGGTTTTGAAACGCCTTTCGCTCCCCAACAGTCGTGTGTGCAACAGGACTGTTCGAAACCGTCTCAAAGCACTAGTTAAGAGGTCCAGAAGGGACCACAAGCATCCAGCTCTGCCCGATCAGCATCAAAGACGACGTTTGAAGTGGTGTATAGCACGACAACATCGGAATCTCAGGGCATGGAGGGGAGTCCATTGGTCAGACGAGGTAGGTTCCTGCTTCACGTCACAGATGGTCGCATGAGAGTGTGGAGGCATAGAAATATTGCTTACGTGCCCCGGAACATCAGATCTAATTTTCCTTGTGGTGGGGGATCAGTAATGATCTGGGGATGCCTCTCGCATGATTGTAAACTTGATATGGTGACTGTACGTGGGAATCTCAATGGTCATCAGTGCATCGGGACATTATCAATCTGGTTGTCGTGCCTCATTTTGACAACCACTTGTTGGCTACTCGTCAGGTATTCATGGACGACAATGCAAGGTCACATCGTTCCCATGCTGTGAGAGTATTCCCTCAGAACAACGCTATTACAACACTACCTTGCCCTGCAATGAGACCCGATTTGAATCCCTTAGAACACATCTGGGACTTTCTTGGACGCCGTGTGCAAGCAAGGGATCCGCCTGTACAGAATTTGGCCGATTTGTAAGCTGCATTGCATGAGGAGTGGCAGCAGTTGCCTCTGGACCGTATCAGAAAGCTCACTGGTAGTATTAGGAGGGTTCAGACTGTCATCTGGGCACTTGGTGGATGCACTCGCAACTGACGTCAGACACTGATATTGTGTTCTCGAGATCACAAGTTACATGTGTTGTCAGTAATTATCGGCATTGTTTCATCATGGACCGTTCCAGCACCATACTTGTCGAGAGAACATTTTCCTATCAAAAACATTAGTGACAGATATGTGTAATTAGCGCCATTACAATACTGCATATTTTCATCATTGTGTTGTCTTTCATTTGTCAATAGACCATTCTTTCCACAAACAGTCACTTTTGTTCATCTTGAAGGTAGCATGAAAGTAATGAAAGTTTCTATTAACACCACTGGGAAAAAACAGAGCGTGCTTAATTAAGTTCCAGGTGTATATTCAGGGACGTCGCTAGAGGCTTCCGATTGGGGGGTGTAGGGTAGTGAATTTCCAACTAGGGGGAGGGACCGGGAGGGGAACCCCCACCCGGTCCCTCCCCCTAGTTGGAAATTCACTACCGAGAAAAATTTAGAAAATGAAGCCATGAAAGAGGGCATAAAATTGATTCTAGTGACTGAAACGCCAACACATTTATGATAGAATTATCAGGTTATTGTTATTTGGTATTCTTCTGGGAGTTGAATATGTGCTAAAGAAATGCTCAAGCTGAGAACTTTCAGCAATTCACACTCCTAACATTAAATTAGATCTTTACATTGACATCATGCATACTTATGAAGCTCGATATTGCGTACATTGTAGTTGTAAATAGTAACAGTTGGAATTTTTGCCGATTTGAAACAGAGTTGGAATTTTGGGAAGTAAAGGAGACATCAGCTTCACCAAAGGAGCTCTAAAATCCAGATAGATAGAATTTCAAACTACTCACGACTTGCCCTCCGAATTTCCAGCTATACGAAATTTTGAACAGAATTGTGGGATGCCCCCCCCCCCCCCCCCCACCCCCACCCACCCACCCACCCTGTCGCTACGTCGCTGTGTATATTTTGCAATCCTTCTGGCTCGGAGAAATCTTTTTGTCATTCATGAGAAGAATGAATAGTAACATTAACTCCAATCCATGGTATCTACAATTCCCATATGCTGCCATTTTGTTTTGATTTTTGTTTTGATGAAGAAAGTTCAGCGGGGGTCAACTCCCTGCAGTTCACATCTGCAGGTATGGAGGCACAAATGACTTCATGGAGGAAAGATGCACAATGTGAACATTTTGTAGTAATTACACCTCATAATTCAGTTGAAGATGGTTTAATATTTTTGGCAAATTCACAAAAAGTATTTTATTGATAAAGTAGGGGAAAAGACTACCCTAATTTATTTATTTGGTATCATGTGGGATATTGGGGTAATTTCTGGTGTTTAGTTATGACAACTGCCATTCAAATACACCAAAAAAGTGAAGTATGGCAACAATCATCAATATTAACAGTCCCACATTAAAAGAAATTTTATCGACTGATTTGGTTTAGAGTGTGTAATTTTTCTTTCTATGCTTTACTTTGCATAATTTGTGCTGAAACTATAGCCCTCTTGTACATGTAGTGTGTTCCCAGGAAGGTTGACTGTCATTTGAACCGGCCGAGTTTACAACAATAATAACTTATTTATTGATTGAATCCAGTCGGTCAAAAAAGGTGTGAACAAAACCACGACTATTTCGGTTTATGATTTCATTTATCTGTAATTTCAAAAGTTCATAAGCGTTCGGAATTCATTTCGGTAGTCGGTACTAATCTATTTGTTTTTACTACGAGGGATTGTTGTCGTTAGGGACCATCAATGTTTACATGCCACCAATTTTATATTACAAGGCTTAAGCGTTAAGATCTGTGTAGATCGATTTGACACTAAATGTAATTGCATGGCAAAGAAAGTTAATGTTACAATGTTCCCAAATTTCACTGAAGATGGACAACTAAAAGCGTTGTTCTCTGTGCTTTGAAGTCACTTGGATAGCAGACAAACATGGAAATGAAAACAGGAAGTTGTGATAAATATAGTGTGACTCTCAATCAAATGACATTTTCATACTAACACAAGTATGGCGATTAATGTTAACGTTTGTGTGGATATTTTTTTGTTGTTTTTAAACATATTTATCCAGTTCAATATTCTACGTATCGATACAACCAAATTAAAATATTTCGAAACAGAGGCGTAGTTATCCATTTCTAAAAATGGCACGCCTGGATAAGGAAACTGAAACATTGTCCTGCAATTTCGACTTTCTCTGGCAATAATGGGTTTGGCAATGTAACGTTCCCCGTTAATGTATTGGGCGTTTACAATCCCATCACTTTGCAGGTTTGAAAATAATGTGGCCGTTTCTGCAATTCTCCGATCTTTGAAAACAATATTTTGCCCAAATTCACGATTTTCTTTGTATGGTGACAAGCCGTCATGTGACCGATTTTCCCACGTAGTTTGGGAATGGAAGCTTATCTATTTTTCGTGCATTTTTCTTTAGGGCATTTGTAATACTTCGGAGACGAAATAGTAAACTGTGCTTTCTCCGAGTCTGGAGTTCGAAGTCATTTATTTGAAACCCTGTCATTGGAATTACCGATCCATTCGTGATTTTTGCAATTCGTTACTTGTGCCATTGGAAGCTTATCTGTCTTCAAAATCGTAAAAAAACTAATTGAATGTATGCCATTTCCTTGGACACCAGACATTATTTTGATACTTTGTATGACTTTGTTTAATTCTTTTATCAGTATTTTGTGCACGGGTGAAAATTTAAAAATGTTCCCAAAGTTTTATTGAAAGACCCCTTAAGATAATATGAAGCACAACCGTAGATTATGGAGCCATTAAGTTGCAGCACCTGCACTTAAGAATAAAGCCCAAATATGGGTTTCTAGCACTCTACCATTTAAGAGCCTTTGGAACTTTTTAACAGCCTCAAAGTTGCAAGGCCTGTTAGGGTCCCCCATCGGCTGCTAAACAGTGTGGCTTTGTCATTTTATCTCTTAATTTCTGCTGGTAGTTGCGCATTATATTTATCCAATATTTCTGCCAAAAATTGTATGCCGATTCGTTATTTTTATCCCGTTTACTGTACATAATCCGCACCAAAACTTCGTTGTGTTCAGTTCTCTTCCCTCCAGTGTTCACTGTGTTCGTTCTGTTCATTTCAGTCTTCGTTGTGTTTAGTGCTCGTTACTTTCCGTTCTCTCCCTTGGTTGACCGTTCTGTATCTTGATTGTTATCAGTTGTGAATCTTGTAGAATTCTTTGTAGCGCTTTTTGTAAAATCTGCCTGTATACAATAAGCTTCTCATTAATGGTCTTCGATCTATTATCTCTCTCCTGTCTATATCCAGGTCCATCGCAACCTTTTAGTTTGGGTTCCTGCGCCCCGAATGCTGTGTTTCCAGTAAGCTTTCCAGTAGTACGGATTCGTCTTCTCTTCTTGTGCCTTCATCGTTGGATTTATGGGGCATGGTTGTTCCATTAGTCATCTATTCTCTGTTCGATGCATTGATATCTAAGGGTTTCTGATTAGTTTCATATTCCATCGTTGGGACATTTATGGTACTGGTACTTTCATCGGTCCCAACAGCTGGAATTCCAACAGAGAATAGCTAATTTTATGATTTTGATATTTATGTGCTATTCTCCGGTGGAAGTTTAAACGAACTTTTTCTTGCAGTCGTTCGTAACAGATTTTCGGTACGAATGGTTTGGACGTGTTAAAAGCACTAAATACCTGCCCTTACAATGTAATTACGATTCCAATTTGAAGCTGACCACCCCTTCTACAATTCTGGATAAAATCACCGCTGAGCACGGTGCATTTCATGCCTATGAAGGCAATTATTATCAACGAAGCCCCTGTTCTTTCTCCCAAAACAAAACATGCAAACTGGGGAAAACCCGACAGTTGTGACGTTTTTGTTTTACACGCGCTGAAAATAATCAAAATATGGAACTCAACAATTTGAAACGGACTGGCATTTCCAAATTATCACATGCAACAAAACGGTACTATGTTCGAGCCTTGTATTTCTAAATATTTGAAGACATTCTGGAGTAACGTTTATACAAAAATATTACTATTCTTTATCATTTACATAAAAACTAAAATATGTCATAAAAATAAAATTAAGAACGTAAAATATTGGATAAGCAAGCTCTTAGTGTGACACAGGGCTGGGGAGAGAAAATTCGGGCCCTGGGTTTATTCTGTTACGCCAGCTTACAGGGCCCTTTTGAAAGTGTGTGTGTATGTGTATATGTGTGGTGGTTGGGGGGGGGGGGGGGGGGGTGTCACGGGGTGTTTTTCTACGAGGGCAGAAGTCACAGTGAACAGTGAAGAGGGATTGGGTGTCCCTCCAAGAAAAGGAGAAATCTGCTATTAAATAGAGCCTTCTTGCGGCTTTTAGGACGAAAATTCACGTTATCTTTTGGCCGTCAAATGACGTTTTTAGCTGCATGTTTGAAATTTACAAATTCATCAGCGGTTATCTAGTGACTCAGAGTTATAGCTTCTGGCTGCTCAAGTCTTCTTGTTTATTACGTCAAGTTGACGTAATGAGGTTATCACCCAACAATCGTGTAGCCCAAAGCTACAACCGTTGGTCAAATGCAGAGAACCATTTGATATAGAGACCCTTCTTAACATTTTAGTATACTATACGACGCGGAACTTTGGGGTACCTGAACCTAACCCAGGCGTCATAGACTCCCTGGCCAGGCCCCCAAACATTCTGGGCCCTGGGGTTACTGCCCCCCCCCCCCCCCCCACACACACACACACACACATACACCACACTCTCAAATCGGCCCTAGACACAGTCGAAACTATACTTATATGAAGACAATGAATATTAGGCCAAGATGGAGTCAAACTGGCCCATCATCGCGAAAGAACATTTTTTTTCTTTTCTGCTGCTTTCTCGAAATATCTCCTGGGAACCTCATCTCTGATGAGCTCCACTGACTGCATTTCAAGTGAAAAGGGAATAGCTTGTGAAGCCCAAGTTGTACGCCCGCAACAATATACTGCGTGGCTGAGAAAGAAATCAATCATTTCTGATTTCCAAAAGCACTCTTTCCACAAAAAAGCCACAAAGCCCCACCACCTCCCCACTCCAAGACCATTTCAACTTTTTCAGATTTGTGGGCAGTTAATATATAAAAATCGGAAATTTATTGCTGCCGACAAATGAGTAAAATGAGCGCCAGAAAATAAAGTGTGATAACCCTCCTTCCTCCCCAGTACATCTGACAAGCTTTCAAAATACACTGAGAATCTACAGATTATATAAGCTTGCGGCGGTTGGATTACCATGCTAAATAGCAGTGGGGTAGATTTCGATCACGCCCAAAAAAATCGAATTTTTTTCTCTCCAAAAATCACACGGGGCACTTGCAGACTATTAGCTATAGACCACCAAGTGCAACCCGGTGGCCCATAAACACGTAGATAACCATCGGTGAAAAATCTACCCTTCCGCGACTTTGTGGTATTCCACTCTTCCTGAGTCCCTCCACATACTGTATACATGTAGGATAGATTTATTAGTAAAAAAATCTTATTGTCGTCCCTCAGATATCATTCCCGAGTCCAGCCTCTTCAAACTGGATAAACGAACCGAATGTTAAATCACACCATTCAAAAGCTTAGTATTGAAATGGTTTATACAAGAAATTCAATTGCAGAAAATCTGTCTCTTATCTGTCGCCCAACTCATCTGCAGTGCGTTCACTCCGCCTCTGTCAACTATCGCAGGGTCATACGTATTATATTTTATAAATATTTTAACCATAATTTTAACCGTACCAATGTTTTTGTATTTGAAAGAGAAAAGGAAGCTGGTACGAATGGCCGTTGCCATCCCCATCTGTATGGTTTTATCGACCATTGTTCGGAGCAAAATACTTCAGATCTGCCATATAGACAACTTTTTATTTTTTGCTGCTGTGATTGGTAGAGATCAAATCTTGAATGATACTGGCGCGTCTCTTGGAGAAATCACTAGTTAGTTCACTCTCAAATTTGTGGAAAAAATATTAGAATAGCCGTTAGGACAGGACCCTCTAATTAACCGTTATTGTAATGAATTTATTACAATAACGGTTGGGGGAAATATATACGTCAGCCTCTCTAATAAGTTTATTACAGCAGGGGTGGTGAAAATGTTTGCTTCAACCGCAATTGTAATAAGTTTATATAATAGCGGTTGATGAAAAAGTTCGCACCAACCGTTATGGTAACAATTTTGTATTTGAAAGAGAAAATGAGGCTAAGAGGGATAGTAAATGAGGCCCCACTGAGGAATTTCTCATAGACCTCATGGCGTCATACGACAAAAAGGGGATTCTCCAGAAAGTATCCTCGATAAGTATCCTCAAATCAATACCAAGCCATAGGTATCCTCAAAAACTGAAATGAGACTAAGAGGGGTAGTAAATGAGGCCTCACTGAGGGATTTTTTCATGGTCCTCATGCCCTCAAACGAAAATGAGACTAAGAGGGATAGTAAATGAGGCCTCATTGAGGGATTTTTTCATGGCCTTCATGCCCTCAAAAGAAAATGAGGCTAAGAGGGATAGTTAATGAGGCCTCATTGAGGGATTTTTTCATGACCCTCATGCCCTCGAAAGAAAATGAGGCTATGAGGGATAGTAAATGAGGCCTCATTGAGGGCTTTTACATAGCCCTCATGGCCTCATACGACAAAAAGGGGTGCCGAAGGCCATATGTTTTCCAAAAATGGGTTCTGAAATTGGGGTGCCTGGGGATATGGCTGTTAATACCGAAATGAGGCTAAGAGGGATAGTAAATGAGGCCTCATTGAGGGATTTTTTCATGGCCCTCGTGGCCTCAAAAGAAAATGAGGCTAAGAAGAACAGTAAATGAGACCTCATTGAGGGCTTTCACATAGCCCTCAAGGCCCCTCATGGCCTCACAAAAAGGGATTCCATGGGACGTGGGCATTGGATATAGAGATGATGAGAATCGGATAGGACTTCATTGTAATAAGGGGAGAAAACTCTGCATACAGATTATGAGAAATCAGGCAATCTGATTGGTTAGTTAGAGTTAGGAAAGTGAAGTGATTGGTGATCTAGATAAATGAAACAACCAAAGTACTCGGAATAGGGTCAGAACTAACAAGAATAGACCAGAAAAGCTAAAAATAGTAACAATAAGCAAAGCTGTTCCAGCTTATATGCTCTTCTACTCTACTGGAGTATACTCCAGGACAAAGGAACATGCCCAGGTAGACGAAAACTATTGCATATATAGATAGAAGCAGAGAATTCTGAAAGAATTCGAAATAGTCAAACTTGTCGGGTTGTTTGTGGTAATTCGATTTACTCCGATTCAATCGAACATACCCTCTGAACATACCCCTGTCCTATTATAAACCATTTGGTAACATAGCAACCGCGTGCTACCATAGAAACCAAGATGGCGGCCTCCACTATAGAAAATGAACGACGGAAACACGTATCACCCTGACAACACTGCATGCGCACTAACACCACGCATCACTATGGAGATGACGTCACAAGATGGCCACTCACGTGGGTTACCATGACAACACAACATGGCGCCACCAGGTCACGTGACATGACGTCACTTCCTAGGTCCGTGGGTAGGTCCGCCTGATAGGGGACGTTCAGGTACATGCTGTATTACTGAGAGCGGTTTTTATTTTTAATTCCTGATGGAATGATTGCCGATGCCTAAAATCCAGTTGTGAGAGCATAAAATTAAAATACTAGAGCTTCCATGTTGATTTCACTGACAGTTTTTTTTTTGAAACAGTGATCATACAACACAAAATGAATATACTGAACAACTAAAATGGAGATAAAAAATAATGAGTTTTTTTTAACTGGTTGAGTGTTAGAAGCCACAATCCGGCCTTCCAAAAAATGAGGGCACCAGGGCAAAAGCCAACATTCTCCTTTCCCATGTTTCGTATTCCGTCAAACGTAAACAATAGTTTGTTTTTACAAATTTGTTGTATTATAAATTATTGGAGAGTGCTTGTTGGCACTCTCCAATAATTTGTAATAAAACAATTTTTGATGAAAAACTTCAGACCACCAAAACTAATCTAGCTGTCTACCAGTTGAATAAATATTTATTTTGCACATACATATGGGAATCGTGAGAGAATAACAACACAGTATTAATGTGTACGACATATTACACTGCAAATCGCGATGTGATACCGCTAAAATCACAAACAATGATACATTTATTCATTTTGAAATATGCCTCCGAAATAAATATGAAGAACTCGGACCGAAAACAAGAATACGCCACTGCCTGAGAATCAAAAGATTAACTTTCTTTAGCCCAAGATTCGAGTTATAATAAGAGATACTATCCAACATTTTTTCCAAATTCGTGCCCTTTCCTCAATGCCTTCTTTACTGCAAGGTTTGTAAAATTTTATGTTGTGATATTTATTTTCATGTTGTCAACGAATAACAAATTTATTCTTCACTACAGATAGGCGCAGGGACATCACTGCCTGGCATCATGGCGGCCAAGTGTGGAGCTAATGTAACGCTAAGTGACAGTTCCAAGTTCCTACGGTGCTTAGAAAATTGTACCAGAAGTTGTGCGGCCAACAATTTACAAGACGTGAGAATAATCGAAATCAGTTGGGGACAATTCAGCACTGATATACTCGAATTAAATCCACCAGATATAATTCTCGGATCGGACTGTTTCTACGACACGAGAGGTATGAATGTTCTCAACTTATGCAGGCCTGGAAATATATCGCAACCCGTTGGTAGGTTGCGCTATATAGCATGGTGGTAACCCATTGGAAAAAGGGTGATGTGATGCTTCTCGCCTTCTCTGTTTCCACTACGCTAGTTATGCCTTTTTGAGTCCTAAGAGGAATTTCACCAAATAAACAGCAACAACTAACGCAGGACCTCGCCAAAACGAGATCGTGCGTTAGTTGTTACTATTTATTTTGGAGGATTGTTTTTTTTCAAAATGGAAACATCATGCCATTATGTTCATATGTGGATGCAATGCTCAACCTTTGAGTCGAGATAGTCCCGAAAGTTTTACAGTCTTTCTGGCACGCCTTGCGAGATAAGCCATTTAATCAAGTTATGTTGCACTGCTTTGTCACAACCTGTGTTTCGCTCGTGAATTTTACAATTGATGTAGCCTCCACGTAACATAAACTGTCGTTCGCGGGTTATTTCCAGGCCTGCTTATCGCTATGGCGTTTCGTAAAAGACGAGTGGCTCCTTGCGTGCGCCTCGTTCTTAGGTCCTGGGAATCTCAAATTTTGGGTCGAATCGAACCAGGCAGAGGATTTCGGATCAAATCTCATAGCTTTCAAGTTGTAAATATTGCACCTTCTTACAACCTTAAATATTGCCAGTCTCCACTGAAGCATTGTATTCAACGGCGATTCTTCGGCTCAAGCAGGTCAATCAAAACGTGGAATATTCCAGAACCGAATCAAATTAGTACTTTCGGATGTGGAACCTCCTTAAAAAAAATTTTCTATCATCAGTTCTCCTGTGTAGGTGATCTGGTGATAGAAGAAGAGTTCAGTAGGAGACACGTGATAGGTTTGAGCGAACAGCTCGACGATTTGAAAATTTTCGAATCACCCCGATGTAAATCGAATCGAATCATAAGGACGATTTCGAATCGAATCTGTCATACTCGTTCTCGTTAACATTTATTTTAGTAACAACATACATATACGAGGGCGTAGTTTGTCTTTGCATGATAACATTAAAATGTTGGTGATTATTGGAATACTGTGGAATACACTCGTGGAAGGGGCTCAGACTCAACGAGATCCCTTTCCAGCCGTGTTCAATTTGTCGGGTTCCAGTTTAGTTAATTGCACTTGAAATTTTGATTTGACACCAAAATCTTCGGTGGCTTAAATTTTGGAAGCAAAAGAGTTTCTTTCACTTGTGAAGGAAAACCACTGTGGCAGTGAAGGTTGAGATCGATGTCGAAAGAAAAACAAATCTTATTTTTCCTGTCAATAAGATGTTAGAAATAGTATTTGGACAAATTTCAACGTTAATTGTGAGTGACTGGTAAAGAGACATTGTTGTTTTTCCTTCATTAAAACATTGTAGGTTATCAGCTTTACAAAAGGCAGCATTAAATTTGATAAATTTATTTATTTATTTATTTATGTTTAAGGTCACATACTTAAGCACCATGGCTAATCGTGATCGTGACAGTTTTACGGGTGGAGGAAGCCGGAGTACCCGGAGAGAACCACCGAGCATCGACGAGCAACAGTCAGCTCCTCAGCATTCTAACTCTGTTTAAGCTCCGCTCAAACAGGGTTACATCACTCTTGAAATAATTGCCAGTTCATTTTTTAAAACTTGATCAATTTATTTGGACCTGACAGCGAAGTACATGCCCTCCCCTCCTATTAATATGTTGGCACCAAAACACTTTGTTTGGCGCTAAAATATCCTGAATGGCTAAAAATGTGGAACCAGATAGTCTCGGGCCAGCGTAGTGATCATGAATGATGTGTTACATTACAGTAGTGCAGCGCCTAAGTTGAGAAATAGTTTGTTTTACAGCTTTATAAATATATGTTAGATCTCACACGAGTTTCCTTCCTTTGATTGGCTGAGAGGTACTATATATTTTTTTTTATTTATTGGGTTTTATGACACTTTCGGTACTAGTCTTTTCGATAGTTTTACCTGTTGAAAGTTATCAAAAATGACCGCACACTATTCTCGTGGCCTGTTCACTTTCTAAAAATAACAGTGAAATATTCTAGGACCTTCAGCTGACGGAACACAACGTGCTCTTTTAAGAGATTTGTTTCGAAATTCTGTTTAGTCATTCCAAGTTCAAGAATGAAAATGCCTGTCTTAGGCATTTAATCCCAATTGCCCACGTGGGGACACGGTGGCGCCGTGTACCAAGGCGTACTGCTCGTCGATGGTGCACCTGTCTTCATCCAATGCTAACCCTGCTTGTGTGGAATTAGTACGCTGGAGATTCTAACAGTTGCTCGCCGTTGCTCGGTGGTTCTCTCCGGGTACTCTGGCTTCCTCCACATGTAAAACTGTCCGACATGAGGTGACCCTCACTGTTGAAAGTGTCATTAAACTCCAATAAATAAAAAAAAGTCTTTGACAGTGGACAGTGTACTTAGGATTGGAACCCCATGCTTGGAAAATAACCCGCGAACGATCGTTTAGGTTACGTGTGGGTTACGTCAGTTGTAAAATACGAACTACAGGCTACGACAACATAAACTTATCAAATTACTCATCTCGCGTGACTTATCAGAAAGACTTGACAATCTTTGGGAACTCTCTCGACTCACCGGTTGAGCATCGCATCCACATATGAATACAATGGCGTGCTGTTTCCATTTTAAAGAATTCCGCCAAAATAAATAGCAACAACTAACGAGAGATCTCGCTTCGGCGAGATCGTTCGTCAGTTATTGATATATATTTTGTCCGAAATCCCGTTAAGACGTAAAACAGCATGACTGGCGTAGTGAAAAAAAGAGATGGCGGAGAAGCATCACAGCACCTTTTTGCTATGGGTAACTACCGCGTTACATAGCATAACCTACTAACCTGCCAACGGGTTATGATGTAAGCCTTTTATTTCCAGGCCTGGAACCCCTATGTGTAGCAATATCCCCCCCCCCCCCCCCAGCCTTTTCGATATAATATAATAATTGTTGCACGACATGTTGTTGATTATGCGAAAATAGAGGTCCCAACAGGAAGAATAGTCCACTATCCTCCAGCTATGGCCAAACGATTTTTTTCAAACTCCATATATGACTTGGGTGTGATGTCTAGATGAGAGCTATCGAATTTTTCTGAATTGCGTTGAAAAACATCCACCGCGGGAATCCCCTGAAGTGAAGCATTTACTGTGGTAAACAAGCTCTGTTTCACTGGTAAAATAGGACCCAGTCACTAATGCTTGGGGTGCGAGTCCTCTAAAATAGGCAACATGGGGTGTAAACGATTGACTGACCTTGACTTTATCTCCATGTTGTGGTTATGATTAGCCATTGTGCTGAAGTATGTGATCTTAAACACCAATAAATAAATTAATAAATATAGAAATATATGGCAGCCAGTCGCCATCTTGGATTTGGCATATAAATTGTTAACAATTCCATTAGCACATCTTACAGATAGCATCTCTCACCCGATTTTATTCAGCTTTCATATGAGGATTTGGTGTGATGTCTAGATGGGAGCTATAGAAATTTTTCTATTTTTCTTTGAAAAATATGGCCGGTGTGACAGGAATGGAAGTCCGTAGGAAAATTAGTCCCTCTGGACTATTATTCCGCGGAATTATAGTCCTAGGTCTAACATTTGTTAGACCTAGGACTATAATTCCGCGGAATAATAGTCCAGAGAGACTAACGTTCCTACGGACTTCCATTCCTTTTACACCGGGACTGGCCATCTTGGATTTGGCATACAAATTGTCAACAGTTCCATTAGTACAGCCTACACGGCGCACCTCTTACCCAATCCGTTTCAAAATTTTCTATGTGGCTTTCGTGTGATGTCAAGATGGGAACCATAAAACTTTTCTGAATTTCGTTAAGAAATTTGGCCACCAGCGGTCCTGCCATCTTGGATTTGGCACATAAATTGTCATCAATTCCATTAGCACGCTCTAAAGGCCGCTTCTCCTCTCCTCCACTCGGTCTTTTTCTGATCTGTCTTTTCTCTAGAAACTTGAACGAATGACTTGGTATTATTGGAACTTACTAGTTAGTCCCTTCTTGTCCAAGTTGAGCTACAGTGTCATTGACACTTTCGTTTATCTAAACTATCCTTTCATCAATGATGTAAGGTATAACAGAACTAAATAATTGACTGAACGACAGTTACCCACTTGAGAAAGTGGCAGATTGTTCGAACTTGTAATGTCCTATGAAGCGTTCTACCCAATGCTTACATTATTGCTGACTATTACAGGGATAAAAGTGACTTAGTTGACTATTTGTGATTTTTGTTGGTAATTTCCTGACAAACTGTGCATGTGACCAGTACTTACCATCCTGTCAACAAGTCTCTCTCATTTGCTGTACCGACCCCCCCCCCCCCCCCACACACACACACACACACACACACATACTCCACACCCACTTTTACATCATAGAAAAACTTGACAAGCGATACTCAACAAAGATATTTGACTGCTGAATTTAAAATGATGCACGTATACTTTTTTCACATAAACCAAATTATGGCCTTTGGGCAATATTTAATTCGGATGTTGCCTACCATAAGCAATGGGGTAAACGTGGAATCATGAATCGAATACCGCCTTGTCTATACAACACACTATATTGAACGGCCTGATAGGAGAGATATAGGCGTACCCAGTTAACAATTTGTGGTTGTAACGGCATTGTGGAAACGTTGCATTTTTGTTGTTAAATTATGGTCATATAACATTAGATGATGGTGAAATATTGTGGACTCCCAGTGAGGTTGTGACCGCGGTTTTCAGGCCAACAATGTCTTACTTAACGTTACTTAACGTCGCAATCGCGTGAAAACTTTGTGTCAACACATCAATCTTACAAGTAACTCCTTACTAACAGTTGTAGATATGTTGTAGAAACATAGTGGACAACACAACCATCTTATACAACATTTAACAACTTCTTACTTGCCTTTGTAGCCGCTGTTTGGCACCACCGCCATGTTACAACAAATAACGACTTATTGCATAACGCCATGGAAACGTGACAATACGTCCATCTTACAACGCTTAACAACTTTTTACTTAATGCTGTCTACACTTTTTTAAAACGTTGTGGCAGCACCGCCCCCAAACAACCACCGGGGATAAGAAATCAACATTCCAACTTCTTCGAAAACATGATTGTGTCCTTCAATATACACACACTGACGCGTCAGAGGCCAACCACAGCACTTTTGTTGTACCTGTATTGTAGCCAGCGCATTTTCACACTTTCATGTAGCTGCCCTAAGGAATGTGAACCAAGTAATCATGAGAAACATCATCTAAAAATCTACATTCCAGCGATCGTTTTTGACGGTGTGAAATGGCCTTGTTGTTTAGATGTTGGACTCCTGGTTGCCAGGCCAGGTTGCCGACGGTTTGATTCCCGCCCGAGAATCAGAAATCAACATTCCAAATTCCTCGAAAACAAGATTGTGTCATTCAGTATACACACAAATAGTAGAAGAGGGATGGATCACCCTATCAGTCGGATCCCGTAGTGATGTCATGTGGGTTGTCATAGTAGCCTGCGTAAGCAGCCATGTTGTGACGTCATCGCCACTGTTATATGTGGTGACAGTGCGCATGCTCAGCTTGTGTTAGGATTACACCTTTTCCGTCGTCCATTTTGTTTACCGGAGGTCCACAGCTTGGTTTCTATAGTGCTACGTTGTTACTATGTAACTGGGCGTTGTCGAGATGGGGATGTGATCGGAGGGTGTATTCGATTACATATGAAAACATCTAATTACCTAAATGAACCCGGCAACGACACCAAATCACTGAAAATATGGGAAAAGGAACTTTATTTTATTCGATATAGGCGTATATCTAATTACCACAAACGACCCGAGAACTACACCAAACTTCCAGAATATAGCTCGTTCCTACTTTGATGGCACTTGGAAAGGCTTTCAACAGAACGGGGGTATTTTGGGAGCGGGTCCATTCGATTCAATTTTTTTTATTTTTCCTCTCAGTGACCAAATTGACCTGCCATAAATCATAAAACCACACAAAACACCAAATCAGACTCTGGGTTCTTGGAAAATCCTCCGTATAAGAGTAACAGGTAGTAAGGTATGTCCGATTGTATAAGAGTATCTTTGCTGGCTCAGATTCCCCAAGAACCCTCGTTTTCTACATATACATATTACGGATACGGATCCTACTCTGACTATCTTAGTAGTTAACCTAGTCTTAGCTGTCTCTGGTCCCACCATTTGCCTTCCAACAAGCAGACTGACGAAAACTAATGACCCTGTCCCTTGTGTTCGAAATATATGACCTTTGCATTCTAGAGTTGGAAATTGTCTATAACGCATTGCAGATGGATCCCCGTTGCACTCAATAGACGAATGAGACTTAAAATTTCTAACTGTTGAAAATGTTGGCCGAGCTTAGGGAGAGGGGATGGGGCACTCTAACCCCCCCCCCACCCCCCCCACCCCACCCCAACCCCCTGTCGCCACGTCCCTATCGGTAGGTTTATGTTCCGACAAATGTTCACATGCGCAAACTACAGTACCATGCACGAACGTTGACGTCGAATATCCAGATGGAATTAGAGAGGCTTGAGGTTGAAGGAAGTTACCACAAAATGAGCTGTGTTCCGAGAGTTATGATGAGGCAACAAATATCAAATGTTCATCCCATTTTGCAATTTCTATATGGTGTGATGGCTGTAATGTAAGCTTTTACAATGAACCCAATGAACTGACTGAAATATATAATCCAGAGGCGGTGGAGCCAGCCAGGGGGCACATGGGGCACGTGCCCCTCCACTTTTCTCACAGATATGTTTTGCAGTTACGCAATGAGTTAAAAGGGGCACATGCAAAGGTATCAATATACAGGCATTCCTATAACATAATTTGCAAATCCAAACAATATTTAGCCCAAGAATCCCACTTTCGGTCGCTTCGGTCCGTTTTTTCTACTTCAACTATCTACCAACCCGAAGGCTGACCTTCAAAACACTTGGTTTCCGGATGATAACTTGATAATGGTTTGACCCATGTTCATGAAACTTGATAGGTAGATTGGTATCAGTGAAAGGAAGAACCCTATTTATTTTGGACTTGCTAGGTGAAAGCTCAAGGTTACAGTGGCCTTCAAAATAGTAAATCTGTAAACAATTGGTTTCCGGACGATACCTTGATAATGGTTTGACCCACGTTCACGAAACTTCATATGTAGGTTGGCATCAGTGAGAGGAAGAACCCTATCTATTTTGGACTCGCTAGGTCAAGGTCACAGTTACCTTGAACAGAGTAAATTATAAACTATGGTTTCCGGATGATAACTTGACTACGGTTCAACCCACATTTATGAAACTTCATATGTAGGGTGGCCTTCCTGAGAGAAAGAACCCTATTTATTTTGGACTCGCTAGGTGAAAGGTCAAGGTCAAAGTGACCTTCAACATAGTAAATCGTAAACAATTGGTTTCTGGATGATAAGTTGATAATGGTTTGACCCACATTCATGACACTTCATAGGTACGTTGGCCTATGTGAGTGGAAGGCTCCTATATATTTTGGACTCGCTAGGCCAAAGGTCAAGGTCACAGTGACCTTGAACATAATAAATCGTAAACAATTGGTTTCCGGATGATAACTTGATAATGGTTCCACCCACGTTCATGAAACTTCATAGGTAGGTTGGCATTGGTGCAAGAAAGAGCCCTATTTATTTTGGAATCACTGGGTCAAGGTCACAGTGACCCTTAACATAGTAAATTGTAAACAACTGGTTTCCGGACGATAAGTTGATAATGATTACACCCTCTTTTGTGCAGCCACAATTCGACATTGGATCGGGTGATCCTATCGGCATTTTCTTCAGTCTCCCCGTGACCGCTTGCCAACGTCTGAGTTCGCATCCTGGGCTCATTGCCATAACGCACCGTCTAAACCGATCGACCCATGCCATGTCCAGCTTTCTGTCCGGTAGGGGAGTTAACTCGAAATACTGGGGTGAACGAATGCAAGAAACAACAACGAGCGAGAGAATTAACCGAATGGTTTGTGATTGCCGTAAAAACAATCAGATGTACAAGCGGATCTTCATTATTACTTAGATCATATATGACAATATTAGTAACACCTTAGCCTGTCTCTAATCTGTAGCTGTTAACAGAAGATCTGGTTTATATATTTTATCCATTGTTCTTCGAGGTTTCATGTCTTAGGATTATAATTACTTGGATTAATCCATTGCAAGTGTAAAGAACGATAGCATGAGAGAAATCCAGTGTAATTTTCTGAACTGTGATTGTATTCTTTATCATCACCTTAATAAAAATATACTCAACGGGAGATTTTTAACCTTTCTTTATGACAATAAGGAGAAATTTCATTTTTTGAAAACTAATCCTAGCAGTAGTGTTCTTTGATAGAGATTTCTTTCTTTCATTACATATTTATTTCAATTGTATTTCAAAAAAAAAAAAACCAATGCTTACGTGCCTTTAATTTCAGATTCATTATACATAAGAGAAGCAGAAATGACGAGCGAAAAAAAAAAATAAAACTTATGAAAATTATAATCACCTTAATGTAAAATTGTGAACACATAGCACATGAATATTCCACTTTATCCGAAGTAAAGAGAAATACTCTGCCTCTTAAAAGACGAGTTTCAGTTCACGCGTAATCTGACGCTCACTTGAAATATTCTGAAAAATGCTCTTTTTCAGCCAAAAAAGGAAGCAAAAACAAAATATCGTACACTCATTATATTTATATTACTGTTTTCTGTATTTATTGCAGATTGCTAAAATAAGGCGTAAAAATTTCACCTGACATATTCAAAGGTCAAAAAATACATTTAAACACACTTGGGGTCGGCTTTTTTCGTAAAATTTACTAAGGTACACGATGTTCAGGACCAATTTTCAAATTAAAAAGGAAGCAAAAAATAATTGCGCTACAATCAACACAAACATATTACATTAAACTAGAATAATGGAACTAAATGGAAATAACGCGTAAAATATTGTCTTTCAACAGGTTATTTGTGTAATTAATGTTTAAAATATTTTGTCCATAGGCATCAGTGTTAAGATTTAGACCCACTTTTTCCTCGAAAGTGACGCATGCGCAGTAGACACCGGACTGAAAGCTGGGTATGGCCCAGAACCCCATGCGTCCATGAATGCTGGACGTACGTCTAGGACGCATCTTGTAAATAGGCCTTTGAGAAGAGTCGATATATGACCCAGCGGCGAGGTCCAAACTCCAATACCCCCTCCCATAAACCTACTTGGTGGTAAGACCCAATTTATCTTACAATATTCCTCCCTTTTCTGGCTTGTTCGCATGACGATCGTTCAGCGCCGCTGAGTTGATTTTTTTTATGAATGGAAAAAATCATGACGTCATGGCATTGCGTAATCCCCATTCATAAATCTACCTGACTTTTACCGCCGAAGTCTAGAGCAGTGTTTCAGCTGTGTGTTTCTTTGTTCTATTTTTCAAGTTTAACGGATTAGGGGCAAAAATATAAAAATATTGTCGTGGCAAGTAATAGTTACTAACTGAGCTGAAGGTATTCATGAATTTGATCAACCTGCAAACGTGCGGTATGTGACGTCGAGCCGCGAAGCGGCGAGGTGTTACATCACGTTTGCAGGTTGTTCAAATTCGTGAATACCGACAGCGAGCTTAGTAACTTACTTACACGCCAATTCACAGAACGCACGGACCCAGGTGTGGTAAGTGAGTACAGGTGTTCAAGTGACCACGTGACTTCATTTGAATACCTAGTCTATTATTCTATCGGGTATTTCACGTCTATTACCAACCCGGAGAAGACAAAGGAATTGGTGTGTAAAAAAATGATATTGTCTAATTTATTTTGTTGAGTTGGTTATTTATTTGATTTAATTGCTGTTATCAAAAACAGTGGCCTCGACATGTGTTATAAGTTTCCGACGACGGCAGGTAAAAACGTTCTCTTTCTGAAGCAATTGATCGCACGTGCTGTTGCCACCCTCAATATAGATTTGTAATTTGTCTAGACTTTTTCACTTGTATTGGGGGAAATATTTTTGATGCGTCAAAATTAAATTCGGTAATTGTATTCCATACCTGACATTGGACTAAATTCGAGCGATAACTGCCTTTGTTTTATATCAAATCAAAAGCCAGAGCCAAACACAGTGTCGAAATATCTAGTCTCCACCTTCGAATTCCAGGATGGCGGTCTGAATGAAACAAAATGGACAACGGAAACATGTCAATAATTACCTTAAAATGTTGCGCTCACTCACTGACACCGTTTATGGACGGTTTCCAGACGTTTCGTAGAAAAAACATTTCGTAGACAAGTCATTTTGTAGATTGACCATTTCGTAGACTTGTACTGGTCGTTTCGTAGAAAAGCAATGGACATTTCACAGAATATTTTATTTCAATTTAATTACTTGTTTGTGTTTCCACCCATTCATTCAGTGTTTGTTGCTTTGGAGTCTGATAATTAATTGTGAGTACGGTAATTATTATACGAAATTGTGTATACAGTCATGATATGGTGTTATCAATTAACGGGATAGTTCAATAACTTTTGTCTATACAAATTAAAGTTAATTATTACAAAATCGTTGAAACGAACTCAATTGATGTCGTTCCAGTGACGAATCATGAGCTATGTTTAGAGGCAAAAAAAAAAACCACAGAAAATCGATATTCCGTCATTTTTTTAAATGTGTGCGGTAAAAGTTAAATTGTACATTTTATATTATTTTGTCTTCAGTGTGTTGTCTCAAAACATAGGTCATGCTCCCTCATTGAAACGAACTTAATTGATGTCGTTTAAGTGATGAATCATGAGCTATGTTTAGAGGCAAAAAAACCCTCCAAAAATCGATATTCCGTCATTTTTTTAAATGTGTGCAGTAAAAGTTAAATTGTAAATTTCTTATTATTTTTTCTTCAGTGTGTTGTCTCAAAACATAGCTCATGCTCCTTCATTGAAACGAACTCAATTGATGTCGTTTCTGTGATGAATCATGGGCTATGTTTAGAGTAAAAAAAACCCTCAAAATCCGATGTTCCGTAATTTTTATAAATGTGTGCGGTAAAGGTTAGATTGTAAATTTCCTATTATTTTTTCTTCAGTGTGTTGTCTCAGAACGTAGCTCATGCTCCCCCAACTGATGTCGTTCCAGTGATGAATCAAGAGCTATGCTCCACGCATCCCCCCCCCCCCCCCCCCCCCCCCCGCCCGCAAAAAACAAATCGAGCAAGTTGTTAATACTTTACTTTATCCAGCAATTGGTACATGTAGATTGGAGCTGTGAAACTTGTTAATTAAATTTTTTTACACATGAGATACAATTTTGTTAATTTTATGGATACTTGATTTTTTAAGTCTGAAATAAATTTGGTGCTTCGCTATGCGTTTTGTTTTTCTATTGTTATTCCCAAAAATACATACGCCATGGCACTATGTGGCTGCCCACTACGTTCAAATTCCAGTTGTGCAAACAAGTTGGAATATTTCCCGGGGATTTGACTGGGAGATAGGCCATGTCCAAATCCCGGAGATACTCGAACTTTTCTGCACAAATTGAATCTGAACGCTGTGAGGTAGGTGCTAACCGAAGTGTCCAAACAACTGTCCAAGAGAAAGCCTGCTCTCTTTCCTTCTCTGATTGGGACCCGAAGCAATTGCCCTTTCCCCACCGCAACAGAAGATGTCTACGAAACGTCCATTGTTTTTCTACGAAACTACCAATAAATGTCTACGAAACAGTCATTCTACGAAATGACTTGTCTACGAAACGTCTTTTATGAAATGGTTTTTCTACGAAACGTCTTGATACCTTATGGACATGATATTGACGTCACAATACTGCCTCTCACGCGAGCTATCATGAAAATCGTGTGAGCTCACCATGCACCGTGGTTCACATTACTACTAGCACTAGACAAGCCGAGATAGGTTTTTGAACAGTATTTCCAAGTATTGTGTTAATATTTTGCATCATGAATTTATTAACTTTCCCTCATCTAACTGATAGTTCCATGTTCTTTTCTCTTACAGACTTTGAAGATATCACAATGACCGTGTCATTTTTGTTATCCAAAAATCTCAATGCAAGATTTTGGACAACATATCAAGAAAGAAGGTAATCTTGACGTTAGAATTCTCTTCACTTCATCTCATTTAGTTAATCCACCAACATTTGTCCCCAGCAATGTCGATAATATGTGTACATGTATGTGTGTGTGTTGGGTGTGCGGGAGGGTAGGTCTGTTTGTGGGGGTGGTGGTGTAATGACAATATGTATTACCTGAAAATTACCTGGTGAGTCCCCAGCGGGTTCATTTGAAATACCGCAGGGATCACCACTGCTTGAAGGACAGGATACGTCAGTCTATATACTCACCATTGCAGTTGGTCCATATAAGCGTGATTCCAATTGCCCTATTTAAGTGGATCCGTCAAGAGGCGTAAGGAAGTGGTTATGGCCGCGGCATGTGTTTGTCTTGGAGCAGGTTAACAATATTTTTTTGCAGTCTGGAAATTTTCGATTGGATTTTAGTCTTCGATATTGATTCTCTCGTGCCAATAATCACAATCTTTCTTGGGAGACCAGATTTGATTCTTGGTCAAAAAGTCTTCATTTGGGCAGTTTCGGCCCATCATGACCAGTTTGGAGTACGCTGCGTACTAATTTTATATAAGAAGTTGGAAACGACTGCTACTTTGCCCACATGTTTTAATCCACGAATAAATTGCGTGAACTCTTGGGGTTTTTTTTTATACTATCACCGACTATCATCTTCGTTGAAGGCATGCCTTGATGATGTAGCTGAAAAGTTTTTTTCAATGAGCCATCACGGTCACTGTCGTGAAAAATCAGGTTTAATACAGAACGAATGCCTTGGTACACATGTTTATCATGTGGTCCCGACAGATTATTATTGACCTGGCAGCTTGGTTATCTCTTTCGTAATTCCTTCCCTTTAGTATACCTATCTTGGAACCTTGATAAATCTCTTAGACGCGGGACTTACATATGTATTGGCTGAAATACCAACATTTCTCATTTCGAGCCGAAGGACCCACGCCTCGAAACAAGTTCAAGCCGAGGAGATAAATTTTGACTTCTTGGACCCAGAAAGACCATGAGACGGTGAGGAGAAGCCTTTCCAGTTGTGTTGCATTGGTTACCTTTTTCGGGCTAGTTCGCTTCGTGACGTAGACACCGGACACAGAGTTTTATAACCCGTTACCTAACATGAAAAGCAGACGACACATGCAAACATAATTATTGAATAGAATGACTAATTTTTTTCATATTTTGTCTCAAAAACATAGCTTATGGCTTAACAAGCTCGTTCCAGTTTGAGCCATTAGCTATGTTTTTGAGGCAAAAAGTGAATGGCAATTTTTGTGAATAGCTCTGGATTAAAGAGATTACACGTTGTAGACATCAATAGTGTTTTAAAATGAATTTAAACTCAGAATTTAAATGAGGGGAGGCAAGTCTTCGTAATGTCTGGTCTACCCCGCCCCCCCCCCCCCCCCCCCAGGCTTTTAAGTGTGATGCGTTTTTCGTATTCACAGCATATAATGCTGTAGACCCCATCGTGCACCTTGGGTGTGGTCGATTCAAAGGGAGTATATCAAAAAGTCAGTTAAGAACCACCAAAACCTTTTACAAAAACGGAACTACTTCAGGTGTCTACAGATCCACTCAAAACAGATCTTATTATATCTCAAGTGATGAAGTTAAAGATTTGTGTTATCTTCAGAAGGTTTGATTATTTCGTAACGGCTAAATCAAACCAAAGCCATGTAATTTTATTTTTGTCACATCTGTTTTCTTTTCAGTTCTGACAGGTCAATAGAGATGCTCCTTAACAAATGGAACTTGTTGTGTCAACACATACCTCTGGAACTCTTCAATGCCAGTACCCCCGATATTGCCAAATCGGGACTACCAGGAAACCATACCGTACATATGTTGGTTATTAAATCACAATGAACATAGACTGAAGTGGATTAGCCTGGTTTAACCAGTCATTTACAAAATGGACATACGGAGTTTTAAGAGTCTTTGAAAAGAATATCTGTGTTATCCTGTTACATTGCTGAACATGGTACTATATGGATTGGTGGTTACGTCGTGGTGACGTCTGTCCGTTTGTATGCCTGCCTGCATGGGGACGTTATTTTCCTCCCAAAACCTGGATCTGAAGATTTATATATATGTATATATATAAGTTTTGACCATTTGACTCCAGTAGGGTAGATTTTGGCGGAGTGGGCAAGCCCAAAATATTCCGACAAGCCCCAAATTTCCCGACAAGCCCGTGGGACGAAGGGGGGGGGGGGATTGCTGACATCTAAGTGGGGTGGGTGCGTGGTGTCGGGCCGGAAAAAAATGTTTTTGTAGGGTTTTGCAAATTTTTTCTATAGGCGCAGATGGTCTTATATGGTAGTAATTGCAACAAAATAACCCTTATTGACCAATAAAATTGGGTATTTAATATTTATTTGTGATTAACCGTTGTTCTGCAATCGCATCTGACATAGGCCGATTTTAAGCCATTGGTTGACCATCGGTCGACGTATTTGAACAACGGTTCGTGCTGATGGTTACATGGAACACCACACGATCTACATTGTTCATATTTACGTTGAGTCACGACCTCATACAAGTAGTAGCAAGCTTAATCAGTTGCCACAATGGTTGGCAGTAGTGTTGAAACCATGTGTCGATCATTCGACATTTATAATATCCCACCCTCTGTACAAGTTACACGTACACTGACAGCACCCCACCACGGGCACCCGTACTATAAATTCCTGTTTAATCGTTTGATATCACTCTCAGTTCATTGGTAAACGATCTAGTTACCCAATTCTTCTTTAATCACTGTCAAAACAAAGTGCACAATAACAAATGGACATTAAATACGCTCATCAGCCGATTGTTTCTCATCACATTATATTTTTCCATTCGGAATTTTCCGGCAGTAAACGCGTGAATACGAAAAGTAACGAAATGGAGTGAATTGCAGTGTAAGCCGGAAGCTATTTGAAAACATAGCGTTGTGAATGTATTTTCAGTCGTTGAATTCCACCCCACAACGAAAGGAATATGAATTACAGTGTACAAAACAGGACCTACTTTTGTTTTGACCTTTATATCCACGTGGGTTTCGAATCTAAAATTTGAATTAGAACATAAGTCACTAAAATCAGTAATAAAATCAAGTAAATAAATATATGTTATTTAATTGCCCTTTTATATATTTTTAGTCGAGTTGTGACGAAGTCAAACTCGACTTATAGTTTGATGAATGGCGAGCGGGCCGTTGGGCGGGCGGCCGGATGGTCATCATAAACAATTGGTTTCCGGATGATAACTTGATAATGGTTCAACCCATGTTCATGAAACTTCATAGGTAGGTTGGTATCTGTGAGAGGAAGAACTCTATTAATTTTGGATTTGCTTGGGCAAAGGTCAAGGTCACAGTGAAATGAACATAGTAGATTGTAAACAATTGGTTTCCGGGTGATAACTTGACTACGGTTCAACCCACATTCATGAAACTTCATATGTAGGTTGGCCTTCGTGAGAGGAAGAACGCTATTTATTTTGGGCTCACTAGGTCAAAGGTCAAGGTCACAGTGACCCTGAACATAGTAAATCAAAACAATTGGTTTCCAGATGATAACTAGATAATGGTTCGACCCATGTTTATGAAACTTCATAGTTAGGTTGGCATCAGTGAGAGGAAGAATCTTATGTATTTTGGACTCGCTAGGTGAAAGGTCAAGGTCACAGTGACCTTCAGCATAATAAATCATAAACAATTGGTTTCTGGATGATAACTTCATAATGTTTCGACCCATGTTCATGAAACTTCATAGGTTGGTTGGCTTCAGTGAGAGAAAGAACCCTATTTATTTTGGTCTTGCTAGGTGAAAGGTCAATGTCACCGTGACCTTCAACATAGTAAATCGTAAACAATTGGTTTCTGGACGATAACTTGATAATGGTTTGACCCACATTCACGAAACTAAATAGGTATGTTGGCCTGGGTGAGTGGAAGACCCCTATTTATCTTGGACTCACTAGGTCAAAGACCCAGGTCACAGTGACCTTGAACATAATAAATCGTAAACAATTGGTTTCCAAATGATAATTTGACAATGGTTCCACCTACGTTCATGAAACTTCATAGGTAGGTTGGCATTGGTGCAAGAAAAAGACCTATTTATTTCGGAATCACTAGGTCAAAGGTCAAGGCCACAGTGACCCATCACATAGTAAATTGTAAACAATTGGTTTCCGGATGATAAGTTGATAATGATTAAACCCACGTTTTATTAAATTTCATCTTGATAGTAAATTTA
Source organism: Pictodentalium vernedei (assembly GCA_031216915.1). Lineage (NCBI taxonomy): Eukaryota > Metazoa > Mollusca > Scaphopoda > Dentaliida > Dentaliidae > Pictodentalium > Pictodentalium vernedei. Next base: position 432,249,081 of record CM062297.1, on the reverse strand, counting down.
AATGGATGTGGAATTTAAAATAGTATGAGCGTAAGTCACCTATTTTCGCATCAATCGAAGACGCTGCTCTATTAACATGTTTCCGCTGACGTCAGATTTTTATTTTGATACACACAGTGACTCGATCTTGATCATTGGACATATCAACCTAACTGTACTGTAAAATTAACCCTAGGCTATGTGTTCTTGAACCTACTACTCATTTTGGTTGTGACCTCTGACATGTGCACTCACAATCGGCCGATTGTGCACTCAACTAATCGGCAAGCAGATGACGGTTAAATCCTTATCGGTTAATCACTAGTATTTATATTTAGATACCCAGAAGTATATAGTACATATATATTTATCACTAGTTACCTATGTCGTTGTTATCCAAGCTATACCAGAAGACATTGAAAAGAAGATATTTCACTATAATCATTTTTATATTTTTATAATAAAATTAAATGAGAAAACGAAAAAGAAACTTTTAAGCATAGAATTAAAAAAGTAATGCACCCGAGGCAGTGGGGGCAGAGGAATAAAAAGGACACTCGATTTTGGTTTTAACTAAGACAACGTATCATAAAGTGCCCCCACACATAGATTATCAATGGCCTTTCGTCTTACAAAAAGCCTTCAACTTCCTTTCGGGCTGCTCGTGTGACTAGGCCGTTGTTCATATTGATCGAAATGCTACTGAACTGAATCGTGCCAGTACAAGGGAAAAAACGAGGGTAGATATTCTACCCAATAGGTATTTTTAGTTTCAGAGAAAAAGCCCAAGCACCTATTGGTCCATGAGCTGGATAGGCTGTTAGTGAGTTTGGGGGATTTCTTTGTTAAAGAAATTGTAAATGATTGCTGCACTAAAATCCGCTAATATGGTTTAATATTAAAAAATGCATCCTCTCTACTGTTCTTTGTGTGGATCTACGAGGAATTCCTTTGTGGTGAGTAATGGTTCCAGGCATGCGTTTTTGAAAATCACAGGTGAGCGACTAACGCTCCCATGAATGAGATTCGAGGTGGTGGGGCATAGTATTACAGTCATTTGTCTATGGTACAAACCTTGTACCGTAGGCTTTTCCGTAATATTACCCCTTCGTAGCTCTTAACCATCAACGGTCTTATCCGACTTAGATAAACTTCGTGGTCTCAGAACAGGTCATGTGAACTTGGATCTAATCACCTTGGCAGGTGTTCTGGTCAAGTCTTTGCTCTTCACAAAATGTGGTGTAGTAGAAGGTCTGGAAAATTGCTCAGATCCTCAAGTACTAAAAGACAGAGTATGCTTCCTTCAGATTTAATATTGGAACCCAGATTTTAAAATCCCTTTCAGTTTATCAAAGATATGTGGGCATCTACCGGTCTCCTTGTTGTACTCCCCGAAATTTTTATGGGGTTCATATAGTCGCCGCTTTGTCTGTCTGTCCGTCCATACAAAAAAAGCAAAACAAAGGGTTTCCGGGTGATAACTCTAGTGTGCTTCGATGTGTGATCTTATAATTTTGCAACAATACTACCTACCACGAAATGCAGGTCATTATAGCATTTACTATTCCGGAGTTATGCCTCTTGAAAAAGTCAAGTCGCAAAATGGTAAAATCAATGGTTTCTGGGTAATAACCCTGGTTGGCTTTGATGTACGACCTTGTAATTTTGCTACATTACTACCGACAGTGAAATGCTGGTCAAGTTAAATTTTCACCGTTATGAAATGTTGCAAATTTTGTTGATAAACATGGCTGCCAGCAGCCATCTTGGATTTGGATATAAATTGTCCAACAATTTATTTAGCATAGCCTACAGGCCGCAACTCTCAGCCGTTCTGCCCCAAATTTCATATGTGGCTTTGGGGCAATGTCTAGATGGGAGCTGTCGAATTTGTCCAAATGTCGTTGAAAAAAATGGCCGCCAGTGGCCATTTTAGATTTGGCATATATTTTGTCAACAATTCCATTATTACACCCAACAGGCTGCATCCCTCACTCGATCTTTTTCAAATTTCACATGTAGCTTTGGTGTGATGTTTAGATGGAAGCTATCGAATATTTCTGAATTTTGTTGGAAAACATGGCCGCCAGCAGCCATCTTGGATTTGGTTATAAGGTTTTGTTCCACAGTTTTCCAGGCATTTCCTAAAATGACATGCCATACACTCTCTTCAAATGCAAATATTCTGTAACTTAATTTTCTAACCCATAACATGTATTACATTTCCCAAATCCACTAAAAACATAACACTATCTGATGAAATAGAAATAGATAATCTGAATGTGGGTGAAATAATTTATTGTCAAAGGCAAGACTTCAACCAGCAAAATTGCATGATACCAGTCATTTTCAGCCACCCAGCAGCCTCAAAAGCAGAATTTTGCCGCTATCCCCCACTCACCTAACCCTAGAGCACATAATACCCTGTTTCTAAAATGTGGGGAAAAAATTCCATGTTTCCATCTCATTTTTAAGTCAAATGACATTTTAAAAAATAGCTGTTTTTTCGAAGCCACTGTTTCCAACTTTGGGACCAAAATTTCAAATTCTCTTGTTCAACAAATAGCCTAAGGTAATCATATATCTGATACTAAAAATATATATCCAATTTACATGGCATTAGTTTCAACATATGCCCTATGTTTAGAATTTCACCCCTGTGCAGTAGTCCCTGTGCAGTAGTGCAAAACTCTAGAGCGGAACCTAAATTGTCAACAATTCCATTAGCACACCCTACAGGCCGCATCTCTCACCTGATCTTTTTTAATTTCATGTATAGCTTTGGTGTGATGTCCAGATGGGTGTTATCAAATTTTTCAGAATTTCGTTAAAAAATATGGCCACCAGCAGCCATCTTGGATTTGACATATGAATTGTCAACAATTCTGTTAGCACACTCTGCAGGCCGCATCTCTCACTCAATCTTTATGTAACTTTAGTATGATGTCTTGATAGGATTTATCAATTTTTTTCTGCATTCCATTGAAAAAGATGGCCGGTATTGAGAGAATGACTTGGCATTACTGGATCTTTCTATTTAGTTCAATCCTTTCTTGGACAAGTTGAGCTGCAGTGTCATTGACACTTTTTTGATTATTGCATCCTTTGACATCATTCTCGAGCAATGAGATCAAGGGCTGGAATTATCAATACAGGAAAATGGGATCAAACGTTTTTTGTAGTTATCCTACAACTTATTTCAGCTGATACTTTATTACTGTATTTGCATATTTTAGTGGTGGATCTAGCTGGGGGGAATCTTTATCCAAATGTATGTTATCTCGGGACACAGGGCCTGTGATTATATTGCAATTGATGGTGGACACTTTGTAGGGCCTGTGATTATATTGCAATTGATGGTGGACACTTTGCCCTTGCCCAAGAATTAATAAAACTGCATTGTTTTATGGCAAATTGTAAAAGAAATGTCCCACGGGAGGCCCCCAGATCCTCACCAAAGACTGGGGGATACCCCACCTCTTGGTCCCTGCCAACACATGTGTTGTGTTGTGTCCCCCACCCCTTTTCAGATTTTTAGACCACCAATATGTTGGGTTATTAATACATAGTGGAATAGATTTCCTTCCCAAGAAATATTGAAAACAGAACATTTTCAGGTTCTTGATCACTTGAAAGTTAATACTCAATGATCCGAAATTTAGCTTCGTCCGGTAATTTCCAGAATTTCAGACACTGTTTCGGCCGCTGGAACTATGCATTTCACCTAAAGATGCAATGGCTGAAATAATTCTTGTGAATCTTTTTATATTTTTGCACCGAGGATAATTTATTACTTGGTCGAAACTTCACTCTGTAAGTGTTCAAGTGATAATCTACTCCCCACATATTGTACAACATGAGCTGAAATACGTTATAGGATAAACACAAGAAAATATTCAATGCATTTTTTCTCTGTTGATATTCCAACCCTTGACATTTCTTTGAGAGCTTCCAATAAAATGTTTCCAAGTGGTGGAATTATCACCAGAGGAAAGATGTAGCAGATGTTTTCTTGTGATTATCCTACAAACTATTCAGCTGGTATTATATGTTACATTTTGATTGCAAGAAACATTACCAGTGAGAGTAGTTTCATTGAAGCATAAGATTGAAAACAATCAAAACTTTTGGCAAGGACACCCATTTGCAAATCTCCACATACAGCTTGAAAAAGCTTAAAGGCATAAAGCTTTCTTAGAAAGGTTTTTAGGTATGGATAAAATAATATGTTCAGCTTCCAGCTTTAGGACTACAGATTAAAAGATTCAATATTTATAGGTATCACACCCCCCCCCCCCCCCCCCATAACAAAACTCTTTGCTGACATACCCCCCCCCCCCCCCCATACACACACACACACACACACTTTCCTGTATACAAAATACAGGATGAGCATGAAAGGTTTCGAAGAAAAAAATGGGGGGGGGGGATACTGGATTACATCCGACCGTGCGTCTGTGCGTCCGTGCATGTGTGAGTCTGTCCGAGAATATTCAGAACTTTCATAACTTAAATAAATTATTATTATCTATAATATTAGTTGGTCATAGGTATGCCCACAATGCCCACACTAGTTATTTTTTTTTATTACTTGTTGACTTAGAAATTGTAGGAAATAGACATTATTTGTCTGTTCATCCTGTTCTCAGGTATGGGTTATCGGATTTCAGTGAAATATGGCATGCAGTTTGCCTATGACAAAGGCTTCTTCATCATTGCATAAAACTTCCAAACACGATACAATTTACCATACCTTTTGACTTAGAAATTATTGGAAATTGTTGAAACCTTTCGAAGAAAATGGGGGGTGGGGGTGGGTGGGGGTATACTGGATTAGGGTTATCCGATTTAAGTAAAATATGGCATGCAGTTTGCCTATGACAAAGGCTTCTGCCTCATTGCATAAAACTTCCAAACACCAAACAATTTACCATACCTTTTGACTTGGAAATTGTTGAAAATGTTCGGAGAAAATGGGGGGGGATACTGGATTGCATCCACCCATCTGTGCATCCGTCCGTCAGTCCATACGAGAATATTCATAAATAATGTTTGTTGGTCATAGGTATGCCCACACTAGGCGGTACACCATGTGGGGGTATGCACCGGACGACAGCCCAGCTCTTGGTTTTTTTTTTTGTTTCAAAGCATGTCAACAGTGAAGATTTTGGAACATTACCAGTGGAAATAAGATACTGGATAGATAACCATATTAAAAAGTTTGATCTCATTTTCCCCCTATTAATAATACCATTTGAACCTTGACATCATTTCTTTGCAAGCTCTCCCTGAGAGCTTCCCAGGAAATGATGTCAAGGGTTGGAATTATCAACAAGGGAAAAATGTAATGGAAATTTTCTTGTGATTATGATTATTCACCATTTCAGACAACAAAGCATAAGCAAATTTTCAGCTCACAGACCGATGGGTGGTCAAAGGCTGAATAGTTGCTTGGGCTTTTCTGAAGAGCAATAATTAGTTGACGAGTGAAAAAGCTACCCTACTATGATTTAGTACAAATTCACTCTTCACATACTCTTAATAAGTCTATGCTCTCAACAAATCATCTGTGTGCTATATATTGAATAAGTAACATGTACTATAGTACTCAAAGTTTACTTAGCACCAAGTACATCCAACTACCTGTTTTACGTTTCAATTGAAATATTCTAATGAAAAGTGTATATATTTTTTATTTAATTATATCTTTAATGATTTAAGTACAGAAATTAAGATTTTATTTGTGTTTGACATTATTTTTTAGCTTTTGAATACGATAACCATGGAAAATGGATATTTTTGGTAAAAGAGGAAATTTTTCAATATGCCAAAAAGTTGGCGGAGCGAACTGGTATGGCTTCAATATCGAGTATGAGACCCATTACGGTTAATTACAGCTCGACAACGCCTTCTCGTGCTCTCAATCAGATTCCTGGTGGTCCTTTGTGGGGTGTTGTTCCATTCTTGGACCAGCATGGCACCAAGCTCCTGGACACTTCTTGGCTCGACTGGACGGGCTGAAATTGCAAGCTGCAACTCATTCCAGACATGCTCGATTGGATTGAGGTCAGGGGTTCTTGCTGGCCAGTCCATACGCTTAATCCCCTCCCTTTGTCGGTACTCCCTTACAGCGTGGGCAACATGAGGACGGGCATTATCGTCCATCAGAATGAATCTATCACCCACTGCACCTGCATACAATCTGACGTGGACGTCCAGGAGCTCATCAATATACCGTTGTGCAGTTAATGTACCACATTCAAGGACACAGAGGTCTGTATGTCCATCCCAGCTGATGCCGCCCCAGACCATGATTGACCCTCCACCATAGCGGTCATGCTCATCAATGTTGGGCTGCATGAAATCGCTCTCCCGGTCTCCTCCATACCCTCGAACGCCTATCTGTGTGGTCTAGACAGTACATTGACTCATCTATAAAAAGGACAGGTCGCCAATCTTCTCTGGTCCATCCAACGTGGTCCATGGCCCATTCATATCGTGCCTTGTGGTGGTTCTGGAACAGCGGCATGCGAATACATTGTTTTCTCGATCGGAGACCACCTTCGTGCAACCTTGCCCGGATAGTCTGCGTCGAAACATTTACCCCGGGTGCATTCTGAAGGTCACTGCGAAGCTGGGTTGCTGTGGCAAAGCGGTTCCTGATTGATCAAAAACCGGTCTTCAGCTGCAGATGTTGCTGGGTTGCTGTGGCAAAGCGGTTCCTGATTGATCAAAAACCGGTCTTCAGCAGCAGATGTTGCCCTGTCTCTGCCACCACCATGTCGTCTTACTGGTGTGCCACGCTGCTGAAATCTTGCCCAGGCTCTGGTGATCACCGAATGTTGCACACCAAGGGCTTCACCAGCCTGCCGATGGGTAGCCCCTTGCTCCACTATCCCTACAGCCCGCCACATTTCTGCTTCAGACAAATGTCTACTTACATTTGCGTTTGCCATATTCAATCATTAAATCACAAGAGTTTGTGTTGAAATGAAGAATGAATACCCTACACATATCATGTGCATGTAGACAGGACACGAAAACATCATGAAAATCAATGGGTACATGCTTTCCATGACTGTCACGAAAAGTCTGCTTGTCAAGAGAGCTAATGTAAACACTGGGGACCATCTCAATACATTCCTCAATCATATCCACCAAAAATATCGCAAATATGTCACAAGCAAATTTCACAATGATGTGTCAAATAGTTGGTGCTTAGCAAACTTTGAGTAGTATATATGTATGTGTTGAGTGTTAACTTGTGTCTTATGTGGTTAATTAACTGAATGTGTGGATTGAAGTCACTTAGATCTAACTTTGCTTCAATTTACGTGCCCATACAGCCAATTTATTTTTTTTTATTCTGTTTGGAGTTTTGATGCAGGGGGTTTGACTACAGGAGGGTTTGTCCTACGATCCCTTACAAAAAAAATACTAAACAATTGACCCGTATAAAAACCGCAGTTCTCTGATTGCCACTTATTATCCGAATACATGTAAATGGCTAAACTTCACATTACTCTGAAAAAGGTTTTCAGTTTCAACTTAAATTTTCAATTTTATGTCTTTATTTTTTTTAAAATTATTGTGAAGTGCGTGATGTCTGGATAAAGGTTGATGATAGATAACTGATACAAATGATCATTTATTGATCAGACATTTTGATTACATTATTATCATTGTACATGTGTGTCCTATCCTGCTCTCGTACTCCTATATCACATGTTCACCTCGTCACATAGTAGTCTTACAGTTGCCAACTGGAATAAGAACAGTTCCCGTTTACTCTGGATACCAGTCATAGGTTAGTACATCCCTCTCCACCTTGGATGAAATATCATGAAATTTACTAAAATGAAACATGTTTAAAAATCACTCAATATTCATCATTTGGACTGTACAGTAAGAGTCAGATATATCTATATAACTTTATCCATAAAGTTCGAATGATGAAACAAGATTATAGAGGTAAATTAGCCAGAATTACTAAGTGAATAAAGGACAAACTTAATACTTTTCGCCAACTTGCCAGTTGGGAACGCAACTGTGTCTTCAGTAGCGGACAAAGTCATTTAGATGTTGTGTTGTATGGCGGGTTCTTTCTGAACGCAGAGTTGGTTATTGTTGTTCAGCCAAAGAACGTTCCTGCTGAATAGTGTCAGGGGGATCATCACCGAAATCAGATTCTTCTGTTGCAGATTCAAAGTCGATTAACTTTTTTGAAGTGCGATACATTTTATAACTTAATAGAGTTGTGCACAGAATGAAGTTATAAATTTGTTAATCTCTTTTTGTTTCACAATAACTGTGTCACCAACAAAATTGTCACTAGATGACGTGTTTTGGTCATGGTCTCCCCTTAATTTTATTTTCTCCTTTGCAAGAGAATCAGTCTGTCTTACGGTGCGATCATCTGATGTTGTTGGCTTGTCAAAACCAGGAAATGATAATCGAAATAGTCGGTTGAACATTTGTTCAGCAGTTGACTTATTCGTTGTTCTTAGTGGAGTAGCACGGTAGTTGCGTAAAAAATTTGGAGATTGTCTTTCCACGGTAATGATTCAGAAACAGAAGCAGTAACAGTACGACGTTTTAATGTTCGCATGAAGCGTTCTGCCTCACCATTAGCCTTCGGCCAATATGGGGTGATACGTTTGTGTAGAAAACCCAGACGTTCCGCGAACTCTTGGAATTCCTGTTCATTAAATGGTGGACCATTGTCAGTCTTTAATGTTTTTGGTATTCCAAACAATGCAAACATTTTGTCGAGATGAGGTATAACGGATCTTGCAGATGTTGACATAGTTATTTGAGTTACAGGAAATCTTGAGTATTCGTCGATAATGACAATCACATATTCTCCCGAAGGGGTAGATCCCCAGAAATCTGCGCATAAAGATGTCCATGGAGCTTCTGGTAGAGGTGACATGTTGAGGGGTTCTACTGTAGAACACGAGATAGATGCTTGACATGGAATGCACGATTTTATGCAGCTTTCTACTTTGCTGTCAATTTTGGGGAACCAAACCTTTTCACGTAGCAATTTCTTTGTTTTTACGATTCCTTGGTGCCCTGAATGAGCTAGTTCGATAACGCGATCTTGGAGTGTTTCAGGTACAACAATTCGATGATCACGCAACAGTAGGTTTCTGTCTGCTGAGACAGATAGTTCATTACGGATGTTGTAGAAACTACCTAAGGTTGATAATGGATGGGTACCCTTTTGCCAATCATTTGTACGAACGCAATGAATGACTGCCATTAATGTGTCATCTTTGAGAGTTTCTTTGTGAATTTCATCTAATGTCATAGCCTTGGAAAAGGCATGATGAGTGATGAAGTTGATGTATCCCTCAGCGATATTTTCCTCGCGAGAAGAACTGGTGGTTTGTTGAATCGGGTGTCTGGACATGTAATCTGCTGGATGTTGATAACCAGAGGAATATTTCAAAGTAAATGTATATGGCTGTAACCGAAAACACATCTTTCAAGCATAGCGGAAGGTTTTGAGTTGGCGTTACCAAAAATGCCAAGTAAAGGTTTGTAGTCAGTGATTACTGAAAAAGTTTTTCCAAACACATTCAAGTGAAAGTGTCCACATGCCCATACCACAGCTAATGCTTCGCGTTCAGTTTGCGAATTTTTCTGCACGACTTCCATAGGCCAGTACTTTGTTGTCTTGTGTGAGAACGGCTGCAAAGTCAACTGGGCTTACATCGACTAGCAGAGTGGTTGATTTCTCCGTATCGAAGTGGGACATGACTGGTTTTGTTGTTAAAGTCTTGATAATTTCAGCTATTGCGTCGTCCTGTGCTGAGGTCCACTGCCATTTTTCATTCATTTTGGTGAGTTGTCGAAGCGGTCGAGTTATTATCGCAAAGTTCGGAATGAAACGTAATGTGTAATTTACCATGCCAAGTAAACTGCGAACTTCTGTGACATTGGTTGTGTTGTCTAGTTTTGATGACTGCTGTAATTTTTTTCGGATCCGGTTCCAGTCCATTTGCAGAGAAGATGAAACCAAAGAATTCAAGTCTTGATTTGTTGAAGCGACATTTTTCTTTGTTCAGTGTTAGACCTTTGTCGCTTAATCTCTGAAAAACTGCTCGTAGATTATTGTCGTGATCGGATTGTCTTTTCCATGAACCAAAGCATCATGACTGAGATTGATTACACCATGCAGCCCACTAAGTGTTTCACGAATAGCATGTTGAAAGATTTCAGCAGCTGATGATATGCCAAAACTGAGACGCCAATATCTGCGAAGACCGACATACGAAGAGAGTGTCGTGATGTGGCGGGATTCTGGAGCAAGTTCCAGTTGATTGTACCCTTGTTTCAAGTCAAGTCTCGAGAAGATGGTTGAACCATTGATGTCATGGATGATATCATCAACAGTTGGTGTGATGTGACGTTCACGAAGAATAGTTTTGTTGGCAGGTCTCATATCAATGCACATACGAATTTTGTCAGTAGTTTTGTTGTTTTGGCGTGATAACGATTGGAGATACCGAGGGAGTTGGGATCCCATCGACTTTCTCAATAATGTCTTCTTCTTCGTCTCTTAGTAGCTCTTCTTCAACTTTTTTCCTCAAATGAAAGGGAATGCGTCGATGTGGTTGCGCAACAGGTGCCACAGACTCATCAAAGTGCAGATGAACTTGGAAGTTTTTCAGTTTTTTTACGCCTTCAAATAAATGTTTATATTCTTCGGTGAGCGAAGTAACAAATGAGTCTGAATCAACTAAGTTGGTAAACTGGATGAGATTTAGTTCTGCGGCTGTGCGACAGCTTAAGTGAGAACCGCCGTTTCCGGGTATAACGTAAAATGTCTCACTTGTCTCAATTTCACCAGCTTGTACGATAACCTCAGTTTTCCAAAGGTTGAGACACACCATATGGGTAAATTTTAACACTTGCTGGATGAAGATGTGGTTGGGGTGTCAGTAGGTCAAGTGTTGATGTGGCAAGGATATTTATGCCAGAACCCGAATCTGCCATGATGTTGACAGTAGTGTCGTTAATTTTGCTGTTAAAATGAGGTTTGGTTTTACAGTTTCTGTGAGTACCCTGTGTTGGGGAGTTCAAAGCAAAAATATATTCTTCTTCAGAATCGGATGAGTAAGATGGCGCAGCATTGTGGGTGCTGATATGATCTTGTGCACCTTATTTCTTTGGTGTGATTGTTCAAATTGAGGTTTTATAGGTTTGGGTGTTGATTCACGTTGTTCCTGTGATTTTGAACGACAACAGCGAGCAAAATGATGGTTTAAAGTTTCTACACTCTTTACCATATGCTGGACACATCATTCTACCACCTGGATGGGGATATGTTCCTCCACAAAGACCACATATTTGAGTTGTAGACTGGGTCGAGGTTTGTTGGTGCACAGTATGGGTGGTATGACAGAACGTGAATTATATCTTGGGTTGGTTGATGGTTTTTGATTGAAATAAGTCTTTTTGTGCGCCATTCGATTAACATTTCACTCGCTTGTTTAAGATTGTTGTGTAAACCAGTTTCAATATTAGCAGGTTGTTTTGTCACAGCCCCTTCGGCCCTGGCTTTATCTAATAGCTTTTTTAAAGTCAAAGAATTATCACGGAGAGCCTCTTTTCTTAATTTGTGTGCGGTGCAGCTTTGTACAATTTGAGTTTTAACTTCTCGATCAATGCCATTAAACTGACAGTACGCAGCGAACTTTCTAAGACGGGAGTGGAACGAGTCTATCGGCTCACCATGCAGTTGATGTGTATGACGGAAAACATGAATTTCATATTCGAGATTACGTTGTGGTGAAAAATAACCGCTCAAGGCCGTGACGGCCTCGTTATATTGATATTCATCGCCCGTATTCGGTAACGTGTAAAAATGTCCTTCACTCCATCTCCTACGCAGTGAAGTAATATCGCCCTTTTTCTTTTGTTAGCGGTGATGTCGAGTGCAATGATAATATTTCGAAATTTGGAAAGCCATTTCTCCCAGCGAACAGCAACGTGGCCTGATTCAGGATTTGGGTCAGAGATCGGTAAATTTGGAAGTGTTGTCATTGTAGATATGTAGTTTGATCCTCGGTTGTCAAAGTGATGTCTGGATATTGGTTGATGATAGATGATAACTGATACAAATGATCATTTATAAGCCTTTTTCGAAACTGCCATCTTGGCTTTTAATCTATGCAAGGTCACAGGTCGCGAGGTGTAAACATTTCAAGACAACACGTTCTAAGAAAAGGGAGAAGATAGCAGATGAAGTGCTTCGGACCCCATTACGTTCAAAGGTACGAATTCAAAAAGCATTTAGCTAAGGTTAACATTTGTTTAAGGCAATGGCAATATTGTATGAGGACTTTCGTTATTTCGAATTGAGTTCCGATCGACATAAATGGTGTTTGAATGCACGCTGTGTCCTAACTCTGTGGCCGTGGGCACTGTTTCCGACACTGAACTTTCGGGGATTTCCCAAACTGAGTAACTCTCGTGCAACGAGTGTTTCCTTGTTGCCACCCAAAGAAGTCCTCACCTCCGTAAAAGAAAGTCTTTAAACCTGCGATATCCCATCGTTTAAACTCGTCTAGGGTTGCCCCTTCAGATAATTCGAATGATTACATCGGTTCTACGAATTTAAACTTGATATTTCACAAAACTAGTTGACTTGGCAGACTCAGAACTCAACGCGATGAACATGGAAATCTCTTTCTTTACACCACGCGACCTGTGACCTTGCATAGATTAAAGTCCGAGATGGCAATTTCGAAAAAGGCTTATTGATTGGATATTTTGATTACATTATTATCATTGTACATGTATGCTCTATCCTGCTCCCGTACTCCTATCTGACATGTTCCCTAATCACGCAATGATCTAACAGTTCCCAACTGGAATAAGAACAGTTTCCATAAACTCTAAATATCAGTCATAGGTTGCTGCAAAGTGAATGCATTTTTGAAAATGGAACTAAAATTAATTTGAAATTTCAAATATTGATTAATTATATGCTTTATGAACATAATGTCTGTTCCCATTTTGCTCATGGGTATTTTTACTGTGCATACTTTGTCCGTTGAGATTTTGTCTGGTTACCTTAGTGATTACCTATTACTAATACCACCCCACCACCACCATCACCGCCACACGCACACACATACAAATCATTTACATCCCGCATTGTGTAGGTCCATTAGGCTGTTCATTCGTGCCAGGGCATCCCACATTTATTGCTTAAATTGAAGCAAAGTTTCAGTCTGCAGGCTTCTTGATAGAAAAAGGGGTGGGGTCCATTAGCTGAAACTTTGCTGTTTTGTTTTTGTTTTTGTTTTTTGCTTAAAAATTTGAGAAAATCCACTCCTTCATGTTTAGATAATATTTAATAAATCATTTGCAGAAAGTTTCAAATTTAATTGTTCACTTGTCTTCAGATTGTCGGTGCACAGTGGTCAGTATAAACACATGAAATATAAGTTTCTCTGCAGATATTATAAAATCTCCTGGGCCATTATAATTTACATTAGGTACCGGTCGTAGCTGAAAGAAATCAGCGCTAAAAGAAACCTCCACATACCATCATCTGGATGCCTCCAATAACATTTTGGTGATTCCCTCTTTTCTCCTTACAGATTGTGTCGATTTGGTGAAAAAGTTTTAGGATATTTCGTCAATAATCATAACATCTGCAGTCAAAAGCCTCTCTTTTATATCATGGTAATTTGGAAGCGCGGTGGCTCAGTCGGTAGAGATGCAGGCTACAAGCCGAGAGTTCCTCGGTTCGAATCCCACCTGCGGCAACCGCGTTGTGTCATTGGGCAAGGCACTTAATCCCATTTGCCCACGTGATGGCACGGTGGCGTTGTGTACTAAGGCGCACTGCACGTCGATGGTGCACTTCCTTCAGTCAGTTCTAACCCGGCTTGTGTGGAGTTAGTACGTTGGCTAATCTGGCAGTTGCGCGGTGGTTCAATCCGTGTACTCCGGATTCCTCTACCCGTAAAACTGTCCCTCACGCGGTGACCCTGGCTGTCGAAAATGTCGCTGAACCCCAATAAATAAATAAATAATCATGATAATTGTCATCAAACTTGATTTTCTTTATAAAAAATTCGTCAGAAAATCTGACGTCCGCCAAACCAAAAAATCTGTGCACAGTCTTTGAACCACGAGGCAAATTGATGCTTGCCATACCAGTTGTGCCGCGTGTATATTCTTTTTTGTTCATATGTGTCAGTCCAATGTTGACTTTATTAAGGTAAAATGTTTTTTCCACACCAGCCTGTCCAGTTATTAAAATGTTGTGGCGATTTTCAGCAGCATTTTCGATTTCTAAAATTCGACATCTTCGAATGAACTTCAGTTTACACTGCGCACGTTTTAATGTGGACTATGAATTATATTAAGAATAAAAAATAATGTGTCGAATTTTTATATTGACCAATGAATGTGCGGTGTAGCAGCCATTGCTCGGTTACCGGATAACCCCGGTTGTCGATAAGAATCAATTTCACAAATAAAAGTCAACTTTCGTCAATCTTTGCCACGAAATCGCAGTTGCTCCGCTAATTACACGACATTTTATCGTTTATTTGAACGAGATCGACAGGTATTCGCTATTTTACAGATTTTGAAAATTTCAATCTGGGAAGTGTCATACCTTGTGTTTTTAGTATTGATAATATAATATGTATTTTATTAAAATTTATAAAATCGGATAATACGTCGAGTGACTGTGTCTGAAGGTAGGAACTAAGTTTTTCTTCTCTCTGGAACATTTTCTCTGAGCTGGCTGATATGTAATACTGGAAAATTAATTAAAAGTTTAACTCGTATTGTAACTGCCAGTAATAATAATAATAATAATAATAATATACACATTTATATAGCGCCAAAATTATAGTTCAGTAGATATAGAACCATATTCTAAGGCGCTGTACATGTTACTGAGCTCGTGCAAAAATACAAACAGAATGTATACAGTACCTTACAGTCCAGAACATCACTTATAGGCTTTTTGAAACAGGTATGTTTTGAGATCTTTCTTGAAAATGTTGACATTTTAGGTGTTCTGGTAAATTATTCCACAAGTGAGGGCCAGTAAATGAGAATGGCCTATCTCCAAATGTCTTACACCTATGTTTTGGAACATGTAGCAGCATTTTACCATCGGGCATCAGGTTGTATTGACACACATTCTTGGTATTGAGGAGTTCTTCTAAGTAGACTGGTGACATGTTTTTTTGTGTCTTAAAAACTAATAATAAAGTTTTGAAAATTATTCTGTACTTAACTGGCAGCCAGTGCATATCCCTCAGAACAGGAGTGATGTTTTGAGATCGTGATACCCTACATACCACTCGGGCTGATACATTTAGTACCATCTGTAGGCGAGAGTACTGATATTGTGGAAGTTTGAACAGTAAGGCATTACAATAATCCAAATGTGAGGTTACAAAGGAATAAACTAGGGTTTTTGTTGAGTCTTTGGTGCGGAACTGTCTTATCTGTTTAACTTTGTATAGACCTCTGAAAGCCTTATTGCACATATTTGTAACTTGTCTGTCCATAGACATGGTAGAGTCGAAGAATGCACCAAGATTACGTACACTGTTACTTGCACTGATGGCGGAATCTCCTACCTTCACTGAATTGATGTCAACTTTAGTGAGTTGTTGTCGTGAACTAATTATTAAGAATTCAGTTTTATCATCATATGTCCTTAACTTGTTTGAAACCATCCATGTGCGAATATCCGAAATACATGATTCAATAATTTCTAGAGCTTTAGTTTGATCCTTGATTGACGGTCGAAAAGAGAAATAGACCTGTGTGTCATCAGCATAACCATGGACGTCAGGCAGGTGAAATTCAATGATGGTGAACATTTTTGAAATATGGAATAGAAACAGAACAGGACCAAGGCAACTTCCCTGTGGGACTCCACATTCAAGATGGAAGTCTTTTGACAGATTACCGTTTATTGATACACGCTGCTGTGTATTCTTGAGGTATGATGATAGCCAGCTAGCAGCAACACCATTAAGTTCAAAATCAGAATTCCTTGTCTTTAGCGGAGTTTTGTGACAAACAGTGTCAAAAGCATCACTAAGGCACTCCATATTAAAGTAAACGCATGTTGGAATTGAGAAGGATTTTATCTGCCTTTATTTCTGTGTACTTGGCGCATCTTCGACGACGCAGGGTGAGTGGTAACTGAGACTTGTATTAATTTTTCCATTTTATTATTATGATCATTTAATTTTGATACTCTTCTGTGCCGTTTCATTGGAGATTTATGGACCTCTTGGTTGAATGACAAGTTGCTGCAATTCAGTTGAGGGATCCGTGAATCTGTGTGAAGGGGGACATGTTGATCCATTAATATCCAATTGGGTGAAGATTTTCAAGATCTCTATGTAATAAACCCCCTGGGGCGAATTGCTTAGTTATATTGCAAAAATAGTGACAAATTACGTACCCGTATAGAATAGTAGGTCATGTTTCCGGGGTCTCTTGAAAGTTCAACATGACTGTGTCGAGAAATCTATAATTATTGCAAGATGTGGTTGACGGCTGAAAATGATTATTATTATTACCGAATAAAATTCAGTATAGTTGTTAGTAACCCGTTGGTTTTATTCTTTCTGAGTTGTTATTGATTGAAATGCCTATTCACCTTGTACCTTGAACTTGGAATATATTCATTCAATATTGTGTGTGTATGGGTGTGTGTGTGGGGGGGGGGGGGGGGGGGGGCTACATATCCGGCTATCCGGACATTAACCCGAAATCCCGGTAAAGCTGACGGCTTCCCGCCTAACTCCATCGATGGGCGAATTTGAACCTTCTTGGGGAGGGGGATAGTCTTTTCCAGTCTTTAATGGTGATCTCGGGGAAATGAATACCCCAGGATCCACGGACACTTAGAATTAAGCCAAGATTTTTTGCTGGGTAACTTCTTTAATATCGGTACCAGGCATCTTTAGGGTGGGATGATGTTGTTTAATGGACAGGCGAGAGACTATCATTGACTCAGTTTTGTAGAATTGAAGACGACCAACCACTGAGATGCCCAGATACCAATATTTCTAGTTACTCAGATATAGGTTTGCTGCTTGTATAGGGTCTTCAGTGGTGAGAGATAGAGAAATGTCGCCCGCAAAGAGCCGCATTTTAGATACAAGTGATGTTGCTTGTGTAGATAACAAATAGAACGGAGCCTAGTATGGAGCCCTGAGGAGCGCCCGAGTTTATACTTCCCCTCGATGAATCATCTGAATTAACTAAGACTCACTGAGACCTATTGTAAGATCCAACCCAGGATAGTAATTGACCGGTTATACCGATCTTTTCGAGTTTGTACAGAAGGTCCCTATGCCATAATTTTGTAAATTATTGTGATGAATTGACGGTAACATGGTATGGGGTTTGTGCCTCGGAGCTTATGTTCAATCGAGCCGCAAACCTCAGACCGTGTTACCGTCAACTCATCACAATAACGTATATTTTCCAATAAAACACTACCCATAGCCCAAAATCTACATCGTGAAACACGAGAGGCTTATTTACTAAACTCGTGATCGTTAAAAGTTGCCATGTTCAAGGCAACTTTTAACGATCACAGGTTTATTAAATAAACCTCTCGTGTACCCCACGACGGCACTGGATAAATAATCAATAAACTAGATAAACTCATTCCGTCTCAGTTCAAATCGTATATCGGTTTGTTATTTAAACAACACTTCATCCGAAACACCGTGTGCTGCATGTGTGAAAAATCTAGAAAAATGACGCGGCTTCCTAGTCACACCGTTGATGAAGCAATTGCGAAACGGGCGACGTCATTTCAAATATATCGCATTGTGACATCAGATGATAACATTTGCTACTCGAGCCGTAAACATAAAAGAAACTACGCCAGCTCTCATCCAATCAGAGGGCGAGGATTTTACTCTTTTTGGAACATAACTAAATCTTTACGGATGTCACAGAAGACGATTCTTGTTTCTTTATCTTCGTCAAGGGCCTTACTATTTGGTTATTTCACTAAGCTGGAGAACTGAGGACTCTGGAAACGAATGCTGGCTTGAACCATGTGAAAAGGCAATTCACGTCAAGAAATTTTCGGATCTTCTTTGCAACATAAGTTTCGAACACCTTACCAATACAGCTCAGGAGCGATATTGAGCGGCAAAAATTGGCGAAACATTTGCCCTTTTAAATTGTGGCGGAAATATGGATCCAGTAAGGTAGAGGTTGAAAATTTCGGCACATTGTTTGGCTAAGACTGAAGAACATATCTTCAGAGTGCGTGGACTAATATTGCCAGTCTCACATGCTTTGGAGACCTTCAAAGAATTCGGGACATTCTGTATATTCCCAGGTTAGATTAAAATATGGTCCCTGGTGGGTCGGTCGGAATCAAAAGTGCGTGGTGGAAGGGAAACATGTCGGCATTAGGCTAATGCTGGAAATCAAGTAAAAATATTCATTGAGTCCTCTGCTGTTTCTATGTTGTGGCATCTTTGTTGTGGGGATTTGGTATATCGGTCTGTTTATTTCCCAAGAGCAGTTTAAAAGTTTTTCCACAAGGTATGAAGGAGTGTCGTCGTGTGGGAATTCAGAGTAGTTTCTACTTTGGTGAAGAAAAGTGTTTCAGATTTCCTGATGGACGAAGCTGTTACTTTACTTTTCTTCTTGCGATATTTGGCATAAGCTGTTATAGTACCATTGCTTTTGGCCGAACGATAAAGGTGCTTGCCCTGACGAATTAAAAGTCTGGTTCATTGTGCATCTGCTTAGGTTCGTTAAGACGTGAAGTAATTAGCTTGGTGGGAATGTATGATTGATTAATTTGTCGAGGAGCTTGTCAACTCATAAACAATCTGAGCGGGTTAGTGCTAGGATAAAATATCATTCCAGTGTATTGTTTCCCTGATTTATTCGTTAAGGTTTGTAAAGTCTGCTTTAAAGTCAATATGCGTCGCTTGACATTCACCAAAGGCTCTTTTGCGAACCTGAGCTGGCAATATTGGACAGTGAACGAATGGCCACCCTAAACAGTGGCGTAGTCAGGGGGAGGGGGGCACATGCCCCCAATTCAGTCATGCCCTCCCCCCGTTCAACTATGTAGGGAACATCAGGCAAGACACTTTAATATCGAGCAATTTACTTGATTCTGAGTCCGAACGGGTCTACAATTTATAAGTTGTGAAAGGCATCAATAATTAGGCCACATTGTGGCCTAATTATTGATGCCTTTCACAACTTGTTAGTCCATATTGTGTCCTAATTATTGATGCCTTTCACAACTTATAAATTATGGACATAAACGGACTCAGAGTACAGGAAATTGTGTTTTTGTTTTTCTGTCTCGACTTTCACACTTTTTTCCCGCAATGAGAGGGTGGCACATCTGGCTACTGCAGGGCTCAGTTAATGCAGTGAATCATATTCTGTATGTCCCACTAGATATTACTCTTGCCCACCTAACTTTGATATCCTGGCTAGCCTGTCCCCAAATAATGGGGCAACGATTACATAAGATACAAACAATTGAGGACAATTAGATATGATCAAGTCGAGCAACGAGGCTGACGTTTCCATAAAAAGGCATTACCAAATTTGCGCATGTCATCGTTAAAGTCAACGGTTATTATCACAGGAAGCGTTTGAGTATCGAAGGATCTTTCGACAGAAGACAAAATGAGATCCCAGGTCTCAATCTCCGAATTTGGCGGCCGGTAAAAGGCCACCAGAATGAAGGTGTTGAAAACCGTGGTAACCAGATGCACTTGAAATAGTCAATTTCTAGATCAGGGCAGTGAACGGTCAATGTGTTCTTCAAGTAGACAGCGATACGACCACCCCTTGTAGAGCGGTCTTTCCTATCGGTTCATGAAATCTGGGGATTAACAAGTCAGCACTATCATTACTGTTCTGGAGCAATATCATGGTCGCTGACTTCGCAGCCATAAGATATCTTATTTGGGTTTTAGACTTTGGATATTCAAATGGAAAAAGTCAAGTCCTGTCGACTTGACGTTAGGTGAATCTTCGTTGAATGAGTTGTCCGTGCTGGATGTTACGGAATACTGCAGTGAGGCCCCTGGGTTTAGCGCAATGTCGCCAGATGATAGGCGAATGACACAAAGCCAGGTATAAATAAGCAATATGCTGGATGCTGTATCAGTAGTATGTCATGTACCTTTCACCCCTAGGTTGAATGACCCCGGAAGTGACGTCATCTCACGTGACCCAGTGGCGCCTTGTAAGCTAATGATAGGACAGATAGGACGTAGACCTGTAATGGCCTTGGAGCTTTGGCGACAAGATGGAAGCGGTTGGTAAGACTACATTAGACCCATTGAGGGCTTTTACATAGACTAATGCGACAAAAAAGGGTTTCTCCAAAAGGTATCCTCGATAGGTATCCTTAATAGGTATCCTCAAATAATACAATACCAGGCCATAGGTATCCTCGAATACTGAAATGAGGCTAAGAGTCGTAGTAAATTATACCTGATTGAGGGATTTTTAATGGTCCTCATAACCTCAAAATTCAATGAGGCTATGATGGATAATAAATGAGGACTCATGAGGGCTTTTACATAGCCCTCATGGCCTCATACGACAAAAAGGGATTCTCCTAAAGGTATCCTCAATAGGTATCCTCGAATAATACAATACCAGGCCATAGGTATCCGCAAATACTGAAACGAGGCTAAGAGTAGTAGTAAATTATACCTCTTTGAGGGATTTTTAATGGTCCTCATAACCTCAAAATTCAATGAGGCTATGAGTGATAACAAAAGAGGACTCATTGAGGGCTTTTACGTAGCCCTCATGGCCTCATACGACAAAAAAACGGATTCCATAGCCACGGGTGTTTCCCAAAAATGGGATTCCATGGGATATGGCCATTGGATATAGAGGTGATGAGAATCGGATAGGACTTCGTTGTAATAAGGGGAGATAACTCTGCATACAGATTATGGGAAATCAAGCAATCTGATTGGTTATAAATGATCTAGATATATGAAACAACAAGAGTACTTGGAATAGGGTCAGAACTAACAAGAATAAACCAGAAATTGCTAAATATAGTAATAATAAGGTAAACTGTGCCAACTAATAGGCTCTTCTACGCTACCGGAGTATACTCCAGAACAAAGGAACATGGCCAGATAGACGAAAACTGTTGCATATATAGAGAGAAGCAGAGAATTCTGAAAGAATTCGAAATAGTAAAAGTTGGGATACATTTCGGTGATTTGGAGGGATTGTCGGGTTGTTTGTGGTAATTAGATTTACTCCGATTCAAAGGAACACACCCTCCGAGCATACCCCGTCTTATTGCAGAAACATTGGGTAACATAGCAACCACGTGCTACCATAGAAACCAAGATGGCGGCCTCCAGTATACAAAATGGACGACGGAAACACGTATCACCCTAACACGCGCTGCGCATGCGCACTCACACCACGTATCACTATGGAGATGACGTCACAAGACGGCCGCTCACGCGGGTTACCATGACAACTCAACATGGCGCCACTGGGTCACGTGACATGACGTCACTTCCGGGGTCATCCAACCTAGGGGTGAAAGGTACATGACATACTACTTGTATCCGTTAAGATTGTTTTGGTCAAAGGCTAATACTTTCTTGTCTACTGAATTACTTCGGAAGCATACATTAAGACTGATGGAGAGCTTCGAGTCGGGATACATGCTAGCATGAAGACTGTGACGCACACATAAAATCAGTGTTAAACTTCTGATTCCAAATCTCAGATTTATCAGCGGAATATCCAATGAATTAAGACCTCCACCTTTATGGCGTAAAATAGCTGAAGCAATGGAAATATTCCCACTCTTAGTCTGCACGTAGCTAAATTCGCCGTTGGGCTTGTTCTGGTAAGAACCACCGGGCATTCCAAGAGTGGGACTAGGGGTGAACCTTGGTGAACTGAATGTTAAATCTGCCTGAGCAGTGGATCAGAAAAAGAGATGGTGCCAGTAGCAATGGAACAGAAACGAAATCCGAACGAAAATAATAGCAAGCGTATTCAGCATTCCACAGGGAATCACGGGTCATTAATTTCATGGTAATTGTATGCAGCCAAGCCTGAAAATAAGCCGTCTGTCATTTGCAGAATGAGGTCCCCAGAGGATGAATTTGATGATGCTATCCCATACAGTTGGCCAATTTATCCTCTAGGTACCTCTTTTTGTTCTGTTTTGATACCCTGATTCAGATTGAGGTTCACAGAGGGTAAATTTGGTGATAGCAGGGTAGCATCATTAAATTCACCCTCTGTGGACCTCATTTTGCAGATGACAGTCTGCTTATTTCCTGACTTGTATGCAGCATCATAAAATAAGAATATACAAAACAATATGAAACATATTTTCTATGGAAGATAACAGTTTTTGGAATCAATTTTTGCTAATTACCTTAAAAGGTACGTAAGTTATAAATTTCTGGAATCAAAGTGGACGGGATATATACTCAAAAAAGAGAAGTAATAGAAACAAATGTGAAAAATAGCATGAAGGATAAAATATAATACACTACTCAAAGTTTGCTAAGCACCAAGTATATCCAACAACCTGTTTTACGCTTTAGTTGAATTATTGTAATGAAAAGTGTATATATTTTTTTATTTAATTATATCTTTAATGATTTAGGTACAGAAATTAAGATTTTATTTGTGTTTGACATTATTTTTTAGCTTTTGAATACGATAACCATGGGAAATGGATATTATTGGTAAAAGAGGTAATTTTTCAATTTGCCAAAAAGTTGACGGAGCGAACTGGTATGGGTCGAATATCGAGTATGAGACCCATTGCTGTTAATTACAGCATGACAACGCCTTCTCATACTCCCATTCAGGTTCCTGGTGGCCCTTTGTGGGATGTTGTTCCATTCTTGGACCAGCATGGCACCATGCTTCGGGACACTTCTTGGCTCAACTGGACGGCTGAAATTGCAAGCTGCAACTCATTCCAGACATGTGCGATTGGTTTGAGGTCAGAGGATCTTGCTGGCCAGTCCATACGCTCAATACCCTCCCTCTGTCGGTACTCCCCGACAGCATGGGCTATGGTGTACCATTTGGGTCAAAAGTCTATTTTCATCGCGATTAGATAGAAAAAAAACGTCCGACGTATATTTTTTTATCGGTGCACCTGGACTTTTCAGTTGCAACGCTATTTCTCAATACAGGTGCACCTATAAAATTTAGCGGTGCACCTATAATTTGTACGTCCAACGTATACTGAATTACACGTCCATCGTTTTATTTTACGTCCGACGTATAAATACACGTTGGACGTGTGGTTTTAGAGAAAAATAGCGATGCACCTACATTTTTTCCAGGTGCACCTACATTTCAAAATACCGTTGCAACTGTAAATTCCGGGTGTATCGATAAAATTTACACGTCCAACGTATATTTCTGACAGAATACACGTCCATCGTATATTTTTTCGCTCAAAATACAAGTCCAACATATATTTCGCCTGGAAAACATGTCCGACGTATAATTATTTATCGTTGCAACTGGATTTTGCAGTTGCAACGCTATTTCTGTATACAGATGCACCTGTAAAATTTATCGTTGCACCTATAAATTATACGTCCTTCGTATATTAAAATCCACGTCCAACGTATATTTATACGTTCGACGTATAAGTAAACGTTGGACGTGTATTTTTCGTAGAAATTAGCGATGCACCTGTAAATTTTTCTAGTTGCACCTCCATTGCAAAATACCGCTCCAACTGTAAAATCCGGTTGCATCGATAAAAATTACACGTCCAACGTATATTTTAGAATAAAATGTACGTCCATCGTATATTTTCCTCCTCAAAATATAAGTTCAACGTATAATTTTCTGAAAATACACGTCCGACGTACATTTTTTATCGTTGCACCTGGCTATTACAGATGCAACGCTATTTTCGAATACCGGTGCACCTATAAAAATTAGCGGTGCACCTACAAATTATACGTCCATCGTATATTAAAATACACGTCCATCGTATAATTTATACGTCCGACGTATAGGCACACGTTGAACGTGTATTTTCATCGAAAAATAGCGATGCATCTACATTTTTAACAAGTGCACCTACATTTCAAAATACCGTTGCAACTATAAAATACAGGTGCATCGATAAAAATTACACGTCCAACGCATAATTCTATAAAAGGAAACAAGGTGACCTGATTACCTAAAATGGAGAGATAAGTTCAGCGTGCGTTTTGTTTCTAGCCAATCAGAAAATTATCGTTGCACCTAGTTACTATAAATAGCAGCTAATCAGAAAATACGTTTAAAACTTGTAAATCCTGGACAGACATTCGTCATGCGAGATAGGATATACGACATACAACATATGCCATAAAATATCCGTGATCATTGCGACTAATCAAGTAATTCGTGTTTTGTTTGGCCAATCCCACTGATGCTTTTATTCTGACTTGTTCATGATCTGGACCATGGGAGCACAGAGGTTCGTTTTCAAACAATGATCCAGGAATAAAATAATATTGTAAAATAAGTATAACTGGATTTTATAATATTATTTTATTCCTGAATCATTGTTTGAAACGGCCCCTGTGGTTTTTTTTTTAATTTAGTATTAAAAGGAGCTCTCTGGTGGACTTTGGTGATTTATTAACATTCTTAGTTTTAGGAAAAAAAACGTAAAAGGGGATTCGTTCTCAGCCTGACTCCCCCACAATCTCCTATCCCAACCGGCAGCACCTATGAGGCCCCACGTCTTAACACCCGAAACAATGCCGTGATGACCAACAACCATAAGGATAAGTCCATGATTGGGTTTGTTTTGTTTTTTGTTTTTTGTTTGGTTTTTTTTTTTTGGGGGGGGGGGGGGGCGGATTTCATAATTTATGAACAGAGGCCAACAATTCCAATTTTAACAACTACTTAATGAGGCTGATTGAAGATAGCAGATTTTCCTTGTGACTTGCGTTCTTTTGGATGGGCTGTTTACTTAATCACCACTTTATAAGAAGCTACACCGCTTTTTCATATCTATTAACATTTGGCCTATGCTGGCAACCTTTCTCGTGTTTTGCCTTTATCTTTATGCGATTGTGCAATAGGGATAAAATAGGCCTACAATTACTCTCTAGGTTAAACTTGGAAGTCGTTTAGGCCTAATTGCTCTTTAAAACACAAGGTCAGAAAGTGCCCTTTGATACAGTGATGGTGGTTTGAATTCCGAACACAAACCTCCCATTGACTTGTCCTTATGGTTGTTGGCCATCATGGAATTGTTTCGGGTTTTTAGACATAGGGCCTAAATACAACGAACGTTGGTGTAAAATTGATGTAAAAATTGATATCCTTCCCACGATCCCACCTTCGACCAAGAAAAAAGTAGTTCAGTTCATCACCAAAGAGACTGAGGGGTAACCACACCACTGCCCCCTCCCAAAAGACGAATAGGCCAAACGAAGAAATATATCAAAATAAAGAAATAAGTGTTCGGCCTTGCGATGGCGCGAAATAAGCAGACGCATAGCCAGGATATAGTTGGGGAGGAGGAGGGGGAGCGGGCAAGAGTAATATCTAGCGGGACTAATTCATCAATCTGAACGTAACGGCTACCCCTTCTCCCTACGAAGTGGGTAAGCGCTACGTTCAGATCGCTGAAGTACTAGGCGGTATACAGAATAGGATGCGCAGCATCATCCGAGCCACGTAGCGTCGAGATGGAAGGCGAGCACAAGAAGGGGACACCCCCCTCGTTGAAAAATGAAATTCGAGACAAACGCAATTTCCTTGACTCTGAGTCCATATGTGTCCATAATTTGTAAGTTGTGAATGCATTAATAATTAGGCCACATCACGTGGGGGGGGGGGGGGGGGCACTCAGTTGTTTTGGGGTGGGGGCACATATGTCCGCCGCCCCCCCCCCCCTCCCGACTGTACAACTGGAAATAAGACAGTAGTACCCGAGCGTTCATCATTCCCCAGACTTTTTGAGGGAGCAGGCGGTGGTAAATTTCCATAGGAACCGGAATTTTGCGGAGAGCAAATGTTTTCTAAGCAAAATTTGGACACCATTCCAAACTGCATATATGGTATCACAGAACTAAATATTTTCCCATAGGCGACCATTATAACGTTCAGGTGGAAAAAAATGATCGCATCACTTTAATTTTGGCATTCAAATATCTCTGTCAAGTATAGCCCTTCAGACAACTTTTTCTGATCTGAAAACAGGGGGCATGCAACAAATAAGAAAAAAAAAACTGACACAAAGGGAAGTACCGGTCACGTGCACATATTTTTCAGGTTATTCCCTACAAAAACACACATAAAGTAAATTGTATTTTTTAGGTCCAAAAGTCATCAAATCACCCTCTTTTTTATCTGGAATATTCAACAATAATGCAAGATGTCAATAGAATGTTTCAAACTTTTATTGAAACAATGGATTTTCCCAAGGCTGTTTATTTTTAGAGATTGCGTCATTTCCGAGTGCAACATTTTAAGGCGGTTCACTCTAATTTCAATATTTAGTTCCGCGATACCATATAGCAGGAGTATGTTAAGGAAAAGAGATGGGGAGTGTAGGGCTTTTTGTTGAAATCTTTCCCCACGAAACGGTTGTCGTTGCTATTGAAGTCGCCATGAAGCGCACTCAACGTCATTAAAACGTTGACCGCTGTTGTTGTCCACTATACAATCTAATATGACGTGAGGATGGTCGGGCTTCTCGAACGGCAGCGATATGGCACTACAGTATAGGCATCATAGACCCCTGTAGGTCCTGTTTGCTCCTGGTACTCCCAACCAACATAATGCTTCATGTTATCCCATGACACGTTTTGGTAGTACGTAAGGCTTGTGCGACTAGTATTGTGACGTGGGGTGAGAGTAATGCATGGTTGTCTGGTGCGGTAGTATATGGTGTGTGGTTTGTGCTCCTGCTGGTCCGGTGTTAGCTTCTGGATCCTATGTCCATCTAGAACGGTGTACTAGCCCACAGATGTTATTAATTTATAAAATTTAGTCCAACGCCACGGGTGCCCTTCCCACTACGGCACAGGGGCCGTTTCAAACAATGATTCAGGAATAAAATAATATTATAAAATCCAGTTATACTTATTTTACAATATTATTTTATTCCTGGATCATTGTTTGAAACGAACCTCTGTGCTCCCACGGTCCCGATCATGAATAAGTCAGAATAAAATCATCAGTGGGATTGGCCAAACAAAACACGAATTACTTGATTAGTCGCAATGATCACGGATATTTTATGGCATATGTTGTATGTCGTATACCCTATCTCGCATGTCGAATGTCGGTCCAGGATTTACAAGCTTCAAAGGTATTTTCTGATTAGCTGCTATTTATAGTAACTAGGTGCAACGGTAATTTTCTGATTGGCTCAGGGGGGGGGGGGGGGGGTCAGGCAAAATACTACGGATACAAGGTGGAAATTTTTACATTTTCAATTTTTGGGACCCACTACCCCCGGGATGCAAATTTTTGCCAGTCATGTCTTGGACACCTACCCCTCCCGCACAGTTTTTCCTCAAAGACAATTGGGGACCCACCCCAAATTTATAAAATCTGTTTAACGAAGTATTCAAATTACCTAAATCAAAAAAAAATAAATAAATAAATACCTTTCTCAAACATGAGAGATGCCGCAAACCAACTTGTCCGATATCCCAGCCCTGCTCTTGGGCATCCAAGGCATCCCTAGCCACAGATGACCCCAAAACAATCTCTCTGCATATAGCACAACGGAAATGCAGCATCAGACCCCCAGATAACCACTGGAACCCACCTCCACCAACTGATTTGCAGATATACACCTATTCATGTTCCAAGCAACGCAACCCTTACCCTGACGTACAACATGTCTATGCTGTTCAGACACCAGTCGAATCCCACCACCAAGAAGCCCTGCCCAAAATATATTGTTCCCACCTGGATATCTTCAACTGTCCACAAGAAATAGTTGTTTTTCATTTCATTACTTTTCGGTTAAATGTTTAGTTTGTACAGCTGGTCTAAGAGAGGCCTTATAATGAAGTTCTTTGACCCATGCCAGGGTGGCTTGTCTGAGATGAATTGCCTCTTATTTATTTTTTTTAATGTTAGTGTCACTAGAATCATATTTACACGTTTTCCGCAATCAAGATTTTTATTCTATCAATCTTTCCAATTATTCCATACATGGAAGCACACTAGACCAATGGCATGAGGCACCCTGAGGCTTACAGAAGAATCAAATAATAGGTGCTACAAGGCACTAATAAGAGGCAGACTGCCTTAGTAGAAATATAAAGGAGTGAAAAACATGACCAAATAGCGGGGAATCACTTTTTTGTTTTGCAAATTTTTGCCAGACCCAGAACAGGACCCACCCCCTAATGAAGTGTAAAACATGGGGGGAAAATTCTAACATGGAGCCCCCAACACACTATCAATGCTCTATTCTGTTCCAAGTTATGAATCTAAGCACTTGAATTCACTTCGGTTGTAATTACTTGTCTGTAAAATGATATTTGGCAAAAAATTGCATGACAGGGGCAGAAACTGCATTTTGGGGCTCAGACCCACCCACCCGGACCTTGTATCCTGGCATTTTTTTTTTGCGACCCCCCCCCCCCCCCCTCCCCTATTGGCTAGAAACAAAACGCACGTTGAACTTATATCTCCATTTTAAGTAATCAGGTGCACCTTGTTTCCTTTTATAGAATTATACGTTGGACGTGTAATTATTATCGATGCACCTGTATTTTATAGTTGCAACGGTATTTTGAAATGTAGGTGCACCTGTAAAAAATGTAGGTGCATCGCTATTTTTAGATGAAAATACACGTCCAACGTGTATCTATACGTCGGGCGTATAAATTATACGATGGACGTGTAATTTAATATACGATGGACGTATAATTTGTAGGTGCACCGCTAAATTTTATAGGTGCACCGGTATTCAAAAATAGCGTTGCAACTGTAATATCCAGGTGCAACGATAAAAAAAATATACGTCGGGGGTGTATTTTCAGAAAATTAGACGTTGAACTTATATTTTGACGAGGAAAATATACGATGGACGTACATTTTATTCTAAAATATACGTTGGACGTGTAATTTTTTATCGATACATCCGGATTTTATAGTTGAAGCGGTATTTTGAAATGGAGGTGCAATTAGAAAAATTTACAGGTGCACCGCTAATTTCTACGAAAAATCCACGTCCAACGTATACTTATACGTCGGACGTATAAATATACGTTGGACGTGGATTTTAATATACGATGGACGTATAATTTATGGGTGCACCGCTAAATTTTACAGGTGCACCTGTATACAGAAATAGCGTTGCAACTGTAAAATCCAGTTGCAACGATAAATAATTATACGTCGGACGTGTTTTTCAGGGGAAATGTACGTTGAGCTTGTATTTTGACCGAAGAAATATACGATGGACGTGTATTTTGTCAGAAATATACGTTGGACGTGTAAATTTTTATCGATGCACCCGGAATTTACAGTTGCAACGGTATTTTGAAATGTAGGTGCACCTGGAAAAATGTAGGTGCATCGCTATTTTTCTCTAAAAACACACGTCCAACGTGTATTTATACGTCGGACGTATAAAATATACGATGGACGTGTAATTCAATTTTCGTTGGACGTATAAATTATAGGTGCACCGCTAAATTTTATAGGTGCACCTGTATGGAGAAATAGCGTTGCAACTGAAAACGATAAAAATATACGTCGGACGTGCATTTAGACTTTTGAACCAAACGGTACACCATAATGGGCAACATGAGGACGGGCATTATCGTCCATCAGAATGAATCTATCACCCACTGCACCTGCATACAATCTGACGTGGACGTCTAGGATCTCATCAATATACCGCCGTGCAGTCAATGATCCACGTTCAAGGACACAGAGCTCTGGACGTCCATCCCTGCTGATGCCGCCCCAGACCATGATTGACCCTCCACCATAGCGGTAATGCTCAGCAATGTTGGCTGAATGGAATCGCTCTTCTGATATTCTCCTAACCTAGAACGCCTATCTGTGTGGTCTAGGCAGTACCTTGACTCATCTGTAAAAGGACAGATCGCCAATCTTCTCTTGTCCATCCAACGTGGTCCATGGCCCATTCATATCGTGCATGGCGGTGGTTCTGGGATAGCGGAATGCGAATACATGGTCTTCTCGATCGGAGACCACATTCGTGCAACCTTGCCCGGTTAGTCTGCGTCGAAACATTTACCCCGGATGCATTCTGAAGGGCACTGCGAAGCTGGTTTGCTGTGGCAAAGCGGTTCCTACGGGCCTGAATGATCAAAAACCGGTCTTCAACTGCAGATGTTGCCCTGTCTCTGCCACTACCATGCCGCCTTACTGGTGTGCCATACTGCTGAAATCTTGCCCAGGCTCTGGTGATCACCGTCTGGTCAAAGAATGTCAAAATTGAATGGGTGACCGACGGTTTTCTTTGTGTTATGTTGTGCTAGAGAGCCTGGGTTATTGAGAAAACACGCTAGTTTGCCAAGGTTAACCGAAAACCAGAGGTTACGTGCCATTGGTATGCATGAGGCTGGGATACCTCCAGATGGGCTCGCTGCTGAGTTCGGAGTCACTGTGACCACTATTTACCGTCTCATTGGAAGGTATAGAACCACTGGATCTACTGCCGACCGACCGCGTTCAGGTCGACCAAAAGTTACGACCCCTGCACAAGATACATCAGGATGTCTCACTTGCGGGATCACTTCCTTCCGGCGACGAGGACAGCAGCAATTACTCCTGGTAACAATAGAATCAGTGCACAAACTGTCCACAACAGACTCGCTGAACACGGCATCCGCAGTAGGCGTCCAAACCACGGACCAATCCTTACCCAACGTCATCGTACCGTCGGAATGGAATGGGTACGTCAGCATGTTCGCTGGACTCAGCAGCATTGGAGCACAGTTCTTTTTCGTGATTAATCACGATTCTGTCTATGATGGTAGGGCAAGAGTGTATCACTGACGGAGAAGAACTGTTTTCTGATACATGCGTGCGGGAATGCGACCGTTTCGGCGGGGGTAGTGTAATCGTTTGGGCAGGAATGGTAATCGATGGTAATCTGAATGGACAGCGATATAGGGGCGAAATTCTTAACGCTGTTGTTGTCCCGTTTTTCAACGCTAACGTCAGATTGCAGTTATTCAAGCACGACAATGCCCGATGTCCCGTGGCGCGTATCTGTCGTGACTTTCTTGAGGAGCAGAGCATCGGACTTCTTCCCTGGTCCACACTTTCGCCAGATTTGTCACCAGTCGAGTATCTTTGGGATCAATTGGACCGTCGGGTACGATTTTCAGACGTTAGGCGATTTACGTAATGTTCTGAGGCAGGAGCGGAACGCAATACCACGGGGTGACATCCAGAGACTTATCAGGTCCATGCGCTGTCGATGTCTTGCCATCCAAGAGGCAAACGGTGGACATACACTCTATTCACTGCATGTGTGAACTTTTCATTTTATCCCATGTCTGAATTGCGACATCCTGATGTGACGCTGGCAACAGTAAGAAAATGAAACTATGCAAATTCATACAGCTAGAATCGAAATATGAATTTACAAAAATTGTTTGGGATTAAAGTCGATAATAGTAAAAAAATTGCTCCTCAAGGTTTATTATACTTTCTTTTTCGACTGAGTATATGTCATGGTGAATTATTATTTATTTATTTGTTGGGGCTTAACGACATTTCCGACATCCAGGATCACCTTGTGTCGGAGTCCCGGTGAATGGTTTGGGGTGGCAGTATCAGATAGAATGAAGGTGGTGGAGAAATATAGATAAAGGAATAATCGCTTCAAGGAACTAGCATGTTTAGAAATGAACTTACGTTTTGCTTTAGTCTCAGGAAATTTTGTTCCATTGACAGGGTTTTTCATTTGAGAGGCAACCACTCGAAAACTTCCCACCTAGCAATTTGTGAACTTAGTTAGTCCAGATGAATCGAGTATTGCCAAATCTTACCCCTCAAGTCAAGTTTAATATTTTTTGGTGACGTTATTGGGATTCATATATTACATTTATTACGTTTCATAAAACACTGATTCTCACCTCACAAAGGGGGGGGGGGGGGGGGGGCGGTACTCACTGCGCTTTTTGCGTAGCTTGAAATCCCAAACTCTGAAAAAGCTCGAAAGTCCAGAAGAAACTACTGATTTCGAACCACTGAAAATTGAACACAACAGAACGTTGCAGAATGGTAGTGGCGCGGTATTTAATTGCAAAAAGCCTCGTTGTAGATTGCATACTTTTATGCCTGATCAGAAAGAGGAATTTTCCTCCGAACAAACGAAAAATCATTATCAGATCCGTAACTCCCTCCATTGTGACTCACCTATTATTATTTACCTTATCACTTGTAAAGTAGTAGTAGTAGACCATGTACCCAACCGGCCCCGGTTGGGGGCCTAGTGGGGGACCTAGGAACTGACGGCATAGTCACATGACGTTGTCACAACATGTTGTGTTGTCATGGTAACCCGCGTGAGCGCCCATTTTGTGACGTCGCCCCCATAGTGATACGTGGTAGTACGCATGCACAGCGCGTGTTGTTAGGGTGATACGTGTTTCCGTCGTCCACTTTATATACTGGAGTCCGCCATCTTGGTTTCTATGGTAGCACGAGGCTGTTATGTTACCCAAAGGCCTACAACAAGACAGGGATATGTTCGGAGGGTATGTTCCTTTGTACAAGACTAATTTCCCGATTCGTAGAATTACCAAAAACAACCCGACAATCCCTCCAAATAACCAAAATCCACCCCAAGCTACCGAAATCGACTATATTTACTACGGATACCCCAAGAATCATTTTAGGACCGCCATACCATGGTACCGAGAGTCCCCAGGTACCAAGAAGGCCCACATGGGTATGTTCGATTGAATTAGAGTAGTTTTTCTGGTTCGTACCCCCCCCCCCCCCCCCCAGAATCCCTTTAAGGACCGCCATACCATGGATTTTAAGTTCAACCTTAGTTGTTTTCTGTCTGTTCAGATCTGTCCAACCAATTCATCTTTTTCACTTTGTTATGTTCTGTTCACTTCGATCTTGGTTGTGTTGGATCTTCGTTCACTTTTGTACTTTCGTTGTTTTGCAGTGGTTGGTTGTATATTGTTATCATGCTTTATATTTTCAGTTTCTTGCAATAATATTTGGGTGTTACAACCCCTTTCCATACCCACGAGTGTTAAAATGTTAAAACACGGAATCCAACTTTACGGAATCGGCTAGGAATCCCACTTACGGAATCTCTTATATAGCCTGTCTATATGCATACAGGGGAAATAAAGCAATCAGATTGAATAGTTTGAAGGCATGAGCGAAGGTATAGCTAGGAAGTAGTATTACAAGTCAATATTAATGGCTGAGATATGGCGAAGAATAACAGTAGACAATAATAATGGTACAAGGCCGCAATGGCACAAGACTGTTGTAGAAGCAAATGAGTGATGGAACAGATAGACCATACAACAAGTAGCGGCCTTTGGGGATAAGATGGAAGCCGTTGGTAAGACCACCTGTATAGGAACTGTATAGGCGCCCTGTAGGAGCTGTATAGGAGCTGGATCATAGGTATCCTTAAATACCGAAATGTGGCTAAGAGAGCTGGTAAATTAGACCTCATAGGGGGATTTTTCCATGGTCCTCATGGCCTCAACAGAAATGAGGCTAGGAGGGATAGTAGAATAGACCTCATTGAGGGATTTTCCCATGGCCCTCATGGCTTCATACGACAAAAAAGGGATTCTCCAGAAAGTATCCCCGATAGGTATCCTCAAATAATACAATACCAGGCCGTAGGTATCCTCAAATACCGAAATGAGGCTAAGAGGGATAGTAAATTAGGCCTCATTGGGGATTTTTTCATGGCCCTCATGGCCTCAACAGAAATGAGGCTAAGAGGGATAGTAGAATAGACCTCTTTGAGGGATTTTCTCATGGCCCTCATACGACAAAAAATGGATTCTCCAGAAAGTATCCCCGATAGGTATCCTCAAATAATACAATACCATGCCATAGGTATCCTCAAATACCGAAATGAGGCTAAGAGGGATAGTAAATTGGGCATCATTTAGGGATTTTTTCATGGCCCTCATGGCCTCAACAGAAATGAGGCGAAGAGGGATAGTAGAATAGACCTCAATGAGGGAATTTCTCATGGCTCTCATGGCCCCATACGACAAAAAGGGGTTCTCCAGAAAGTATCCTCGATAGATATCCTCAAATAATACAATACCAGGTCATAGGTATCCTCAAATGAGGCTAAGAGTCCTATGTGCGAGTCACTCGTTCGAGTAAATACTCTGTGGCTTATTTGCTCGATGGGGTTCGAGTCGTTTGAGCAATGTTTTATCAGTAACTGCTCGATAGATTCTTGGCTTTAGGAATCACATAGGCTTTCATGGTGATTGTATATCAGTTGGTTATAATCCAAAGAGGCCCCATAGTACTATAGTACGTGCTGCTATTAAAATCCATAGTATGGTGGTCCTAAATAGGGACTCGGGGGGGGGGGGGGGGACCAGATAAACTACTCTAGTTCAATCGAACTTACCCATGGAGGCCTTCTCGGTACCTGGGGCCTCTCGGTACCATTGTATGGTGTGGTCCTAAAAATGATTCTCGGGAAAATCCGTAGTAAATATAGTCAGTTTCGGTAGTTTGGGATGGATTTTGGTTATTTGGAGGGATTGTCTGGTTGTTTGTGGTACTTCTACGAATCGGCAAATTAGTCTTGTACAAAGGAACATACCCTCCGAACATACCCCTGTCTTGTTGTAGGTCTTTGGGTAACATATGAACCTCGTGCTACCATAAAACCAACATGGCGACGGAAACACGTATCACCGTATCACCCCAACAACACGCACTGCGCATGCGTACTAACACCACGTATCACTATGGAGATAACGTCACAAAATTGCCGCTCTCTCGGGTTACCATTACAACACAAAACGGCGCCACTGGTTCACATGACTATGACGTCAGTTCCTAAGTCCCCCACTAGGTCCTCCCAACCGGGGCCAGTCGGGTACATGGTCTCCTAATCCTGTTAATGAATGACCATTCACCCTTTTATTGTCGACAATTGTGTAAGTGATCCATTTTAAGGAGACCTAACACGCTATCATTGCCGGGTAGTCGCTTAATTCTGTCACCTTGTGAACGTACTCAGATGCCCAAACAGAAAATCGGGGCCTATCACAAGGGTAATTTCCCTGCCAGGAACAAATCCCCAGAGGAGAAAAACTTGGACGATATCATCTCTCGATGTCACGCAGTACCTTTCTTCAAGTTCTTGATCAATTCTAATCGATTCTGAAAGACAATGCTTCAAAATGTATCCACAGTAAACTGATTTATAACTTGCCAACCTAATACAACCACCCCACCCCCGGATGCTCAATGATATTAAGATTCCACGAAAACAGAAGCATCGCATCGCTAAATCTAAAAACACCCCACGCCCCTGGGGAATTATAGGAAATTAACCCTTTACCTAACATGAAAAGCAAGACGACACATGCAAACAAAATTCTTGAATAGGTATTTTGTAATTTTTTTCTTAAAAACATAGGTTATGACCCTTCTTTGGAACGAGCTCGTCGAGCTCGTTCCAACGAGGGGTCATAACCTATGTTCTTGAGACAAAAAATGAAAAAAATAATGAAAATTAATTGGCGATTCATGTGAACTGCGCTAGTCGGTTTTGGCCGTTACGTTGGGTAAAGGGTTAAGGAACCGTATAACAGCAATCATCAGGTCATCCATAGAGAAGCATTTTTTCAACAACACGTCGACGTCTTCTCACTTGA
This sequence comes from Pictodentalium vernedei, assembly GCA_031216915.1. Classification (NCBI taxonomy): domain Eukaryota; kingdom Metazoa; phylum Mollusca; class Scaphopoda; order Dentaliida; family Dentaliidae; genus Pictodentalium; species Pictodentalium vernedei. The sequence continues at coordinate 432,213,190 of CM062297.1, read as the reverse complement.
TGAAAAATGCCCAAGATATTCCTGATCCATAATTATGCCGCCTATTACAGTAATAGCATTTTGGCTACAAAAACTGAAAAAGTCGAAGCCTTCGATCTCCTCGCTCTGTTCTGCCATCTCATGGCAGTTTTGGAATCCGCCCAACATTGAAATGTATAACAATAAGTAAAAATTGTACTGGAAAATTAGAAGGCTTTAAAAACATCCAAAGCATGTGGGCCGATTATATCACCCCGTGGTTCTTAAAGGAATGTCCAACTAGCTCAATGAATTCGCGATTTTAACACCAGTCTTGAAACAGAATGACCCATGTAATTATTGACAAATTTCCCTTTTAAGCTGTATCACCAATTTTTTTCAAAACCATGTATTCAAACATGCCTTTAGCTTTCTTGATTTTAATGCTCTACTGACACAATTTTAATCTGGATACACACCAAACGACTCCACTGCTCTCCAACTCCCAAACTTCTACAACACAATCAGCTGCGTTCTCGACAAAGGGAAAGAAATAAAATTTGTGCTTGTGATCGTGTTTTGTGATATAAGCAAAGCCTTTGACAATGTCTAGCATACAGCTGTATTACACAAACTGCAGAAATTAGGTAGAACATGTGGACTTTTAAAATGGTTCGTGTCTTACCTAACGAATAGGTAACAACGAGTCGTCACACACTCCGAATCATCTTGTAAACACGTTAAGGCAGGGGTACCACAGAGATCTGTACGTGGCCCGTTTCTTTTTATTATCTACATAAATGGTATACATGAAGGTGGTTTTGTAACATACGAGATCCTTGACACGCTGCCTTATTTCATTGATGTAGATATTTTACTGAATGGAAGCGTTAATTGTGGTCCTGAAATAAACAATGAAATATTTCTGAAAAGTTCATGAGTATATAATTTCCTCGAAAGGATTCTGACCTCGGAGATGGGTGGTCAAGAAAAGTGAATTAAGATAGATAGACAGATAGATAGTTTATTTCTGCAGTATTATTGTTACATAGACGATACATGAATCAAGTGTATAATAAGTGATTGTACATAATAAGGCACCATGTAATAAATATGAGAAAATACTGCAAGGAGGCGATACAGCCAGATTCGCTGTTTTATAATTACCCCCTCTAGCATTGGTATTATATATTCTGGTAGATTGCTACAGTGTTCAAGCAGCAGTCGTACAATGTGATACGTTATTACATTCAATTAAAACATAAAACAAGGAAATTTGATGAATAAATGCTTCTATATAGTGTTGAGGGAGATCATATCATCTCTTTAGAGCAACATGGCGCTGTAGATGTCGCCTTGTTGCACTCAATGAACGACATGTTGTAGGCTGCGATAGTGCGTTTGAGTTACGTTCTCAGATTCACCATCGTAGTTAATGACATGTATTTCCTCATTTAACTGTTTCTCACAAATGACCTCTTGGGTATTATGGGCGGCATGTATACATCCTATTCTGACGATTTTTCGCTCTTTGGCATTCCTTCCTAGAACGTCCTGTGTTCTTTTCTTGGTAAAGGAAAAGCTGTGCAAATTCAATTCCACATCCGCCCCCTTTCCCTCCCCCTTGTGGTCTTGTGCACTAAATGCTCTATCAGTTGATTTTCACTTTTCTCTCTTTTTTGTATTGTCCAACAATTGAAAAAGTCAACATTTCTCGGTTCGATGCATCTATTAAAACTGATATTTGTATTTTGTAACTTTTGCCCCAATCTTTAATATTTTCAATGGAAACAACCTTTATAAGCATAATGCTTGCTGTTGAATCCAATTTCAGGTTTCGTATTATGCGACTGCATCTCTTTTGTAATACGAGATATGAACTAATCAGACTCGGTGGGTACAATGGATTTAGGTTTTACCTGTTGGAATCGGTGGAATCCCTCACATTTATGAGCCCAAAACTCCATCAGCAGTGTATTTAGACCTGATCTAGAATTATGGAGCTGTTCCACTACCTTTCAAATGCATTCACACCCAAATTTGAATCATGTTGGTCTACAATGCCGGTACAATCCATTATTGCACGTCGTGGAACGGGAATAGTTTTCTCCAATTTTTTGTTGTAAGTGTGCTTTTGGACAATGATCTGGCGTTAGTGGTTTGACATTGTTTGCCATTCCAAATATTAGGAAAACTATGTTTTGGGGAGATTCGGTGAAAACTGTGTTTTAGCCTTCTGCTCTCGTATATGTCCAGTTTGTCTTGTGTATGTACTATGGGAGGTACAGCTGTATGTGTATTAAACAAAGGACTAGGATAGTTTCTAGTGTTGCCACCCAGACATAAATAATGAGACGATCAATTTAAAGACATGAATTTCGGTATTCCACTTTTCCTAAAAGGGTCTGTGTGACTGTTGAATTTCTTTAGATTAATTGCACACAAGGCGCTCTTCTGTAGTAGGGTTATTTTAATGGCAGCAGGTTCATGCCCTAAATTGGGATGGTATATAATAAGTGACCATGAACATATGTATAGTAAAGATATTTTAGGGCGTCTCGTGGAAGTATGTTTTTTAGTTTGTTGATACAATATATTGCTCCCGATACTTTGTAACAGACACTAGATACATTTTTTTTAATGTTAGGTTTTCATTGATATGCACTCATAAAAACTTCGCCGGTCTTCAGGAATAGTATTTCCCACCACCGGCAATTCTTATTGCCGAGAAAGAGTTTTAATCTACAGACTTTATGTGTATTATTTTGTGGGAGCAGTTGTAATAATATGGCTTTTCCCAGTGGTTGAGGTAAATAAACAATCATTCAACTGACACATTTATTGTGTGAATCGCCCTGATACATAAATTCAAGAGAGAGCGGGAGAGAGGGCCAGTACGGGTCGCTGTTCAGTCCCACACTGATGAGTTCGTAACCTGTTCTGATATCACAACAGCAGAAACATGAATTTGGACTTTTTACAGTTATTTGTAGCTCGTTACAACGACACCAGTCAAATACTTTGACAGTTCTGTATGTACCTTAGACTGCAGTAAGTGTGTATACAGGGTATATCTGCAAATCAGAGTAAATTTAATGATGTGCAGACAAATGTCGTTTTCATATACAAGGAATAAAATAGGACCAAGTACTAATCATTGCGGAACACCACAGATGATACTCAACGAGTGTGACTGATGAGAATAGTATTGAACATATTAACTTCGGTTGGACAGGTAGCTACGAACCCATTTGTTACAAATAACCAGACCCCATAAAATTCCATTTTGGAAATAAAATATCGTAACTTGTTTTTTCGAAGGCTTACGGAGAACATCAGGTCAGCCAGAAACCTTGTTGGTTTCGCACACATGATTCGTTCAAGTACCTTGGAGAAGACGTGTAAGATACTAAATAGTCTATAATTTCCAACCTCTTGCGCATTAACACTTTTGAAAACAGTACAACTCTGGCTATTTTCAGTTTGTCAGGATCGGTTAAATATGTGACAGATGGGCTGACTTCAGACATTGTTTCTTTCATAACATGGCTAGAGGTCTTGGGGAAGACACAGCGAGCTATTTTTCCCAACAGCCCAACAATTTTACTAGTTATTAAGATAATTTCTTATTCAGTAGTTGTGGCAACGAAGCAGCTATCTCAATAGTTCCCTTTTTAAAAAAATCGTGAAGTCAGTATCGGTATATTGTACACCTCACTGGCCGTTTTACCTAAATTTGCAAAATATGTACTAAATTTGTACACTACTTATTCTGGATCTGTTTTCTGTGAGAGTGAATAATGGTTGAAGGAATGACTATGTAGGAGATAGGGGTCACAGATCAGATTTTTTATATGGTCGCTGTACATCGATACGAAGTTGTAACTATCCACCATTCGATGTCATCCATTAATACTTCCTTACCCGCCATGACTTGGGCGCATAAATGGTGCACTTGAACCGGAAACCTTGTAGTTTAGGAGTAGTGGAGACCCTGGAACACTTTCTATTATAATCTCTAAAATATCAGTCGAATAGGATTCACTGAGAGTATGGTGGGAAATTGAGATGGGAAAATGAAGCATATATCGGTATTGGTTGACCCAGAGGAGAATATTAGTATGCTTATCGGAGAGCTTGGGTAGAATGGGGTAGTTCGTGTCCGGGCGTTGGAGAGGGTGGGGAAGAGGCGCGGGGATATGATGTTTTGGGAGCACAGAGTTAATTAATCAAAATCATCTCACTCGAGAACCACGACAAATCAGCCGCCGGCTAAAGTGTCATTATTATTTTTATTCATAGTTGGTTTATTTGTGAGGTTTCGGTAGCTACCTTTTCCCGCGATGTTTATATTTACTAACCAAATCCTCGTAGTCACCTGTCTCCCACATTAAGAATTTGGCTGCTGCCTTCCGGAATACAGATCCCTCCTACTCTTCGCGTTCGAGTAGTTTTCACTTTACAACCCACGGGTATAACTTTGCTTTTGTTTTCACTTAATTCGAGTCTCCATTTGTCCCCATATCTCCCAACAATTGCCAGCATTTTCTCTAGTCACTCTTCACTTTCTGACACCAGTACCATAGCATCTGCGAAAAATAATCTTGGGCTCACAGGTCCCCAACTGATTCTCCCTCACCGCTATGCAGTCGACATTTTGCCGCAGCGCTCTGTCTTATTTCTAATTACAGTATTGTGTGTAGAAGTCGTCGGGTATTTTGAGTATAATGTTCTACGAATGAAGTGTTTTTAAAAATAGATTATAACAAATAAAATATTGCCGTTTCGGCTGTGTAAAAAGGCAGTGTGACACTTACGTCCCTTACCTTGGCAAATTGCGCGAACGGAACGACTGTTCGCCCTAATTGTACAACTCTAATTCAATCACCGGATCCCTCTACAATGGCGGGCCTTGAAATTTTCGTGATTTCATGTTTTATTTATTAGGATTTATCGACACTTTCGACAACCTGGATCAACTCATGTTGGACAGTTTTACGAGTGGAGGAAGCCGGAGTACCCAGAGAGAAAAACCGAGCAGCAGCGAGCAACTGTCAGGCTCCCCAAACTTGGCTAAAGTAATCACTCCGCACATGTAGGATTAGTACTGGTTGAAGACAAGTGCACCATTGACGTACAGTACGCATTAGTACACGGCGTCACCGTTCTCTCATGCGGGAAATCAGTATTAAGCACTTTGCCCTAGGACACAAGGCAGTTACCCCTGGTCGGGATCAAACCGTGGGCCTTTGGGCATGAAGTCCGATACACTATAACCACTCAGCCGCCGTGCTCCGACTTCATGGATTAATTTTATTACCATTTTAGCGGGCGTTCCTTATTAAAGCCATTATCGCTAATTTCCTGGGCATTAATACGCGATAAATGTTCAGGTCAATCGCGTGAAGTGCTGGGCCGCTAATGATATCTCCTTTTCTCCTTTTGACTGAATCACTTCCCGTTTCGAATCTTCGTTTCCGCTTTGTCAGTTCGGATGCCGCGCGAGGTAAGCAAACCTCACAGTAGTTGTTTTGGGGTTTACGCCAATTAAAACCTATCTACCGGAACACAGGGCGACAAATAATGATATTAGGTCGGTATCGGTATGTATCATTCTGTTTTTTGAAGCTGCCAAACTCCGATGCTGGATTTTTTGTTACGGTTATTTCATACTTGTTTTTCAAAAAACTTTAAAAAGTAAATGCCGACAACTCAGGAATATTAAAACTCTTAACTTAATTGTTCGTTTTCTATTCACATGAAATTGTCATTATATTTCTTGATTGAAGGACGCTGTGTATTCAATTTTAATGTCTAATTAGCCAATTTACATCTTTTTCGCCAGCGATTTCTGTTCACTTTAATCTAAGTTTTAAGGGTAGTGTCGGGATCCATAGAAGACGTTCTTGAAAAAGCGAATTTGATTTAGTCCTATCCATTCACCCGTGGCACTGAAATATAAGTTTTAAGTGTCGCTATCCCAGAGGGGGCAGTCACCCGCGCCGTTTCGTACCAGCTTGAAAAAGACCAAATTCAAAAAATTACCACCACTCATCAAAAGGCTATATCTCAGCCAATTCTCGGATTTCAATGGAATCTTCAGTCATCGTACACGAATAGTTGCTGCATTCGATAGTATGACGTCTGGAATATTGGAGAACGATCAGGGCATGCTTGTGGCAGGTCCGGTTGCAAATCTCGACGGGTGTTTGGGGAAGGAAGTATCACAGTTATGTAATTCCCGACTCTATTTGCTGGAATCACAGTGTGCCACACCATTGACGGTGACTTCAGAGCACATTTGAAGCTACAATCTCCTACCTTCAAATCTTGATTCATATCAAATATAACACTAATTAAGAGGCGTGGCTATCGCCCCCCCCCCCCCCCTCCTCGGCCACAAAGTTTCGAACAACATGGATGAGAGCACATCTGAAGGTACAATAACCTACCTTCAAATTTTGGTTCGATTCATTTAGCATACAACGCTTTTTAATGGGCGTGGCCACCCCCCCCCCCACCCCCCGGCCACAAATTTTCGAACAACCTATCAATGAGTGCGCTAAATAAATACCCGAAACACAGCTCTTTTTCATACTGAAGCGTGTTTCTAAAAGTGGTTTATTCTGACATTAAAATGTGAATGTATCAGTGCCCGACGATCAAGGTATCTTTGTACAGAACTAGCCGAGTTGTCAGTTTAATAAGAGGCTTTAAGATCAGAGGCGGGCTGCACTGTAAAAAAATTACCGTATTTTTTTACGGTCGTATGACCGGCAGCTAGTTTCCAGGCATATGACCGTAAGCATTACGGCAAATCGTACACAATTTTTAACTGTCATTTGCCGTATATTCTCGTAATTTTTTTTCACGGTTTGCCGTTATTTGTACGGTCATTTGCCTGGAAACTAGCTGCCAGTTATATGACCGTAAAAAAATTCAACCATCATTTGCCTTATTTTCCCGTAAAAATTACCATCAAAATAATTACGACCAAAATGACCGGAAGCAGAGTTCCAGCCATATGGCCCTTAATCAACTGAAAACCATAATTTAATTCCAGCCACCATTAACCGCATTTTGCCTTGAACCAAAAAAAAACATATGGGTATGCCGGCCTTAGCGGAGATCCGTGGCCACAAGCCATAAGATCCATCGAATATCGGTGACGCAGTACGAACAGTCTGCTATTCTGCATGATTACCGAAACAATTATACGCATAACAATTGACGTTATTTGATTTTCATGTCCAAGGCTGCAATGAACATGATTCACTTGGCCACAAACTTACAAATTGAAAGTAATACGTTGTTGTTCGTCTTCAAAAGCATCGGGCGGCCTTCTTGGAAATGGCGACTTCCAGAGTGGCAAATGGAAAGGCCGACCCCATAATTCACCATTTTTACCGTCGTGCGACGTAATTGGACAGCGTGACGGGAGAAATACGTTCATTGGATCAAATTCGCGGGGTTTTCTGCGACACCACCGTTAAAATTAATTTACGGCCTCGAGACCGTTGTATTTGACGGTCATCTGACAGTAGTTAACCGAAGAATTACGATAATTTTTTACAGTGTGGCTCTATGGTTTACCGAGAAACATCTCGGTGAGCCACCATATTACCCCCCCCCCCCCCCCCCCCCCCCCTTCTCGCGGGATCAAAATCGATGCAGCCCGCCGCGTGTTGATGCATGAAATTTGTGAAAATGACCAACGGGCGAAATGGATCTGATTGCATAGACTGCCGGTATACTGAAATGCTCATAGAGACATTTTGATATACCAGCAGTTTAATCTATATTTAAAGCAGCGTTTAAGAGGCTCTAAGATCAGAGGCGGACTGGCCACAGGGCCTCGATTGCCCCCCCCCCCCCCTCTCCTGGGGCCATAGAATTGATACAGCGCGTTCTGTCAGCTTGAAAAAACAAACTTTTCTCCCATTGGGTCAAACTAGGGTCTGCTCGATGGGTCCTACAATCCCCCCCGCCCCACCCCTTGCTATGTCTGACACTGTCGTATGTTGAATAATTCTCGGATTTGATTAAACTATTGACTTGCAGTAATTTTGAGGTTACTTGAATGTCCTCCCTATTAATAGTAATAACATGACTTTCTCTGTCATTGTGGTTCTTTTAGCGGCCCGCCACAAATGATTAACAGCCTTTTTGTCTTATTAGCTCATAAGACATCGGGCTGTTAATCATTTCTGTTGGGCCGCTAATGAACTTTTATGCCCTTGAAAATATGTTATTGTTATATTAACTTGTGTAGCCAATATTTATGTTGTTTTACAGCGAGGCTGAAATTTGGGGTTTCTTTCAGTGTCGAAACAGGGAAGCAAAAATATATAGATGTTTATTATCACTTTGTTACATCGCGCGCATCCATCGTCGTTGCGTTTAACCCTTGGCGCCCGTAAGGCCGCTTTTCTGTCCCAGGATCGTGATAGGACCTGATAGGACCTGAATTCACAAAGTAGTTAACTGCTCAATGAATTTGTGTGGTAGACCAATCCGAAGTTGTGTGGTAGATCCTTCAAGATTTTCAACGTGCAGTCCAAGGCTGCAACTTGAAAATATTGATTGGTCTTTTCCCCAAGAAACGAATATAGAAAACCAGATGATTGCTGTGAATGCGCATGGAATATACCACCAGGCTCCAAAGGGTCAATGTATAACAGCCATATTTGTGTCGTAACGCGCCGAAGGTGCTGATTACCTAACATGAAAAGCAGACGACACTTGCAAAAAAAATTCTTGAACAACTATTTTTTTTCATTTTTTGTCTCAAAAACATAGGTTGTGACCCCTCATTGGAACGAGCTCGACGAGCTCGTTCCAATGAGGGGTCATAACCTATGTTTTTGAGACAAAAAAATGAAAAAATAATGAAAATTAACTGACGATTTTTGAGAATTGCGCTGGCCGGTTTTGGTCGTTACGTTGGCTAAAGGGTTTGGGGAAATATGAATAAATGGTTCTTTAATACACAGCAAAGTTTTCTTTTTTTCGCATCGTAAAATAATCTTTTCGCACACCACTCGAGAATAACATCCATACCCAGGCAGGTAAACCGGTTCACTGTTTTCATGTTTATGTATCTCGACACTTACGTGACATTGCAACGGGTAAAAGAACATTAACACTTATAAATAAAATCTCCATGGAAGTACATTTGAGGGCACATAAACTTGCACGATGCACCGAACCGCTATGTTTCGGGAAAACCGTTGAAACATCGCTCAAAGAAATTCCATTTCCTTGCTTTTCAGCTCTTGACGAATGTGACGGGAGTTTTTAAAAAGTGAGTGTGGTGGGAGTGGAGGACTTATAAAAATACTTTGTCTTTCTAAGAGCTGGCGACATCCTTGTGTCACGGTGACGTCACGCATTGTAAACTTGTACCAGCAAATGTACGAATACAGTCTACTGGGAGCGCAGTTGCTCGTTGGTTAGAGTACTTTTAACTTTAAACCGAAAAGTCAACGGCTCGATCCTGACCTAGCCATTTCGGTGGTGTCCTAAGACAACACACCAAGCTCTCAGGCTCCCAGTCTAATTCTGTCAAAAAATCGGCGCTATTATGGAACCAGTCTAGCTCTCAAATAGGTCTTCGTCTATGTTTATATTCACTCGTCTCGAATATTTGATAGCGTTTCATTTTCTGGGAATGAAATTTAGAAACTTGCTCAATCGAGAATTGACTTGATCGAAATTTTGATGACATTACAATTAGAAATGAATCACCACAGCCTTACTTTTATGATAACGTCGCGTAGTTCCATAATTATGTTAATATATCGATGTTTTCAAGGGGAGTTAAATACTTGTTGATTGGAATATCTACGACATCGGCAGGAATGAATACCTGTATGTCTTTGTAAGTAAAGACACATCAAATTACATCAACGGTCGTCAACACATAAGTTTCCACAAAAGTGCGTAAACAAATAGCACATAACATGATCGAAATACGAACAGAATTACACTGTTGGCCTGAGGCGTACTGCACGTCGGTGGTGCACTTGCCTTTAACCGCTGTTAACCCTTTACCCAACGTAACTGCCAAAACCGGCCAGCGCTATTCTCAAAAATCGCCAATTAATTTTCAAAATATTTTCATTTTTTGTCTCAAAAACATAGGTTATGACCCCTCGTTGGAACGAGCTCGTCGAGCTCGTTCCAACGAGGGGTCATAACCTATGTTTTTGAGACAAAAAATGAAAAAAATTAGTTATTCAAGAATTTTTTTTGCAAGTGTCGTCTGCTTTTCATGTTAGGTAAAGGGTTAACTCTCTGAAAGTCTAAAATATCAGTCTTCTAATAGGATTAAAATCACTAGTAGTATAATAGGGAAGTGTAAAGGGAGAATGAAGGATATGAGGTTATTGGGTGACACAAACGAGAGGGTTAGTATGCTTATCGGACAAGTGGGAAAGAATGGGATACGAGACATCATAATACAGTTCGTTTCAGGTGGTTGGGAGTGAAGAAGAGGCATAAGTATAGGGAGGTATTTGGGATAACAGAGTTAATCAAGGCCTTCTCACCTGAGAATCGCGACAAATCAGCAGTCGACCGTAGTGTAATTATTATTACTCCACTTGTGCCTGGTTTGTACGTTGGAGAGTCTGACAGTTGCTCGCCCCTGCTCGATGATTTTCTCCGCATGACTGACATTTTTTCGTCAATGGACGTGATTTACAGGAAAGTTAGCTCCTCTTTATTTCCTGAAGCTGCCTGTAAGGTTAACGCGTAGGGCATGGGAAATTCATATGGAAATTTCATAAAAAAAACTTTAAATTTCGAAATGGTAGCGATGTACGCATCATTTCACAAACTTCAGGCATTTTCCTGCAGAGAAGTATAAAAATAGGGAAACGGGCTTTTTACAATTTTTTTCCCCAATCAGTTTGAACGTTTGACTGTTATGATAACATGATATGGTTTCGTTGAAATATTTAGAAAAAGTTTAAAAAATGATATTTAAAAAAATAAATTTTGATATCGTTTGCGATGAGTAAAGGGTTAAGTGAAGTGGTTGCTCCTATTTAATTTGCCATAACAAGCCTTGCCATAAAAAGGTTTCCTTTGGTAACTTTTAACACACGAAAACAACAGACAGCTCACAGAGCTGTATGTTGTTTTAGTTTATTAACAGTAACAAACGGAAACTTGGCTTTATTTTCTACTGATGCCACAGGTTTTTCTCAACAATTACTTGCTTCTTAATTGGACCTTTCTCGTTCGTCTAAAAATTTCGAAGGTCGATTTTCATGCCGATTTTGGTTAGGGGGAGTGGGGTACTCTAGTTTTCCTCCACCCGTAGAACTGTCTGGTGTGTTATAACCTTGGCTGCTGAAAGTGTCTTTAAACTATAACAAACAAACAATACACTCTAGTCTCACTTTTTCATTTGCGCATCCCACGATCTAGCCAAGGTTCTGTCTATTTCTTCTTCAACGACTTTTCAAATGGAAGATTTTTGTGGCAGAAGATAGAGATGGATCCGGTGATGGCAAATTCTTTGAGCAACAAAATTTGTTTGAAATGATAATTTACAGGAATTCCTGCTGTGTATAAACATGTTTGCATACTCTTAATTTTCTGAAATCATTGTGTAAATTCGTTTTGCATGTCTGTACAAAAATTGCACCCCCAACCCATTTCATGAGAGTTCCTGAATCAGCAATCTCTAAATGCCTATACAAACAATATATATTCTTGAACGTGCTCACAAACATTAATAAGAGAACAGTAAATGCAGAATAAATTATGATGAAATATAAGAAGAAAGATATTCATGTACACTTTTAAATATACAAATTAATCATTACCCGTTCAACCGACTTGTTTTCATGAAAAATAATTTACAGTTTTTTAAGAACATTGTAATCTTATTGTAAGTTGGGCTGCACGATATTCAAAACTGAATATCGGTATCGGTATTCAAAAACCTACCGCGGTATACCGGTATATTGAACAAAAGTACCACAATCGAGACTTGATGTATCACAGTCGGAACGAATCAGCATGCCTTGATGATGCGGTTCGAAACACATTTACCCAACACAGACGATATCAAATTTTATTATTTTAAATAATAGTTTATCAGATTTTTCCCAGATTTTTTACAAAATTATATCATGTGACCCCCCCCCCCCCCTCCCATCATTGGAACGAGCTCAGCGAGCTCGTTCCAATGAGAGGGTCACATGATATAGTTTTGTTGAAATTTTTTTAAATTATTTTTTCAGCTGCTGAATTTGTATATTACGCGGATATATGCGGGCGATTCTTTGGGTAAAGAGATAACATTATTCATTTGGGGCTACATTTAAAACTCAAGACCTCTTGAAAATTAAATTGTGGGCAAAAGAATAATGACGAAAAACCGATATTTTTGTAATTATACCGGTATTTAATCGATATTGGTTTGCATACCGGTATATATCGGTTTATCGATACACCGTGCAGCCCTAATTGTAAACAAGGCAACGTTATGTATTTCACGCTGAGGTACAGGAGTCACAAAGAAGCAGAGTTAGACATATTCAACTTAATTACTGACTAACCGATTTCATTACTTTATCCTCGCTGATCTGGAGACTGCGCTCCACGCATAACTTAGTCGTTTATTGGGGTTTAACGAAACCTTTTGACAGCCAGGGTCACCTCGTGTCGACCAGTTTTCTCGGGTGGAGAAAGTCAGAGTATCAGGGAAGAGCCACTGAGCACCGACGGGCAACTCTCATACTCCCCAAAGTACCAACTCCACACAAGCAGGGTTAGCATTGGTTGAATACAAGTGGCCATAGACGTGCTGTACGCCTTAGTACACGGCTCCACTGTACCCCCACGTGGGCAATCGGGATTAAGTGCCTTGCCCAAGGACACAATGAAGTTACCCCTGGATGGGATCGAACCGCAGACCTTTCGGTTTGAAGTCCAATGCCGTAACCACTGAGCTTCAGCGCTCCCTCCGAATCACTTCTATTTTTACTAAACGAAACGCCTTTAACCGGTCACCTACAATTTTTCCTGAATAGTTCAACATTTAAATATTTTTTGCTTCCAAAACAAAACTTATGGCCTCTCATTGCAGCTCTTTCGAGTGAGCTTCCATCAGCTATGTTTGATTGACAAGATGATATGCACAAAGAACTTTCAATCTGTGATTAAAGATTTTTACTTATATACATGTTTAGTTATTCCTCAAGTAATCGCATCAGTTCTATATACTATTGGTATATAATAGGGTGTGTCAATCGGGAAACCCACCAAAGGGGCCCTACTTTAAGCAATTACTTTATGAATAACTTAAAAATAATTGAGAGAGAATTCCGTGTGATCTGTACTGGTCTCGTATATTCTTGGTTAACTAGCATTCCCTTATTTGAGGTATATCGGTGGCTGAGTGGTGGCGTGGTCCAGTGTAGTTTCGCTAGGCGGTTGGTGCCAGTGGAAACTCTCTCGGCGTGGGTTCGAACCCTCGCTATGCCATTATAAGTGTATAATTGTGTTATTCTTCTTAAGAGGGATAGCGGTGGCTCGTTGTCTATATCATTAGACTTTAACTCTTAACCCTCCGAGTGAGCACGGTGGCTCAGTGGTAGACTGTTGGACTTTTATGCTAGAGGTTCCGAGTTCGATCCCCGTCCGGGACGACCCGCGTTGTGTCCTTGGGCAAAGCACTTTTTCCCGGTTGCCTACATGGGGGCACGATGGCGCCTTGTACTAAGGCGTACTGCACGTCGATGGCGCACATGTCTTCAAACGCTGTAACCCTGCTTGAACGGAGCTTGAACAGAGTCAGAATGTTGAGGAACTGGCAGTTGCTCAGCGATGCTCGGTAGTTCTCCACCCGTAAAACTGTCACGGTCACGATTAGCCATTGTGCATATGTATGTGACCTTAAACATCAATAAATAAATAACCCCGCCGCGTATTTTCAAGATATTTTTCATCAAATCAAGTCATGGCTGCTTCATAGCAGCCATGACTAGATTGGATCAACAATTCATCTAAATTTAACTCAAGAAATCGTTGGTGAAAAAATTCATTCAATTTACAGAGAGAAAATTGGATTAAATGTAATTATACTTATTTCAGTGGCAAGGGAAATCCCGTCCTGTGCACGAATATCCGCCAGCAGTATGCAAGGAGTTAAACAGCGGTTACTGCATTACATCTCTGGACAAGGCACTTAATCCCGATTACCTATGTGGGAGCACGGTGACTCTGTGTACTAACGTGTACTGGACTCGTCTTCATTCACTGCTAACTCTGCTTGTGGAGATTCTGTCAGCTGCGCGGCGCTGGACGGAGGTTCTCTCCGACTACTGGGGTTCCTCCACCCGTAAAACTGTCCGACACAATATGACCCTGGCTGTTGGAAGTGTTGTTAACAACTAATAAACAAAGAAACACACGTCCCACATGCGAGGACTCGCACTCAAGGAACTCGTTATCGGGTACTATAAAAGCGATAAATAGGAACTCAACTTGCACAGTAAACAAGGTCTGTTCCACTTTTTGGAGTGTTCCACGAGAAGAAAGGGTCGTTTTCTGGTCGTATTGGGCGGGGTGTGGTGGGGGAGGGGGGGTAATCATAGACAGTACCACGAGCTTCTACACAAGAAGATGAGATGATCATGGGCATTAGACATGCATTCCTGCAATAATCTCCAAAGTAACTTATAATTGCACATCTGTCAAAAACACTATCGCTGGGCATTATGGTCAAGCCAGAAAATCATCAGACTGTCGTCTGCAAAATGAGGTCCCCAGAGGGTGAATTTAATGATGCTACCCTTAGATCACTAAATTTGCCCTCTGTGAACCTCAATCTGAATCAAGGTCTCAAAACAGAACAGAAAGAGGTACCCAGAGGATAAATTGGCCCACTGTATGGGATAGCATTATCAAATTCACCCTCTGGAGACCTCATTCTGCAAATGTCAGACTGCTTATTTTCAGGCCTGATTATGTTATTGGTATCCCAGCCTATCGATTCCACTTTGTCAAAAAAGGTCTCCAAATTAATGAAGCCTGGTGCTGATAACGGACGAAAACGCACAAAAAGATATCAAATTGCATAAAATCCATCACTTATGATCAAATAAAACGAACATAAATGTTAAGAGTGAGACGCGGGAAGCTGTCAGCTAGACACGCCATGTTCCGTACCAGTTGCCTTGAAATTCGTATTTTTAGCTGGCTTTTGCTCGCTATTCTTTGTCTATAGAGGAAACCAGTATTCACCATATTGAGTTACGTGAGGTGGGGTGAGGTGTGGGGGGGGGGGGGGGGGGTGTACGTCACCTTTGGTTCCAAAACAAATCACACGTGGAAAAATGGACAGATACAATCCTTGCCAGAAAATGGCGGACGTAAACTCGACTCAGCGTCAAATATATGGAGATAGGTGTGTTATCATTGGTGTTAAAATTAACTTTTATAGTAAGTGTCAATTGTAATATTATTAAAAATATGGTAAATCCGAATTGAACAGAACACTTTAGGTTAAGACCACATTGAAATGTGACTGCATGCATGAATCGAGTTGGTATCTTCGTTGCTTTGCAAAGCGAAACTGAGCTACCATTTCGAAAGTCCAATATTCGAAATGCATTGATATAAATAAAGTATTGCCAATAATTTCATCACAGGTGTTTGCACAGTTGAGTTATGCGAAGGAATTGAGTGACATATGAAGCGACTGACGGCAACTGCCATCGCTGGCTCCCTATTTCGCTCCATACATGTTTATAGTTTTGGAAACAAATGTGACGTGAGCCCACCCACACGTGACCAAATTAGCTCCCTTGATATGTCAGGAGAAATAAATTCTCGCACCAGCTAATGCTGGGAATAACTGAGTGATAGTCGTAAGTGGGGGGAGGGCAGGCACCACGAACAAGTCGGAAGCAACCGTGGGAGTCCCAATATGGTTACAATGTGCTGCGCATAGAACTTGTGGCTGAGTTATGTGTATTCCGCCAGGACTAGTTCTCGTGTTTATTCCAGCATGCGACTCATTTCAAAAACTGGAGTCTGATAAGTGCTGTTTGTCGTGTAATTCAGTTTATTTAGGTCAAATCGTGATTCGACATGCTAGCTATGTATGATTCATAGCTTCATCCATTGATCTGGGTGAGTCATTGTTGACATTAGAGTGTATCCGTCTGACGACAGTTAGGTAATTCAGACTAACGTTGGTGATACGATAAATGAGTTAGAATGTATCGGCGACCTTTGTACAATTGATGGTCGGTTAACTGTGATATAGGCGTCGAGTGCACCTGTGATTCACAGTGAAGAAAAGAAGCACGTGTTGTTTGGCTGATACGATGTACATCAGGGACCGTGATACAATTAGTGGTCCATTAACCGTAATATAGGCATCAAATGCGCCTGTAATTTCTCGGTTAATTATCGTATGGGCGCTTGTGTTTATTCCACTAAGCGACACAGCCTATCTTATGACGGCGTGTAATATGTTTTATTTGTGACATCGTATCAGTATTTGGCATGCGTAATAAGGCACATTTGTGGAGGCATGCTGAATTGTTGAATGCAGGTGCTTTTAATTCAGACTAACGTTGGTGATACGATAGATGCGTTAGAATGGATCGGCGACCTTTTTTCAATTGGGTGGTCGGTTAACTATGAAGTAGGCGTCAAGTGCACCTGTGATTCACAGTGAAGAGGAAGAGCACACGTTATTTGGCTGACACAATGTATATCGGGGACCTTGATATAATTGCTGGTCCATTAACCGTGATATAGGCGTTAGGTGCGCCTGTGATTTCTCGAGTAATTGTTGTATGGGCGCTTGTGTTTATTTCACTAAGCGACTCAGCCTATATTATGGAGGCATGTAATAAGACGACGCCAAGGCTGTAATTGTTTCCAATAAATGGATGTAAGTGGGGGGAGGGCAGGTACCACGAGCAAGTCGGAAGCAACCGTGGGAGTCCCAATATGGTTACAATGTGCTGCGCATAGAACTTGTGGCTGAGTTATGTGTATTCCGCCAGGACTAGTTCTCGTGTTTATTCCAGCATGCGACTCATTTCAAAAACTGGAGTCTGATAAGTGCTGTTTGTCGTGTAATTCAGTTTATTTAGGTCAAATCGTGATTCGACATGCTAGCTATGTATGATTCATAGCTTCATCCATTGATCTGGGTGAGTCATTGTTGACATTAGAGTGTATCCGTCTGACGACAGTTAGGTAATTCAGACTAACGTTGGTGATACGATAAATGAGTTAGAATGTATCGGCGACCTTTGTACAATTGATGGTCGGTTAACTGTGATATAGGCGTCGAGTGCACCTGTGATTCACAGTGAAGAAAAGAAGCACGTGTTGTTTGGCTGATACGATGTACATCAGGGACCGTGATACAATTCGTGGTCCATTAACCGTAATATAGGCATCAAATGCGCCTGTAATTTCTCGGTTAATTATCGTATGGGCGCTTGTGTTTATTCCACTAAGCGACACAGCCTATCTTATGACGGCGTGTAATATGTTTTATTTGTGACATCGTATCAGTATTTGGCATGCGTAATAAGGCACATTTGTGGAGGCATGCTGAATTGTTGAATGCAGGTGCTTTTAATTCAGACTAACGTTGGTGATACGATAGATGCGTTAGAATGGATCGGCGACCTTTTTTCAATTGGGTGGTCGGTTAACTATGAAGTAGGCGTCAAGTGCACCTGTGATTCACAGTGAAGAGGAAGAGCACACGTTATTTGGCTGACACGATGTATATCGGGGACCTTGATATAATTGCTGGTCCATTAACCGTGATATAGGCGTTAGGTGCGCCTGTGATTTCTCGAGTAATTGTTGTATGGGCGCTTGTGTTTATTTCACTAAGCGACTCAGCCTATATTATGGAGGCATGTAATAAGACGACGCCAAGGCTGTAATTGTTTCCAATAAATGGATGCTGCCCTTTTAGGACGGAATAATGTTTTGCATATAAGATCGTATCAGTTTCCAGCATAGTATATGACCATTCTAGCCTGGATTGTTATTGTTTCCAATAAATTGACGCTGCCCTATTATTGGGCCGATACAATGTTTTGTATATAAAATCGTACCAGTTTTCAACATGGACTAGGACCTTTTAAACGGCCTATCAGTATGAGCTAGCTGCATCATTGGAGAAATGCGCTTCTGAATTATTAGGCTCATACCATTATTTGAGTAAGTAACTGTCATCAAACAGGGGGATATTGTCCCATGACGGAAAGCGACTGAACTTTTCTATACATTTGTGCTTTCTGAGCTTGTGGAGCTTGGAGCTCGCGATAAAAGAGCTGATTTCAGTATAGTACATTGAAATTCGTATGTGCTTCGGTATAACATTTGTTTAGCCTGAAGCCTATTGGTACTTGTCCGGAATTTAATCCGCTATGCCTGACTAGTTTCAACCTTTACGGTTTTATCAAAGAAACAAATACCTCAAGACTTCAATTTGTGTAAGTCTGAGACTACCGATTCTTGGTCGGTAATGTATTGTGGTATATAGGAAATATAGGTCGCTATGGGTGAGCGCCACTTGATACCAATTCGTTGAATGTTACAGCTTTCAGACATGGCTGAGACTTGAATTTGAACACTGCTGTTTTTCAGGTTCTGGGCAATATATTATCAACTGTTTATTGTAATTTCATATATTGCTATTTCAAGGAAATATGATTGATTTTCGGGAGGCGTTGCCTCGACCGTTAATTATGTTTCACACCTTATTCTGTTCGTGTCTGAGGACCAGGTGTTTGTGCAAGACTGAGTGTGTTTTGTTTGCACTCGATTGTTTATGCCTTTTTATGGCTTGTTTGAAACAGCTCTAATTGGAGAACTGAAGTGACTGTAAGTGGGGGGAGGGCAGGCACCACGAGCAAGTCGGAAGCAACCGTGGGAGTCCCAATATGGTTACAATGTGCTGCGCATAGAACTTGTGGCTGAGTTATGTGTATTCCGCCAGGACTAGTTCTCGTGTTTATTCCAGCATGCGACTCATTTCAAAAACTGGAGTCTGATAAGTGCTGTTTGTCGTGTAATTCAGTTTATTTAGGTCAAATCGTGATTCGACATGCTAGCTATGTATGATTCATAGCTTCATCCATTGATCTGGGTGAGTCATTGTTGACATTAGAGTGTATCCGTCTGACGACAGTTAGGTAATTCAGACTAACGTTGGTGATACGATAAATGAGTTAGAATGTATCGGCGACCTTTTGTGATTCACAGTGAAGAGGAAGAGCACACGTTATTTGGCTGACACGATGTATATCGGGGACCTTGATATAATTGCTGGTCCATTAACCGTGATATAGGCGTTAGGTGCGCCTGTGATTTCTCGAGTAATTGTTGTATGGGCGCTTGTGTTTATTTCACTAAGCGACTCAGCCTATATTATGGAGGCATGTAATAAGACGACGCCAAGGCTGTAATTGTTTCCAATAAATGGATGCTGCCCTTTTAGGACGGAATAATGTTTTGCATATAAGATCGTATCTTATATACCTGAATAGACCATTTTGAGCACATTTCACATATAATATCAGGTGGACGGGCTTGGATAGTGCCCGAATCCATATGGAGTACATATCACCTCTGACATTCTAATTATATAAAAGTTGTGCACATCCCTATAGACTATAGACAACCTGACGTATTTTGATATACGAATGCAGAAATCTTTAAATATCTTGCCTCATGCATGCCATCAAGCACTATGGCCACCAGTCTAATTCTGAATTTGACGCTGTTAAGGGATGTTTGCTTATCTTCTTTTCCTGGTGTTTGTGCGCAGACGATCGTTGATACAATGTGATCTTCATTTACTCACAACGATGTACATATTTTCTTTCGTGCACCAGTTATAAATATTTCACTCAATAAATATTTAATTCACCTTTGAAAATATCAAGATATTGCCACAATTAACAGAACTACGCGGTGTAATCATCTGTGCTGAGTTTTCATTCATAATTTATTTATTTATTTGGGGTTTAACGACATTTTCGGCAGCCAGGGTCACCTCGTGTCGGCCAGGTTTACGGGTGGATGGAGCCGGAGCACCCGTGGAGAACCACCGAGTAACGACGAGTAACTGTGTCTCCCGACGTACTAACTCCACACAAGCGGGGTTAGCATTGGTTGAAGACAAGTGCACCATCGGCGTGCAGTACGCCTTAGTAAACAACACCACCGTGCAACCACTTACAGAATTCGACCGGTGACTTGAGAGCTTAATCAGCTGTATCTTCTGGCGACTCAAAATGAAACCCCATGTTCCCAATATCACCAGCCATCTCAGTACATGTCACATGAGGAATGATAAATTAGTCATCAAAATAACACAACATATTAATTAAACAATTTAGAAGAATCAATATAAATATAATCATTCAGCCCTGTACGGTTTAGAGACCGAAACTTCGAAAGTCGATTCAATTTAATTCAATTCGATTGGAAACCATCCTAATGATTCGATTCGATTTGATTCGTGTTAGGCTAATTCGGGAGTTTTCGAATCGTCAAGTTGTTCTCAAAATCCACCCAACTGTCTCCTCTTGATCGCATGTCCTGTACAGGAGACCCGATAACAGGCGAAAAGTTCAAGGAGGTTCCGCTTCCGAAACTATCTTCAATTTCGTTTATGGCGTATTCGGCTTCCTTGAATGACTTGTTCACACAGACGACTTGCCGTTGAATGCAGTACTTTAGTGGAGAGGGGTAATATCCATGATTGTAAGAAGACGCAATAAACACAAACTTGACTAGCGGTGATATTTTTTTAAGCTTATTGATTTTACAAGGATTGGCCAGCAAGTTTTACAACTTATTTTACCGCCTCTCCTTCGACCAAAGGTACGAGAATGTGGTATACAACCACCGAAGTGGCAACTTCGTGGCCTCCCTCTGCTCGAATTCTACGAAGGGGTCTTTAGCCTAAATAGAGTGTGTCTCCCTCCTCACAGAGGGCAGCCGTTATAGCTCGATGCACCGTGATAGCACCAATCTTACAACTGACGCTGCCAGAGCAGTGAGCTTCAAGATTCGATTCGAAATCCCCAGCCTTATTCAAATCGGGATTCGATTTGACCTGAAGGTTGAGATTTGCATATAGAATATAGCCATGGTAGCTTGGTGTACCAAATGTTCACCACAAGTGGTGAACATTTGGTACACCAAGATACTTTGGGTATATTTTATTTATACAATGATCGTCAGATTATTAAGAAATTAAATGTTAAATAATACAATATTCAATATTAAATTCTAAACAATGCCTCTTACGTGCGAATCTGTTTTTGTTTACACGAGCACCGGTGGGCGGTACTTCCGCCGTCAATTTTATCACCGAAATGAAATGGAAAAAGAAACGCGCAAATCACAGGGCCGATTTCATTTTAATAACATATTAACATACTATTTCGAGTATGGATGCTTTATTAACATGAGACAACGCATGTTTGTTAATTTTTGGTATTTCTGAGGTAAACTCATTTAAAAAACGTAATAAATATTTGCAGTTTTCATTCCACTCTTCGCGAGGCGACGAACGATAAATTTTGACAAGTTCGCATTCAGGCCGAGGTCACAAAGGTCAGCTTGGATGCAGTTCCACTGCAGGGGTAAATTTTAACTGGTGAAATCCCATTGCTGGCATGTTCACCATGGTTGGTGTGTAGAGTTAAAATTTATGTCACAGGCTTCTTTATATATAGTAGAATAGGTTATCATGGTATAAAATAACATATTACTGTACGATTCAACTATTTTTGAACTGAATTACTCTACAAATGCAATGAAAACTGAGATCAATATTATTAATTCGGAGGTTCTCTTTTTGGAACACAGCATTCGACTGGTTAAAGTACAGTAATAGCCTTGGCACGACAGGGTTTTTCTTCCAATACTCCCTGTGATCGAGCCAGAGATATTGGCTATTTTGCTCCGTATCATCAAAAGGGAGTTTCTAAGCCTCCGCAGACCGAGTGGCGGGGAAGGCGATGCCCACTTGGGAATGGGGTTCCGGCTAGGGCTGCAACGATCAATTGTGATACGTTTCAATCGCGATACATTGCTCGCGATTCAATACGCATCGTTGTGCACTGTGTGTCGCGATACGATAAATATATTGTCAGGCAAAACAACTTGTTGAATTTTGAAAGCTGGTGCAGTGATGCAATGTTATTTGCATGCCAACATTGACAGTGATAAATAAGTAATTAGAAATATTATGAAATTGACAAAAATGCGGTAAATATACTCTATTTGCAAAATATTTATTTGATTAATCATTTATATCTTGTTTGACAGTGCTCACGGAGCTCTTTCACAAAGATAAAATAGATTTAACGGTTAGAATATATCTTATGAGGGAAAAGTACTGGAAAATGGGTTATAAAAACATATAGCTAAATTACTGATCGATTATCACATTGGGAATTTGCGAAGTTACATATTGGTTTAAGTGTGCATTCAAAAATTTTATTACTTTCTAAAGTGTGATTTACTGGGATTTCCGGGTTTGATTATAAACGATAACTTCACAAGTGAATTATGCAATCAACAACTGGGTCATGTATCCGTGCGCGAAAACGAAGACGCTTTGTCGTGTGTGTAATGGGGAGTTCATTGTTTTGTATTTTTCTAACCCTTTACCTAACATGAAAAACAGACGACACTTGCAAAAAAAATTCTTGAATAACTATTATTTTCATTTTTTTTTTGTCTCAAAAACATAGGTTATGACCCCTCATTGGAACGAGCTCGACGAGCTCGTTCCAATGAATGGTCATAACCTATGTTTTAGAGACAAAAAATAAAAAAAATTATGAAAATTAATTGGCGATTTTTGAGAATAGCGCTGGCGGTTTTGGCCGTTACGTTAGGTAAAGGGTTAAATGATATAACTATCGTTAATAATGAAAAGTAATAAACAGAGTAATCGCTTGATTGGACTTGTTACGTGAAATAATTCATTCGAGGCGCGGGACTATATTGTAAAACACTCGTGCGCATTCGCGCAATCGTGTTTGAAAAACGTCCCTCACCTCTCATGAATTATTTCACGTAACCAGTCCAATCAAGCGATTACTCTCCATATAATCAATTGAAGCTACTGGAAATTAAGACATATAATCCCAAGTATTTGATGGTTGTAGTTGCATGGCATGAGAGACATATAGAATATACCCATAGTAGCTTGGTGTACCAAACGTTCACCACGAGTGGTGAACATTTGGTACACCAAGCTACTTTGGGTATATTTTATTTATATCATGATCGTCAGATTATTAAGAGTCGCTATTATTTTTTCTTGATTTTACTGAGCAGCAGCCGTACAAACGTGCGAATTTATTTTTGTTTAAATGAGCACCGGGGTGGTTCGTCCCCTGTCAGTTTTATCACCGAAACGAAATAGAAAAAAGAAATAGGACCTTTTTCATATTAATAACATACTATTTCTAGTTATGGGTGCTTTATTAACATGAGACAATGCATGTTTGTTAATGTTTGGTGTTTTATGGGGGTAAACTCATTTGAAAACGTAATAAATAATTGCCACTTTCATTTCACGGTTCGCGATACGACGTGCGATAACTTTAGACAAGCTTGCATTCAGGTCGACGTCACCAAAGGGCTACTAGGATGTAGTTTCTCCACTTTAGGTATAAATTTTAACTACTGAAATCCCATTGCTGGCGTGTTCACCACGGTTGGTGTGTAAAGCTAAAATTTATGTCATAGGCTTTTCAGATATAGTACAATAGGTAATCATGGTATAAAATGGGTGTCATAACACGTATCATGGAGATTGAGTTGTGATACACATTGTATCTTGAGGGAAGCATATCGTTGGTGTCCAAGTTGCGCTCCCATGCTTATATGCTTATCTGGGATCTTAGCGCAGGTTTGCTTGTAGGTTGAGCACAAAATTATCACATATATCCTTCCGCTGACATGTTTGGAGCGCAAGGACGGGCAGGAGTGGGGTAAGGTGTAGTATTAATATCAGGGGCGTTGCCACAAGGGGCAGGGTCAACATATGAAGTCTTTAGACTGAAAAGTAGTGAAAGTCTTCCAAATATTGATTGAAAAGTTGTAAAAATGCGCCGAAAATTGATTTGTAGTTGGAATTTATGACTACGGAGAGCATCATCAGGGCAATTTACAGTCAAGGGGGTGTATAAATGGAATTCTGCATCTTAAAACCTGCAGCTGGAAATTTTTGACTTAATGTGTGTGTGGGGGGTGGGGGGGTGGGGTGCTAATGGAATTTCCTACTTCTTGGAAATTACGTAGTGGTAATCGGATTTTGCCTCCCATGAAAGGGGTGTGATTTGGAAATAGAGGTGGATGTCACTGCCATCCGGGACCGATTAGCAACGTCCCTGGTTAATAGAGACAATCTATACAAATGATGCAGCGATGTTCGTGCATTGATAATGGGCGCAATGTTTTGTTTCGTTTCATTAATTAGCTCACATTGCACTTAGGCCTGGGGTGCAACCTAAACTTTTCTTCAATTACCATACAAGTTATTTTCATCACTGAACATCGTGGTGTTTATGAGTGCGCGGTGGCTCAGTGGTTACGGCACTGGACTTTAAACCGAAAGTGAGTAACTGCGCTGTGTCCTTGGGCAAGGAACTTAATCCCGATTGCCCACGTGGGGACATGGTGGCGCTGTGTATTAAGGCACACTACATGTCGATTGAGCACCCGTCTTCAACCAATTCTGACACTGCTTGTGAAGAGTTTGTACGTTGTTGATTCTGGCAGTTGCTCACCGTTGTTCGACGTTCTCCCCAGGTATTCCGGCTTCCCCACCCGTAAAACTGTCCAGCATGATGTGACCCCCTTTGTCGAAAATGTCGTTGAACTCCAATAATAAATACTCGTGGTGTTATAACGGCTGGTGACACAGAAGCTTTTATTATTTAACTTAATGATACCACAGCTATAAAATACATTCCTATAATGAAAGTAACATACATTCAGAACATCTCCCTTCAGATTCGAACCTCTGACTCCAGATTGTGAAGACATGCAAATCACTTCATTGTTCATTGGACTTTGCCGCTGAGATCAAGAAAACCATGTTAACTCTGGGCGTGTCTTATCCTCTCACTTGGGCTATCCAAGGGAAGAGCGTGAGCGGTCATCAAATTGTGGAATCTAAGACTAAGGAAGAACAACAACCACTTTCGGGGCGTTTGTGAGAGGACCGTCTCTCACACTGGTCCTCTCCCGACTGAAATGTAGTCCGACGACCAAGCGCCGAGACGTCCGACGTTTGAATTAGTTCTTATGAAAGAAGACGGAAGAGAAGGAGGAGACGAAGGCAGAACGTAACAACTATCTTCCCTCCTCAGAGTCCAGTTAGTTCTACCCACTCTCGTCCCTTACCCCCAAAGGGTATGAGTGGGAGAATAGCGCGGTACCCAACGGCAATTAGGCGGAGAGAGAAACTGACTTCTCACCACCTCCATCTCCAATCTCCAATCTCTCCCTTCCTCCGGATCAGGACTCTACTGATGAACCCTGTCAGGACACGGTAGCCATCTGCAAAATAGTAGACAAAGTACTAGCAAGTGAGAAGAAGTGATTAAAAGAACGACAACTAAGCCTCCTTTCCAAAATACAAAAAAAAACATTCAGAGAAACGGCGGTCAGGAAAATCCGAAGGTTAAGAGCCATAGAGGTTGAACAACCCCAAACCGCCCGTACATGCACTCCTTCGGCGTGCTAAAACCATTCAAATTCATGGGGCGAAAGAAGCTTTTCGAACTGGAGCTAGGGGGTGGGCACGGTCAAACCTGGGCACCTACATACTCGTATAACTTTGTTGTGGCCCATTTGCCCTAGCAGCACGGCAAGAATACACGACACTAACCTATGTTTGGGACTTAAGCACCTCTACATTAAGAAAAATGCATATGTTTGGTTTCATATTTAACAAATTTCCCCATCGGGCCAAAACAATGTTCCGTTCTGATGGAGCCAAACGTGTATTCTTCTCGACTTCCCTTTACCCAACGCAACGGGAAAAACCGGCCAGCGTTTTTCACTAAACTTGCCATTCAATTTTCATTATTTTTTCATTCTTTTCCTCAAAATCATAACTTATGACCCCTATTTTTGATGACCAAAAATAATTCAGCACTCTACCAGTTAAGGCATATCATTCGTAGCACTGAAAGTGTACACAGTTACTCCAGTGGGATCTGTACTGGTGTGCAAAAAAGGGTTTATTGTTTTTACCTGGTCAGCAAGTAGCTTATCTGAAGAGCTCTACTGTTTTGTGTGACTGTTTCTGAAGAAAGGCTCTCTTGTATTCTTATCAGAATGTAAAAACTGTGTTCAGGTATTTGAGTATAGTCTGTAGATGTGCCAACTGTTTAATAGCTTCCATGAGATGGCTCGAATTTATTTATTTATTTACTGAGGTTTAACGACACGTTCGACAGACATGGTCACCTCGTGTCGGACAGTTTTACCGGTGGGGGCAGTCGGAGTACCCAGGGAGAATCAACGAGCAACTGTCAGGCTCCTCAACGTTCTAACTCCACACAAGCAGGGTTAACATTGGTTGAAGGCATGTTCACCATCGACGTGCAGCAGTACACCTCAGTACACAACGCCGCGTGGGCATTCGGGATTAAGTCTTGCCCAAGGACACAACACGGTTGCCACAGGTAGGATTCCACATGAGCACGGTGGCGTTGTGTACTATGGCGCACTGCACGTCGATGATGCACTTGCCCTCAGCCGCTGCTAACTCTATGTGTGCCAGGCCTCTATGCTGGAGATTCTGATAGTTGCTCAGTAGTTCTGTCCGTGTACAACGTCTTCTTTCCTTCGTAAAACTGTCGTAAAGCGATGCGATACTAGTTCGGTGATGGTTTCAGAAATTAAGAAGTACCTGGAACTGTGTCTCGTCATCTCAGCAGTCATCGACGGTTTGCCGGGTTCTTCCGGTGGGGAGGGGGCCGGGGGTTTCTGGGGAAAATTTGCAGACACAGGGTTAAAACAAAATTTGTTCATCCTTAAGACACCCATCACCCCTACCTGTAATTTTTATTATTTTTTTTCCGGGCCATTTTTGAAAAGTATGAATAAGTCACTGAATACATCTGAGGTAATACATTGCCTGATACCTTAGACTATACTAGATTATTTAGCAATTCTACCTGATTCTACCTGCAACAATCTACCTTCCTTATTTCTGTGGTATGCACATGTGACATGAGGGAAGTCACACTCACAGTCTGAATGTCTGCATATCTTGCTGGGGGGATGAAGGTTATTGATTCATACTGCTCAACAGTTGTCTTTGTTCAGCTGGCCCCCAAAGCTGGGGGGGGGGGGTGGGGGGGGGTGGTAATTTTTGTTTTATTATTTTAAACCAGTGGCATCAGGTGGCTTATACCATGCTCGCCTGTCTTACTACCTGTGAAAAGCCTGTATGTTAAATTTTAGCTTTTAACCCCACTACCGGTGTAAAACTTCAAATGCTGTTAAAAAGCAAGCCGAGTGGTTAAAACTCTTATCCTACTCGGAGTTTAACCCTTTGATACTTTTGTACGTCTTATGACGTACGAAATCAAACAGCGCCTTGATACTTTGTGGTCATTTGTTTTATTATTTTCCGATTTTTGAAAGTTTTAACCTCAATTCCTATTTTCTCCGGAATGGTGCTCAGTGACAACAGTTGTGCCAAATGTTATCGCAGCTTAAAATACTAATATAATCCTGCTGTCAAGACTTCATAATTGGAGAAGTGCAAGAAGCCACTATCATGGCTTTCAAAAAGATAGAGAGCAAAACCAGAGCAAAAACCAACTCTTTCCCTTGCTTACATTTCATATTCAGTCAAACAAACAATGGGCACTCTCCAATAATTTGTAATAAAACAAGATTTGAATAACAGATTCAGACCACCAAAAATAATGTAGCCCTCAACCAGATCAGTATTGTGAAAAATATCTTGTCATTTGTACATTCCGACGTTTGACGTCGCATTTTGAAAAACGTTGAATAAACTGAATTCCCAGTGACGTTTGAACGTCAGAATTATTAAAGTCTGAAAGGGTTAAATCTGATTACCGGCCCTAGTACCTATTTATTCTATATATTATGATTTTTTGTGTATGTAAACTTTCTGAAATTATTCTGGACTGTTTTCTTGTTCAATTAACATGCAATAGTCAGATAACAGTAGGAAGGATAGTCGCAAGCCCATGCTTATACATCCATGAAACATTAAAGCACACTAAATCAGGCTGATTAAATCATAATTTCAAGTAGTTTCTAGTTGATATTTGAAAATATTTGCCATTTAATTCAATTTGCTTGATGAAAAATTTGCCAACGACTTATTTATAACTTTGTGGACAGCATTAGCCGCGGGACCAACATGGATTTTATATGGATTTGGCTTACCTGCACCCCTAATATGATAGTTTATATGTTTTAAATGTCCTGTTTGACCATATAATTGATAATAAAAGGTTAAAGAAGCACAGAACGTAGTAATTTTATGTGAAGGAAAAAAATGCATTTTTGGTAATATTTTACGCGTTTTTTTTCCAGCCCCGAACCACCCATTCACCCCATTCTTGTGTCTAAAAAATTTCGGGCACCCCCCCCCCCCCCCTCCTGGGTCTTCTCCGGAAAATGTTTAATTGTTAGTGAAAGAATCGCATTCTCGTTGACTTTGCGCAGTGAATTTCATCACTCTGATAGCCAGATAATAAGACGATTCACCCTCCTTCGGTTTTATGAGAAGAATGTGGAAATGTCGATTTTTGAGGCATCTTTGAGTTACAAACCAAATCAAATTCGCATGCAACTTACCAAGGATGCCACTTTCGTGACGTCATTTTGTGCATTTATATCTGACCAAAATATTTCTTATTTTATAATTTGGAAAACGTTCATGCAGCTAGCTAGATGAAGGAGTGCTCGCTGTTATGCACACAGCGAGCACTCCTTCGCCTTTCTAGCTGCACAGTGTGTTGGTTATTCATCAAAATCAAGCAATTCCATGTCTTGCAATTGTGAGGGTAACGGCGATCCTCTCCCAGGAAAGCATCACTGCGCTGGTGGTTGAACCCTACACGTCGAGCCCGGTTAGTCCTCGGGTGGGTGACCGTCTCAGCGATCGATTCGGACTCCCGCGTTGTGTCCTTGGTCAAGGCACTTAACCCCGATTGTCCACATGGGGGCACGGTGACGCCGTGTACTAAGGCTGTACTGTACGTCGATGGTGCGCATCTCTTCAACCAATCTAACCCTGCCTGTGGAGTTACGATGTTGGGGAGCTGGCAGTTGCTCGTCGTTATTCGGTGGTTCTCTCCGGGTACCCCGGCTTCCTCCACCCGTAAAACAGTCACGGTCATGATTACCCATTGTGCATTAGTATGTGACCTTAAACACCAATAAATAAATAATAAATAAACCCAAATGAATACGCAAACAAACAAAGCATTTCCATAGGCTTTAATTTCTAGATTTTTAGTTTGGACAAGAGAGGAACCTTTTTTGTCAGAGAAGTGTAAGGACATTCACCCTATCAACCCTGCACGGCGCCTCGAATGGTATTGTCTTTATGCACAATGGCTGAAAAGGGTTAACTTGGGCGGTTCTTATTTTTGCGGAAAACTTATTCACATTGTCGTTTGTTCAGTTTTTTCGTTCTTTTTGTCAGACATTTTCACCACTGGTCGCTTTTCTTCCTCAATCCTATCTCCCTGGCTGCTTGGGTTAGCACTCGGCGTATTTAGAACTAAAGAACTGCTCTCTCCTGGGGTTCTGTTAATCTCCGGCACGGTGTATATGTTAAGCTGAGGCTCATCTTTATCGGAGTTGAGATATTGACTAATTGAAGATTTCATCTCACTCAACTCGTTCATGTTTCCCAGTGACTCTTTGTGTGACATTTCTTTTATCAATCTCAAGAGACTGTTTATGATTTCTTTCTCCGTGTTAGTGTCACTTCTTCCGGGAGTGGGCTGTTCTTCGTTGAGAGCGCCAGGAGATTGACGGTCTCCAATGTATGTCGTGGTACTTGACATGGACGACTGTCCCATATTTCTACGAGATGTGGACTGATTAAGGATCTTCTTACTTTTAGGTTTAAAGCACGTCATCCATGGAAAACGCAAATATACTTCTTTGCGGAAACGTTCGTGACTCAGCGCGTACACAATGGGGTTATGCATAGCAGAAGCCTTTGCAAGCATCACAGGCAACTCGGACACATACGGAGTAATGAGTGTTACATCGCCGAACTGCGCAATCAGAGCCACTGTTGCATATGGCATCCAAGACAGCAGATACAACATAACGACAGTGATTGATACCTTTGCTACTTGTATATCAGCTTGTTTCTGTTCTTGAGAAGATTTGGCGCTTCTAGCACTGAGCTTGCCTTCGATCTCCTTCATCTCTTTCGTATGGCGTAGGATTGTTTTCACAATAAAAAAATAGCATACGAACACGACTGATACTGGCATACAAAAACCACACAAGTACAGACACAACACAAAAGAACGATTACTGGTAGTGCGAGTGAGATAATCAAATGTGCATGAGGTTTGAAAGCCTTCTGGAATGTAGGCGCCCCACCCAAACAATGGTGGCAGGGACCAGATCAAAGCCCACGCCCATATAATAACCAGCTGAATAAAGGCACGTCGGTGACTGATCTTCTTCATTGTCTCGAACGGCTTCGTGATGACCTGGTACCTATCAAAGGCAATAAGAGACATTGTGTTGATGGACAGTAAACCAAATATAGATCCACCTAATCCGTATAGCTGGCAACCTGAAAGTAGAAAAACTTATTTTTTATAATGGTACAGATTGGGGTGGGGAGCAGGGACGTGACGACAGGGAGGGTCACCCCCCCCCCCCACCCCCAATCCTGGCCAAAATTTCTTATAGTTAGAAATTCTGAAGGCAAGTCATGAGTAGTTGGAAATTCCATCTTTCTGGATTTTAGAGCCTCTTTGGTGATGCTGACGTCTCCTTTACTTCCCAAAATTCCAACTGGGTTTCAAATCGGCAAAAATTCTAGCTATTACTGTTTACAACTACAGTGCACGCAATATCGAGCTTCGTAAGTACGCACGATGACAATCGGTACGAGATTTTTACAGTACGTTTACTTATCGTAATCAAAAATCCTCGAAATGCACTTCAAGAAAATCACATCATGTAAAATCGTTATCCTTAGTTAATTCTACCATTCACAGTTACAAAATGATGAAACATCGAAAATTGATCATTCCTGCAAATGATCTGATTCATTGTTAGGGCAGTGTGAATTGCTCAAAGTTCTCATCTTGAGCATTCGTTTAGCACATATTCATTTGACAGAAGAATACCAAATAATAATAACCCGATAATTCCATCATAAATGTGTTGGCATTTCAGTTACTGGAATCAATTGTATGCTCCCTTTTATGGCTTTATTTTCAAAATCTTTCTCGGTAGTGAATTTCCACTATTTTAAATTTTTTCCTCCAAAACATAGCCCATGACACCTCACTGTAAAGGGGGAGTCATGCGTTTTTATTTAATCAAAAGTTAGTGGCATAAAATGGAGATATTTGTTTTTGAGATGCGGTGGAAGGGGGTAAAGATATCATCGGACAGTGATGACCTATGCAGAACATGTTACACGGAAATGCACAAGAGATTTTGGAAATTTGGAGAGGGGGTTAAATACCCCGCTCACTCGGTTTTTATGCCAGTTTGAAAACATTTGTCGCTTGAAAATCGTGTTAGATAAGGGTTTATCAACTTACATTGCACAATCAGCATGAAGGGAAGTAACCGAAAAGGGTAGGACAGGAAATATTGCAGACCCAACGTGTGGGGTTGGGGTTGTCTCCGTTTGTCAAAAATGTGTTTTCTCAGATCAAGTAATTTTCTCTCTCCTTTTTCATTTTAATGACTAAGTTTGAGTCACAGACAAGCTCAGAACGAAATAAATCACTCCGCATGCCTAGTGTGATTCTGTGTGAAGCATTGTGAATAGTTTTCTCACTTATATTGATGTAAAATCTTACTAAATTCCACTAAAACTAGTAGACAGGGGTGGGTGTTGTTCGATTAGCGGAAGAAATATGCATCACAGTTTTTTGAAAATGCAGATGTGATGGCTCAAGTCTCGACTGATAAAATAATCCAACTACATCATCAAGGCATACCTTCGTCGAATAGAAGGCATGCCTCGATGATGTTGTTGGAATATTATCCTGTAAGGATTATAGTTCATAGTCGATATTGCTTGGAAACCTTAAATTTGCATTTAACCCTTTACCTAACATGAAAAGCAGACGACACATGCAAACAAAATTTTTCAATAACTATTGTTTTTAATTTTTTGTCCCAAAAGCATAGGTTATGACCCCTCAATGGAACGAGCTCGACGAGCTCGTTCCAAAGAGGGGTCATAACCTATGTTTTTGAGACAAAAAATGAAAAAAATAATGAAAATGAATTGGCGATTTTTGTGAATAGCGCTGGCCTGTTTTGACCTTTACGTTCGGTAAAGAGTTAACAGTGATAGGGACTAGTGATATTGGAATTAGCATGGCTGGTGGCATAAGGACAAATGTTATATATGTTAATGTAGTGGAAGTTACACTGAGTGTTTTATTTCACTTTTATTGATGTACGATTTCCATCTGAGCTATACGCTTTGTGAGATGATGAATATGACTGTTACCAAGCTATTATTCCTATGAGAAAAATTCGGGAGGAAACGAATCGGGAAGCCGATGTCGAATCGAAGCGAATATCTACTTAAGATTCGAAATCGAATCGAAACTCGAAGCTTCCCAGGGCCCTAACCGGCTGGTGGACAATAGATACGATATGCCACTTACAAACTTGATTTGAGACATATTGAGGGTAGACAACCAGAAATCGTCATTTGATTCATGACTCTACTCGAAAAACGGTCGTGGGAATACTTAAACATGTTATAAAAAATATTAAACTTGTATTGAGGAATACCTCAGATGCGTGCCTGTGGCCAAGAAGTTTCATTGTGTTCGAACGTAAGTCCTTTTACACGCAAGTGTAACAAACATTCACGCGAACGACCAATACGTTATTTTCTGTTGCCCATTGTGGCGGCGATATCCTGTGTGCGAACATCCACGGCTTAACTTGGTTTCTCGTTAACAGAATTATTGTCGCCACCATAACCAGAGACAGCTCCGTAAACCGATTGCGTCGAATGGCTTAAAATAATCCGTGCACCATAGGTGGTATTCAGCGGGCGATATTTTCTGTGGCTGACAATTTTCGTCATTGGAAGAGATTTACAGGAAAGTTAGCCCCCTTTAATTTCAGAAAGCTGTCAGTAAATTTAACACTTATGGTATGGGACTTTCATATAAAAATTGAAATTTCATAAAAATGTTAGCGAATTTGCATCATCGATGTGCGCATCATTTTACATACTTCAGGCATTTTCTGTTGGGTAGTATAAAGATACAGAAGATGGCTTTTCCCAATTTTTCCCAATCAGTTTGAACGTTTGACTATTATTCTCTGTTGAATCCCTTTTAAAAATAAGTCATTTTATCAAACAATCATATAGATTTTGGCCTGAAAACCACGAAAAACGTTACGTAACACATAATGTTTTCCGATTCCATATCATATAGACGACTCATTCCGATTCCGTATCAAAGAGACAACTCGTTTCCGGTAACGCGACGGGCTATCATAACAGGCGCATGAATACATTCTGTGTGCTGCGTTTCAGTAATCAACTCAGCTGATCGCTTACAAAACAAAACAAAATACCTTACAGTTAGCGACAGAACAATTAATAGCAAATGACCCCCCCCCCCCCCCCCTCAACCACACACACTCACAATAAATAGAAACTGCTCAATTCAATATTACACCTACCCGGTTCCTGAGGATGTGCCCACGTCGCACACTCGTAAATTCAAGCGGATCGTCAAAGGAAGTGACACTGAGAGTGAATAATTTGACAACACAACTTTGAAAATTGCGGTCACAGCATTGCTCATTGTTTCTTTGAGTGCACAACAATATTGTTCCGTTAAATATGTTGGTTTTTTTTACTTTTTCTCGCCCAACATTATGTCCCAAAATTGTATTAATAATTTAAGATTTAATCTGTGTATGTGACAGAATTGTTAGATAAATGAGTTATCATGATAATGTGCATGTCCTGTGATTTGCATCAGATTCTCGGTGGTGCCCAAAAATGGGATCACAACTCGTCGGCTAAGCGGCTCGTTGAGATCCCATTCTGGTCACCACGTCGAATCTGATACGAATCACAGGTCATGCACAAAATCAAGATAATCTGTATATATCAACAGTGTGTGAAAAGTGACATATAATACATACACTGTCCTTCCAGGAATATAAAGGTCTGGGAGGTGGAGATTTGCTAATTTCTTTCCTGGGAAGAAGAAAAACTTGCAATTTACTGTAAAAATACATTCGCTAAACAAAAAGACAAAGTGAACGCTTATTGTTGGTAGGTGTGACACTGATAGATAATCTTAGTGACGGATTATATGTGAAGTAGTTGTTTCTAATTAACTTTTAACCCTTTGCCCAACGCAGACGATATCCAAATTTGTGATTTTAAACATTACTATTTCAAATTTTTCAAAATATTTTAACAAAACCATATCATGTGACCCCCTCATTGGAACGAGCTCGACGAGCTCGTTCCAATGAGGGGTCAAATAATATAGTTTTGATGTAATTTTCAGAAAATTAATATTTTTTTAATTGCTGAATTTGCATATTACGCGGGCGGATGCGGCCGATTAGTTAGGTAAAGGGTTAATAAACGAAAACAACGGACAGCTCCGAGAGAGAGTCCTGATTCGTTTCCATTAATACAGCTACCTGTGCCACACGCCCCTCGAGGATAATTTTTCTTCCCACCTCACGCCAGATGAAGTCCTCGAAAGAGTGACGTCAGTGAAATCACAACTGTTTCAACTAAGTATCTTAACCTATCGCTATGAAACGCTAGCGCTCATTTTGGTCAGATTTTCCTTTGGTATATGAGGCAATATCAAATTGTGTCCATATTTCTGTCCTCGCGCCCAGGCTCTTCATACATATAATATAATTCGGCTAATCGTGGTTCTAACTCTGGCAGCCCAGGAGTTCTTCCAACTGAAGCGAGGGAGGGGGCAATCCATTATCATTCTCACGTCTTTTTTTTTGGATGGTGTGAATAGCGGAAATCTCGCACAAATGTGTTTCCCTAATGTGTTTTTTTTCCATGTTTGTCATCTCAGTGCGGCAACACTTGGACGACTTATAGCGTGTGCCACATGTGTGGATTATCTTCCTTGATCCCAACGAAAAAAATTGCCACCTGATTACTTTACCTCACTCGACGTAACTCCTGTAACAATTTCAAACTATTAACGAATACTGAACTTTCCCCATTGATCAGACACTTGTCCACCTCTTGTTTACAAAGCTGCATAAAGTTGATTGAAGGTGCCAGAGAAAAAATGTCTTCACCGCAGTCGATATTTGGAGATTCGGGTGAGTACACCTTTTAACGTATATTTTGGGAACTCATTTAATGTAACGCCATTTACATCAACTTGAACGAAAAACATAATGTACCCATATTGTTTTCGTTTTGAAGCTTCAGTTGTGTACTCCCTATATTCGCGTACAGTTTGTGGGGGGGGGGGGGGGGGGGGGGAGGGGGGCGACTCATTTAAAATAATGTGCATTGAATGCCAGTACATACCTTATGTAACGGTCTCCTCCTGTAACGATTGAAAATGTTACAGGAGCTACCTTTTCTGTTACAGAATACTTAAAATCCAACTCAAGGCGAGCCCAGTTACCCGAAATGTTGATTTTGATTTGACAGTTGAACAAAGAGTGTTCATTGCCTTACTGGAATGAGCTATCTGTGGGATTGGGCATCATAATTTAATCAAAGCACACAGGAATTATTAGTTCTTGTTACATTATAAACGTTCTTGACAAACATTGTTTTGTTTTCCATAAATATTTTCTAATGTTTCATATCTCTGGTTTTAAAGTGGCATTTTCTCGCACAGAAATTGACAAAAGATGTAATGCTGGCAAGGTGTTGTGTGTGTGTGAAATGTTATTTTTCTTTCATGATATACAACATCTGTTACAGGACTAACAGGATTATGATACATACGTATTCTGACGTGGGAGATGGGCCCTGCATGTGGTGGCAGATATTATATTACATTATATATAGAGGATATGGAATGAGTGTTTTTCTCATATAATATTTATGAAACGAGTCTAAGAATTTTCCGTTTTGGCGAGCCTCTGGCGAGCCCAAACGAAAAAATTCGGACGAGTTTCATAAATATTATATGAGAAAAACACTCATTTCATATTCCATTTATCATATGACACACACACTCACAAATTAGCCACTTAGTATGACTTTTTAACACATCACCTAACTTGAGTTGTAGACGGCACTTGGAAAAAAGATCCTCGTATAACTAAAAATTTTCATTTTTTGCTTCCAAAACATAGGTTATGACCCCTCATTGGAACGTGCTCGTCGAGCTCGTTCCAATGAGGGGTCATAACCTATGTTTTGGAAGCAAAAAGTGAAAATATAAAAAAAGTGAATGGCGTTTTTCTTGTAGGTAAAAGATTAATACAATATATAACCCACCCCAAAAAGGACAGATAACATAAATTCTCCCTACTGAAATTATGCAAATGCCATCCAGTTGTATTGTGTTTAGCCAATCAAATTGTCCAGTTTTGAAATTGACCAATGAAAGCTCCCAACTCTAATTATGCAAATCATGAAAATGTGGCCCAGTTTTATTTTGTTCAGCCAATCAAATTGTCTAGTTTTGAAAATGACCAATGAAATTGACGGAAGGCTTTATTTATCACTGATTAATATGAAAACAAAATATCAAATGTTTTAAAGTGAACAAAACGGACGAGTCATATGGTAATATATCATATTACTACGAGGATATCCTTGATGTCATTACAGAGCCCAAGCTTATCCCGGGTACAGACTCTCATTTCGAAGTGTATCCTCCATTTTGGAATTCATTGATTAACAAGATCAAGTATTAAAAAACTACAATTTTTCGAGCAATTCTCTGATTAGTTTGACTTTGTGAAATTTTTCTTGGTGCATTAGACACTTAGGTTTTTTGCACATTTCAAAGAATTATTTTTAAATTGTTAAAGCGAGAGATTCTCGAAATTTTTGTTTCAAGTGTTTAACTGGTTATCTTACAGATAAAAATATGAAAGAAACTGAGCCCACAGTACAGCCACCGTTCATTGAATGTAACAAATCCAAGAGTGGGCAAAATTTCCACAGATACATTAAAATTTGAATCCTAACATAAGATATCGGAATCTACAGCAGACGTTCAATTTATGAATCACTGGGTGTAACCCGGTGCTTCATAAATTCAATGTTTGCTGTGATTTACTGTCAGTAGTCTTTAAGTTTCATGTGTGAACAATATTGCCCATCCATGGATTTGTGCATGTCCGTGATGACTGTGCTGTGCATTCACTTAACGTCCGAGCTATAGTTTGATCAGTCAAGCTGCATCAAAACAATCGTCCGTCAATCTAAGTCATGTTCACCAATAAATGTATGCTTGATAAAAAGCAACGTAGATTATAGTAATTTGGAAGAGCGAAACTCTTGTGTGTTTCTTTTCCTGAGGAGGCTGTTGATTATGATATTTTGGGTGAAGTTTGTTCACATCTTTTCCGAATGTCTCTCCAGTAACAAAACTGTTTGTTCACGAATGTCCTAATGTTGGATGAGAAAATCTCTTTAATTAGCTGTAAAAGTATTGCTTCATTCTAAGAATCAATTTCATTCATTTTTGTTCAGTTTCCATCTCGCGAATAAATAAGACGCAACTATGAGTTCTACTAACTTCACCTTTTCGGTCTTACCCGATTTCCAAAGTATTTTGTTAGCTATCATACAGTATTGTGCTCCCAATCATTCAAGACTAAATCTTTTATAAATATCTGGTTCCTCTCTTCTCTTCCTACCTGATATAATTATTATTCGTGCCTATATGTAAAACGTACCCAACTATGTCCGCAATGTAACAAGGATGTCCCTTCTGTCACATGCTACCTATAGAGTCATTTGTTAATTCTGATAATTTCCCCATAATGTTTTAGCTTACAGTAACTTTGATTTATAAAAAAAACCATGGGGAACTTCACTGCATAATTTAGCAAGAGATTAGTCGAGCACTACCATGGCAGCAACGATATCTGGTCTGAAAAATCTCTTGTGTAACGATCTTTGTCTATCGTGTAACGGTTATGTATCCCATGTAACAGGTGGGAAATTTACAGTTTTGGATATGAATCTCTGTGATGCTAATTGAGTGTTTCCGCGTGTTAAATGTTTAGTCTGAATCATAGGAATTGACGGTTTGAAATCCTTATCCTGATGCTTACAATTTTCTTAGCTGAAATTTGTTAATATACGTTAAACCAAATTCTAAAAAAAATATTTTGTTGAAGATCAGTACTCTTGGGGAAGCTGGAATTGCCAGAAAATCAATGCTTGTCATGTTGTCCTTTGTACACTGCTAGTAGTCCATATCAAAAGTTCCTGCCACATCCATTTTTTGAACATGGGGTGATGATTTGAATTACTGTTACGGTAAATACATTTCAACTGCATTACTGATACTGTGAGCCAGATAATAATTCTTGTATGAATGACGGAGCATGCATATTTATTTCTATTACATACAAAATAGGAGGCCCTCATAAATTAACACACAAATATATAAGGAATGATCTGTTCTTTCTGTCTATTTCTTGAGTTATGAACCCCAAAAAACAACGGCCAATCTGTGTAAATGGGCGTAGGGGATCATAACTCAAGAAATAGACAGAAACAAACGATCATTCCTTCTAATTAAACTTGAGCGGCAATAAATTTAAACACTCTCTACTTTGGGGAGTTAAAATAAAAACCAGGTCGCATCATTCTTCCTAGTGATAACTGAATAATAAAGGCATAGTGTTCTAAAATTCTGTTGGAAATAAAGATACATTTCACTGAAACATGTTCTTGTGTCATTAAAAGTTTTATTGACCAATGAATTGCGTAAGTTAAAGGGAATGTTATATGCCACGCCCACAAAAAACTTCAATCTCAGTTTCCACTTGACGGTAGGGTGCTGTCATTCAGAGCAACACTGAGTTAAATTTAATTCTGATTTTTACAATTTCCCTAGAAACTGAAAACACAGTTTGTAAATGTGGAGTTCAATTTTGAGTAAAAGCCATATGAAATTGGTTGAACTTTGTCTCAGAAAGAGTTCATTCAGGCTATTTGTAAACTGAAAAGTTTTGTTCGCGTGAGTTTCGTTTGTGAATTATTATGACCGGCCATTGTTTACGTTTGATTTGGGTAAAACGATGAATGCAGACGATCACCTAATGTGTATAAACAAATTGAACATGGAATAAAAAGCATGATAAGGATTTCATTGTTCATTAAATTTTTGAAAGTCTTTTTAATATGTTGAGATAAATAATAATTATTTTTCATTTGTTCTTTTCCTTTTACACTGTGCAGCGTAATTTTTAAGACACACATTGAGGGCGTGGTTTAGGGCGGGCCTAAATGCGTTTTTTTGGTTCATTGTGTTATGAAAAGAAACAAAAATACTTTAGCCAATCATTTTGCCGGAAAATGTATGAACAGAAAAAAGGTTTAATTATAATGTTATGAAAAGATGTTTTTTTAAGTTTTCACCTCCCTGAAATGTGGACAAAGTTTGTTATCGCCTCATATACGGAACTTTTCGATGAACTTTCCGACTATTCTATTCATTTTCTTTACAACCATTAAGAAATAACTCGTGTCCAGATTAGGTTTATGGAGTTATAATCGTAAAGTTTGAAAACAAATTCTATAACACGCGTTATAGATTTTTCACCTAACCCAGGGGGACACTTTTAATAAAATACACATCAACAACAACGAAGGAAACTATTTTTACGCAACATCGAACACAAAAAATGTTTTGAGTCTCCGTAGCCTCTCCCCGAATGCCGGTCACTCTATCAAATCTTGGTCATTCTGAGTCAGCATTAGTTGAATGCACAGTTGTAGAATTGTGCACCTGTTGTTGACTGGATATATACTTTAAATGTGAATCGACTTTAAAGTTTATAATTTCTGCTGGTTCCCCGATCAAAAACATTCCATAAACATCGTTATCGTTTATTCTTTTGAAGTTTAATTTTTGTTTAAATTTTTCGGGCGATTTAGCCTTGTAATCAGAGATGTGGCAACAGGTGTGTGTGTGTGTCCCCCCCCCCCCCCCCCCCCCAGCTAGGAGTACTTTTTTCAATAGTTGGAAATACCGAGGTCAAAAATCAAATAGTTGGAAATTCAATAAATTAACATTGTTCATGAAAAATATTAAAATTCCAACTAATGATGAGAAATTTTGATCTTTTATTTCCAACTGGAAACTTGAGTTCAAATTTCCTACTCTAAAATTGACATGGCCTCAAAATCTCGACTCTGACATCAACCCGGTAAATTTTCTGATCCAGACACATTATAAATTATGCTTTTTCCGTTTCAGGACGAGTGAAAATTTTCAGAAGGGTTCGTAAGCATATGTATATATATATATAATCACTTTAAAAGATATAACCCAGCGCTGCAGTGCAACCACCTATCGAAACCACTCACAGTTGGAATTTACACCGGTCCCCCCTCCCCACCCCCACCCCCCCAGCTGAAACCCTCTAGCCACATCCCTGTTTGTAATGGCCGAACAACATTCTGGTTATCTGGTCATTTCATATGTACAAAGATTCTATGCTAAACAGCTGTCGATCAATTAGATGGGCGGGCAGTCATTTGATATTTCTTTTGTGGGACACGTAGTGGAAGTGGTCACGTCTGATAACTTGTTTTGACAGACAGCACCAATTTAAGTGCAAGTATCCGACAACTTGGTAACTGTCAACCATTCAGAATCACTTTGGAAAATCAGGTTTATGGAGAATTAACTTTGGTTTTTCTATCCACATCAACCAATGGCATTGTTTTATTTAACTTCTGATTAAATTATGTCGATGTAAAATTAACTTTTTTTCGCACGAGCAATAGTTTGATTTTCGATCATGTCATGAGGGGTGTGGTGGGTGAAAAATCTCCCTCGTGTTGTGTGGGGTGGGATAGGGGAATCTCATCCACCCACCCAGTGGAAAAGATATTTGACACAGGCACTCTGTAAGCCTCGTTCCTGGGTCAAATATCTCCCCCTCCTCGGTAGTGAATTCCTCATTCTACCCCCATATCACTCGAGGATAATAATGATATATAAATAAGGCACGCAAAGTACATCTTCTGTTTCACGGGCCAGTTTTGTAAAATTGTATGTAATTATTTCTGTGCCATCATATGTTCATGTTCTTGGTTTGTTTTTTGTTTTAAGCCTCATAATCTACAAAATAGCATGGGTGGTGGTGTATTTCATACCTTGAGTCCATTACAAAGCCTTGTTGCACTCAAGGGGCAAATTTATCAATTTTATTAACTTGGGTAAAATATCAGACATGAACCATTTATTTATTTTTAAAGTTTGCATTGGTTATAAAAAGAGAGCATGCGGCAGTCAAATGGACCATGCGCCATGCGGGAAGGCCTGAGAAACAGATTTTTTACGTTTTTAGGCATAGTTAGTAATTTTAAATCGGTAAATCTTTGTTTGGGTTCGTGAAAATGCTGAGAAAATATGAATCATCATGGAGGCTGTAGAATTATTGCCCTGATGTATTTCCGATTTGTTCACCATTCTGTCATTCGTTCAACTTTCAACAACCTTGTTTTCAAAAAGACGTAGGCCCCTTACGACTTGAAAGGTTCAAGACACTATGACATCTTTTAGAAATGGATGACCTAACACAGGGCTTGTCAGTTGGGGCAACCTGTAGGACGGATTGCCTATAGGTTACGCAAAAAGGTTTTTGGGAGACCTCTTTATAGGTTAACCAAAAACAAAAAATAGTTTCATAATTGGAGATTTGATTGGAAGGTAATGACATAAGAAGACGTGTGACAACGATAAAAGATAAATTATTATAAATCATAATGATTTTTATTTCTCAACAAAATTCACGTCCCCAAATCTTCCAATTATAATGGTTAACCAAGAGGTTGAGCCTTTACCTAACAAAATGGCAAAAATGCCCAGAAAATTAGCCTAAGTGTGGCTTACACAACCTCACACATGGCAATTTCTCAATAAATCCATACCAATATGGATATCATTGGAACCAGCTGAATCAGCTGGTTCCAATGATATCCATATTTGTATGCTTCTATTGAAAATTTGAGACAAAGGTTTTAATCATGAAGTTCAGGATATTTGGGGGGAAAGCTATGTGCGGTAAAGCGTTAACCCCCCTCCAAAAAAAAAAAAATTGGAGCAAAAGATCAAAAGGTTAATGAACATGTGATGGGGCAACCTTCAAATGGGTCCATCAAAATTCTGAATTGTCAGGCCCTGCTAACAAAATTGTTACCAAATTCAGGTAGAATATAGCATCTAAGACATACCCAAATTCCCGAAAATCCACCTTCTGTTGACAGCCGATAGTGTTAGTAACGGAAATCCATTCACAGCAGAAAATGTGAGATCACTAATGGCAAGATTCACCACAAACATATTAGGTGGTGTTCTCAAAGACTTCGTCCTGAAAAAATAAATTTTGCGATCTTATATATGAACGCGTTTCCGTATACACAGGGACAGGGGTGTTACCACGGGGAGTGTGGGGTGGTTTGTCTGAGACTAGGGAGCAAGCTGAGCAGTGCGTGCCCTTTTCTTACCAAAATTCACTAGTTAAAGGACTTTACTTTCCGAGAACTGTAACAGAGAAAAGCTCGAGTATTCGTTTCTAACGAACATTACGTGTGCCAATGCCAATAAAGGTGGTCGGGGTTGAGGGTATCGGACAAAATGAGGCATTCCGGTCGATAATCACCAAACAAGGAAGCTATACGATCGGCCGGTGAGTTCTGAAGCTGTATATATCATCCCTTGAGCAGGACAAGGTGCATCTGCAATGCTCTAGCATTGCCGATGTCACCTTGCTCCACTTCAGGGGTGATATATAATATCAATACTATTGAGTGTCACATTACGATTACTGCCCCCTTGCTTCCTGTGCCATTGACAAAAGTTGGAAGTTCGAAGCTCTAAATTGGAAAAAAGTTGAAAGTTTCAGAAAGGACGCAAGTAGAATTTGTCCAAAGATGTCTAGAATTTGGCCAAAATATGTAGTTTTTAGACACAGGCTGAAACTCCAATATTGATCGAAAAGTAGTAAAAAGTCCTTCAAATATTGATTTATACTTGGAATTTGTGACTACTCAGAGCTTCAGTAGTATACTTTATAGTGAAGGGGGTGTGTATAAATGGAATTCTGCATCTTAAAGCCTATAGTTGGGAACTTTACCTCAAGGACAATGCTAATGGAATTTCCAACTTGTTGGAAATTATGTAGTGGTCGTCGGAAATGGTAATGAGCGAAAATCTCCAAGTGTAAATATGGAATTTTTTCCACAGTAGTTTAGTGTATCAAATGTTCGCCACGAGTGGTGAAGTGGTGTTAACCGCGGGCCTTCGGCGCGCGGTTAACACCGATTCACTAAGAGTGTTGAACATTTGGTACACCGAGCTACTTTGGGTATATTTTATTTTTACCATGATCGTCAGATTATTAAGAGTCACTATTATTTTTTCTAGATTTTACTGAGCAGCAGCCGTACATGCATGCGAATTAGTTTTTGTTTACATGAGCATCGGTGAGCGGTACTTCCGCTGTCAATTTTATCAGCGAAACGAAATAGAAAAAGAAACAGGGTCTTTTTCATTTTAATAACATAATAACATACTATTTCGAGTTATGGATGCTTTATTAACATGAGACAATGCATGTTTGTTAATTTTTGGTGTTTTATGGGGTCAACTCATTTAAAAACGTAATAAATAAATGCCACTTTCATTTCACTCTTTGCGAGGCGACGTGCGATAAATTTAGACAAGTTTGCATTCAGGTCGACGTCACCAAAGGTCACCTTGGATTTAGTTCCACTGCAGGTGTAAATTTTTACTAATGAATCCCATTTCTGACGTGTTCACCACAGTTTGTGTATAAGGCTTAAATTTATGTCGTAGGCTTTTCATATGTAGCAGAATAGGTAATCATGGTATAAATGACATTTATTTTTCTTAAACGTGAATACGTTGTCTTTTTGACATTAGGACTTTGCTTACAATTTAAAATATATAAAACTGTGATAGAATATTGCTGGTACTGTGTGGAACATCTTATAAACTAAGCTAGTTTTTTGTAAAGATGGCGTATGATAATTAGTGTGATACTAACGACAATACAATCTCACGTGAATTCAATTAACACTGCGCCTGAATCGGTTTGTTCATAGTTTGTTCTTATCGGGCTATGT
Source organism: Pictodentalium vernedei (assembly GCA_031216915.1). Taxonomy (NCBI): domain Eukaryota; kingdom Metazoa; phylum Mollusca; class Scaphopoda; order Dentaliida; family Dentaliidae; genus Pictodentalium; species Pictodentalium vernedei. The sequence goes on along the minus strand of CM062297.1, from coordinate 432,168,621 downwards.
GAAGGGCCTTAATTTTGTCAAAATTTTCGAATCAATATTGGGAGACAGTTCCTCAAGTGGAACTCCAACTTTGTGGGGAGGTGTGTAACAACCAGTAGTGTAATATTAACCAGTAGTGTAATAAAAATTAACCCGTAGTGTAATAATCAACCAGTAGTGTAATACTTATTTATTTTATTTTATTGGTGTTTAAGGTCACATATTTATGCACAATGGCTAATCATGACCGTAGTGTAATACAAATCAACCAGTAGTGTAATAACCAGTAGTGTAATAAACTTAACCAGTAGTGTAATAAACATCCATGAAAACCAACAATTTTTCAACAAAATTTGAAATTTTTTTGAGGTCGCTCAAATCATAGTTTGGGTACATCTTATCGATTTTTAATCATTTTATCGTACATTTGAAGGCGTTTTGCAGGACAAACATCATTTCGTGGGTTCAATACGGCGAGGAAAGGTATTTTTATGTGATGTGCGTATTTCCTGGTGTTTAATGTCACTTTCTGCATTTGTGGATTTATGTAAATTCAAAGTTGGCCAATTATTTATAGTAATGCTGTGCTTTTGAGAGACTGCTTACTCAGGCATAAGTTGTCAGGTTCTGTCATACCAGAAAACTTATGGGGGATAAAATGTGGTATTCAAGGGCTAGAATTGTGTGATCTCCTGCGTTGTCTACAATTATAATATTTAATACGACCACGGCGAACTCTGAAGATTTCTCTCACATCCACCCATTTCAGTCGTTGTATCATTATGCGTGACTTTTTCCGTCTAGTTGGCCGTTTTGAATTTTAAAATTCGTTTTTCTTCTGGGAGTGGTGCTCATCATATTCCTTGAGCATAGACATTCTACCATATTTTACGAAGGTGCGGGGTGGGGGGTACCTAAAATCTGCAGTCAGTAATTTTTTCCATCTTGAATGAGGAGGTCGGTAAGAGAGTAGAGGGTAAATATGGTAGAGTCTCTATGCTCAAGAAATATGACGAGCACCACTCCCAGAAGAAAAACGAATTTTAGAATTCAAAACGGTCAACCAGACGGAAGAAGCCACGCATAATGATACAGCGACTGAAGTGGGTGTATGTGAGAGAGACCTTCAGAGTTCTCCTGGGCCGTATTAAATATTATAATTGTAGACAACGCAGGAGATCACACAATTCTAGCCCTTGAATACCACACTTTATTACTCATAAGTTTTCTGGTATGATAGTAGTAGGACATGGTCTAGACGGGCCCTATTTGGGGGACCTAGGCTGGGGGACCTAGGAAGTGACGTCAAACCGCAATGCATTATGGGTATCACGTTGTTGTCATGGTAACCCATGTGGGCGGCCATGTTGTGACGTCATTGTCATGGTGATAGGTAATGTGAGTGCGCATGCGCAGCTCGTGTTGTTAGGGTGATACGTGTTTCCGTCGTCCATTTTGTATGAAGGGGGCCGCCATCTTTGTTTCTATGGTAGCACGTGATTGCTATGTTACCCAAAAGCTTCTTATAGGGCTAAGAGGTTTGTAACAGGTATGTTCGATTGACTGGGAGTATTTTCTGGAAGACTTCCTTGTATAATTACCCAAATGAGCCCGAGAATGGCCGTAAATCACCGGAAACGACTTTATTTGATATGGATTCCCCGCAGAATCCTGCTTTTAACCGAAATGGACTTGTTTAGAGTAGCACGTAGTGCTATAGATTTTTTAAAAGGTCGTGTTCGATTGAATAGGAGTATTTTTCTGGTACGGAGTACACCAGAATGTTCCGGTTTTTGTTTAACGTACACCCCCCCCCCCCCCTCCCAACCTATATACATAATGTTAATTTTATTAATTTTAAAGGAAGAGTTCCCACTCACCACCCTTCACTTACTACGTACTTTACATCCAAAACCCACGTTTTATCATATATAGGATCTTTCTCTTTCATCTCGGATGTCTGTAGGCAAGAAATGCTTTGCAGCCCGCTATATTTTCTTCTGCCACAGTGGCAATGTTAACCAATTATTTGAAAAGACTGCGCTCTCTAAAGAATTCGTTGCGTATGCAATGTTGGGTCGAACACCGCCATCTGATAATTTGGTGAGAACGTAAAACTGGTTCAGTTATCTCCCTCCCTGTTTGTGTATATCTCCTTGACAACACAGTCAACAGTGCGAAACGCTTTTTATCTTATACCTGTTGAAGATATAGCCCATGTGTTATAGATTATCTATAACACATACCCCTATGTCATATAGATTGGAGAACATTTTGAGTCGACATTTTGACACGAAATCATCCCCAAAACCCTTTTAAAAATGCAGAAAAGAACAAAAATGGTCGGTATAAGATAAATACAACAATACCATAGTGTGTTTTGATATGTTTGATATCTCAACTCGTTGAAAGTGAGTTTTGTTCGCTCGGCAAGCCTCGCGAAAAAAACTCACTTTCAACTCGTTGAGATATCAAACATATCAAAACACACTATGGTATTATCGTATATGTTCGCAAATTCTAACCTTGTTTTTGGGTGTACCGAAATACCACGTTCTGTGCAATTTTTTACAAAATAAATGTCAACAGATCATTTTCTTATCAACTTTAATTCAGTTTCTAGAAATGAGAATGTAATGGGATCACATATTCAGTGAAATCGCTTTTTCTAAGCGACGTTACGCTCGATTTACCAGAAAGAAGCCGACAAACTGACCAAACATTTTTCAACTAAAAAATATTAAAAAAATCTTTTCTCCACGATAAAATAATTTTTCTCGCTTTATTTATTCGCCCTTTACGTAGTTTTCAAGTTTTTGGCGATGTATTGATGGGTTATATATTTTTTTCATTGCTTTGAAAATGACGAGGCGGACACTGTACTAAATAGGCTTTTGCCTACTGTCCTGATCGGCACGCCGAAAACACAGCATTATTTTCACTTTAAACCATCAAATTACATTAAAAAAAATAATTTCACAATAATTTTCTTTACAAACTATATTTTACGCGCTTTATTTTATTTTATAATATCACTTTCCATGTTGAAATACCCTGAAAAATTTTTATTTTTTTCAATTTTATGTGCAGTCGAAAACACACTTGAAGCGCTTTGGGGATCGAGATTCCAGCTCTAATAGCGAGCTGGCCAATCAGATTCCAGGATTTTTTCCTTTTTGATAGCTCTTTTAAAGAACCAATCAGATTGCGAGAAGTGTCAGCTCGATCCCCCCAAAAAGTATAAATACCAGCGACCAACTTCGAATAGTATTCGGATTTTCGGGTCTGGATCACTGGTTGACTACCAAAAGCTAGGTTGGAGAAGAGCTTGATTTTCACCAGTTGACTGATTCACCAGTTGTGTTTGAAAAACTAAGAATTGGTTTGCACCAACAAAGTGTTTTTCTCAAAAGTTGTACTTGGAAAAAAGTTTTTTCCAGAGCTGTCTTTGAAAAACTTAGAATTGGTTTGCACCAACAAAGTGTTTTTCTCAAAAGTTGTACTTGGAAAAAAATAGTTTTTTCTAGATCTGTCTTTGAAAAACTAAGAATTGGTTTGCACCAACAAAGTGTTTTTCTCATAAGCTGTGAAAACATTTGGTTTTGTTTAACTGGGTGAAAAATAGATAAATTGTACCCCAAGATCAAATTGTGAATCCGTGTGCTGAGATTATTGAATGATGGCATCGTTTGAGTGTGAAGAATGCGGTAAAATATTTACCGATCAGTGCAACAGAAATAGGCATGTACGTACGGTGCACCAAGGTAGAAAAAATCATTCTTGCCCGTACTGCAAAAAATCATTCCAAAGACTGGAGAAACTCCAGTATCACTTGCAAAAATGTGGTGATTCATGGACATGTATGATTGCGGTCAGGAATTTACCCAACTCCTACATTTTAACAGGCATAGAAATTAATTTTGCACACCGTCCTGTGTCTGTTAAGAGGAAAGCACCGACCAAACCTGTGGCTGGGGTAAAAAAAATGAGACCAACTGAAAACACGATCTCATTTGATATTGACCCCCGAAAACTTTGATGCTAGTCTTATAGAGACTGATGAGGACACTGAATTGATAAACTTGTACCGGGAGTGTTGGAGTTCTATAAGAACACACCATGCTGTAAACAGACGGGTACAAGATTTATACAATTATAGACTGATGGGTTTATCTGACTTTAATTCGGAGCTCAAAACCACCATCTTCGAATCACAGCGATGGAAATTTAAAATAAATTTAAGTTATGGTTTTGTGCTCTGAAATAATGAGACTGGAGTGCTGAGGTATTATCATGCCTCACAGAATAATTCTCGGGTGTTGCCTTCACCACATCTGGTGTGTAACCAGGAAGACTTTGAAAAGTCTCTGGAAACGATCTACCAAGAAGATATTCTGGAGTGGGCTAGACAGCAACGCCCAAACACTAAATGGGTGGTCCACCGTTTAACAAATGTGAGCTTTTTTGTTACCAAGATTAAGGACCACCCCATTGGTGCTGGTGAAGTCAAGTTGCCAGATTTCATCATGGACAACAAAGCCATTGTGGGTCTAGTAAAAGACCAGCACAACAATTTCGTTTATGATGATAATTTGTGTTTATTCAGGTGTCTGGCATTGTGGAGTGGTTGTACGAGACACAATATGAATACAACCACTGATGCACTGTTCCGTAAATATACGGATGTTGATAAGAGAGATTTCGGCGGTGTAAGCCTACAAGAAATATCCCAAGTTGAAAAACACTTCGAAGTGAACATAAACGTCTACCAACTTGTGGAAAATGAGGTTGCCGAGGTGGTTCAGCGCTCACATCGCCGATACCCTGAAACCATGTATGTGAATGTCTATGCAAATCATTTTTCCTACATACAAAGTATCGACGACTATTGTAAGTCGTTTTCATGTAGGAAATGTGGCAAATTGTGGAACACTGTTGGCAGAGCAAATTGCCATGAAACAACCTGTACGGAAGATGTTAGTTACCGTTATCCTGGTGGAGTGTACCACGTCCCCCAGACAATTTTTGAAAAATTAGAGGACGAGGGAATCGTGGTACCACAGGAGGATCGTTTTTTCCCCTACAGGGCAACTTACGACTTTGAGTCGTATTTTGATAAATCGACATTGCCTGTAAATAGTGAAACGTTAACCTGGGAAGCAGAACACAAACCACTCAGTGTGAGTGCGTGCAGTAACATACCAGGTTATGATGAACCACAGTGTTTCGTGTCAAAAGGTGAGCCGCAGGACTTGGTAAATGAAATGTTTACCTATTTAACGGCAATGTCGACAGAGAGCTATCACAGAATGCAACAGCTTCATTTTTATACAATGACTGCCCTCCAGCAAAAAATTAGAGACATGAAAGTACTAGAACAATCTACTGCGGAGGAGGAAAATTCCAAACCTCACCCATTGGAGAAGTTGGAGGAAGAACTCCATCGCTACATGATGGAATTACCTGTATTGGGTTTCAATTCGGGGAAGTATGACATAAATGTGATCAAACGTGAGTTTATGGCTTTCCTGAAATTGAAGAGCCCATTAAAATTTGTTGTCAAAAAATCAAACAACTTCATGTGTGTGAAAACGGACTCATTTAAATTTCTTGACATAACAAATTATCTGGCACCTGGATTCAGTTACGACAAATTTCTGAAAGCTTTTCATTGTTCAGCCACCAAAGGATGTTTACCTTACGAGTGGATTACCAATTTGGAAAAATTGGAATGTGATCACCTTCCAGAGTACGAGGCTTTTTACAGTTCTCTTAAGGCAGAGAATATTTCACCAGATGATTATTCCTATTGCAAACAAGTGTGGAAAGAGAATGGTATGACCACGTTTAGAGATTTTCTGGCGTGGTATAACAACCGGGATGTTAAGCCATTTCTTGAAGCTGTGGAAAAGCAGTGCGCTTTTTATCGAGAAAGATCAATCGATATGTTCAAGGATGGTATAAGCGTCCCGGGGTTGACACTGAAATACCTCTTCAGCACAGTTGAAAGCGAGGTCTTTTTCACACTGTTTGATGAAAAAAATAAAGATTTACATCATCTGGTGAAAGATCATATTGTTGGTGGACCATCCATCATTTTTAATCGTCACCAAGAGAAAGATAGTACCTTTGTGAGGAAAGCAAACTTCGGTGACGAAGCAAAAGTGTGTGCCGGTGTTGTTGGGTACGACGCCAATGCCCTATACTTGTGGTCGTTGACACAGGATATGCCTACTGGTTGGTACGTGCGACGAAGGGAAGAAAATGGTTTTCGACCCGAGTATAACCACAAGTATGGGAGAATGGCGGAGCAATGGCTGGAGTTTATTGTGGCAAGAGACGGTGTGAAGCTTCGTCACCAGTTCAACGGAATTGAGAAACGCATCGGCAAAAGACGTTTGCCTGTAGATGGATGGTGCGCCACCACACAGACTTGCTATCAGTTTCATGGCTGCTTTTGGCACGGTCACGAGTGCCGGTTGAATAAGAAGAAAGATGGTTCTTTTGTTTTGTATAACGAAATCAGAAAAAAAGCCCATGCAAGAATTGTTCGAAGAAACCGAAGCCAACTCAAAATATATTCGAGAGCTCGGTTACAATCTTGTTGAAATTTTTGAGTGTGAATGGAGAGACATGAAGAGAGAAGACCCCACTCTCCAAACATTCTTGCGTGGGTTTTCCGATTCAGCCAGCTCTGGAGGAAAAATGACAGAAACTGAATTTGTGAAACAAATCTTAAATGGTGAACTGTTTGGCCTTGTACTATGTGATATCCAGGTGCCAGATAAATTGAGGTCGCACTTTGAAGACATGACGCCGATATTCAAAAATATCAACATCACCAAAATGGATATCGGCGATCATATGAAAGCTTTTGCTGAAGCAAACAACATTTTGAGACAGCCTCGGAAATCGCTGATCGGCAGTTATTTTGGAAACAGAATATTGCTCACCACTCCTTTGATGCAATGGTATATACAGCATGGGCTGGAAGTTACGCACATTTATCAGATTGTGCAATACCAGCCGAAAGCATGTTTTCAAAGGTTTGGAAATGAAGTGTCCGAGGCTCGACGCCAGGGTGACCGAGATCCAAATCAGGCCATTGTAGCAGATACAATGAAACTTCTGGGCAATTCTGGCTATGGCAAGACTGTTACGAATAAGGAGAAGTTTCGTGGCGTATGTTATTGTTCAGAGGAGGAAGTCACCCAGGCAATAAATAATGTTTCGTTCAGAACTCTTAATCCCCTCAGTGATATCCTTTATGAGGTGGAAATGAACAAACAAAGAATCAATCTGGACTTGCCGTTGACCATCGGGTTTTTTGTATACCAGTATGCAAAGCTGAAAATGCTTCAATTTTATTATGACTTCATTGATACCTTTGTAGATCGACGTGACTACGAGGTATGTGAAATGGACACGGATTCACTGTATATAGCTTTTAGTGCTCCATCTCTGGAAGAAGTGGTAAAACCCGACATGAAAAAACAATTTTTCAAAGAGCTGCATCATTGGTTACCATCCGAAGCGTGTGATATACACAGGAATGAATATATTGCAGCAAAAGTGAAAGGAGAAAACTGGTCAGCTGAAAACCCATGCTGTAGAGACCGACAGGCATACGATAAGAGAACTCCTGGTTTGTTTAAAGTGGAGTGGCAAGGCGATGGTATAATCGGTCTCTGCAGCAAAACATATTATTGTTTCGGTCCAAAGGACAAGTTCAGTTGCAAGGGCATCAGTAAACGCCACAACGACCCCAACAAGAGAAAATACTTGGAAGTGTTGCAAATGCAGGAGAGTGGAACAGGCATAAATCGTGGATTTGTTGTAAACGACAACCACATGTATACATATAAGCAGAGCAGAGACGGCCTCTCCTACTTCTACCCAAAGAGACAAGTGCAATCTGATGGCATTTCCACAATTCCACTAGACATATAACACCTCCAAGTATTCCTCCAAGCATATAATCATACAGTTTCCTTAGTCCTATCAGGCATGCATGTTTAATGCATCAATATGTGTCTCTTTGAATTCTTCTCCAGTCTTGTAACCACAATCCAACATCTACCAGTTCTGGTGTATAGTTGAAACAGTGAGCTGATGTTTACTGACAAGTATGTTGGTGACTTAATTTCCAACAAATGTGTGTGTTGGAGTTGTTGTGTTAATGTGTACACCAGATCTGGTGAATAGTTGAAACAGTGAGCTGGGAGCTGATGTTAACCGACAAGTATGTTGGTGACTTAATTTCCAACAAAATGTGTGTTGGAGTTGTTGTGTTAATGTGTACACCGGACCTGGTGAATAGTTGAAACAGTGAACTGATGTTAACCGACAAGTATGTTGGTGACATAATTTCCAACAAATGTGTGTTGGAGTTGTTGTATTAATCTGTACACCAGATCTGGTAGTCTCCGTATCTGACTGTAATAACACTTTTAAATTTTGAGAAAAAAAAAATTCTCTGAGGATCAAGATTGCATTGAGTTTAGGAAACTGACCAATCAGATTGCAGAAATTTAAACCAATCAGATTACATTTTCAAAAGCCAATCAGATTGCGAGAAGTGTCAGCTCGATCCCCCCAAAAAGTATAAATACCAGCGAGCAACTTCATTTGCCATTCGGATTTTCGGGTCTGGATCACTGGTTGACTACCAAAAGCTAGGTTGAAGAAGAGCTTGGTTTTCACCAATTGACTGATTCACCAGTTGTGTTTGAAAAACTAAGAATTGGTTTGCACCAACAAAGTGTTTTTCTCATAAGTTGTACTTGGAAAAAAAAGTTTTTTCCAGAGCTGTCTTTGAAAAACTAAGAGGTTTGGATTGCACCAACAAAGTGTTTTTCTCATAAGCTGAACGTTTGAAGAAACACCTAGTGAAAATGTTACGACTTGGTTCAAAGCAAACGTTTATGAATGTCACTCGTTATCAGGGTGAAGTAAAGATTCACATCCGAAGATTTGTTGACGATAAAATTCCTACAAAGACAGGAATTGCTCTGTCTATTGAAGAATGGAATTCGTTGAAAAGTCAAGTAGAAGAAGTGGAATCAGCCATCAACGCCAATTTGTTTCCACAACAAGATAGTAGAGTTGTGATAATTGCTGAACCACGAAAACCAAATGGCGAACCAAGTGGCGACCTGCCACTTGACATAGAAATGAAAAGAACAAAGTGGGATGAGTTAAAGTCTCATAAGATCCCTGTAAGGGTAACACCTCAGCCAAACTATGGAAATATTGTTGATGAAGTTGATAAAGAGTTAAGAATGAAAAGAATTGAGCATGAGATGAATGCTGCATATGCTCATTTTGTCGAAGAATTGATTGACACTGTGGCTGTTGAGAAGTGTTATGGGTGTAGTGTGAATCATCCGAGCCAAATACAACACGATGTTTGTCTAATGATGACTCTAGAAGAGAGAATTGATGCGTGCTTTAACGCAGCTCTGGAGAGAGTCTGTAAAGACAAAGTCTATAAATTGTGGCACACGCACATGAGTCTCATGAACCCAATACCATCACCTTGTGAATACTCTCATCTCATTAACAAACAGTTGAGTGCTGAACAAAAAGCAAGCATACATGATATGGTTGTTAGTTCAATGACAGCCACAAGACCATTGACAACTGGTTTCTGAAAAGTTGTTGAAAAAAAAAAATTACAAAAAAAAAAAATTACAAAAAAAAAAAAAAAACAAAAACAAAAACAAAAAAAAATTACAAAAAAATAAAAAAATAAAAAATAAATTACAAAAAAAAAAAAAAAAAATAAAAAAAAAAAAATAAAAAAATGTCGTGGGTGCCCTTAAGCCACCTGGTGAGTTTCCCTTGGGAAAGGACGAAACATGTTATTCTGAATTTTGTTTTGGCAACCACAGAGAAAGGTGTCGTGGATGTCTTTAAGTGGCCTGATAGGTTACTTTTGGACAAGGACGAACCTTTTTCTTTCAACAAAAATGAAAATTAGTTCCCTTGCATACAGTACACTCATACACAATTTTTTTAACTCGCTAGATGCCCCCCTTCCCAAAAACGTATAAAAGGGTGAGTAGATCATGTTCTTAGGTAAACATGGATCCCCGCTGGAAGCACCCTTTTACCTGTTTGTTGTGTGGGCCAACTGGTAGTGGTAAATCATCTTTTGTGAAAAGAGTCATCCAACACATTGCAGAATTATTTACTCCGACTCCCAATCATATAATATGGTGTTATAGTGAATGGCAACCATTGTATGATGCTTTGCCCCAAGTAGAATTCGTAGAGGGTCTCTCTCAAGAAATAAAATCTGACAGTCTAGTAATTTTAGATGATCTGATGCTCGATGTGGATGAGCGAGTGTCTCGGTTGTTCACAAAAGGAAGTCATCATCGTAAAATTAGTGTGATTTATATTGTACAAAATCTATTTGACAAAAACAAAGTTCATAGAACTGTGGCTCTCAATAGTCATTACATGATTTTATTCAAAAACCCCAGGGATCGTTCCCAGATCACACACTTGGCAGCCCAGATGTACCCTGGTCATTCCAAATTTTTGCGAGAAGTATTTGACGAAGCTACATCTCTCCCATATGGTTACCTGTTAATAGATCTTAAGCAGGACACACCCGAACACATGAGACTAAGAACCCAAATATTTCCTGGAGAAACCCAATATGTGTACCTCCGGAAGGTATAAAAGGGGAGTGCAAATCTGCTGTCAAGTCGAAATCATGTCTGACCGTCTTCACCGCAACATCGCGATTCTCAAGCTCTTGAGTAAATCAAAACCCACTGTGGTCAATTCTGTCTTGAAACACGCCGACAAAGACTTGATCAATTGTATTTGTGAGTGTGCCTTAAACATAGTGAAAGGTGCCGTACCTCTGAGTAAAGCTCACAAAGTTAAATTAGTTCGACACAAAAAACTTGTGAGAACAATTGCCAAGAAAGGTACGTCCGAGAAAAAAAAAGAAGCAAATTTTGCAAAAAGGAGGATTTTTAGGGGCTTTGTTAGCGCCTGTGTTACTTGGTGCGGCTAAAGGTATTTTCGGACAGTTGTGATGGAATACGCAAAAAAGATGGCCTTAGTAGAACCGAGGTTGCTCGAACGTTTGCAGGAGGCCCCTATCAGCAAACAGCCCAACGAGATTGCCGCAAGTTCTCTTGACAGGGAAATGCGTGAAATTTTAGATTCGAATAACCTTACAGAAACTGATAAGATAACCCATTATAATCAGATTCTTCAAAGATTTTTAACATTTCGCCAAAAAGCCATGGCCCCTCGCCCTATTAGGGTCGAATTCGAGAAAGATACTAGAGACGAACATATCATAGACTCCGTTCCAATAACCTTGAAAAGAAAAGCCAAACTGCTGCTGAACCGTATAAAAGCAGATACCAATATGTCTTGGAATGAGAAGGGGGAGTTGGTCCACAAAGACGAAACAGTCGTAGGTTCCAACATAACCGATCTCTTGAACGATCTCTTGAGGAAGCGAAAGACTTTTCAACCCAAAGGATGGGAAGTGTTGGCACAGGCCCTCAGAGAAAGTAATATTCCCCAGGAGTTTGTGGGCCACAGGGAACGTTGGGATTTTATGCGACGTGAGCCTGTAGTAGGGAAAAAACCCCAAGCCACCCCCTCTGCTAAAAGAAAGGTGAAAGCTAGACTCGTAGCCGGTACGTCAAAGTGGTCGAAATATTAATCCAATGGAAAGCGTTTATTACGATCCCGAAGCTCCCGGGAGTTTTGGTGGTGTGGATGCTCTTCGAAGAGCATCCAAGAAAAAAACTAAGCAAGTTGTAAAATGGTTGCAGGGTCAAGACACGTACCCTCCACAAACCCGTTCGACGCACATTTCCAAGAAGGAAAGTGATCGTTAGTGGTATCGATGCACAATGGCAAGCTGATTTAGTTGATTTAACAAGCATCAGTAAATACAATAAAAACACAAAATTCCTTCTGACTTGTATCGATGTTTTCAGCAAATATGCGTGGGTGATTCCATTACAAAATAAATTTGGTGATTCCATAGTGCAAGCTTTTGCTAAAATTTTCAAACAGGGGCGAAAACCTTTAAAGTTACAAACTGATCAAGGCAAAGAATTTTTGAATTCAAACTTCCAGAAATTTCTTAAACAACGAGAAGTAGAATTTTTCACAACCCATAACGTAGAAACAAAATGCTCCATAGTTGAGAGATTTAACAGAACTTTGAAAACCAAAATGTGGAAATATTTTACAAAGAACGATACACTGACTTTCCCACTTCAAACTTTGGTGAAATCGTATAACAACACCCATCATCGCAGCATCGGTATGCCCCCTGTTGACGTGAGTTTGGAAAATCAAGAAGAAGTGTGGCAAAAACTTTATGGGAACCACATAAAACACAAGTCTCCAAAGTTCAAACTGGGGGACAGGGTGCGAATTAGTAAAGTCAAGAAAACTTTTGAAAAAGGTTACTTGCCCAATTGGACAGAAGAATTATTGACAGTGACATCTGTCAAGAAGGGTCACCCCATCACTTATGTTCTAAAAGACGATAGTGGGGAAGTATTGAAGGGGTCCTTCTACACAGAAGAGCTTCAGCGTGTCACACCAAAAAACATTTATAAAATTGAACATGTACTCAAAAACGTGGTCGCGGAAAGAAGAGAGAACTGTTTGTAAAATGGTTGGGGTATCCATCATCGTTCAACTCATGGATCCATCAAAGCCAGCTAGCCTATAAAAGGGTGTGAACGAGCTCAATTTCCACTAAAATGGAAGAGGGAGGAACTCCGAACGGATCGTGGCCTTTGTTTGGAAAGAAAGTCCCAAGGAGCGAGATTACTTACTTTTCCCAAATTATCATACTATACATAATCATCATCACTAGCATCGTTAACCTTACCCTCGACAATACGGGCAGCAAGTTGTGGACGGCACTTTTAAGTAGTAGTATAGGATATTTATTGCCCAATCCTACAATTAAGAAAACGTGATGTTTTATCTGACCCTACCAACTAACAGTTCCATGGGCGTGTTTCCAGAAAACACACTGACAACGTACACCACCCAGTTATCACAACCAGTGAACCTCACGGGGGAATGGGAGGTAGGTTTGGCGGAGATCCAGTATCCAAACACTTGGTTTAACATTCGTGGCCAGGAAGTTTTTTTCACAGTGTACTGGACTTCGAAAAAACATTATCAGATCATTCTGAAAGAAGGTCGATATTCGGAACCTTCCGATGTGATACGAGGCATCAATGGTGTTAAAGAATTGCTGCTACCACGTCACGATAAGATAGAGTTTGAATTAGACGAGGTCACTGGTAAAGTTCGAATCAATGTACGAGAAGGGGTCGTACTCACACTGAGTCCCACTCTGCAAAACATATTGGGTTTTAACGAATGTGTGTTCAAGTCGGGAGCTTTTGAATCTTCTCGAGTCGCCGATGTCAACCAAGGATTCTATTCACTCTACGTATATTGTGACTTAGTTCGTGATCAGGTAGTGGGGGATACTAGGGTGCCGTTACTTCGCATCGTACCCGTGAGAGGAAAATATGGAAACATCATTTCCAAAACTTTTGAAAACGTGCACTATGTACTGGTTGAAAGGAAGAATTTCAGCACCGTGCAGGTGTATATAAGGGACGACACGGGAGCCACAGTGCCATTTGAACTTGGGAAAATGACAGTGACACTACATTTCAGAAAGCGCCGATCTTTGAATTTTCTTTGATAAAACAATGCCTTACTGTTGTAATGCTAAATTATACGAAGAGTATTACACGAAACAGGCTGGTAGCGGTCTGCCAGCTTTTTCGGGATCACAAATACAGATGGGTCATGGGCTGGGTAGTTTACTTGGAGGACTGAAGAATGCAGTCCTTCCCTTATTGAAAACGACAGCCAAAACCATGGGTAGACAGTTATTGAAAAAAGGAGCCGCATTTGCTGGAGATGTCATCAGAGGAAAAAATGTGAAACAGGCAGCTATCGGGAGACTTAAACAAGCTGGAATCGATGCTCTGAACGAAGTGGTGGGTGGGTCGAATCCTCCCGGCCGCAGAGGTATAAAAAGGGCAGCACCACGCAAAACTGGCAGATCGATAAAAATAAGGCGAACTGTTAAGACAATTGACGCACTGGGTGCATAATGTCTTTGATCAACGAAAAATCCTGTGAGTGTGTCAATAGCGAACTCGACTTATTTTCGATACCACCCACACAGACTAGTGTAGAACATGGTCAATGGATAGAACATCGACCGTTGGCCAACATAGGGAATAGTGGACCGATAGAATTTAACATTTCTGGATCTGGAGACGACTATCTGAACTTGGCTCAAACTTATCTGTACGTTAAAGAATGTATCGTCGATTCCAGTGGTGGACCTATCGCAAACGACGCAAAGGTGGGTCCCGTCAATCTCTGGCTGCATTCTCTTTTCAACCAGGTCGACATCAGTCTAAACGAGAAACTGGTGTCACCGTCCAATAATACTTACCACTACAGAGCATACATAGAGACTTTGTTAAGTTATGGCTCCGATGCCAAAAAGTCACAGCTGACTGGTGCTCTCTGGTACAAGGACACGGCGGGACACATGGATGATAGGACGGATGACAACAAGGGATTTGCCACAAGAAAAAAGTTTACGGCTAAAAGTGAAGTCGTGGATATGACTGGGAGGTTACATTTGGACATGTTCTTTCAAACACGTTATCTCCTAAATGGAGTTAACGTTCACATTAAAATGAATAGGTCAAAAGATGCATTTGCCTTAATGGCCGATGGGGAAACATTCAAAATCAAAATCCAAGACGTATCCCTGTTTGTGAGAAAGGAGAGACTCAACCCTTTTGTGAGAGTGGCTCATACTAAAGCATTGGAAAAGGCAACTGCGAAATATCCCATTGACAGAGTAGAAACCAAAGTGTTCTCGGTGCCGAAGGGAAATCTGAGCATCACACAAGAAAATTTATTTTTAGGCCAACTTCCTAAACGTATCGTCGTGGGTTGTGTGGACAACGATGCTTTCAATGGAAACTTTTCAAAGAATCCCTTTAACTTTAAAAATTACAGCATCAATTACCTGGCATTGTATGTGGATGGACAACAGATTCCAGCAAAGTCCTTACAACCGCGATTCGATCAACAAGAAGTGGCGAGGTGTTATGCTACCTTGTTTCAAGGAACTGGTCAAATGTACGAGAACGAAGGAAATCACATCGACAGAGAGGAGTACATAAAAGGGTACACGCTCTTCGTCTTCGACCTCACACCAGACCTGTCTCATGGTCAACATTTCAATTTGGTGAAACGGGGAAATTTAAGATTAGAAATTCATTTTGAAGAACCGCTGCCCACCACCATAAACGTACTGGTGTATGCCGAATTTCAGAACATTATAGAAGTCGATAAAAACAGGAGCGTCATCTTTGATTATTCGACATGAACACTTTGCAAATAGAGAATATTTTCCGCTCGGATCGCGTGTTAAGAAATATCACTCTGGGTGTATTTTCAAGAAACAAATTACCAAGAAGATTACCAGATCACAGACCATTGGCTTTGATAGCCAACACGGATCCAGACCACAGAGAAGGAGAACATTGGGTGGCTCTCTTTGTGAGTCACCACAACGCAGAATACTTTGATTCCTATGGATTACCACCACAACACAGACCATTCGAGAATTTCCTGAAGAAGAATTCCAGATATTGGAAGTATAATACAAAACGCCTTCAAGGACCATTACCAGTGTGTGGACAATACTGTTTGTTTTACTTGAAACATCGCTGTCGCGCTGTACCGATGAAAACCATATCCAACATGTTTACCACTGATCTAATGG
Source organism: Pictodentalium vernedei (assembly GCA_031216915.1). Taxonomy (NCBI): domain Eukaryota; kingdom Metazoa; phylum Mollusca; class Scaphopoda; order Dentaliida; family Dentaliidae; genus Pictodentalium; species Pictodentalium vernedei. The sequence goes on along the minus strand of CM062297.1, from coordinate 432,152,795 downwards.
ATAATGATCTGTTGGTTAATGACGTCATAGAGCAAACCAGCCACTAGATGTCGCTGCATTGAAGGAAAACTATAAAAAACTGGTGCACTTGGTGTTCAGCTCATTTGTGTTCCGACAGCCAAAGAAGAAGGATGTCTACTAATGTGACCGTCTTCAAACTTAACAACGATTTACAGATTCAGCTATTCAAGAACGACGTTGGGTTCCAGTTTACCACCAGAGATTGGGAACAAGTGACCAAAGCAGTGGATATTGCAAAGAAGAGAAGTCTTGAAATAGGAGAACCCAAACCAAAAAGAGAAAGAAAACCAAAGAAGAATGAAGATAAAAAGGATTGAAGAATGTTCACTATTCCATGTTTGATCAGGATGGCACTGAATGATTATCAATCAAGAAACCAAGAAACAAGAAATCCAAGAGACTTTGTAGAGAGAATGAGCGTTTCATTCGAAACGTATTTTCGTGATGTTCCGCCACCAGTACTGGAGCAGTTATTACGTGGAGAAGAAAAAATAAGAAAGACACCAGAACAAAGACCACCAAAACACATCAAGTATGCATTGGAGGAAAATCGTCTCAAGACATTTCAATTCATATTACAAAGTGAAAGTGCGAAAACCCCGAATGAACTGACAAAAGCTGGATTCTTTTATTTGGGGACAGGAGACAGAACTCAATGTTTTCATTGTGGTATTATTGTTCGTTTCTGGGAAACAGAAGATGATGTTATAGAAGAACACAGAAAATATTCTCCAGACTGTTATTACATTCATAATTTACCGCCTGAATTCATGGACGTTGAAAAAGAAGAAGAAATGGCCATCAGAGAAGAAGAAGAAATGGACACATCATTTCAAGAAGAAGATTCACGGAGGACAAAATGTAGTGTGTGTTTATTAGCTGAAGCCAATGTCGCTCCGCGACCATGTAACCATTTGTGCCTGTGCAAAGACTGCTGTAAACCACTCAGAAGATGTCCAATCTGCAGAAAGACTGTTTATGAATATCTGACAATCTACATACCATAAAAAGATGTATTTTTGTTGTTGAATAAAAGAAATTTAAATTTATATTTAGTGTTATTATTTTTTAACTTTCCATCGAAGTACAAAGAAAAATCAAAATGAGGGATAGTAAATTAGACCTCGTACGACACATCTGTTGGGTAGATCCTCATATGAGTATATGGTGGAACTTAGCTTCATGGCCTTCATGTACACATATGGGTCCTACTTATAATTTTAATAATGGATTTCTGGGTAAATTTGTCCTATAGCACTACGTGCTACTCTTAATAAGGAAATAAAACGTCATGGGATCAAAAAAAAAAAATAGGAACATTACTCCACTTCAAACGAACACACCCCCTCGGTATTACGTGCTACTCTTAATAGGGAAAAAACGTCATGGGATCAAAAAAAGGATTCTTAAAGAATTCGAAATAATACAACTTGACGGGTTTATTTGGGTAATTAAATGAGGATTCTGGGAGAATTCTAATCCAGAACATTACTCCTGTTCAATCGAATGCACCCCCTTGTACCCCTTAGTACTATAGCACTACGTGCTAAGCTGATAAATTGGGGAAATAAAGTCAATTTCGGTGATTTCGGGTGGATTTTGGTGATTTGGAAGGATTGTCGGGTTGTTTGTGGTAATTAGATTTACTCTTCTACAAAGGAACATACCCTCAAAACATACCCCGTCCTATTACAGAACAATTGGGTAACATAGCAATCACGTGCTACCATAGAAACAAAGATGGCGGCCCCCTTCATACAAAATGGACGACGGAAACACGTATCACCCTAACAAACGAGGATAAACTGGAAACACTCTACCAGCGCCTGAAGCAGGAATTTCGTTTTCAGATAGCAGAGGTCGTTCATTCAACCATCCCTAAGGCAGTGGAGAGGGGACTGGAAGCGTTCATGAAGAGTCAAATAGAGCCCCTGAAACAAGAGATATCTGCACTGAAAGACCAGAATGCGGAGTTGAAAGAGAATTTAGGACAGGTTAGACTCAAGCTTGCTCAGGTTGAAGAACACTGCGAGAATCAGTTTGATGAGCAAGAACAGTACAGCAGAAGGGGTTGCCTTGTGTTCCGCAATGTTCCAGTCAAAACAGATCACGTGAGGGAAGTCAATAAGATAAGTGACGATATCATTCTGGATATTTGTAACAAGAAGCTGAATATTCCCATATCCAACGCAGACATCAGTAGGTCACATGTTATTGGCAAAATTAAATCAGTTTCCGGCGAACGTGGTTCTAAGAAAGTGTGTAACGTGATCTGCCGTTTCGTCTCTTACCGGAAACGTCAAGCTGTCTTCACATCGAAAAGAGCCCTCAAGAACGACCCAGATAAACTCTTTATCACTGAGTCTTTAACAGCACGCAGGTCGGCTATTGTTTCCAAACTCTCCGCATTGAAAAAGAATAGGACTATTCATTCATTCTGGACGAGTGATGGTAGGATTTTCATGATTCACCAAGCCGAGGACAGTCCAAAACTTATCAGACACGAGTCTGATCTCTCGTCTCTTTCCTCTTAGGACTAGACAGAAATCTTGCTGTAGATTTTGTTCCTGCAATTCCATTGTGTTTAATTCTTCATGGTAGGATTCTTGTGATACACCAAAGCGATGACAGACCAAAAACTGATCAGAAATTAATCGGACCCTACTTGCTTTTGAAGCAGCCTTTCCTTAAAGGACTAGACAGAAAATCTTCTTATATTTTACGTGTAATGTAAATCCATTATGATTCATACTACTGGTGTTAGGTTATGCAGACCGTAAAAACATCAACATCAAGTTTTCGCATTCGACAGGTAAATATAGCCTACTCATTTATATAATTCAACAACTACTCACTCGTTTGTGACTGACCTGCTGTCTAGGACCACAACTAAGCCCCCCCCCCCCCCCCCCCCCCTTATCTTTTATCAACTTAAAATTGACAATTCATCAGATAATTTATACCCTACAGAACCCCCAGCGCTAATTCGTCAATCTAGTCCCAATAAGAGAATTTAAGACCCCCCCCCCCCCCGCCCCATTTAATCTTTAATAACCATTTACTTAATGTAGCGCCATAATCGGGCAGCGCTATTCACTAAACCGCCATTAAAATCCATGATTTCGTCATCTCCAATCTCGGGCATATAACTTGAGATACCTTACTGGAACGTGCTCTTCAATCTCGTCCCGGGTGGGACCTTGTGCTATGTTTCCGACACAAGGGATGTAAAACAAATTAGTTCCCCAAATTTTGTTCACAAGTGTCGTCTGTCGTTCGTGTAGCTACAACGGCTGTAATAACTTCCAGTTTTCAAAGGGAACACTTCATGACATATTTATGTAACATATCTATCCCCCCCCCCCCCCACACACACAAATTTTCACCTGGCTAGTCATTGACCACCTACCCAATATTACGTTAAAACTACCAGCGATATTAACCATCAACCAATTATCAGGATGCTTTTTTCATCAATTCAATCATTTCGGTCTCGAGAAAAGATGGCTTATGACCCACCAAATTGCGCCTGTTCTAGTGGGGTCGTGGGTGGTACATCTCGACATAAGGGACGAAGAAAATAGTTATCCTATAACTTGCTTATCATTCATTCATTCATTCATTCATTCATTCATTCATTCATTCATTCATTCATTCATTCATTCATTCATTCATTCATTCATTCATTCTGGGTGGACGGACGGATGGATGGATGGATGGATGTGTGGGTGCTTGATTGGTTGAGTGTGTGGATGTGTGACTGACTTGCTGTTTAGGGTAGGAAATTAAAGTACTGCGCTATTTACAGTTCATGATTTCCTTACCTTCGCGTCGGAAATCAACTTTTAATCAGTGAAAATATACCTTGAAATAAAGCCAACGCTAGTTCGTCAATGTAGTACCAGTGAAATAACTGAGACAGTTTTTTCGCTGATACTACATTGACGAATTCCGTTAGTTCGTTAAGTTAGTTCGAGCAAGACAACTTAAGCCCACAATAATCTTTATTTTACTTGGGTATTCACCAACCGTCATTCACTCATCGTCATCATCACATGCAGTGCTTTCCAACCTAGTTCGTCAAGCTAGTCCGAGCAAGATAACTTTAGCCCACAATAGTTTTCACTCGGCTATTCACCTTTGCTCTGCATAGCGTCCAGAAAAGACCAACGCTTTTCACAGATAACCACCGAATCTTCGTGATTTCTCTCTTGTTGCTGCTTTGGAGATGTGGCTATGTGGCTTATGACCCCTTATTGGAACGAGCAGGTGTGGTTATGTGGCTTATGACCTCTTATCGGAACGAACAGGTGTGGTTATGTGGCTTATGACCCCTTATTGGAACGAGCAAGTGTTTTGTTTCTTTTTTTCTCAAAAATGAGGCTTATGATCCCTCATCAAAGTGAGCCTGTTCCTATGGGGGACATGGGCGGTGTACCTCGACATAACGGATGGAACAAATAGCATAGAACTTGATTACTAATAACTAGTGTCATATAACATCCATGCCTGATGAAGGGTTATTCATTCATTCATTCACTCACTTATTCACTTCACTTATCTCGACATAACGGATGGAACAGATAGCATAGAACTTGATTACTAATAACTAGTGTCATATAACATCCATGCCGGATGAAGGGTTATTCGCTCATTCATTCACTCACTCGTTCGTTCTTAGTCTTACTAGTGACCATTCATTCATTCATTCATTCATTCATTCATTCATTCATTCATTCATTCATTCTGGATGGCGGGACGGATGGATGGATGGATGTGTGGGTGCTTGACTGATCGAGTGTGTGGATGTGTGACTGACTCGCTGTTTAGGGTAACAAATTAAATTACCTCCAACTCTTTAATTTTTTATCAACCCGCTGTTTGCAGTTCATGATTTCCTTACTTTTGCGTGGGAAATAGGGCTTATGCCACCTCAGTGGAACGAGCGCGTGCCGCTGGGGGTTGTGAGCTGTGCTTATGACGCAAGGGATGGAAGATAAATTTTTCTCTCAAGAACTTTTCTTATTAGAGTCGTCTGTTCTTCGTGCTCGAATAAGGGCTGTTTTGTTTGTTAATTATCAGTTATTAAATTGTACATTCCATTATGTAATAAAGTAATATTATTCATTAACAAACCAGTGAAAATATACCTTGAAGTATAGCCAACGCTAGTTCGTCAGTGTAGTGCCACTGAAATAACTGAGACAGCTATTTTGCTGGTACTACATTGACGAACTGCGCAAGTTCGAGCAAGATAGCTTTAGCCCACAATAGTTTTTAGTTGGGTATTCACCAACCGTCAGTTCGGCAAATGATCGTCATCATCACATGCAGTGCTTTCCGCCCTTGATCGTCAAGCTAGTTCGAGCAAGATAACTTTAGCCTACGATAGTTTTCACTCGGCTATTCACCCTTTGCTCTGCGTGGCGTCCAAAACCGACCAACGCTTTTCACAAATAACCACCGAATCTTCGTGATTTCTTTCTTGTTGTTGCCTTGGAGATGTGGTTATGTGGCTTATGACCCCTTATTGGAACGAGCAGGCGTGGCTATGTGGCTTATGACCCCTTATCAGTTTTTTTTTTTTTTTTTTTTTTTTTCCTCGAGAAAATGAGGCTTATGACCACTCAACAAAGTGAGCCTGTTCCATTGGGGGCCGCGGGCGGTGTATCTCGACATAACGGATGGAACAAATAGCATAGAGCTTGTTTACTGTTTACTAGTGTCATATAACATCCATGCCGGATGATCATTCATTCATTCATTCATTCATTCATTCATTCATTCATTCATTCATTCATTCATTCATTCATTCATTCATTCATTCATTATCGGTGGTTGGATGGATGGATGGATGGGTGGATGGATGGATGGATGGATGGATGTGTGGGTGCTTGACTGGTCGAGTGTGTGGATGTGTGACTGACTGGCTGTTTAGGGCAACAAATTAAAGTACCTCCACCTCGTTTATTTTTTATCAACCCGCTATTTGCAGTTCATGATTTCCTTACTTTTGCGTCGGAAATAAGGCTTATGCCCCCTCAATGGAACGAGCGCGTGCCGGTGGGGGTTGTGAGCTGTGCTTCTGATGCAAGGGATGGAAGATAAATTTGTCTCTCAAGAACTTTTCTTATTAGAGTCGTCTGTTCTTCGTGCTCGAATAAGGGCTGTTATGTTTGTTAATTATCAGTTATTAAATTGTACACTCCATGATGTAATAAAGTAATATTATTCATTAACAAACCAGTGAAAATATACCTTGAAGTATAGCCAACGCTAGTTCGTCAATGTAATACCAGTGAAATAACTGAGACAGCTATTTCGCTGGTACTACATTGACGAACTGCGCAAGTTCGAGCAAGATAGCTTTAGCCCACAATAGTTTTTAATTGGGTATTCACCAACCGTCGGTTCGGCAAATGATCGTCATCACCACATGCAGTGCTTTCCGCCCTTGTTCGTCAAGCTAGTTCGAGCAAGATAACTTTAGCTCACGATAGTTTTCACTCGGCTACTCACCCTTTGCTCTGCGTGGCGTCCAAAACCGACCAACACTTTTCACAAATAACCACTGAATTTTCGTGATTTCTTTCTTGTTGTTGCCTTGGAGATGTGGTTATGTGGCTATGTGGCTTATGACCCCTTATTGGAACGAGCAGGAGTGGCTATGTGGCTTATGACCCCTTATTGGAACGATCAGGTTTTTTTTTTTTTCCCCCGAGAAAATGCGGCTTATGACCACTCATCAAAGTGAGCCTGTTCCAGTGGGGGCCGCGGGCGGTGTACCTCGACATAACGGATGGTACAAATAGCATAGAACTTGTTTATTGTTTACTAGTGTCATATAAATCCATGCCGGATGAAGGGTCATTCATTCATTCATTCATTCATTCATTCATCCATTCATTCATTCATTCATTCATTCATTCGTTCGTTCATCCATCCATCCATCCATCCATCCATCCATCCATCCATCCATCCATCCATTCATTCATTCATTCATTCATTCATTCATTCATTCATTCATTCATTCATTCATTCATTCATTCATTCTGGGTGGTTGGTTGGATGGATGGATGGATGGATTGATGGATGGATGGATGGATGGATGGATGGATGGATGGATGGATGGATGGATGGATGTGTGGGTGCTTGACTGATCGAGTGTGTGGATGTGTGACTGACTGGCTGTTTAAGGTAACAAATTAAAGTACCTCCACCTCGTTTATTTTTTATCAACCCGCTATTTGCAGTTCATGATTTCCTTACTTTTGCATCGGAAATAAGGCTTTGCCTCCTCAATGGAACGAGCGCGTGCCGGTGGGGGTTGTGAGCTGTGCTTCTGTCGCAAGGGACGGAAGAAAAATTTGTCTCTCAAGAACTTTTCTTATAAGAGTCGTTTGTTCTTTGTGCTCGAACAAGGGCTGTTATGTTTGTCAATTATCAGTTATTAAATTGTACACTCCATGATGTAATAAAGTAATATTATTAATTAACAAGTCAACGAGCGCGTGCCGGTGGGGGTTGTGAGCTGTGTTTCACACGCAAGGGATGGAAGATAAATTTGTCTCTCAAGAACTTTTCTAATTAGAGTCGTCTGTTCTTCGTGCTCGAATAGGGCTGTTCTGTTTGTTAACTATCAGTTATTAAAGTGTACATTCCATGATGTAATCAAGTAATACTATTCGTTAACAAATCAGTGAAAATATACCTTGAAGTATAGCCAACGCTAGTTCGTCAATGTAGTACCAGTGAAATATCTGAGACAGTTATTTCGCTGGTACTACATTGACGAACTGCGCAAGTTCGAGCAAGATAGCTTTAGCCCACAATAGTTTTTAAAGGGTATTCACCAATCGTCGGTTCCGCAAACGATCGTCATCACCACATGCAGTGCTTTCCGCCCTTGATCGTCAAGCTAGTTCGAGCAAGATAACTTTAGCCCACAATAGTTTTCACTCGGCTATTCACCCTTTGCTCTGCGTGGCGTCCAAAACCGACCAACGCTTTTCACAAATAACCACCGACTCTTCGTGATTTCTTTCTTGTTGTTGCCTTGGAGATGTGGTTATGTGGCTTATGACCCCTTATTGGAACGAGCAGGTGTGACCATGTGGATGTGGCTTATGACCCCTTATTGGAACGAGCAGGTGTTTTTTTTTTTCTTTCTCGAAAATGAGGATTATGACCACTCATCAAAGTGAGCCCGTTCCAGTAGGGGCCGTGGGCGGTGTATCTCGACATAATGGATAGAACAAATAGCATAGAACTTGCTTGCTATTTACTAGTGTCATATAACATCCATGCCGGATGAAGGGTCATTCATTCATTCATTCATTCATTCATTCATTCATTCATTCATTCATTCATTCATTCATTCATTCATTCATTCATTTGTTCTGGGTGGCGGGACGGATGGATGGATTGATGTGTGGGTGCTTGACTGATCGAGTGTGTGGATGTGTGACTGACTTGCTGCTTAGGATAACAAATTAAAGTACCTCTACCTCGTTTATTTTTTATCAATCCGCCATTTGCAGTTCATGATTTCCTTACATTTGCGTCGGAAGTTTGGCTTTTGCCCCCTCATTGGAACGAGCGCGTGCCTGTGGGGGTTATAAGCTGTGCTTCTGACGCAAGGGATGGAAGACAAATTTGTCTCTCAAGAACTTTCTTATTAGAGTCGTCTGTTCTTCGTGCTCGAATAAGGGCTGCTATGTATGTTAATTATCAGTTATTAAAGTGAACATTCCATGATGTAATTAAGTAATACTATATTAACAAATCAACTTTTAATCGGTGAAAATATACCTTGAAGTATAGCCAACGCTAGTTCGTCAATGTAGTACGAGTGAAATAACTGAGACAGTTATTTCGCTGGTGCTGCATTGACGAGCTAGTTAAGTAAGTTCGAGCAAGATACATTTAGCCCACAATAGTTTTTACTTGGGTATTCACCAACCGTTGGCTCTGCAAATGATCATCATCACACGCAGTGCTTTCCGCCCCAGTTCGTCAAGCTAGTTCGAGCAAGATAACTTTAGCCCACAATAGTTTTCACTCGGCTATTCGCCCTTTGCTCTGCGTAGCGTCCAAAACCGACCAACGCTTTTCACAAATAACCACCGAATCTGCGTGCTCATCAAAGTGAGCCTGTTCCTATGGGGCCGTGGACGGTGTATCTCGACATAACGGATGGAACAAGTAGCATAGAACTTGTTTACTATTTCCTAGTGTCATTCATTCATTCATTCATTCATTCATTCATTCATTCATTCATTCATTCATTCATTCATTCACTCATTCGTTCGTTATTCGTGTTACTAGTGTCATTCATTCATTCATTCATTCATTCATTCATTCATTCATTCATTCATTCATTCATTCATTCATATATAGTGTTACTAGTGTCATTCATTCAATCGTTCAGTCATTCGTTCTCTCATTCATTCGGTCGTTCGTTCGTTCCTTCCTTCCTTCCTTCTGGGTGGACGATCGGATGGATGGATGTGTGGGTGCTTGACTGATCGAGCGTGTGGATGTGTGACTGACTTGCTGTTTAGGGTAAAAAATTAAAGTACCTCCACCTTATTTATTTTTGATCAAGAGCACTTAAACAATTCATCAGATAATTTATACCCTGTAGTGCCCTCTTGCGCTAAATCGTCAATTTAGCATCATTGGGGTCGTGAGCTGGAAGACAAATCGGTCTCTCAATAATACTTCTTATGAATGTCGTCTGTTGGTCGTTTTAAGGGCTGTTATGTTTATTAATTGTTAGTTATCAAAGTGTACATTCTTTGATGTAATTATGCAATATTATTCATTAACAAATGAACTTTTAATTAGTGAAACTATACCTTGAAATACAGCCAACGCTAGTTCGTCAACTTAGTACCAGTGAAATAACTTTAATCCCAAATTCTCACCCGGTTGATCATTGACCGTCTGCCGTCTGCCAAGTGTAACGTCAAAACTCTCAGCGCCATTGACAACTATTCAATTTTCAAGGTCTGTACACTTTTGTTTGTTTTTCGGGATTTTTTTTTTCTTTTTTTTTTTTTTTGTCTCTGAAATAAGGCTTATGACCCCCTCGATGATGATAGTTCATTCATTCATTCATTCATTCATTCATTCATTCATTCATATTACTCCACCTCGTCTTTTACAATTGACTCACTCATTCTCTATCCTCATTGAATCCATTGTTTTACTGTAAAGTCCTTTAATTGTAAATTTATTTGTTCAATCATTCATCCAAGATACCATATCACTTTGATGTGATGTTAGGTAGGGTGATGTTGCACCCGACGTACTTGTATATAAACTACAGTGTTTTTATCCTGTTTGTACAGAAAATTTTCGTTTCTAAACAAACTCCCAATTACATACTATTACCGCAACAGACTGTGACTAGAAATGAAAAAGAAATAACGTCTCAACCCGTCCAACAGTTGAACTTTATCTGGGACTTAACCTCCTTTTATCTTCATCTTGGAACAATATATTGTAGTTATGTTTTATATATTTGTCCAGCGAGAAAGGATGGTAGTATGTTGGTGAATTATGGCGGGTAACATTACACTCGACGAGGTGCAGGTAGACGCAGAGTACGACTTTATTCAGCTCTATAATGAGAAAATATGTTCCTTGACAGAAAATGATGAATCCCCATATAAAAACCACGCAACTGACTGCAACTACTTTTCGCCTAGAGACTTTCAGTCAATGGTTTGTAAAATAGACGCAGGATTCTCAATATTCCATCTCAATTGCCAAAGCCTGAAGGCCCATTGGGATTCCTTTCAAAACATGCTATATGACCTACAAACAGGAAAGAACTTCTTCGACATAATAGGACTTACCGAAATTTTCCAAATTCCTCCAGAGATGTCGTTCAGTCTGGATGGCTATGCCCCGATTATTAAACGTATGAGACACGAGAATGATGATGGTCGAGGAGGGGTTGGTCTATATATTAAAGAAGGAATACCCTACAGAGTTCGTAATGATATTTCGTTCTTTATTCCCCATGTCTTCGAATCTCTGTTTATTGAAACTAAAGATAAATACCAACCCAGAATTATTGGCGTTATTTATAGACCCAACACTCCTCCTAAAGCCGACATCAACCTTTTCTTATCAAAATTAAATGAAATAACGAATGTTTTAAATGCCGAAAATAAAAAAGTTTATATTATGGGTTATCTTAACCTGGACCTTTTAAAAGCAACTACACACTCAAAAACGGAAGAATTTGTTAATCTCATGTTCAGTCAAGGCTTTCTGCCGTATATCACCAAGCCAACGAGAGTAACCTGTCGTTCTGCTACTCTGATAGATCATATCTTCTCTAATAATGTTCCACAAGCAGCATTACCTGGAATAGTCATATCTGACGTGTCAGATCATTTTGGTGTTTTCTATATTGAGGAAAACCCCAAACCAAAAGATACACCACACTTTACACTAAAAAGAATAATAAATGCAGAAAGAATAGTTGAATTTAAAACACTTATCTCGCAAAGTGATTTTAATCCTGTAATGCAGTCGAATTGTCCCAATGAGTCATATGAAACCTTTCTAAACATCTATATGGAAGCCTATGAAAGAGCATTCCCTCTCAAACGTGTTAGCCAGAACAAAAAATTTATTAAAAAACAGCCATGGATGACAAGGGGGCTTGTAATATCCTCCAACAACAAAGAAAAATTCTACAAGAAAAAACTCCATGCTCCCACCGAAAGGAACTCAGAAAACTATAAAAACTACTGTAGAATCTTCAACAAGGTAAAAAAAACAATGTAAAGCTACCTATTATAGAGATATCCTAAACGAAAACAAAAACAATATGCGAAGAACGTGGCAGATTTTAAACGAAGCCATCAATAAAGGAAAACCTGAAGCCAGATTACCATCGTTCTTCATCCAGGACAACATCGAGTTAAACGAGCCCCATGCCATCGCAGAAGAATTCAACAATTTCTTCATCAACATTGGAAAAAACACATCCGAACAGATTCAGAAAACTAATAAGTCCTACACAGATTACATGGACAACAATGTCTCCAATAATCTCTATTTAATACCCACAAATCCCACAGAAGTCAACCGAGTAGTAAATAAAATGAAGCCAAAATTATCTAAAGACTGCGATGACATCACAACCTGTCTTCTTAAGCATACGATAACCGAAGTATTGGATCCTCTAACACATGTAATTAACAACTCTTTCCTAAACGGCAAAGTACCAGACAGGATGAAGATCGCGAAGGTGATACCCATATTTAAAGCGGGTGACGAGCACAGCTTTCCAAATTACAGACCTATCAGTATACTTCCGGTATTCTCAAAAGTAATGGAAAAACTCATGGAAGTGAGGCTAGAGAGTTTCCTCAATAGGTTTAATATTTTATACCCTCACCAATATGGGTTCCGAAAGCGACATAGTACTATTCATCCAGTTCTTCAGCTCCTTAAAAGCATTGCAATAGAAAATAATAAAGAAGAAAAAAACAGCACCTTAGCACTGTTCCTGGATTTGTCAAAGGCTTTTGACACCATAAATCACGAAATACTATTAGGTAAACTGGAAACATATGGCATCCGAGGTGTCACCAACAATTGGTTTAGAAGTTACTTGTCCAACAGGTCTCAATATGTCACGTACGGAGAGCACAAATCGAACTTAGCCAAACAGAGTTGTGGTGTACCACAGGGCTCGATTTTAGGCCCTATTCTTTTTCTTTTATATATAAATGATATAAGTAACTCAACATCACTCAATCTTTTATCATTTGCCGATGACACCACTGCGCACTGCCCGGGCTCCGATAATAATCCCATTACATCGTATTTCAATGACGAGCTCCAGAAACTATTCGAATGGTGCTCTGTGAACCAGTTAATGCTGAATGCTAAGAAGACCTCGTACATCATACTTAATCCAAATAAAGGTAGGAACAAAAATCTTTGTCAAGAGGTAAATATAAATAACCAACACAGTAACAAAGTTGGGGCCACCGAAACAGAAAAATCTGTTAAATTCTTGGGAATTAGCATTGATGAACATTTATCCTACAAGGCTCACATATCCCGATTATGCTCGAAAATAGCACGCGCAAACTATAGTCTAAACAAAGTTAAAAATATCCTCCCCCACGGAGCTATGAAAACTTTGTATTACGCCCTCATACATAGCCATTTGGTATACGGAATCCAGGCATGGGGCAACTCAAGAGCTATCAAAAAACTAGCTGTCCTGCAAAAACGTTCAATACGAATAATTAATAACAAAAAGTACAATTCTCATACAGATCCCCTGTTTAAAGAAAACCAAATACTCAAGGTTGATGATTTGTTTAGGCTACATGCACTACTGTTCGTGTTTGACTGGCAGAACGGCAGATTACCGGTGTCTTTCAATGATATATTTAAAATTACTGACAATCCATCTGGTAGGAGAACTAGACAGTCAGGCCTCCTATACATAGAAAAAACACGGACCCAAACTCTGGATAAATTTCCTTTATACTCCTTCCCGAAACTATGGAATGCTCTGGACGACACAACTCGTAATATTAGCGACAGAAGCATGCTTAAGAACAAGCTAACTTCCACATTCATTTCCTCATATTCCAGTTATGTCAGCTGCAACAATCCCTACTGTCCTGATTGCACTTCGTAAACTTCGTAAATTGTCAAAGTCGTGGTCCGCGTCTAAATCTGGAATCCTCGTCTTGTGCAACCTGTCGCGCTTCCTCCTTACAGTGGTGCTATGTAAAATACTATATGGATATAAGTATGAACTTGCAAATAAAAGTCTACACAAATAAATCAATAACATTCGTCATCCTACGATGATGATGCAGCTAACGTAGACACCACATCCAAACATCATGACCAACCTCCTTGTCGCAGTCTAAACGATACGAACTTCACGATGAGACTTGTTGCCGCCCTCATGTGTTATGATAAGTAGTGGAGGGAGTCCTATAGGCAGGTTGCTTCTTGCCTACCTTGAATCACCGTCTTTCCGCTGGCGAAAATGAAACACTAATACTCTAATATCAGAAAAGTAATGATTCGATCGTCATTCTCCATCATGTGTCACATAATTGGCTCTCTGTTCATTCTTTCAGTCACAGTCTGTTTGCAATCACCCCATCTTCTTCCAGGGGGTGGCAGGTAGACAGCCAATCTGGCTATGCCACTTCCTACGGTATACTTCACATTACATTTGTGCAATATGTTTATTTGTAACCATTTTACATGTATGTGTACCGTGAATAAAGAATCTGAATCTGACACGAGCTGCGCATGCGCACTCACATCACCTATCACCATGACAAGGACGTCACAACATGGCCGCCCACATGGGTTACCATGACAACCACGTGATACCCATAATGCATTGCGGTTTGACGTCACTTCCTAGGTCCCCCAGCCTAGGTCCCCCAAATAGGGCCCGTCTAGACCATGTCCTACTACTTATGATAGAACCCGACAACTTATGCCTGGGGTTAGCAATTTCTCAAAAGCACAGCGTTTCCATTATAATTGGCCAGCTTTGAATTTACATAAAGCCACAAACGCAGAAAGTGACATTAAATACCAGAAAACACGCACATCAAAATCATAAAAATACATTTTCTCGTCGTATTGAAACCACGAAATGATGTTTGACCTGCAAAACGCCTTTAAATGTACGATAAAATTATTAAAAATCGATAAGATGTACCCAAACTATGATTTGAGCGACCTCAAATTTTTTTCAAATTGTGTTGAAAAGTTGTTGGTTTTCATGGATGTTTATTACACTACTGGTTAAGTTTATTACACTACTGGTTATTGCACTACTGGTTGATTTTTATTACACTACTGGTTGATTATTACACTACTGGTTAATTTGTATTGCACTACTTGTTGATTATTACACTACTGGTTGATTATTACACTACTGGTTGTTACGTTCGTATTCGTCTCACCTCTCCTGGATACAGGTTTGAGAAGGACATGGGTGTTGAGCGACAAGAGTCCCAGTTTATAGAGACTCGGAAATTAGTATTTTCCTTTTATTATTTTATCGAGTTTACATCTTTTGAGACACTGCAAGACAAATATGGATAGCAATGTGGCGCTTAATTTCTGCCATGATTTAATTCTGATAATCATGGATGTGGCGACGGAGGACACCCCCCCCCCCCGCCCCCCCCCCCCCCCCCCCCCCATTCCTCGCCATATAGTTGGAAATTCGGATTGCAAGTCATGAGTAGTTGGAAATTCCATCTATCTGGATTTTAGAGCTTCTTTGGCGATGCTGATGTCTTCTTTACTTCCCAAAATTCCAACTCGGTTTCAAATCGGCAAAAATTCCAACTGTTACAATTTAAAACTACAGTGTACTAAATCGAGCTTCATAAGTATGCATAATGTCAATCGGTACGAAATTTCTATAGTACGTTTACTTATCGTAATAAAAAAAAATCCGCGAAATGCACTTGAAAAAAATCGCATCATGTAAAATCGTTGTCCTGAGTTAATTCCATCATTCACAGTTACAAAATGATGAAACATCGATAATTGATCATTTCTGCATAATATATAAGATTTAATGTTAGGAGAGTGTGAATTGCTCAAAGGTCTCTTCTTGGGCATTTGTTTAGCACATATTCAATTCCCAGAATACCAAATAATAACAATCTGAAAATTCTATCGTAAATGTGTTGGCATTTCAGTTACAAGAATCAGTTTTATGCCCCCTTTCATGGCTTCATTCTCAATTTTTTTCTCGGTAGTGAACTTCCAAGTAGGGGGAGGGACCGGGAGGGGGAACCCCTTCCCCACCTAGTTGGAAATTCCCTACCCTACACCCCCACCCCACCCCCCTTACCCCATCGGAAACCTCTAGCCACATCCCTGCTGATAGTTGATAGAGCTCAGTCCCTTGCGGCAATACCCTCCCTTGGCTGAATTACTTTAATCTTACTGCAGTACAATCGCCGTGGACTGGTCGAAATCCGCGTGTTGGCATTGATGTCCACATACGCGTTTGGCACGTAATAAAAATCAGCAGCAGCAAAATTGTAATTAATGAAGCACCGAATTGTACTGCACGCGACTCCTATCATGAGCATGTTCAACAGTTCAAATATAGTTCCCATCACAAGATTTGAATGTAGGTGTCTGGAACGAGTTCTTACATGTGCTGTCATTCTGTTTTCCACAATCTCTGTCTGTATCTGTAAGCATCAAACGTGAGTTTGCAAAACCTGTCTATTGCTGCATATTTCCATTTGGGCAATGTTGAGCATTGTTCGATGAGAACAGAATGAACTTTCATATGATGCAGTTGACAGAACTAAATGTAAACACAGTTATGAAGGCTGAGTATTCTACCCCATGTATGTACACCAGTGTCATCAGCGAAGTCATATTGATTTATTCGACGACCAGGGTTTCCTCCTGTCCCACAGCGTTACGGATGGAGGAAGCCGTAGAACACGGAGAGAACGACGCGTATTTTACAATTGACGTAACTCACACGTAACCTAAATGGTCGTTCACGGGTAATTTCCAGGCCCGATACCCTGAATTTTGTAACACTATAATCTTGGCCTTTGACCTCTCAAAACAATAGATGTTCAGATCTCACCAAGTACCATTCCTGTTCTAAGTTTGATAATCAATGCTCTGGCGTCTTTTTGTTCTAAAGTGCAAACATATATACGGTACTGTGATTTCAAAACTGGACAGAGAATTTAGATCGTATCGCTACTTGGTCGCTATCTGGTCGAAATTCTCCGCCCTCTTTTCTACTGACAACACTAGAATATCAACTGAATTTCAGTGACTATTTTCGTTTTCTTTTTCTAGATTCGGTCTTCTTTTGCAACATTGTTTTTGTAAATATCAATCCAATGGTGTTGGTACGCGGCTGCTAAATCGAATTATTATATTCTTTATAAATAACCACATTTCTATTGGCTGGATCTTGTACACGTGACTGGTACTCAAAAATCCATGTACACCGATTTTCCAGTGAATATCAACTTTCCAAATATAGCTTTTGGAAATCCCCTCTCTAGTTCTATTTCAATCGACGTAATCTCGAAAACATTGTTTATTTTTATGTAATTCTCCAGATGGTAACTATTTTATTGTTAAATAAAAGTATTTCTGGTTGATATAATTGAACTTTTAATTGACAAATAGAAGATTGGTTTTTTGAGGATGGTGTATATAACAAAAAATAGTTATGGACTTTTGTGGGGGTAAATATGATGTGATATGAATCTAAAAAACTTATATTGACCTCGGTTAACGCCTCGGTCAATATAAGTTTCTTAGGTTCATATCACATCATATTCACCACCACAAAAGTTCATAATTGTATATGATCGAAAAAAATTCCGCTGTGTGATCGCAGCATTATATATACATGCACACAATTTTACGAGAACGCCGGTTTCTTTATTGTTACGTAGAGCCAAATACACGCGAACGATTGACCGGTTAACGAAAGTTTATTGTTAATCGGACTTTGGAGTAACAAATTTCCAAATATAGAGTTGTCTCTGGCATGCATTTTGTTATTGATTTCAGTCTATTTCTATGTTTTGTCGTTTTGTTAATAAGTGACGGACCTGTGCTTAAGGTGCTATATAAATAAGGAAAATTAGTTTACATTGAAATTCCCAAGTCTGATATTCCATCAATATAAATTAAATATACACTAATTATACATAAAAATGAAAGTTGTGGTGTGTAGAATATGAAACCTATTATCTAATCAACTTCCAGCAGGCATCAATAATTCCTGGAAGTCTGTTACCGTATTCGCACCAGAACAGATAATTAAATAAAAATTTCATGAGAACTCGTTGCTAAATATGCTTCAGATATCCAAGAACGAAGCCAGGAAATCAAGATTTTTCAAAACGCTTCGACAGAGTTGCGTGGGGATAAATTCGAAAACTCGCGACTTTGTTTTGTTTTGTTTACGTTTTGGTGAAGTCAAAATGGCAAAAATCTATTAATGAGACTGGTCATCTTCACACTACAGACTGTCATTATATGGAGACTGCACAGTTGCCATGTTACTTACAAGGCATCATGACAGCTGTTTGAACTTCCTAGAATTGCGCAGTTATATTTCGATTAGAATTAGTGGAATCACATGGCACGCACAAGTCCGTCGGCCACAGATACGGTTTCAATAATAAAATGCAAACAGATTGGCCTTTCCCTCAATGCAGTCCTGTCGATGTATCGTAAAGTGTTTTGAATGCCTAACCTTCTTCTGAATAACTGAAGCACATTTAGCCACGAGTTTTTTTTCCTGAAATATTATTTTATTATCAGTTCTGGTAAGAATACGGTAGCAGACTTCCAGGAACCATTGATGTCCGTTGTCAACAACTCTGTGAGCTGCTTGCATATATATTATTGTGTTCTATACAAAAATACTCATATTGTATAATCAGAGTAGATTTAATTTGAATCTATGGAATATCAGAGGTCGAAGTTTCAAAGTAAACTAATTTTCTTTACTTTATATAGCACCTTAAATGTTATCGAAAACGTAACGAATTACCACAACAAACGTATCTTACTATATAAAAATCGTGTAAAAAATTTTTATTTGTTTATTTGTTTTTAATTTGGTTTTCTGTAAGGATATAACATTTGCATGAATATGATTGGTCGAGATGAGTTTTTAATAAATCGATGTTTTTCTTATCGGAGGATTTTTCACTTTTCAGCCAATCTATCGAAAAAATCGTGGGTGACTCATTATGTTGTGTATTTTAGTTGATACAGAGATTTTGTTACGAATTCGTGTAATTGTCTTAGGTTTAGTTGAAACAGAGCTTTTTGTTGTGAAACAACCCGGGCTTAAAATTCACGCGAGGATCAAAATTGATTCTCGCAAATGGTTCTCGCATGTACATCAACGAGAATCAACCTTGATTCCACGAAGTGTTCGTTTGTTTGTTGTCAGAGATTCTGGGTGTGTCCTTAAAGGCCTTGGTAGTGCTA
Organism: Pictodentalium vernedei; assembly: GCA_031216915.1. Lineage (NCBI taxonomy): Eukaryota > Metazoa > Mollusca > Scaphopoda > Dentaliida > Dentaliidae > Pictodentalium > Pictodentalium vernedei. Next base: position 432,133,733 of record CM062297.1, on the reverse strand, counting down.
CTTATCTTTGTTCCCTTATAATAAAGTAACACATTATCATTGACTTAGTGGTGTTTAGTGAAGTCTCGGCTGCCTGGTCAGGCAGCCAATACTTCACTAGAAACCACTGCCTATGGCCCTGTAACATCAATCCGCAAGACCACCAAAACCTTTATGTTGTTCAGCATGTACGTTTTTCGCCACGGAATGTGTATTGGTTGCACTCACATGGGTAGATACTTCAACTTCTAAATTATTTAGGAATTAACAGCTGATTCTTTGCTTCTCCTGAATCGGGGTAAATTTTGTTGTGCTCAGTTCAACATATCATAATTATGTTATAATATTCATTAAAATCACAACTCTACGTGTACTCGCACACAGACCGACATGCACCACAAGACGTACTAGCCTTAAAGTTGTTTGTACATTCATTTGGACATTGTTTATCACTAAGTCTTCATGATAAAATATTCGAGGTGTATGCTAATGTAATGTCGCAATATAGTGGTACTTGTGTCGTGTTATGACGTCACGATGTCAGATAACGTCACGATGTATTATGACATTACGTTATACATTTGTGAGATTGTGGCATCACGAGCCATGTTTCTAATGTCCTCTTATGTAGAATCCTCTTATGTAGTGACGATGTTATGTCACCTCAGACATATCGTTACAACGTTATGCGGCCTATGTGGTTATAATCTCATGCAGTAATATGTAACGGCATGTAAGATTTCAACATAACCTTTCGACGTTGATGCGGTGCACCATGGAGTAACGTTTAAACGTCCCGTACTTTGACACACCTGGCAACGTGATGTTATGTTGTGACAACTCAATGGCACGTCGCCATGCGACGCCATAATAGAGCATTATGTTGTTGGGAAGTAGAAACATAAAATTGCGTCATAGAGTATTGCTATTGTGTCATTATTATAACAATAACATGACTTCAGGAGGGCGTTATGGTTCATTAACGGCCCACCATAAATGATTAACAGCCCCAGGGCGTTATAACGGCCCGAGACGAAGTCGAGGGGCGTTATAAGGCCAGTGGGCTGTTAATCATTTATGGTGGGCCGTTAATGAACCATAACGCCCGACTATGGAAGTCCTGTTATTACTATTATTACCACTTATTACCACATTGTTAACGGTACCTAGTATATTTTAAAGATAAAGTAAATTATTCAATTTCAATTAACAGTTTAATGAACATATATACAAACATATTTTGTGACATAAAATTTAACGGTCTCAACATTCAGCATAACATTTCTCAAGGAAAGTTAAGTTGTTCAACAACTTCACTTTCCTTGATAAATGTTTATGCTGCAGTTATTAAATGTTGCACCCGACATCAGCTGATGCAAAAGTTGGGTTTGTGGCTGGAAGTTCTGAAGCGTAGTTTGACTAGTGTTGGTTGGAATGTCAATGTTATAGACTGTCCCTTGTTCAGAGTTTCCAGGAATAGTAAGAATTCCATCAGCAGAGTAGAGATTGACAGTCTTGGGTTCAGAATGGTCAGGACATGTTTCAACAGAACTGGCATCGGGTTCGGAGCGACTATTAATAGAATTGGTAGCAGTGGGTTCAGTACTGCCATTGTCAACATTACTGACAGTGTTGTAATTTATAACACTTGCTGAGTCTCCAATAACACTAGTGTCTATGTTAAATGTTCCTACAGTGAACTCTTCGTTGTCAGAAAATTCATCATGTTCTGGGTTTACACTTAATGATGCACTCAACACATTTGAACAATGCCGTTTCTGAGTTGTTGAAATGTCAGACAAGTAATGTTTTAAACTCTGGGTATTTTTATGGTTGGTGACAGTAATAATGCTACTTGGGTCTACTCCTGCCTGGTAAAGCGTTGTAATTGTACTTGCGCGAACACAGTGGCAAGTGTAAATTTGTGATAATGATGCTTTTTTAGAAATTCTCTGCATCATTTGTGATAAAGTGTTCTTTCCCATTGCTTCATTTTTAAACCATACCTGGTCATCTAGGCTGTAAATTTGTTTTGGTGTCTGGAATAACCTATCACACTTCTCACTAAGTTTTGCAATATAAAATTTGAATATACCAACACCATTACCGTACATTTTTTGTGTGTTATAGTTAATATCGCACTGTTTGTATCCACCCTGGTGGTTTTTTGTAACCTCAGTTTTAGACAACTCAACAAACTCTGTCCCGTCACTGTCCATCCCTACACTAAAGGTATCTTTACACATTGAGGCCCATCCTTCTCGACCACGGCGACCAAAATAAAAGCATAGCATAAACCACATTGATTCCACCAGAACAACAGCATTTGAATTAAAATTTTGAAAATAAACCCCCAACTTCCGCATATCCTCTTCTCCAATGCTCGATTTGTGTTTTCTTTTTGAATTATTGCATTTCATGAAAAGTTTGCAGCGTGCAACAAACATATGGTTGGCACTGGTGAATTCTCGATCTTTAATTATATTGAGTGGCCTACTTAATGGCGCAGATGTTACATGTCTATGGATTCCAGCTCTAATAGATGTTAAAGTGCTTGGTGTAAGACTCGTTCCTTCCTTCGATTTCACCTCTGCATAAAATTTCCTTAATAATTCGTTTAACATTTCAGGAGAAATTGTCTCAAAATCACAAAATTTTCCACGTCGAGCAAGCCACTCTTTAAACTTTTTGATGCCATATTGGGTTGATCTGGCTGTGCTTGCTGGAGTAGCACTGTTTTCGAGAAACATTAGATCTGTTTCGCTCAAGTCGCTATTTTGACTCATTTTTGCGATGTCGGTCAATTACAGAAAGCACATGTATCGTCTGCTTTGTTGACAAACAAAATCACGTGATTATCACGTCATTTATTTACTTCGAAATTAGGACACATTGTATTTCAAAGAACCGAACATTTCAGAGGAGAAAATACGTTTAAAAATATATATTATTTAAAAAATTGTTCGATTACTCACCTATAATACGTATAATATCCAACAAGTTTGAAATCCAGTGATCCAGATCATTTTATAAACTTTATACATTTCAGCAGAATGTTGGAACGAAAATGCGCGTTCGATCATGGGAGGTAATTTGTGTCTCTATTTCAAACATTTTTGGGAGGCAATTGCAAATGAGAAACCGGAAGTAAGTGGCGGGCCGAAAAATCACAACAAAATTTCATAACGGCCCGATGCAATTCACTACCGTGCGTTATGATATTCCACCGTATCAATAAACTCGCGATAACCTACAGGGAACGCCCACTGAAGTGGTAATAATACATCATTCACCATGACTGTACGGTCACGTTGCGAAAACTCGACGTCATACAGTGACGTATTCTAAGGTCACCTGACATTAAGCCACGACGTTATGACCAAGACCAAATGGATGCAGTATATTGATTTTGGTCTACGTTTCTGTTGCAAATATCGAAACGCAGGAAAAGCCTATATGATTCTCCAAAATCACTTGATCTAGATTTAGTTTGTAAATCAGTCCCGTAATATTTAATAGTTAATAATTATTGTGTGTTTCATCATAATGATGCAGAGGACATTTAGTGCTATGGGATAATAGCAATTAGTACCACAGATCAACCTTGGTAGCATACAACCCTGGCAAACCTCCTTCCACATTATTACACTCTGTAAACCTATAATAAACCCCGACATGCGCGGAAATCAGAAGAAAACGGTGATAGTGCAGACATAAATATATACATTGTGACGTACGGCGTCCTGTGGTATTAATAAGGAGGGTGTGCGTAAATTCCATGAAAGAGTGAGGAATCCAAAACTAGCGATGACCATGTTCCATTCACGCTACCGCTTATCCGCGTTAGCTTTGTGCAGAACTCCTCGTGTTTAATGATTTAAAAAGAAAACTGGTAATCTGAGGTTGAATTCTACACTGCGTCCGAAAAATGAAGTCGTCCCATTATCGACTGTAAGTTACCTGGAAGTCTATGTTGTGTTTTTGTTTACTCTTTTTTTTACTTTATTCACAACGCGGGAATCATTTTGAAGGTGAAATTGATGATGATGACTCCAAGCGTAGATAGATTACATGACAAAGTGACAAATATTCACAGCGGTGTTCATGTCCCAGATACCCGTGTGACCTCAAGCTCATCTTTAAAAGCAATACATAGTAATTCCCACCGTTTACAGGGGTATCGCCTCAGTTTTTCGTCACTTTCACAAAAAATAAAGAACTTCATTGTCTGATACTTGTAAATTACCACCTATGGTACGTGTGCTGCCATCTGCAAAAGCACTTTCTGGTATATACGCCCCTACAAAGCTAAGCGGATTCTAGGAGAAAAACAATCTATTCTTTTAATTTAGTAGAAAACCAGTTAAGCGTCGGACAGGCCACTCTAAACAGACATCACACAAGTGCATTTGGATGAAGGTGGTCTAATTTTCTGAATGTGATTTGAAATGTATTCTAGTCATGTCTGTTTTGAATTAACTTTGTTTACTCCATCAGTTCGCCCTACGCCTGGCTCTTTTGTTATTCTACGCGTGACAAGGAGATTAATATTCTTGTTGCTAGATAACTATAGATTTATCATGTCTGTGATAATTGCTGCCGTCAAGAAACGAATAAATCGGATTTTCATTCATAATCCTTCAATACGACTGACATCAACAAGAACAGTCTTTTGCTGTAAATCATCACGTCGAGTACCAATCTCTCAGGCCACCTTTCTGTTAGGAATTCGAAGCTGTTTAGTCCTTAAATAGTCCAGGTTCCGCTCTACACTTTAAGTTTCGTACTTCTGCACAGGGGGGAATTTTCATATAAAAGCCCTGTCCTGAATCTGACCCCACATAAATTAGGTGAGTTTTTTAATATTAGGTATTTGAAAGCATGAGACTACTTTTTGACAAGTAGACTTTAATGTTTTGATCATTGGCTGGAAGCGTGATGCATAGTGTCATAACAGCATGGGATTTCTGTGAAACAGTGGCGCAGAAAATGAGGCCAACTGTTTTTACACGTGATATTTGACAGGTGTGTAGCCCAAAAATGATGCGGAAACATAGATTTATTTTTCTTCTCTTTTCAGTAATTACAGATGTTTCAGGGCTGGAAGGTGCTGAAGCTGGGAAAATTATGCTTTTGTGGTTGCCAAGTGCCTGAAGAAAGATGTTTTTTGCTATTTTTCATTCAAATTCTCAGATCGGGGCTTCATGTTGTACTGTAAGTCATGCCTACAAGGTAGATATGACGAAGAGATGGAGAGTGGGGGAGTTCTCAATCCCCGAAGGGGAAAGCAAACAAATCACCGTAGGAGAAACGGGAGAGTATGAGTATCTAGGGGTAAGCATAAATATAACGGAAAGAGGGGTGTACAGAAATTACTCAGCCAAACTGATTCTGAAGGGGAAAAGAATTCTGAACCAACTAAAACTTTTAGGGAAAAGTAGTTTCAATAAGGTCTTTGTGGGGAAAACACTGTGGGAGAGGGTGGGTTTACCAAGTATAACGTATGGCACGGACGTGATTCCATTAAACCAAACCGTTATTAAGAAGTTGGAAAGTACTCAGAATGATGCCGGCAGATGGATAACAGGGTCGAGTAATGCTGCAGCTTTGGAAGCAGTAAGGGGGGAGCTTGGGTGGATGAAAATCAAGGACAGGGTAGATTTGGGAAAACTGTGTTACTTTAACTACTTGAGAAACCTGCCTGACAATCGGTGGTGCAAATTGATGCTCGATACCATTTGGAATTCTAATATAGAAACGGGGTGGTCAAAACATGTGAGGGAACTAATGGACAATTACTCTATAGAGGTCACAAACATAGAAGTGGGAATGAAAGAAGGCAAAAGGTTTGTCAAAGAGAGAGTCATGGAAGATTGCAATCGAAACTGGCGAGCAGGGGTTAGCGTGAAAAGATCACTGCAGTGGTTACAATATAAAGAAAAACCAGCTTTTGAGAAGTACCTAGATGGCACCTTTGGAGGGTCACTGCTGTTCAAACTGAGATCAAGATCACTGGAGCTTCGAGGAAAAATTGGGAGAGATGGGGAAAAGGGATGCCAAATGTGCCACTCTGGAGTAGTGGAGACCCTGGAACATTTTCTCTTGGAATGCCCACAGTATATACCTCATAGAATAAAATTTACTGGAAGAATAATGCAGAAGTGGGGTGAAGAAACAAAGGACAGATGGCTGAAGTGGGACACGAGGGAGAGGGTAGGAATGCTTATTGAAGAAATTGAAAAAGAGGAAGTGAGGGACACTATTAAGCAGTTTATATCTGAATGCTGGGAGGAGAGGAGGGGAAGAGGGGGTGGGGTGCAGGGGGAATGATGGCCTTCTCTTATGAGGAACGCGACAAATCAGCGGCTGGCCAAAGAGTTATTATTACAATTATATGTATCAGTTTTATATTATCAGGCAGTATTCAATGGTAGGAGTTAACACAATGCCAATTTTGAGAATATTATTCATGTTTCCCAATTTCACTGTAATTGTTGTTGTTTGGAAATTTTTGGAAATTTTGTCAACTTTGTTAAAAAAGAAAACCACACTTGGATATGATATTGCACTGCTTACTTTGTTCCTATCCACAATATCTTATTTGTGTTCAAACTACATGAGTAAAGATGAACATTGGTCAGCATTCATATGCAGTCTGGAAGTCAAACATGTTTTTTGGGGGTAGTATCTGTGTGTCAGCCGCCTGTTTGGCATGTATTTGTGCACACAAAAAAAATTTTGGTTTGCCTTGCGATGTACTGACATAGGGTCGACACATAGGTGGATCTCTACTCTCACCCCGCTCACCCCCGCAGCTCTCCTAACTCTCTCCACCTCCCTTTTAGTTCAAACAGTATTTATTTCCAACAGCAAGTAATGGAAACATAGATACAGTTGATACAGATGAGTTTGGATGATGGAAACGGATTCAGCAACAAGCTATATAGCTTATACTAGGCTGTTTCCGTGGCACAGGTTTTATCACAAAAGAAGTTATATAGCGTGACAAACACATTGTACTTGTAGCATTTGCCTAAACCAGTTGAGTGGATACATGTAAATATTTACTTTACATGGGTACGCATTCACTCCTCACACGCGCAGACGCGCGCCCAGTTACACATAGACACACACACAGACACAGACACACACACAGACACACACACGCACGCACACACACACACGCGCACACACACACATACACACACACACACACACACACACACACACACACACACACACACACACACACACACACACACACACACAGAGAGAGAGAGAAAAGAAAAAAATGATGTGAGAAAGAGAGGAAAGAGATAGGGAGAAGGAGCAGGGAACCGAGAGGTAAGTCACTTGTTCACCTCCCTGCTGCAGTGGCATAGACTTTAAATACGTGTAAAAATAAGACAGGGAGGTAAGTGTCTATACCAAGATTCGGGGAAGCAGTGATCAGGGTTAACAGGCTCGTGCTGCTGACAAGTGGTGGTGCCAGTTTTGGATAGGTTATACAGGCGCGGTCCGGCCTTGAAAAGCGACATTTCTTATTTTATCACATTGTTGGTGACGTACGGAGGGGGGGGGGGGGGGTGGTGTTAGAAAAACCTGTTTGATCGACTAATGAGTGTGTGAACAGTTTCGATGATCTCTCTGTTGATTGCATTTGAGTAAAATTCACTTCCGTATAGGAGTATGCTTGGAAGAGGTAGTGATCAGTTGTTTCGCGTTCGCCACACAAACATGCATAATGCCCCGAGAGGTGGTTATTGAAGAAGTCATCGTTAAGATTATAATAATAATAATAATAACACTTTGGCCAGCCGCTGATTTGTCGCGGTTCTCGGACGAGAAGGCCTTGGTTACCCCTGAACTCCCAACTGCCTCCCTGTTCCCACGCTTCTCCTCTCCTCCCAACATTCGGAGACGAACTGCTTGATGACATCCCTTGCCCCATTCTTCCCAATCTCTCCGATTAGCACATTAACCCTCTCCTTTGAGTCTCCCCCTAACCACATGTCCTTCATTCTCCCATCCCACTTCCCCATTATACTCCAAGTGAATCTCATTCTTTTAGACTGATACTTTGGGCATTCTAGAAGGAAGTGTTCCAGGGTCTCCACCATGCCCAAGTTACACATCTTGCACTCCCTTTCACCGTCTTTCCCAACTTTTCCCCTCAGCTCCAGGGATCGCGACCTCAGCTTGAACAGCAGTGACCCCCCAAAGGTGCCATCAAGGTACTCTTCAAAACCTGGCCTCTCTTTATCACGCAGGCCACCCAAAGACCTCTTTGATTTGACCCCCTCTCGCCAATTACGGTTACAATCCTCCATGACCCTTTCTCTGACGATTTTTTTACCGTGGTTTGCCCCAACGTCCAGGTCCGAGATCTCCAATGAGTAGTTCTCTACTAGCTCCCTCACTTGGACCATCCACTCCGTTTTGATATTTGAGTTGAAAATTCGCAGGAACATTACTTTACACCATCGGCTGTCGGGGAGATTCACCAAATAATTAAGATAACCGAGTTTCAACAGGTCTATCCTGTCCTTGATCCTCATCCACCCAAGCTCACCCCTGATTGCTTCTAGCGCTGCGGCATTACTCGACCCCGTTATCCATCGGCCTGCATCGTTCTGTAAGATTTCCAAGCTCTTTACGTCCGTCTGGTTTAGAGGTACCACTCCCATGCCGTATGTTATACTTGGCAGCCCCACCATTTCCCAAATGGTTTTCCCCACGAAAACCTTATTGAAACTGTTTCTCCCTATAAGTTCCATTTGGTTAAGGATTCGCTTCCCCTTCAGAATCAATTTATTTGAGTGGTTTCGGTAGATGCCTCTTCCTGTAATGTTTATATTTACCCCCAAATACTCGTAATCACCTGTCTCTCCTACACTGAGAAGTTTGCTGCTCCCTTCCGGAATGCAGAACTCACCCACTCTCCATCTTCGAGTGGGGTCCACTTTGCGGCCCACAGGTATAACTTTGCTCTTGCTTTCATTAAGTTCGAGTCTCCATTTGCTCCCATATTTCCCAACAATTCCCAGCATTTTCGTTAGCCCCTCTTCGCTTTCTGACACTAGAACCATATCGTCTGCAAAAAATAGCCCTGGGATCTTCAAGTCCCCAACTGCTACCCCCTCGTCGCTACGCAGGAGTTCATCTCCTAAACCTTTGATGTACAATGCAAACAGGATTGGCGAAAGGATACACCCCTGTTTTAGGCCTATCTCCATAGGCACACGTTTTGTTGTAATATTTCCCAGGCTAAGTTCACAAACTCGCCTCCTAAGCCCAGAGCCTCCAGCTTGCGCCACATACCCTCCCTCCATACTCTATCGTATGCCTTTTTGACATCCAAAAAGGCCATAAACATCTTTTTCTTTTTTGCTTTCGCGGATTCTATCATTTGGGATAGCGTGAAAAGATGGTCGGTTACTCTCCTTCCCTTCCTGAAGCCATTCTGGATTTCTCCCAAGAAACCCTTCTCCTCAATTACCTCCTCTAGTCTCCCATAAAGGACTTTACAGAAAACCTTTCCAATGTTGCTACTGACAGAGATCCCTCGATAGTTATCCAAAACGTCTTTTTCCCCCTTTTTGTGAATAAATGTCACTTTGCTTTCCCTCCACTCCTTTGGGACCTCTTGTTTTTCTATGGCTAAATTGAATAGGGCAGTTAGGCTTTCCAAGAGTTCCTCTCCCCCTTTCTTGATAAACTCGTTAGGAATTTCGTCCACCCCTCCCGCTTTTCCATTCCCCATTACTGCAGTGTAATCGGAGTCTCGGTGTAAGATTTGTGCCTTACGGGATTTGTGGTTATAGTAGAATTGAGGTACTCTTGGCCTGTTGGAGTCTAGAAATTCTTTGAAGTTGGGGAGTGACTTGTTGAGCCTTATTTCGGTGGGTAATGTATTCCACAGTCTTGTGGTAGATGGAAGGAAGGAGTTGCTGTGCTGCTCGGTTCGGCATAAAGGGGTAGTTAAATCAGTAGTCCCGCGTAGGTTTTATGAGTGTCTTTCTGCGGATGCAGGTGGAATCATGTTGGAGATGTAGGGGGGGGGGGGGGGGGTACCAAGTTGTGGCACATCTTAAAATATTGTGTTAGTTTGTGCTTTTTCACGCCGTGTTTCTAGTGTCTCCCACCCCATTTCAGTAAGAAGTGATGTTTTACACACACTCCTAGTTCCCCCGGATATGATACGTACTGCCTTAGTCTGTATTTTGTCAAGTTCGTTTTTTTTGCTGGTTAATACAGTTGTCCCAAACAGTGTCTGCATATTCTAGAAGAGGGCGTATAAACGCATGGTATATTTTCTCAAGGGCTTTTCGGTCTAGTTGGAATTTAAGCTATCTGATGAGATTAACTCTTGTCCGTGCTTTGGACTTAATGTCATTAATATGAGTGGCCCAGCCGCCACTGGGGTCAAATGTCAGGCCAAGATGTTTGTGATAGTCAACTTCCTTGATATCAGTGCAAACATTTTCCCTCCCCCTCAACTGCATTCCTTTCAGATTTGATTCCAATGCACTGTAATTTGTCCATGTTCTAATTATCCAGCATGCTGGCTCTAAGCTGCATAATCTCTATTATCTGATTCCCTGTCTTAGTTGCCTACTCTGGAGTGAGATCTTACTCGTCATCGGGGACCAGATAAATGTTCTGGACACCCCCACATTCTTCCCCTCGCCTGTTCTTTTTTCTTAAATGATTTTTCAAATTTCTGGGGGAGTGGGAATGGGGGTCAAGTTTGAGAAGGACAGAGAGGTGGAGACTGAAAACTAAACCTTCTACCACTACAAGAAAATTTACTTTTCGGTAATATTTCTTTTCTTTTGTTTTTATTCCAGATATACTGCAAATGTTTCCCAAAGCTTTATTGACCTTGGCTGTGACTGTTCTAATATAGCTTCTTGATTTCAATAAATACACAAAACGACACACGCGCTTCAATTGATTAATCGGATATGACACAAGTGCCATATCAATTAACACATACACACGCGACTGTCGTTGTGTGTTTATTACACGCCTTCAGTCCTATAAAAACAATTATTAGAAGGACACTCAGCAATTCATTTTACAATTATCAGCAAAAACAACACATTTTATCGCCAACCAAATTTTCGAGGGGAACCCGTGTTACTGTCCCCTGATTTCCAATGTGTTCTACGTGCTTTCTGGCACATAGAAACACACTGGAACCCAGGGGACGATTTTCAGCTGGTCGCTGGCGATTTAAATTGCCATTGCGTAGCACGATTTGAGAAAATTCCAGTGACATTTCGCTTCTATTTAAAAATAGTCTGTCAATGATTTCCATTCCGCCACATATGTGCGGAACAAATTTTCATGTTCCTTTTGGTTTAGTGTTGCTGTAGATGAGGATTATATAGAACAGACGTGTAATAAAATTTTGTTAAGACTGTCTGAAGTATTCAGTACAGTCCTCATCGGTGAGGAAGTTCAAAGATATTTCCCGTGCCATTGAAAGACACACTTTGGAAGGCTGCTACAGATAGACATGGCTATGGCAGAGTTTTTATTTCATTTCCAGGAAAAGTAAGGGTTTGGCTGTTCATAGATTGGCATTTTGTTTTTACAAAATCCAGGAACTTCACTGGACATTCCTTACATGTATCTCATCTGTGTCATGTAAAAACATGCTTAAAATCTAGTCACCTGTCTCTTGAACCAGACAGTGTAAACAAATCTAGAAATGTTTGTAAAAATACAGGCGAGTGCTACGATCATATGGGCTTTGCTGAATGTGTGCCGTGGAGGTAATTGTCTTTAGTAAACATGTTGAAGCTTAATAATTATCTTTTTTTTTAGTTTTTCAGTTCAGTTTTAGATTGATTCCATAAGCATGATCAGGTCGCATGTTTTCATTACAATTTGAATACAAAGAATTGTGAAGTACTTTTCTGTTACATTTGATTCTCCTGTTATGGAAACGTTGTTTTTTAGCAATAGGAGTTGACTTTCTAACCTTATCAAGCTCTGTTCGACGACCTCTTCTTGACATTTAGTTTAAACAGTATTTATTGCAAAAAAAAACAAACGATAACAGATAAATTGCCAACATTAATGTGAATTCGGCAGTAAGCTGAAAGCTTATACAAGAAGAGTTTTTTTTATAAATTAGTCGCACCCCCCCCCCCCCCCCCCCCCCCCCAAAAAAAAAAAAAAAAAAAAAAAACTTGTTCATCTGAACAAGTAATTTTGGATCGCACTAATGCGGCAATACAAAACTTGTTCATCTGAACAAGTATTTTTGGATCGCACTAATGCAGCAATACAAAACCCTGTTTTAGTAATAATCACAAAAACTGTCGGAAACTGTCTCTTGTATGTCTTGCTCATCTGCCAACATACCCTCCAAAAGATTTGCTCTATGGCCAACATTAGAACCTTTGTAACAAAGACAAGAACATATAGAACTGTTTTAGCAAATGTCTAAACAGAAGCAAACTTCAAAGAGTTTCTCGCCTTTTGAACACAAACAAAAATAAAGCTAACATCACAGGATTTCCACATATCCCCCCAAAAACACACTTTGGTCAAGAAACGTCACTGCTTTTTATTACACGCTGTTCTATGTAATCTTCATCTATAGCAACACTAAACCATGCGGAATATGAAAATCTGTTCCGCACATATGTGTGGAACGGAAATCGTTGACAGACTATTTTTCTAAAGAAGCGATATTTTCCCTGGAATTTTCCACAAATCGTGCACCGCATTTACAATTTGAATCGCTAGCGATAGCTATAAATTGTCCCCTGAGTTCCAGTGTGTTCTATGTGCCAGTAAAAAAAGGCGAGAAACTCTTTGAAGTTTGCTTCTGTTTAGACACTTGCTAAAACAGTTCTATATGTTCTTGTCTTTGTTACAAAGGTTCTAATGTTGGCCATAGGGCAAATCTTTTGGAGGGTATGTTGGCAGATGAGCAAGACAGACAAGAGACAGTTTCCGACAGTTTTTGTGATTATTATTATTATTACTGTTGTTCAAGCTGAGGTCGCGATCCCTGGAGCTGAGGGGAAAAATTGGGAAAGACGGTGAAAGGGAGTGCCAGATGTGTAACTTGGACATGGTGGAGACCCTGGAACACTTTCTTCTAGAATGCCCAAAGTATCAGTCTAAAAGAATGAGATTCACTGGGAGTATAATGGGGAAGTGGGATGGGAGAATGAAGGACATGTGGTCAGGGGGAGACTCAAAGGAGAGGGTTAATATGCTAATCGGAGAGATTGGGAAGAATGGGACAAGGGATATCATCAAGCAGTTCGTCTCCGAGTGTTGGGAGGAGAGGAGAAGCGTGGGAATAGGGAGGCAGTTGGGAGTACAGGGATAACCAAGGCCTTCTCGTCCGAGAACCGCGACAAATCAGCGGCTGGCCAAAGTGTTATTATTATTATTACTAAAACAGGGTTTTGTATTGCTGCATTAGTGCGATCCAAAAATACTTGTTCAGATGAACAAGTTTTGTATTGCCGCATTAGTGCGATCCAAAATTACTTGTTCAGATGAACAATTTTTTTTTTTTTTGTGGGGGGGGGGGGGGGGGGTTGCGACTAATTTATAAAAAAAAAAACTCTTCTCCTTGTACTGGCTACTAATATTCGCTTGAAAAGGTCTTTGTCATTACATGGCAAATGGCTTTTCAATGTTAAGTTTTTCACACTTGTTTGTACTGTTCGCATAAAATGAACAAAACATGTGTTCTGTTTCATGGTCCTGCCAATATGCACCGAATGTTCTTTGACAGTTTTTTGAAGCTGTGAGCGTGCATCACAGGTAACAGACTGAGTATCCTTGAGGACTCAATTTTGTTGAGATTATTTTTTGCTAGTTTTGACTCACTTGATACGATAGAGCTTCATTGCTGAATGTTTTTGGCAGTGTCTATTTGTGTGATTACATTTATGCTTTGAACAACGCTTGTTTGCTGTTGAAAGTGATAAAGCAAGTTGTTTAGAGCTATTTAACCCTTTACCCACAGTAGAGAATATCAAAAAGTATTATTTTAATTACTACTTTTCTTAATTTTTCAAAAAAATCAACTAAACCATATCATGAAACCTCCCATTGGAACGAGCTCGGTGAGCCCGTTCCAATGAGGAGGTCACATGATATGGTTTTGTTGAAATATTTTGAAAATTTTATTTTTTCAAAACTGCTCAGTTTGCAATTACGCGGGCGGATGCGGGCGGATGCTGGCGATTCGTTAGGTAAAGGGTTAACTCTGTAACTACCGATACAGACCGTGTAGCTGCCTCACACCCTGCTTGTGGGCGATTATTGAAGGCTGTGTCAAGACCTATATGAACATTATCTTGTACACTTAATTTAGTTACCTCCCTTACGAAAAGTTGATTTTCTGTCAATGACTGGTTGGTTATTACTTCTATACACCTGGAACTTAATTAAGCACCCCCTGAATGTTTCATGACAGTGAAGTTGCTGTTACTGTTTATTATGTTGTCGTGAGACTTTCTTAGTTTAAACAATATTTATTTCAAGAATATATAATAGAAATTGTTACATACATTGATGTGGATTCGGCAGGAAGCTTTAAGCTAAGACATGGCCGTTTCCACCCAAAAGAAGATTACAAATAGTTACCAATGTCAATAGCAGGTGTGAGAGACTTTAGTTCCTTAGTTGAAACAGTATTTGTATACATTACACAACTGTCAGTAGTCGAGCTCACACATCGTCGTCTGGGGGCCCCCGCCCCGTACTCCAGATTAACCCCTTACCCAGAACGGATAGAGTACGACAGTTGCACAAAAGACGTCTTGAACCACTTGTCTTGGTACTTTCTTGGACGCCGTATGCAAGCAAGGGATCCGCCTGTAAATAATTTGGCCGATTTAGAAGCTGCATTACATGAGGGGTGGCAGCAGTTGCCTCTGGACCGTATCAGAAGGCTCACTGGTAGCATTAGGAGGAGGGTTCAGGCTGTCATCCGGGCACGTGGTGGATGACGTCAGACACTGCTATTGTGTCCAGGAGATAACAAGTTACATTTTCTGTCAGTAATTACCGGCATTGTTTCATCATGGACCGCACCATACTTGTCGAGAGAACATTTTTCTATCAAAAGCATTAGTGACAGATATGTGTAATTAGCGCCATTGAAATACTGCATATTTTTTCATCATTGTGTTGTCTTTCATTTGTCAATAGACCATTCTTTCCGCAAACAATCACTTTTGGCCATCCGAAAGATGCCATCCGAAAGATAGCATGAAAGTAATGACAGACTATTAACACCACTGCGCAAAAACAGGGGGTGCTTAATTAAGTTTCAGGTGTATACTTTGTCAGAAAAATCATTGAGACGTGAATAAAGCATGAATGTGATGAGGGGTTAATATTAAGGCATGATAAGATAAATGACAGATCAGAAGGGCTTACTTTGGTCTTTACTACTGAGAGTGCCAAGCCATCATTAGGCTCCCACGTGCAGGGCCTCTTGCATTCTTTCTGGATTTTGTGAACAGTTCTCTTACTTGATCTTGTATGAAACAGTTTTTGCGACTTACCAGTACATTAATCCAAAGGCCTTGCCTTCTATTAATTGATATGATTGGTAATGGATTTTTACACCTGGAACACTTATTAAGTGATTTCATGAAGGATGTCAGAGTGTCATTTAATTTACTTAGATTTATGATAATATTTTCATTTTTATTGGAGATGTGAGTGAAACACTCCTCAGTGAAATGTTATTTTTCTTCCTTTACGGGTCGCAAACAGGAATGTACTGAGCCCATTTTGTTACTGGTTACTGGTTGAGAGTTTTGCTTGTGGTGAACATTGGTCTGTGAAATCTATTGTCTGAAGAAGACACTCCAGCATAATTTGTATTAGGTGAGTGGGCACAGATATCAATATCTATGGATAATTTTTCAAGATATTCATTCATGAGCCCCACTTCCCAAGCTCTGCTGAAATGTTTGAATGTATTTTTCCTCCCTTATCCTTTTTTTGGACCTTCCTACTCTCTTATTTTTCCATTTAGCCATCTCTTATCCAATGTCTTACAATACATATCACCGTCTGTATGGGCAAAAAATAAATACGGCCCTCGTTTGTGTTTTCAGCTTAAAAAATATTCATTTAGCATTTAACAGATAATATGAGGATTTACCTCAATTAAAATGCGGAAAAAATGCTGCACAAATCCTAAAAACACTATTTTGTGAGATTCCAACAACAAACTCTAGCTCTTTACATATTAGAAAAAACAGAGAAATAGTTTTTGTTCATTCAACTGCAAATGGTCTCCAGATTCAAAAGCAGAAGACAATTTCAAATGAAGATCACCCTTGTTCACATTTAAGATTCTGCTCCATAGTTTCGCACTTCTGCACGGGGGGGGGGGGGGGGGGGGGGGGGGGGGGGGAATTTTAAAATAAAAGGCCTGTCATGAATTGATGCATAGTGTCATGACAGCATGGGATTTCTGTGAAACAGTGGTTCAGAAAATGAGACCAACTTTTCAGACGTCATTTTTACACGAGATTGTTTACAGGTGTGTAGCCACAAAATGAGACGGAGACATAGAAGTTTTTTTTCTTTTTTAGTAATTGGAGATAATGTGCTCCAGGTCTGGGTAGGTGAAAGGTAAAATTCTGCGTTTGTGACTGCCAAGTGCCTGAAAATGGCAAATTCTTAGGTCGGGGCTTCATGTTGTACTGTAAGTTATGCTTCCCACAATTATGTTATGTATCAGTTTTATCTTACAAGTGGGGCGCGGTGGCTCAGTAGGTAGAGGTGCAGGCTGCAAGCCGAGAGGTCCTCGGTTCGAATCCCACCTGCGGCAACCGCGTTGTGTCCTTGGGCAAGACACTTCACCCCCATTGCCCATGTGGGGGCACGATGACGCCGTGTACTAAGGCGTACTGCACGTCGATGGTACGCATGTCTTCAACCAATCTAACCCTGCCTGTGTTGCAGTGCGGAGTTACGATGTTGGGGAGCTGGCAGCTGCTCGTCGTTGCTCGGTGGTTCTCTCCGGGTACTCGGCTTCCTCCACCCGTAAAACTGTCACGGTCACGATTAGCCATTGTGCATAAATATGTGACCTTAAACATCAATAAATAAATAAATATATTTTACAAGCTTGTATTCACTGATTTCAGCCAATTAACAAAATGTATACATGTCTGGGGTAATGCAAATGAGTTTGGCTTTATTGGCAGTGGAATAGAGCACATGACACATCATTTTTGAAAATGCCTTGAAAACTGTGGTGCGGAACCCCATCGCCTTTGTTTAGAGTCATCACAGCCTTAGGTTTGTAATAATGCCGCGTAGTTCCACTAATTGTGTTAATATCTTGATGTTTTCAAAGTGAAGTAAATACTTATTGATTGGACGGTCTACAACTCGAGCAGGAAAGAATATGTGTAAATGTGCAGGAATACAAAGGGTCCAGCATTGCGGTCTTCAGCAGGGACGTTGGGATCGGGAAGCACAACTTGTTTTCTTTTTTCCAGAAATGGTTGTGGAAGTGTGGAAGAGAGAGAGGGGAGAGAGGGAGTGACTGTATATTTTATATAATGTAGCACCATCCGAGAATTAGGGGTGTATGCACTCGTATCATCGTATGACGATTCATATGCAATCAGCTGAAGCCTGTATTTGTCTTTTGTGTTCCCGTCCTTGTGAATTAGTGTGTGTGTGTGGGGGGGGGGGGGGGGGGGGGGAGGGGGCTGTGTGCTTGACTCTTTACTCTTAAGATACGACCGAAAATTCCCTCTCCTAATTTGTCTCTTCCACGTATTCTAAAATCGAGGAATTGAACATTTTTGCTCTAGATTTAACAAATTTATTAAATAAAGTTTCTGAACTTCGCAACTTTCTCAACCGTAGTGGTGTGTTAATTTACCCCTTTGGAACTTTAATTATCCTGACGTTCAAACTTCACTGGGAATACAGTTTCTTCAACGTTTTTTTCAAAATGCGACGTCAAACGTCGAAAAGATCCAATAACAAGATATTTTTCACATTAGTGATTATCTGATTGAATGCTAGATTATGTTTGGTGGTCTGAATTTGTTATTCAAAACTTGTTTTATTACAAATTATTGG
The DNA here is from genome assembly GCA_031216915.1 of Pictodentalium vernedei. Taxonomy (NCBI): domain Eukaryota; kingdom Metazoa; phylum Mollusca; class Scaphopoda; order Dentaliida; family Dentaliidae; genus Pictodentalium; species Pictodentalium vernedei. The sequence continues at coordinate 432,115,643 of CM062297.1, read as the reverse complement.
AGAGTGCCCACAATGACTGAATGCATTTTGGTCAAATATGATAAATTTCACGTCGGGACGTTGGCCAACCAAATATTTGGGCAATTTTTGCCGATTTTGGGTGAAGAACGTTTTTCAAAGCGATGTCTGCGCAAAGTGGAATGAAATCCGTTTGAACATTTTTGAGAATTTCGCTTCACAAATGGTTTGAGAAAAATCAAATAATTCGAGCAATTTCAAATGTCTTTTTCTTACAGGAGAAGCAGAATAATATTTCGAAATTCTGATACACACGACCGTAAACGAAACGAATATATTCGGATGTATCATAGACTGTCTGACCGCACAACTTTCCAGCTCAGTGTCATTAATGGAATCGTCTCTTTTAATACGACCATATACATTCCAAACGGCTGGGTGTTTTTAGATCCGAAGTGGAGTGCATAATGTAATGGAATGTGATCATAAAAGTGGTATTTTTTGCAATCAGAACGTGATCCGAAAGTGACATACTTCCACTTGTGGTTCGAGATTTCGTAAATTGAATATTGCGAAATCAAGACCTCATCAAAAGAAATCAAATGAAAATAGCGTCTCAAACTTAATGTTTCTTCTCGTTAGGTGTGAATCTCTAGTGATGCGGGAAGATGGGCAGACAGAAAATTTCGACCGAATCGCGACACAGTCGCGATCCGATCGGAATTCTCTATCTAGTTTTGTGATTGTAGTACTCTATTCCTATACTCATATTAGAGTGTATATATTTCTATTGGGATTTAACGACACGTTCGACAGTCAATGTAACGTGTGGAGGAAGCCGGAGTACCCGGAAAGAACCACCCAGCAACGGCGAGCAATTGTCAGGACTCCCCACCGTACTAACTGCGCACAAGCAGGGTTAGCACTGGTTGAAGATGCACCATCGACGTGCAGTATGCTTTAGTACCCAAGGCCACCGTGCTCACACATGTGTAATAGGGTTTAAGTGCCTTGCGCATGGACACAACGCAGTTATCCCTGGCGGGGTTTGAAGCTTAATGCCGTAACCACTGAGCCATCGTAGGTTCCCCCATTCTCACTTGCCCTTTTCAGAGTTAGACTATTCTGCAACAGGAAGCCAGGTATAATAGATGAAAAACTTTGAAGCTTATTTATTTATTTACTTCCCTTTCATTAAGCTGATGAAATGTTGTGACGTGTTACAATATTGGAAAGAACACACCAGCCCCTTTCACACATCATACCATTTCGTCGCAAAAGTCAAAGAATACTATGTTTATCGCCGTTGTACATAGATTGTGGTTTAGAAAAGCTACAAATGCCACACGAACGTCACGTGATAACCCATGTCATCTGTCTACGATACGGTAATATTAGAAAAACGAAAACCGGTGACGAACGAAAAATTACTCATCGAATTTGAACAGACCTGCAATCAGCTCAGCCACGCCCATTCTATTCACAAATAAGGCCTAAAAAATTGAACATCTGTTTCTCAGGCCCTCCCGCATGGCCCTTTTGCCTGCGGCATGCTCTCTTGTTATAGCCAATGCAAACTTAAAAATTAAATGGCTTTTGTATGATATTTTACACAAGTTAATAAAATTGATAAATTTGTCGCTTGAGTGCAACAAGGCTTTGCAGTGCTTTAGCACTGCTAAGCCTTCTTGCACTCAAGGGACGAAATACACCACCATCCATGCTGTTCTGTGGATTATGAAGCCTAGAACATAAAACAAACCAAGAACATGAACTTTTGATGGCGAAGAAATAATTAAAAAAGTAAAAAGAAAAATAAAAAACCGCTTGCCCACATGCAATTTTACAAAAAGGCATGAGAAACAGAAGACTTACTTTGCGGGGCCTAATGCATTTTACTTACGTTACAAACATCCATATAACAAGACCATTTCCAAAGACGCCGCTGAAACCAACAATGGTTATGTACGCACCGATGACGTCATGCCAGGTGCTATTTATTGTAGGAAATAACTTCCAGTGAGGATGGATGAACAAATCATATGAGTCGTAAGTATGCGTAGTCCCGTTTTGGTATAACGTTGTTGTCCCCGTGCTACTACTGTCATGTAAATCCTCTGTCGTGTGTGAGAACGTGGTTTCAGGAATGGTGGAGTTCACTCCGTCCCAAATCAATGTCGAAGTCATCGTGGATTAGGTCAGGGTGTGTATGAGCTACTGAAAACAAAATCAATATATGACGTAAGTAACAAAAAATACTTGAACAAAAAAAAGAAGCAGGACAGTAGCTGATATTGACAATATCTTTGCAAGGACGTAGCGAAGATGACTGATTGGGAATGAAGGGTAAACCCGATTTGTCCCGAATGTGATGATTCAAGTCCCGACTGATAAAATATTCCAACTCCAACTATATCATAAAGGCATGGCTTCGTCGAAGTTACACGGCCATACGCTTGTTTCAGTGTGGAAATTAGAACGGTTTCTTCATTCCAAAGTATGTCCGATTTAAACTTCCACATCTTTTCAACAACGTTTGCTTGATAACTTCGATCTCAGATTGGTTGAAATTTATTGTTTATTTTTATTCCTCCATTAAATTTGATTTGAGCCTCGGCAAATCTCCAAACGACTACTACAAGAAAAGTTTGTAAAGCCACCCATATCGAATGCTTACATTTATGCATTAAACAAAAGAGAAAGATGAGAGTAATATATAAGATCGGCCACATTTTATGTACCTGGCGATGAATTCCAGAAGTCACATCATAAGTCATATGACCAGTGACGTCTTGTTGGTTGGAATATGGTGCACGTAAACGGACATGCTCTGGCGTTCTTACCGTGGTGATTGGGGGTGGTGTTGTTATAGGGACACGCGTTTGAGCCGTCCATTTTGTATACTAAAGTATACTATATGGCGCCATCTGCTTTCTATGGTGACACGTGGTTACTGTGTAACTGACAATCCTACTATTCTGGCGGGGTGTGTTCTATGGGTGTGTCTGATTCAGTGGGAGTAAATCCAATTAAACAAAAAAGACCCGATAACTACTGAATGTTACTCAAACGGACTTTCTTTGGTTCCAGTTCTCCCATAAGCCTTCATGTATGAGTAGCACGTAGTGGCATGGGATTTTAAAAAGAGAGTTCGATTAGTGGGGAGTATGACTAATTACCTGAAAAGACTCGACAACTCTCTAACGAAAACAGCCCGAAAGGTACCGAAGAGGACTTTGATTGGCTTCGACTCTTTCTAAAGTCTACCGGACTCCATTCCAGTGGATCCTATCTACTCTCATCCTAACCATATCTGATCCAAAGAAAAGCACGTAGTGCTGTGGGGCCTTAAATGGTGTGTTCCATTTATTGGAAGGTTTATCCAATTACCGGCATTGACCCGGAAACTGTTTATTTGGTTCGGATTCTCTATGAACCCTCGGTTTCAGTCTATCTGGGGCCTAGTACTTGTCATTCCTGGCTGCTATCACCCGAGAACTCGATTTAGCCGTAGCTATCTCTACCTGCCCCCTTTGTTCTCTACCATTCATGGTGCTTTATTTCCTGTAACCTGCATCTGTCTATACAGAGTTATCAGTTATCTTCCTTGTGTATAACGATTGCCTGTATGGTTCCTAAGAAACATCTGTAAGTCAATCGTGTTGTGACTGAAATTTCATAAAGATTCATTTCCTGTGAATCAAATTAAGAAATGTTGCTTGATTTGATCGGCATTTTGATGACATTACAATCAGAAATGAAGACTCACCATCGTTGTAGTGTAATGATTGCACCGGATAGTTCCACAAATGATGTTAATGTCTTAATGTTTTCAAGGGGAATTAAATACTTAAATACTTATAAATAGGAATATCTATAACTCTGTCCTAAAAGAATACCTGTAAATCTTTATAAGTAAAGACACATCAAATTACATCAACGTTCGCCTGCAAGCAACTTTTTGCAAAGAATGGCTGAAGAAATAGTTCATAATATCGTCGAATTCCGAACAAAATTAAACAAGTGGCCTGAGAGCTTACACGTCTGCATAAGAAACTCTTAGTTTCATCGGTCTTAAAACCAGGATATGGAATATTACGTTAGAGTAAATGTCTCATCTACTGAACACAGTCAAGCGGCATTCTCACTATACTAATGGAATGCTACACAGCAATTTTGCACATATTACCATAACTTTTCATTGTGTTTTGTGTATTCTTCAGTACTAAATTCATTTATTCTACACTCTTCCACAAAGATCGAAACTCGGCCCCTTACTGTTCCTTGTATTAATGGTATAACCGATAGCATACACAGTAGCTGGTGTTCAACCGATTATCAAAAAATGGTCGCTGACCGATTACTGGTTGTTTGAGCTCACAATCGGCCGATTTTGTTCCCGATTTCGACTGTAACACCGTGCACTACTAGACAAGTCGAGGCTCGCAAAAAACTACATATCAAATTGAACATATTTGACAATGTTTGAGGTCCGTTCATTACTAGATAAGTCGAAGCTCGAAAGAACTACATTAAATTGAACATATTTCACAGTGTTAAACTCATTTGACTCTGGTCCTGTAAAACTACTAGTCGCACACATTTGGGCGGTAAACGTGGATTAGAGCCACGTTTACCACCCAAGTACGTGCCACTGGTAATTTTTACTGCGACCTGAGTCAGTGGAGTGCAACCTTCACTTTTGCGGTATGAACTGGAGACCGCCGCAAGTACGCTCAGTTGTAAGCTTTACATGCCGTTCAACTTGTATATCCCGTAAAGGAGCACATAGAGAGATTAAGAATACACATTGTGGTGGTTTTTCAACTTTATTGAATGGTATTATTGACATCATTTTACATTAACAAATGAACCATTGCAGAAGATAATAAAATGCGGTTAATGAATCATCACAAAATGCTTGGCAACAATCGGTTGAACCGATGTTCCAGGAGCCGTTGCCGTTGTCATCCGACTGCCCACAATCGGCCGATTGGGATGGCCGATTCCGATCATCGGTTGAACACTAACAGTGCATAAGGCTTGATGCAGACGATACTTACGGTACCTTGATGAACCTTGAATAAGATTCGAATCCAATCAATAATCATGACCTAACCACAATAGAACAATGAGCCAAGACATGGTTAGTAGAAAGTAATCCTAATAAAAACGTAAGCTTATTTCACGTAAAAGCAACCCCCACTTCCCACCACACTTACTTCTTGGTGATTCATAGATAACGGAAGTCACCATCTAAAATCACTTATATTAAATAGCTCATTACATGGAACAATCACATTTACGATATATGCTCCAAAGCCTGGTCACGCTTAGACCTACTGGGGAGACACACATTTATTCTTGACAATGAAATCAAAATCATCGAAATCCCGGATGCTGTCTGGGATACCCTTTTTGGTATCCAAAGTTTCCGACTTGGAAAAATACATATTGCCGCAGCCAGAATAATACATGAGCAACCGTAAGTGCTAGTAAGTCCATCCTTTATTCCGAAACACGCTAGGGACCACTACAACAAAGACGTCGTAAACACAACTTAACACAGTTTTTCAACATGTACCACCGCTTGTCTCCCCAATACATTTCCAAAAAAGTCACCCCCACCCCCTGTCTCTTTGACGAAACCTTCGCTCAACCTTCGTCCACGGTGAAAGCACCGACTTCCATATTGTCGTACACAACTGTATCAGTCCTTTTTCGTCGCTAATGTTTCTGACCAGTTCACAAATTTACCTTTGTCCATGAGAACTCTTCATTGAATAACTTTAGGGCTTTGTAAATGATGGCAACCAACTACCACCTTTACTGTGATGAGAGTGAAATAAGCTGAAAAACCATACGTGTAGTTACTTGTCACAGCCATTTGTATGTACGTTTTTCTTTTTGGTTTATTTGATGATGTCATTGATGGCGTTACTGAGCACGTAACCAATCCATAGTAATGATCTTGAACTATGCTGATGGCGTTATAATACGTGTTAGCTTGACAACATACTATATTCATTCATTGCGATGTGACGCCACCGTTTGTTTTATTTGGGTTTAACAACATTTTCAACAGCCAGGGTTACGTCGGTGGGATGTTACGTCACATATCATATCACGCCCAGTGTGACATGGCGTCACTGTCTGCATAGTTCACAATATGCACTGCTACTTTGACATCACTTTCTGCTGAAAAGAATTGGATCCAAATAAAGTCCAATTGTTTAATTTTTTGTATTTATCGGGTCCTTTTCGGTAATTAAATATACTACCATTGAATCGAACACCGCCCATAACATCATCCACACAAACGTGGGACTTACATAGTAACAATGTGCTACCAGAGAAACCAAGATGGCAGCCCTCTGCTGCCGCTCTATAGTTTCGTACTTCGCATTCCAAACTAATGGCATTCATTGAAACTGATGTCATGTAAATTGGAGATGCATTTTTAGTATCAGATGTATGATTTCTTTAGGCTGTTTGTTGGACACCATAATTAAAAGTTTTGGTCACTGGGTTGGAGCCTGATGTATAGGGGTAAATTACCAGAGGGCTAATGGGAAACAATGGCTTCGCAAATGAGACACAATTTTTTTTCACATTTTAGAAAGAGGAAATGCTCAACGATAGGAGTAGGTAGGTTGGATAGTGGCAAAATTCTGTTTTTGAAACTTCTGGGTGGCTGGAGTGACTGGTCTGGGCATTTTTTCATTCACTTTTCCAGGTTGAGGCCTTGCATATGACAGTGAATTATTTCACCCACATTCAGATTATTTATTTCTACTTTGTCAGATAGTGTTGTATGTTTTAGTGGATTTAGAAACTGTAATATATATCATGGATTAGCTAAGTATGTGCGACAGTATTCTCATTTGAAGAGAGTGCATGGTATGGCATTTTCAGAAATGCTGGAAAATTGTGGAGCGGAGCTTTAAGAACATTTTGCGTGCGGTGTCGCCCATTGAACAAGGGAATTCGTTAATTGTGATTGAGTTGCAAATACATCATTTTTCGAACTTTTCGATTATTTCTGGTTTGTTTGCAGTTGTTAGTGATAGTTAACATTCATCAAATGTTATCTCAGCACAACTGAAAAGCAAATGCGTTGACATTCTAAGAAATTTGATGATGTCGTCTAACTTCGCATCTTTTTGAATTAACGTCAAAATCCGAAAACACATTAGTATAAACTACTGCAGTTCTCCCGCCCCGATCTCCTTATTCCTGGTACAATATGCTTTTATGAGCAACCTAATTGTTATTATTCACCACGGAATTGTATTCATGGAGTTTACTTTGCCATTTTGGTCAAGCTCGTCCCATTGAGGGGTAACAGAATAGTTTCTAATGAGAAAATACACCAAACACAAGGCAGATTGCATCAACAAAATATGATATTTGACAGCAACTGAAAGTTAAGTATTATTAAATAAGAAACAAATAACATAAAACGTAATCATAAAAGTGATGATATCTTTTGTAAACATTCACGTTAACCCTTTACCCAACGAGTCGGTCGCACCCGCCCGCGTAATATGCATTTTCAGCCGTTGAAAAAATATTATTTTTCAAAAACTTTCAACAAAACCATATCATGTGACCCCTCGTTGGAACGAGCTCGCCGAGCCCGTTCCAACGAGGGGTCACATGATATGGTTTTTGTTGAACCTTTTTGAAAAATTTCAAAAAATGATATTTAAAATAATAAATTTTGATATCGTCTGCGTTGGGTACTATGAACTGTCATTGATTATTGTTGACTAAGGTTTCGTTGTTTGAAGAAAAGCTGTAGCATATTACAGATGATATCACATAATCTGGGGACTTCATTCTTCATTAGGAATATGAATTTCTCTTCGACATTCATAGTGGAGAAGGGCTGGTATTCGCCCTCCTGCCTGCGAAAAATGTCTTTTCTGCGAGACGCATATTCCGAACATTCCACAACGAAATGAAATTCTGTCCCTACGAGTCGCACAGCCCACAAAGTCGTTCGTTTGCGGGTATGGGGAGGGGTGTGTGTGTGGGGAGGGGGGGGGTAGATATCTGCCTTCCTCTATCATTAAGGAATGATTACTTATACGCAGTCGCGTGAACATACTCTTTGCCTCTGATGATGTCGTGCTTGTCAAATAATTTTCTAATTTTTATTCTTTTTGAACCGATGATAAGTTCTTAATTTGTCTAATTCTATGTTTTTCTGATCTTCTTTATAGTCTTTATAGAATGTGGTGGTGGATATTTTTCAAATTTTCTATAACTTTGTCATATTCATGTGGTTCAAGTACCGGGTTGTCACTGCCTGTAACTTCCCTATACTTCTAACACATAGAATATCGTTGTAGGTATTTTCAGCTTCCAACCGGGCGTCCAATAATAATCTTGACGACGGAGATTGGAGGAGTTTTTGACATAAGCTTTACTAGTTGCATATTTGCGTCAATATGTAATGAATATCGGTCCACTTCAGCTCTAACAGCATGATTTGACGATTTACTGTGTACGCCAAGCACATGTTTATAGAACTGAAGTGGAACACGTTCACATAGGGAAGTATCAAAGTTTATTTAATTAATTTCCGAAGCCCAACGTTCACTACCATACATAAGAATGGGCTTGATTAGAGGCTTAAACAGTTTTATAAGACAGCTGATCGAAGGTGACAATTTTTTCTGAAAGACGTCGAATAAGCTGTGCATTGCTTTCAAACCTTTCAGTCGTAGACCCCTTTGAGACAAGTCCATTTTGCAGTTACTTGAGAACACAAGTCCCAGGTTAGTATATGTGTGGGCAATCTTTTGTTTGCCAATTAGAAAACTGGAAAGATTGGTCCTTTTTCCTGAGTTAAATATGATTACCTTTATTTTGTCAACGTTAACATTAAGTAGATTAAGGTTGCAATAGTAATTTAATTTGTGAAGAGAGTTTTGAAGACCACCTGGTGTGTCAGAAAGAAGAGCTGGATCATCGGCAAAGAAAAGATGATTCAATTTTGAGTTATTGATTTTTAGCGGAAAGAATTCGTCGTTGAAACTTAAACCTAAGTTATCTATGAAAATTTTAAAGAGTGTCGGAGAGATACCGCAGCCTTGCCTTACATTGGTTGTTGATAGCTGGGGTGGACCTCGGCCGCGGTTTGTTTTTGTTCGATAATAGCTTCACTCGTACATAGATTTTAATACTTCAAGTAAATTATTACATAGACCCTGTTGTTCAAGCTTATCGAATAATATTGATCTATCTGCGGTATCGAAAGCTTTCTTAAAGCCAATAAATGCTACATATAATGGCTTTATCAGTACTTTGTATTTGTTGATTGTCGTTTTAAGTAAAAACGCGATGTCAATTGTACTGCTCTAAATTCAAATTGGTTATCGCTTATTAAATTGTTATCTTCCAAAAAAGTGTTAATTCTTTCATTTATCACTTTATTAAAAAACTTGCCAAGTGTACTGCTGACAGCAATTGCCTTGTAGTTCCTTGGATCATAGTGGTCCCCTTTCTTGTATATTGTTGTGAGGACAGATTTGCTCCATCCTACTGGGTAATGATGGGACTCTAATACTTGATTGAATAATTTAATTATGTTATCAATGATGTATGGCCCTAGGGTTTTCAATAGCTCATTAGAAATATTATCTCCTCCTACTGCTTCTTCGTTTTTAAGTTTCCTTAAAGCTTCGAGGATTTCCATGGTCGTCGTCGGGTCGTTATTTAGTGGGTATTGTATCTGAATAATCCTCCCGGGAGGTTTTCGTACAGATGTGGTGTCTTTTTGTTGGCAGAAAAGAGTATTGAAGAAATATGATCTGGATAATTTTCTTAAGCACCCCTTGTGCGTAACATCTTAATAGTTTGCCAATATGATTTCAGGTCAGTGGTTGATAGTCTATCAAGTTTACCACATAGAGCTTTAAAGTACCGTTTCGAATTTCTCTTTTTGTTGCCTTTTTGAATCTGTTTGCGCACAGAAAAAAAGAGTCAAAGGGGTTTTGTTTTAGAGCCACTAAGGCACTTTTCATTGAAAATATTAAATCTTTGCATTCTTGGTAAAACCATTTTTGCTTGGACTTTTTCTTACGGAAAACTGGGACTCGTTTTGTTGCACGATCATTAACGTAGATTAATATCTCGGTTAAGTCCGCAATTGCGTTTTTGGTACCATCTTGGTTATTTGGGTATGTCTTCATTAAAAATCTTTTGATTTTTAACTTGCAACTCGCGGTTACTGATTGCCTGTAAAGCTTTCTCATAGCTATCAGGTAGCCACTTTAGTTTAGGATCTTTTTTTATAAGCATATTTCGAAGTAGTTTGATGATCGTTTATTTTTGGCCGGAATGGTGATTTTACGCAGAAGTCGTCTACATCCGAAAAAGGTTTATCTGAAATTAGGATGTTGTCTACAACGCTAGGCCCTTTGTATTGAATGATAACTGGTAAAGTTACCCATATAATCTCCAGGACTTTTACCATTAATTATTTTCAATTTAGTAGACTGACATACTGCGAGAAGTTGTTTTCCGTACATATTCGTAGTTTTTCCTTCAACTACATGCAGTGGCGGCGCCAGAAAAATTTTTTTGTGGGGGGGGGGGGGGGCAACTAGGGGGGCAGACTCCCATGAAGGGGGCAAATACGTAAAGGATCATATCATTACTTTGTTATGAGGTAGTCCAAACTTGGACCCAAAGTCCGTAATATACTTTTTTGGTTTGGTACGTCCTGTGGACGTACCAAACCAAAAAATTATATTACGGACTTTTGGTCCAAGTTTCGACTAAATGTAATGGTAATTAGCGGTCCTCCTTTCAAAAAATCCTGGATCCGCGTCTGGTGGGTCTGTGCGTGAGAGAGAGAGAGAGAGAGAGAGAGAGAGAGAATATGGATAGACATGCCTTTGTTGGCTCATAACTTAATTATAACTTATAAGTATCTGCATCCGAGTCTTTAAATCTCTACTGCCTGGATGTGTTCATCAGCTAGCCTGAGGCTTTGGGCTAGATGTGTATGGGAAATTATTGGGAATAAAAAAAGAGAGGGGTGTGTGTGAGAGAGAGAGAGGGTGACTGAATGTGTTTGTGTGTGAGGGTGGATGGAAATGCATGCGAGATGGTTGGGGGGCAAAACCTTCGTTTTTTGGGGGGGGGGCAAATCCCCCCATGCCCCCCCCCCCCCTCCCGTAGCGCCGCCACTGAGTCTACATGTATTACCTTTCCGGAATTTATCAACCTTATAAAAGTTGGGGAGGGTACATGTTTCTCACTATCATCTGTACTATAATCAAACATTTCTGCGGTGAATGAATTACTGTCTCGACCGACGATTAGTAAATCGTTTTCCCTACACGTCTTCAGTTTCTTTTCAATATTATGGTACGCAAAATCCAGTTTTTCTTGGGAGCACCAAAATGTTGAGTTTTGTGGATGTATATATACAGAAATAAAAATGCTTGGTGTACTAATGCTGAACATTTTGCCGTTAAACTCAACCCATAGTGATAGAGTGTCGATGGATGCAGATTTCCGAACAAAAATGGTTTACACTTATCTCTATTATAAAACGTAACACCGCGTCTTTTATAGTTAGCATTGTTGCGACATATATCCAGACAAGTATTACCTGGAATGGTAATATCATTTGTTTTACTGTGCCAAGTCTCGGTTAGAGAAATATATAGAATATACCCATAGTAGCTTGGTGTACCAAATGTTCGCCATGAGTGGTGAAGTGGTGTTAAACGCGAGCCTTTGGCGCGCGGTTAACACCACTTTACCACGAGTGGTGAACATTTGGTACACCAAGCTGTTTTGGGTATATTTTATTTATACCATGATCGTCAGATTATTAAGAGTCGCTATTATTTTTTCTCGATTTTACTGAGCAGCAGCCGTACATACTTGCGAATTTGTTTTTGTTTACATGAGCATCGATGGGCGGTACTTCCGTTGTCAATTTGATCGCCGAAACGAAATCGAAAAAGAAACCGGGCCTTTTTCATTTTAATAACATAATAACATAATATTTCGAGTTTTGTATGCTTTATTGACATGAGACAATGCATGTTTGTTGATTTTGGGTGTCTTATTGGGTAAACTCATTTAAAAACGTAAATAATTGCCAATTTCAATTCACTTTTCTCGGGGCAACGTGCGATAAATTTAGACAAGTTTGCAAGGTCGACGTCACCAAAGGTAAACTTAGATGTAGTTCCACTGTAGGTGTAAATTTTAACTATTGAAATACCATTGCTGGCATGTTCACCACGGTCGGTGTGTAAAGCTAAGATTTATGTCATATGCTTTTCATATATAGTAGAATATGTAATTATGGTATAAACATTCGTATTTACTGGGAAAACGTATAAAAACGGGTCCTCCAACTTGTGGAAAAGACCCTGGACGTTCCAAACGGTATATATGCTATTCTGTGGATATTCTGGAATGAAGTTTTGTTGCTCATATTTTATCACAATACGGCACATAATTATATAGTAATAATCCGGGCCTTGGGGAATACTGAGAACCGAAGATGAAAGTATATACACATATACATAGTTGGTAATTACGTTATGACGTATTTTACTCTTCAAACAGACTCAGAATGGCTTGAGGAAGCGTTACCGTGTATGTTTGAAAAGTAAAAATAAAAAGTAAAATATGTTATGGTGTTTTATATCTCAAGCAAGCGTAGATCACGTGTGTTTGGGAAATAAAACGTTGAATTTGTTGAATTTGTATCATTGGGAAGATATAATGCCGTTTAGTAGAAATTTATAGTAATTCTAGATGGTGGAGTTGATGTAATTTAAAATTTCACAAATTTGTTTTCGCCCAAACGAGATGTTATGTTTCTGATCGTATTTTGATCGATTGTACGAGATTTAATTACTTTGCACATTTGTCGTGCGTTTAAGGGCATGTTCCGGTCTGATCTTTATAAGTCTTGTTTGTAAATTGAGTGACCTCCTGTGGTCTTTGTGAAGCACTAATTCCTTGTACAGGTTGATGATCAATAGAATACGGTGAGTTTGAAGCATAACCTGAACCCAGTGTTGCATTTCGGAACGCGTATTTGATGTTCGTAGCCAGAACTTTAATTCCAATATGATTCTCGTGACACCCGACACGGTACAAGTGTCTTGTGCACACCCCCTGTTGATTAATGAAACCATTGGTGTAATCTAAGAAGACAACATTTGTCTTCTTGCAAACGTTTGCATCCCGCCCGTTTGTCTCCTTTATAACAGCATTACTTTTATGTTGAAACAATGACGGCAATACAGATGACATTATATTAAATATACCCATAGTTGCTTGGTGTACCAAATGTTCACCACGAGTGGGGAGGTGGTGTTAACCGCGAGCCTTTGGCACGCGGTTAACACCATTTCCACACTCGTGGTGAATGTTTGGCACCCCAAGCTACTTTGGATACACTTTATTTATACCATGATCATCAGGTTAATAGGATTTTAAATTAAATATTACAACATCCACACGTGCGAATCAGTTTTTGTTTACATGAGCACCGGTGGAGGGCACTTCTACTGTCAATTTTATCGCTGAAACGAAATGGAAAACGAAACGCGCAAATCACGGTGCCTTTTTCATTTTAATAACATAATAAAAATATACTATTTCGAGTTATGGGTGCTTTATTAGCATGAGGCAACGCATGTTTGTTAATTTTTGGTATCTTGTGAGGTAAACCCATTTAAAAACGTAATAAATAATTGCCGGTTTCATTTCACTGTTCGCAAGGCGACAAGCGATAAATTTAGATAAGTTTGCATTCTAGTCGAGGTCACTAAAGGTCCACTGTAGGTGTAAATTTTTACTGTTGAAATCCCATTGCTGGCGTGTTCACCACGATTGGTGTGTAACGCTAATATTTTTGTTATTGGCTTTTTATATATAGTAGAATAGGTAATCATGTATACATAAATGTTGCTTGGGGGTATTTGTGCTTCAGGGTGTTTACCAGAATGATCAATATCTTCCTCCGACACCAGTATTTGATGTTTGCATGAATTAACCGATATGTACACTTACTTTATCAACATTGTGGCTTGTTTTATGTTCACAAAGCCACTTTACCAGTCCTTCGATTCGTTGACCGGGGTGAACTTCTTTTGTTTCTCCTCTTAATGCATTTAATTTAGTATCAATTCCCCGAATAATCGAATCTTCAATAATTAGGTGGATGGCCCCGTGGCTGTGGGGGTGAAGACCAAGGCTGACTACTTTGAACATTCCTGGGGCTCTTCGTTGGTTTTTGGGTACCTCTGTAACTTCTATTATTGTGACCTTGAATGGTGATGGGCTGGTCATGTAACTTTTCAATTTTCTTTCGTACTGGAATATTTGTTGTGAATGTCGTATTGATGCCATTCGCACTAAACTGCGTACCCATGGATGGAAGTTTGTGAATATAGCACTGGAGATGATGGAGGATGCTGTTATTGTTTTGTTGCCGAGGTTGCTAGGTGTAACGTTATTTTTTGGTTTTGGCGATGTGTTTTGTTTTCTGTCGAGTTCTTTCACCTTATTTTCAGTTCATCAACTAACATCTGAAGTTGATCAAATGAATGTTTTAAAGCATCATAACTCAACTTATCACAGATAAACGACGAATTTAACATTCGTGAACCTGACGTAAATTGCTGTTTTGAAGGTGTTTTGTGGCACAAAACTCCAAAACGTTTCTTTTTGCGTTGAGGAGTGAAACATTTTAAAGCTGTTATGTCAACAGGCGACGGCTCTGAATAATCACTATACAGTTTTGTCACCAATTAACTATTATCACCATCAAATTTTCTATCAAATCTGCACTCATAGTTGCAGGAGAGGTGATTATTTAACCACCAGCGTATATTTTGTTGAGTTCCTTGAATCATGATTTTATTTTTGTCCTATATATATGTACCTTTAATTTATTGGATCTTGTTTTGGGAATGGTAAGTATGTTTTCAACAATCACCTCAGTATTGTCGGAAATACTTAAGAACTGAATGAAATTTTTATAATCTTTATTGGAGTATGAACGTGTGGGAACGGGTACAAATGTATGAATCCCGAAAGGATTCATACAAGTTGTACCCATTCCCCAACGTTCATACTCCAATAAAGATTATAAAAATTGCATTCAATTTTTATAATTACATTCCGTAACAGTTTAAACTACTTTTTACCAAACAACAAAGCAGAAAGACGAAATAAAACATGTACGAACGAACGAGGCGAAAAACCACCCTCACACAAAAGACAAAGCGCACAACTCTGAGTTTTCACAGCTTTAGAAATGGAAACGAGTATTTTAGTAACGGGCTTTATGCCATAGTTGGGAAATGTCACCAAAGAAACAGCAGCGGAGTTGATAACTGAGAGAGGCGCTAAAAGCTAAAAACCCGCCCAAACACCGCCCGAATTACATTCTGTCAACTGCGCTCTACCGTAAATGCAGGTCAAAGTTCGACCAAATGTATTCATTGGAAAATGAATTACATTTTGTCATGACGTTTTCATCCAGCTGACCAATGGGAATTGAGTATTTGGACCCAAAACGTATAACAACATTAACAATGTAATTATATTCCCAAGTCACTCCTTTTGTTTCTTTATGTTGATCGTCATCCCAGTAGAATGCACTCAATCCATTTCTATGATTTTCGAATTTCGAAGTGTCTTGTGTTATTATCGGATAAGGTTACCCGAGATTACATAGTAATAGCCGATCAGCTGGAGCGATGGAAAGACACGTCCGATCACATCGATTACCTCGCTTAAACATGATATGTTTTTTTTAAGTTTTTTTTAAACTGCTGAATTTGCATATTACGTGGGCGGATGCGGACGATTCGTTAGATAAGGGTTAACACAGCTATTGCAAGGCCGTGGTAGTCTCTGAAGGGGACTATAACAATTAAAACTTTATGACCAGTGGCTCAGAGTAAAGTGGGAGCTGAAGGGGAGAAATTGCAGGGGATATCACTTTCTTTTAAGATTCTTCTATTACACTTTCACACTTTTGCACAGGGGTAAAATTGTAAAGTAAGGACCTAAGGTAAATTAGAGATGTATTTTTTGTACTACAGTGTATGGGCATGTCGTTTTTGGAAATGGCTGGAAAACATGAAGAGCGGAACCTCAGTATACAAAATAGACATCGAAAACGCTTGTCACCCTACCAACACGCGCATGCGCATTAATACCACTCAACAAAATGGAAATGACGTCACAGCATGGCCGATCTCGCGCGCCACCTTAACAACCAATATGCTGTTATTGGTCACGTGATTTATGACGTCACGTCCGGGTTCATCTCGGGGTATATCAAATGGGGCCTGATCTCCATGTCACATAATACTGATGTGTGAGTGAGAGATCATATATATTGGAAAACATATAATAGGGTCGCAGATAGGAAACAAACGAGGATTCGTGGGGATTGAGAACCAGCAAAGTACTAAACACACCTGCACTCTAAAAAATCCAGTTTTTCCAGAGTACCAAATTTGATTTTCCACTTGTCACCATTTGAGTACCAAAATAATGGTACTATAGAATACCAACTGACATACCAAAAATACTGTTTGCCAAATATATTGGTTGCGTTCTTGGTACTCTAGAAACCAAATATAAAGGTATCCTTTATTACCAGTGCTAAAACTGAGGAGCTCCAGAATATAAACCAACCAATGTCGTCGCCTGAGTGCTAGAATGTTCTATGTCCCCTACGGGACATAGAACATTCTAGCACTCAGGCGACGATGTGTTTTTGGAAAAACAAAATAGAAATTTCTAGTCAGCTGAAAACGAAGCTTCTTGTAAGGCGAAGTGATCCTCACCAAATTGAACGCTACGCAACTCAGCTGACCCCCCTCCCCATCTCATGAGTATACAGTCATTGTACTGATCAGGTTTGAATATGTTCGAGAAACAACACAATACATTTATGAAACATATTTCCTTACAAACTGATTCTTTGGAGCCAATCGTCAACCATATCTTTTGTCCATGCTTCCTCTGTGTCAGACGACGACACTTTCCGATGACGCTCGAATCAGGAACTGCAATTCTGGCACTTTGGTACTCGGCGCTCAAATTATATGAGGAGTCTATTAAAATCAATGTTAGTGATTTTCCATGAACCTGCGTGTTCCAGAATACCCATGGAGAACATGAATTTTTCTTAGTATAAAATGTACCCCGATTCTGTTGAAGGCAATTCGTCTCATAGCATGCGCATGCCACGATAGAAAACAAAATGTCGATCTCCATCAAACAAAATGGACGAAGGAAAACGCGTATCACCTAAGCAATATGTGGTGTATATGAACACCGATATAAGGTATCACCATTAGGGTGATGTTATGACATGGCCATGACAATCCACGCAGCATGTACCGCCGTTGGCATCACTTCCAGAATCCAGCAAAAGAGGTCTGGAATTATTTTATTTCTTTTTACTTTTGATATGCTCTTGAAAAAAGCAATGTCACTCACATTTTTTTTTTCAAAATGTGATACACTTTAAGTCGATATACAATTCAATTTACTTATGAGAAATATTTCTACTCGCGACGTCGTTCATCTTGTCTTGACAATATGTTACTTTTCGTTGTCGCACGTGAAATAATTTCGGCTTCTACTGTCTACAATGCGAAAACATTCTCTTTAATGAACACTGTTCGCGTAATGAACGTTGACTGATAAGAAAAACGAATGATAATAGCAGTCGTGAAGTTGGGGCTGTCAGAAAAACCTTTTCGCAAAATTGACGACTACGAGTCCGTTTCTGAGAAAATCGTACCGTTCAAACGTCGTACCACTAACAGTTTAAAGACACTACATTGTAAAGACACAATCTTAGAGTGAACGTCCATATTAAGGAGCCTAGAAACGCACTCAAACTTTTTGCAATATGTTATATCTAAGAGTTTTGATGACAGCCTGTAATTGTAACTACGAAAAAGCGAAAACGACGACTGATTGGAAGAACACAAATTCTGATGACGTAGTACCAAATTCGTAATTCTTATCAGTCGTCGTTCATTGGAGGAAAGGTCTCTTTTGTCTAGAAAGACAGGTATTCTTACTAACACGGTTTTTAAGTGACCTAATGTCAAGGCGACAGAAGCATCCGAGGACATGGGACAGGAGTAACAAAAAGGGACCCCGATATTAGTTAAGAGTTAAGACTGGAAGTTTACAGTGTATTATAAATTGTAATGTGACCTTCGGTAGTACTGAAATTATAGTTAATATATCGTCCATGGAGAGCAACAAGGCGCCATCTGCAATGCAGATGTCGCCGTGTTGCACTCGAGGGATGACATAAGGCTTCAGAACTAACCTCACAGTTTGTTTTGATTCTTTGATTATTATCGACCAAACTCCGCCATTATTCTTGATACCCCCTCTGCCCACAGCCACTGGCGCAGGTGAAATATGTTGGAAACGAATACTCGAATATTGTAGAGTAATTTCCGCATGTACCAGTGCATCAACCCGATGTGCACCATGCTTTCTTTAACTTTAATATTGAAACAGTATAGGATGGGTTTCTGACGCAATACCATTCAAGTTATTATTTATTATTTTTTAAGGTTTAACGACACTTTAACAGCCAGTCGGTGACAGTTTTACCCGTGGAGGAAGCTGGAGAACCGGGAGAGAAATACCGAGTAACGACGAGCAGCTACCAGCTCCCCAACATCGTAACTTCGCATTGCAGCAGAGGCAGGGTTAGATTGGTTGAAGACATGCGCACCATCAACGTGCAGTACGCCTTAGTACACGGTGTCATCGTGCCTTCATGCGGACAGTCGGGGTTAAATCCCTTGCCCAAGGACACAACGCGGAAATGCGAATCGATCACTCAGACGGTCACCCATCCAAGGACTAACCGAGCCCGACGTTGCTTAACTTCGGTGATCTGACGAGAACCGGTTACCGCAACGCCCCTGCGCCCCCACCATTCAAGTTACTTGCAGCTATGGCCGCTTTGAATGTGTCACTTCCAAAAAGAGTTTGAACATTTTTTGTTCTTAATATTCTGGTGGTGTCAACTCACCAGGTAGTTATCTCACAAGGCAAGGGGCTGGATTCAAAAGTGAACTAGCCAGGTATCACCCAAGTGAGCGACGAAATAGAGGATATCTAGTGTTTTTGAGTGGATACCGAAAATTATCTCATGAGTGACCGAGACAAATGTTTATTTTTCGCGAGCGCTTGCGCGAGCAAAAATTGTCATTTATCTTCGTCACAAGTGAAATGATTTTCGGTATCCACTCAAAAACACTAGATTTTCTTTTTATTATACGCTTTTTATAAGAATATGATAATTCAACTCGTTTCAACCTTTAGTTGTCATTTTGTCTCTGTTCATACAGACACCCGTCTGTCGTTTTTTCTCTTTCTTTTGGCGAAGTTGTTACTTTATAATTTGTCGATTCTCTTTTTCTATCAAGGTTTACGTCGATGTGATCTTATCAAGTCTATTTTGGGTTTCGTGAATGAAAATGTACACAGAGTCACTGGGAAAAGTAGAGCAAAAACGGACAAATCGTGCCATGTAGGCTGAGTGAAAAAAATTAAATGTTTCCGGTTTCCCGATAGATCCTACTTTGCACGCCCAATCATAATCCTTTTATGAGCTCTTGGCAAAAAGGTGATATCTATTTAAAACGATATCTGAAGATACTTTCAGGCCTGGCGTTAAATACATGTACACCGCGAATCTACACTCTAAAATCGGTTGGGTTAAAAATCAACCCAAATCGACTGGGTTGAGTGAATATGAACCCAAATTGGGTTCATATTCACTCAACCCAGTCGATTTGGGTTGATTTTTAACCCAACCGATTTAGAGTGTAGGCAATACATTTTAATCCTTCACCTAATTCCAAGAGCAGATTACTCTTGATAACAAGGCTCGTTCCAATGAGGGGTCATACGCTACGTTATTGATACAAAAAAATGAAAAATAAAATTTGAATTGCTATTTTGTACAGAGCACTAACGGTTATAGCAAGTACATTGGGTGAAGGATTAACCGATTGAATCAGAGAATAAGTATTAAAATAAATTTAAAACAAATCTCGACCGACCCTATTTTATAAGTAACCGGAACCAGGGCTTCTATTCCCCCACCATTAAATAAACCTCCGTGTTCATATCACAATTCAGCTGCTCTCTTACCGGTCCTAACATTCAAACCTTCATTTACCAGCATCACACGGATTTTTCAACAGGAGGTTTATCTAATCACTTGATTTTGAAATATATGTTATATTTATCGTAAATATACAATTCGTGTTCCACGTTTGAACGTATTTTAAAATTTCGTCCCGTGCACTATTATATCGGAGGTGAAGGTGCGTGGGCAACGTTTTGTATCAGATTCTAAGTTCATCAAGGTTTAACCCTTTACCCAACGTATCGCTCGCAACCGCCCGCGTAATATGCAAATTCAGCAGCTGAAAAAATATTATTTTTCGAAAAATTTTAACAAAACCATATCATGTGACCCCCTCTTTGGAACGAGCTCGTTCCAATGAGGGATCACATGATATGATTTTGTTGACATTTTTTGAAAAAATTTTAAAATAATATTTAAAATAATAAATTTTGATATCGTCTTCGTTAGGTAAAGGGTTAACCTAAATGCAGTATCAACACAAGGTCATCGAAATTCATTGACAAGAGTGCACGGAACACATGTACTACAATACCGAAGCCGTGGATTGGTCACTTTTCATGGGTGGGTAATATTTCCACCGACGCAATAATAGTAGATTCAAAACTCTAATTATAGGAATAGTCCTCAAAAGTTTAATTAATGATGCTTAATAAATTAAAAATTTGCTGTTGATGACTTTTATACCTTGTAAACGCATGCGTTGACATCACTGCCCCGCATGGATTATGTCAAGTCCACGGCGGCTGTACCGTATTCATAGTGAAGAGCCTCAGCTTCTGCAACCGAGCCTTCAACGCCAACAAATATATAGGAACTAAAGGGGCTACTTGAAGGTTGTTTTCTCTCAACAGTCACTTATGGTAGGATAGTGTCATAAATCCATACACTTACACACGACCACACTTATAACAATCTACCCCTACACCTACCACTACCCCCACTCTACCTTCACACACACCACATGACCCAACACTTGGTTATTGAATTCTTGACGTATTACATCAAAAGAACCAAGGAAAAATGATTATTTATCTTCACTCCAACTCACGAAGTCAAGAAGCGATGATCAGAGCTGAGTTTGTGCACGAAGAGAAATCTCTTTTTAGTTTAAACAATATTTATTGAAAAAAGATAAGTTAACTGTATACATGCAAACAAGTGTAAACGTATTGAATGTTTTGTACATAAACTTCAGTAAATACATTTAACACCTAAAATGTCAAACTAACTTGTTGTAATAGGGGATTCGGAAGAAAGCTGAATGCTTATGTAAACCGTCTCCCAAGTCTGCAAGATTACACAATTTCAGTTAGACAAATAGAACGGGTGGGTCTGTTTAGATATTGTTTAAACGAGAAAAAAAATGAAGAAAGTAAATCGAGAAGAACAGTGAGGAACAGTGAAGGAGAAGGATGACATTTGAAAAGGGCCAACTTGAATGCAAAAGACATCAACATTGATCGACAACAGTTAGGGAACTGACTCACTTGGAAATCGCAGCCTAAGGTTAATACAAGATGAGGGTATTCTAATGGACAACGGACGGGGGGGGGGGGGTGGGGGGGGTGGGGGTGCGAGCGCTGATAACGTTTTTCATTTCAGTAAGGGGCACGACTCCGGAGGACCGCCGCCAGCATCATGCACAACCGGGAAACGAACACTTGGAAGACGCATTATTCATTAGCATGCAATGTCTAGTTCAATAATGTACGAACCACCGATCGCCACCCGCGGCACACAGCGCGGCAACAATAACCCGGAACCCTGCCCCCCCCCCCCCTCCCAGAACGAAAAAACCCAACAGTGTGACAAGTTAATAACCAGGTCTTCAACCCGCAGATATTTCATTTGATGTAGGTTTTTACTAAAAAAGAAAACTTACGTAAGACAGACAAGCAAACCCCCCGCCACCGATCATCAGGTTAGTTTGATGGTCCATTAATAGAAGAGATAATTGGATAATACGGTAGGAGCTCACTTGAAAGAGATGTTGTATTGAGAGATCATCCAGAGGGCGACTAGGCCCTGATTCCACCCACTGTAAACTATGAGGTGAGCAGCGGTAGGGTCGCAATTATTGGAAGCGTTTACTAAGTAGAATAAAGTCCTGCACCATTTCAAATACAGACACATTTTCTTCACTGGTAAGGAATTCGGAGCCAATTAGGAGTGTTGTCACAGCTGGTATAAATGGAAGTGATTTTGTTGTTGACCTGCGTGCCTCTTCAAAGACAGGACAGAACAAAAGAAAGTGTTCGCTTGTCTCGAGGACACCACACTGACACTGGGGCGAAGGCGACAGGTGGTTATTGAATAAATGAGTGCTTAGATAACTGCAACACAACCGCACTCTGCAGTGATAGATTTGTCCTATTCGTCATTTTCCATGGCCATAAAAAGACGGGGGTCGCAGATTGCCCCTGTTAAGATAACTTGCGAAATTACTCACTGATGAATTTTCTCTGTTTGATAAAGGAATGTCGTTCCATAGGCTTGTAGTTCTCGGTACAAATGAAGACTGGTACAGTTGGGTGTTGCAGAAGGGAACTCGGAGGTCATTACCTGCTCGGAGATTGAGACATCGGCTGGTGGAGGAGACTGTTGAAGGTACCTTATTAGCAATATATGGGGGCGTCGTATGGTGGAACATTCGGAAAACTTGTTTCAGTTTGTGTTTGCGACGTCTTTCTTCAAGTGAGTCCCAGCGGGTTTCATTGTACAACGCGGAAGTCCTAGCACTCATGGTTGCGCCAGTCACTATCCTTGCTGAAGCCAACTGTACTTTTTCCAAATCATTTTTATTACTCGCCGTGCAATTGTCCCAAATTGTGCTACCATATTCAAGTAGAGGCCTAATAAAGGCAAAGTAAATCTTTTCAAGGACACAGCGGTCAAGAGTAAACTTTTGCCTCCTCAGTAAATCTACGCGAGACCATGCTTTACCGCAGATATGTTCAATGTGATCATTCCACGTACATGCATCATTAAAGATAATACCCAGGTGCTTGTGATTTTTAACTTCCGATATCTGGGCACTACCAAGAAACAGAGGTGGGTGCACAGCAGGGCTAACCTTGCGCGATATGAGCAGGGTCTCAGATTTTTTAGGATTGAACTCAACCAACCACGTCTTGGTCCAATGCTCTATTGTAGTCAGATCCTGGTTGATCACAGTTGGTGCTTGGGTTGGATTCTCAACTATTAGATACAATGATGTATCATCAGCGAAGAGCCGAATGCTACTCAAGAGGTTATCTGCTATGTCATTGATATATATGAGAAATAATAAGGGGCCAAGTGTCGACCCCTGAAGGACTCCAGAGTTTATCGGTCTCCAGGATGAGGTCTCGAAGGCAATTGCGACCCTCTGGACCCTATCGGAGAGGTACGATTTTAAAAATGCTAGTTGATCACCTGACACTCCAATTTTTTCCAGCTTGCAAAAGAGACCAACATGCCACACCTTATCGAAAGCTTTACTGACGTCGCAGAAGACTACGCGAACCTCTTTTCCGTCGTCGAGGGCTCAGCAGAATTCGTCATAGAGGTCAGTTACCTGAAGTATAGTCGAATCACCAGGGGTGAATCCCGACTGAAATTGACTAAGGATGTTGTTGTCGCTCAAGTACGTCCACAACTGTTTGAAAATACATTTTTCAAAAACCTTGCCAACACAACTAAGGATGGAAATTGGACGATAGTTCGTTACTAAATTGGATAGATGCTTTTTTAAAACGGGCGTTACATTAGCCTTTTTCCACATAAGTGGAAAGTAATTATTATTCAGGAGAATACTGAAGATTACTGAGAGAGGTTCACATAGGGATAATTTACATTCCTTCAGCAACCGGGGACTTATAAGATCAGGTCCTGCAGCCTTTGATGCATTAATGTTTTTAATCTGTTTTAACCATTCACTCAACGTGACGATAAAAACCTGCCAGGGTTAACACAAAAATTACCATTCAAATTTTATTATGTTTTTCTTCATTCTTTTTTTTTTTTTGTCTCAAAATCATAGCTTACGTCCCCTCATTGGAACGAGCTTCTGGGCAAAAATGAAAAAGTTGAGTTAATGAAGAAATTGTTTTAGCGTGTCGTCTTCTTCTTGTGTTGGGTATGGTGTTCGAATCAGCTGCTTATCAAATACGAAAAGGTAATTTATTCAAATGCTAATGTCATTCAAGGGCATCCTATATTAATTACTCCATCCAAAGCTAATGCCATTCAAGGACATCAAATATTAATTACCCCATCCAAAGGTAATATACCATTCATGGGCATTAAATATTATTTACCCAATCCAAACGTAATACCATTCAGGAGTACCGTATATTAATTACCCCATTCAAACATAATATCGTTCAAGTGCATTAAATATTAATTACCCCATCCGAAGGTAATACCATTCAAGGGCATCAAATATTATGGGTCGTCGTGAGCAGTAGGAGAGGGATGGATCGAGCCACATTGGCAGGATCTCATGGGGAACCCCCAGAGGACCGAGGAGGACAGAGGGCAGAGGACCGAGGAAGTGAAGTACTAGGAGTGTGATGGATCCTCCCCTATTGGGGAGTCCTACAGGGGACCGAGGAAAGGGAGTAGTAGGACACATACCCGACCAGCCCCGATTGGCCGGAGGGAAAGGTGGAGGCAGAAGGGAAGTAGTAGGAGAGCGATGGATCATCTCCAATTGGCCTGATCTCTCGCAGGGGACCTAGAAAGGGAAGTAGTAGGAGAAGGACGGATCGTCCCAGATTTGATGGAGGGAAAGGTGGAGGGAGAATGGAGGTAGTAGGAGGTGTACCCGAGCGGCCCAGTTTGGCAGGAAGGGAAGGTGGAATGAGAAGGGAAGTAGTAGGAGAGGAATGGCCGGATCTCATGGTGGACCCTGCAGAGAACCGAAGAAGGAAATGGTAGATGATGTGGATACCCGGATGTAGAAACCACACTATGATGAGATTGAAACCTCTTTTACTGACACAGAGATGCAAATTGTTCCTGATAATAGAGTACTTGATAATAGTAATGAGGTTGAAACCAGGACGCCTGAAATATACAGATTCTGTGATTATATTGATGACAAGACCGGACTTATACCCAATCTTAGAGACATTCGTAAATGTGAGATGAAAGGTGAAACATTATACATTAAATTGGAAGGAAATAATTCAGTTTGCCTTATGAAGAAAACAGACGATTTTTATTCATTCTCATACCTAGAAAGGACAATGGGGCAATAAGTATCAGAACTGATCTTGGGTTGGTGGATTATGTAAGTACTAAAAATAAGAAGGCCGCGCTATTACAAGACAATCCTCAAGTAACAGAAAGTACAAGCGGTACTGACCTTACAGATGCAGAAACCGCAGAAAAATAAATTTTTAACCCTATTGATGATCCGGCTCTCGATATGTCTGCTATCCCTGATTTGTACAGAAACACCGGCTTCAACTCTTAGGTTCCCAACTTCTATCCCCTCGTCGATATAATAATAATATACACATTTATATAGCGCCAAAATTATAGTTCAGAAGGTATAGAACCATATTCTAAAGCGCTGTACATGTTTCTGAGCTCATGCAAATATACAAACGGAATATATACAGTATTTTACAGTCCAGAACATCACTTATAGGCTTTTTGAAACAGGTATGTTTTGAGATCTTTCTTGAAAAGGTTGACATTTGACAGTCTTTTTAGGTTTCTAGTAAATTATTCCACAAGTGTGGGCCAGCAAATGAGGATGACCTATCTCCAAATGTCTTACACCTATGTTTTGAAACATGTAGCAGCATTTTACCATCGGACCTCAGGTTGTATTGACACACATTCTTGGTATTGAGGAGTTCTTCTAAGTAGGCTGGTTACATGTTGTTTTGTGTCTTAAAAACTAATAATAAAGTTTTGAAAATTATTCTGTACTTGACTGGCACCAGTGCATATCCCTCAGAACAGGAGTGATGTGTTGAGATCGTGATATCCTACATACCACTCGGGCTGATGCATTTAGTACCATCTGCAGGCGAGAGTACTGATATTGTGGAAGGTTGAACAGTAAGGCATTACAATAATCCAAATGTGAAGTTACAAAGATATGAACTAGGGTTTTTGTTGAGTCTTTGGTGAGGAACTGTCTTATCTGCTTAACTTTGTATAGACGTCTGAAAGCCTTTTTGCACATATTTGTAACATGTCTGTCCATAGATATGGTAGAGTCGAAGAAGGCACTAAGATTATGTACACTGTTACTTGCACTGATGGCGGAATCTCCTACCTTCACTGAATTGATGTCAACTTTAGGGAGTTGTTGTAGTGAACCAATTATTAGGAATTCAGTCTTATCATCATTTATCATTAATTTGGTTGAAACCATCCATGTGCGAATGTCCAAAATACATGATTCAATAGTTTCTAGAGCTTTAGTTTGATCCTTGATTGATGGTCGAAAAGAGAAATAAACCTGCGTGTCATCAGCATAACCATGGACATCAGGCAGGTGAGATTCAATGAGGTGAACATTTTTTAAATATAGAATAGAAACAGAACAGGACCAAGGCAACTGCCATGTGGGACTCCACATTCAAGATGGAAGTATTTTGACAGATTACCGTTTATTGATACACGCTGCTGTCTATTCTTGAGGTATGATTATAGCCAGCTAGCAGCAGCACCATTAAGTCCAAAATCAGAATTCATTGTCTCTAGCAGATTTTATGACAAACAGTGTCAAAAGCAGCACTAAGGTCTAAAAGAAAAAGCAATGTTATCCTTCCAGACTCCATATAATGAGGATGTCATTCTGAACCTTGAGTAATGTCGTTTCAGTCGAGTGAAATTTTCTGAATCCAGATGTGTTGGCCGGTAACAGAGCATGCATATCACTATGTAACATTAGTTGGTCAATTGTGGCTTTTTCACACAGCTTAGAGACGAACGGTAAGTTACTCACTGGTCGGAAGTGTTTAAACACAAGTTCTGCACCTTGTTTCTTCAGAAGAGGATTAACAATTGCTATTGTCCACGCATCAGGCACATATCCTTCCAGCAGAGACATGTTTATTATTTTTGTGATTACAGGAGCCAAAGAGTCTACACATGATTTGACAATAGATGTTGGCGTTGGGTCGAATTGACATGAGGCATTTGAGGATTCTTTTATTAATTTGATTACCTCGTGGATTTCTAAAGGTCGAAAAGTTGAAAGCTTTTTTTCTGATGGTCTTTGTTTGATGTCAGTTTTGTCTACATTTCTGTTCTTAATTTTTTCCTGAATTAATTTTATTTTTTGGATGAAGAATTCGCCAAATTGATCAGCTAGCTTTGATGGATCATCGTGTGGTGGAAATGACACACTTTGTTTTTCTGTACACAGATTTTTAACAACTTTAAACAGTTTTTTGCTGTCATCATTACAGGCTTCAACACATGTTGTGTAGTAAGATTTTCTGGCATCTTTTAGTCTGCTGGAGAACTGATTGTCAATGGTCTTATATTCTGCTTCCTCATTGTAACACTTGGATCTTTCCCGCTCTTCACTTTCGACGATTAACTTTCAGAGTTCTCAGTTCATTGGTAAACCAGGGTATACTTGGGCGAATAATTAATGTTTTTGTTTTCAGAGGGGCATGCTCATCCAGTAGAAAAGACCATGTGTTGTTGTATGATTTTGCCAAATCATCCAGGTTAGCACACTGAAAATTACACAAATATGATTTTTTGATGTCACATTTAAGCTTGTTAATGTCAATTTGATTGAATTTTCGGAGTGTTACTTCTTTACGTGTCAGTGGTGGTTTTCCAACACCTTGTGTGCACTCAACAAAGGAATGGTCAGATAATCTGGATGGGATTAATGGCTCAGAAAACTGAAAGTTATTAGTACATCTTGTGATGATAAGGTCAAGAGTGCGTCCAGAGGTATGAGTAGGCCCGGTAACATGTTGTTGTAAACCAAATGTTTCTAAGAGGTTCATAAACTTGTTAGCATCACTGTCATTGTTGTCATCCATACGTATATTAAAATCACCAATGATAAGGAGTTTTTCAGAACACATAACAATGGATTCAAGGTACACAGAAAATTCTTCAAAGAAAACACTGGTGGAGATAGGATGATTTTTGGAGTAAGGTGGTCGATATACACCCACAGTTCGGATGTTGGTGTCAGCTCAGCATATAGTCCATTCGGCATATTCAAAAGAGGATTTATCTTCTTGGGTTGAGGTTTTAATTTGTATATTCTCTCGGCACATGAGACCAAATCCACCTCCGGTCCTAGCATTAATCCTAGGGGCACTCTTAAAAATATATCCTTCACAGGAGAGTCCTGAAACAATTACACTGTCCTGATCAGTTAGGCAAGTCTCAGTAATCCATTCTTTATTGACGATGTGTTCAAACAGATCACCACGGCTCAAAAAGCACCCTTAACATTACTTATTCATGAATTATAATATAATACATACAGGTAAATGGTAATTACATAATGTTCATGGAGACTTGTAATACAGGTGTATGCATAAAGGTAGTTGAACATAGTTGATGTACAAGTTGTATGGGTGGGATTCAGCAGTAAGCTATTAGCTTATGTTAAGCTGTCTCCAAAGAAAATCTGAAAAAAATTGCAGATAGTTGTTTGCACTATGTAAAATATTGTTTAAACATGAAGGGAGAGAGAGAGAGAAAGAGAGAGAGGGGGGGATAGAGAGTTTCAACCAAACTGAGTTCAACGCTTATGTTAAGCTGTCTCCCAAGAAAATCTGAAAAAAATGCAGGTAGTTGCTTGCACTATGTAAAATATTGTTTAAACATGAAATGGAGGTATACAAAAAGAGAGAAGAGGGAGAGAAAGAGAGAGAGAGGGAGAGGGGATAGAGAGTTTCAACCAAACTGAGCTCAACGCATGCCCGACAAATGAGAGTTATTAAACGCAACCTCAGAGAATGTGCTGCTAGCGGTGTCATTAAAGCGGACTCAACCGGGATCCACACCTGAGCCGCTATTAACGCGCGTGCATCTAACATTTACAAACTAACAACCAAATTTAATCTATTAAAAGCCACAAAAAAACACTCTTGTTTATATTTTGTGTGTGTAAAAATATCGCATCGAAAGTTTGTGTACGTTCGCATGAGCCACGTTTGAGCCAGGCATGATAGGAATTTTGGAGATTTTAGTGTTGGTTTTCTGAAAGTTTGATGGGCCAGATTTGATGAGAAAACTACATCAGCATGGAGGGGTTATTGTCGTTAATCACGTAAAACAATATAAGAACGACAGACTGAGCGAGTCGAGGAAAATTGATAAGGCTGTTAATTAGTAATGATCTTATGATCTTTTGGGGATTCGTTTAGTTAGTTTTTCTGCGTTATGTAATAATGTGCAATATATATACACCTGGAACTTAATTAAGCACCCCTGAAATGTTTCATGACAGTGAAGTTGCTGTTACTGATTATTATGTTTTAATGATTGCTTTGTCTTGCAGTTCATTTCATCTTGATGTTTTTGGTTGATAGCTAACCCCACACATCCCCTCGTCTACGTGAAGCATGCTTCCCACGAATGTCACAAAAAACACTGTCATCCACATGCAATATCTGGGTATAAAACAAGACAATTTGTCACTTCTTTTATCAATAAATGTTGACATGGCAAGGAGGAGACAGTCAGAGGCACTAAGATGGCAAATCGTTGGCATGAATGCAACAGGTGTGTCATTCAAAGCTATTGGAAGGCAACTTGGCTACAGTCATTCTGTCATTAGCAGACTTGTCTGAAACATCAACAATCCAACGATGTTAAGGACCAACCAAGGCCTGGACAACCCCAAAAGACCTTTCCTCGGGAATATCGTAGTCTGGCACGCCTCCTTAGGCGTGAATCCTTTGCTTCAAGTGGGGTTTTGAAACGCCTTTGGCCCCCCAACAGGCGTTTGTGTAACAGAATTGCCCAAAACCATCTCAAAGCACTGGGTATGAGGTCCAGAATGGTCATCAAACGCCCAGCTCTGTCCGATCAGCATCAAAGACGACGTTTGGTGTGGTGTATGGCACGACAACATTGGAATCGCAGGTCGTGGAGAAGAGTTCATTGGTCAGACGAGAGAGAGTAGGTTTCTGCTTCACGTTACAGATGGTCGCATGAGAGTGTGGAGGCATAGAAATTCTGCTCACGTGCCCAGGAACATCAGACCTACTGTTCCGTATGGTGGAGGATAAGTAATGATCTGGGGATGCCTCTCTCATGATTGTACAATTGATATGGTAATTGTACGTGGGAATATCAGTGGCCATGAGTACATCCGGGATATTCTCAATCCGGTTATCGCATGCCTCATTTTGTCAACCATCCGTTGGCTACTCGTTCTGCATTCATGGACGACAATGCAAGGCCACATCGTTCCCATGCTGTGAGAGCATTCCTTCAGAACAACGCTGTTACAACACTACCTTCGCCTGCAATGAGCCCCGATTTGAATCCCTTATAACACACCTGGGACTTTCTTGGACGTCGTGTGCAAGCAAGGGATCCGCCTGTACAGCATTTGGCCGATTTGGAAGCTGCATTGCATGAGGAGTGGCAGCAGTTGCCTCTGGACCGTATCAGAAGGCTCACTGGTAGCATTAGGAGAAGGGATCAGGTTGTCATCCGGGCACGTGGTGGATACACGCGCTACTGACTTCAGACACTGCTATTCTGTTCAGGAGATCACAAGTTACATTTTTGGTCAGTAATTACCGGCATTGTTTCATCATAGACCGTTCCAGCACCATACTTGTCGAGAGAACATTTTTCCATCAAAAACATTAGTGACAGATATGCATAATTAGCGCCATTAAAATACTACATATTTTCATCACTGTGTTGTCTTTCATTCGTCAATAGACCATTCTTTCCGCAAACAATCACTTTTGGCCATGTGAAAGATAGCATGAAAGTAATGACAGTTTCTATAAACACCACTGCGAAAAAAACTGGGGGTGCTTAATTAAGTTCCAGGTGTATAATTCCTCATCGTCGACACTTGATGTTCAAAACTTCACAAATTCATAACTTCATAGGCAGTTCTATCAATGAAGGGGATGTGATAACCGTTACTTATTCCCAGTTCATTATTCGACATTCGTTAACAACCAATTTTATCGGTTGATAACGAAAGTCGGATAAGTAAGGAACTGGGAATAAGTAACGGTTGTCACTTCCACATCAACGAAAACAATTGGAAAAAGCAAAAATTCTATAACTATTGCTGAACCTTTAGCTACCCCGAATGTTGCCATTTAGACCCGATTAGTTACGACCTCCCAAGAACTTATTTATTTATTTATTTATTTATTTATTTATTTATTTATTTATATATTTTTAATTTCACCTTCGGCATTAATAGTCTATGACTATATCATGATCACAACGCAAGTTTTAAGTCAACTTTATCCAGTCGTTTAGTGCTATGCTGCTCACATTGGAGGACTTCCACCCTAGGCGTTGGATATTGTGGACGCACAATTTGTTTACCACAGCAAACAAACACTGCTATACTTCTCAGGGTTCCCACTGGAGTTGCAATGAAAAGACGTCATTATGTGTAACAGAATAGTATATTTCCCATGCTGTCTATAACGAACTGTGATAAAGTAAGATTACCGCCATTAGAAATAGGGCAAGGCCAAATATATCGTCTACCCGCTTTTACCAGTTAAAGGTTTGGGCAATTTTCAGATATGTTTTACGAAGCTGATTTATGATGGTGTAACGGTTACAGTACGTGCTGTACAGCAAGTATTTTTTACCAGAAAAGCAACCTCTAGCTTTCAAAAAATTCAAAAGCTTATGAATAGCTTATGATCATGACCCCTGATTAGAAGTTGTTCGTTGGCCACATTCCAATGAGGGGTCAGGGGCAAAGCCCAAATTTTTTTTCAAGTATCGTCTCTTGGGGCCAATACTATAAAACCTTTACAATTGTATTTTTCCCGAATTGTATTTTCTACCATTGAATATAAATGACGGAAATGAATTATTAGCATTTTTAAAAGTTAAGACAATTTGCCATTTGGCAAATTGCCATATCTTTGAAAATGCTAATGGTTCATTTCAACCTTATTGCCATAAATAGAAAATACAATTCTGAAAAATACAACTGTAAACGTTTTATAGTATTGGTACCCAGTCGAGTTAGGTAAAGATTTACAAAATGAAATGAGTGCGGAAGTTTAGAACTTCCCTCAGACAATACTATGCCGACGCTCTCAGGCCACTAGTCAGATTCTGTTAGAAAACCGACGTTGTTATTGGCTATTTGTCTACCTGCGTTTCGTTGAGTTTGCGCGCAGACTACCGTTGATGTAATGTGATGCCGCTTGCACAAAAATATACAAATTTGTTACGTGTTCCAATTATAGATAAATCAATCAATAAAACACAGAAAGTCATGATGTGTGCATGCGTTCGTCAATACGGCACGATTGCCAGCGCGGAAGGAGCAGCCTCGAGTTCCATCCTTCCGCGACGGCATAAGTGTCGTATTGAGAACGCATTCACACATCCTGGCATTTTGTGTTTATTACACGCCTCTATGACAAAGAATCCACTACTTTAAAAATCTGGTCTTATTTGTAGAAGTTGAGTTTTGACGTCTGCTTGAAATAAGAACAAAAAAAAAACTCAGGTGTTATTGGCAAAACACGTGCGACCGATCGATAGGTAATGTCGTAAACAGAAACATATAAATGACAATGCGTCGCCGAAGTGCTAGAATGTTCTATGTCCCATAGGGGACATAGAAATTCTAGCACTCAGGCAACGAATTGTGTCCAACTAGGATATTCGTATTTTTAAGACATTAGCTGGCGTTATCTGTGAAATGCTCGCATCAAAGTCATAACTTTGGTGTTATAAAATCACTCTCCACTTATAGAAAAGTTTTAAGTTCGTTAATTTTGGTGGATTTGAACAAAAACGTGTCCAACTGAAATTCGATTTATCAGCTGTCATCACAGCTTTTGAATTGATCTTGGACAGAATGAGACGTTTTATTTGGCAGATTACGAAAATTGGCGGAATTTAGTACTTTTGCTGGATCCATGACGTCGGGTGGAAAATGGTCCGTCAACGGAAATCCGTAGGGAACACGTGTTCTGTAAGGATTTTTAAATATGGAACTGAGGGGAAAGGAATAGCATTGTAATAAGTATTTAATTCACCTTGAAAGCATCAAGATAGTAAAACAATTAGCGAAACTACGCGGTGTAATCATTAAACTACAGTTGTTGTAAGCCTTCATTCATAATATTTAGTGAACAAACATGTCTAATAGTTATGATAATCAATAATTCGGACAAGTCTCAATTGAGAAAATGGCTGATTATGGTATTTTTATATTCAGTCGTTAGAGAATTTTAATCGGTTAGAAAATCGAACCATTTAGTTTCGCTTTTCCGCCCAACTGAAATATTCCATCCGTCTAACTCTAAAAATAGGAGAAGGTCTGTGCAAGTGCTATATTATTGATTTTAGGCAACAACAGCGTCCGGTTCGGTTGAGAAATTTACTTGTGTCTCGAGAGCTTGCATTATAATAGGAGTTTACAGCCTTCTTTTGCTCTTATAAGCAAATGCCCTTGGCACATACGGCTACCTAGTTGCCGAGGTGGTTCTATCCTTTATATACAAATTTCTTCCATCATTTTTGGCAAATGAACAAATTTGAGGTTCAGGGGGGCGATGGCGAGGCAATAATGGCGTTTAGACTTATATTCTGGGCAAACTGAATTGGTACAGTTGATATCTAGAGAGGATGGTTTCAGAAATTTCCCGCAGCTAGAGTCTTTTTAATAGTGATCTTGTATAGTTTTGTGCTGAGATTTCAGTACTATTCCACATCCAAGGGGAAGTATTATAGAAAAGTTCGCATAAATCTGGTTCTCGGTTAAATCCTTTAAACACTGGTGGTATATTCCATTTCAGTTCAATGACAGCAGTTGAAAGAGTCTGTATTCATTATTTGTGGGTAAACCAATCAATATTTTCAACGTGCAGGCTTGGGGCTGCATGTAGAAAATATTGATTGGACTACCCCACACAAGCACTTAGCACCGACCCTACGTAATCAAATTATGGCGTACCATTCTCCTGGACCGGAAAAGCGGCCTTTCGGGAACAAAGAGTTAAGACTGTGTTATTTACCCGTCTGACCGTCCAATTAATTCCATTTCTGGGAGATTTTAATATATTTTGATGGTGTTCTTAAAGCTTTCGGGCAACATGTTTTAATTCCAATGATGCACGAATAAGAGAACACGAAGTTTGTGCAGGTCTGTGAAGTTTAAAATGTGCTGGTTACTAAACAGAGGATTGGTGTGTGCATTGTATTTTTTGTTCACGAGATACACCGGATATGGAAACCGCACGGCATGTGGCTGTGGGTCGAAGAATAATAAAATGTTTTGAATCATTGTTCATCTGTTTATGGCATAAAAGCCATAGCTGTTTTGAAGCAGTCTACCGATTTATTGTTTTTGCAGTTCAAATTTCCATCCACGTACATATAGATCCTTGAAATCTGAGGGATTTCCCCTCTTGATTATTTGCCACGAAAGAATGCTTGAATCGTTAAGCTTCCAATGGAGTTTTGATCGCATTGAGGACGGAAGATAATTAATTATGTTTTGCTGTGGTTGGGGGCAAGTTTATTACCCGTACACCTTTTGTTTCTGTCATTGAGTCCGTTGTCAGCTACTCCTATAATTGTCTCTATAGTATCATCAGCTGCTGTATTGGAATGATATAGTCTTAACTTTTCAGTTTGTCTGTGAGACAATTTCTGAACCAGAAGTTTGCTTGCCCCTGTATTCCATAGCGTTACAACCTTTCAATAAGGTCGGATGATTTATAGTATCAAATGCTTTGGAGAATTCAATAAAAGCATCTAACGTCTTTTGTCTGCTTATCTTTCATTGCGACAACGTTGTTTATAAGATGCTGTCCCGCATGCTGGGTGTGCTTTTCCAAAACTAAATTTATAACAATAAATTATCTTATTTTCTTCCAGAAAAATCAGTAACCTGGAGTATATTATTTTGTCTAATACTTTCGAGAACGTTAATAGTGCTCGTCGAGCTCGTTCCAATGAGAGGTCATAACCTATGTTTTTGAGACAAAAAATGAAAAAAATAATGAAATTTAATTGTCGATTTTTGTGAATGGTGCTGGCCGGTTTTCCCGTTACGTTGGGTAAAGGGTTAATGGGTATATAATTATTGAATCGTTGTTAATCGCCAGATTTGAAAACGGGACTTATATTTGCAATTTTCGTTTGGGCGAGGACGGTTGGAAAAGGTTAAATTACGTGTATTAAAGGGAAATCGATATCTCATATTATCTCCGTTACCATTCTGAAGGACATATTTTCAAAGTCCAGAGTCTATGCTCGATTGTGAGTTCAAATTTTTAGTGCACTAAATTATTTCGGGCGGGGTAGTTAGTAGAACGAAGAATGGCTCAAAGTCATTTCCCTTAACATAATCGGTGAAATAACGACGAGAAGAAGGTACATGCACTTCTTCACTTAGTTTTAGGCTAATATTAATAGATTTGGAGTTAAATTTGTCAGTAATCTGTATAATGTCAGATATTTCGACGGAGAGCTTAAAACAGAGTTTGGTGTATCGGCATTAAGTGCTTTCTTCAAGATTTCCTTCGTTTTTTTCATATGTTTTTGTCTGGAAGTATGGAGCTTTAATAATCAGATCTGCGAGCCCCTTTTAGTCCGTTACAAACAGTACAATACGGCGTATATCTCACTTTATTTTGCATGCTTGAATGGCTTCAGGAAGGGAAGGCGAGTTACTGACCATCTTTTCAAGCTATCCCAAACGACAGAATCCGCAAAAGCAAAAAAGAAAAAGCTGTTTATGGCCTTTTGGGATGTCAAAAAGGCATACGATAGAGTATGGAGGGAGGGTATGTGGCGCAAGCTGGAGGCTCTGGGCTTAGGAGGCGAGTTTGTTGGAATTATGAAAGCACTATATAAAGACGTACAGAGTGAACTTAGCCTGGGAAACATTACAACAAAACGTGTACCTATGGAGATAGGCCTAAAACAGGAGTGTATCCTTTCGCCAATCCTGTTTGCAATGTATATCAAAGATTTAGGAGATGAACTCCTGCATAGCGAGGAGGGGGTAGCAGTTGGGGACTTGAAGATCCCAGGGCTATTTTTTTGCAGACGATATGGTGCTAGTGTCAGAAAGCGAAGAGGGGCTAACTAAAATGCTGGGAATTGTTGGGAAATATGGGAGCAAATGGAGACTCGAACTTAATGAAAGCAAGAGCAAAGTTATACCTGTGGGCCGCAAAGTGGACCCCACTCGCAGGTGGAGAGTGGGTGAGTTCTGCATTCCGGAAGGTAACAGCAAACTTCTCAGTGTAGGGGAGACAGGTGATTACGAGTATTTGGGGGTAAATATAAACATTACAGGAAGAGGCATCTACCGAAACCACACAAATAACTTGATTCTGAAGGGGAAGCGAATCCTTAACCAAATAAAACTTATAGGGAGAAACAGTTTCAATAAGGTTTTTGTGGGGAAAACCATTTGGGAAATGGTGGGTCTGCCAAGTATCACATACGGTACGGAAGTGGTACCCCTAAACCAGACGGCCGTAATGAGCTTGGAAATCCTGCAGAACGACGCAGGCCGATGGATAACGGGGTCGAGTAATGCCGCAGCGCTAGAACCAATCAGGGGAGATCTTGGGTGGATGAGGATCAAGGACAGGATAGACCTGTTGAAACTCGGTTATCTTAATTATTTGGTAAATCTCCCAGACAGCCGATGGTGTAAAGTAATGTTCCTGAGAATTTTCAACTCAAATATAAAGACGGCGTGGATGGTCCAAGTGAGGGAGCTAGTAGAGAACTACTCATTGGAGATCTCGGCCCTGGACGTTGGGGCCAACCAGGGTAAAAAAAATCGTCAGAGAAAGGTTCATGGAGGATTGTAACCGTAATTGGGGAGAGGGGGTCAAATCAAAGAGGTCTTTGGGTGGCCTGCGTCATAAAGAGAAGTCAGGCTTTGAAGAGTACCTTGACGGTACCTTTGGGGGGGGGGGGGGGTCTCTGCTGTTCAGGATGAGGTCGCGATCCCTGGAGCTGAGGGGGGAAATTGGGAAAGACAGTGAAAGGGAGTGCCAGATGTGTAATTTGGGCATGGTGGAGACCCTGGAACACTTTCTTCTAGAATGCCCAAAGTACCAGTCTAAAAGAATAAGATTCACAGGGAGTATAATGGGGAAGTGGGATGGGAGAATGAAGGACATGTGGTTAGGGGGAGACTCAAAGGAGAGGGTTAATATGCTAATCGGAGAGATTGGGAAGAATGGGGCAAGGGATGTCACCAAGCAGTTCGTCTACGAGTGTTGGGAGGAGAGTAGAAGCATGGGAATAGGGAGGCAGTTGGGAGTACAGGGGTAACCAAGGCCTTCTCGTCCGAGAACCGCGACAAATCAGCGGCTGGCCAAAGTGTTATTATTGGAGTTTTTAATTTTTTGACATGCAGTTTTGTTTCTTCCAGTGATGAATGTAATTGGCTTGATGTCTTCCACGGTTCGCGGTTTACGTCGCTGTATAAACATTTTGGGAACTGTTGCGAGTATTTTTCTGGAAGTGGTTATTAAAAGGCTGTTTGGGCACTTTCGAACAATATGATATACTCGTCATTGGATACATCAGACAAGAGACACTTGAAGTGATTAATATTTTCTTGCTTAAAAGAACGTTTGTCAATTTGTAATGAACGAATATGTTTGGCTGATTCATCAACATAAAAAGTTGCAAAGTGTTCGCTGACGTCACTAATAATTATTCCAGAAGTTTTGTTCCTGAAAATATTATCAATTTAAGTGGCTGAGAGGTCCGTAATTTCAGTTGGTTTTGTGGAAAATAACACAAAGCCAGTGCGGAACATGATTTTTATCAACAAAATTGGATTTATTTTGTGTGTAAAACTCCAGTAAAACTATATTAAAATCATCAAATATATTCTAGCACTCAACCAGTAGAGGAATGTGATCTGAGTATTCCTGTTGTAGTTGCTATATTCCCTGTTCATTTCTCATGGAGAACCAAAGTCTAATAAAATATGATCGATGAAGTTTTGTTCTGTTGGAAATTACTGAGGGGTGGCTACTTACATCCTCCAGTAATTTGTAACAGAGCAAATCTAGAGAAACAAATGTTTCATGGAAAAAGTAATGAGAATCAAAATATTCTAGCACCTAACCATTTAGAGGAATGTGATTGTGAGTATTCCTGTTATATTTTTTGTATTCCCTGTTCATTTCTCATGGAGTACCAGAATCTAATACAATTCAATCATGGAGAACCAAAATGTTCAATTCATTGCTCCCTGTTTACTTCTCATGGAGAACCATAATCTAATAAAATTCAATCATGGAGAACCAAAATGCTCTATTGGAAATTACTTGAGGGTGTCTGCTGGCATCCTCCAGTAATATGTAATAGAGCAAATCTGGAGAAACAAATGTTTCGTGAAACAAATTTTGACAACCAAAATATTCTAGCACACAACCAGTTAGAGGAATGTGATTGAGAGTATTCCTTTGTAGTTTTTATATTCCCTGTTCATTTCTCATGGAGAACCAAAATCTAATAAAATTTGATCGAAGAAGTTTTGTCCTGTTGGAAATTGCTGGAAGGTGTCTACTGACATCCTCCAGTAATTTGTAATAGATCAGATCTGGAGAAACAAATGTTTCGTGGAACAAATGTTGACAATCAAAATATTCTAGCACTCAACCAGTTAGAGGAATGTGAGTGTGAGTATTCCTGTTGTAGTTTTTATATTCCCTGTTCATTTCTCATGGTGAACCAAAATCCGATTAAATTCAATCGATGAAGTTTTGCTCTGTTGGAAATTACTGGAGGGTGTCTACTGGCATCCTCCAGTGATTTGTAATAGAGCAAATCTGGATAAACAAATGTTGACAATCAAAAGATTCCAGCACTCAACCAGTTGGAGGAATGTGATGTGAGTATTCCTGTTGTAGTTGCTGCATTCCCTGTTCATTTCTCATGGAGAACCAAAATCTAATAAAATTTGATCGATGAAGTTTTGCTCTGTTAGAAATTACTGGAGTGTGTCTACTGACATCCTCCAGTAATTTGTAATAGAGCAAATCTAGAGAAACAAATGTTTCATGGAACAAGTATTGACAATCAAAATATTCTAGCACCCAACCAGTTAGAGGAATGTGATTGTGAGTTTTGCTCTGTTAGAAATTACTGGAGTGTGTCTACTGACATCCTCCAGTAATTTGTAATAGAGCAAATCTGGAGAAACAAATGTTTCATGGAACAAATGTTGACAATCAAATATTCTAGCACTCAACCAGTTAGAGGAATGTGATTGTGAGTATTCCTGTTGTAGTTTTTATATTTCCTGTTCATTTCTCATGGAGTACCAAAATTTAATAAAATTCAATCGATGAAGTTTTGCTCTGTTGGAAATTGCTGGAGGGTGTCTGCTGGCATCCTCCAGTAATTTGTAATAGAGCAAATCTGGAGAAACAAATGTTTCATGGAACAAGTATTGACAATCAAAATACTCTAGCACCCAACCAGATAGAGGAATGTGATTCTGAGTATTCCTGTTGTATTTTTTGTATTCCCTGTTCATTTCTCACGGAGAACCAAAATCTAATAAAATTTGGTCGATGAAGTTTTGTTCTGTTGGAAATTACTGGAGGGTGTCTACTGGCATCCTCCAGTAATTTGTAATAGAACAGATCTGGAGAAACAAATGTATTTTTGTATTCCCTGTTCATTTCTCATGGAGAACCAGAATCTAATACAATTCAATCATGGAGAACCAAAATGTTCAATTCATTGCTCCCTGTTCACTTCTCATGGAGAACCATAATCTAATAAAATTCAATCATGGAGAACCAAAATGCTGTATTGGAAATTACTGGAGGGTGTCTGCTGGCATCCTCTAGTAATTTGTAACGGAGCAAATCTGGAGAAACAAATGTTTCGTGGAACAAATTTTGACAACCAAAATATTCTAGCACTCAACCAGCTAGAGGAATGTGATTGTGAGTATTCCTGATGTAGTTTTTATATTCCCTGTTCATTTCTCATGGAGAACCAAAATCTAATAAAATTTGATCGATGAAGTTTTGTTCTTTTGGAAATTACTGGAGGGTGTCTACTGGCATCCTCCAGTAATTTGTAATAGAACAGATCTGGAGAAACAAATGTTTCATGGAACAAATGTTGACAATCAAAATATTCTAGCACTCAACCAGTTAGAGGAATGTGCGTGTGAGTATTTCTGTTGTAGTTTTTATATTCCCTGTTCCTTTCTCATGGCGAACCAAAATCTGATTAAATTCATTCGATGATATGTTGCTCTGTTGGAAATTACTGGAGGGTGTCTACTGGCATCCTCCAGTGATTTGTAATAGAGCAAATTTGGATAAACAAATGTTGACAATCAAATGATTCCAGCACTCAACCAGTTAGAGGAATGTGATGTGAGTATTCCTGTTGTAGTTGTTGTATTCCCTGTTCATTTCTCATGGAGAACCAAAATCTAATAAAATTTGACCGGTGAAGTTTTGTTCTGTTAGAAATTACTGGAGGGTGTCTACTGACATCCTCCAGTAATTTGTAATAGAGAAAATCTAGATAAACAAATGTTTCATGGAACAAGTATTGACAATCAAAATATTCTAGCACCCAACCAGTTAGAGGAATGTGGTTGTGAGTATTCATGATGTAGTTTTTATATTCCCTGTTCATTTCTCATGGAGATCCACAATCTAATAAAATTCAATCATGGAGAACCAAAATGTCCAATTCATAGCTCCCTGTTCACTTCTCGTGGAGAACCATAATCTAATAAAATTTCAATCATGGAGAAGCAAAATGCTCTATTGGAAATTACTGGAGGGTGTCTGCTGGCATCCGCCAGTAATTTGTAAAATAGCAAATCTGGAGAAACAAATGTTTCGTGGAACAAATGTTGACAACCGAAATATTTTAGCACTCAACCGGTTAGAGGATTGTGATTGTGAGTATTCCTGTTGTAGTTTTTATATTTCCTGTTCATTTCTCATGGAGAACCAAAATCTAATAAAATTCAATCGATGAAGTTTTGCTCTGTTGGAAATTACTGGAGAATCTAATAAAATTCAATCATGGAGAACCAAAATGTCCAATTCATTGCTCCCTGTTCACTTCTCGTGGAGAACCATAATCCAATAAAATTTCAATCATGGGGAAGCAAAATGCTCTATTGGAAATTACTGGAGGGTGTCTGCTGGCATCCGCCAGTAATTTGTAAAAGAGCAAATCTGGAGAAACAAATGTTTTATGGAACAAATGTTGACAACCGAAATATTTGAGCACTCAACCGGTTAGAGGATTGTGATTGTGAGTATTCCTGTTGTAGTTTTTATATTTCCTGTTCATTTCTCATGGAGAACCTAAATCTAATAAAATTCAATCGATGAAGTTTTGCTCTGTTGGAAATTACTGGAGGGTGTCTGCTGGCATCCTCCAGTAATTTGTAATAGAGCAAATCTGGAGAAAAAATGTTTCGGGAACAAATGTTGACAATCAAATATTCTAGCACTCAACCAGTTAGAGGAATGTGATTGTGAGTATTCCTGTTGTAGTTTTTATATTTCCTGTTCATTTCTCATGGAGTACCAAAATTTAATAAAATTCAATCGATGAAGTTTTGCTCTGTTGGAAATTGCTGGAGGGTGTCTGCTGGCATCCTCCAGTAATTTGTAATAGAGCAAATCAGGAGAAACAAATGTTTCGTGGAACAAATGTTGACAATCAATATATTCTAGCACTCAACCAGTAGAGGAATGTGATCTGAGTATTCCTGTTGTATTTTTTGTATTCCCTGTTCATTTCTCATGGAGAACCAAAATCTAATAAAATTTGGTCGATGAAGTTTTGTTCTGTTGGAAATTACTGGAGGGTGTCTGCTGGCATCCTCCAGTAATTTGTAATAGAGCAAATCTGGAGCAAGTATTGACAATCAAAATATTCTAGCACCCAACCAGTTAGAGGAATGTGATTCTGAGTATTCCTGTTGTATTTTTTGTATTCCCTGCTCATTTCTCATGGAGAACCAAAATCTAATAAAATTTGGTCGATGAAGTTTTGTTCTGTTGGAAATTACTGGAGGGTGTCTACTGGCATCCTCCAGTAATTTGTAATAGAACGGATCTGGAGAAACAAATGTATTTTTTGTATTCCCTGTTCATTTCTCATGGAGAACCAGAATCTAATACAATTCAATCATGGAGAACCAAAATGTTCAACTCATTGCTCCCTGTTCACTTCTCATGGGGAACCATAATCTAATAAAATTCAATCATGGAGAACCAAAATGCTGTATTGGAAATTACTGGAGGGTGTCTGCTGGCATCCTCTAGTAATTTGTAACGGAGCAAATCTGGAGAAACAAATG
The DNA here is from genome assembly GCA_031216915.1 of Pictodentalium vernedei. Lineage (NCBI taxonomy): Eukaryota > Metazoa > Mollusca > Scaphopoda > Dentaliida > Dentaliidae > Pictodentalium > Pictodentalium vernedei. Next base: position 432,072,951 of record CM062297.1, on the reverse strand, counting down.
TTTCGTGGAACAAATTTTGACAACCAAAATATTCTAGCACTCAACCAGCTAGAGGAATGTGATTGTGAGTATTCCTGATGTAGTTTTTATATTCCCTGTTCATTTCTCATGGAGAACCAAAATCTAATAAAATTTGATCGATGAAGTTTTGTTCTTTTGGAAATTACTGGAGGGTGTCTACTGGCATCCTCCAGTAATTTGTAATAGAACAGATCTGGAGAAACAAATGTTTCGTGGAACAAATGTTGACAATCAAAATATTCTAGCACTCAACCAGTTAGAGGAATGTGCGTGTGAGTATTCCTGTTGTAGTTTTTATATTCCCTGTTCCTTTCTCATGGCGAACCAAAATCTGATTAAATTCATTCGATGATATGTTGCTCTGTTGGAAATTACTGGAGGGTGTCTACTGGCATCCTCCAGTGATTTGTAATAGAGCAAATTTGGATAAACAAATGTTGACAATCAAATGATTCCAGCACTCAACCAGTTAGAGGAATGTGATGTGAGTATTCCTGTTGTAGTTGTTGTATTCCCTGTTCATTTCTCATGGAGAACCAAAATCTAATAAAATTTGACCGATGAAGTTTTGTTCTGTTAGAAATGTCTACTGACATCCTCCAGTAATTTGTAATAGAGAAAATCTAGAGAAACAAATGTTTCATGGAACAAGTATTGACAATCAAAATATTCTAGCACCCAACCAGTTAGAGGAATGTGATTGTGAGTATTCATGATGTAGTTTTTATATTCCCTGTTCATTTCTCATGGAGAACCAAAATCTAATAAAATTCAGTCGATGAAGTTTTGCTCTGTTGGAAATTACTGGAGGGTGTCTGCTGGCATCCTCCAGTAATTTGTAAATGTGAATGTGAGTATTCATGATGTAGTTTTTATATTCCCTGTTCATTTCTCATGGAGAACCAAAATCTAATAAAATTTGATCGATGAAGTTTTGTCCTGTTGGAAATTGCTGGAGGGTGTCTACTGGCATCCTCCGGTAATTTGTAATAGAGCAAATCTGGAGAAACAAATGTTTCGGGAACAAATGTTTCGGGAACAAATGTTGACATTCAAATATTCTAGCACACAACCAGTTAGAGGAATGTGATTGTGAGTATTCCTGTTGTAGTTTTTATATTCCTTGTTCATTTCTCATGTAGAACCAAAATCTAATAAAATTCGATCGATAAAGTTTCGCTCTGTTGGAAATTGCTGGAGGGTATCTGCTGGCATCCTCCAGTAATTTGTAATAGAGCAAATCTGGTGAAACAAATGTTCAGTGGAACAAATGTTGACAACCAAAATATTCTAGCACTCGTCCAGTTAGAGGAATGTGATTGTGAGTATTTCTGTTGTAGTTGTTATATTCCCTGTTCATTTCTCATGGAGAACCGCAATCTAATAAAATTCGATCGATGAAGTTTTGCTATGTTAAAAATTACTGGAGGGTATCTGCTGGCATCCTCCAGTGGTTGGTAATAGAGCAAATCTGGAGAAACAATGTTGCGCGGAACAAATATTGACAATCAAATTTTCTAGCACTCAACCAGTTAGAGGAATGTGATTGTGAGTATTCCTGTTGTAGTATTTATATTGCATATTGGAGGGTGCCTGTTGGCAATTAAAAATCAAACACTCAGTCAGTTGACAAAACGTGAGTGTGCCTGCTATTGTCTCCATATTCATTGTTCTCACCTCAGAGTAAACAGAAAGTAATGATTATACCTGCTGCAGGTTCCATATTACCTGCTGCAGTATCCATATTACCAGCTGCAGTACCCATATTATTTAGTTTTCATATTCTATTCCATAAAATTCGATCGATGAAGTTTTGCTCTGTTGAAATTTGCTGGAGGGTTTCTGCTGGCATCCTCCAGCAATTTGTAATAGAGCGAATCTGGAGAAAGAAATGTAAATTTTCAAATAAAATCTAGCATTCATTCTGTTAGCATCTTCCAATATTCTGTTAAGGGACAATGTGGAGGTAATATTCTAAGAAGTTCTCATATTTTTCGCTCTTCCCCGATTGTCTACAATGAGGAGGTTAACAAGTTAAGGAAAAGCGAGTATGCCTGCTGTAGTCCGACTTGCATATTCCTATTTCATTTGCCTACTGGCAATCTCCAATAGGATATAATTGGACAAACTCTGGAAACAAATGTTAAATATCTTAAATAATCTAGCACTTGACTAGTTATAGATAATTCTACATGGAAATTGGACTTTATAGACTCCACCCCACTAACATCAACCCACGTAAGAATATTGAGAAATCGCAATATTTTAGATAAATATATCCTTGTCTTTGTTTCGATACTGTAGTTTAGTTGCCACTATTTTCCTTTTCCCCGCTCACCACATCCAGTTGACCAGTCCACCCCAACACACATACACCCAAGATTAAGTAAAAAATAAATATCTCTCAGACGTTTTTCCTTTCTTTCAGTCAAATTATTTCCATCCATGTATTTGAAAACCACCATAATATAGACTGACCTTCATCTCTGCCATATGTAAACCACCTTAATATCAGATAAATACGAATAATGCATCACAATCATTGTTTTTTTAATAAATCCTTTAGAAATATACTTCGGAGCAAATAAATCGATCAGACATGAAACTCCCCCATCAATACGAAGGAGAAATTTTTAAATGTCTGTGTGCACGGAATTTCACTTTTTTCTCTCTCTCTTTTTACAACTCGTCATCGTGTTGACATCTTCACGCAATCGTGCTGGTGATTTGTATTATGTTATCCGACTGACCCACTGACCGTATATTTTGACTGTTCAGTTTGACTGCCCGTTTATCATCACATCATTATCGGGGAGTGTGGTCAATTGTGTATTAATTTATCCAATTGATCCGCTCACCACATACTTTGACTGATTAGTTTGATCGTCTGTTGTAATCACAACATGTTTGCTATGTGCTGATAAATTGTGTATTATATTATCTAACTGATCCACTGACTGTTTACTTAGACAGATTAGTTTGACATTCCATTATCATCATAGCACGTTTATTAAGTACATCTTGTGTGTATGTGTGCATGGGCTCGAACCCGGGGAAAGGGGTTTCAGATGAACCCTTACAAATGTATCCACAACATGTTTGCTATGCGCTGATAAAGTGTGCGTTATATTATCTAACTGATCCACTGTCTATCTACTCAGACAGATTAGTTTGACACGCCATTATCATCATAGCACGTTTATTAAGTATATCTTGTGTGTATGTGTGCATGGGCCCGAACCTTGGGAAAGGGATTTCAGATGAACCCTTACAAATTTATTCAGTTTTATGCCATGTTGTTTTGTCGTAACCACCGTTAGTATAAACGTCTTGTTTTGTTTATAAGTTAGCTAGGGACTAAATGACGACGTCTTACAATAAAACAAAATGATGAATTCCGTTTTCAGACAGATTAGTTTGACAGTCCATTATCATCATAGCACGTTCATTAAGTATATCTTGTGTGTATGTGTGCATGGGCCCGAACCTTGGGAAAGGGATTTCAGATGAACCCTTACAAATTTATTCAGTTTTTTGCCATGTTGTTTTGTCGTAACCACCGTTAGTATAAACGTCTTGTTTTGTTTATAAGTTAGCTAGGGACTAAATGACGACGTCTTACAATAAAACGGAATGATGAATTCTGTTTTATGTGGAATATCTTTGTTTACTTCTCTCTCTACCCTCTTGTTGAACCCTTACAGTTTTTTTTCACAAGATGTTTGCTATGTGCTGATAAATTGTGCATTATATTATCTAACTGATCCACTGACTGTTTACTTAGACAGATTAGTTTGACAGTCCATCATCATAATAGCACGTTTATTAAGTATATCTTGTTTGTATGTGTGCATGGGCCCGAACCCGGGGAAAGGGGTTTCAGATGAACCCTTACAAATCTATTCAGTTTTATGCCATGTTGTTTTGTCGTAACCACCGTTAGTATAAACGACTTGTTTTGTTTATAAGTTAGCTAGGGACTAAATGACGACGCCTTACAATAAAACGGAATGATGAATTCCGTTTTCTGTGGAATATCTTTGTTTACTTCTCTCTCTACCCTCTTTTTGATCACATTAAACCAATGCAATGAGAAAGATTATCTTCATTTACACACTTTATATTACTCTGTTATAACTCCTGTTGATGTTTCTTTCCAGCCACAAAATGAATTGCCTATATTATTTATGAATCTTCAGGTCTCCTTCATGCGTCCGTGCTTTGGTGTTGCTGATGGAATATTTGTAAATCATGGCGGGTAGTATTAATTTGGACGGGATCCAGACTGATTCTAACTTTGACTTTAATTATCTCATGAACGAGATGACCAACATGACCAACACAGCTGGTGATTCCCCATCTATATACAACGTTACCGATTGTAAATATCTCCTTCCTAGTGAGTTGCAATCAGAGCTCAGGGACATGAACGGATCTTTCTCTGCATTTCATATCAATTGTCAAAGCCTTAATGCCCATTGGGATCCTCTAAAACACCTGTTATCTGAACTAAACAGTAATGAAAATACATTCGACGTCATTGGTCTCACGGAGGTCTTTCAGATCCCCTCTAATATATCTTATACACTAGAAGGATATCACCCTTTATTAAAACATACCAGACCCTTGGCTGACGATGGTCGAGGTGGAGTAGGACTATTTATAAAAAGTGACACTAACTTCATTGTCCGAAAAGATCTTTCTATTTTCATACCACATGTGATTGAGTCAATGTTCATAGAACTAAAGGGTAAGAATCTGTCGAGAATTATTGGTGTAATATATCGTCCAAACACGGCCCCCAAAGCGGACATAGATCTTTTTCAATCAAAGGTCAACAACATAACTGACATACTTAACAAGGAAAAGAAAACAACCTTAATCATGGGTGACTTTAATATTGACCTTCTGAAAGTAGCTTGCCACTCGAAAACAGATAGGTTTACAGATTTAATGTTTAGTGAGGGATTTATGCCTGTCATCACCAAACCAACCAGAGTGACAGATCATTCTGCGACGCTCATAGACAATATCTTTTCAAATAATCTAATTAACTCTTTCAAATCTGGTATAATTCTCACTGATGTATCCGACCATTTTGGAATCTTTTACGCCGAATCAGCAAATATGTCACTAGAGAATACAATGCCAACTCTATATAGGAAAATAAACACTAGTAGTATCGAATATTTCAAGGTATTATTGTCCCAGTGTGATTTTGCTCCAGTTATGGAATCCAACTGTCCCAATGCTGCCTATGAACACTTTTTAAATATTTTTCTGAATGCATTTGAATCGGCATTTCCTTTGCAACGTCAAAAACGGAATAAAAAATACATAAAGCGACAGCCTTGGATGACGAAAGGTCTTCTAATCTCAGCCAATAACAAGAATAAATTTTTCATGAAAAAATTAAGAAGTCCAACAGAATTTAATGTCAGAAATTACAAAAATTACTGTCGGGTGTTCAACAGAATTAGAAAACAGAGTAAAGCAATGTATTACGAAAACGTCCTCTTGGAAAATAAAAGTAATATGCGAAAAACGTGGCAAATTCTAAATAACGCTCTAAATAGAAACAAAAACAAAAGCAATTTACCTTCCTTTTTTAATCTGGGTGAAAAAAAGATAAATACACCGAACGAAATCGCTCATGAATTCAATAATTTCTTTGCAAATATAGGAAAGGAGACCTCAAAACAAATATCGAATCCACGCAAATCTTTCTCCGAATTCATGAAATACCCACTCCCAGATAATATGTTTATTTTACCAACGTCGTCCCTGGAAATTATCAATATTGTAACTAAAATGAAGCCTAAAGCAAGTCAGGATTGTGAAAATATTTCATCCAGTATCCTTAAACATTCGATAGATTCGGTTGCCAACCCCCTTGCACATATCATGAACATTTCACTCAGTCAGGGAATAGTTCCTGACAGAATGAAAATTGCAAAAGTAATCCCAATCTTTAAATCAGGTGATGAAAATAACTTCACAAACTATAGACCAATAAGTATTCTCCCTGTCTTTTCAAAGATTTTAGAAAAACTGATGTTTGTTAGACTGATAAAATTTCTCAATAAATTCGATATTCTCTATCACCACCAATATGGTTTTAGGAAGCAGCATAGCACACTACATCCAATTATGCAACTGTTAAAACATGTTGCTATAGAAAATAACAAAGTCAGTAAGGACACCACTTTAGCTATTTTTCTTGACCTTTCCAAAGCCTTTGATACAATAAGCCACGACATCCTCCTTCAAAAACTCGAACACTATGGAATAAGAGGTATCGCTTTAAGTTGGTTCAAAAGCTATCTGAAGAACAGGAATCAGTATGTATCGTTTGGTGATAGCAACTCTAATCTAACTGAACTGACATGTGGAGTTCCACAAGGTTCTATATTGGGCCCTATTTTATTTCTAATATACATCAATGACATAAGTAATTCAACTACATTAAATATCTTGTCGTTTGCCGATGACACAGAAGCATACAAGTCTGGAGCGGAGATAACTGCCCTAGTCTCAGATTTTAATGAGGAATTAAAAAATATATTTGACTGGTGCACAGCCAACCACCTAGTCCTGAACGAAAAGAAAACGAAATACATGTTACTTAATCCAAGTCACAGAGGTAGGAATGTTACTCATCAGAATGTCAATATAAACAACCGGGTAATCTGTAAGGTCGGTAGTGGAGAAAGTGAGAAATCCTTAAAGTTTCTTGGTATAAATATTGATGACAACTTATCGTACAACGCCCACATATCTCAACTCTGCACAAAAGTTGGACTTGCCAATTTCGTTCTAAATAAAGTTAAAAAGTTTCTCCCTCATACTGTTATGAAAACGTTATATTTCACACTGATACAGAGCCATTTCATCTATGGAATTCCGTTATGGGGTGCGTCAAAAGCCTGTGATCGTCTTAAAAAACTGCAGAAACGAGCACTACGAATAATAAATAATAAGAAATACAACGCCCACACTGACCCCCTATTTATCAAAGATAGTATATTGAAGTTAAAAGATTTATATAAATTACACGCCTTATTATTTAATTATTTATGTTTGATTGGCATAATGGAAACCTCCCGGTTTCATTTGCAAACTTCTTCTCAATTGTGAATAACCAACCCAACATAATTACTCGCCAGGCTGGTCTCTTACGCACTCACAAAACCAGAACCAAAACCCTGGATAAATTACCCGTCTTTGCTCTACCAAAGCTATGGAATGAGTTAGAAAGAGATATCAGAAATACAGAGAATAGGAAAGAATTCAAGAAAAAGTTAACAACAATATTTTTCTCCTCTTACTCCGAAAACATTACCTGTTCGAACCCTTATTGTCCGGATTGTATAAACTAAAATGTATCCCTTCTCCAACGTGGATAGCCGAGACATTTGTCATAAGAAAATTCTTGAATAACTAACTAATCTTATTTTTTCGTTTTGGAGACAAAGCTTGAGTGTCTTCATTGGGGCGAACTCAAGGAGATCGCCCCAAGGGAGGATCGTGGGGTGTGGTTTTGAAACAAGGTGTGAAAACAAAATAAAATCTGAATAACGACCTCTATGAATGGCTGTGGGTGATATCGGCGGTTATGTTAGTAAAGGGTTAACTATAAAATCACGTGTTGTCTTTGACAGTAATCGTTGTCTGGTATTCTCGTCCATGTCGCCTCACATTCTGCTCCCACCAACCATTTCGTAGATTTACTCATACTATTACTACCTCCAAGCTAATTGTAGGAACGGTGTCAGCAGAATCAAAGGAGCGACATTTCGCAGTTGATCATCAGCGACACTACGCACGCATACTGGAATGAGACCAAATCAAGACATAATAACTGGAATCCACAATGTTGCTGTGTAATACCAATTTCTTTCTCTTTCTTTTGCTGATCTTTCTTTCTCTTTTTCTTCTATATCTCTCAGGGAAAGGCAGGAAGACAGCCAATCTGGCTATGCCTTCCCCTGCCAGTATACAATGCCTTAATTATTGGGATTTTATATTTATATGTACTATAAGAAATATATTTTTGTGTTGAAATTTTAATATGTTAACGACATGTACTATATGTATACATTGTTATATTTTAGTATACTGGCAAATAAAATAAAATATCAATATCAAACAGATAAACATTTTTGTTTATATCGTCTAAGATACCTAACATTCTACAGATATTCCAGGAATAATTCGATATCGCCTTTAGGAACTACGTTAGGTCTATAAATAATTCCAGCGAAGTGTTTGTCTTCAGTGGAGATCTCCAATTGACGTGAAATAAACATAGGAGAGTCTTTTCGAACTTTAAAAGGAATAATGCCTTTAATAGAAATTCTTACTTCTCCTATGTCAGTATCGTGGTCAGGTCGCCGTCGAGTGACCACAGGATGGTAGCCGTCAAGTGAAGGAATAATGCTTACTTTTACGCAAAATGTTTGTGTTAACCCTTTGGTCTAACATGAAAGGCAGACGACACTTGCAAAAAAAATTCTTGAATAACTAATTTTTTTTTCATTTTTGGTCTCAAAACTACAGATTATGATCCCTCATTGGAACGAGCTCGACGAGCTCGTTCCAACGACGGGTCATGACCTATGTTTTTGAGACAAAAAAATGAAAAAATAATGAAAATTAATTGGCGATTTTTGAGAATAGCGCTGGCCGGTTTGGCCGTTACGTTGGGTAAAGGGTTAACCCTTTCAACACTGGCGCCATGGAAGATATCATTTCAGTCAATACTGTCAACGGCGAAATGGACGAAACCATCCTGATTTGTTGAGAGGTTCAGTGACAATTTAATCCAGCAGCTCGACAGATTGACTTCTGTCTGTGAGACAATTTCTAAACCAGGAAATGTGGGCTTTCCACACTTGAGAACACAGCACAAATATATGTTCTTCCTAAATACCACACATTCATGGTGAGTGGTACAAAAAGAGAAAATATTCTGCTACTACAGATCTGTAGGTCAGGTTAGTCTCTCGTCCGTTGGGGAAATTGTCCATAATGTTGGGAACCTTTTGGAGAAGATATGTGTTATGGATCTGCGAATCACAATTTTTTTAGAATCGAATCGTGTCTCTGATATCGATATCGCATCGAATCGAATCTCGAATCGAATCGAATCTTAAAAGACAAGTTATTTCACATTGCACCAAACGGAAGTTACGGAACACTGTGTTGACCCTAACAAGACTGGCTGAAGACCTTAAACACCAATATAAAAATATTTTCTGTAGCACCGTCGCTGAAACAGCTAGGCCTATTATCCATAATTTTAGTTTTTGAAGGCTTAATTTGTTACTATTCACGTTCTTAAGAACGTGAATAGTAACAAGTTAAGCCTTCAAAAACTAAAACTATGGAAAATGTTCCGGACAAAATTTACTGCTTACCTAACAATTAACCATTTACTCAATTAAATATGAAACTGAATTGAGCCCACAAGTCTGAATGCATTGTTTAATGACAATTTTTACCAATTTTTATTGGAAATGTAACAAATTGAAGTTAGTGAGAGAGATTCGAAGAAATCGAATCTTGAGACTGATTCGGGAGCGATCTCGAAGCAGACATATGGTATCGAATCGAATCTCGAATATTCGCAGGATACTAATATATGTAGGCGCGCGCGGGCTATATATCAATAACTATAATCAATAACTTCGCTTTTTAACCCTTTGAACACGAGCGGCCGCTTTTCCGGCTCGGAAACATGATACGTCATAATTTCATTAAGTAGGATGGCTGCTAAGTGAATGTTTGAGGTAGACCAATTAATATTTTCAATGTGCAGCCCTGATAATGGAAGTGGACGCTTCCAATTCCGGTTATTGGACTGACATGGAAAGTAACACCAAGGTGCAAAGGGTTAGATGACCGAATATCAATGATCAGATTATCAGATGATTTGACAGATCCTGAGATGATTCGACGACAGCTTGTTTTTTTTTTTTTTTGCTTATTTATTTATTGTGGTTTAACGATGGTTTTGACAGCCGGGTCACATCGTGTCAGGTAGTTTTACGTTGGGGGATCCGGAGTACCCAGAGAGAATCATATGCAGTGACGCGTGACTGTCGAACCCTTCTAATAATCAAAAACGGTACAAGCATTGGTTGCATGCGAGTATATTATCGGCGTACTATATGGGTTAGTACACGGCGTCACCGTGTTCATACTTGAGCAATCTGGATTAAGTGTCCTGCTCTTGGACATGATACGAGTCAGGATCGTACCAAATAGACCCTTTGATCTGAAGTCTAGTGCGCCAAGCACTCAGCCACCGCACTTCCTGACGACTTTTTGTAATTATCTGTGTAAACTGGTCATTGACAGATCGGATCACTTACTAATTTAAATTGTGTCGGTGAATTTATGTATGTCGATCAGTTAATGAGAGGAAGCATAATCAATCCTTCTGTTACGTTAAGAGTAGGAATGAAAGTGTCTGATTTTCAACAAATTGGTGGAAAAGAGGTATGGTTCATTTAAACTTAATCAAATACATAAGTGTCAACCAAGTCAAGTATTCTCAGTTTGATTGCCCGGCTGGAATAATTGCTCTTCTTACTGCCACAAGTCACGCTTCATCAGTCAAAATTACGCGGTATGAGGTGTGGGTTTATCTTGATTGGTAATATGATAAGGGAATGTATTGCCTTATTTCTGTAGCATGGCTTCATTTCATGGTGTCACTTAACCCTTTACCTAACATGAAAAGCAGACGACACTTGCAAAAACAATTCTTGAATAACTAATTTTTTTCATTTTTGTCTCAAAAACATAGGTTATGGCCCCTCGTTGGACGAGCTCGACGAGCTCGTTCCAATGAGGGGTCATAACCTATGTTTTTGAGACAAAAAATGAAAAAATATTGAAAATTAATTGGCGATTTTGGGGAATAGCGCTGGCCGGTTTTGGCCGTTACGTTGGGTAAAGGGTTAAAACATGGAACAGAGGCGCTGGTGCAGGCCCTGCGAATCTCAGATATCGGGTCGAATCGAATTCTGTATCGAATCAGGCAGGGGATTTCGAATCGAATCTCGAATCGATACTCACAGCTCTTTATGTTGTAGATATTACAACTTTTTACAACGGGAGATATGGTCAGTGTTCACTCAGTTTTGTATGCAACGCGGCTCGTCTGTTTAGCCAAATCAATACAAAAACGGAATATTTCGCAACGAAATCAAAGTAGTTTCAGAGGCGGAACCTTCTCGAACTCTTTTCTATCATCAGGAGACCTGATAATAAAGGAAAAGTTCAAGATGAGACACTTGATAGAATTTCTAGAACATGTCCACTATTCAAAAATGTCCGAACCAGCGCGATACGAATGGAATCGCATCACACCGACGACTTCGAGTCGAATCTAATTTTGAACCTTTACAGGGCTCTTTGCTTGTGACAAACTGATCGCAACTGAAGTAGAGTTTGAGAAAGTGTTCACTTCTACGAGTTAACACTCGTTAGGTGCTGTGCGATAGGATGAAGCACACCCTTGTAAAATTTGAATTAAAAAAGCACATTGGTAAAGACATGTCATTGGAAGATCTTATTCACATCCGGTGTGATCTGAAACAGAGAATAGTCTTTGGAAAGAGGAGTATTTTGTAGATAACATATCTAAAATCCACTGAAATTCTCTTTGGGGAAATATTCCAACGCTTTGAATTTTGGTGGTGTGTGACGAAATAGTATAACACGCACACTTCAATCCAATGCGCAGACTCCCGCATGACGTCATGCCGTGGTGTATAGTAGTTGTCACGTTTGTTGGCACGGTAGCCCGTGTGAGTGGCCAAGTTGAAACGTTATTATCATGATGAGTGGCCAAGTTGTAACCTTATTACCAGCGTGTGTTATTAGAGTAATACACGTTTCCGTTGTCCATTTTGTAACCGGAGGTCACTGTCTGGATTTCTATGATGGCGCGTGGTTAGGGAGTGCTAGGATAAAGTAGGGGATGTCGAGGGGGTATTTTCGATTAAATGCGGATATATCTTATTACCGGAAACGATCCGATTACTCTCACAAAGTACCCAAATTGACTTTTTCAGGCTGTTATGTTGAGTAGCACGTAGTATTTTAGGAACATTAACCAAGTATGGTATGTCCAGTTGGTCATTATTGAATCTGCCACTTTAGTGATGGGAGTACATCACAGTAGTGCTGCCATTCTAGTGATGGGATTAAATCATAGTAGTGCTGCCACTCAAATGATGAGAATAGATCACCAAGATAGCCCAAAGTAGTGGTACAGACCAGTAGAAGTGTTCGAAGAAATGGCTACTAACGATGTTTGTAGGTGACAGCAGGGTATGTCGGTTAGCAATGTCGGCAAGATCGCTAAAGAGAGACAACTATCCTATGAAAAAACCCATCAGATAGCTGTCCTCATATAGCTGGCCTCAGAAAAGTGTCCTCGTGTAGTGCATCACCTTGCCATAAGTATCCTTAGCGACCCGTATGCGCCCATGTACAATATATGTTTAAGAAAGACTGCGACCTATCAAATGAGCTACTTTCAGTCTTTCAAACATGTGTCCGATAATTTATATGTTGTGCTTACATTGTTAACTTAAGTATCACATTAGTCCATCTTCATTTTCCATGACCAACAGTCTCTCACATGTTATGAACCCCATCCTACACTCAATCGGGAACTGAATACACTGATCTGGCTTAAGATGAATTGCGTAATTTGACTGAGCCTACTGAGATTTAGGCTAAGGCAGAGGTCTAGACTGGTTCAGAGGTAGCCAGCAAGCTTGTAGTAAGGCTACAAGTCAGTAGTAATGGTGGAAGATATATGATACGATATATGATCTCACATGATAGATTGTGGTAGCCATAGGACCAGCAATAGTCATCGGAGACAATGTATACTAGGGGTAAAAAGTAGTAGCAGAAAGGAAAGTAAAGTAGTGTAAAACATTAGTACATTTAGGTGATAATGAGAGGGGTAATTGACAGTGGCAGTAGTCTAGAAGACAAGGGAGAACCAGATATATATAGTAACTAGAAGCCATCAGATGGTCTTTGAGTTAACAGTTAGCCCCCAATAGTCCCCCAACAGTCAGTCCGTAATATTCCCCACAGTCCGCTAACTACCAATCTTCCTTCCCAAAATTCCCAAATATCCGTATGTGCTCATGTACTACATGTTTTGCGACCTATTTCGGTCTTGGTCTTGTAAGTATCAGAGTATGTACCTCATGTGCTGTGCCGGATAGACAGTTAGTAGGCAAAGGTCACACTAGCGTCAACTTGGCCGAGGGACTGTAAAAGCAGATGCAGGCTAAGGGGATTTTAGCGATCGGACTGAATCCATTAAGGCTCAGTGGAGGGCAGGGATCGACGCAAAAGAGATAGCTAGGACTAGTTTCGAATGGTAGGGTCAAGTGTTGCCAAAGCAGGACAGAAAAGCTAAAATAGTATCAAACACCAATTATACACGAAGTTGTTTTTTTTTCTTCTGTGTCGGTGTACACTTTCAGTCAAGCACCGTTAGCGATACCCTACTTGATTAACGGCCTTATAGTAGTACGTTCTACTCAAGATGGCACTCGAAAAAAGCCCTTTTCGGTAATTTACGTCAGTTGTCGCGTCGTTTTCGGTAATTCGATATTCTTTCATGCATTCGAATATACCATCCCAACACACCCCTACTTCATCCCAGCTCTTCCAGGTTCAAACTAACCAAGTACCACCGTAGAGACCAAGATAGCGGTCTTCGTCATACAAAGTGGATGACGAAAATACGTGTTACCCTAACAACACGCGTTGCGCATGAGCCTTGACATCACGTATCACCATGGTAATGACGTCAAAATATGTCTCCTCGGGTGATAGCTGAAGGCTTGTGTCATATCCAGTGTGATTCAAAACAAAGAAAACAGTATGGTATTCCAAATAATGTAAGACAATTTGCAGTTCAGAAAAATATAACACCCTTGTCATATCACTGTCTGAATTGATTATTGATCAGCGCTCTGTGCCTCTACTAGAAACAGTGAGCACTAATTGCATCACAAATAAACTGAGAAAAAATTGGGAAAAATATGATGGGGGAAGCAAGCAATTCTGGTAAAAGGTGTAGAATTTTCATACACTGCACAGTATAGCATAGGAGTTGTCTTCAATCGCCTGTCTATTGAGATACGCGTGTCCAGGGTGAGATGCTTGGGCGAGGCAGATCTATCTTACCCACCCCACTTGACCATCCTCAACTGAATATTTACTGATCGCCTGACTATTTCATTATAGTCAGTATTTTGAAATCAAAGATGGCGCCCACCCCCCCCCCCCTTCGATTCTATAAATATTGTTACCCATCCTTCCCTCACACCACTCGAGGGGAATTTTCTTCCATCGCACGTCACATGACGTCACCGACTTTTTTTCCATTTTTTCAAAAGTGATGTTGTCGGAAAATGTCATACTTTTCATCCTTTTCAACTCGATTAGTATATACCGAAATTTTCGATGCAAATCATTTTTCCCTGCAATCAATCGGTAGAATAGTATGTTCTCATGGCACAAGCAGTATTTTGATTTCGATGACGTCATATGTGGAATGCCTGGGCCAAATTTCTTTCCACTCGGGTGAGATTTCCTCACACCACTCCGGATAATAATAACCGACAGCCGTCTCACGTCACACTGACGACACCCTCTTGATCCACCACTGCTATGTGAATTTAGAAGGAAAGTAAGTACATTTACAGAGATAAGAAGAAACGGGAACGAAACAAGAATAAAAACATCAGTTTCATATGAAACGTCATTTAAAGTGCGCTACAGAACTTCAGCATTTCCAGAAACCACAAAAAGGTTTCCCTGGTCGGGTTTTTGACATCGGGAAAAGAGAACATTTTTAGTTTAACCCTATCCACACTGATGACAAAATAATGAATTCTAAGCAACGTACTTCTCCCACAATGCAGCTAGGAATTCAACCAATTCAATGTTGTTTGACAGATCTCAGTTAGCTCTGTCAAACAAGATTGAAATGATTAAATTCCTAGTTGCATTGTGGGAAAATTGCAAATTGAAATTTCGGTATTTTGGCATCTATGTGAAGAGAGTTGAGCAATGGTCACATTGCCAAAAGGATCAACGCTATTCGACGCGAGGTGACTCTGGCTGTCGAAAGTGTCGTTAAGCACCATTAAATAAATAAATAGGGCACGACGTACTGTTGTTCCTTTTTTGTGATACAGCCAACTCAGGGATCACCACATACAGCAAGACAGACAATTGGTTTGCTGTCGCAATCCCCAGTTTGCGCGGAAATTGCAAACATACATGGGAGCTGATTTAGAAACAATTGCTTCCACTGAAAAACAATTAGTCATTCTTAACTCGAAAAATCTCGCGTTAACAAGTATGAACCCACAGCAGTGGAAAAGTGAGATACATAAAACTTCAAACGATGACATTGTTCGCAAGAATACATGTTTGAACTGGCGGTTTAACCCTCTGACACATCTAGTCGGGCAGCTAGGAACATCCCCTATAGCACCCCCACCCTCAGGATCGGACGGGACACTACAAAACGAGTCCCTATGGATATAGGCCTCAAGCAGGGGTGTATCTTTTCACCGATTTTGTTTGCATTGTATGTTAAAGATTTAGGGGACGAACTAATTCAGAGTGCGGAGGGGGTAAATGTTGGAGACATAAAGATACCAGACTTATTCTTTGCGGACGACATGGTGTTAATGTCTAGAACTGAACAGGGGCTAGAGAAATTGCTGGAAATTGTTGGTAGATATGGGAACACTTGGCGGCTCGAAGTAAATGAAAATAAAAGCAAGGTAATACCCGTTGGACGCAAGGTAGATATGACGAAGAGATGGAGAGTGGGGGAGTTCTCAATCCCTGAAGGGGAAAGCAAACAAATCACTGTAGGAGAAACGGGAGAGTATGAGTATCTAGGGGTAAGCATAAATATAACGGGAAGAGGGGTGTACAGAAATTACTCAGCCAAACTGATTCTGAAGGGGAAAAGAATTCTGAACCAACTAAAACTTTTAGGGAAAAATAGTTTCAACAAGGTCTTTGTGGGGAAAACACTGTGGGAGAGGGTGGGTTTACCAAGTATAACGTATGGCACGGACGTGATTCCATTAAACCAAACCGTTATTAAGAAGTTGGAAAGTACTCAGAATGATGCCGGCAGATGGATAACAGGGTCGAGTAATGCTGCAGCTTTGGAAGCAGTAAGGGGGGAGCTTGGGTGGATGAAAATCAAGGACAGGGTAGATTTGGGAAAACTGTGTTACTTTAACTACTTGAGAAACCTGCCTGACAACCGGTGGTGCAAATTGATGCTCGATACCATTTGGAATTCTAATATAGAAACGGGGTGGTCAAAACATGTGAGGGAACTAATGGACAATTACTCTATAGAGGTCACAAACATAGAAGTAGGAATGAAAGAAGGCAAAAGGTTTGTCAAAGAGAGAGTCATGGAAGATTGCAATCGAAACTGGCGAGCAGGGGTTAGCGTGAAAAGATCACTGCAGGGGTTACAATATAAAGAAAAGCCAGCTTTTGAGAAGTACCTAGATGGCACCTTTGGAAGGTCACTGCTGTTCAAACTGAGATCAAGATCACTGGAGCTTCGGGGAAAAATTGGGAGAGATGGGGAAAAGGGATGCCAAATGTGCCACTCTGGAGTAGTGGAGACCCTGGAACATTTTCTCTTGGAATGCCCACAGTATATACCTCATAGAATAAAATTTACTGGAAGAATAATGCAGAAGTGGGGTGAAGAAACAAAGGATAGATGGCTGAAGGGGGACACGAGGGAGAGGGTAGGGATGCTTATTGAAGAAATTGAAAAAGAGGAAGTGAGGGACACTATTAAGCAGTTTATATCTGAATGCTGGGAGGAGAGGAGAGGAAGAGGGGGTGGGGTGCAGGGGGAATGATGGCCTTCTCTTATGAGGACCGCGACAAATCAGCGGCTGGCCAAAGAGTTATTATTATTATTATTACCTTAACCGAGAAGGAGTCATGTTGGCATTTGTTGGTTTCGGATACTACTTTGACGGTTTGATGTAACAACTTGTGCAAATGCATCCACATTTGTAAATGAATTAAAATTAAAATTGTTTCGTCATTTGAACTGCTGTCTCATGTTGCCATGTGCCAAGTACACAACCCAGTAACTGGTTTCAGAGAATACCGCCCCTGTTGTTTATGCAAGGTGGTATTGAAGCATCCAATCTCAATCTTTCAACTACAACACTGTTTTGGAGACCCTTAATGATTTTTCCCAAAATGTTGGAATTGTTGGAGGCCCCAAAAAACCTGCAATTGTTGGGGGCACTTAGGCAACGCCCTATCCTCGTTGTATGGGCGTTACACCACATATCCCCACCAGGGGTAACTGCGTTGTGTCCTTGGGCAAGGTACTTCATCCCGATTACCCACGTGGGGGCACGGTGGCGCTGTGTCCTAAGGGGTACTGCACGTCGATGGTGCACTTGTCTTCAACCAGTGCTAACTCTGTTTGCGCGGAGTTAGAACATTGGGGAGTCTGACAGCCGCTCGCCGTTGCTCGGTGGTTCTCTGGTACTCCGGCTTTCTCCACACGTGAAATTGTCTGACACGAGGTGACCCTGGCTGTCGAAAGTGTCAATAAATAAATATGCACGGGAATTAGGTAATTGGGTAAAATAACAAGTGATTTCAGCATAATTGTTTCGCGTTGTTTGCGATTCGATTCGGATTCGAAGTCCATGTCGAAATTGACCTCGATTCGATTGAAGATTCGATCCGATGATAGAAATTCCGATTCGGAGAGCCCTAAAAGAAGTATAGCAAAAATATCGAATGGAGAGGGCTAGTAAATTCCTGTTATCCCCCCAAAACACTTTTCTAGAGCTCAATGTGTACCTTTAAATGTAACGAAAACATAGAATGTGGCTCATAAAGCCAATTTAATTGAAGTTTTCTTGTAAAAGTTCACATGACACTCACACATTTCAATATCGATTTATTAGCTCCTGTTTGATTAACCTTTCGGTGAGACGCACTTGGAGTTACCCCCGAATGTCAACAAGCACAGTAAAAGTTATATTGTTTGCATTCCATGAAGCCATGGAGTACGTGAACGTGTCGTAGTTTAATGGAGCGCTTGTTAATTGCTTTTGGAGACATATGGAAGGCATCGTTTTCTGAATTATTGCGTTTGATTGTTTTTCAAAAGAGATACTTTATCACGAGCGGGAGTATAGTCTCCAGTGCCACCGAGTGCGAGGACAGGCCCCGGGACACTGTGTAGAACGGGCGTTACGGGCCCTGAGAGTGCCGAAGTCGCGAAGCGATAAGCGGTTGGCTGGGGGTCCACCACGATGCAGGAAAGACCAGTGAAAAATCAACAAACTGGAACAACTTGGAGGGTGGGGTATATGAATGGAACCTGGTCAGCAATGCAACTACTTGCCACCTCCACCAGCGACGGAGGCCCGTGCCAAAAGTATTCCCACGACATTCTGCTCAGACGTATCGATAGGTCAACCTACACTTTTTTAAAATCACCAAACACCCCGGGGCAGTTGACCACCTCCCCCTCCCCCACCTTTCCTCTCGGCGCCAGTGATAGTTTGTATCGATAAATAGATAAATGAATTTACGAACCGAAATAATCGTTATTAGGTATTACTGTTGTAAAATTTAGTTGGTCTGGTGATGCCTCAGTTCAGACGGAAACATTTTGGACGAATCTAATCTAATAAAAGGTTCTATTTAAATTATAGGCGACGATTATTTGTCGGTCTCAATCAAATACATCGACAGTTGCATTTTAGACGAATCTTTGCCTGAGTGAAGTATATAATGCATTTATTAGATTTGATGCGTCATTTGATTCAGGCACTCGAACCAGTGACGAATCTTATCTAATGTTCCGCCGATTTTCAGTTGTGTTAGGGTACTATCGTTTGCATACTGGTTTATGCTAATTGGGGGAGTCCCTGTTGCCAAATCAAATTGTTATTGTCAAATTGGTAATGTTGAAATGTCCAAAGCGGGCCCAGCAGGTAAAGAGTTAACAGCTCAAAGAGACTGTCGCAAGTACACCGGCCAATTGAATTTGATTCGAAGATGATGCGCGTGTCTGAATCAACGGATATTAGGTAAGAGTGATTGATTCTTTATTCAGCAGTATTCTGGCAACGTACATATATACATAAGTACTACATAGCAGTTGTGTAATAACGTGTACACTACAGGGAGACGACATAGCCAGATTGGCTGTCTACATGTTATCTCCCGGAAAGTTGAATCGTGCAACAATGGAATCAGACTGCGAGGCTTCTTATTAACTGCTTGGTCACTGGTGGCTCGGTGTCACTTACACTTCTACCTTCCCATCGCCCCTGAACTCTCAGTTAAATTGCTGTGTTCGGTAACATTTGTAATCCAAATTATGGTCCACACAGTCGTGTTTAAGAGGTCTACTCTATTCACAATTTAATGTTTCACCTAAAACCCAATGAGAAAGTAAGCAAACAATGCAATTAAATTGCCGTTATCAATTTATAATTACAATAGCCAATCTCTTCCAAGAATCATGGTGTGATTAATACCATTTTCCTATTTAGTTTTAAAATTAATTCGTTGAGACCTGACCATGGAGAAAAGGCAGGAGGCGCGGAAGAGAGGAACCATTACTTCCTTTTTGCTTATCTGACACAGCTTTTACCAGAAACAGGGGTCGAGAGACGAGATATGTCCAGACGTATATCTATTCTTTCAATGCGTTTGAACAGCATTCAGGCCCACCCAATACTCTTGGAAAATTCTGTTTGTCGTGTAACACAGTCAGGGCAGTAAGGATTGTTACAGTCGATATTATCCAAGTAAAGGGGAAGTAATTTTAACGTTAACTGTTTTTTGAAAATATTCAGGTTGATCATGTTACGTAAATCCGCGTCTGAGTCACACCAAATTTTGGAGGAAATGCGTTTGAACTCTATTCTCATAGGCATTCAAGCCCACCCAATTACTCTTAAAGTATTCTGTCTGTCATGTAACACAATCAGGGCAGTAAGGATTGTTACAGTCGATATTATCCGAGTAGAGGGAAAGTAATTTTAATGTTAATTGTTTTTTGAAAATATTTCTGTTGATCATGTTACGTAAATCCGCGTCATTCCAGATTCGGGGTATATGTTAGTTGGGAGATTATCAAGAGATCTTGTTTCTCTTGTACCCGATGCTTCATTAATTAATTTTTTGACGATTACTCCTATGATTACTGTTTGGAATCTAATATTATTGCGTCCGCGGAAATATTGCCCACCCGTGGAAATTGACCATTCCACGACATCCATACAGTAACCACTAACCATCACTGGAACTTCTTAAGCTTGTCAAGGCCGGGTGGATAATATACTGAATAGAATGTTTGTACCCAGTCAGTGTGCCAGAATATAACATTACAATGTACTGAATAATTACAGTATGTGGCCTAAGGCCCCACAATATTACTGTTACGCCACTGGCGGGGGTCGAAGCATGAACCTTCCGATTTGAAGTTCAATGCCGTAACCACTGAGCCACCGCGCTCGCATTGCCATGTATATCATTGTGGCTTGCATTCAATTGCGTGGGCCAGAGGTAGCATAAGTACCAGACTGCAGAGGTCACGGGTTAGACTGCTACAGCAGTGCTTATAAAATGGAGCTCGGGATTCCAGCGCTCCACGTTATAAGTACTGTTGTAACAATGTAACATGTAAGGCAGACAAGCATTCCAATCAGCCGGCTGAACTGAAGACGCAACAGGTAACTATTCCTTCATTCTTGCGGCATGATTTCGCCGATAGAAGGCATTTATTTGTCAGCGTCCCTTCGTGAAAAAGACACGAGATACTCGATTCGAATATATGCGAATTTGAAAGCCGATTGAATGGCGACATCGACTCGAATCTTCCTGCTTCTACCCCCCCCCCCCTCCCCTCACAAACGTTCGCGAAAAAAATTATTTTAAATTTCGAATGGAAATTCACTTGTTGCGTGGTGGGTTCCTGATGTAACAAACAGATCAGCTGCTTTCAGAACAAGTACTCAAGCTGAGAAGGCGAAAGATATTTGATAACATCGAGGTCATTTCTGATCGATTGTTTACAGAATCGATCAACAATGTTAACAAATATTATTACCATTTTCGCGGTTCTTTCCTTGTATATGAACGGAGTTTAGCGGGGCGGTGAAATTCATGGCTTATTTCAACCGGAAGCGCACGGCGGGTCGTTAATGAAAATAAAATTCATTAATGGCTCGCCGCCCGCTTCCGGTCATGGTAATAATAGTAATGGCATGATTTTGTCGGACGTTCCGGTTTATTAACGGCCCTCAAGGACTAAATAACAGACCTGTGGTTTATTAACGGACCTCGACTTCGTCTCGTGCTACCAATAAACCATCGGGCTGTTATTTATTCCTCTCGGGCCGTTCATAATCCGTAACGCCCTCCAAACTCATGTTATTGTTATATTAATCGTTTTTACGGGTGGTTGCACTGGTGGCATCTTGTTTTCCACATCGACTTTCGATGATGCATGTTCACACTGGGTATTATCGTAAAATAATCTAAAAGTTTATAGATTTCTAACTTTTTATCATGATTGTATAAATTTTTGCGAAAAAGGTGTCGAAAAAATCGATTTCCTTCTATCTTGGGTATATTTTGGTGGCCATCTTGGATTTTCACTTTCTTGATTGATATTTTTATACGGAGAAAGGTGTCAGAAATATGAGTTAATTAATTCCCGTTCCTTATCTCATATAGTTTTTCCGTATTCGAGAAAAATTAGTGATGGAGTGAAATCGCGAAACTGACCTACCCTCATGGGCGCCATCTTGGATTACGTTATATCCGGCCAGAATGATTTCTTGTTAACATTGAAAATCTACTCTCGAGATGTCCAGGTACAAAAAAAAATGGTCTCGTTCGATCTTGGTAGGGGGGGGGGGGGGGTTCCCATAGGGGGTGTTCCTAGCTGCCCGACTTGATCTGCCAGAGTTAAACCGCCAGTTCAAACATGTATTCTTGCGAACAATGCAATCGTTTGAAGTGTTATGTATCTCACTTTTCCACTGTTGTGGGTTCATACTTGTTAACGCGAGATTTTTCGAGTTAAGAATGACTAATTGTTTCTCAGTGGAAGCATTTTTTTCTAAATCAGCTCCCCTGTATGTTTGTAATTGCCGCGCAAACCGGGGATTGTGACAGCAAACCAATTGTCTGTCTTGCTGTATGCGGTTATCCCTGAGTTGGCTGTATCACCAAAAAAGAACGACAGTATGTCGTGCCTATTTATTTATTTATTTATTTATTTATTTATTTAATGGGGCTTAACGACACTTTCGACAGTCAGATTCACCTCGCGTCGAATCGCGTTGATCCTTTACACTATATATGACCATTGATCAACTCTCTTCACACTGATGCCAAAATACCGAAATTTCAATTTGCAATTTTCCCACAATGCAACCTGATGCAACTAGGAATTTAATCAATTCAATCTTGTTTTACAGAGCTAACAGAGATCTGTCAAGCAAGATTGAATTCATAGCTGCATTGTGGGAGAAATACGTTTCTTAGAATTTCATTATTTCGACACCAGTGTGGATAGGGTTAAACTAAAAATGTTCTCTTTTCCCCATGTCAAAAACTCGACCAGGGAAACCTTTTAGTGGATAGCCTTTCCTGAAATGTTGAAGTTGTGTCGCGCGCTTTAAATGATGTTTCATATGAAATTGATGTTTTTATTCTTGTTTTGTTCCGATTTCTTCTTATCTCTGTAAATGTACTTACTTGCCTTCTCAATTCACGTACCAGTGGTGGATCAAGACGGTGTCGTCGGTGTGGCGTGAGACGGCTGTCGGCTATTATTATTCGCGAGTGGTATGAGGAAATCTCACCCGGGTGAAAAGAAATTTGGCCCAGGTACGAGGTTTGAAAAGTATCTGATGATTTTTCTCCCAACATTTCACATATGAAGTCATCGAAATCAAAATACTGCTTGTGCCATGAAAACATACTATTCTACCGATTGATTGCAGAGAAAAATGATTTGCATCGAAAATTTCGGTATATACTAATGGAGTTGAAACGGATGACATATTCCAACATCACTTTTGAAAAAATGGAAAAAATTTCGTTGATGCCATGTGACGTGTGATGGAAGTATTTATAGAAACGCGTGGGGGGGGGGGGGGGGGCGCCATCTTTGTTTTCAAAATACAGACTGTAATGAAATAGTCAAGTGATCAGTAAATATTCAGTTGAGGATGGTCAAGTGGGGTGGATAAGATAGATCTGCCTCGCCCAAGCATCTCACCCTGGACACGCGCATCTCAATAGACAGGCGATTGAAGGCAACTCCTATACTATACTGTGCAGTCTATGAACATTCTACACCATTTAGAATGTTTTCCTCTTACAGACGTGACCAGAATTGCTTGCTTTCCTCCATCATACATTTTTCCTCAGTTTATTTGTGATTCAATTAGTGCTCACTGTTTCTAGTAGAGGCACAGAGCGCTGATCATTAATCAATTCGGACAGTGATATGACAAGGGTGTTATATTTTTCTGAACTGCAAATTGTCTTACATTATTTGGCATACCATACTATTTTCTTTGTTTTGAATCACACTGGATATGACTTAAGCCTTCAGCTGTCAACTGAGGAGACATATTTTGACGTCATTTCCATGGTGATGCGTGATGTCATTGCACATGCGCAACGCGTGTTCTTAGACTAACACGTATTTTCGTCGTTTACTTTGTATGACGAAGACCGCTATCTTGGTCTCTGTGGTGGTACTTGGTTAGTTTGAGCCTGGAAAAGCTGGGATGAAATAGGGGTGTGTTGGGATGGTATATTCGAATGAATGAAAGTATATCGAATTACCGAAAACGACCCGACAACTAACGTAAATTACCCAAAAGGGCTTTTCGAGAGTGCCATCTTGAGTAGAACGTACTGCTATAGGGACGTTAATGAAGTAGGGTATGGCCAAGGGTGCTTGACTCGAAGTGTACACCGATACAGAAGAAAAAAAACAACTTCGTGTATAATTGGTGTTTGATACTACTTTTAGCTTTTCTGTCCTGCTCTGGCTACACTTGACCCTACCATTCGAACCAGTCCTAGCTATCTCTTTTGTGCCGATCCCTGTCCTTCACTGAGCCTTAATGGATTCAGTCCGATGGCTAAAACCCCCTTAGCCTGCATCTGCATTTACAGTCCCTCGGGCAAGTTGACGCTAGTGTGACCTTTGCCTACTGACTGTCTATCCGGCACAGCACATGTGATACATACAATTCAGAACTCAGCTGCGGCTGAGTGCCAGTTAATTACAAAACAGGATGATTCCCCGTTGTACAAACTCTGCCCACTTTTAGAACCACTATCTTCAACTCCTCGAACAGAAATTGTTAATGAAAGTACTGGGAATTAAATGTATTTGATATTGATATTTATTCAAGCAATTAACACCTACAGAAAGGCAGACAACAAACAAAATGATAACATTATATTATAAAACATTCAAACAAGATGTGTTAAAAGTGTGTAATAAACTCAAAAAATACTTATACAAGGAACAGTCATGTAGCAAGTTCGCCTTTCCTTTGTTCCTTTGTTGTGAATCAGAGGTTATCGGTCACAGGTACTGATGATATCGTACAGATTCCAAACCAGTCTGCGAAGTACCAGTCAAATTCCACCCTTATTTACAACTATTGTCGTGAACAGTTGTCAATACCAATGGAAACACCATTTAACAAATACTCCGATAACATCAGTACATTTACTATTTTATTTGCATTCACTGTGCGCCATGTTTATTTCTTATTTTCGTAGAGGATATTTTATACGGCCCTGACGAGAAGCGTATTGAAGTATCTTATATGAAAACTCGAACAAACAGTCGTGTAGTCAACTTTTCCAAACTTTATTCAAACATTAATGAATTTACTGAGAACTGAATGACATTTTTTAAATATATTTTTTATTATTGTTATTAATTGTTGTGTATCACACATTGTTACTATTGATATCACACAATTATGTTTCACCGGTAGTATATCTAATGTTTACCAACCAATCATCCCACGACCCATTTTTGGATTACCTCAAGTTTCTATTCATCAATCCACTAATAGCAGTTTCCCTGGCCTAATAGTTCATTGATCTAACCCCCCCCCCCACACACACACCCATCTCAATACTGCATCACCGAAGACCAAACTTTGCCCACACTTACAGCTATTGTTGTGATGTGAATTGCTGTCAATCAATCATTAGTGCTTCCAATGAAATACCACTTAACAAGGCCTCTGAGAGTACAAAAGAGTTCGTTATCTGTACTAACTGTTCAGTGTGTGCGACCACTTTTATTTGGAGTTTTCATGCATGATATTTAAAAACGGTACTAGCGAGAACCGTGGTGGAATATCGTATGCGAAAACTCAATAAAAAGTCGTTCAGAAATTTCTCCATCGAAATTTGTTCAATCGTCAATGAATTTATTGAGTTAAATGTACTTGTTAATAAGAGACTTTCACTCGCCTTCCTTCTGTTTCTGAATCTGTCTTCTCTAACGGCATTGAAATTGAAATACTATGCAGCCCTACACCCCCACCCCACCCCCCCCCCCCCGTCAACATAGCACCTGTCACATCAACTGTTGAATAATGCTTTATATAGTTTTGCTACCACGTTGACATCAAGAGTACCCGTAGTTTTCCCAGTCCGATAATACATTGACACCTCCCACTCAATATTGCATTATTCTGATTAACCATATTATCATGCTAAATACAGTTCTGATATCATGTTGACCCATTAACGATATTGCCCAGTCAATCTGATACTTAATCCACAAGAAATTGCTATACAAAAGATTTTGCTTTTGAGCGAGGCATTTATGTCTAAATAACAACATACTAAAAATCCCCAAAAATCCCACAACAGGAAATTATGTTTTTGATGACTTATTTCTTCGCGAGAAAATAAAAATAGTCAAATTATACTCCAACCGCTAAGAAATTGCTATACAAATGTTTGTATTGTCTTGGGGCAGGAATTAGAATGCAAAATAACATTTGAATAATTTCCATTAATCCCATCACGGGAAAATGATTATTTTGGGGTGAAAACATTGAGAAATTCAATAAAATCAGCGAAACTTGGAATTTGCTCAATACTCCTCAAAAGAGTTCAAACAACGGTAATTTTCGTGGTACTTAGATCAAACTAACCGTATACAAAATTATACTTGAAATTTCAATTACTGAACACAAGAAATTGTGTAATATTTGGGTGAAAATTGTAAAAACGTAAATAAAATGTACGAAAATTGGAATTTCGTTACTACTCGTTCAAATAGTTTCAAGCAGAAACACTGTCATCGTATTATACACCAAATCGTTAAATAACCTCTCTTAAACTCCAAATAAATGGGAGCAAGATAAAAGTGTCAATGACAGTGCATCTTAACTTGTCCCAGAAGGGACTAAACTAAATAGAAAGCTCCAGTAATGTCAACTCATTTAATCTGGTTTCTACAGAAAAAAACATCACACAAAAGCTACATATGAAATTTAAAAAAGATCAGGTGAGGGATGCGACCTGTAGGGTGTACTAATGGAATTGTAGACAATTTATGTGCCAAATCCAAGATGGCTGCTGGCGGCAATTTTTTTCAACGAAATTCAGGAAAATGTCTACAGCTCCCATGCAGACATCACACCAAAGCTACGTACGAAATTTGAGAAAGATCTGGCGAGAGATGTGTCCTGTAGGCTGTGCCAAAGGAAGTTTTGACAATTTATATGCCAAATCTAAGATGGCCGATGTTAGCCATGTTTTTCAACAAAATTCTGAAAAAAATTGATAGCTCTCATTTAGACATTGCCCTAAGGCCACATATGACATTTGAAACTGATCGGGTGAGAGCTGTGCCCTGTAAGATGTGCTAAAGGAATTGTGGACGGACAAAGAAACGGACGGACGGACGGACGGACGTTCTACCGCAGGTGTACTTGTGAGGTGATCTTAGTGTTAGGTATGGGGAAAATTGCGCAACTCACAAGTGGATTTTTCGCACCTCACAAGTTGTAAAAAACCTCACAAGTGGTTGGTGTACTAACGGTTTTATCCCCCAACCTCACAAGTAACGACTGTACACGGACGGTCACGTCGCAAGGCCATCTGTGGTGGCCCGTACAGACGGCTGGCGGATTGCAACCCATCCCAATAGCTCATACTTGACGTTGTCAAGTTGAGCTAAAAAATGTGATTTTTGGGGTGAAAATGTTTTAAAAATTACCGTTATATATCAATGTCATATATAAATAATAAATATAAAATAATAACTGCTGCAATGTCAATGCCGATAACCTCGATATCTGATAGATGGTTCTGCCACAATGCGAAATTAGATTTACAGATTATCTGCATTGACATTTTGCAGCAGTTATTATTTTCCTGGCATTTCCCACAAGCTTTTGAACAGGTGAGTCTGGGATTTTTTCAACTTCACCTTAACGTCTCACAACCTGTGGCACAGTTACATCTTTTCATCCATAGCAAGGACTTTGGTGCAGGTGGATGGTCACTGGTTATTTTGATCTAATAACCACGGAAATGATTGTTATTTGAACTCTTTTAAGGAGTACTGAGCAAATTCCAATTTTCACTGATTTCATTGAATTTTTCAATATTTTCTCTCAAAATAACCATTTTCCCGTGTTGGGATTAATGGGGATTTTTAATATGTTATTTTGCATACTAATTCCCGCCCCAGACAATACAAACAATTGTATAGCAATTTCTTGGGGGTTGGGGTATAATTTGACTTGATTGACTGGACTAATATTACATACTTTGATTCCTCCAGTAATTTGTAAATTATTCACCACCTAGGCATCTAACGAACCGCGCTCTGCAACTCACCCATTCACCAAGTCATTGAAAAAAGTTACACAGAGAGTGAATTTGTAAGGCTTCCAGTTAAAGTTTAGTCCCTTCCTCCTATCCTCACATTATCCACTAAGTTCACAAATTAAACTAAATACCCATCTAAGATACCAAATGACGCGATGTTGAACCCAGCAAATTTATGTACATATTTTAGTGTTTTACCATATTTGGACAGAGGTATTGTGTTCCCAATCTGACACCAAACCATATGTTAAAACTGCAGCAGACTGACTACAAATATAAGAACATTTTCGTCTACCGATTCAACCCCCTTTAAACATTGCTACAGTTGCCGGATCTTCAACTCCTGCTATATTTACCTCGGATTAATTCTTGAATTAAAACACCCAAGGAAAATACGGTATTCTTTTCCATCGGGAGAGTATCGTGATATTTCGACACGTAATGGCGGGTGGCATTGCACTCGACGAGGTGCAGATTGAAGCGGAGTACGACTTTATCCGACTTTACAATGAAAAAACCAGAAAATGACGAATCCCCATTCAAAAACTACATAAACGATTGTAATTATTTTTCACCTAGAGACTTTCGGCCTTAGACTAGCAATTTAGACGCTGGATTCTCACTATTTCTCATCAACTGCCAAAGTATAAAAGCTCTCTGGGATACCTTTCAACACTTGTTATGTAATTTACAAACAGGAAAAAACACTTTCGACATAATAGGACTTACCGAAATGTTCCGTATTCCTCGACACTTCGTTTAAACTGGATGGTTACGCCCCGATTACAGAATTATGAGACCAGATGATGATGATTGCCGGGGAGGAGTCGGGCTATACATTAAAGAAGGGATAACATATAATGTCAGAAGAGATATCTCAGTCTTCATTCCTCATGTTTTCGAATCCCTGTTTATAGAAATAAAAGATAAACATAACTCCAAAATTATTGGCATCATATATCGACCCAACACCCCACCTAAAGCCGACATCAACCTCTTTTTATCAAAATTAACTGAAATAACGGATGTTTTGAATTCCGAAAATAAAAAAGTTGATATTATGGGAGACCTGAACCATGACCTTTTAAAGGCATCCACACACTCCAAGACAGAAGAATTTATTGATCTCATGTTTAGCCAGGGATTTTTACCTTATATTACTAAGCTGACGAGAGTTTCTAGACATTCTGTTAGTCTGATAGATCATATCTTTACTAATAATACTTCACAAACAGCGCTACCGGGAATAATTTTATCAGACCATTTTGGCGTTTTTTACATTGCAGTTACACCCAAAACATGTAATACACCACAGTTTACTCTGAAACAAGTTATAACCTCGGAAAGAATCGCCCAATTCAAAACATTTCTTAAACATTTCTTAGCATCTATATGAAAGCCTACGATAAAGCATTTCCGTACAAACGTGTTCGTCAGAATAATAAATTTATTAAGAAGTAGCCTTGGGTGACAAGGGGACTTATCATATCCTCTATCAATAAAGAAAAATACTACAACAAAAAACTTAAGGCCCCCAACGAACAGAATGCATTAAATTACAAAAAAAAACTATTGTAGAATCTTCAATAAGGTCAAAAAGCAGTGCAAAACCATTTATTATAGACACATCTTAACCGAAAATAGAAACAATATGTGAAGAACGTGGCAAATCTTAAACGAAGCTTTAATTAAGGGATAGCGCGAAAGAGGATTGCCATCGTTTTTTATGCAGGATGATATAGAAATAAAAGAAGCCAGAAACATAGCAAACGAATTCAACAATTTTTATCAGCATTGGAAAGGCTGTAGCCGACCAGATTCAGAAACCGAATAGTAAATAAAATGAAGCCCAAATTATCAAAAGACTGCGATGGTATAACTAGCAATCTTCTTAAACAAACAATAAACGAAGTACTGGATCCCCTCACACATGTTATTAATAATTTATTTATTAATGGCACAGTACCTGATAGGATGAAGATCGCAAAGGTGATACCTATATTCAAAACAGGCGACGAGCATAGATTTACCAATTATAGACCTGTTAGTATACTTCCCGCGTTTTCAAAAGCATTGGAAAAGCTAATGGAAACGAGGCATACAAATTTTCTAAATACATTAAATATTTTATATCCCCTCCTGTACGGATTTAGAAAACGCCATAGCACCATTCACCCAGTCCTCCAACTTCTGAAAAGCACCGCAATAGAAAACAATACACAGGAAAAAACAGCACTTTAGCACTGTTCTTGGATTTGTCGAAGGCCTTCGAAATGTATAAATCACGAAATTCTATTGGGTAAACTCGAAACGTACGGTATCCGAGGCCTCGCAAATAATTGGTTCAGACGTTACCTGTCTGACAGGCTTCAGTATGTTTTGTACGAAGAACACAAATCGGACTCATCGAAATAAAGCTGTGGTGTCCCACATGGCTCATTTTTGGGCCCTGTACTCTTTCGTTTATATATCAATGATATTAGTAACTCAACATCACTCAATTATTATCGTTTGCTAATGATACCACGGTACACTGCTCCGGCTCTGACGGGAATGCCATAACACACTATTTCAACAACGAAGTTCAAAAAATATTTGAATGGTGCTCGGCGAACCAACTGCTGTTGAATGCTAAAAAACATCTTATACTTAACCCAAATAAAAGTGAGAATAATATTTTCTGTCAAGGGATAAAAATAAATAATCAAAAGATAAGCAAAGTCAGGGGAAATAGGTCAGAAAGATTTCTAAAATTTCGGAGAATAAGCATTGATGAACACTTAACCTACAAAGCTCATATATCTAGGCTATGCTCGAAAATAGCTCACGCAAATTATAGCCTCAACAAAGTAAAACATATTCTCCCACGTAAAGTCCTGAAAACATTGTACTACGCCCCGGTTCATAGCCATCTGGTATAAGGGATTTTAGCACGGGGCAATTCAAGAGCTATTAATAAACTAGCTATCATGCAAAAGAGCTCATAACGAATAAAAAATAACAAAAAATACAATTCAAATACAGACCCCTTATTTAAGGAAAATAAAATACTCAAAGTAGATGATTTGTTCAAATTGCATGCATTACTGTTCGCGCATGACTGGCAAATGGCAGAATACCGGCTTCTTTTAACGATACACTCAAGGTTACTGACAATCCGCTTGGTAGGACAACCCGGCAGTCGGGACACCTATACATATAAAAAGCACGTACACGAACCCCAGATAAATTTCATCTATACGCCATCCCGAAACTGTGGAACGCTTTAGACGACACAGTTCGAAATATCAGTACCAGGGCTACATTTAAGAAAGCACTGACCTCAGTCTAATTTGCCTAGACTGTACTTAGTAAATATTGATCATAGTGGACCATTAGCAAATTACACAAATCCGCAATAGAAACATACTAGTCGTGCGATATGTCCTAATCTTGCATCCCCGTCCAATGCAACCTGCAGCGTTTTCTCTCTAGTTGCCTCATTTACCTCGCGTGGAGCCACACACAGTCAAGAAGCTGTAAACAATACTCTTGAGGGAAAGATTTGCGTTCGGGAACACGTATTTAATCAAGTGCTTGGTCAAGTCGGTCGTCTAATCATGGAGAGTCACATGCGGTGAACTGGCCAACACCTAAATGATGTAAGCTAGTTTACGACTTTCGCACCCATGGTGCGCCTGCCGATATAGACCCCTCGTCCAATTATAAAGATCATGTTCTTCTCAAGTTGGAACGATATTAACCACTCGATTTGACTGATTGTGGCTCTTGAACTTTACGCGGAGCAATGATGGTAATCTGGCAAGCAGGTCGCTCTCTGCCTAAATAGAAACATCACCCTCCAGCTGGCTCTTTATCCTGGCTCTTTATCCTGGTTTTTTATACTAGAACATATTTTCAACCCAATGAACGGAAAAATCGGCATCCCTATCATAGATAAGATGGATCGCTCCATGTTTACCCATCTAGTCACAGTAATTTCGCGCGTTCTCTTTCCTTTTGGGGGTAAGTAAACAGCCAATATAGCTATGCCACGTCCCACGATATGCTTTTTGTTACTCTTGTATAATGTTTATTTTTGTTAACATCTTACAAATATGTATACCGTGAATAAAGAATCTGAATCTGTGCATTCCATCTTGTTTCAGCTTATTTCCAAGTTGTTTTGAAAATATTTCTAAATATTTGTAAATTTTTTATTTAAATCAATGATTTTTTTTTAAAAATCATCGATTTAAGTCATGATTTAAAAAAATCAGCCAACCCTGAACTGGACATGTACAGGTTGCAGTCTAGTGGGAATTCGGGATAATTTCCTTGCTCAAAAGGGTTAACGAAACCGAAAAGAAAATCAGTCAGGTCTTTCGTGAAAAAGAGCCCTTAAACTACTGTAAAAAGTACAGAATGCAGGAAAATATGAAAATTCTGACAGTTTCTGTATTCAGTGGTGGATTCGGTTTGTTTTTTCGGATCCCATAATATCGGTATCGGTTCGTGTTTTTCGCTATATTGCCCATCTCTACTCTACAAAAATATGACCTTAATATAGTATACACAAATTATACAACAAAATGAAGGTTATAATGTATAGAGCATGACAAATATATGCATTCAACTCACAGAGTTTACAGTAGGCACCAATGGTTCCTGCAAATCTGTTACCGTAATCGGACCAGAACCGATAATGAAATAATATTTCAGGAAAACAACTCGTGGCCAAATGTGCTCTTCATATCCAAGAAAAAGGCTATGCATTGAAAACACTTTACGATGCCGCGACAAGACTGCATTCGGAGAAAGGCAAGAATATATCTAGTTTCTAACAAACTCTGTTGCAAATGCATCTATACTTTTAATTTAAGTACTTCCGAGAGTTGAAATATGAAACTTCTATCAAATTTCTCAGCTATGTTCGTCCAAGCG
The DNA here is from genome assembly GCA_031216915.1 of Pictodentalium vernedei. Classification (NCBI taxonomy): domain Eukaryota; kingdom Metazoa; phylum Mollusca; class Scaphopoda; order Dentaliida; family Dentaliidae; genus Pictodentalium; species Pictodentalium vernedei. The sequence goes on along the minus strand of CM062297.1, from coordinate 432,039,999 downwards.
AATACCCCGAGGTCGTAAAATGATTTGTGGACGTTCCTACCACACCAAAACAATTAATTTACTGTCCATATTTTGGTTAATATTTTGTTTGTATTCAGAAATCATGCTACGCTGGTTTTGGGATACCCCGGAATCGGTTTCAACAGCGGTTAAAGAAAAGTGAAAAATACGACAATATTTGATTTTGGAAAGCCCGAACTCATCCCCATCACCCTATTAAGGTCGACTGGGTGGTAAACATTGTGCAAACGAAACTACTTTAACTGATTGAGTGCTAGAAGATCAGGCAAATTTAGGCTCTAGTAAAAAGCGCTGATGCCTTAATTTTTGACTACTTGTTCTGTGGCTTGCTTCATGTTCTCTTAGTGACAACTTTTATCACACTCCTATTAATGTTAAACACGGGATTTCTACTGTTCTGCCTGTACGATAAAAATAAAGTTACATCGCACTGTGGTGATACAAAACACGTTCGATTTCGTTTCCAACGTAAACAGAGAAGGAACATGTCTAAATAAATCACATCCATCTTTGATCTCATGCACCGGAGTCGAGATGGCTTAGAAATTCTAAGTTCCTCATTTAGATTTCTTTACCAGGGATATTTAAACAATTGGATTCGAGTGAAAAATTTACAAAATAAAAATAACATTCTGATTGCTTGTTCCTTGATAAATACTTTCCACAACTGGTCATATAGTTATGGAGTGTGTTAAAATTATTAGCTATTTTAAAAACTTTTTGTTGTGTTATTAGTAGGTATATATTGAGAATACTGGCATCAAACGTACATGTACGTGTACGTGTACACGTACATTCGTGTACACCTCCATAGGATTTAGTGTTAAAATCGTGTACAGGTACACGATTTTAACGTTTTTAGGGTGATGTTAGAATCGGCTTTACCGATTCAAACATCACTGATTGTATCCAAGAGTGACAAAAAACGCATGAAATTTTACGTTTACGTACATGTACCGTTTTGATTGAAATAGGCAAATGATTTTCCCCCATAGGATTCAGTGTTAAATTGCGAGCAAAAAACGTTTTGTCGTTTCTAAATCATCATCTTGCCGATTCTAAATAATCCGCGTCCGTACACGATTTTAACACTGAAACCCTATGGAGGCGTACACGGAGATCCATTTGCGGATTTTAGGTCTGAAGTCGAATCGTGTAAAGAGGTGATGTTTGAATCCGCAAACCCACTGCCACGTTTCTCGAAGTAAAACTAATGCACGTTATTGCGAGGTAATCTTAATAAGCACTTAATGGAAATGTTTTGAATGAAGAGTGTTGCCAGGGTGTTAGAAATCCGCAAACCCACTGTCACGTTTTCCTGAAGTAAAAACTAACACATGTTATCGTTATGACTGAATGAGGTTTTCGTTCAAAAAGAGTCAATTATAAATATGATCTGTAAAATAGACATTCATGTCTTGGTTCGATGTGACGAAGAGAAATTGAGTTTAGACATCCGAATTAGAGAAAAGAATCAGAATTCTTGTGAAGTAATCTTAATAAACACTTAACGGAATGTTTAAACGCATTTTCCGCTCAATTAGGTTTTGAGTGGTAAAATTTTTAATATATTCACGATAGCGATCAGAGAGATTTGAAAATGAATGAATAAGTTCCTTTAACGTTAAAATTAGAAAAAAACAGTTTTCTTTTGTGTGTTGAAATGTTTTAACCGTCATATAAGGGATTCTCTCTTAATTCGACAGTGAGTGAATGGTTCTTTGATATGTGAATAAAATTCCTTTGACAAAACGTAAATTACTATCAAAATGCGTTAAATCAGAAACCGGTTTGTCATGTACTGCTTAAAACGTATTTTAAACTTTCCTAATTCAATCAACACTGAAAATATAATTAAACATTTAATTTTGAAAATAATAAAACAATTAAAAACGAAAAATGTTTTTACAGATGGATTCTAGACACCGAGATCGAATTTTAGAAGAGTATGAACGTGCTAAGAAGGGCATTCCGCCGGCTGACAGAAGCAGACGTCTTGGTGAGATGGAACTCAAATGCGAAGCCACAAAAATATTTAAACCCGTGACGGAGGGTCAAGAGCGAAGCAGGAAGGAGATAGTCGAAGAACTGAGACCCATAAAGGAGAGTTCTTTGAGAATGGGTTCGTTGCCTCTTAGTTTTGGAAATCGGCATTCCGTTCAATCTACACCAGATTACGTTCCCACGGGAATTCAAACAGAGACCGACACTGATACAGCTTCGGCTATCACCACCGATACAGCTTCGACTATCACTGCTGATAGCGTCGCATCGTCTGATGATGATGGCGGCAAGAGAGATCTGTTGTATGGATTTTATAAGGATTCGGAGGGAAGAATTTTTGTAGGAGACACAGAAGTAGATATTGGCGATGATGAATTGATCGTGGGTTCGAACAGATACGAATTGACTGATGGGCTGCGCAGATTGCTCCTTTACGACAAGCCTAGCAATTACACGGAACAGGCTTTCGACAATTACGGCGACATTCTGGTTCATACCCACGCCATGAAGAGAAATAACTATGCCAGAGAGACGAGACCCAAAGCCAACAGAGATTACAAGTGGACGAAAGTGGTGAAACCCATATGGGATATGAACAAGAAGTTCGTCGAATCGGTGACTGGCAAAGGGGTGAAAACCACTTTTCTTCCGAGCGATTCTGACGCTCTGTCTCAGAGATTGAGTTTGTTGATGGCGAGCAGACGGGCTGGTAACACAGGATTAGATAATCAGATAGTTACTATATCTGACGAATTGTTAAGACGGAAGGTTTTGAATAAAAACCACTATAAAAGGCTGATGAACGAATTGAAGGATTGATGTGTATATAATAAGTAGAGAGAAACAAACAAACAAACAAAAATAAAACAGTAAATTTTTTTACACTAGAATAATAAAAGTATTTAAACAACAAAACGATTTACCAGTGAAAAAAACAAAATATATTATAAAAATAAAATATGTTGGTGATAAAGAACAGGGGATACGTCAGAACTTACGTTCAAGGCGGTTCTGGCATCGTCGATTCTATAATGCGAGCGTTCACGAGCGATGCGGGTAGAAAACTCGCATCGACTGCGTTTGAGGTCGGTAAGAAGACGGCTTTGGATGCTGGTAAGAAAGCCGCTTCTGAAGCCAGTGGTAGGATAGCTTCTGTGGCTGGCAAGAGGGCAGCCGACGCGTTGATCGATAAGTTGATCAGTCAGCCGGCGAAGCGAGCTGCATTAGAGCGAACACCGAAAAGTTGGAAAGATTTTAAGGATGCTGTGGTACCCATACAAGATTTAGCCAAAATGACGAGTGGATCTGGATTGAAGAGAACTCGCAACGGTGTGATATAAATAAATAATAATATTAAAAACTGAGTTTGAAAAACATAAAAAATTTGTGTTTGAAAAGAATCTAAATAACAAACAAAAAAAATAAAACAAAAGATGAACATTAAAGATATGTCTTGGAACGACGCCGCGACCAAGAGGTCGAATAACGAGTTCTTTCCCAAAAGCATAAAAGGCTTGATAGTGGGAAAATCGAATTGTGGAAAGACCAATCTGTTGATGAATCTGTTGTCCCGACCCGACTGGTTGGATTACGACAGATTGTTCGTGTTTGGCAAGAGCTTGTTTCAACCCGAATACAGATTGCTTCGGGAGTGCATGGATCGTAGATTGCCCAAGGACGTCATAGCCAGAATCTTTGACAGTAGGGAGGAATTCGACAAGAGTGAATCTCCACTTTCGACCATTTTGGACGGTGCGGCGATGGAGCTGATGAAGAGAAATGCAACTTCGAACGTCGAGTGTCGATTTTATGAGAATGCTAGCAACGTTCCGGATCCTAGAGAACTGAAATCGGAAGATAAGAATCTCATGATTTTCGACGATCTGCTTTTGGAGAGACAGAACCGATGCGAATCGTATTACGTTAGGGGTCGACACAGCAACGTGGACTGTTTCTACCTGTCGCAGAATTATTTTCGATTGCCCAGACAGACGATAAGGGAGAACGCTAATTTTCTATGTCTCTTTCGCCAAAATCTCAAGAATCTCAATCACATCTACGGCGATCACGTTGCAAACGACATGAGCGCGGCGGAATTCAGGAGATTCTGCAAGAGGGTTTGGGATGGTGGACTTTACAATTTCGTCGTGATCGATTTGACAAGCGAATTTAATCGCAGAAAATATCGGTGTGGATTCGACAAGTTTTATGTTTCTGATGATAATAAGATAGAGCATGAAAATAAAATTTAGAAAATAATAAATCTTCAAATAATTAGTTTTGAATAAAAAAAATAAAAAATAAAATTAAATATAATGTTCGAAACATGGAGAATTGTTAGAACGGATAGCCGAGAATACGGCTGCAAAACAATCCATTCAAATCGTGGTGAGTGGCGATTCGACTCGATTCACTACGAAATTCGAACCTTCCATCGAATTGAATAGAGAGAAAAGATACGAGATGACGTTGGTGAATCTGGAGACTTATTATTCCTTTCCCAACGTCACCGAAAAGAATAACTCGTTCAAGTATTCCGACAGAGTGGATTGGTTGGAGATTCGAATTCCCAAAGGGAGTTACGACATAGACGATTTGAACAATTACATTCAGACGCGAATGAAGACAGATGGAAAGGGAAGCAACAAGATCAGACTCGCTCCCAATCCTAATACCTTACAGATGATGTTGGATTTGGAAGATAATTTTCGAGTGGATTTCAACATGGACGATTTTATAGGCAAGATGTTGGGATTCGATCGAAAGGTGTATCGAGGCCACGCGGCATCTGAAAATACGGTCGACATTCTCGCAGTCAATAGCATTCTGGTGAACGTGGACGTGATTGCTGGAAGCTACGTGAATGGTAGCGCTCAATCAACGATCTATTCCTTCTTTCCAAACGTGTCGCCGGGTTATAAGATCGTGAAGCGACCTCGAAATTTAGTTTATCTACCAGTGATTTTAGACACGTTGTATAGTCTCAAAACCACGTTGACGGATCAAAATGGTGAACTGTTAGATCTTCGCGGAGAGAGGGTGACGATACGATTTCACATAGGAGAAATATAAAAGCAAAAAAAAAAATATTGTGTATATATATAGATAACAAAAATAAACTAAACGCAATATTAATTTTACAAAATTATTTTAATATAAATAATTATTATTAAACAAGAAACAATTGAAGTAAATATATTTTTTAAAAAAAATTATGACAGAATACGTGATTAAAAACGTGAACATATCCGCAGGACAGAGGAAGAAACTTAAGAGAGCGTTAACAACTCGAGGCGAGGTGGTGAGATTCAAATTCACTCACGAAGATCTGACAAGAGGCGGTCAGGATTCGATCGCCTGGACCAGAAGTCAAATCAAAAGGATGGAGAAAGCGATTTGCGGTGGAAGAGGGTTGACGGTGAGATTGAGTCCCGCTCAATTGAGATACAATTTGAGAATGAAAGGTGGTTTCCTACCGCTATTGGCAGGAATCGCCGCAAAAGCATTACCCTTCGCCGCAAAGGCACTACCCTTTCTCGGAAAGACTCTCAGTGTGGGAGCTCTCACGGGACTCGCTAGTTCGGCAGTTGAGAAATTAATGGGTGGCAGCGGACTGTTTTTGAAGAAGGGAGGAGCCGTGTGTCGCATCCACGTAGACGACAGTGGTAAAGGATTGTATCTAGAACCCGTTAGAGGTGGCAACTCTCTGAGAGGAAACGGTCTCCATCTGAAGAGTGGACAGAACATTGAGCGACTCGGCAAGGGTTTGTTGCTCGGTGAGAATTCGCCGTTTAAGAATATACCGATGTTATTGTTATGTTATTATAATGTAAAATTATATGATTATATAAAATATAAATCATAGAAAGTATAAAATAATATATTTAAAATGGATAAAAAGGTGGAGAAACAATTAAACGATAATGACGAATATCGCGAGACAGAGTGCGAAAAAAAAAAAAGATGTGGAAAAATGGTTAGACACTAATGATGGATATATAACAAAAGAACTGATGAAAGAGATAGATAAAGCGCAGGATAGATGGTTGGGAATGAGACGCTTTCCACCGTCACCACTACCTTCTGAAGAGAATGGTAATGATGCGAGTGTTATCAAGAGATGCACAACATTTGTTCATAATTATGATTCGGATAAACAAATGTGTTGTTATAAAAACGTATCATATCACAAAAAAAAGAAAAAAAGAAAAGAAGAAGAATCGACGCTGAAATTTAAGAAAAAAGGAAACGTTATTATATTATATGTGTAATAGTGAAGAAGGAAAACAAAAGTAATGAGATGATCTCATTCCTTTTTTTTTCCTTTTTCTTCGCTAAAAAATCAATCTCTCTATTGTTTATATTTTCAAGCCCGTTATTAGCATGTTGACACTCGTGTTTTCAAGATGATCTCATCACGTTTTTTCCTTCTTCTTCGCTAAAAATCAATCACTCTATTTTTTATATTTCCAAGTCTGTTATTAGCATGTTGACACTTGTGTATTCTCCTTTTTCGAAAATGTGTTGAATGTTTATCTTTACTCTTTTGAGTTTTTTTACATCGGTGAACTCGCTCTCACCACCCAATTTCTCCACGAGTTCGTGTGAGATTTTTGGATATATGTAACTTCCATAGAACAACGTCAAATCATCATTGTCAAATTCTTTATCTTTAGCGATGACGATTTTCTGCAGATCACTTTGATACTCGTAAAACAAATTGAGCATGGCTTCATCCAATTTCAAAGTCATCTTATATCTGTCATATTTATGCTCTAAGTCCTTCATCTCAATCTTGTTCAATTTGATGGGATCGTGTCATTGTAATCTATAGATTTTAAAACCTAATTTCTTATTCGTTTCGACTTGTTTCAATTTCAATTCGCATCTTTTAGGTGTTGCTGTCATGATCGATTATTTGGGTTTTTTGTTTTATGAATTCTTGCAATAATTAATATTTTAAATTTTGTATTTTAATAATTTGTTTAAAAAGTTCTGTTTTTTTTTTTTTTTGCTCTTTATATATATAAAAAAAAGTTTTTTAATTTTAATTTCTTTAATGTGAAAAATTTTTTTTGTAAAAGTTTTTTTCTCTTTATATATATAAATAAAAAGTTAAATTTAACATCTCAATTTTAAAATGTTTTAACAAATTATCATTAAATACAAAAATTCGAAAAAAAATATTCTTACAAACCCAATTTTGTGGTAAAAACAATGATCAAGTCCGAACATCCGAATTATAGTTTAGAACGTGCAAGACTTCAAACTTCAAAATTGGCCTTCGCATCTTGCTCAAAAACCCGAAGATTTAGCTGCTGTGGGTTTCATTTATGTGGGTAAAAGTGACAGAGTTAAATGTTTTTGTTGCAACATACATTTAATAAATTGGGAACCTAACGACAGACCTTTGGTAGAACACATAAATAATACCAAAGGTCGTTGCGATTATTTGAAGAAGATCCAGTCATTGGGATTGATTAAAATTGAAGACGAAGAATGGGAAAGAAATAAAAACGAGAGTTTATTAAGGGGTATTTTACAATCTGGATACACAAAGGAATGATTGTACAATACATTGAATCACGCAAACAAGACGTTATCTCAATTCTTGACTTTAGAAGATTTGATTCGATTCATGAAAGAAGCAGACGAGTTTTAGAACGTGCAAGACTTTGAATGCTTAAAAATTGACCTTCGCATCTGGCAGTTATCATCATCTATTGAGAAGAAATCGGGTGACATGAACACGCGTCTGCTTCGCGGAAATTTGTTTTGAACCTCATGCGAGACTTCGCGTAAAAGTCGTAAGAGTTCTATTTGTCTTGAACCTTCTTCTTCTTTTTTAGTAGTTTGAATGACATTGTCGATTAATTTTTGTTCGCTAATAGTATTACGATTTGATTTTCTATCGCAAATCGTATCGTTTTCTTTCGAAACGCGTAAATATAAATTACGATTTTTTTCTTCTTGGTTTTTTGGAGAATAATGATTTATTAAACAACGTCGACGTTTATGTCGAGATTCCATCGTGGATGTTGTCGTCATGATCAATTATTTGTTTTTTTTCCGAATTTTGTATTTAAATAATTTGTTTAAAAAGTTTTGTTTTTTCTCTTTATGTATATAAATAAAAAGTTAAATTTTTAACATCCTTTTTTTCTCGTATTAATTCAATTTTTTTTTCACGTTATGGAACATAAAAAAAATTGATTAATTTCATCAAAAAAATATTTTTCACATTAAAGAAAAAAACAAAACTTTTTAAACAAATTATTTAATACAAAATTAAAAAACATTATTCTTACAAATGAAGCAAACAGATAAAACAATGGTAAATTTAAATGAGAAAACTGTACCTCAGTTAAACGAGATTTGTAAACTATTAAAAATTTCACATTTCAGAAATCATAGAACTAAATCAAAAAAGATTGAAGTCATACAGAAACATTTGCGAAACGATGGAAAGGCAAACGAAATGCCGATAGCAACAACATCAAAAAATGCATCGCTTGTGAAAAATGAGAAGAAGAAGAAAAAGATAGTAAAAGGAACCGAAATGCCGACGTCAAAAAAAAACAAAAACGTTTCGATTGTGAAAAATAAGAAGACGACTAAACGAAAAGCCGTTGAAGAAGAACTTCAAGTTTCCAAAGAAAAGAAAAGAAAAACTAAAACGAAAACGAGTGATGCACATCAGATTCTAGGCAAACGAGATATATCAAGCGAACTTCGACAAGCAATAGACGAAGGGAAAGGAGAAGAATATCTAGCATGACACGCCACAGAACTATTTCAATCAAAGTCTGTGGAACGGTAAAGTGCGATCAGAGGCGTTTTCAAAACTTTTGACGTGGTTCCCTTGTTGAAGAAAATCGATCCGAAATTGTTCATGGAACGGGTGAAGAAAAAAGTATTGGATTTGTTTCGTGAATACATGAACGTGGGACTAAAAATTAAGATGATACTCCATTGCGTGATGAATAAAATTGATGTGAAGTCCGGCGAGAGCATCGTGAAAAATGCATATTTCAGATCTAACGTCGAATCCGTATTTCAAGGTTCAGATTTATCGGACGTTTTCGAAAAGATGAAAGACAAGATGTTGACGTCTCTCGCGAATTATCAACATGAAGGTAGTAATTGGACGTTCGATGAGGTGTTGAAACTCGAAATTCACATAACTAAAAACGATTTGTTGAAAGGGTCTTCCTACGTGAAATTACCATATTTCCTGGCTAAGAAACACGCCATGATCAACGTGAAAAATAACGATGATCAGTGTTTTAAATGGGCAGTCATCTCCGCTTTATACCCTGTCAAAATGAACACCGAAAGAGTTTCTTCTTACAAGGTGACTTCTAAAAATCTCGATTGGACCGGAGTGACTTTTCCAATGCAGTTAAAACACATCGAACGTTTCGAGGCTCAAAATCCCACCGTAGTGAGGAAAAACAAAACATCTATCCTCTCAGACAGACTTCGTATCTCGGAAGAGAAAAGACGATTATTTTATTATTGATTTCGAACGGTGACAATCGTCATTATTGTTGGGTTCCAAATCCGAGCCGATTACTGTCGAAACAAAATAATAAACGTAAAGGAAAGATATCTTTATGTTTCAATTGCATGAACGCATTTCACAGCGAAGACTCGTTGGCGAAACATCAGGAATATTGCAACGAAAATCAAGGTGTCACCATCGAAATGCCTGAACCTAACACCATCGTTAAGTTTGAAAATCATAATAGAAGGTTAAAAGTACCATTCGTCGTGTACGCCAATTTTGAATGTTTCACCGCGAAAATGAGTTCCTGTCAACCCAACGCTCTTCAAAGTTACGTTGAAAGATATCAAAAACACAAACCTTCGGGCTATTGCATTTACGTGAAATGCGCTTTCGACTCGCAACACGACATGGGTCCCTTCACCTACACGAAACAGTATGAAGACGACGACGTGGCTCAAAGGTTCATGGAAGAGTTAGAATCGAAAATTCAAATGTTATACAATAAATTTAAAACTCCAGCAAAAATGATCATCACGCGAGAGCAGCAGGACGAAAATAACAGAGCCACCGAATGTCACATATGCAGACAGTCGTTCAACGAGAATTCAAAGGAAAATAAGAAGGTCAGAGACCACGATCATTACACGGGTCTGTATCGCGGTCCGGCTCACAACAAGTGTAATTTAAAATATCGAGACGCCGCTTTCTGTCCGGTGATGTTTCACAATCTCTCGGGTTACGACAGTCATCTGTTCGTGAAAAATCTCGGCACCTCACATGAAGAATTAAATTGTGTTGCGAACAGCGAAGAAAGATACATTTCCTTCACGAAATGGAAGCTCATGGAGAAGAAAAGAGTAATCAACGGAGAGACGTTGAAAGAAAAAACAAAATTCATTCATAGATGCATACATTTCATCAACAGTTTTAAATTCATGTCGACCGCTCTGGAAAAATTAGTCGATAACATGAGCAAGGATAAATTTAAAATCATGAGCGAACATTTCGGAGAAGGAGTAGACATCATGTTGAGGAAAGGAGTCTATCCTTACAATTACATGTACGATCTAAAGAGATTCGAAGACACCGCACTACCTTTGAAAGAAGATTTTTATTCGAAATTATACGAATCCGACATTTCCGACGAGAATTACGAACACGCCAAAAACGTGTGGAAATCATTCGATATGAAAACCATAAGAGATTGTCACGATCTCTATCTGAAGACCGACGTTCTGCTCTTGGCAGACGTGTTCGAAAATTTTCGAGATGTCTGTTGTCGAAATTACGATCTGGATCCCGCTTGGTATTTTACCGCACCCGGTCTGGCGTGGGACACTCTGTTGAAGACCACCAAAGTCCAATTGGAATTATTATCTGACGGGAACATGTTGCTCATGTTCGAAAGGGCTGCGAGAGGTGGCGTCTCGATGATCTCTCACAGATATTCTGAAGCTAACAATCCCTACATGAAAGAAGGTTTCGATTCGAAACGGTCGATTAAATACATACAGTATTGGGATGCCAATAATCTGTACGGTTGGGCTATGAGTCATCCTTTACCGATTGGAAATTTCGAATGGGTGACGGAACCGGAAGAGATGCAAAAATGGAGAGACTATCCTTGCATTTTAGAAGTCGATTTGAACTATCCGGAAGAATTACATGATCCACACAATGATTATCCGCTGGCTCCCGAATGAATGGAACCGAACGAAGGAGACGAGGAAAAACTCATTCCCAATTTATTTAACAAACGTAACTACGTCGTCTACAGCGAAAATTTGAAACAGTATGTCGATTACGGGATGAAATTAGTCGACATACATCGCATCATTCGATTCGACGAAGAGCCTTGGATGAAAAAATACATTGATCTCAACACGAATCTCAGAATTCGAGCTAAGAACGATTTCGAAAAAGATTTCTTCAAACTCATGAACAACTGCGTTTACAGTAAATCGATGGAAAACATCAGGAAGAGAACCGACGTTCGACTCGTCACGTCTGAGAAAAGAGCTAAAACATTAGTGGTGAAACCCTATTACAAACACTGAACCATATTCAACAAAAATCTAGTGGCTGTTCACATGCAAAAGACGCACCTGAAGTTCAACAAACCGTATTATCTCGGACCGATCATCTTAGATATCAGCAAGCGATTGATGTATGAGTTTCACTACGATTACGTCAAACGAAAATTTGGTGATAAAGCCAAACTACTGTTCACCGACACGGACAGTTTAGTTTATGAGATAGAGACGAAAGACGTCTACCAAGATATATCTCAGGACGTGGCCGAGTGGTTTGACATGAGCAATTATCCTGTCGATCACCCTTCCAACATTCAATCGAACGACAACAAGAAGGTGTTGGGTAAATTTAAGGACGAGAGCGGCGGTAAACAAATCGTCAAATTCGTGGGCTTGAGACCCAAACTGTATGCTTATCGTCAAGAAGATGATGAAGAGATCAAGAAGTGCAAAGGAGTTAAAGCATGCGTGGTGAAGAAAAACATCTCTTTCCAAGAGTATAAAGATTGTCTGTTAGGAAGTGGTCTGGAGTATAAGACTATGAAATCGATTCGAAGTGAAAATCACGACTTGTATACTGAAATAGTCAACAAGATTTCGCTGACAGCCGACGACGATAAGAGATTCATGTTAGACGATAAAATGAACACTTTGGCACTTGGACATTGGACTGTGGATCTAATTAGAGACGATATGAATGTGGATGATTGGATTCTAGATATGAATGTGGATGATAACATTCCAGATATGATTGTGGATGATAGGATTCCAGAAAATCAAGAAGAATTAGATGGATTCAAAATTATAGAAATCGATAGTGACATTGAGAGAGTTAGTTTAAAAAGAAAAAGAAAAAAAGAAAAAAAAATAACGTCATTTTTTAGTGAATTATAATAAAATAAATTAAAAAAAAATATATATACACATTATGAATAAGAAAATAAAGATATCCGTAGAAGGTGTCATCTTACCTAACAAACCCCAATTCTTAAATTCCGAAAACGTTTGAACTAAGGGAGACAAACTACATTTGCTATCTCTTTTTGCGTCGTCTTTTTTCGCAGGTAGCGAAAAAGACGTATTTGAATATAATAGATATTTGCAGTTGTTATTCCTGTTCAAAAATTGTCAAAAGATCAAGAGAAATACGTTTACGACACGGTGTCTAAAAAATTTCATTTGTTAAATCACTACAAAACGATCGAATCTGTTCTACTAAAAGATGGTAATATCAGGATTCCAGAAAATCAAGAGGAATTAGACGGATTCAAGATTATGGAAATCGATAGAGACATCGAGAATGTTAGTTTAAAAAGAAAAAAATTTTAAAAAAATAACGGCATTTTAGTGAATTATAATAAAATAAATAAATAAAAAAATATATACACATTTATGAATAAGAAAATAAAGATATCCATAGAAGGTGTCGTCTTACCTAACAAACCTCTATCCAACATCGATCTGTTGAATGGGGCAAAAGATTTGAAAATCAAAGATTTTCTAGGCGTGTTTTCCAGAGATGCCTTGCCGAAGAGAAGACCTCGACAATCGGAATGCGGAATTTTAAATCTAGATGATTCATCGGGTGAAGGCACTCACTGGGTGGCGTGGATCAAGAACGGGAAGAAGAAAAATTATTATTTCGACAGCTACGGAATCTCGCCACCAAAAGAAATAAAGAACTATTTCAACAAATTGATGGTTCGTTACAACACGGAACAAGTGCAATCACCAGATCAAGTGTTTTGCGGTCACCTATGTCTCTATGTTCTCAAGAGATGGTCTGAAGGAGATCAATTTCAAGACATTCTCAATGATTTACATTAGAGAGAGATTTTTTTTTTATAGTATATATAAAGATAAAAAATTATTTTAAAAATTTTAATCGAATAAAAATGAAAAATAAAATAACATAGTTCATTTTTAATCAACTGTGTTTTGAATATATTTTTTCTAAAACAAAAAAAAATCCCTACAACAACATGCCAGTCGATACATTTGGTAGAAGTGACGACGAAAAAGTCAACCTAAGAAAGAAGAGGAAGACGTTCGAAGTCGACGATGGTTACGACGTTGCCAACTTGGACGAACGTTACGTTCGGAGATACGAACCTCGAGAAGAACCTTTGAACATGAACGATAAGAAGCTCTACAATCTTCCCGAGCCGATAGATCTTGCAGATGCTGCGACTGAAAAATACGTCGTTAGGGGGAACGCCGATTTCGAATGAATCCTGCTAGATAATTACATGGATAAAACCATGACTGATGATCTCGATCTGAAATCCAAACGTTTGGTGAATGTCGCGAATCCCATAGATCCCACCGATGCTGCGACCAAGAAATACGCGGACGACTCTCACGCGAGATTCAGTGAACACCTGAGAAATAGATACGTTCAGAAAACGATGCACTCGGAATTGAATGCCACTTCTAACAAGATAACGAACGTGGCCACTCCCACGAATCCCAAGGACGTGGCGACCAAACACTACATAGATCTGGAACAGAGAAAGTCTGACAGACGAGAAATGAAATCGGATCTGAATGCTGGATTCAACAAGATATTGAATCTGTTGAAGATCAACAACACGGATGCAGACTCAACTGCGGTCAACAAGGGCTACGTAGATTCTGCTGTGATACAATCACAAGAATACCTAGAATCGCAAGTGGACGATCTCTACCTGAACAAACAATCGTGGCGGAACCATGGAGGGTGGCATCAACATGAACGGTCACAATTTATTCTGTCTCGATCACGATCCCGAATTCGACTCCAGCATGTTCAGCAGAAAGTACGTGGACGACAACTCGGTCTGGAGAAAGGGTGACATCATGGAAGGTAAACTAGACATGGGTGGACACGCGCTCACGAATCTACCGGATCCCGTGAACATGACGGATGCCTGCACCCTGATTTTGGTGGTGGAGAAAGTCAAATATGCTAGACAATTGATCACTGTTTGGGCCAAAGAGGCCGGCACCTTAGATGAAGGAAAAGCTGAGTGGTCTTTCGGAAATGGAGGTAGTGGATCGAAACATGGTCAGGTGAGATATCCCATGCCGCTGGGAGGTGAAATCCTTCGAATGAGTCTGGCTTCCTCGGATTTGAATAACAGAGCGGTCATCAATCTCATGGTGAATGGAGTAGAGAGCGATAAGAGATACAGCGTCGAAAAGACTGAGAATCAACATGCGAATGTTAGCACATTTGGCACACCTCTCAAAGTGAACGCCGGAGACAGGATTAATTTCGTTACAAAAACCTATAATCCCGAAGCCGCCACTTCCATGGTGAGTCTACTGATCGAACTAGTTCCTTTGAACAAACAGTGAACGCGTGGAAAATAATGAATTAAAAACATAATGTGTGATTATTAAAAACAAAAAAAAAAAAAGTAATGAGATTTAGAAAGATGTTCAATGTCTCTAGATCACATTACTTTATTTTTTTTTGTTTTTTTGTTTTTTAATAATTACTCATTACTTTTTATTTTTTTTTTGTTTTTTATTTTTTTCACACTCGTCTCTCATCGAATGATCGACATCTTATTTCCATCTGATTCGAATTGTAATTCTCTGTCCGACAGGACCAGGGCGAAGGCTTCGGTTTTTCTCGGCACGTTCCTATCGAATTGCATCTTGATCTGAATGTCAAAGTCGCTACTCTTGAGTCGTTCACTCTGTTTACTGACGTCGAATACGAACATGGGATACATCGACTTGTATTCGCCGGGAGATATGTTAGGGTTGCTCATCAATTCGTCTAGACCGTGATACTTCTTTCTAAAATCAGCGGCGTCGCCATACAGTCTGCAGAAATCATTCTTGTCAAACGACGCGTTGTAATCCATTGCTGGATATCTCATGGCGTTCAGAAACACTTGCATGTTTCTCAAATGGCAGTGATCGAACAGCGACGCATTCTTTTCCTGAGACCCGTCCCTATTGGTCTGAAATGCAGCTACGATGAAACGCGGTCTCTCGGAAGCGGATTTCACCATCAATCTCCAATCGAAGTGATTTGTGGAGGGAGGAATGCTAGCTGTGTCGCACTGTCTCATTCTAAATCCCACAGGTAATTTACTCTTGGATTCTATGATCTTGTAGAGACGCGCTTTTTCCACGATCGAAGGCTCCACATGCGGAACGAACCACGATATCTTGTGTAGAGTTATCTTACCCGCATTGGTCGCAGTGAGTCACACTATTGCGTCGTCGTTTCCTTTTCGAATCAACATCAGATTGTGTTTGAATCCGTACATGATCTTGTTGTAATCGTCCGCAAATCCGAAGATGTGTTTCAAAGGTATCCTGAACGAAAACGTTCCTTTAGGTCTGGACGTCTTGACGACATAGTCGAATATCAAGGCGGCGCCGGCGCTAGCAGGGCCTACGGTGTCTTTCACCCACAACTGATTAAGTCCTCTGGATTTCGAAAAATCATCAGGATACGTCAAGAGAACGAACATCGTGGTGGCCTGACCGGGATGAAAAACAGATTCTATCTCTTGTCCGGATAGCATGTATTTTATATTACTGAATAGATGCATGATGCCATTATTGGCTAGAGTAACCGTGTCGTCGTCGGCGTAGTCGCTCCCATCTTCCTTGGTGAGACGTCCCTGCACCACTATATAACTCTTGCTAGGATGTACGAATAGATCTTGAGTTTCAACGTTGATTCTTATCTCTCCCGCATTGTTCAAACTCGTTCCGGTTACCGGTTCATATTCATGAACCTCATATTCTTGAATACTTTCATCTTTCACTATACTTTGTGCTATATCTAGTATATTTGTCATTTTAAAGGATTTTTAGTTTTTTTGTTTATTAATTAACTTGATTTCTTTATCTAAAAAATAGTTTTTAATTATATTTTATTATTATTTTTTTTCTCTCTTATATATATGTGTATAAACAAGAAAATGTTAAAGAAAGTAAATAAAAAAATTTTGTTTTCTTTATCAAAACTTCGTCTTCTGTAATTGTTGCTCGTAAAACTTTCCGATGATCTCTTCTCCATCCAAAACTTCGATTTCGTAAGTCACCGGGTCAGTGTGAAATATTTTGATTATCACGAAGATTTCCGAGGTCCATCGAGG
Source organism: Pictodentalium vernedei (assembly GCA_031216915.1). Lineage (NCBI taxonomy): Eukaryota > Metazoa > Mollusca > Scaphopoda > Dentaliida > Dentaliidae > Pictodentalium > Pictodentalium vernedei. Next base: position 432,023,323 of record CM062297.1, on the reverse strand, counting down.
AGTATAACCCTTTTCGAAGTGCTTCTTATAAGCGTAAATTCTCACTCGATCACCGACCGCAAATTTCGGCGTTCTAGACTTCTTCCTGATCTTAGATCTCACAGGATATAGATTCCGCGGGAGTCATCTTGACCAATCTGTGTCGGGTGTTGTTGTAATCTTTAACCAGACCGTTCAGAGCGTATATGTATTTCTTGGTCGAATTCGCCGTGAAGTATCTGTGCATCTGTTCCTTCATCGTTCGATTCCAACGTTCCACCACGTTGGCTTTCTCTTCGTTTTCGATCGAGTAGAGGTCTACCAATCGATGAAAGTTCTTGTTGTAGAATTCCTTTCCCTTATCCACCCACAATTTACTCGGTTTTCGAGAAGACGAGTCGAACACGCTCTTCAGAGCCTCGGCGACGCAAGGTCCCGATTTATTCTTCAAAGCTCTGATCCAACCATATTTGGAAAACACGTCAATGACAGTCAATAGATATTTGACGCCCTCGTTCCACCTCGAAAACGATCTCATGTCGACCAAGTCGGCAGACCAAATATCATCCAGACCCTTCACGAACACCCTTCTCTTTCGAAATTTACGCACTATGGGTTTGTGTAACTCCTCAGCCAATCCGCTCGTCAATAATCGTTTCTTCTTCTTCTTTTCAGATGCGCTTTTTTTTGAACGCCCCATCCGAATCGACGTTTCGCACCGATCAGATTGCCGACCAGCGAACGTTCTATCTTCTCTCTCCTGGTCGGATTCGATATGCCTCTCAATTTCCCCAACATGTTTTTATTGCAGACGTCGTTGTGAGTCTTGGTGTCGGGATGTCCAGCATAGCACAGATCATGATCATACGCGGCCGCATCCACCCTATTCACAGGTTTGCTCCAAGATTTGGGAGTCAGATCGGCGTTGAGTCTCTTGTTCAATTTCGTTCCGGGTCCCGTGAAACTGTGACCGGGCAGATGCATTTCGAAAGGTAGATTATTGATCATTTTATTCACGATGCCTTTACCTTTGCTCGTGTTCTTTTTTTGATGAATCGTGTCTCGACAGAACCACACATGTCGCAAATTCCGTGAAGCATCTGTCTGTCGTTTTTAGTTCGTACTTCTCGAGAATTACTCATCTCGGTAACTCTCTTACACTTTACACAATACATTTTTTTTAAGAGTTATTTAAATTAATTTCGTTTTTTATTTTATATATAAATTTAATAATTAATTAATTCTGTTCTTATTATATATATATATATATAATTTTTTTTTTCAATCGCTGCTCTTGAGTTCTATCATCTTACTGAATTCCTCCCTAGCCTCTTTCCTTCCCTTTTGCACGAGAGAATCCTTCATCTCTTCCGTGATGATCTGATGAGTCTTGATTCTCACGGCTTCTTTCATGGAATCGTATTTCGTTTTCTCGCTCAATATCGCAAAGTATTCTCCGTCCGATATCCTACCATCTTTCAACGCCATAGAGATCATTTCGGATATCGTGTCGATCTTGGAGTCGGCAAAGACGCGAATCTTGTCGTGTTTCCTCACCTTCAGATATAATTTCCTACTCAAAAAGTTTCCGAGCGTGCTAAACAATCCGGCGGCGAGAGCCACTCCTTCTACGGTCAAAACGATTGGAATGCCGACCGCGGTTGACAACAATCTGATGCCGGCCACGTGTAAACCCATGGAAATCGTGATGAGTGTCGTGTCGATCGCGTTGACGAATTTCACGAAACGCGAATACTTCTTCTTGAGGGAACGACGAGAATCTCTCTCGAGTTAGATACTCTTGGATTCTACTGATTTGATCCATGCGATACCTCTCTCCTCTTTCTCTTTCTTCTAGCGACGGTGCCATCGGCAAAACGTCGATCGGCTTCTCATCCTCAGCGTCCACTAACGTCGGATACAATTTATTTCTGGTTCTCATTTTTGTTTTTTTCTTTCTAATATTAGATAAAAAAAATTATGTGTGTATTTATTTTTATTTTCTATTCTCCCTTATTTTATATCAACGAGAAAACTTAGACGTATGCTTCATTGAACAATAATTTCATGATGCATCCCTTATCTCGTAAAGTCAGACTTTTACGCGCTAATTTCTGTTCTTCCGAAACTGTGGGCTTGCTTTGATCCTTACAGAAGAGTAATCTCTTCCAAAACGCGATCACTTCATTGATTTGAACACGTTCGAACGCCGGTTCGAAATACTTGACGACCATATCTTCCCTTTCCATCCACAGATACGAATGATTCTCGTGATCGAAGTCTAGGTGATCCTGACATCCAACGCATCGTTCTAATAAGAGACGACCTAGTTGTTCGTTCACGCAGAATGCGTAGGCTCTCATCAGCATTTTTAAAAGAAACCTTACTCTAATAGTCTGAGAATCGCTCATGATTTACGTATTTTTTTATTATCAATTCGATTTGATATATTTATTTTTTTTAAATAACTATTTATTTATATTTTTTTTCTCTCCTATATATCGATCAAAAACGTGACAGTGGGTTTGCGGATTTCTAACACCCTGGCAACACTCTTCATTCAAAACATTTCCATTAAGTGCTTATTAAGATTACCTCGCAAAAACGTGCGTTAGTTTTACTTCGAGAAACGTGGCAGTGGGTTTGCGGATTAAAATATCACCTCTTTACACGATTCGATTTCAGACCTAAAATCCGCAAATGGATCTCCGTGTACACCTCCATAGGGTTTCAGTGTTAAAATCGTGTACGGACGCGGATTATTTAGAATCGGCAAGATGATGATTTAGAAACGACAAAACGTTTTTTGCTCGCAATTTAACACTGAATCCTATGGGGGAAATTCATTTGCCTATTTCAATCAAAACGGTACATGTTCGTATACGTAAAATTTCATGCGTTTTTTGTCACTCTTGGATACAATCAGTGATGTTTGAATCGGTAAAGCCGATTCTAACATCACCCTAAAAACGTTAAAATCGTGTACCTGTACACGATTTTAACACTAAATCCTATGGAGGTGTACACGAATGTACGTGTACACGTACACGTACATGTACGTTTGATGCCAGTATTCTCAATATATACCTACTGTTATTCCCTGCAGTTTACTGAATATTTGAAGTTCGATCATCGTGACCGTGGCACTGATCGGTGTCAATTGGTTTCGAACAATTGGATGCCGTAAAAATTAAAAAGCAAATTAGGGTTGGTGCCCCACCGCCTAACAGTGATGTCTTGTTGACAACGAAGGAAACGTGGAAATTATCCAGCTGAAAAGTGCTTTTAGTTCAATTTTCATGCAGACTGGTTGTTACACGGGAGGTGTGTGATAAAAACAGAAACGCACATACGTTTGAATAGGTTAAGAATTAACGCACGTGATTGCTTTGGCCCCGGATATCATGAGAGCCGAAGGCTCTAGTGATATCCTTGGCCAAAGCAATCGAGTGTGATAATTCTTAACCCATTCCAACGAATGTAAGGTTCTGTGGATTTATTGTTCTTGTGTATTTGTCTTGTCAAGATTTATTGGAGATTTATAATGGAGCAATTAAAACTATTGAAGTCATCTAGTGTATTTTCAGTCTAAGAAGTATATCCTGCACTAAAGACGCGCATTCTCAGGGGGATCTAGTGGGGGGGGGGGGGGGCGGGGATTAGGAAGTGACGTCCTAGTAACGTTTTCTAGATATGTCGTGTGGGATTAGTATGGTAGCCCGCGTGCGCGGCCATGTTGTGACGTCATTACCCTGGAGATTGGAGATACGTGGTGCCTCTGCAAATTCGAAGCGCATGTTGTTAGAATGACGCGTGTTTCTGTCATCCGTTTTGTATACTGGGACGCCATCTTGGTTTCTCTGGTGGCACGTTGTGCTATGTTATCGAAACCCCAATAGACGAGATGTGTTCAGAGGGTGCGTTCGATTGAATGAATGTATGGATAATTATCACACACAACCCGATAATTAACTAAAATCACTAAAAATGTCTAAAATGTCCGAAACGGACTTTATTTAGTTCATATTCTCTGAGAATCATCGTTAAAGGAATAGCACGTAGTGCTATAAGCCCCAAAAGGCTTCTAATACAGTAATTGTGTGTTCTGGGAATGCCTTAGATTGAATTGGAGTATCTTTGCTGGATTGAATCCCTTCAGAATCCCCTGCGTCTATCTATGAATCTGGAAACTATGTTATTTGTTTCTGTCTACCCAACCCAATTCGATTGAACCGGAGAGGAGTAGAAGCGCCTGCCAGTTGGAACAGTTCTGAATTATTATCCCCGCATTTTAAAAAATGCGGGGATATTGTCATGATATCCGTCCGTACGTCCGTACTTCCGTACATCCGGTTTTGTAATTCGATACGCTGTAACTTTCTACAGTTGTTCGATAGGGTCTGTGCAACCCCAAAATACAACTTTTAAATTTTTGTGCCACCAGGTGGCTTCTGTGGAGCCACTTAAAAAATGCGTTATTTTTTCACTTTTTTGCTGAATAGTCCCAACCTATGTAATTCGGAGTTCTAAAATTACACTAGGGTGTTGCTAAATGATCTGTAGATATGTAGGAAGGTTTCGGATTTTTCGGGTGCCACGTGGCTGTGCCACTGTAGCCACTTTTGTGTTTTCTTAGACCGTTTCCGGCAAAAGGCTCGTAGGATATGTAATTCGAAATGCTAAATCCATGCTCAGATGTTGCAGTAGGGTCTATAGATGCGCACGAAGGTTTCGGATTTTTCGGGTGCCACGTGGCTGTGCCACCGTAGCTACTTTTGTGTTTTCTTAGACCGTTTCCGGCAAAAGGCTCGTAGGAAATGTAATTCGAAACGCTAAATCCATGCTCAGAAGTTGCAGTAGGGGCTATAGATGCGCAGGAAGGTTTCGGATTTTTCGGGTGCCACGTGGCTGTGCCACCGTAGCCACTTTTGTGTTTTCTTGAACCGTTTCCGGCGAAAGGCTCGTAAGGCATGTAATTCGAAATGCTAAAACCATGCTCATATGTTGCAGTAGGGTCTATAGATGCACATGAAGGTTTCAGATTTTTCGGGTGCCACGAGGCTGTGCCACCGTAGCCACTTTCGTGTTTTCTTAGATCATTTCCGGCGAAAGGCTCGTAGGGAATGTAATTCGAAATGCTAAAACCATGCTCATATCTTGCAGTAGGCACTATAGATGCGCACAAAGGTTTCGGATTTTTCGGGTGCCACGTGGCTGTGCCCCCGTAGCCACTTTTGTGTTTTCTTAGACCGTTTCCGGCAAAAGGCTCGTAGGATATGTAATTCGAAACGCTAAATCCATGCTCAGATGTTGCAGTAGGGGCTATAGATGCGCAGGAAGGTTTGGGATTTTTCGGGTGCCACGTGGCTGTGCCACCGTAGCCACTTTTGTGTTTTCTTGAACCGTTTCCGGCGAAAGGCTCGTAGGGTATGTAATTCGAAATGCTAAAACCATGTTCATATGTTGCAGTAGGGTCTATAGATGCACACAAAGGTTTCGGATTTTTCGGGTGCCACGTGTTTGTGCCACCGTAGCACTTTCGTGTTTTCTTAGATCCTTTCCGGCGAAAGGCTCGTAGGGAATGTAATTCGAAATGCTCAAACCATGCTCATATGTTGCAGTAGGGACTAAAGATGTGCACAAAGGTTTCGGATTTTTCGGGTGCCACGTGGCTGTGCCACTTTAGCCACTTTTATGTTTTCTTAGACCGTTTCCGTCGAAAGTCTCGTAGGGTATGTAATTCGAAATGCTAAAACTATTCTCAGATGTTGCAGTATGGTCTATAGATGCGTACGAAGGTTTTGGATTTTTTGGGTGCCACGTGTCTGTGCCACCGTTGCCACTTTTGTGTTTTCTTAGACCTTTTCCGGTGAAAGGCTTGTAGGGTATGTAATTCGAAATGCTAAATCCATGCTCAGATGTTGCAGTATGGTCTACAGATGCGTACGAAGGTTTCGGATTTTTCGGGTGCCACGTGGCTGTGCCACCGTAGCCACTTTCATGTTTTTCTTAGATCGTTTCCGGCGAAAGGTTCGTAGGGAAAGTAATTCGAAATGCTAAAACCATGCTCATATGTTGCAGTAGGGACTATAGATGTGCACAAAGGTTTCGGATTTTTCGGGTGCCACGTGGCTGTGCCACTTTAGCCACCTATATGTTTTCTTAGACCGTTTCCGCCGAAAGTCTCGTAGGGTATGTAATTCGAAATGCTAAAACTATTCCCAGATGTTGCTGTATGGTCTATAGATGTGTACGAAGGTTTCGGATTTTTTGGGTGCCACAGGCTGTGCCACCGTTGCCACTTTTGTGTTTTCTTAGACCTTTTCCGGCGAAAGGCTCGTAGGGTATGTAATTCGGAATGCTAAATCGATGCTCAGATGTTGCAGTACGGTCTATAGATGCGTACGAAGGTTTTGGATTTTCCGGGTGCCACGTGGCTATGCCACCGTAGCCACTTTTGTGTTTTCTTAGACCGTTTCCGGCGAAAGGCTCCTAGAGTATGTAATTTGAAATGCTAAAAGCATGCTCAGGTGTTGCAGTTGGGTCTGTAGATGTGCACGAAGGTTTCGGATTCTTTGGGTGCCACGTGACCGTACCACCGTTGCCACTTTCGTGTTTTCTTAGACTGTTTCCGGCGAAAGGCTCCTAGGGTATGTAATTCGAAACGCTAAAACCATGCTCAAATGTTGCAGCGGGGTCTGCAGATGCGCACGAAGGTTTCGGATTTTTGGGGTGCCACGTGACTGTGCCACCGTTGCCACTTTCGTGTTTTCTTAGACCGTTTCCAGCGAAAAGCTCCTAGGGTATGTAATTCGAAACGCTAAAACCATTCTCAAATGTTGCAGTAGGGTATGCAGATGCGTACGAAGGTTTTGGATTTTTCAGGTGCCACGTGGCTGTGCCACTTTCATGTTTTCTTAGACCGTTTCCGATGAAAGGCTCCCAGAGTATGTAATTCGAAATGCTAAAAACATGCTCAGATGTTGCAGTAGGGTCTGTAGGTGCGCACGAAGGTTTCAGATTTTTTTTAGTGCCACGTGTCTGTGTCACAGTTGCCACTTTCGTGTTTTCTTAGACCCTTTCCGCTGAAAGGCTCCTAGGGTATGTAATTCGAAACGCTAAAACCATGCTCAAATGTTGCAGTGGGGTCTGTAGATATGCACGAAGGTTTTGGATTTTTCAGCTGCCAAGTGACTGTGCCGTTGCCACTTTCGCGTTTTCTTAGACCGTTTCCGGCAAAAGGCTCCTAGGGTATGTAATTCGAAATGCTAAAACCATGCTTAAATGTTGCTATGAGGTCTGTAGATGCACTGGAAGGTTTCGGATTTTTCAGGTGCCACGTGGCTGTGCCACCATTGCCACTTTCGTGTTTTCTTAGACCGTTTCCGGCGAAAGGCTCCTAGAGTTTGTAATTCGAAAGGCTAAAACCATGCTGAGATGTTGCAGTAGAGTCGGTAAATGCACAGGAAGGTTTCGGATTTTTGGGGTACTACGTGGCTGTGTCACCGTTGCCACTTTTGTGTTTTCTTAGACCGTTTCCGGCGAAAGGCTCCTAGGGTATGTAATTCGAAATGCTAAACGCGTGCTCAAATGTTGCAGTAGGGTCTGTAGATGCGTACAAAGGTTTCAGATTTTTCAGGTGCCACGTGGCGGTACTACCGTTTTGCTTTCATGTTTTCTTAGACCGTTTCCGGCAAAAAGCTCCTAGAGTATTAATTTGAAATGCTAACACTATGCTCAAATGTTGCAGTAGGGTCTGTAGATGTGCACGAGGGTTTCGGATTTTTGTGGTGCCACGTGGCTGTGCCAACGTTGCCACTTTCATGTTTTCTTAGACCGTTTCTGGCGAAAGGCTCCCAGGGTACATGTATGTAATTCGAAACGCTAAAGCCATGCTCAAATGTTGCAGTGGAGTCTGCAGGTGCACACGAAGCCGTGTCACCTGTGCCACTCAATATGATTTTAGGTGCCATATAATACATTTCATCTTTGTATCAAGCATTCATGCAAAGTCAAGGATGCAAATGCGGGGATACACTATAGTGTGCTTTGCACACAAGTGACACCATCTAGTTGTTACTATTTTTAGCCTTCTTTGCCTGTCAAATAAACTTAGAAACCATACATTAACGTGAGCGATCCCTAATAACTTCCTTGAAGTACAGCTATGACGTTGAATCATGTGCTACCTTGACAACATATTATTTCATATAATACATTGCGAGATGTGACATTACAAATGACATTATATTACGTTATAACAAAGAGCACTATGACGATCTATATACACTGTGACTATGCCATCTTTTCCTTTTGAATATGACTATCCTATGATAACTTTCCTTCAAAAGGTATCCTCCAAAACATATTCAAAAAATGTATTCTCAAGTAGTATATGTTGTAATTATCTTAAAATACAGAGATGAACTATAGGTATCACTGAACTAAATATTTGAATTAGAAATACCCGCCTTGAAATGTTGTCGGAAGTGATTCATTCTCTAAAAATAAACAATATTCCAGTTAAAAAAGAGGGTGATTTGATGACTTTTGGACCTATAAAATGCAATTTACATTTGGTGTGTTTTTGAAGAGAATTCCCTGAAAAATATGTGTACGTGACCGGTACTTCCTTTGCTGTCGATTTTTCTCTCTTATTTGTTGCAAGACCCCATGTTTTGGGGTCAAAAAAAGAAAGTTGTCTGAAGGGCTATACTTGACAAAGACATTTGAAAGCCAAAATTAAATTGATGCGATCATATTTTTTTTGCCTGAACGTTATAATGGTCGCCTATGGGAAAATATTTAATTCCGTGATAACTGAAGAGTCATACGTGGAGTCACACGTTCGAGTGATTAGTCTATAGCTCATTTGCTCGATGAGAATCCAGTCATTCGATCGGCGCGTTTTCCACTCTCTGCTTGATAGATCATTAGGGGAAGTTGGAATGGGTATGAAAAAATCGTTAGAGCAAACAGATTGTATTCTTCTATACCTATAGTACTGGAAACCAAGTATAATAATGGTATGATAAACTAAGACCCGTAGCGATAATAGTGTAATGATAGCTTCTGAGAGCCATAGTGCCACAAGTCAATAATAAAGATATAAGGCTGCAAGGGTGGTAGAAGACAAAAGTAATGGTGCATCAATAGAGGCTGGTCATAGGATGGATAGCTGGAGACATGGTGGAAGGAAATGGTAAGACTACCAGGAACTGTATAAGAGGGTAGTTGGGCATGGTCTACTCAGCCCTCATCAGGTGGTTCTCATTTGGTGGTTCTCATGTGACGTCATACCGCTCTGCCTTATGGGTGCCATGTGATTGTCATAGTAACCATGGGTGCGGTCATGTTGTGACGTCATTGTCATGGTAATGGGTGTTGTAAGTGCCCATGTGCAGCTCGTGTTGTTAGGGGCACACATGTTTCCGTCGTCTATTTGTATGAAGGAGGCCGCCATCTATGTTTCATTTGACACAATGGCCCACAATAGATCGGGGTATGTTGTGAGTGTGCGATCGATTTAATCGGAGTAAATCTAATTACGTAAATGGACGTGAGAAATACCTCAAACTTCTCAAATGGGTCTAACAAGTGCCCAAACATACCGAAATGGAGTCGGATTCCCACTGAAGGCTGTTTTTGCCAATAATAGGCGCGTTCGATTGAATGGGATTATGTGGAATTACCGCAAACGACCAGACAACTATTTATTTAGCTCGGATTTTCTCGCAATCCTCGGTTACTTCCTAGAATTCCCCAAATGGGTCCGACAAGTGTCTAAAACTACCCAAATGAATTCCAGAACTCATTTATTTGGCTCGAATTTTCTTATTCTGGGTCAAAATCCCCGTTTTTACGTACGCCACCTGTCCTTCACCCTTTACTCCTAGAATTATAACAGAAATGTTAATGAGAATATGAGTTGTCTTGAGTTTTATGAAGGCTCGGATTTTGTTATCTTGGGTTAAAATCCTCGTTTCTCCGCCTTCACCCTGCTGCACATTCTTCCCTAGAGTCGTTGTTTGTTCTTCTGGAGTATATAATTACTATTTTTTCGTATTTTCGATTGTTCCACGTGCTCTCAAAATTATTCTGAATAGCTTCTTCTGCGTATTACTAAATTGGATTAAACAACCGGCGAAAGTGGCCGAAACACATAGCAATGACGCCCTGGATTCTATAACATGCAGGTAATATGAGCTCGCGCTGTTCTTAGCCGTTTGTTGCCAGAGTTACACCCAGGTGCTAAGAATAACCTTTGACATACAGTAGCTCATTTGGATTGGGGAAACTCCCATTAGAATTGTTCAACTATCTTGAACTGATATCCGTATTGTAGTTAATACTAATAAAAACTTACAAACAACTTAAATGTAAAAGAAGTAAATTGTTGCACAGGTTATGGGTTTGGCAGTATCGTTTTTAAATAACAATAATCCCCCTATAGATATGAATATGACACACAACAGATACAGTACATGGAGAGTGCATTATCAATAAATCACCCGTGGAGTGATGATTTCTTTCAAATAATAAATGCTAATTTGTTACAAAGCGTAATCAGCATAAGCAAAGTTTCACACAATGGACTTCCGGGTTAAAATCGGAGGTCCAGTCGTTGAAACTTTGCTTGTGCTTCTTTTGTTTCTGTACAAACTTTGAGAATAGTTCTTTGGGTGATACCTCCACTCCATGGGGGATTTTCTGACAATCCACCATCCACATACTGTAGTTCAGCAGTCTAACATGTTGCAGAGTTTATTCCATGGGAATATGAATTATATAATAGACAGTGGATGGCTGAATTTAAAAATTACACTGATTCAAATTCACTTAAGAAACAAATTTCTCGAGGTGTATGACCTAGTTCCATAGACTCAATCTATTTTTAGTCCTGTGATAGAGTTTGTTTCTGTTCATCTTTCTAATGGAATCATTTCATTGTGTGTTGAATTAAACTGGTTTCATGGTGGGGCAATCTGAATTCTTGAGAAAAAAGTTAATTCTCCAACTTTCTTCTATGACGGATGGCATAATCAACTGTAGTTCATCGGCCGATTTGTTTTCTCGCCATTGGTTCATTTACGCGTTTTTCGCGTTCGCATTGATTAATAGATTCGATACAGTTAAATTAGAAGCCCTGTCACAAACTCTGCCCTTCTCGGGACATAATTTCGCATTAGAATTGTGCGAAAGTTCGCCCTCGCATGACACCCAAAGCACGACAGAATCTCTTGGTTACTGATGGCATGAGCAGGTGATGTTTAGCCAATGGACTTCTGGGTTAACCATTGCTTGTATATAGGGCATATGTACAGAATTTGATAGCCTTACTATCGTCATAGCACGCAGATCAACGCGCAGAGTGGTGTACTATTTGCGAGCAATTCAGGACAGGACTTTTAGTTTTAACTGTATCACGACGCTTTGGGGGCTTAGTGCATGACTTGAGTTTTATCGTCTGCGGGTACGTTTGGGATAGTTTATCGTATTAATTAAAACATGCATACATCTCAGCATTATATCTGTGATCGGGAGAAGGATCAAATCGTAATCTCGGGCAACATCGAGGGTACATTATAAGTTATCTCCGCCAACATGTATGGTATATGGAGATGTTTAAATGAGACATCCAGGTATTAAATCTCCATATACCATTCGTGTTGGCGGAGATCACGCTTTTGTCCCGTTTGAAACACAATAGAAACATAGAGGAAACAAATTTGTTGATGCGTTTCGCACACTCCACAATCAGTTGGACCAAACGCGTGAGTAAATGTTTTGTTTTTACAAACACAAAAGACAACAGATAGAATTACATCCCTTTCCCTTGGAAACGCGTAAACATGTCGGCTATTTTGTTATTAGATTTACTCTTATTTCATTGTTCACCAGTTGTTTGATTTAATTGTTCGACTATTTAATTTATAACAGCAAACTATGATCGACTTGTAGGAAATCTGATGATATTTGTGACTATTTTCAGGTTTTTTGTTTGATTTTTATATCGGGGGGAGCAAAAGCGAAGGGCTTTCATTTAAACCATATACCCCCGATGTTTCGCGTGCGCTTATACCCTGAATGTTGCACGTTCTCATATACCTTGGATGTTGGGTGCACCCTTTGCCATGGCTATTTGTCCAAGGCATTTTGACCAATCAAAAGACAGAATTTGTCAGGATATAGGGACAATGAGATTTAACTTTACACCCTGGTGGTATCTTCCATGCCAGTTCAATGGCAGCAATTGGAAGAGTCCACATTCATTATCTGGGGGTAGACCAATTAATATTTTCAACGTGCAGCCATGGGGTTGCACGTTGAAAACAATAATTGGCCTACCCCACAAATTCACTCAGCAGCCATCCGACTTAATGAAGTTATGACATATCATGCTTCTGGGCCGGAAAAGCGGGTTAATACTCGGGTATCTCTTTTTAAATCACTCGACTTGTAGCCTTGGTGCGAAATAACTGGAACTTTCAACTTGGATTTCCGGAAACTTTTTCTGATGAAAATGTCAACGAAATCAGTCCAAAATGACTGTGAATGGTTCAAGTTGCATCATTTGACTCTTTCAAATCTGGTTCTATCAAACGTGACCTCAAACAAAACGAAGTTACTTCGTTTAGGTTTGTATTACCAAAATATAAGTATATATATATGGTCAACAGAATATTTCATGCAATTTGCTTGCATGTCATGGGTGATTCCAATAGCCACAAATATCGCAAATTATTTAATTTTCTGCTGCGGCGTGTATCGCAATACCCATCGTGAATTGTTTTGTCGTATTCAATACTCGTCGCATCGCTAATAGTTTGAGGATAAATAAACAACCCTTTACAGTATGGCTGCGGTAATCGGCTCTGGTCAGATCACCTAAGTTAAGCAACGGCGAGCCCGGTTAGTCCTTGGATGGGTGACCGTCTGAGCGATCGATTGGGACTCCCGCGTTGTGTCCATGGGCAAGGCACTTCACCTCGATTGTCCACATGGGGGCACGATGACGCCGTGTACTAAGGCGTACTGCACGCGATGGTGCGCATGTCTTCAACCAATCTAACCCTGCCTATGCTGCAGTGCGTAGTTACGATGTTGGGGAGCTGGCAGCTGCTCGTCGTTGCTCGGTGGTTCTCTCCGGGTACTCCGGCTTCCTCCATCCGTAAAACTTTCACCGACACGATATGACCTGGCTGTTAATGTGTCGTTAAACCTAAATAAATAAATAAATAAATTTACAGTATTGCAATTATAATAGCAGACGGGGACTTTCGTCCGGATCCCAATTGTGTAGCAATCTGGTTTATTTTTTTTTACTTTTCCATCGACAACACTGTAATGTATTTACCTTTAACAGGCAGGATCATGCCGTGTCGTGCTGTTTTGCGGGTGGGGAAAGCAGAGGTACACGGAGAGAACCTCTGAGCCAAGGGGAGGAACTGTCGAGTTCCCCACTTACTACCCTCGCACAAGCAGAGTTAGCATCACTTGAAGGCATGTGAACCCACATCGCACTGTACGCTTTGGTATACTGCGTCCCGGTAGTCCGATTTTGGCAACTGATATTAACCCTTTGAACACTGGTGGCATCTTCCGTGTCAGTTCAATGGCAGCAATTGAAAGAATCTATATTCATTATTTGGGGGTAGACCCAGTAATAGTTTCAACGCGCAGCTCCAAGGGGGCTGCACGTTGAAAATATTGATTGGTCAACCCCACATATTCACTTAAGAGCCATCCTACTTTGTGAAATTATGACGTATCATGTTCCTGGACCGGAAAAGCATTCTGTTGGGTTCAAATTGTTACGTGCCAAGTGGTCAGGACACAACGCAGGGGACGTGGATCAGGGCTGAACCTTCAACCTTTCGATCTGAAGTCCAATGAGCCAAGTGGTCTCTCCCAAAGCACTGTAAAATGACACCTGCCGAAACTGAAATGCGAAAATTCTGAATCCCAGGTACTGCGTTTGTTTACTACTCTTGATCACGCCTTGATTTCACGAGATTTATTCATAAAATCTCGACTAACAGGTGAATGCATTTCGCGACCAGTGTTCATTGGTTCCAACTGCACTATAAAAATTCTTTGGCATCAAAAATACAGGATTTGGCACCACCACATTTTGGCACTTTGATAGGTCTGAAAGCCTTTGTGGTTTATTAGCGTGTCGTTTTCGATAAAATCGCTGTCTGACGACACAGGTGAGAAATAATAATAATAACACTTTGGCTGGCCGCTGATTTATTGCGGTTCTCGGACGAGAAGGCCTTAGTTACCCTTGTGCTCCCAACTGCCTCCCCATTCCCACGCTTCTTCTCTCCTCCAACACTCGGAGACGAACTGCTTGATGACATCCCTTGCCCCATTCTTCCCAATCTCTCCGATTAGCATATTAACCCTCTCCTTTGAGTCACTCACGCCTGTCAAGTTAGCTATAGGCAACCGGCATATTCATGGATCTTTGTTATGGGGCATCTCATTTAACATTTTATCCATTTAAGCTGATTCTTATCAAAACACTTCTTTGTTTCTTGATCTTTTTTATCTTCCTTAATCTATTTTATAATCATTCTGGAAGATAAAAAAAATGTTTACTACTAGTTTATTTAGAGTGAATACAGAGTGAGTAAATAATGATCATGAAATTATTTTGTAAAAGTTAATAATAGTGCTTTACTTTATTTTATACAGTGATTACCTGTTCTACTATATATAAAAAGTCCATGACATGAATTTTAGCTTTACACACAAACCGAGGTGAACACGCCAGCAATGGGATTTCAATAGTTAAAATTTATACCTACAGTGTAACTACATCCAACTTGACCTTTGGTGACCTTGAATACAAACATGTTTAAATGTATCGCTCGTCGCCTCGCGATGAGTGAAATGAAAGCGGCAATTACTTATTACGTTTTTAAATGAGTTCACCTCATAAGATACCAAAAATTAACAAACATGCGTTATCTCATGTTAATAAAGCATCCATAACTCGAAATAGCATGTTATTATGTTATTAAAATGAAAAAGGGCCCCGTGATTTGTGCGTTTCTTTTTCCATTTCGTTTCTGCGAAAAAAAATTGACAGCGGAAGTACCGCCCACCGGTGCACATGTAAATAAAAACTGATTCGCACGTATGTACGTCTGCTGCTCAGTAAAATCGAGAAAAAATAGTACCGATTGTTAATAATCTGACGATCATGGTATAAATAAAATATACCTAAAGTAGCTTAGTGTACCGAATGTTCACCACTCGTGGTGAACATTTGGTACACCAAGCTACTATTTATTTATTTATTTATTTATTTATTTATTTATTTATTTATTTATTTATTTATTTATTTATTCGTTTTAGTTTTTTATTATTTATATTTTTATCATTTGTGTTTTTTTTAAATTAAAATACTTAAAAGAGCCATGTAATACTGAATTAAAATATCGTACTTCGAGTACGACAGGACGCCATCTGCAATGCTTTAGTATTGCAGATGGCGCCTTGAATTAAAATCAAATTCCCTTTGCCACTAAAATCTTTCATTTGACACCACAATAAAAATTCACTTGGCATCAAACGATTTTGAGCCAGTGTGAACACTGTTCGCCACCAGATCGTGATTTGAGCGACAAAGACATAGCTTTCGAGATCACAAGATTGTACATCACTTCATAGGTCCACCCTAGAGGAGACGAAACGCCCCTGGCATGCTACAAGTAAAGGTCCCATGTGAATTACGGGAACAAGTAGTGTCGTAATAATTACTGAAAGCTTGGACATGCCAGATAGTGAATGACTCATTTGTAATAGAGACATAGTTACTTAATCCATTAATCATCTTCGCATTGATTTCGTTTTCCGGAATGTTTTTTTCGACCATGTTTTGGGCGCGCACTTCTTCCGTTCAGACTGATGTATGATTTATAAATACCAGAGGTGTAAGTTTTCTGTGTATCTTTCTGTTAGTTAAACTTGACGGGAATTCCCACACCTATATATAATATACACCCGGAACTTAATTAAGCACCCCCTGTTTTTCGCAGTGGTGTTAATAGAAACTGTCATAACTTTCATGCTATCTTTCAGATGGCCAAAAGTGATTATTTGCAGAAAAAATGGTCTACTGATAAATGAAAAACAACACAATGATGAAAATATGCAGTATTTTAATGGCGCAAATTACACATATTTGTCACTAATGTTTTTGATGGAAAAATGTTCTCTCGACAAGTATGGTGCTGGAACGGTCCGTGATAGAACAATGCCGGTAATTACTGGCAACAAATGTAACTTGTGATCTCCTGAACACAATAGCAGTGTCTGACGTCACTAGCAGTGTATCCAACACGTGCCCGGATGACAGCCTGAACCCTCATCATAATGCTACCAGTGAGCCTTCTGATACGTCCAGAGGCAACTGCTGCTACTCCTCATGCAATGCAGCTTCCAAATCGGCCAAACTCTGTACAAGCTTATCCCTTGCTTGCACACGACGTCCAAGAAAGTCCCAGATGTGTTCTAAGGGGATTCAAATCGGAGCTCATTGCCGGCCAAGGTAATGTTGTAATATCTTTGTTTTGAAGGAATGCTTTCACAGCATGGGGACGACGTGACCTTGCATTGTCGTCCATGAATACAGGGCGAGTAACCAACGGGTGGTTGTCAAAATGAGGCACGACAACCGGTTTGAGAATGTCCCGGATGAACTCATGACCATTGAGATTCCCACGTACATTCACCATAACAAGCTTACAATCATGAGAGAGGTATCCCAGATTATTACTGATCCTCCACCATAAGAAACAGTAGATCTTATGTTCCTGGGCACGTAAGCGGTATTTTCATGCCTCCACACTCTCACATCGGTCATCTGTGACGTGAAGCAGGAACCTACTCTCGTCTAACCAATGGACTCTCCTCCACGTCCTGAGATTCCAATGTTGTCGTGCCATACACCACTCCAAACGTCGTCTTTGATGCTGACTGGACAGGGCTGGACGCTTGGTGGCCCTTCTGGACCTCATACCCTGTGCCGTGAGACGGTTTCGGACAGTTCTGTTGCACAGACGCCTGTTGGCGGGGGCGGGGGGGGGGCAAAGCGTTTCAAAACCTCACTTGAAGCAAAGGGTTCACGCCTAACGAGGCGTGCCAGACTCCGATCTTCCCCAGGAGAGGTATTTTGGGTTATCCAGGCCTTGGTCGGTCCTTAACATTGTTGATGGTTTTCGGACAAGTCTGCTGATGACAGAATGACTATAGCCAAGTTGCCTTCCAATAGCTTTGAATGACATGCCTGTTGCATGAACGCCAACGATTTGCCATCTTAGTGCCTATGGCAGTCTCCTCCTTGCCATGTCAATATTTATTGATAAAAGAAGTGACAAATTTTCTTGTTTTATACAACAACGAAGGCCTACTGCATTGCTCAGAGTGGAGTTCCGCGCTGTTTCGAAATTCAATTCGGTTCCTGATGATAACAGAAGAGTTCTAGGAGGTTCCGCTTCCAAAACTTCGTTGATTCTGTCCTGGAATATTCCGCATTTTTTACTTACTTGTTTTGGAGGCTGAAACTATTGGCCATCCTTCACAGATTCACTATCCACACATTTGTTCACTTGAAAGGAGTTGAGATCGATTCGGGATGCGAATTGTATCGAAATCATCTGCCTAATTTGATTCTACATTCGATTCGACCCGAACTTTGAGATACGTAGGCTCCAGTTTTGATGAAGTCGAATTCGGGAAGAGTGTACAGACTGCAAGTGACCCCTCACTACTCACACACACAAACCTTTTCTACACACCTGCGACATGGTTACACGATGTGTAGGGTGTTCGGTGGTTAGACCCTTGGACTTTTAACCCTTTACCTAACGTAACGGCCAAAACCGGCCAGCGCTATTCTCAAAAATCGCCAATTAATTTTCATTATTTTTTTCATTTTTTGTCTCAAAACCATAGGTTATGACCCCTCATTGGAACGAGCTCGTCGAGCTCGCTCCAATGAGGGATCATAACCTATGTTTTTGAGACAAAAAATGAAAAAAATTAGTTATTCAAGAATTTTTTTTGCATGTGTCGTCTGCTTTTCATGTTAGGTAAAGGGTTAATGGAAAGGCCTACAGTTCGACTCTGATCAGTGGTAACTGCATTGTGTCATCGACCAAGCCACTTATTCCACATTGATCAGTTAGGAACACGGTGGTGCGGTGTACTAAGGGGCACTGAGCGTGAATGGTGCACTTGCCATCAATCACTGCTTACTCTGCTTGTGCAGAGTAAGTAAGTCAGAAAGTCTGACAGTTGCTCGCCGCTGCTCGGTGTTTCTCTCGGGGTACTCCAGCTTCCTCCATCCTTAAAACTGTCCGAAACGATGCGACCCTGGCTGTTGAAAGTGTCATTAAAGCCCAAAAAACAAAAAAACATACAGAATGTGTCAATATACAGGCTTTCGTGTAATATATTATTTGAAATTGTTAACCCTTTGCAGCCGTGAGCCCGCTTTTTCGGCCGCTTTCCCGCCCCAGGAACACGATACGTCACAATTTCATTAACTAGAATGGTCATGGTGCTCCCAATCGGTCAGCTGGGATTAATCCTTTGCTAACATGAAATGCAGACGACACAAAATTATTGAACAACTATTTTTTTTCATATTTTTTTTGCGTACAAACATAGGTTATGACCCCTCATTGGAACGAGCTCAAAGAGCTCGTTCCAAAGAGGGGTCATAAGCTATGTTTTTGAGACAAAAAATGAAAATATAATGAAAATTTTATGGTGATTTTTGTGAATAGCGCTGGGCGGTTTTGGCCGTTATGTTGGGTAAAGGGTTAAGTGTCTTGCCTGAGGACACAACGCAGATGACGCGGGTCAGGATCGAACCTACGACCTTTCGATCTGAAGTACAATGCTATAATCGATTAGCAACCGCGCACCCAGTGGCGACAAGATTTTAGTGGGTTATTTACTGTGACGTAAACTTTCGAGATGTTTGAGATCATGTATCCTTGTGCCTCGGATGGTACTGATGTTTGTGATACCGGTTTGTTTTTGTTTTCAGTGGCGTGTTTGCATCCATTTTAAATATCAGTGTTAGATAGTTTCATGTCTTCAGTCAGTGGGTAGATTTTTTGGTGATATCGTTTCGGCGTCTTCGTTTAGTATTCTGTTTGGAATGTTATTTGGACCTTTTGGTGGGATTGGCCCTTTTATTAGCCTGTTGACTCCTTTTTCTTGGATGACTAGATGGGCTTTTGTGTTGTATATTCTAGTTTTCTGCATGTTGTCAGAATCTATCTGCTGTAAACGCCGACCTGCATTGGTTTAGTGGGCGTTTTGCTTTTCCTTTGCTGCCGTCGATGAGTTTTCCCTGAAGCTTTAATGGTGGAACATACGAGTCTTTTTCAGTCTTTGTGTACTTTCAGAAGGGCTTGTTCTTGTTGTATTTCAGCCCATCTGAGATGTTATTATTGACGTAGTTCCATTTGGCTCTTTTTGGCGCCTTCTTACATTCATTTTGAATTAGTCGATAGTTTTTTCCATGAGTTTAATATTTTTGCTTGCTTAAAAATCATTCTCTCAACATATTCATTTTTCGCAGACATCAAAATATATTTT